>CM067314.1:14893935-16163345 GCA_034231615.1 Meghimatium bilineatum
AGAATCCTAGGAATATCGCTGAGACAGTGAAAAATGAAGACATTAGACAAAGAACCGGTACCACTCCAATCTTGAAATATATTAAGAGACAACAGACTATGACCAGGCAGCATACCACAGGAAGCTATGCTACACAGATACAGTGAAGTCTGACCTACCTAGAGGCCGACCACGAAAACGATGGACCATCGAAATAAAAGAGGCGACAAACTCCACAACATACTCAGCACACACTAGTGCCATCTCTAGAAAACTCTTCAAAACCCTGACGCTTCTTCTTCTTTCGTTCACTTGAAACATGTCTATATCTGTAATTCTGTCTCCTTAATAAAACTCACTGTCTTTTGTAGTTCATACAGTGTCCCATAGAGCTTTGATTCCAGTGTTGTTTCCTCTGGCCAATATGTCTGCCTCAGCGTTTCATGCTCAGAACACTCTTGAAGTATATGTTTGGCACTCTGTGTTGCCTGTCCACATGTACACATGGCCGTGTTGCCAATCTTGAACTTTGTATACATGTGACTGCGGAGTCGGTTGTGTCCTGTTCTGAGACGTAGAATTATAACTTGTTCAGATCAGTTCATAATGTGATAGTCATCTTGTGTTGGTGTTTGTGGCTTTCTTATTGACTTTATCATTTGTTTTTTCTGATGGTAGGTGAATGGTATATCTGGTTGGTCTTCGGCAGCACCTTCCTTAGCCAGTTGGTCTGCTTTTTCATTTCCTGGTATTCCACAGTGAGAGGGTATCCACTGCATGGTTACCCTATCCTGGTAAGACAATTCATTAAGTAGTTTTTGCAAGTCTGTTAGTTTTCCAGACTGGAGATCTTGAAGTACTGACCTTGCATCTGTCAGGAATACCACAGGCTGTAGGCCAGAGTTGGAGTTCAGCAGTTTTTTAGCTGCCACACTAATTGCCTGGATTTCTGCATCATAATTATTGCAGAATTTTCCTGTCGGTGTTCTGATTGTATCTCTAGGCTTGTGTGGATATTCTATATATACACCTGCACCTCCATTCCTCACAGCATTCTGTGCTGACCCATCTGTGTACACTCTGACCCATATATCTTGTGGATATTCCTCATCCAGGAAACTGAGGGTGACTGTCATTCGCTGCACACTGTTCTGTTCGTCCTCGCTTAGTATTCCTTTCACATGTGTCTGAATGTATATTGGCATTTCATGTCTTTCACTCCACGGGGTTTGTTCTGGTACAGACGTTAAGGGGCTGTCAACTTCAGGTAGGTCTGTAAGTTGTCTACGGAGTCGTTTAGCTTGATGGATAAAGCTGCTCCTTTTCAGTCGCCCCATTGCTAGATTTTGGAATCTTTCCTTCATTGGATGACTTGGCATACACTGAAACTTTTCTGCTTGAATTAGTACTTTTGTGTCTCTGCGTTCGCCAAGTGTTTGCATTCTTCCCATTTTCTGCATCTCTGCTATGGGTGTTGATTTCATTGCTCCCAACATTATTCTAAGTGCCTGGTTTTGCACTTTATCTAGATCTTGTAATGTGGTGTTTGATGCAGGACACCACGCAGCTGAACCATATTCCAGGTGTGGTCTTATGCCTTGCTGGTAAACTTTACTGAGTATATTTCCACATGTGGTTCCACTTAGTTTTCTCAGGATAGCTAGCTTCCTCCTGGCTTTTGTTGTTGCTTTGTTTATGTGCTGCTTCCATGTCAGCTTATCATCAAAAGTAACTCCGAGGTATGTGGGTTGTTTGTCTTCTTTCAAGAGCTCTCCATCTATCTTGATATGACCAGCTTTTTGTTTTGGTGAGAGGGTAAAGAGTGTAGTGCTGCACTTATCTGTGTTAATGCTGACGCACCATCTATTTGCCCATAAGGTTAGGGCATCGATAGCTCTTTGTATTTGTTTAGTGGCCACTGTTGCATGTTCTTCCGTGCACCAGATCACCAGGTCATCAGCATACATTGCCAATTTGATCCCGTGTGGTAGTTCAGCAACTAGGTCATTGATGTAAACCAAGAAAAGTGTGGGTGACAGGACTCCTCCCTGGGGGACTCCATGACGCAGTAGAACTTTCTTGCTCTTGCGACCATCTAATTGTACCCTGGCTCTTCTATTATGCAGGTATGCTTTTACCCATTTGTACATTCTTGAGCTAACCCTGCAATTTCGCAATTTCTTTAGGAGCCCTTCTTTCCAGACCTTATCAAATGCTTTCCTGAGGTCTATCCATGCTGCTAGTACCAGTTTCTTTTCTTGGAAGGCATCCTCAATCTCTTGGGAGAGGTAGGTTGCCTGATCTTCAGTAGAGTAGCACTGTCTGAAACCTGCTTGCTGTGATACCAGAAGGTTTTCACCTTCAAGGTACCACTGCATCCTAAGATTGATAATGCGTTCCATTGTTTTACATAGACAGCTTGTGAGGCTGATGGGCCTGTAGTTGGAGACTGTGTTGCCATCTTTTCCTGATTTGAGGAGTGGTATCATTATTGCTTCTCTCCACGCCTGTGGTACATTACCTGTGGACCAGCTTGTGTTAAAGATCTGCAGTAGCTTTGCTCTTGCTGCAATTCCCAGGTTTCTAATCATTTCATTGGACACTCCATCAGCTCCAGGGGACTTTTTCATTATCAATTTGGATATTGCATGCTCCAGTTCTCTCATTGTGATTGGTGCATCAATGACTTCAGGTATAGGTTCACCTGGTCCAATGTTTTGCTGGTTCTCTCGAACCTCCTGTTGTTTGTCTGGGCTGACTTTGACGTTATTGTCTTCTGCAAAGGAATCTGCAAAGTAATCAGCTGCATGTTTACCTGTTAAAATGTTTCTATCTTTATAAAGTGTGATCCTGGTATTTCTCCCTGTACCTTCATCATTTAGTTGTTTTACAAGTTTCCATAATTTCCTAGTATCTCTTTCTAGGTTCAGCGACTCTGTTTTTTCTTTCCAGCTGCTCCGTCTGGCTTGTAACTTGGCTCTTTGAAATTTAGCCTTTGTTTGCTGATATTTGTTGTGATGTTCTTGGCTAGGTCTGTTCTCAGCCTGCTGTCTAGATGTTTCCATCTCATTTTGCAGCTTTTCCAGTTCATCATTCCAGTTGGGTTTGTAGTTTTTGCGTGCCCCCCTGGGTATGGTTTTACTAGCAGCATGTAGTATACATCTATTGACGCTGAAAGGCAACAAAGGGTTTAGGGAATAGATATCGATAGGTAGTTTTGTTTTCACCAACAAAGTGAAAAATAAAATATCAGAATTTAAAACAAAATGTTACAGAAAAATCCTCAGAATACTATGGACCAAAAAGATCACCAATACAGCCATCCTTAGAGAAATTAATGTAAAAGAAATATGGCTAAACAGCATGGTTCTTTCCAGAAAGCTACAATATTTTTGCCATATCAAACTCCATGACAGTCTAGAGAAGACTATAATGGAGGGAATGATGCCAGGGAGACGAACAAGAGGCAGACCAAGAAGAATATGGACGCAAGACATCAAAGACCACCTGAACATGACAATAACAGAAGCAGAAAGACTGGCTCAAGATTGACAGAAGTTTCAAAAGGCTGTAATGACTGTTACATCCTGTTCAGGATGTGCTACCTGATGATGATGATGATGAATATGACCCCCTACAAGTTACTGTGTTTAATAGAACTCCCACCATTACTGTTTCTAATAGGACTCCCACCATTACTGCTTCTAATAGAAAAACAAATATTACTGCATTTAAATAGAACTATAACCCGTCCACAAGTTGGTAACTACCATTGGAGAAGAATATCTAATAGAGTATCTATTAGATCGCAGAGATCTTTGTAATGCAACTTTTTATTGACACAGACTATTAAAAAATTGTCTTTCTAAAAATGTTAGCTTAAAATGTTTCCTCAATAACATATATACATATGCACTTCCTCTCAATTCCGTATAATATAAGATATTTTACAGTATTCACCCGAGTCTATCGAAATTTCCAGTTGATGCAACTATGTTTTTGTTTTTTATGCGCATCGAGTCGAAATACGGAAATCAAGATTACCATTAGTACGAATATGTCGTTTGTCGTTTAGTTAGAGATTTCATTTTAATTGAACAATTTATTTAGCATAAATATCTGCGTATTAGGTATATGGTATGTTGATTATCTTCTTCGCACACCGGACAAGTCGATAGGTGCTCAGATCTCCGCTTCAGTAAATCTCTCAGGTTATAACGGCTGATGGTTCCGGTTCTATGTTGGTTCACTACTATTTTTGAAATCTTTGTCATGGGTTCTCTACGGGTCACACCCATCTTCAATTCGTGCATTCTCGATATTGACTCATGCTCATTCATCTCAAAATCCTCTGATCGGGAGGATTCACGAAGAGCAATGAGTATGTCTGCTTGGTCCATAGGCTGACCGTCTGTTGTGGTGGCGAGGCTAGCTAATTGGTCGGCTCGTTCGTTTCCCTCCACGCCCGCGTGTCCGGGGACAAAAATAAGCGTGAGTATTAGTAGTGATGCCTGCATTCCTGCTCTCTCAAATGACTCATTCCCTACGTACATCACCTGTTTTGACTTTCTGAATCATATTCAGAGAGTCACTTAGTATGCACGCATGGGAATAGGCTTGCGATTCCAGCGAGTTTAGTGCCTGCGTTACGCGAATACTTCCATTGTTAGGCTGCTTGTTGTTGCGGTAACGGCACCACTGGCTTCATGTACTGTTCTTCCTTTTGATCTGGCAGTAAAGGCCCATTCGCATCGGTGGTGACGGATGACCGACCCATTCGTGTAGATCACAACATTTGTGTCATCGGTATTCTCGCAGAATAGTGCCTTGACCTCAGCATCCACGCTTTCGGGGCTGAGTTCACTGCACTCTCTATTGAGTGTAATGACGGTCTTGACTGCCTCTTGAAAGACCGTAGGAATAGGAAATATTTGCGTACTTTTGATTGGTCATTGTTTTGTGTTGTCAAGATTGTTATCAATGAAAAACATTAAAGCACTAGTGTGTGCCTATAGAAGATACAGTCTCAGGAAACTTAATGTCAGTTGTGCAGTATTTTTTGTTGGATGACGTACTTGTTTAATCTTAAAATAATAGCTGACCTCCCGTTTACTCAAAATCGGATATCTAATTCGACGTGTGATCTTGTTGGTTTCTTACATTTTAAACTCATATATAATTCAAAATGGGTTTGAAATGCCAATTTATTATAATGCAGAAAATTACCGATTTACTCTAAGATGGGTCATTTATATTGTGATATTAGTAACCCAAAAAATCTAAATCAATTGGCTCTTGGTCTGGATATATCATCTTTTTCCCGTTGATTTAAACAGGAATGAAATGGCACACATATGTCAGGCAACAAAGAAAAATTAAAGTTGACGACTTTGACATATAGCCGTCATCATACGGGAGTCATTGAAAATGTTTGCTAAATATGAATTTGTTCCTCTTCAGAAATTAAAAGTAAAATCTCAGATCGTTTGTGGTATTGAAATATCTAAAAGTTCCCCGTGGAAAATTGTAAGAACCGCCGGCTTCACTTTCTGAAAAACCTTAGGTGGCAGGAATATTATTTGTGAAAATCCACACTTCTTTGCTTTCCGAAGTAAATACCTGAAACAGATCCCGAGTAGAGAAGTCAATGTTATGATATTGTATATTTCGACGAATCCTGGGTCAACGATTACCACACAAATACTAAAGAATGGCAATCAGAGGACAGTGAACATAAAAGAAACATTCCAAGAAGCAAAGGTCAGCGAATTATACTCATGTAGGCTGGAAGTAGCAACAGCGGCCTAATAAATGAAGCTGGACTTATTTTTCAATCAAACTTTACAGATGGCAGGAACTACCCCACAGAAATAAATATACATATTTCCAGGCATTGGATGGAGAAAAGATTTCTTCCAATTCTAGAAGGACCATCATGTTTAGTAATGGACAATGTTTCTTATCACAATGCAACATCACAAGAAGCCAAAATACCAAATGTATCCAATACAAAAGACCAAATTGACACATTACTAAGGAGAGGGTCCACTTCGGCGATACTTTTTGAAGCCCGAGTTGTTATAGCTTGTAAAGAAGACATATATAAGATAAAGTTGTATTATATTGATACCAATCATTTAGCAATACGGTCACACTTCTCTGCCACTCTCAACATATCATGCTCACTTTATCCTGATAGAGTTAGTCTGGGCTACGGTCAAAGGTCAAGTTGCTGATCAGAGCACAACGTTTCTTCTTCAACGTTCATTCCCAAACTCCCGCTGAATCTCCCTTGTAGCAGTACCATGATCCTACTAGATTTTCAGCAGGATGCAGTCCAGGAAATGGAAATGCGTTATGTAGCCGTTTTTGCGTCAATGCCCTGATACATCCGTATTCGGCGGGAAAACAATGTTTAAAATTTGTTATGTTGCAACTCTGGCATACGATTACCTCTCCCAAATAGACATTCATTTTTGAAAAAAAAATATTTTCTATTATGTAATCCTAGAGGAAGATGACTACTAGCACCGATATGGATTACACTTTCTGCAGCCATTAACATTAATCAACCTCTTGGAATCGTCAGATTCTGAATTTTGAAGAAATTATTTCGTGGACAGACCCCATAAAGGCCCTACATAAATAAGTGTACGTTGAGCACACAATTAGGTATATATATATATATATATATATATATATATATATATATATATATATATATATATATATATATATATATATATATATATATATATATATATATATATATATATATATATATATATATATATATAAATATATATATATATATATATAGTGATAACAAAATATATGTCATCATCCAATATCGCTTTATTTAATAATGCATATAAGATTATTATAAAATATAAGATTACAGCCACATTGGTGTACCACAGTAATACTTAAATTGCTGATTTGCACAGTGTTCAGCTCCCGGCACATTTTATTTTCAGGCATGCTCAACATATATTGGACACTTATATGTTCAACAATCACACCCTGGTCATTCTTCGATATTATTAGAAGAATTTTGTGTCCATCTTGTATCACATTTACTAGTGAAGGTTTGTTACTATTTTTCTATGCATACATGTGAATCCTTCACAAAGATCAAGAAATATTTTTTAAATATTATTCAGAATTAGTCGTCTGTTCCCTAAAGGATAATTTAAACTGATTTAGTTAATAGTTTGTTGCTCACTTGTATAAGCCAAAACTTATTGGAAATGTTTTCTCTACTGAGCAAGGACATGAATACAATACTAGGAAACATACCTCATTTTAATGAAACAAATCATTAAATTATTCTTTCAATCTATATATCAATCAGTCAGTCTGTCTGTCCGTCCACCCGTCCGCTCTTCCGTCTGTCTGTCTATCTATCTATCTTCTGTTCATCGTATTACTGATGGAATGCTTTTTTTTGGAAAGATTTTAACATCATATTTGATACATTGGCCCAGCCACTATTCTTCTGCCCTCTCAGAGTGACCATGTTAACCATTTTCATCTCAATTGGTGCCAACAGACGACTTCCTCTCACGGCATAATCTTATACTCTGCGCTATGTACAATTTTTACCACTCATGGTCACATAACCACATTTTTAGATAGACGCTTATTATCAAAGTAGCAAGCATATACCTTTTCAGTAAAGAGGGGGCTTTTCCTGTGAAAAAGGTCACTCGCCCGTTTTCGTTTGCAATCCCTTTTTTTATGAGAAATTTTATGACTATTTTGTGAAACATTGTTATGGGAGGAGTTTTACACACAGTGGCTGAATTCCTAGTACTATAAGTCATGTTCTGATTTTCTACGTGGGTAGGACAGATCATAATTGAACATTTGGAGCCCACCCCGAACAGAGGTTTGGGAGTTTGAATACTTCAGCCTCCTCCTCTTATCTACGGGCTTAGTAGCAAGTTTTCATTCAAATTTGATTGATACTTTTTCCTTTTTTTGAACATAATTCCAATGAGATTTATATAATTCTAATTCTAATTCTAAATAACTAATTCTTTAGTTCGTACTAAAGAATTAAAGACTGAGGGGAAAAGTAAAATAATCGGTGTCTACGGGGATCGTCTTATACTCTGCAATACACCGTAGGTGATTTATTCTATTATAATTCTAATTTTGGCTTCTTTCTCTATGAAAAACTGAAACAATTTTTATTTGAGTTGTATTTTCAAACAAACTATCCCCGCACATCTAATATATAAATCACAGAACAGAGAGACATTATTTATATAGTGAAAAAAATATCGCATACCTACATCCACATGAAACAACAAAAATTACGTAGATTCCCACTGCTAATTTTTCCTACACTTTAACTTGCAATAGATGACCATTAATTGCAAAACATTGATTTTCTAAAGTCAGTTTTTGGATTTTAAAAATAACTATTGATCAGGGGTGGTCTTTTTTTGTTAATTTAAATTTCGCTAATGACCAGGATAAATTTCGTTGCGAGCGAGCTACAGAAACCAGTCTCAAATATGAAAATTGTTATCAGAATTTATTAAATGGATAACCATACTGAAAAGAGCATGATTATGGTTAAACAATAAAGACACACTGGTTCATACAACAGTAGTATGTGTTCAGCAACTGGAGCCCTGACGAGTCATATTGACTCATATCCTGAGGGAAGGGTGACCATCCCATACCAAGCGCATCCACAGGTTGCGGACAGTGGAGAGGCCTCCAGATACGGAGGGTAGCTATCCTCCATATCTGTTGATCAGCTGTAATATAAGCCAGATCTCTGGACGAATAAGCAGTCGTGGAAAAACCACCAGGTAATACTGGGTATTTAGGTATGAGCTAATCTCTTTATCATAGTCTTGTAAGTTGTAATACATTGCTTTTTCGTACAAATTTGAATGATATACACATGATCGTATATACAGTATATACTGTATATTAAAGTCTCAAGACTTTTTTAATTGTCCTCTGCCTTCCTACTTAAATTTACTTGTATAAACAAATTATCTAACAAAGACTGTATTGAAAAAAATGAAGCAACTTGTAGAAATGGCAAAGAAAGCGTTCTCAAAGTTCATAAAGAGCGCATCAAAAAGCTCGCACGACCACCTCTATCTATCTATTCGCTAAACCCTTTATTGCCTTTCAGCGTCAGGGGTTGAAGAGTTCTCTGGAAATGGCCCTCGTGGAATATGTTGCTTCTTTCATTTCGGTGGTCCATTGTTTTCTATGTCTGTTCTTCCACAGATGTTGATTATGCCGAATTTGATGGTTTGTTTACGTTTGATGGTTACAGGCGTCTCCTGAGAACTCTTCCTTGTTTCCTACAAGCGATAGTACTTAATGCTATTTATACACTGTCGGGTCACTAATCCAGTCACAGTCCACCTCAAGCACACAAAACAACTAGTGCAGCAAGAATCAAGAAAATGTGCAAACAAATATTGGTTGGATCTATGCACTAAAACACAAACTGCTGCTGATATGGGAAACTCCACAATGATGTACGAAATCATCAAAGCAGTTCTAGGGTCAAAGTGCTCTTAAATTGTCACACTAAAGCCCAAAGCACGAGATTCTATAATCGGCAAAACCAAACAACTTGAAAGATGGATCGAACACTACTCTACTCTGTATTCCGAAGACAGAAAATGCAGACCCGCAACTAGAGAGAATACTTTTGAATAAACCTGAAATGAGCTGGATGATGTACTCACAGAGGGCGACCTCCTTGAGGCTATAAATAAACTATCCAGCGGTAAGACAACAGGAGTAAACAACATTCCTGTAAAGGAGAATAGAGATGTCCTCGTCCCCTACCTGTACCAACTGCTTATAACGTGCTGGATGGAAGGCAAAATCCCCCAAGATTTGTGGGACGAAAAATAGTAACTCTCTTTAAAGAATAAGGCTGGCAAGGGTGACTGCTACAACTTCAGAGGCATCTCCCTTCTCGGCATCACCAGGAAGGTTTTTGCGCGTCCCTCTAAATCGACTCCAACTGCTTGCCGAACGTTTCCTGCCAGTCACAGTGTGATCTCAGAGCTAAAAGATCCACTACCAACATGATATTTTCCTTTCGTCAACTACAAGAAAAATGTCGTGATAGGGGAAACCATTCTTTATGGCTTTCATGGATCTATCTAAGGCTTTTGACACTGTTAGTAGACCAGCTCTAAATAAGATTCTAAAACGTTTTGGTTGTCCACCTACTAGAGTTGGTTATTTCCTTTCACGAGAACATGCGCGCAAATGTATCATTCCAGGACAATACGTCTGATATCTTTGCAGTAAAGACTGGAGTAAAGCTTGGGTGCGTTCTATCCCCCAATCTCTTCGGAATCATCATCGCAGCGCTTCTGAAACATTCTCTTACAGAAGCAGCAGGTAACGTTTTCATTTGTACCCGTTATGATGGATCACTCTTCAACTTAGTGAATCTCAGAGCGAAGAAAAAACACCAGAAATACTCATCAAAGAACTCTTCGCTGAAAAAGCTCTGTCGCTGCACTATTAGTACACAGTGAGTCTACCTTGCAGTCCCAAATTTACAACATGAACAAAGGCATGCACGCTATTCTCTATGCCAATAAACGTCACTAAAACTGTAGCAATGTGTCAGGGAGACACAGTATGACTCGTCGTAATTTGGTCTATTTGAACCAATATACTCATCATGACTCGTCGTATTTTTCTATTGTTTTAGTCAATATGACTCGGCGTCTTTTTTTCCTATGAGTCAATATGACCCGTCGCGGTTTTTTTCTCTATATGAGGCAATATCACCCGCCGTCGTTTTTCCTATATCAATCTATATTTTTCCTCGTCATGGCCTGTCGTAGATTTTTTCTTATTTGAGTTAATATGATCCGTCGTCGTTCTTTTCTATATATGAATCTATATGACCCAACGTAGTTTTTTCATATATAAGTCAATATGACTAGAGTTGATGATCACATGCAACACCACAATTAATCGGCATGAAATTAATGGAGTGAAATTTGTCAAATACTTGGGATCCAGCATATGCAACAATGAAAAACAAAATAGGAGTAAAGGTAATGCTGGAGGGAGCAATCCACATCCAAAAGACTATTGTCTATCCCCAAGTGCTTTGTTATCCACTCTTGCCGTTAAGCGTAGGGGTGGTTGGAGCTCGAGCTTGCGTTCTAAAGCCAGATGTGTGGCCTCGGCTGTGCTATGACCGTGTCTGTTCAGGATGTCCCTGATGTTTTCTCTCCATCTTTTCTGTGGTCTTCCTCTGACTTTGTACCCTGATACCCTGATCACATTTGGTTATATGCATGTACAGGCAACTTGTCGTGGTGCATTCCCATAATGTGGCCCATATAGATACATAATGACTTCAAAAGACACATATAGGTAATTAAAAATGTCCTCCGTGTTCTTCGCTATCTGTGACTAGCGATGCTTTTGAAGCCAATATTTGATAAGAAAATATTGATAAAAGAATTATAAACAGACATAAGAGCCTGGTAATTATGGAATGAATTGGATGAAAAATAAAAGGAAGAGTAAAAAGATAAGGAAGAGTTTGAACCACATATAAATTATAACTAAGAGGAAACGACACATAATTGTACCTGTTCTGTGACCTATCCCTGAATTCACCAAGCTAATCGTGTTTACTGTGCAATCACATATGTCCCAGTGCTTTATACGCCATCGTAATCATTTCATGTACTTGTACTAGGTGGTTATTTATCAAAACTATATTAATTTAACCTGCTGTCTGACACCTGTGACCATCTGTGTCATAATTTGTGAGTTAGTAATGTACAACAATCAGCATACGGTATATTTTTCAATAATAATTCTAACGTGTCATTCCACAAATGAGATTAATTGACAAACATTAATTACGGAGTACAGCAAGTCATTTCCATCCAAGATGAGGGTCGCCATATAGCAGTAGTTATTTTACTTTTTTAATTATTTTGCAAGGAACATTTGGGGGTTAAAGAAGTAGAGACGGTAAATAAAAACTTGGATTGACATCAAGGAATCATCCTAGCATGATTTTATGAACTATGGAAAGTTTGTTGTTTGTTTGCGTATTGTTTTTCGTATTCGTCGTATAACTCAAGTCAATATGGCCCGTCATGACCTGTCGTAGTTTTCTATTGTTTTAGTCAATATGACTCGGCGTCTTTTTTTCCTATGAGTCAATATGACCTGTCGCTGTTTTTTCTCTCTATATGAGCCTAAAACTGTCGGCCAGGAATACAGCAAGAGCAGCTGTATTTCGTTTTCCAGAGTGCACCACGACGAGGTACTTTCACAATCTTGTTTATCTGCTAACCCTGGGTCCGCACAAGAGCACTGCTAGACCCTTTGCACCCCACAGTGAAAAGTGAATAGACATTCTAACCATCCAGACATGTATGAATGATTTATTGTGCCGATATATATAATATAGCACATCTACTACCACGACTGGTTTATTATTGTTATTTTTATTCATTATTCATGAAGTGCCGTTTCCGCAACGACGGTTGGCTGTAAATAAAATTTAAATAACGGACTGTAGTTATTTCTGTAAATCTTTTGCCTTGGTTGTGTACGACGTATCTTCTCAATCTTACGATGTTCACTAACACGTGTATCTCTGCCTACCTCTTGATCGCTGCCCCTCGACTACCTTTATTATTATCTTCCTGTGGGGCTGTATCCCTCCTTCCTACATCACTCTCTTAGATTCGCATAGCTCATCCATCCATTAGTCCATAAACTGTCAGGTTCCTTGGGGATGGGTCATGGGACATTGGATGAACACATAGTCCTCCAGCGATTGCTATAATGTATGTTATATTTGATACGGACGAGTGTCGGAAAATCTTGACCTGTCCAGTCTATGATATTGTCTGCTCGTTTTTTTATTTCCCGTCTCTGCATCTTTTACCTTCAAATGTACGCCGCAAGATCGTTTTTGACAGGGAATCATATCGACTTACATGTCCAAACCATACAAGTTTTCGTTGTTTTCCTATTGAAATTAATGATTTTTCTAAACTTGCGAGACTCTCATCTTCTTTTCTTGTGTACAGGTGTGTCGAATGCTCTCTATATTAAATAGGAAAGATGTCGCCCGTGTGGTGCCGTGGCCCGAAAGGGGAGCAAAGAATGGCAACACTGTTTACCTTCCATGCATGTCGTAAGAGGCTACTAAGGATGTTATTGGCTGTCCCATCCCATATAGGGTAAGTGACCCAAAGCCATGCTGAAGTCGGATGTGTCAGGCCGAAAGCGCAGATATTGCAGCAATGCTGTAAACCATGACACAACGCATTCTGTTCTCCAGACTACATGCTGCTAATCTGCAGGAGTTTGAGAACGAACGAACGAAGAAGAAGAAAGAAATGTGAAAGATTAGTCGTTCATTAAAAAAATTAGTAAAATTAAATTCGTCAAAAACGTGCATTTGAAAGCTGGTATTTATTTCTCTATGTCTGCATTTGGTGTCCAACCCTTAGAACCATACAAGCTAATTGAAAGCATTAGTGAATTATAAATTCTCATCTTCAATCCACATTGGATTCACATATTACTCGAAGTTAGTATATATATTCATCAAGAAACTAATGTAACTATTCTTCTTCTGTTTGCTATGATTCATGGTACATGCTTTTGAGCCATCCAGTATCTGGCATTCCTTATTGCATCAATATATGGTGTATTGTTCTTTACATAATATTTTAGTATCCCCTTTGAGAAGGCGCATCTCGAAAAGTCTTTTTTCCGATTTATATTTACTGCTTATCTGGATTAACGTAGCCAAAAGTATACGCATTTGTAGAATGTTTTTGTCTGTGATACTGCTTATATGCTTTTTTGTTAGCGGCGCCTGACATTAGTAACTCTACCACCTGCCAAGTGTATCGTAAGAGGTAACTTAAGTATTTTTTCGTGGGTTGGTTCTGTGCTCTATGATCTACGCTGTTATGAAGACTGATGAAGTTCAAAACCTAGACTGCTGCTAGGGAATTAATACTTCTCTCTGCGTCATGTCTAGAGATTGTAAGAACGTCATTCTAAAGTTCTTCCTGGAGTAGAAAAATAGATTATAGTATAAAAATAGATTTGACAAAGTGAAGCATTCAGGCATGATCAAAATGTTAGAAAAACTCAATGTTGATGGGAAAGATATAAATATAATGAAAAATATGTATTGGAACAAACAGCTGCGATGAGGGTTGACAGTAATGTAGGAGAATTCCACAAGATAGAGAAGGGCGTCAGACAAGGATGTGTAATGTCACAATATCTTTTTTCCTGTATAGTTAGTTAGTTAGTTAGTTTGTTTGTTCTTCTTGTGCCGCAGACGCCACATGGGGCAGAGGTTTTGATTTCCCATGTGTTGCGGTCCGCTACCTGCAGTTTTAGTTCTTGTATGGTCTTGCAGCCTATATTTCTACTTCTTTAAGTATAGTGTTTTTAAGGGTTGCTTTATTGAGTAAAATGTGACAAAAAAATGTTGGCGTTTTATCTATTCTGGTCAAACACACTCAGCTATTATTCGCCTACTGACGACTTGAAGTCATAACTACTCACACAAGACTGTTTATTACTATGAAACCAAGTCAGATTATAACATTTAATAGATTGTTGTCAACATATAATATATATAACATCATCTTCATGTCATGATTATTTGTACAGGTTCTGCTTTCCAATCTATGCTACGTAATCGTTGTCCCTACCGTAATTATATCTATCTTTGTCGGTCTGTCCAAGACTGTGAGATCACATCCCATATTTGGTAATCCGCTTGATATCCATATCCCTCAGGTTCTTATTATAACAGTTGTCCAACTGTCTGGCCGTTCTATGATCGTAGGTCTAGTCTTTCAACCCGATGCTTCGTTGATACTAAATTTCCGACAACACTCAAGTTGTGTGATAACCAAAATCCTATGACTGTATATCGTCTTTTCTTGATAGACCTAACTTATTGAATACACTGATCACTAGCTCCCACTGTCCGAACTAACTTCTGGTATGACTGTGTTGGACCAACTCCCTGCCAGACGGCCTAGCCGGGACCTCTCCTTTTCGAATCCAAGAGTAAGTAGTTGAATCTCCATAACGAACCATCTTGACCAAAGGCAATTCTTGTATCAATACTTGACCTATCATCAGACAAGGTCCCGTATGTTTCCTTATTATTCAAATGTTGTCGGCCAGCAATTGACATCAAACATTCATATTGCTTCTTAATTGCCGCCGATCTTTAAGCGTCCAACAAGTCTCAAAGTTCTATTATATTTAACTGACATGTTTAGTTCCTTTTGTAAAAGTACTGAAATGTTTTTGTAGCACCTATTTCGGCTTTTCTCTTATTAAATGTCTTGAGGTGCCATCATGTCCCGTATGTGTAGCCATCATCCACTACGGCTCTATTAAATCTCTATAAGCTTCTCTGCGTGTTCATATCGCGGACATCAGCATATCCAGGCACAAAGATGAAGCTGATTCTTGTAAGTTTGGATTGTTTATCTATTGCAACGACAGTCTTCTGCAAGTTCAACAACACATTTTTGCATGATCATTGTGTCGCTGAGAAAGCATGCATGTAGGTTTGAGATTCCAGCCACGACATTGTCATGGTTATTGTCATAATCTTTATTGTCATACTAAATGTGGCTACGACAAAGCCTGGATAAAGAGTGAGTTTGTAGTGTATAACACACGCCCAAAAAGAGGAAGTTTGTAGTGTTTATCACATGCACATGAAAGAGCGAGTTTATAGTTTACAACCTACGCCCATAAATAGGGAGATTGTAGTGTATAACATACGCCCATTAAGAGGGAGATTGCAGTGTATAACATACGCCAATAAAGAGGGATATTGCAGTGTATAACATACGCCAATAAAGAGGGAGTTTGTAGTGTATAACATACGGCCATAAAGAGGGAGTTTGTAGTGTATAATAAATGCCGATAAAGAGGGAGCGTGTAGTGTATAATAAACGATAATAAAGAGGGTGTTAGTAGTGTTTAACACACGCCCATAAAGAAGAATTTTGAAGCGTTAACTATTGCGTGTTTTCTATTCCCGGGTAAATTATGGTTAATAGTATCCACACTTGCCGTTAAGCGTAGGGGTGGGAGATTCAGCTGTCGTTTCAAAGCCAGAAGTATCGCCTTGGTTGCATTTAATCCATGTTTGTTTAAGGTTATCTTAGCGTTTTCTATCCACCGTTTTCTTGGTCTACCTTTGGCTTTATTTTCGAATATTCTTTTGTTATATGCTCTCATTGGTATTTTGTGTGGGTGCATTTTCATAAGGTGATAGAATCATTTTACTTAATGTCTTTCAATATGTTCAATACACGATATTAAACCAACTATTGTCCTAATTTCTTCATTCTTTGTTTTATCTAGATTAATAACCATTGCAGCTTAACACTTCATTTCATATGTACCGATTTCCCTCTTCTGCGAGACTGTTAAATACCATGTTTGACATTGGTAGCAAAGTGTTGGTAGATAAAGACCATGTTTGACATTGGTAGCAAAGTGTTGGTAGTTAAAGATCATGTTTGACATTGGTAGCAGAGTGTTGGTAGTTAAAGACCACGTTTGACATTGGCAGAAGAGTGTTGGTAGTTAAAGACCACGTTTTACATTGGCAGCAGAGTGTTGGTAGTTAAAGACCACGTTTGACATTGGCTGCAGAGTGTTGGTAGTTAAAGACCACGTTTGACATTGGCAGCAGAGTGTTGGTAGTTAAAGATCATGTTTGACATTGGTAGCAAAGTGTTGGTAGTTAAAGACCATGTTTGACATTTTCAGCAAAGTGTTGGTAGTTAAAGACCATGTTTGACATTGGTAGGAAAGTGTTGGTAGTTAAAGACCATGTTTGACATTGGTAGTAAAGTGTTGGTAGTTAAAGACCATGTTTGACATTGGTAGGAAAGTGTTGGTAGTTAAAGACCATGTTTGACATTGGTAGTAAAGTGTTGGTAGTTAAAGACCATGTTTGACATTGGTAGTAAAGTGTTGGTAGTTAAAGACCATGTTTGACATTGGTAGGAAAGTGTTGGTAGTTAAAGACCATGTTTGACATTGGTAGGAAAGTGTTGGTAGTTAAAGACCATGTTTGACATTGGTAGGAAAGTGTTGGTAGTTAAAGACCATGTTTGACATTGGTAGGAAAGTGTTGGTAGTTAAAGACCATGTTTGACATTGGTAGGAAAGTGTTGGTAGTTAAAGACCATGTTTGACATTGGTAGGAAAGTGTTGGTAGTTAAAGACCATGTTTGACATTGGTAGGAAAGTGTTGGTAGTTAAAGACCATGTTTGACATTGGTAGCAGAGTGTTGGTAGATAAAGACCATGTTTGACATTTTCAGCAAAGTGTTGGTAGTTAAAGACCATGTTTGACATTTTCAGCAAAGTGTTGGTAGTTAAAGACCATGTTTGTCATTTGTAGCAAAGTGTTGGTAGTTAAAGACCATGTTTGACATTGGTAGCAGAGTCTTGGTAGCATGTTGACATTAGTAGCAAAGTGTTGGTAGTTAAAGACCATGTTTGACATTGGTAGGAAAGTGTTGGTAGTTAAAGACCATGTTTGACATTGGTAGCAGAGTCTTGGTAGTTAAAGACCATGTTTGACATTGGTAGCAGAGTGTTGGTAGTTAAAGACCATGTTTGACATTTTCAGCAAAGTGTTGGTAGTTAAAGACCATGTTTGTCATTTGTAGCAAAGTGTTGGTAGTTAAAGACCATGTTTGACATTGGTAGCAGAGTCTTGGTAGCATGTTGACATTAGTAGCAAAGTGTTGGTAGTTAAAGACCATGTTTGACATTAGTAGCAAAGTGTTGGTAGTTAAAGACCATGTTTGACATTTGTAGCAAAGTGTTGGTAGTTAAAGACCATGTTTGACATTGGTAGCAGAGTCTTGTTAGCATGTTGACATTAGTAGCAAAGTGTTGGTAGTTAAAGACCATGTTTGACATTAGTAGAAAAGTGTTGGTAGTTAAAGACCATGTTTGACATTGGTAGCAGAGTCTTGGTAGCATGTTGACATTAGTAGCAAAGTGTTGGTAGTTAAAGACCATGTTTGACATTAGTAGCAAAGTGTTGGTAGTTAAAGACCATGTTTGACATTTGTAGCAAAGTGTTGGTAGTTAAAGACCATGTTTGACATTTGTAGCAAAGTGTTGGTAGTTAAAGACCCTGTTTGACATTTGTAGCAGAGTGTTGGTAGTTAAAGACCATGTTTGACATTTGTAGCAAAGTGTTGGTAGTTAAAGATCAAGTTTGACATTAGTAGCAAAGTGTTGGTAGTTAAAGACCATGTTTGACATTTGTAGCAAAGTGTTGGTAGTTAAAGACCATGTTTGACATTGGTAGCAGAGTCTTGTTAGCATGTTGACATTAGTAGCAAAGTGTTGGTAGTTAAAGACCATGTTTGACATTGGTAGCAGAGTGTTGGTAGTTAAAGACCATGTTTGACATTGGTAGCAAAGTGTTGGTAGTTAAAGACCACGTTTGACATTGGCAGCAGAGTGTTGGTAGTTAAAGACCATGTTTGACATTGGTAGCAAATTGTTGGTAGTTAAAGACCATGTTTGACATTGGTAGCAAAGTGTTGGTATACAAATTGTATATATTCACTGTCTTTTTATTTCAATTCTGATCTTTGGGTGAAGTAGTAATGGTTAAAATTAATAAGTCACAATGTTTGCTTTTTGGCACCTTGTTTCTATTTCTCTGTCTAGTCTTCCTTTTTTAGAACAAATGCTGCCTAGGTACTTCAATTCATTGGCTTGTTTAACTTTTTTGTTATCTATTGTTATATCTATTCGTGTTGCAGAATTGCTAATTTACTGAACTTATGTTTTGTGTACGTTAATTTTCATGCAGTACTTATTTCATGCTAATAGTAATGCATTAATATGGTTCTGAAAATTGTCCTCATCTTCGTATATAATTAGACTGTAATCGTCGACAAACAGTAGTTCGTTTATTTCATTATTTTAGTTCCTCATCAGGTTTATTTGCAATGGTTTTCGCTTGTTTGATGTGAGGTTCTTTTATTATTATTATATCTGTCCATGTATATATTGAAAGGTAGATGTGAGAGCGCCAGCCTTGTCTAACTCTCAACCTTTGCACCTTTTGAAACAAGGTTGAGAGTAAGACAAGGCTGCGTGCTCTCACATCCACCCTCGAGAATACGCCTTCCTCCCAAACGCGTATGCTATCAAACACAGAACACCCACTCCTGTGGCCAATCACTTCAACGGCGATGGCCACCGTGGTGTCCTTGACATTCAGGTAACTGCCATCAGATCCTGCACCACCGATGATAGATCTAGGTACGCCCTCGAATATCGTCTCATTTTCGAGTTGGGTACCATCAAGCCATTTGGACTCAATTCCGACCACTCTTTCGCTTAGTTCTCGGTCGTATTGGTCTTTGTTACGTCATCGTTTTTTTCCTCTCGTTCCACCTGTATTATCGTCTTTGTATACTTCCTGTTCGAATGCTTCCGGTATCTATCTTACTACCACATTTTACTCGGATACGCATTCATTTCTACTTGTGGTTTTTTTAATGTTTGTATGTTATATCCGTATCTTGAAAAAGGCCTATTGGTCCGAAACGTCGACTTTGTCCTGTGTATTGTCATTTGTAGATTATATTCTGTGTTTTGTTTTGTTGTATGTACCATATTTACATCCGTTAGTGATAGTGTGTAGTGTTTTAGTCGTCATTCAGTAGGACTTCATTACCTGTCTTTCACGTGAGTATTATTTTCCATTATGTTCTACTAGCAGTACCACCTTCTATTGATTCCCAAACGCGTAGTGAGATTCGGAATTTGACGAGGGGTTCACGATGTCGGTGAACGACACCTCGGCTAAGAAGGCGAAAGAGCCCGGTCCAATTCTTTGTCGAATTCTTCCTTAACCGGAACCATGCTCGCGGATGAGAAAAGGTTCAGTACCCGAGGGGCACATGCCGTCTAATTGCACCAGACATGATCACTGACTGTGGATCACGTCGTGCGAGATAGACAATCGTCTAACCGAAGAGTCATTATACACCCGCCGACAGATAAGCAGGATGTGTCAGACTAGGGAAGCCCACTACCCGAATTAAAGGCATGACGAAAACGAATGTGCTGGGTCTCGATGTCCGGGCCACAAAGTGAGCCAACCGAGGTACAAATAACACAGTACAACGTACTTCACCGCACGCACCCCAGTGGAAATCACACGATTTTTCGTCGTGCTTATAAACGAGCGAACGCAGAAGCTGAAGAAAAACAGTGTTCGACACATCTTTCAAGTTATTTGGTTTTGTCTATTATAGGATCTCCTGCTTTGGAGTCTAGTGGGGCAACTTTTTTAATCTCTGATCCTATAGCTAATTTGATGTTTTCGTAAATCATTGTGGAGTTTTCCATATCAGCAGCAGTTTGTATTTTAGTGCATAGATCCAACCAATATTTGTTTGCACATTTTCTTGATTCTTGCTGTACTAATTGTTTTGTGTGCTGAGGTGGTCGTGTGCGCTTTTTAAAGGGTTCTTTTTTAACTTTAAAAATGTTTCCCTTTTCATTTCTATAAGGGGAGAGGAGTGCTGCTTCATTTTCTTCAGTCTTTGTTAGAGAATTTGTGCCTTCCTACTGTGAAAATCACTTGCACTGAGGATTTTGATTTGAATGAGAAGTTTTGCAAAGATTCAACCTGACTCTCTTGTCGGACCTCATTTGAAACCAGCGGCACGATTAATTGAGATGACTGGAAGTGAAGTACGATGCTGTGTCTCACCGATGCCCGATGCGGTCCACACCGCGTTGCTGGCGTTCGCCTACATTACCCGGTGGGTCGATAAACTATCGAACCTCATAAGCGTAAATTCACTGACTATCAGACTTTGCGTGTAACGGTTGACAAGACCGTCATGCTTTTTGAGACAGTCAGAATGGCATCACATACTTTATGAATGCCTAGCAAGCTAGCGGTAAGGCTCCTCTCTGTTAAGGATTCATTGACTGCTTCTTCATAGTCAAAATGATGCTTTTTCCTTCTGGCTCTAACTTCAGTTTCAGCAGGAAATTCTGTACTACATTCAAGATTCTCTGCAATCTCATTAGCAGAAATTTTCATATGATCATATTCAGATTGTCTATAACGTTTCACATTGTGTATGGTTTCTGACAATATCTATACACAATCTGACAAATTTATAGTTACAGATTGCAATAGTTTCGAGACTGAATTTATGTCAAATAAACAATCATGCCAAAAAATTACACCATATATAAACTTGTATTTTAAATATTTGTTGCTAACCCTTTTGCTTTAATTAGTTTCTGCATATCTGTTTTCATCATCTATTATTTGGAATAATGCATCATGATATCGCAAAATTGAAATCGTAAAGGTTTTAAGGCATCTACTCTGCTTGATCTGATCACCTAGTAGCACTCATTGGTTTAAGAGTTAATTTGTAAAACATATTCTTTTAGCACTTCCCAACTCTTTGTAGAACCAGAAAAAAGGGAAACATTGTCAATCAATCAAGTGCCATGCCGAATGGCATATGCGATCATGTTTCTCCATGACTCTCTGTCTCTTGTGTTGTCAATAAGCTTGGTTGGTGAGCTTCTACCGTGCCACAATACAAGCCCATCTAGTAACTTTTCTCTTTGTCGTCCCCTATCTCTTCTCTCATTGATCTTTCCAGTGGTTATTAAGTGTTCAAGCTGTGTTCTTCTCAGCACATGCCCTAAAAACCTTGACTGTCTGCCCCTAATGTTTGATATGATTGATCTTTTTACGCCAGCATACATAAGGACCTCTGCATTAGTTTTCTTTGCTGTCCATGGTATTTCCATCATTCTTCTCAGAAACCACATTTCTGTAGCCTCTAATTCGCTTTGAATTTTTTGGTTAGTCCATAAAAAAGAATTGGTTCGACATAACATCTCAGCACTCGAATTCGAGTCTGCATTGATAGTCTTCCATTACACAAAATGGTTCTCATTTTTTTGGAATTTTGATTGTGCTGTTCGGCTCTTTATCTCACTTGAGCATCTATCTTCTGATGTTAACAGAGTGCCAAGATATTTCACTTTTTCAACTTGTGCTAATTTTGAAACATCGTACAATAGAAAAAAAGTTGTTTATGTAGCAGTTGCATCTTTCACAACTAGGTTTAAAGAATGACATGCGCAGGGCACGTACAACACCCTTGGATATTTTTCAAATAATCTATTTTTTGCACATACAACATCAGTGGATATTTTTCAAGTATTCTATTTTGTTGCACAAACAACACTATTAGATATTTTTCAAGTATTTTATTTTGTTGAATTCTTTATTTTTGTGGACCCCTCTCAACCAGTGTTTGAGATGACATGCAGAAACCATTCCATAATGCAGGATCAGAAGGCATTTCGTTTAATATCTGCTAGCTGTCACTGTTACTGCTACCCGGCTCTTGATGAATTTCTTACTGATGGTGTTATATTTTGGCTTTCTTCAACACTTTCTTCTGGAAGTGATTGGGGCTGCACCACATTTCCTTTGCCAGATCCAAAGCAGTTGCTGTAAGTGGTTCATCTAAACAGGATTTTTGGACTAACAATTCGTTTATAACATAGCTTTGCTAAATTCGTCATTGTTCTTCTTTCTGTAAGAATTTATATTTATATTAATTTCCAGAAATAAATTTTCCCTTTCTGTTTCATACTGTAATAAAAATATTAAATAGAAATTCAATCCTTCGCAAAGATACAATGGGGAGAGGTGGTGGGCTATTGGAAGAGTGATTAAATACGATGATGCTTATCATGCTATTAAAATAGGGTAGATAAAATAATGATAGAAATGAGTTGCAAGTCAGATTTGTCAGGTAACAGAACATAGGAAATAGATAACAAATATCTGTCAAATTGACAGCTAGCAGTCGCTTTCACGCGTCTTTTTAAAATGTGTTATTGAATTGTCTCCAATGTAATGTATATAAATTTGGTAAAAAAAAAAGCAAATGGCAAATAAAAAAAGGCTTATGTCCTGAGCAACCCTGTATCACACACGGAACGCAAAAGTAGCCTTACTATTACCTAAATAAATCTCTATCACACACAGACACACATTCCGCACTGGGATACCTAGTCCATGCAAATGGTACCTTTTAATTCAAGTCCCTATTGTCATATCAATCATTTTCAATGACAATAAGTAACTACAATTGCTGTAAAAAAAACAATAATTTTCTTACCTGATCTACTTTTTAAGCACAAAAACTGAGTTGCATAAGTGCAGAAATATACTACTGATACAGATATATTATATATCTGATTTACTTATTTAAAGACAGCACAGCCGCTTGCCATATCTAAAAGCAAACTTTAAATCATATATCAATAATCCTAAGCTAAAAGCAGAACTATCAACATGTAACACATGCAATTGTCTTTTGTGATAATTACCACCTAGATGTTAGAAGCGGGAGCATGGTAGATTACAAGCAAAAATAATATCTTCATACTATCAATCAAAAGTTTTTCTACATGCGTTCGCCAACGATACACCTGTACCACAAACTGAAATCAAAGGGTACCCAAATATTCTAGGCAGAGGCATGTGATAAATTATAGATTGAATACATTAGTCTTGGAATAACATAGACCAATATAGAAAAGCATTGTGTAAAGATGTTTTTAATTATTGAATGGTTGAAATTGTATTTTGATTCCACTGCTTATGCAGTCCTTTTTACGGTGCCACCTCTCTGCATCATAGCATGGCATGGACCTGACTGGCCACAAGTCAAGACTAGGTGTTTCGTGGCACAGGACAGCTGCTGACTAGCCACAGGTAAAGTTAGATGTCAAAGATTAACATTCAAGAATTGGTGCATTTGAGACAGCAAATAAATTCATGATTGATATCCACCACAGTCATACTAAAGTCAAACAGACTCAGGTCATTAAGATATCAAAAGAATGAAGGACACCAGACTGACAAAACAGGTGTATACATAAAAAGTATATGGAAGATAATCATGTGATAAGCCAAGAAAAAGTTGGATGGACAAAACAGAGAAAGACAAGAATTAAGCATCTGTAATTGGAGAACAAAGATAGGACATAGAAAATGGAGAGAAATTGTGTCTTCAGCAGTTTATTCTTCATGCCTTGAATGATGACAATGATTTAAAAAAACTCAAAACCCACATCAACATGTTTTTCCACTATTAAAATATTTTGGTTGTGGATTATAGTTTTCTCTTCAATGTGGGAAGGAAGATGGCTAGAATGCCATACATGGGAGTAAAGTGTGGTGTTGCAAAAAAAACAAGCGGCATATAGGAATCAAATGCAAAGGTAAATGTTCAAGTGGAGGGCAGAAAAAGCCCTTCAAGGATCATCTAAAAAGCTCTCTCAAGAACTGCAGCATCGATCCTAGCTCCTGGGAGACTACAGCACTTGATCGTTCAGCCTGGCACACCCAGATCATTGCTGGCATCACGAAATTTGAAAAAGAAAGAACACTGCTGGCAATCCACAAGCGCAAGAAGTGGAAGGAGAAATTAGTAAATTCTCCTACCCCGAACCTTCAGCACTCCTGCATGCACTGCAATAGAACTTTCCGTGCACGAATCGGACATCTACGAGCTCACAAACCAAATTAGTTCATTACCCATTTTTAATTATTATATATATATATTTTTTTTTTCATCGCATTTAATGTTTTGTCATGCTCATCTTCGCTTGCAAAGGAGGAACATCATCATCAAACTGAGCAATACATAGAATTATGTCGTCTACGTGAAATTATCAGACATAGGAGTGTTAGAAAAACAAAACTACTGACAAAGATTTCTGAACAAATGTAAGGAAGACAATATGGCATTTAAATAGTATATTTTATTTTATGATGTAGAATATAATATCGTTGTAACAAGCAATAGTTATAATATACTCGTAAATCAATATCATCATGAGGTCACACCAATTAAAATTGTCAATCATAGTTATCTTCAGACACCTGAGCATATATGAAACAATATGCATATGAATATTTATTTGGGGAGTGAATACATAAGTTTATCCATAATTTGATATTTTATGGAAGCCTTTCTTATGAAAACATATAATTATGGGTCAGATTCTTGTTCAAGTATTATGCTGAATGAATAAATGAACAAACATGTCTTCTTCTTCTTCTTCTCGTTTGGAGTTTGACATGTCTACACAGCAAGTCCTGTTTTCTTAATAAATGCTGCTGTATTTGAAAGCTCCTTGGTGCTCCCATACATCTTTCTGTGGATATCCATCTCTGTGGGCCAGTGTTCTTCCCTTAACTCGTTTAGTGTATTGCAGTCTTGCAGGATATGTTCAGCTGTCTGTGCTGCCTGCCCACAAAGGCACAGTGGTGATGGGACCAATCTTAGTCTATTTAAGTGGCTGTTTAATCTGTTGTGTCCTGTTCTGAGGCGGAAGATAATAACCTGCTCTGCTCTGTCAAGATAGTGGTAATTGTCTTTTGGGTGGTCGACTTTCCTGATGGCTTTGATGAGGGTCTTCTTTTCTTCGTAGGTGATTTCTTGGTCTTTTTGTTCCTGTGTTGCTCCATCCTTTGCCAGTCTGTCTGCCTCTTCATTTCCTGGTATGCCACAGTGGGATGGTATCCACTGTAGTACTACCCTTCTTTGGATGCTCACTTCTCGCATGGATTTCTTCAGGTCTGGCAATTTATCGCTGTCAAGGGCTTGTAGGACAGATATAGCATCAGTAAGAAATACCACCTGCTGGCATTGGCTTGTTGTGTTTTCAATTATTTCTGCAGCAATGTTTAAAGCCTGTACTGTTTAAAGCCCAGCACCTCCATTCTTTACTGATCCGTCAGTATATACTTGTATCCATGTTTCTCTGGGGTACATATCTTCAATCATGTTGCATACTATTGTTTTCTTTTGAAGATTATTCAGTTCTATCATAGTGTGGTAGTTGTTTATGGTGGTTCTGATAGTGAAATTTGGGTATTGCTTCCATGGAACTGGAAAAAGTGTTTGTGATATCTCTCTTATGTCTGGTAGTTCATCCTTATATTTTCTGTTTAGTTTTTTTGAAGAAAACAAACAAACGTGTCAATGCCTCTTTATTAAAAAAAAACGATTTGTTCACTAGATCTTTCTTGTAGCAAGATAATGGTTCTAAATTTCCCACAGGTTTAGTCAGCAGAATGGAGACTCGTTGTCACAATTATATTGGCACCAATGACATGACACATTTAACTTCAGCCATGTCACCTCATATGTTAAATGTTTTACCAGCTACACTAAAGGTAGATGTCCATAGTCAGATAGATTGCCTTATGTTGGAACCTGTATAACAGCTGTGCACACAATGAACACATTCACCAATCTGAATGCTATTGATTGATAGCGATGCTTCCATTGTCTGCGTTGCTATTGACCTGACCACAGATGTCCTAAAATTTGTTTTCAATCTCAATGTCTACAGAATTACATTGTAGAAAGAAAGGATGTTCAGTACAAGCCAAATTTCTCTCAGCAGATACACCTAGATGTATAGAGTACGGCGAAGCACACAGAATGCACTAGGCATCCACTGATTACATCCTGAACTATTTCCAGTTGTATCCACCTTGTCTTGCCACCAGTATCACATAGACCAGAACGAGAGCATGAAGTTGATGAATAGCACAACTTTTTCTCACTTTAATCCACATACAGAACAAGATACAATTCAGACACTTCTATATCATCACCTGCGATACTCAGTTATTATTTCTGGAATTATAAAACTGTTTGCAGTACAATATAGATGGGCATTATGTATATCACTCAGAATTGAAACTCTTCATTGTATAATGCAAAAAGCATAATATTTGGTGTCTACACCAATGGTTAATATCATTATAGAATACATCCTGGCAGATTTTTCTTGATTAGCAACCTTGCTTCACCACACGTGGGGCACTCCCATAAGTGCTCCACCCTCCAATCCAACAGCTATCCCAGTGTATGCTGACTCAGAGTCCCGGTCAGGTGTTGATTGCAGGACTTTCCAAAAAATTTACTTTTCCTACCTTCACCTCTAGATACTACGCATATCTTGGCAGATATGTGGGCTAGGTAATGACCAATCCTGCCAGACACATGGAAAAGGTTATACCAATCCAGGTTTGACCTACCTATTACCTATATGCTGAATGCATATTTATATTTTTTGTCCATAACATCTTCACAATAAAGCATAAAAAAATAGTGAATTTAAATTTGTAAAACATTTATTCAGTTGTTTATATGGATAAGAAAGTTCTGTCATATGGAAAAGAAAGTTCTGATGTATGGAGAAAAATTTCTGTCATATGGAGAAGAAAGCTCTGTTTTGTGAAGAAGAAAGTTCTATCAAATGGAAAAGAAAGTTCCATTGTATGTAGAAGAAAGTTCTGTTGTATGGAGAAAAAATGGAAAAATCAGCAAAAGAAATGATAGTCAACTAATTGACACTGTCAATATCTGAGAAGAATTCAACAAATCTGATGGGAACATAAAATAGCAAATGTTTCCAAAAAAAGTACAGATATCAACATCAATGATGAGATAAAACAGATGAGATGGCAGAGGAACCTTTTACAAATATAAAAAAAAAAGGATTTCATGCATAGCCTCGTAAATGTAACATGTGTGACAGTGCAAGGTGGCATATTAGGCTATAACTAACACCTTGTTCATCTCACAAGAGAACCAGCATAACCAAAAGATGGCTGTCTGAGGAATGTCTATTTTTTTTAGACCTTTGATATCTAGACGTACAGCAGAGTCATTGACAGTCAACTGGCAGCTTTCCTGTAATGAGGTGTTCCATTGACTGCAATCGACTCTGAAGTCACTATATGGTGTGCCTGCCCTGATAATTACAGGTATACATAACCAAAACATCATTACAGCAATGTTACAACAATTTGTAATGGAACTTTTTGTAATTTTGAAACATTCTACTCTACTCATACATATGCTGATTAGACAGGCACACATCATCATTGGAACCTTTTGTTTACTGATGAATCACTGATGAATTTCTATGTTTCACACCATCACTGGTTTTAAAAAAACATAACAGAATGTTGCTCCTCTTTAGTGCACGTTGATAGTCGGCAGTCATCTTCAATACTTTTCTGACCACCACTCCAGAGTGTACTTCTCTCCCATTAATGAGGGTGCACAAACATGTTTTAGATATCGACATTGCATCTTTAAAAATATGTATAAAATCGAATTTGTTTGAGAACCTTGATAACTTTCTAGGAGTTGTAATGAATGTGTGAACTTTCTGCAAGAATTTGAAAGCCTCAGAGTTATTTCACGTGTAAACCCTACTTTATTATAATGCTAGGCCTAGATTTATATTACATTCTATATATCATACAATCTCACTTTCGAAAACTTCAATTTTTTTCCATGGGTGCCACCATTTTGAAACAACATACATTCCCAGATGAGATATTTTTAGTAAAAGTATCGCTATGATTGTTGTATTTATAAAAGTATCATAGCAGTTCCGGTGATCTTCGAAATTGATCACCAAGGTTCTATAGAGTGGATAGAGCACAACTATGGATAACACTACAGATATATGGAGTTCATATATATACCAGTTCCAACATCTGATAAGCCTATGTCAGAGCATATACGACAATAGTCAATGAGCAGTAAGAACGAGCACAGGTACATCCGATAATTTCCAAATTCACTCGGAAGTGAAACAGGAATGTGTACTATCCCCCTTATTGTTCATACCATACATAGATCATATCTGCAAAGTAGCAACGACAACGGAAGAAAACAATCTGAAGGATAACTTAAACGAACTGCTATTTGCAGACGACTAAGCACTAGTAGCATCATCAGAAGAGCAACTACAAAGACACATAGATAGATTATATCAAACATGCCATACCTTTAACATACCTAAACAACATTAGATAAGCAGATGACACTTCTTTTGGCAGAAAGTGAACATGAACTACAAAGATTAATAGATCAAGTCAATAAATCAAGTAATGAATATGGACTGGATATAAATATTTTTTTTAAAAACCATGATAGCCAGCAAAGACACAGAAGAACAGGAGGTAAACATAAACATACATGGAGAGAAACTACAACAAGTAAAACATTATCAATATCTTGGACACAGTCACAAATGATGGCAGATGTGAAACAGAAGTTAAAAGGAGAATAGGAATGGCGAAAAGTACCTTCAATAACATGAGGAAATTATTAATATCTAAACAAATTACAAACAAGTTAAAAATTGTCATGTGACGTATTCCTTCCAGAACGTTGTCTTCCCAATGAACTCTCTGAACCTCTCTCTGTCTTGGGCGATGTGGCTTGCATTTTCTAGCGATGTATTCATATTATCTTTAATGTCGTCAGTCCATCGTCTTCTTGGTCTGCCCCTTCTCCTCTTCCCAGGTACTCTTCCCTCCATTATTTGTCTTTCTAAACAGTTATGTCTCTTTATATGACCAAACAGGCGTAGTTTTCTTTTTGTTATTGTGTTTAGTAACTAACACTCTGGAATATTCAGTGTGTTTATATTATCTGAGTTTCTGATTTTATCCTTCCATGATATTCTAAGTATCTTTCTGTAGCATTTCAGCTCGAAGGCGTTGATCTTCTTTGCTGCTGTTTTACTTAGAGTCCATGTTTCACAGCCGTATGTTGCAACCGGAAAAATAAAAGTTCGTAACATCAGCACTTTCGGTTCTATTTTGTTATTTTTCCATATGTTTTTCAGCCGTGTTATTTTGCAATATGCCATTGCCAATCTCTTCCTTATTTCTGCCATGCAGTCTCCTGCACCGTTGATGTTTGCTCCTAAGTATTCGAATTTATCCACATATTCTATTTCTGTATTGTCTATTCTGATTTTTGGTTGTTGTGTTGTTATATCTGTTGACATGATTTTTGTTGTCTGCATGTTTAAATACAAATTTTGTGCTTCGCTATATTTCTTTGTGTTCTTGATTAGTTGTTCCAATCCCTTTATATCGTTTGAAAGAAGTACTGTGTCGTCTGCGTAGCGTAGTTCCGGGATTAGGAATCCACCTATGTTTAAAGCAATTAGAATTATAATAAAATGTTGAAAATTAGAATTATAAAATTCTACATCTATTTTATATTAATGTATGGCTCAGAAACATGGACACTAAATAAACAATTAGAAGACATAATTGATGCCTTTGAGATGTGGGTATATAGAAGAATAGGGAGAACATCATCGAAAACAAATAAAGATGTGCTAAAGACACTTAATATGACTAACTTAATATAATGTTAGTCCTTTCATTGTCAGGTGGATTATCTCTGCACTTTTTCAGATACAGGTTGTTCTTAAGTGTGGGAATTGGCACCGACAGTCATAAACACGGGACTACCACAAGGGTCACCTCTGTCCCCAGTATTATTTAATGTGTATACAGTTCCAAAATATTATATTCATTTGACCTACATTTTAGTGCCCATGACTTCTTTACATATCTGTGGATATGTATATATGTTATTATTTTTTTTATATAAAAGTATGAATATTTCCATCTGTATGTGATACTCCAAAAAGCATGTTTTTTATGCAGAAAAGGATAGTCGCTATGCAGAAAAGGATACATTGGAAACATTCCCTCATCTTCATCACTGTTCAATTCTGAATTAGAACTTTCATCAAAGCCAAATCGTAATAATTCTACATCATCACTGTCATTATCAAAGTTAATGTTGGAATTATTACCCAAATAATTTTAGAACATTTTCAAAGCCTGACTAGTTGTCAAATGTTGAGGAAGTCTAGATTCCATTACTTCAAATAGATATAGCAATAAGTTACACAAACAATGTAAACACACCTTTATATATGAAATTATCATTCAAAATTAATATTAATTTCAGCATATTGCACAATTGTGAAGATACATCTATTCTTGAAAGGACGTACCACAAATATGAAAGGTTCATTTTATTTTATGGACGTCATGATTTTTATAAGTCAAGGCAGTAGTCATATAAAAATGTCATTTTCAACAACTTTTTGGTGCATAAATGGTCCATAAAATATCAATATTAGCAGCTCTGTGGATATGAAGAGTTAGTGAAGATCAGCTTGAGACATTGTCAGGATATGCTAATAATATCACATGTACTCTGATTACTAGACCCAAACATCCTCAAAATAAGATTTATGTATCCGTTTCTTCATCATAAACATATGGGCCTCATCTGGAGATAAACCTGAAATTAGAGAATAGATCAAATAAAGTACAATCTCCACATGGAAATAAATAGTTTTTATTTATGAAAAATACAATGTAGTAAAAATCCTCAGAATACCATGGACCAAAAAGATCAATGTAGTCATCCTGAGAGAAATGAATATAAAAGAAAACTGTCTAAACAGCATGTTTCTTTCCAGAAAATGACAATATTTTGATCATATCAAACGCCATGATGGCCTAGAGAAAACCATAATGGAGGGGATGATCTTAGGGAGACCAACAAGAGGCAGACCAAGAAGAAGATGGACGCAAGACATCAAAGACCACCTGCACATGACAATAACAGAAGCAGGAAGACTGGGTCAAGATACAGAAGTTTTGAAAGGCTGTGATGACTGCTACATCATGCTACATGATATGCTCCCTGACAATGATGACAATATGGTAAGGTTTACAGTGCTCAAACAGACTTAACATTAAAAAATATGGATAACTGTTACACAAAATAGTCTAAATCAGTCGTAGTCATAACCTTCGATAACAGTTACCATGTTGTTCCGACAGGCCGACGTTGTGCTTGAACTAGTTATGGGCACAGCGTGGGTGAGCGGAACAACAAAGAAACCTGTCGCAAGGGCCAGAGTTGTGCCCTGTCAACGTCTGTTACGGCGGCATTAGACTCAAATACCATCGAGTCAGATTGCTGTTGAAACAGAGCACGGAGCACTTATGGGAATGCCCCACGTGCTGCGAGTCCAGTTTCTAATCAAGAATTCAGTCTAAATCAATGTTTCAACTATAAGGTCTTTATCTAGAAAAAATACAAAGCTAACAAAGAACAAGCAATTAAAATAATACAGTTGAATGCCGTTATAACAGCTAGGTCTGGACAGACAAAATGTATGTAGTAATACAATTTCACTAAAAACAGTAATACAAACATGATGCAATACATCTCCTCCAAAGATATCAACAGACCACAATATTTCGCCTTAGAACAGGCCACTGCAGACTGTTGGGTCACCTTTACCGATTGAGGATCTCATACACAGATGAATGTACATGTGGATTTGGAACCCAGACCCCGGAACACATACTTCAGGACTGCCCAACATACAAAGAGCAGAGACAGCAGACCTGGCCAGAGGATACAGACTTGAGGCAAAAGCTATGGGGCAGCCGCTCTGACGTGGAGAAGACAGTGGACTTCGTCTTGACGACAGGCCTGACAATATAGCATGACCACAGATGCTGAAAGCAGAGGAAGAAGAACTAAAAACAGTAAAAACAATATAGAATAAATATAATTGGGAATTATGAATAGTGTTATTATATAAGGGCATTTGCTATAAAAGGATGCACTATAGAGGGATTTCACTGTAGCAATATTGCAAATGGACTAGACAGCAGACATTTAACAGAACAATCCAAGGTAACAGTAATGTAGATACACACAAAGGTCATGCATTATAGAAACAAATAAACAATATGGAGAATGAGAATGAAATAAAACAATTACAACTGAAAACAACAGGAATGACAACACAACAAATTCCTCAATCTAAATGAATGATTTCGATTACGACCAAATGTCTTAAGGGTATATACTGCAATATTTAATGATTTTCAAGGGTGTACCTAGCCCTATTGTCAATGTAGCAAGAATGCATTGCAATTACAGGTACTAAGATTATAATATATTATATATATATATATCAGTGCCATTGAAGTGCATTAAAATGAAACACTACTTAAGCCGTGTTCTGACTCACGTTACTGGACAACACAACACTCCTCAATTACCTTATTTCGGACATAATAGGTCTTAAATGACCATGTGATTATTCTATACACATCATATTATTTACTTTTTCTGGCCATGATGTATCTTCCAACTTGCTGCCAGGATGGCACAATATTATTTATACTTCATAGCTTTTACTTCAACTCTGCATATCGTGGCTACAATTTATTGCACAGTAATGGTTCCTATGTCAAGATTTAGACAAATATTTTCATCCTCTTTCTAACCTTACTTTTTATTAAAGAACCATTAATTTATATTGGCATTTACAGATAAGAGTATCTCACCTTTCACCTTCTGGAGTATGCCTTCAAATGCAGCACTGATATCTTTGGCCATATTTTTGGCATCTCCACAAACATACACAAGAGCCTCAGATTCAGTTAGCAGATGTGAAATATCCTCTGCCATTAAGTACAACAAATCTTGAACATAGCGAGGAGACTGTGAGATAACATCAGCTGTTGGGATCTCCTCAGGCTGATCACGAGAAAATGCTACACACAACTTTGTGATGGTACCATCAATTTCAAATTGGTGTAGCTCATCTCTATTAACAAAATAAAAAAACAATCAAATATCTGTGTGCTTATAATAAAAAAAACAATCAAATATCTGTGTGATTATAATCAAAAAACAATCAAATATCTGTGTGATTATAAGCAAAAAACAATCAAATATCTGTGATTATAATCAAAAAACAATCAAATATCTGTGTGATTATAATCAAAAAACAATCAAATATCTGTGTGATTATAATCAAAAACAATCAAATATCTGTGTGATTATAAGCAAAAACAATCAAATATCTGTGTGATTATAGAATTATGAAAATCAAAAACAATCAAATATCTGTGTGATTATAGAATTATGAAAATCTGTTGCATGAAATCAGAACAATAAAACTATTTCCCTTTGTTGTTAGCAAATCATCTGTGTTTCAGGGGCTGAAAAGGGAGCAAAGAATAGCAACAGTTAACTGCCATAGTGTGTCAAAGTGACCAAGAAGCCTTTCTGAATTCAGATGTGGCATCAAAAGAGTCAAATCACACAGATAAGCTTAAATCATAACACAATGCATTCCATTCTCTAGATGGCATACTGCTAATCTGCAGGAGTGTGAGAATGAATGCAGAAAAAGAAGAAACGCAAATACATGTACATCAACAACTTCTTTAGTTTGTTCTCATGCATCAACTTAATAATATTCTTTTTGTTTGGTCAAGACTTATCTTCATGTATCGACATTGTATCCACATTGCAAGAGAAGCTTAATACCAATAGTATTAGTAGGACTATTTTCAGGCAGTGACTTGACACTCTCAATGGCTGGAAGGTCTCCACAGGATAAACATCACCTACATTTCTTTCTATTGCAATGATACCAACTGAGAAAGTATATTGTAATGATGCCACAGAGACAGTATATTGCAATGATGATACCACTGAAAAGTATATTGCAATGATACCACTGAGTAAGTAAATTGCAATGATACCACTGAGGAAGTATATTGCAAATATAACACTAAGAAAGTATATTGCAATGATACATTATACATAAGTCTATTTAAACATTTTACAAATGTTTCAAGGACTATTTGAAGACATCTCTCAAGCACTGAAGGATTGATCCAAGAAGTTGGAAAACCACATCTTTTGACCTTCCAGTTTGACATGGTCAGATTTGTGCAGATAATAAAAAATTTGAAAAAAAAGTAGAATATTGCAAGTAATTTGACAGAGATAAAACTAAAGATGCCAGACTGTTTTTCCTAAAGACCTTTATTACTTTTCACAATGCAACAAATTTTTCAGAAATCTGATTGGACACCCAGACATCTGAGGACTCACAAATCACATCTTATGGGCTTTTTTAATGCTATGCTCATCTGTGCTTCCATGGAGAGCATCATTACCAACATGTCTGTATTTTATTTGCTCTGGAGATATTTATTTCATATCCAAAAGACTCCATCTCTCAGCAGTATGCAATGCTTTGAGAACAAGACTCCATCTCTCAGCAGTATGCAATATTTTGAGGAGTTTCACACTGAGAATGGATCTATGTACATATGTAGAAAGCATGCTTCACCATTTTGAATGCAGATATTGGATCACATTAAATCCACAACCACTTGATGATACCAATGTTGGCCAGTTTTGATCACAAAGACTGCATGGCTTCAATGCTGCCATTTAGAATGTAAAAAGAAACAAGTTAGGTCTAAGAAGGACAGGTTCTGAAAAAAAAAGAGACTGCCCAAAACATTGATGGATATATCATATCCTTAACAAGTCACTGAAGGTATTTAACACTTCCCCTCCCTACCCGCTTACATCTGCTTGCTATATATATATATATATATATGCTCCGTACCCGGTCCCCTTTGCCCACCATACACATGGGGCACTAAACTGCCATTCATCACAGTTGCCTTGCAAATAGACAATACTACATTTAGCACTGGTATCATTACAAGTAATGGCAGATTCCAGTGTATTTTTCTAGATGTTTTTACCAGCTGTCATATAGGAGCTGTGGGTTATCGAATATGACCTTCAAATTTCATCAAAACTTTATAAAGAATGGACCTACTTATGATTCAGAAGATGTTGATAGGCAATATTTTAACTGGAATCTTAGAGAACGTGATTGAATGAGACGAAGGGGATAAAAAAATTTTATTAGTGACAAAAATAACAAAAAAAGTAAAGTATTTTGGTGGTGATATAAAGGTGGTGAAAGTAACAACCATCATCGATCTTTAGTGTAGGCCTAGTGATTATGTGAACTGCACAGCCCCACACACCATAGACCTAGTAATGATTGAGAATAGTCAACACAGCTGGTCTATGTCAATATTTATCAATTTCACATATGTCAATATTGATCAGTTTCACGAGAAATCTGGTCATGCAAATGCCTCATCCAGATTACCCTGGTTATGACTAGGCCTATTTTTCCCTATTTTGTTATGTCAATCTTTGAAGTAGATGCAAAAGAAACTAATGTGTGTGTATGCTAGTATCAACATTTTTGAGAAAGAGATTAATTTTGGAAACCTGTTTGACCAGATATGTAGGGCTATCTTTATGTGAACTAGGCTCATATATTTGGAATAATTAAGTTACAGAATGATGTTGTCTACTGGTGAACTGTTTTTCATTTTAACCTTTTGTCAGCAAACATTTTGACACAAGCAAATGAAGTTGATAAGAAACTGGTGCTCATTTTTTTCCCTCTCCCATATTACATGACAAGTAAACTAGTCTTACATAACATTCACAAAGATATGTTCACAGATAATTTTATCTTCCATTTATCTCTTAATTGGATTTTGAATCATAAAAATTGATTGCAAATTATATTTTATATTAAGTTTCTTGCACTGTCACCTCTTATTTTTGCGGAGTTATTCCCCTTGCTCTGGACATGAAGCCCGGAGTTTTTCCTGATCGGCCAGGATTGAAAGAGTTAAGAACATCTCAGGCAGGACCAAGAGGCTTATAGAGTTGCAGTGTAATTTACTCACTTATTCCTTTCTGTGATTGATGAAAATAGGGCTTAAACTATCATACTTATTTTCTTTCAATGTAAGATATTTTTCCGGACGTTGTCACTCCAATACTGTAAGTCTATTGACTCTGAATTATAAAAAAATTATTTATACCTAAAAATATAAATTGCTATACCTGAAAAGGTAATCTTTTTCTTTGTTCCTGCATCCATAAAACAACCATGTCACTCCATAAGCTACATTATCTTTCAGCTGACTTTTTCTAAGAGATCTCTGTTGTAAGAAACCAATAAAGGGGGCTACTCCTGTTCCAGGACCAATCATGATCAATGGCTTAGAGATGTCTTCTGGAGGTCGGAAGTGCTGATTGGTCCTTAGAAAGATTGGAATCTAGAAAAATGTTAAATAGTGTTATATGTTAATGTTAAATAAAGTGTCATGATGAGGTCATTGCATTGCAATAACAAGATTTTATTTTGCAACAGGCTCAAGGTTGTTTCTCGACACTGGAGTTTTATCAAGCAAAGTGAGCATTGTTTATTCCATTTTCAGGTGAATTATTCACCTGCCTACACCACCACACCCGTTTTCAGCCCATTTAGTTGGGTGTGACCAAATGACCATCAACAATAGCTTGAATCAAATAGGTCTCATTTGAACATTCCTCACAAGACCCCTGGGCTAAATTAGAAATCATCCTTCTAACTTGACACATTTCACTTTTCCCATGACTTTCATTAGTTGTTGACACAAAGTGACAAATTAAATTACAGAAAAAGTCAAATGCCTCACTTTAAAATAATGGACCTGATAAGACATTGAGACTATATTTGATGCATGAGCCTGGGCACACCTGTACTGAATCGGACTTTGCCCAGAAGCACTGCGAGTAAACAATGTGTTATGCTGTTTCTGGTTGAATGTTCATGGGTACACCATGTTGGAGTCTTTTGTGTAACTTTTCAAACTGGTTAAAAGTTCAGAGACTACATTTTCGTCCCCCAAACAAATTGTAAATGTACCATGTTTCACTCGCTTTGCCCTCAAACAAATGTAATTATCTGAGTTTATCTGCCATTTTGTATGGGATGTTATTTTCGGTTAGATCCAACAAATGTATACTTTATACTGTATATACTTCATACTTTATGTATACATATAATGTATACTTTATACTGTGTATCATGTCCAGTTTTTATGAATGAAATCCTTTAATCTTTGCCGGCATACTAATTGTATCTCTAGAAAAGAAATTTTACCACTTCATAAATTACACCGGATCATTGTTGCCATGTAGTTCTGGCAAAATCTGAGGCGCATCCATCCAAAAGTCGGCCAAAACCCATGGATCGACCTTTAGAAAATTGTTAAACTGAATAAAAGACAACATTTTTTACATTTCTCTTCCTCTTCATGGATCTCAAATTTCTTCCAATAATCCCCGGTTATATTAGAGATTGTGACATTTGTATTATTTAAGCATCTTTTAATTTGAAAGTTTTATTTTCTGTTGCTACTTATTCTTTAATTTTATCTCAGACTAATTTTATTGGGTTTAAGTGAGAATGTTAAGGTGAGTCCTGGATTCCTAGACACCATGTTTCTGGATTTTCTTGTCTATATGAAATATCTTTGCATGCTGTGTCTTTTTTACAATTTCAAGTAATTCAGGCTTCCGGGACATTTTTTTGAATAGAATATTCTTTTTTTTGGGTAAGCCAAACCTTTATTGTGCGGTTCTGTGGTGAAGTGGCAATGGCAAACTACTAAAAATATTTATATTGCCTAGAAAATCACCACAGCCAACAAATGCTGGGTTGACAGCTACATCATGAATAGGATATGGTACCAAAACCTTTATTACATCTTTAGTACTTGATGAATTTGGAACTTTATCATCTGTTACTGTGTATCTCACTATTTCTTGGATTGCCTAGTTTCCCACTTAAACTAAACTGTCTGCTATAATTTTGTCTCCACCATTATGCAAGCTAATTGGTAATTACTATTTACACAGATGAATTTCGCAGTTCTACATCAGAATCTCCAGACACAAACAGGAAATTATTAAAATAATGATACTTTCTAGACATTACTCCTTCTGAATTCTGAACACTTCTACATCTAGCACAAAAACAAGTGGAAATTTTTAAAATCCAGCCCAAGAAACTCCAATGCACCAAAAAATTCCACACGGCTAGGATTGAAAAGAGAAGTGTTAGAACTAGAACTATAGAAAACAATAGTACTGGGAACACTGCACCGAATGCAACCATAAACATTGCCTTGTTCAAAAAGTTCAAAATAGTACAATTGCATGCTTAACGCTTCACTATCCAATTTCAGCGATTGTTGAAATTCCTCTATAGAACCTTGGTGACTAATTTTGCAGATTACCAAAACTGCTATACTTCAGAAATACAGAAACTCTCGTTGCGAAACTGTTACTAAAAATAGTTCATCTGGGCAAGCAAATTGTTCCAAAATGACGGCACGTGTGAAATACAGATATAAACATCATTCATGAGGTGTTTATAATGAAAATAGAGATTTTGAAAATCATACTGCATGATTATCTTCTTCGTCAGCGTTCATTCTGAAACTTCTGCTGGTACTTCCTTGTAGCAGGACCACTGTCCTACTAGGTTTCCAGCAGGATGTAGTCCAGAGAATGGAAATGCGTTGTGTTGCCATTTTATTTGCGCCAATGGCCCAGCACATCTGTCTTTGGTGGGGTATGATATATAGAACGCAATGTAAATCTAGGCCTAGCAGCATTATAATAAGTAGCATTTTGCACATTAAATAATTCCGGAGCTTTCAAATTCATTCAGAAAGTGTAAAATCATTACGACACATAGAATGTTTCAAGGCTCTCTCACACTAGATCGATTTTATACAGATTTTTAAAGACGGTGATGTCAATGTATAAAATTGTTCATGTACCTTCGATAATGGTGGATAAGAACACCATTAACTAAAAATAAGATAAGATAAGAACACTGACTGCTGGTCAGCACAGTGTTCAATCACACCAATTATAACCAATCTTGTGTAAATGATGTCTTATAATTTACTGTACAACACTAAAAAATGTATGTGTTAAGAAGTAGACTTTAGATCTATATCGCATATAAGCGAAAAGTGAAACTAATGACTGTATTTTAATGAAAAAATTAATTCATAGTGTCCATACCCTTCCAAATTCACACACAAAATTTCAGTTATATGCATTATATATTTGCTGAGATACATCATTTTAAAGTTGAGCAAAGCTGGTGAAATGTGCTATAGTATGTTCTACAGGAATATGTGCTTAAATGCACACATAAGTTTTTTTAAATAAGACAAGAGTTAAAATAATTGGGGATTTTTTGTTAAAGATTAGTTAAAACTGGATTTACTGTAATGGGATTCCATTGTACTGTACATATGATGCTGCTCCCCACTGGTTGATCCCCACAATCATTAATTTTAATTAATAAATTAACTCTATCATTAATTTTTCTAGATGTCCATAGAGCTTCCAAGATACTTCTATAAACACCATCTCGCAACGTATGATCATTTTAGTTATTACTTTATTGTTCATGTTTCAACTCTATTAAGTAAGGACTTAGTTTTACTGCAGTTTTTCTTTCTTGTTTACTTAAGTAAGGACATGTGTGATTAAGCTTTGTAAGAGCTCTCACCTCTATTATTTGTTTTTATAGTATTTTCTGGAGTTCTGTCTAGCCTATTCTATTCTTATCTCTGAAGCAAATACATTGAAAATTGTATTATTGTGACATGGTACTACAGAAAAAAATACATGGTGTAATGAATACCTCAACTGTGTTTTCACTCACTCCGGACTGCAAGTGGGAAGTGATGTCATCCAACCAACCAGAGCAGACACCTCGTCTATAGTAGAGATGACCTTTAGTTTTGTCTGATGGTATCTCTATGACATTAAAAACAATGTTTATGCTAGTTGGTACAGTATCTGGACAGCTGAAAAGAAATGAACATACACAAATGTTAATGCATTCAATTGACAAAAATATGCAACAACTTTTGGTGGATTGAGTGTTAGCAGTAAAGGCAATTATAAGTGTGAATCTTTCCCATGTGTTGTCAGGGATGGAAAGGGCAACCAAGAAGAGACACTGTTACCCTGAAAATGTGGTGACTAAGATGTTTTGTGGTTTGGGAGGTGGAAATTAACTGTCCCATTCCTTAGAGGTTCAAACTGACCCAAAAGATATGCTGAAGTCAGATAGTCTGATGTATAATGTCAAAAGGTGCAAATATTTCATAAATGTTCATAACTATATTCCAGATAGGTAGATCATAAATGTTCATACTAATAATTTATATAAAGAATTTAAAAGTATTCAAGATGAATTAGATACGAGTGATTATCCAGAGAAAGAAGAGCCAAGGGTAGACCTATAGTACGCTGGATTGACATGAAAGAGACATTAAATGAACACCAAATGACATTATCTGAAGCTGCCAGAAAAGTGAGAACAAGAACATTGTATCTCCCTTGACACCCATAAAGGGTAAAAGAGGAAGGAAAGAAGAAGATTATCCAGAAGATCATCCATTATATTCTGTGGGGAAAAAAAGTAATATGAAAATTTTAAGAGGAATTAAATGGAAAGATTTTAACGGAGATTAAAAGGAATTAGTATGGAAACTTAACTTAGAAATTACATATGACTAGGAAAATTGTTTATTTTCAGGACATGAAAGTTACCATAAAATGTATACAGAAAAACATGAAATGTTTATAAATGAATTAAACAAAACAATTATCCTGATATGATGATAAAAGATATATTTTAAATTATGGAATAAGAACACTATCACATGGTTTTAAAAATGAATTAACAACAGCCATTTTATTTCCATCAGATTGAATTTTTTAAATTTTATCATAAATAACAACAGCATAAACGCTATCCCAGCATGAACATTGTTATTAAATACAGCTTTTATTTGAATATCTGTTGTACTATATTTTTCACCTTGTTTTGTAACATCAAAAACAAATATAGGATATACATTTTTATATCCAATTGAATCAATAGGCATACTTAAAGGTTCATCAATTCTATAAAAATATACTTAAAATCTAATAAATCTCCATAAGCTCTTGAGAATTGTTGTTTTCATCATCATTAAGTGCCGTCTCCACAATGAAGGTTGACTGCAACGGATCTCCAACATCCCATCTTGGTGGTGCATTCTGCTAGACTGTAACCTGTCCATCGTGTGATGTTACTCTCCCACTTGTATATGTCTACTTCTTGCTCACCTCCCTTTGACTTTGCCCTCAAGTAAGTACGGTCTTCAATAAGGTGTCATGTCTTTTAATGTGACAAAAATATTTTATTTGCCTAATCTCTATTTCTCTTAGTAGTTCTTTCTTCATATTAAGTGTTCTTAGCACCTCTTTATTTGTTTTCTTCTCTTTCCATGATGTTCTCTCTATTCTTCTTATTGTTGTTTTGGAAAATTTAAATTATAATCTATCTTCTAGAATTTAATGTAACATAAATGTTTTTAAATCTACATGCTGAAACACAGATGCATTTTTATCTTGATATGATGTTCTATTTGTTTCAAAAGTTATTATAACCTTCTTGGATTTTCTTAAGAACTTGATTCTTGATTAGGAACAAGTGTCACAGCACTGGGGGCATTCCCATATATGCTATACTTGCTGTTCCGTCAGCCATCTAAAAGTGTATATGCTCAGTGTCCCTGTCAGTTGCTGATTACGCGTTCTTCTGATCTTTCCCGAGAAGGATCACTTTCTCCCATCGCCTCTAGTCCCTCACCTTTCTACCATTCTCTGAATATGTACATTGTCATGTTCGACTTCCTCCTCGTCTTCTTGTAGGGTATCTATGACTGCTCTAATCAATTGAATCCTGTCTCTTCTTATTTCTGTGCCGTTCACTAAAGCTTTACCAGCCAACACATCGACTCTTTCATTTTCCCTGACCCCAGCATGACCTGGACAGTAAATCCATTAATGCTCTGCGCATTGTTAAGAAGAGTGACCCATTTAATTATGATCATACTCTTTTCTATCTGGTGCAGCATGCTTTGAAAGTACAATAGAATCACTAAGTCTGTTGGTGGTTGCATCACCAGCCAAATGAGAGCTGCTGTAACCACTTCTATTTTCATTCATATACTCAATGTTGTAGTGGGATATGCAGCTGACGTCTCAGCTAACTGCTTGCCATTTTGGTAGGCCACGAAACCCCAACAACACCTAATGTTTGTTTCTTGCGTTACTGAGCCGTCAGTGTAAATTATTGTATCGTATGGCTTCAAGTGCTGCAGTATGAGTTCTTGGATAATTTTCTCTGTTCTGTTAGCAGCCCAGTCGCGGCACTCTCTTTCCATCTGTATCACAACTGTTGTCAATAACTTTCTCTCTTTGCCAAATGTAACCCATTCACAGCCTCTTCCCACTTCCTCCAGCGCACAAACTCTGAGTAGGGTATCTTCTGCCATCCAGGACCTTTCTCTCTTGATATGTCTTCCTTTTGTGTTGTCTAGAGATTGGTGTAAGAGGTGATGATCATTATTGGTGACCTTGAAGTATTTAACCTGTGCTATTTTATGTCTTGATTTGATGCTCAGTAGGTCTAGGAGAAACCTCATAGTCATGATAAGTGTATCTCTTGTGCATCCTAGGACAGCTATCATGGCCTTGTTTTGAACTCACTCCAATCTATCCACCTGTGTTTGTGACAATGTCAGTAAACCTAAACCATAGTCTAACACAGATAATACCACTGCCTGCATCATCTGAAAAAGGGTTTGCTGCGGCATCTCTGCAGATGCCATGATTTTTACTGCACCGTCACCCTTCCCAGCATTCTGAATGATATTGTCCACATGTTTCTCGAAAGATAGACTTCTATCAAAAGTGATGCCCAGATATTTCATAGTCTGCTCCCTGTCAATGTTGATGCCCATGTAGGAGGCTGCTGTTAATGTGTTTGTGACTATGTTGTTTTTTTTAAAGAACTTTTAATAACAAATCTCCATGAAAAATTAGTACATTTTGGAACAGAAATAGAATCCCACTGTCTACATCTATATCCAACATTAAGTGCAGCTTTACTTTCAATAATTTTAAAAAGTGTACTTTTTTGTTCAAATGATGGATCAACACGTGGCATAAACCATTATAATCTATCTAAAATAATTTTCCCATCTGCTGTATCAGCTTTTTAAAAGCCAGCATCAGATTTCTGTTAATGTTAGTTGGTGTTTAACCTTTAGCAAGCTGTGTTTACAAATCAAAAAACTTCCCCCTGCCAATGAATTCTTTTTTGAGAATTTGTGTTATTGATTGTGTCTGTTTTAAAAATTCAATAACTTTTTTGTTGTTAGAGATAATTAATTAATATGTGTACATATAAATAAAGAATTGAATACTGCATATATTGGTGTAATTTTTTTACATGTGTGTGTGATACCAGACATATTAGAAAGTAGGGCTGAAGTAAATTATAGTTCTCCACTGTGACCTTTGCTCTAGTGTCGAGGTGTTACCTGACCTTTGTTGTGTGTTTTTGCAAGCTTACAGGTAAGTACTTAGAGTAAGGTTAGGATTAGAAATAATATATCTAATGTGTGCGCGCACCTCGCTCCGTGTATAGCGGGCAGAAATACTGATCGCTCACCACAAATAATAGGAAATTGTAAAAAATTTGTAAATTGGAAAACAAACAGATTATGCATAAGTTCGTCTGTGTCTAGATTTGAACTCAAGTGAACGTCGGATGTGAAGTCACGGCAGCCATTATTTTGATTGGTGTTACATGGGAATCCACGACATTGGATAGTTAAAATTGTCAACATTGTGCTATTTATAGCACAGCAGAGAACTATTCTTTACTTTCACCAAAAGTAGTAATGATGATTTTTCACCAAAAAATAAAGAAATTATAATAGACAAAAGGAAAAAAAATTATTAAAAAATTACTTATCTATGGTTTTTATATTTTCTGAAGTGGGAACCGTGTAAAATAAACCTAATTCAAATAGTATGTATGTGGTTTCATTGTCAAATCATCATAATGTCACTGGTAAGAATGAATGAACCTCATAGATTTGCCATAAATCGTTATCTGAAAGATAGACATAGTCATTTTTTATCGCTCCAAAAGTCGATATTCACCGTCATCTAAATCATGAAAGCAGCGTGATCAATACTATATTCTACTCTAAAAATCATTATACCTCTCACAACACGTCTAACACACTAACGTTATCAGCTAGGCCTATATGTCCATCAACTTCATCGAAGTCGCTACGCCAATCATGGCTATATGCCAAAGGGATATGCGAATTTTCAACTTTTCCATCTTTCAAAATGTCAATATCCATGCTTCCGAAAGACTCAGTGTCACTCACTAAAATTGCCTCTATCTAAAGTGGAAATGAATATGCTTCATCATTATGCTCAGTAAAAATGTCGGAAATAACAATATAGACCTAGTAAGTGAGTTTTTATCAAGAAATATCTGAGATTTCAAAGGAAATATTGTATGATATATAGAAATTAATGTAATTAGTGACTGGAATTTTTTTAAAGTGTAATTCTCCTTTTTTTACTGTGATTTGGACGTATTTTTTTTTTAATTTGATCTTACTGGAATATAAGATGAGGAGTATGAAGTCATCTCTGATTTTTGTCCAAAAATTCTCAGTTTATACACGGATCTTAACGGTATTATCATTACTATTATTATAATACCACACAACCCAATGAGTTCCTTTTGTTTCATCAGTAAGATCTCCATCTAAATTTATTATTCCACATTCTTTTTTTTCTAGGTTTCTTTGGTAATTCTGTTCTGAGAAACACGCCTCTAAAATTTGGTATTTTTAACTTCTTAACAGCATCTTCAAATTGATAATTTGAAAGAGGTTCATTTGGTAAAGTTATGTTTTCTATTTGCATTGGCTCAGTTAAAACTTTGACATCATTTTTAATTATTAAAAATGACTGATATTTTTTGTGTAAAATGTAAAAAGAAAACAAACTTTAGATTTAATACAAACTAAAACTAAAAATAATAGAAATATGCTAAAAGGAAAATATTCAATACGTGGGACTATAATAAATAAATTTATCAGTTCTGCTGTTCCAAAATTAAATCAAAATGGTCACTATGAAGGTAACCTAAATTCTATAATTAACCTTTAGGACACATGGGCGCAAAATTGCGCCTTGAGTGTGAGCTCCATCGTGCCTATGGGGGCAATAATACTCAGCTAGGCCCTGACAGATACCACCCGAATCGCGAATACAGAACTTCACAAAGTTAAGCTCATGTAACATAGAATTCCCACTACACAAAGCTAGGAATACGTCACAGTCTAAAGGTCAAATTCCTTTACACAATATGATTGTAAGAAGGAGAAAGCCGGATGATTTTGTCAATGCATTTTTGGAGCGACTTTGGTCATTTTCAGTGCCGTATATTACTATAAAATTGAGTATCGCATGGCATGGGTAAGTGATCGTGACATGTTCTAATTGTTGTTTATTGTGTTTAATATGTTGTTATTTCTTCTTCTTCTTCTGCGATCAGTTTCCTATGCTCATAAGTCTATACAGGAAGGTGGGCCACCTCCATGAATTCAGTCGTCAGCAGGAGGTCCTCACGGTTGCCACACAGCTTCACCTTCAGATCTGTCTCTTGGGGCCATATTTTGGTTCTCACGTCATCAAAAAGTGGGCATGTCTGCAGAATATGTTTCTGAGGAGTCTGAGGACCCTTTTGACATGGGCATTGGTCAGTTTGGACAGCTTTAATTTTGTGGAGATGTGCTTGTAGTCTGCAATGTCCTGTGCGAAGTCTAAAATTTGTGGTTCGTTGTGACCTGTTTAGCTTTAGAATAGGGTCCTGTGGAAAGTTACTGCCTGTTCTCTGACTCCATGTATGTTTGTATTTTCCTTTGATAAGGGTTTTTGCTTCAGTCAGTGATATTCTGTGCTGGAATTGTTCCTTTTTTGCACCTGCTTTTGCCAGTCTGTCAGCTCCTTCATTTCCTGCTATTCCACAGTGTGCAGGGATCCACTGCAGCACAACTTTATTGTTGGCAGACAGTTGATTTAGAAGTTCTACGGTTGTTTTTGTTAGATCTTTAGGTTCCTTTTGGATGGTGTGGAGTACTGACATGCAGTCACACAAGAAGACTATGTTAGCTCCATTGAGCCTCCGTTCCTCTAGAGCCTTTGATGCTTCCAAGATTGCTTGTAGCTCTGCCCTGTAGTTTGTTGATAATTTGCCAGTAGCGATTGACAGTTCTAGTTTTGGGGTGTTTGGTATGAGTATTAGTATCCCAGCTCCTCCTTTCTTTACTGCACCCTCTGATGATCCATCTGTGAAGACATGAATCCACTGTGAGGTAGGGTATTAGGTGTCTAGGTGATCAAGTGTTTTTGCATTAAGGGCAGTAGGGGTTTATATGTTGTTATTTGATAAGAATGTTTTGTGTATTCATTAAAAAACACAAAAACAATATGTATCAGGGTTGCCACGTGTGTGCATGGACAATAATTACATTGTGTGTCAGCCTAGACCTAGTCTTGACCGGATGGACATTATATGCGATTTCTTCATGTTTTATTAGTTTTTTTAGTCCATATTATATTAGTTTTGATATGAAACAATATATATATATAACAAGTATAGGTATTTAGGAGGATTTTATCAATTTTGCCACACATTGCTTAAGTATTAGGGTCATCAAAGTTATATTTGTGAATTTGAAAATGGAATTTTGCAATTTTCCCCCCAAATTTCAACTTCACAACTTGCTCAACTGTCATATCACACATACAACAATAAAAACACGATTATATCCACTATTCACTCCTTTAATTACATGTGCAAAAATTATTTTGATATCTTTTAAAACAAAAAAGTTATCGTGTTTTCAAAACACCCACCATCAATAAAGCAAATTTTCCAAAAAATAATTCAGGACCCTGGGGATATTGCGTAATTTTAATTCTGGGCTCTAAAGGTTATTAAACTTCTAGTTGAGTTTCATTTACCAGGGCATAATTTTACAGGTCCAGGAACTAATTTAAAGAAAAGATTAAAAGATTAATATAGAAATCCTCCTTATTTTAGATCTCAGCCTTGGAGTAAACCAATTAACAGAGTAGATGAAACAGCTATGAATCATGACATTTGTTATTTACAAAATGAAGATAGGAAAACTATAAATGAAGTTTGTGATAAAAAGGTGTTACAAGATTTGAATATTTCAAATCCCAGTATAAGAAAAAGCTTTGTGGTTGGGAAATTTTCTTAAATTCAGCAGTGACTTAGCAGAAAAACTTCATAAACCCGTGATTAAGAAGTTTGAAAAGAGAAAGTTGTTGTTGGTGGAATTGATCAAATGTAGGCTGCTGATTTAGTTGATATTTTTTCTTATTCTAAGCAAAATAAAAGCTTTAAATATATCTTGCTGTTATAGATATCTTTAGTAAATATGGTTGGATGATTCTATTTAAAAATTACAGGAATATCTGTTGCTGAAGCTTTTGAAAACATTATATAGAAAATGCCGCCAAATTTAACTGAGCATAATTTCCCCGGATACGCTATTTTTAGCAATGGGTATTACCGGTTTTTTTACCATTACAGTACATATATTTCTATCAAAACGGTTTCAATTGATCATCGAAATTGGTCAGAAAAGTATACCAGTATCTGATGTATTTATTGACCAAAATACGGTAATGCGGTAGCCTAGGCCTAGTCTTGTTTGTGTAGGGAAACACTAACTACCAGTAGTCTAAACACTGTCACACACTTTCTTGTTGCGGTAAAGCAAATGTTACAACAGTTACTGACCATCTACTCGGCTATATGACCTGTGTACAGAAAATTAAAACCCAACACAAACAATGTGTTCAGGAAAGTACTGTTGTTCCAAAGTCTCGCCACCTCGGTCATAAACCGTCTATAGACGTGGATAGGGAAGTCAGCTGTGGTTTTCAGATGTATTGTTCCTGGTTTTCAGATGTATTGTTCCCGAATACAGTAGCCTATCCTTTCAAGTTATGTGAGTGAGGCAAATGAAAGGAATGCCATTTTCTTATAGTTGCAAAAGTTGGAGTTAATTTCCATTTAGCATGTCAGTTCTTTCTTTGATGATGTTCATTATTGCCGGGCCGGCATTGTTAAGTTGGGGATGTCGGTCTATAGTCGGATCTTAGACTTTCTCCACTTTCGGGAAGGGATAATTAGGTTCTCCGCCTACAATCGGATGGGTTTATATTCGGATCTTAACGGTAATATATATTATATTAAGTAAGTAGCGATCAACACATCATTTTATGGCTGTAGTGATTTTCTAGGCAATATTATACATTAAGTCAAAAGCCATTGCCTTCTGAATGGCCAGGATGCACAATTGACTCTCGTGGTGTTTTAACCCAGTACCTTGGTTATTCGAGACAAATTGTACTTCTCTGACATAGCTGGACAATAGTAAACAAAGCACTAAATAAACTGTTACAATCTGCAATATGACACATTGTCTGAGAAGACATACCTGCAGATAGAATATGGTCTGGGCTGAAGTCTTGTCAGATGTTCTGTTAGAGAGATACATATGTAATCTGAGAGGTAAGTTACAACTTTTTTTAATACTTTGTTATATATTCACAACTGTACAATTATCAGAATTGTCTCACACAAGACTACATATTTGCCAAGTATTGTCACACAAGACTACATATTTAACAAGTATTGTCACGCAAGACTACATATTTACCAAGTATTGTCTCACGCAAGACTACATATTTACCAAGTATTGTCTAACCTTTACGACTCTGCGGTCGCAATATTGCGCCTATGAGCACAGCTCCATTGTGCCTGCAGGCACATTCCCGCTACATAGGACATCGCCCGATTCCCGAGTACGGAACTTCACAAAGTAATGATCCCGTGATGTATAAAACACGCCAAACGAAGCTAAGAATACATCACAGATTAAAGGTCAAATTCCTTTACTCATTACGACTGCAAGAAGAGAGAGAAAGCCAGCTGGTTTTGTCAACAAATTTCTGGATCGACGTTGGCCATTTTTTAGCCATATTTTACTATCAAATTGAGTACCGTGTGTCATGGCTAAGTGATCGTGAATACATGTTTTAATTGTTGTTTTTTGTGTTTAATATGTTGTTATTTGATAAGAATGTTTGTGTAGTCATTCAAAAACACAAAAATAATATGTATCAGGGATGCCACGTGTGTGCTTAGACAATAATTACGCTGCGTGTCGGGATAGACCTAGTGTTTACCGGACGGACGTTATATGCGATTTCTTATACACTACATGTTTTAATTGTTGTTTTTTGTGTTTAATATAGTTATTTAATAAGAATGTTTGTGTAGTCGTTCAAAAACAAAAAAATAATATGTATCAGGGATGCCACGTGTGTGCATAGACAATAATTACGCTGCGTGTCGGGATAGACCTAGTGTTTACCGGACGGACGTTATATGCGATTTCTTCATGTTTTATTAGTTTTTTTAGTTCATATTATATTAGTTTTGATATAAAACTATATATATACAATAAGTATAGGTATTTATGAGGGTTTTATCAATGACTCCACGCATTGCTCAAGTATTATGGTCGTCAAGAAGTTATATGTGCGATTTGAAAATGGCGTTTTGCAATTTTTCCCCCGAATTTTCAACTTCACAACTTGCTCACAACTGTCATATCATACAAACAACAACAAAAAAAACATGAATATATTCACTATTCACTCCTTTATTTAGATATGCAAAAATTATTTTGATATCTTTTAAAACAAAAAAGTTATCACGTTTTCAAAACACCCACCATCAATAACGCAAATTTTCCAAAAAAGAATTCAGGCCCAAGGGGATGTTTCTTAATGTTTAATTCAGGGCCCTAAAGGCTAACTCAAGACTACATATTTACCAAGTATTGTCTCAAACAAGACTACATAATTACCAAGAATTGTCACACAAGACTACATATTTACAAAATATTGTCTCACACAAGAATATTTATTTACCAAGTGTTGACACACACAAGACTACATAATCACCAAGTATTGTCTCACACAAGACTACAGATTTAACAAGTGTTATCACATAAGACTACAGATTTAACAAGTACTGTCTCACAAAAGACTAGAGATTTACCAAGTATTACCACACACACAACTACATATTTGCAAAATATTGTCTCACACAAGACTACATATTTATAAAGTATTGTCTAACACAAGACTACAGATTTAACAAGTATTGTCTCAAGAAGATTAAATATTTACAAAGTATTGTCTCACACAAGATAACATATTAAACTTTTAGTATACATGAACTAACTTCACATTTTTACACACTCTTTCTAAGCAACAAAATTAAGTTTGTTTACAGTTAGTCTTTGTACACTATTTATTTATTTGTAAACCTACATTGATGTAATATATATCACATCGTGCAGAATTGAATGACATTTTCAGAATATGTATCTATTATCTTGTTTTAAGAATGGAAAAATATAGTATATTAGATGAAAGTTTCCCGCCTAAGATGGATGTGTTGGGCCATTGTCACAAATAAAACGGTGACACAACGCCTTCCATTCTCTGGACTACATCTTACTGGAAATCTAGTAGGACCATTATCCTGCTATAAGAGAGATCCTGCGGGAGTTTAAGAATGAATGCTGAAGAAGAAGAGAAAGATGAAAGTTTCTGATAAAACATAAGTGCAAAATTTAAACAAAGATAATTTTAAAAAAGATCTGTCATGTCAGACTCTAGCATCTAAAGTTGACTGTTTTGTATAGTATATCCATTTGTGCAACTATTGGAGAAGTTTCAAATGTTTCTATGTACAAATAAACATTCTGTGATGATTTCAGTATTTGTTGACGTGCATTGAATAATTTGAAATAACATATTTTCTAAGTTTAGTCTTTGTGTAATATTTTATTTAGTTGTAAACCTACAGTGATGTACTATACATCAACATGTGCAAAATTGAATGCCCTCTCCAGAATATATGTCTATTGTCTTGTCTGAAGAGTAGAAGTACATATTACATTACTAGATAAAACATAGGCCTGATGATCTAAAACTAAAAAACAAAACAACAAGCCTAACTTGTATAAAAATAATTATAGACTCAGCAACATGTGACCATTATCTAAAGTTGGCAGTTTTGTAATGTATATCCATTTCTGCAACTATTTGGAAAGTTTCAAATGTATCTATGCACCAATAAAAGTTTTGTGATAATTTGAATGTATTTTTACATGCGAATATCTTACAAAAGTTGTTCAGTCTTTACCGATCAAATGCAGAGTACATTTCATCTTACGATTACATTTACTCCAAAACAAATATCACAAAATTGCCACTGGGTTCTGACAAAAATACAGTAGGCAGTGACGTCTAAGCAGGAAATGATGAACGGCGAGACAAACAGGCACCGCCAGATCACGTTTGTTTTTAAAAGATACAGAAGAGTTTGAACTTTGTTACTCGTATGTTACCTTGCGGGGAGAATACGGTAATAAAATAAACATAACAGAGGATTGTGAAATTGATCTCGTCTTCCACTAAATGTGCAGTGGTTGGGGGAGGGAACCAATTACGACGGAATTTTACTACAAAATGTCTATGATATGTCGGGATTTGGAACCTCGTTTCGAGTCTTCTATAAAGAAAGATTGCATTAGGTCACTTATCTGGATGGCATTATCAAAATGTGAGGGAAACTTGGATTGGTTGAGCCGATTGAAATGGGTAGGGCCAGTAGTCAATCTGCGGCCTCAGTGGGCTGGACTAATTAACAGATTACCCGGTAGCTAGCCAAGAATACTGCACAAATAGTTTAGCTTCCAGTTCATAAACTTTTATTGTCATTGTGATTTTATTCGTGTTTTATAAGAAGGATGCCTGGACAGAAATGAACATCGTATACTGCTGGTTTTAAGTTGGATGTTATCGCTTTTGCGGAGAAATCCAACAATTCCATGGCCTCCTGCCACTTCATTCTGAATGAAAAGCAAGTGCGAGAATGGAGGGAAAACAGGAAGAATTGTCTCTGATGCCATGTCAAAGAGAGCATCACGCAGCTGTACAGCTTCACTCTCTGTGCTGGAGGAGAAATTATCTGAATGGATAATGAAGTCTAGGCAGAACGGATTAATTATAACCCGCACAAATATTCGAATCAGAGCGCTCTCGATATTGAAAGGTCCTACATTCCAGAAACACAAATCTGGGGACTTCATTGTGACAATGGGATAGTGCAATCGCTTCATGAACAGACATCACTTGTTTCTATGAACACGCACTAAGCTGGCGCAAAAGTTTGAAGGATTTCAATGACTGTTTGGACTGGCACCGGTAAGTTTTTCCTTCTGTTCTCGATATTTGATATTATTCTGTGTTCTGTTTTTGTGTCTCTCTATAGTTAATTTTGTTGTACGCAAGCCAAATCCATTATAATTTAGCCTGTTACTATCAAAACACTACCCAGTAGAGCTAGACGATAAATGCAAGTTACCGGTATATAGACGTCATTTATTTCCCATAGACGACATTATATGTACACAGTAACTACCTACACTTTACAGTAGTTTGGTTAATAAGTAACATCAGATACTGGTATACTTTCCTGACCAATTTCGATGATCATTCAAGCCTTTACGATAGAGCAAATATATATATATATATATATATTTACGATATAGTAAAATTCGGAAATACTCATTACAATAACGTTACTAAAAATAGCATTTCAGAGAAAATTATGTTGTGTAAAATGGTGGCACATGTGGAATACAGATATAGACATCACAGATTAGTTTTTATCATGAAATATAGGAGATTCGAAGGTAATATTGTATGACATATAGAAATTAGTGTAAATCTAGGCCTAGCATTATGATAAGTATGCTCTAGATTGCTGGTGAGCCCTAGTCCTGGCTTAATATATCGGACATGCAAGTTGTCACTGGCTTTTCTTTTAAAATAGTGTTTTTCCCTTTGTTACCATGATTTGACATAATTTTTTTTTTAAATTTGACTGTGCTCGTTTATAGGACGAGGACCATAAAGTAATCTCTGATTTTTTTCCCAAAAATTCTCGGCTTATACATGCCACAAAACAGTATGTGCCATTTTTGCAACAAAGGCTAAGTGGAATGAATATTTGACACCTTATTTTAGTCTTTCCTTTTCTGAATAATCATATAAACTGTCATTTGTCTATCTCTTGTTATTTCTCTCCCACTTGTATCTTTCTCTCTCACTTACTCATTAACCTTTTCCCTCCTGTAATGTCGTCAATGAAGTGTATCATATCTTTTTTTATGTCCAAATTATTATATTGCCTTGTTTTTATTTCCGATAGATGTTCTCTTTTCAATCCTAGTTTTGTCATGATCTTCTTATTTGTTCATTAATCTTTCCATGAAATTCTACCTATTCTTCTGTATATCTGTATCTCAAAGGTGTCAATCATGTCTTTTTTTCTGCATTTGTTCTCAAACTCCTGCAGACTAGCAGGATGTAGTTAGGATAATAGAATGCATATGTTATGGTTCACAGAGTGGCTGAAATATCTGCAACTTTTGACCTGACACATCTGACTTCAGCATGGTTTCTGTGTCACTTTGACTCTATGGGATGGATTAGTCATTCCCTCCTTAATAAGATTGCAAGCTCTGGGTTGCTGGATAGCAAAGTGTTAATACATAAAATAATATAAATCAAACATTACCCACTCCAACTTACCAAGCACTGTTTCCACCGAGGGTTTGCAGGATGAGAAAGCATACAGAAAGTCTAGCAGAGACAAATTTGGTTCACGAATGCAGTTAGTATACTCTTGAGCACCCTCTTTACTACACAATTCCTGCATGCGACGTACTTCACGTTCATCACATGTGTACTCTATGAGAGCTCGTATGAATGCCTGGAGACATAACAATGAAAACAACATTAACATTGGTTATTGCTGTTAGCCAACATCACTGCACTCAGGGCAAACCTATAGGTACTCAGTCTCCCAAGATTGTTTTATCAGCCGTGGTATGGACGTCTAGTTCCGGAGCACAATATAGGGTTTCTGTCTTCTTTCCAGGAATGTCATAGAAAATGACTACGGAAAGTTGGGGGACAGACGGACAACATGTCACCTGTGAACAAATCATCATTGTCAGTGCATGTTTTTTTCTCACTTCTGACTTTTGTCTGCTGTCAAATGGCCCCCAAGGATGACGAAGAGATGCAGGTTAGCAGACATTGTACCTTTGTCCTTTTATGGCAGAGTCCCTATGTGACGGGGAATGCTAGATGTAACATTACTGCAGATGGGTCAACAAATCTGACAGAAAATAATGAACTAATTGACACAAAACTATGCTCCTAACAGAATGTGGTGATCTGTCGCACTGGAATGCCTCCCTTTGGAACTGAACATGCGCCCATAATATCCACCACCATATAATATTGTATAATGGTAATACTGTAAAGAATATTGTAATACTGACATCTTGTAATACTTAATCTGTTACCGAGAACATAAGACCAATGTGTTTGTGCATGAATGATGGTTGGCTGCTGATCCAGTGCAGAAAACAAGTGCAGAAATTTAAATATCTAGGGAACATTTTTACAGCTGATGGAAGAATGGACAGAGCTTGAGACAAGAATTTAAAAAGCCAACTACGTAAATTTTGAAACACACATCTATCCCAATGGAAACCAAACGGCAAATCATAAATTCAATATATCCCAATATTATGTTTTCAAGTCAGACATGGACACTAACTAAAGAACAAGAGAGAAAGCTAACTATGTGTGAAATGAGATGTTTAAGAAAAGCAGCAAACAGAACAAGAAGAGATCCTGTGAGAAATGAGATTACAAGAACTGTTGGAATAACATCAGTGGTCAAATATATTAAAAAACTGAGATTATAGTGGTTCGTCCACCTGATGAGAATGAACCCTTATTGGCCAGCAGCAAGTGCACACATGAAAATGGAAACATCAAGATACAGAGAAAGATAAAAAAAAAGGTTGATTTGAAGGAGTTACCTACGCTCTGACACGGCACAGTATTACTGCGTATCACGCGACCAAAAGTGCAACAGCTCGAAAGCTGATCGTCATTCAACCCTGCAACACCTCACAGCAAAGCCAGAGAAAAGATGATAGATATATTTATAGATTTCCCTCCCAGTGTTTCCCATTGCCCATCTGTTCATCCAATCCTTTGTGTGCATGGTTGTTTTTGTTTTGTTCCCTTCTTTGCTAGTCTGTCTATCTTGTCACTGCCAGGTGTGTTTGAGTGGCCAGGAATTCACTGTATAACAATGCTGACTTAATAAGATGTAAGCAGCTGGTTGACATGGTAATATATTTGAATTAGCCCAGGCTTGCAATGTCCTTCACATTCTAGTACTTGAAGAGCAGACATAGTCTGTAAAAATCACAATGTTTTGGACTTTTGATAGAAAGGCGTCAAAAATGGTCTTCAGATGGTAACGGCAACTTCTAGTGCTGTTATTTCAGTTTCATAGTTATAACATATCTCTCCATAGGCATCAAACAACTCATCAGATGTTTTGTCTTGATTTTCTATCTATCTATTTGCTAAACCCTTTGTTGCCTTTCAGTGTCAGGGTTAGAAGAGTTTTCTGGAGACGCCATCTTGTGTGCTGAGTATATTGTGGAATTTGTCGCTTCTTTTATTTTGGTGGTCCATTGTTTTCGTGGTCGACCTCTAGGTCTACCTCCACTGTATCTGTGTATCATAGCTTGCTGTGGTATGCTGTCTGATGGTAGTCTGCTGATGTGTGAAAACATTTGATCTGTTGTCTCTTAATATATTCCAAGATTGGGGTGGTACCTGTTTTTTGTCGAATGTTCTCATTTCTCACTTCGTCTCTTAGCAATATTTTGTGTAAGCATGCCAATTCAGCTGTCACAAATTTATGTTTGTCTTGTACTGTCATTGTCCATGTTGGGCTTTGGTAGCACAGCGTTGGCATAATAGTTTTGAAGTGTTATTTTGGTGTTTAAATCTATATTTTTGTTTCTGAAGATTGGTGTCACTTGCCCTAGGGCTTCATATGCTTTACTAAATCTATTGTGTATTTCTTTGCTGCTCTTGCCGTCTGTTGTTATATTACATCCTAGGTATGTGAACTGTCACCTGGTTACGTCTGTTGTTCCCAATATACATATTGGCGTTTCTTTCTGTTCTTCCTATCTTCATTACTTCGATCTTTTCTATATTTATTTTCATATTAAAGGTATGGCATGTTTAATGTATACTATGTATTTGTCTTTGTAGTTCCTCTTTTGATGATGCCACTAGTACTTGGTCATCTGCAAATAGTATGGTAGTTCATTTAAGTTATCCTTCAGATTGTTTTTTTCCATTGTCTTTGCTACTTTGCAGATGTGATCTATGTATGTTATGAACAATAGGGGGGGATAGCATACATCCCTGTATCACACCCGAATGAATTTGAAAATTATCAGATGTGCTCTTCTTACTGAGTATTGATGTATATGCTCTGACATGTGCTTATCAGATGTTGTTGAACTCAACTTGTCTGTAATGTTATCCATAATTGTGCTTTATCCACTCTGTTAACCTTTAACAAGCCAGATTAAAAAATACGAAATGAATCCCTGCCACCGGATTCTTTTTTGAAAATTTGCGTTATTGATGGTGACTGTTTTGAAAATGTGATAATTTTTTTGTTGTTAGATATTTAAATAATATTTGCACATATAAATAAAGAATTGAATTATGCATATATTGGTGTAATTTATGTATGTGTGTGTGTGATACCAGACGTATGAGAAAGTGGTAAAGACGTTTTTCACAAAATACATATATTTTATAACAAATAAAGAGGAAAAAAATAAATAAAAAAATAACTTACCTTAGTTATCGAATTCCTTGGCAACACTGTAAACTAAATCACGCAAATCTGTTGTATTTATGTTCTTTCACTGCAAAATTATCAAAATATAGCCGGGAGAACTGTATAAAACATGTAGATTTGCAGTAAAATCGTTCTTTGAGATTAGGTCTAGAGCCATTTTTTTTGCTACTTCCACATATTCGATATCAAATGTCTACAAGTCTCCAAACCAACGCAGCATTCTGTATATTCACTGCTGTAAAACTAAATAACTCAATAATTCATGATTCAAGCCACGATTCAATGTTATTTTATTCAAAATACGATGAAAGAAAGGTCTATAAAATCGGTCGACCATCATGGCATCGTACCGGTGTGCAGATGTGGTCAGATTAAGTGCTATAAAATTTGTATATTCTGGCTAGCCATTGTTACAACGATCATGTCGGACGTAGGAATGAACCGGCTTCAATAGCGCATGTTCCCGAGTAACCAATCAGGCTGTGGGGCGTCTATTATAACTAGGGCTCGGATTTTCATGAAATGTCATATTTTTTTCCTGAAGCATATTTTCAGTTTTAAGTTAATTTCTACATGTTTCAAGCATTTCTGAACAATTTTAAGCTGTTTTTATTTGTCATATAAATGCATATTTTGATGAGGTCATATTTTGCCTGAAATTGGAGATTTAGGTCATATTTTGGTCATATTTTCTGGTGTACTCAACATTCTGGTGTACTCCGTTTGCTTATCAATGTTAGCACATCTTAAACTATGTTTAGAGACAAATTGTGAGGATTGGCTATATTTCTGAATGTGTGTATTAGTGAATATGCATGTGTGTCTTTCATGAGACTGTAGGGAAGGGAAGGGAAGACATCAGTCAACTCTTTGATGTCAGTCGGCATCTGAGAATCAAAAAGGGAGTGACATTCGCTCAATACTTCAAAAGAATTTTCTGGGTTTTGTTTCGAAAGTAAATTGTAGGAAACAATTTCAAATGTTTCAACGTCAAGAGCGAATATTCCTGGATTTGTTAAAACTTCCAGTTTCAATTTAAACCGTTTGGCACCCATTTGTATGTTACAATTATTAATTTGCCATTTGCAACAGTGACTACATGATCTCGTGCTCTAGCTCATAGTTATATAATAGTCTTAATAATAGTGTTGTATTTTATATTGTTTATGGTTGATTCACTGGAATAACTTTGTTTTACAATGCCTAAAGTGTCTAATTCTAATGGTGCAAAGTTGCGTAAATTTGTGCAGGAATTTGGTTCAAAAGTATTTAGTACAGATGGAGAAATATTGTACTGTACACTGTGTGAGGTCAAGGTTACAGCAGGAAAACGGTTTAATGTGCAACAACATTGCAGTACTTCTAAACATATGAAATGTTTAAGTAGACTTTCTAAAATGGAAGGAAGACAAAGTTTATTACTTGAAAAATGTTCTGCTACTTCCTCTTCTTCTTCAGGAAACACAGAGACCGGTTTTTATAAAGATTTGTGTCATATGATGGTTTCATCAAATATCCTTTTAAATAAATTGCAAAATCAATATTTCCGACAATTTCTGGAGAAATACACTAGCCATCCTATCCCAGATGAATCTACTTTAAGGAAAAATTATCTCTCCAAATGTTATGAGGACATGTTAAATAAAATTAGAAATTCTATTGCAGATAACAAGATATGGGTTTCCTTAGACGAGACTACTGATGTAGATGGCAGGTTTGTCGCAAATGTTATAGTTGGAACTTTAAAAGGAGATCAACCAGGAGAAAAATTTGTCCTTAACTGTGAAGTTCTTGAAAGAACAAATCATACCTCCATAGCTGTTCTATTTGATAATTCCATGAAGCTATTGTGGCCAAATGGAATAGAAAGAAATAATATCCTTCTATTAATAACAGATGCTGCTCCCTATATGAAAAAGGCTGCTAAAGGACTTCAAATTCTCTACCCGAAATTGATCCATATTACTTGCCTTGCTCATGCACTGCATCGAGTAGCTGAGGAAGTTCGAGGTAATTTTCCTGATGTGGACAAGCTTATTTCAAATGGGAAAAAAATATTCATCAAGGCTCCTCTTCGAGTACAGAAATTCAAAGAAGAAGCTCCTCAACTACCACTTCCTCCACAACCTATCCTTACACGTTGGGGTACATAACTGGATGCTTTAAGTATTACTGTGACAACTATTCAACACTAATTAAAATATTTAATGCCCTAGACAAAGACGACGCAACATCAATACAAGCAGTGCAAAGCTTATTTTCTACCAGACTATCACAAAATCTGACTTATATAAAGTCAAACTTTTCGGCAATTTCAAAAGCAATAAAACGTCTGGAAAGCGAAGGGACTGCACTTTATGATGCATTAGATATTGTGAAACAAATTCAAACAGAAATAAATGGATCACGTGGTGAAGTAAGCAACAGGATTAAAGTAAAATTAGAAAGTGTTCTTCATAGAAATTCTGGTTATTTCTCATTGTGCAAAATTGCAGACATACTTAGTGGTAAACATGCAACATTTCAAGAGGATGAACCTGAACTTTCAGCAAATGATCTGACATTATTTAGATTTGCCCCTGTGACATCATGTGATGTAGAACGAAGTTTTTCAAAATTTGAAACTCTAAAAATGCATGTTGTTGTCGGTTGCAATTGTACAAACAATGAAAACTGAGGAATAAATGTGGTAAGTGTTTTTATACATGCTTTGTTAAGTATTACTACTATGTAGGTACTATGACTACTATGTAATGCGTAAAACATGCAAACAATAATAATTTGCGGTTTTTTTTGGTTCATAAATGAGAAAAACCTTATGGTCATATTTCGGCATATTTAAGGTCATATTTGCATGTCATATTTCAGAATTTTTAGGTCATAAAAATCTGAGCCCTAATTATAACGATATCTCATTGGATGTGGTATGTCGCCAACGGCGTTAGCCGCCATTTTGTTTTCCGGCGGCCGGAGTTGATATAGGCTCGGTGAAGGTTAAAAGCTGTCTCTTGGTCCACGAAAGTCAAATATAAGTCTTGGTTATGTTCTGTCGCTCTTTCTGAAAGTTGTTTGAGGGTGCAGATTGCATCTGTACAGCTTTTATTTTTCTGAAAGCCCAATTGTGTGTTGTTGAGCTGCGGTTCTATATATGCGCGCATCCTTCTCTCTAGTATCTTGCTAAAGATTTTTCCTATGTGACTTAAGAGTGATATGCCTCTATACTTAGTGCAGCCCCTCTTCCTGCCTTTCTTCTTCCAGATGGGAACAATCACTGCTGTATTCCACTCCTGTGGTGTCTTTTGTGTCTTCCATTTCACATTGAACAGTCTGTGTGGCCACTTTATACCTGTTGCTGTTTGCATTTTTATTAGTTTTATAGTTATGCCGTCTATTCCTGGAGCTTCTCAAGGTATGGTGGATGGTGGAAGATGAGGTGGCAAGAAGAAGACATGGCTAGATAATATGAAGGACTGAACAAGGGTGTAAGTTCCTAAATTCATCAGGATGGTAGAGGATAAGAGATGCGTGGAGATCTTTCTGCACCAAATGTTTCAACGCAGTCCTGCCAACCTTATGGAAAACCTTGCAAAAATTACAGAAATATTTTGTTCTTACTCCCCCAACCTTACTGATACATCGAATTCTTACAGGTTTTTGTAAGTCTCAATTGATATATTCCTGCTGGTATCATTTCTCGTCTCCTTCATGAAACAATGATACTTTGTCATACGGCTGTTTCTGCACATTTCATTTTAATACATCATTAGTGAAGTTCAAAGAGGAATTCAAGACTTGAACGTGCAAGCTGATATTTTGAATTTCATAAAACCTACAAATTTATTTTATCAACCTTGTGCGGTAAGCAGACATACGATTTTATAATCACCAATATTTGTTTAATATAAATTTAATATTAGTGCCTAATAACTTTATGCATTTTGAATTTATATGCAAACTTTATGCAAATTCGCTCAAATATTGCTTTTATACCAACATTTTATTAACACCGGGGCCTCCGCAAGATTTCGTAGTGAATTTTCATCTTTAAAAGCCTATTGTTGCAGGAGCACCGAACAAATAGTGATACCATTTATTATTTTATTTCGCTGCCTTGAGAGGAATTTTCGATGACTTTTGTCATCTATTAATTCATGATTTCTCTTTGTGGAAAATTTTGTAGATCTGACACCCATTCACATTAATATAATAATTGCGTGAGAGATTATTTATTGCTGATAGTCAGATATATATATTTTTTATAGATAGGCTTACCTCAAATTGTGCGATGTGTATGAAGATGCCATGGTCAAAAATGATTGATGTTTTAGCAAGCAATAGTAATAAAACAGGCTCAGAATCCAATACAAAAGAATGGAATTAGACCTATGGTTCAAGTAATGACATCGGTCATAGAAAACCACTAAGAATGATATGCGATAGTTCCTAGTGCCCAGGAGCGCAAGATGGATTAGATCTTAAGAAATGGGAACATAGCACTGTCATTACCCGTAAAATTCATCATATCCACAAAATGTGTCAGTCAATTGACTAAAAAATAGTGTGGTTCTGACAGTTTGTTATAGGAAATACATAATTGACATTTTATCCTTTAACACACCGCATTAAAATTGAGTAATTTCCGTCTGTCACTGCATTCTTTTTTTTCCTTACACACAGTTAAAGGAGGCTATTTGGAAAATGCAATAACTTTTTTTTTTTTATAGCTGTGTGCATAATTTTAATGCGGAAATAATGGAATGGTTACTAAATTTAATGATTCATTTTTGTTAGTCCGTGTGTGATGTTTGAAAAAAACGTCTAAAACATCAGCTAACATTATTGTCACTAGACCTCGAATTCTGGTGAAAACTTTGATACATTCAATCAGGGATGAAATGCCGCTAGCTAGGCCTTGATTACACCACCGTTATTTTATAACCAAACTAACGTGTTCATAGTCTTTGAAAATAACAAACTATGTTGATAAAACTAACATTAACTAACAGATATCAGAATTTATAAAAACATTCCTTAAAAATCATTGAAATTTCAAATAATTTTGACAGATTATTATTGGCGGCTGAATAGTCACAACTTATCTATATCTCGTCTTATTGAAGATACTTATATTAGGAAACAGAAGTTAATTATTTCATCTACTTTCATTTCCTCTGTTAACCTTCACCAAGCCTATATCAACCCCGGCCGCAGAAAAACAAAATGGCGGCGCACACTGTTGGCGGCCCGTCCCACCCAACGGGAATATCGTGAGATTTACACGTACCACAGTCCGTGCACATAGCTGGGGACATGCGCAATCGAAGCCGGTACATCCCCCACTTCCGAAATGATCATTTTTGAGAATGGCTAGCTATTCGTAAAAGTTTAAGAGCAATTAATCTGACCACATCTGTACACCGGTACGATGCAATGATGGTGGATCGGTTTTATAGACCTTTATTTCATCGTATTTCAAATACAATAACATTGAATCGTGGCTTGAATCATGAATTATTAGGTTATTTAGTTTCACAGCAGTGAATATACAGAATGCCGTGTTGGTTTGGGGACTTGTACGTTTGATATCAAATATTTTGAAGTGGCAGAAAAAATAACTCTAGGCCTAAGCTCAAAGAACGATTTTACTGCAAATCTACAAGTTTTATACAGTTCCCCCGGCTATATTTTGATAATTTCGCAGTGAAAGAACATAAATACAACAGATTTGCGTGATTTAGTTTACAGTGTTGCCAAGGAATTCGATATGTAAGGTAAGTTATTCTTTTTACTTATTTTTTTTCCTCTTTATTTGTTATAAAATATATGTTTTTTGTGAAAAACGTCTTTACCACTTTCTCATACGTCTGGCTGGTATCACACACACACGTACATAAATTACACCAATATATGCATAATTCAATTCTTTATTTATATGTGCAAATATTATTTAAATATCTCTAACAACCAAAAAATTATCACATTTTCAAAACAGTTACTATCAATAACGCAAATTTTCAAAAAAGAATCAGGTGGCAGGGAGACGTTTCGTTTTTTTAAAATCTGGCTTGCTAAAGGTTAACCAGGTGAATAACATTTGTTTACAATCATGATATTCTTGTTCAAAGAAATGTGTAGCAATGGGCGGTTGTAGTCGCAGACAGTGTCATGTTCAGAAGTTCTGTTCTTGATCCGTCTCTTGTTCTCTTTCCTAGAAATTTGCCTTCCATGATTAATCTTTCTAAACCATTGTGTCTCTTTATATGTCCGAAATATGTTAGTTTGCATTTTTTTATATTGATAAATTCAGCATTTCAATTCGGTATGTTTAAGAACAGGACTCTTCTTCTGCATTTGTTCTCAAACTTTTGCAGATTAGCAGGATGTAGTCCGGAGAACAGAATGCGCTGTGTCATGGTTTACAGCATTGCTGTGATATCTGCGCCTTTCGGCCTGACACATCCGACTTCAGCATAAAGAACAGGACTGAAATCAACTTCTTCTAGGGTCTGAAAATCATCTATACTACATTGCAATGGACATAAGTTTGAATGTTTGTTTCCTTAACAGGTCAACATCATTTTTTATCCTTTTTAAAAACTTTTTTCATTCTCCAGCAGTATTTTCTGTAACAAAGGTTGGTATTTTTTGCTTGTTTTAAACATATAGTTTCCTGGGACACAAGGCCACATATAAGAAGGGTATACGCATGTGTTTAACCCACACTTAGCAAACTAGAACAAGGTGCAGCACTAGAACCTCTGCTACACCAAAAGACTGGTACTCCCTCTCATCATTCTTTCTGGATTAGGTGGAGAAATTTATACATAAATATGCATAGTAAAATATTTTTATTTGCTTGCAAGTTTGTAGTGATTTTTACAGGTTTTTTTAGTTGCTTGTAGTACAGATGTTTGTCCCACAAGGTTGACAGTTATGCAATGTGACACCACTGCGACCCTGACATGTTATGAGTTTTATTATTATTACATTACATATTACATTTTAACGTTATTCACTCAGTCATCACCTGAGGATTATTTAATATCGTATTATGTCTTATTTAAAGTGACTGTCTAACAACTGAAATGTGCAGAAAATTGTTTGTGTGTTTTCTATTGTGTAAATTTGAATATTCCTGGAGGGGAGTCGGAATTTAGATGTAATAGTGCCATCACGATGTTTGCTTAGCGCGAACAAGGAAGCAACAGATAGCCACCAGTATAAGTGGTAGCTTTGCAAATGGGCAGGATGGGGCACCCATTTGTCCCGACATAATATATTGGCAAAGGGAGTGTATATATTTATATAAACTACCACATTATTCTCCCAAGAAGAAAGTCATGGCGACACACAGAAGTAGGCCTACAAATACTTCTCAGAATAATCATGAAGAGAGTGAGAAATAAAAAAGAAACAAAAATAAGTCCAGAACAATGTGGCTTCGTAGAAGGCAAAGGTACCAACAATGTTATATATATTTTGAGAACACTAATTGAGAGGTCTATAGAGGTAAAAACAGATCTGTACTTCTGTTTTATAGACTACACAAAAGCCTTTCATAAAGTTAAAGATAGTGAAGTTATACACATGCTAGAAAATTTGAACATAGACAGTAAGGATTTAAGAATCAATCATGAACATGTACTGGCAACAAACAGCAGCAAATAAGAGTAGGAAATCAATTTGACCCTTTTCAGCAAATAAAAGAAAGAATTAGACAGGGATGTGTACTTTTACCAGACCTGTTCTCTTTATACAGTGAAAACATAGTGCATGTAATAGTTGTTATCTCAAGAAAATCAGTGGGAGGACATAACATAAATAATTTGATATATACGGATGACACTGTACTGTTTGCTAAAAGTGAGGAGGATATGTAAGATTTAATTAATGTAGTAGTCACAGAAAGTAAAGAGAAAGGCCTCGTTCTAAATATAAAGAAAACAGAAGTAATGGTTATTTCAAAGAAACAAAATACCACACCTTGCAAGATCAAAATGAATGATATAGCATTAACCTTTAGGACCCTGAATTAAAAATTAAGAAACATCCCCTTGGGCCTGAATTCTTTTTTGGAAAATTTTCGTTATTGATGGTGGGTGTTTTGAAAACGTGATAACTTTTTTGTTTTAAAAGATATCAATTTTTTTTTCATATCTAAATAAAGGAGTGAATAGTAAATTTAGTCATGTTTTTGTTGTTGTTGTATGTATGATATGACAGTTGTGAGCAAGTTGTGAAGTTGAAAATTTGGGGGAAAAAATGGAAAACGCCATTTTCAAATCGCACATATAACTTCTTGACGACCTTAATACTTGAGCAATGTGTGGAAACATTGATAAAATCTTCATAAATACCTATACTTATTGTATATATATTGTTTTATATCAAAACTAATATAATATGAACTAAAAAAACTAATAAAACGTGAAGAAATCGCATATAACGTCTGTCCGGTCGCCTATAGGCTGACACGCATCGTAATTATTGTCTATGCACACACGTGGCACCCCTGATACATATTATTTTTGTGTTTTTTAACGACTACACAAACATTCTTATCAAATAACAACATATTAAACACACAAAAAAACAATTAAAACATGTAGTCACGATCACTTAGCCATGCCACGCGGTACTCAATTTGATAGTAAAATATGGCTGCAAAATGCCCAACGTCATACTAGAAATTCGTTGACAAAAACAGCCGGATTTCTTCCTTCTTGCAATCGTAATGTGTAAAGGAATTTGACCTTTAAACTGTGACGTATTCCTAGCTTCGTTTGGCGGGTTTTATACGTCACAGGATCATTACTTTGTGAAGTTCCGTACTCGGGAATCGGGCGATGTCGTATGTAGCGGGATTGCACCCGCAGGCACAATGGAGCTCTCATAGGCGCAATATTGCGACCGCAGAGTCGTAAAGGTTAAAACAGGTCCACAAATTCAAATATTTAGGTACAACAATTACATTGTTCATCAGATGGAAGAAGTTCAACAGAAATAAGATGTATAATAGGGCAGGCAAAAACAACATTCAGAAAAATGAAAAATATATTGTGTAATATTACCTTGTCATTAGAGGTGAGAAAGAGAGTTCTGCAGTGCTATATAACCCCTATACTAACATATGGGTGCGAGTCTTGGACAATAAACAAACTGGAAAGTGGGAAATTAGAGACAACAGAGATGTGGTTCTATAGAAGAATGCTGAGAATACCATGGACTGTCAGAAAAACTAATGTGGAGGTGGAGTCAAATGCAAAACAGACCTTGATCAATAATATAAGAAAAAGACAATCTTCATTTTTTGGCCACTTCATGAGACAGGAAGGTTTGGTGAACATAGTCACAACAGGCAAGATTGAAGGCAACAGAGACAGAGGGCAACAATGTGAGAAAATATTAGATAGTTTGACAACATGGCACAGCAGGGAAACAACAATGAGCTTGATACATAATACTGGAGACAGAGAGCTGTGGAGAGTCATGATTAACTACGCCAGCCGGCAAGGCACCCGATGATGATGATTATTATTACTATTAATACAGATACTATTGACAAACACTGGCAGTGAGTTAACATATCTCATGTAGATCCATATGTCACTTTCAGCTTATGGTGAAGGGTATATCTTTGATAGTTCCAACACATCAATGGAGATGTGTTGTGCTGAATGGATTTGTGTTGATAGTTCCCATAGTTCTACATTTCATATGTTCTCCACTAAGATATACATAAGTCATTGCCTGTCCATGCCATTATTTCATGTCAAATTTCCGCAACCTTAGCATACCTCTGTCCAAGGTTCAGTCACTTTCATAAATAAAGGAGATATTACAACTTGTGATTCAGATCATATATCCCAATTAATTTTGTTATGTTATTTTAGTCTTCATTCGCAAACTCCCACTGGATTTATCTATATGCAGGACAATGCCATAGACACTACTATATTTTTTGTTGGATGTAGTCCAGAGAATGGAGATGTATTGTTTTGTGGTTTTCTTTGCACCAATGGCCTAATGACTTCAGCAGAGTAGTATGCATATATTCAGTGCCTTACCAATTCCATTGATCAAAGGATATCTGTAGTCATACGGCCAGTAAGTGCATTGCATCCTGTTCATCAGTGCTACTCATACAGCAAGCTATTATTTTGTTGGTCATCCATCTATTTGTAACCACTTCATTACTTGGCTGTCTTTCTGCTGTCGGGGTTGCTATCAACTTGACCATAGCTGTTCATCTATCCTACTAAATAAGCAGATCGAGAAAGGTTCATAAATAACTAGAAAATTTGTATCTGATATTATAATAACTATACCTTGTTAGGTGGTTCTCGAATGTTCAAGCATGTTGTAAAGACATGTCTTAGAGTGGACACTGGATGTATATGAGGTGGAACTGCAGCACGTCGCTTTGTTGTGTCAGGGAGGACTGACAGCGTCATAGTATCATCTGCTCTCTCACTTTGTCTAAGTCTAGAGGTGTTAAATATGAAATGTTATTTACACCACAAAGGAGATCATATTCCAACACACAGCTCGTAATAAAGAACTGTCAAGAACACCCAGTTAGTGATAGTAACTGTCAATAACACCCAGCCAGTGATAGTAACTGGCAATAACACCCAGCCAGTGATAGTGTCAAAAACACACAGCAGTTATTGATAATAACTGTCAAGAATACATAATTAGTGATAGTAACTGGCAATAACACCCAGCCAGTGATAGTAACTGGCAATAACACCCAGCCAGTGATAGTAACTGGCAATAACACCCAGCCAGTGATAGTAACTGGCAATAACACCCAGCTAGTGATAGTAACTGGCAATAACACCCAGCTAGTGATAGTAACTGGCAATAACACCCAGCTAGTGATAGTAACTGGCAATAACACCCAGCCAGTGATAGTAACTGGCAATAACACCCAGCTAGTGATAGTAACTGGCAATAACAATAACACCCAGCCGGTGATAGTAACCGGCAATAACACCCAGCCGGTGATAGTAACTGGCAATAACACCCAGCCAGTGATAGTAACTGGCAATAACACCCAGCCAGTGATAGTAACTGGCAATAACACCCAGCCAGTGATAGTAACTGGCAATAACACCCAGCCAGTGATAGTACCTGGCAATAACACCCAGCTAGTGATAGTAACTGTCAAGAATATCAAGTGAGTGATAGTGTCGAGAACACCTAACTAGTGATTAGTAACTATCAAGAGCACACAGTTAGAGATAAGTAACAGTCTACGTCATATGACCAAAGCATTTCATTCTCTAGTATTAAATACATTTTATAATACAAACTGTCCCTACTGTCAATAACCATATCTGACATTGGTACAGCACAATGTTGATAACCAATAATTAATATCTATAACCTGGATATTCATTTCTATAAAAATTATAATGATAAAAACCAGTTTATGACTCTTGTTCCTTATGCCAAGCAGTGACATTTTATTTTCAGTTTCAGATTGGTGTTTGGTTTAAACCAATGTTGTACCATTAGCGCAAGCATTTCCATTCTCTGGACTAGATCCTACTGGAAATCTAGTAGAACTATTGTCCTGATACAAGAGAGATTCAGCGTGATTTAGATAATGAACACTAAAAAAGAAGATTGGTTTTGGTTTTTCTCTGGAATTTTTTTATGGGTAGTTTTTCCATAGCTTTTACAAGTCACAGATGACCGTTTGATTCATGTTCCTGTCAAACTGGACAGCCTTCTACTCAATATGACTGTAGGATGCAATGTCACAAGCTGGACAGTCTTCTACTCAATGTGGCTGTAGGATGCAATATCACAATCTGAACAATTCTTCTATTAAATGTGGCTGTAGGATGCAATGTCACAAGCTGGACAGTCTTCTACTCAATGTGGCTGTAGGATGCAATGTCACAACCTGGACAGTCTTCTACTCAATGTGGCTGTAGGATGCAATGTCACAACCTGGACAGTCTTCTACTCAATGTGGCTGTAGGATACAATGTCACAACCTGGACAGTCTTCTACTCAATGTGGCTGTAGGTTGCAATGCCACAACTTCAGCTGTAGGATACAATGTCACAAGTTGGACAGTCTTCTACTCAATGTGGTTGGAGGATGCAATGTCACAACTTCAGCTGTAGGATGCAATGTCAGTAGCTAGATAGTCTTCTATTCAATGTGGTTGGAATATGCAATGTCACAAGCTAGACAGTCTTTTACTCTGGATGTGCCTTTGCCAGGACTTTTTCACAATTTCAAGACATTTGGTAGATAAAAGGGATAATTTTTCCAGCAATCCAGACATAGATCTTAAGAAAACAGGTAATAAATACCCGTAATTAGTTGTATTGTGTATGGTTTTTTTTGCAAGGGTTGACTCTGTATGCCTATACAATAAATTTTACATGTTTTTGAATTTCTGCCGTTATGTACATTTTGGAGTTTTTTTTCTTCAATTTAGTGGCAACATCAATTTTATGGTATTTATATATTTTAAAATAAGAAATAATAAGAAGATATTAAATGTGGAATTAGTAGACTTGTGTACATGTTGGGGGAGAGCGAGAAGTGTGTTTAACCAGTGAGCCATGTGAACCATTAGCATGCGAGCACTTTGACATCGGCTACAAGAGACTGAACAATTATGGGGTTGCCCTGATAGTTATAAGATCAGTTTAAAAAAATGACATTTAAAAATAAACAGTACAAGAGCTGACAATAATTCTGATAAGTGAAAGTAATTAGTGAGCATTGGCGAGCATGAATAGATCTGACACAATCAATGCACTGAGGGACCTAAATATATGAAGAATGGTTATTCTCAAAATGACACATAATAGATGCAAGAAGAGACTGATAAATCAACATCAAATTGGAACAATGAAATGCTACACACTGATAAACTTACTGAGATGGAGATTGGTACACATATGTATTTGTCTGGAGTGCACTGATGAAAACCTGTGTTTATAACTCTGTACAAGAGAAAGGCTGACATAATGGCAATAAAGAAAAAGAAAAAAATACAACATAAAGTACAGAAAGTAAACATAAATAAATATACCTCTGTAGAAGTAGGTCAACTTCACTGGGATTATTTGTACAGAGGATGGATATGGAATCACCTGGACTGTATGTGATGTCATGTCCCTGTGAAATAGCACATGTTTTGTATGGTAAATCCAACATAAAGATGTATGTCACTATATTTACTACTGCACTCAGGATATCAGTAACTAAACATTTGAGATATGTCTAAAATTTTCCTTTAAAAAAGAATTTGTGTAGGCACATCCTTCTTCAGATAGGTCAGACAATGGTAACACATTTATCATGAATCAGGCTAATTTCGACTGATCTGTACTTTTCATTTGTCACTTTGTGTCACCAGCCAATGAAAAGTCATATCAGCTAAGATTTTGCCACCGGGATCTGACAAAAATACATCAGACAGTGACGTCTAAGTGGGAAATGATACAATGAAAGAACGACGAGACAAATGGGCACCGTCAGATCTCTTTGTTTTTAAAAGATACAGAAGAGTTTGAACTTTGTTACTCATATGTTTACCTTGTAGGGAGTATACAGTAATAAACATGAGAGAGGACTGTTAAATTGATCTCGTCTGCCACTAAATGTGCAGTGGTGGTGGGGAGGGGGGATCAATTATGGCAGAATTTCGCTACAAAATGCTTTTAATGTCAGGATTTGGAGCCTCGTTTCAAATAAAGTCTTCCTTAAAGAAAGATAGCATTCGGTCATTGATCTGAATGGCATCATCAAAATGTGAGGGAAACTTGGATTGGTTGAGCTGATTGAAATGGGTAGGGCCAGTAGTTAATCTGCAGCCTCAGTGGGCTGGACTAATTAACAGATATTAGTAATCATAATTTAATCATAATTTTATGAGTCTCTTGTCCTCCCTGACATTGAATACGCAGGCGCCACTATCACCACTAGTCACACACAGACTAAGAGGCTGGAGAGAATCCAAAATGAAGCGATGCGGATCAACCTTAGTTGCACAAGGGACACACCCTGTGTGGCTATGAGATTTCTCCCTGATTTTTCCTAGCATATCTCATAGAATTGATATATGGCGTGCCCGTGCATACCTCAGAGTGAGTTCAGAGTGGAGATGGAGGTGGCCCGTAGTGAACCCCTGACAAAGAGCTCAAAAAGAGCAGTGAACCAACAGAACCGGAACCATCAGTCGTTATACCAGTCGTTATAGGCATGGACAGACAACATCAAGGAATGGACAGGGTGAGATATTTCCACACTCATCCGCATTGCTGAGGATAGACTTCGCTGGAGGACTCTGTGCTGAAGCATCCAATGTGGTACCCCTACGACCCTGAAGGGTTACGGGTTTTATTGATTGATGCCCTAAGAGATTTACTGAATCGCAGATCTGAGCACCTATGGACATGTCCGGTGTGCGAAAAGGATAATCAACAGACCTAATAAACAGATTACCCGGTAGCTAGTAAAGAATACTGCACAAGTAGTTTAGCTTCCAGTTCATAAATTTTTAATGTCATTGTGATTTTATTTGTGTTTTATAAGAAGGATGCCTGGACAGAAACGAACAACTGCTGGTTTTAAGTTGGATGTTATTGCTTTTGCAGAGAAATTCAACAATTCTATGACTTCCCCTCACTTCACTGTAAACGAAAAGCATGTGCGAGAATGAAGGGGAAAAAAAGGAAGAATTGTCTCTGATGCCAAGGTCAAAGAGAGCACCACGCAGCAGTACAACTTCATTCCCTGCGCTGGAGGAGAAATTATCCGAATGGATAATGGAGTCTAGGCAGAACGGATTAATTATAACCCACACCAATATTCGAATCAGGGCGCTTTCAATATTGAAAGATCCTGCATTGCAGAAACACAAATCTGGGGACTTCGTTGCATCAATGGGATGGTGCAATCCCTTCATAAACAACAGACATCACTTTTGTCTACAAACACTCACTAAGCTGGCACAAAAGTTGCAGAAGGAGTTGGAAACAAAAATTGATTCATTTCACTATCAACCTGAGGTAGAGGTTTAACTATGACCTATCTCAAATAGGAAACATGGACGAGACACCTGTTTGCTTTGATATGCCTTCTAATCGCACCATTGAACAAAAAGGTGTAAAGACAACTGGGCATGAAAAAACTCATTTCACTGTTGTCTTGGGTTGCATGGCAGATTGGTCACGTTTGCCCCATGAGGGTCCCCCAATGAAGTCCAACACCCATTCATGATTGTAAATGTGTATGCTTGCAACATGAGCATTGATCTTCAGGAAAATCTTAAGGGAGATAATGGAACAGGAATAGCATATCCTCTTTTGCGGTGACTTCAATGCGAAAGGTACATCATGGGGCAATAATGCTTCTAACAAACAGGGAAGAGAGCTTCAGGAGGTTCTGACAGATACGGACCTGGTGTGCATTAATGATGGCAGTATAACAAGAATGGCAAGCAGAGATGGTGATGATGATAGCGCTATCGACCTGGCATTGGTGTCATCGGCTTCTATGTCTATTTGCAAATCGGATGTGCTGGGGCATCGGAGCAGTGACCACCTCCCATGTGTTGTGCTCTAGAAACATGACAAAAGTAAGCAGATCAGGCCAAAGGTCAGGTCCTTTAAATGAGATCACAGAGAAGTGGATGTTGTGAGCAGAATTCGACAAGACAAACGTAAGGCTCAAGAAGTGGGAAATCAAGTGTGGGATAAGCCTCCCCCTAGTGGAACGAAGAGGTGCAAAATGCATGGAGCGAGAAACGGAAAGCAGTAGCACTATGGCAGAGAGCAAAGAAACATGTTGCGGCTCAGACCATGGAGGTCACACAATGGAAATGGAAGAAAGATATCTTAGTCCAAACATTCAAATAGATTGCAACGTCAGAAAAGGCATCAAAATGGGACGAATTTTGTCAGGAGGTCACACGCGAAAAGTCACTAAAAATTGTTCTGGCGTTTACACAAATCCATGAATTACAAGACGCGTGACTATTTCTATTTCCGATTTCCAGAGTGACGATACGGTCTGGCAGAAGACGTTGTTGACACACTACACTGCACACATTGATCAAAGAAATGTGGAGGCATATCAAGAAATCAGAAAATGATTACAGACATGTGTAAGAGCATGGAAAAACATATGATAATAACAGTTGAAGAAATCAGGAAGGTGCTAAAAAGTACAATAAATGCAGCACCAGGACCAAATGGCATTAGATACGATGACATTAGTCAGAGAACGGATGAGGAATTGGTGGATATGTTCAATAATAGCCTTCTAAAGGGCACAGTGAAAGAAGACTAGTTACACAGCTATTTAGTTCCACTACCCAAACCTGGGAAGGACTACACCAGGATACAAGGCTACAGAATAATAACAATGCAAAATAGAATAGGAAAGCTTTTGGAAAAAAGTGTGGCCTGGAAGGTATAGTGTTATCTTGAAAGAAATAAGTGTTTACCAACATTGTTAGGAGGGTATCGTCCAGGAAAGAAGACATGGCAGAATGCATCCATATATGCGCAGGATGTTTTTGAGGGGTTTGATTCACGCATGGAGACGTGCAGTCGCAATAGATCTTGAGGATGCGTACAATAGGGTGTCCTTGGATATCTTGATGGACCAGCTGTTAAATGCAGTAAATCCTTTTGTCGTGCGATGGGTTGGTGCAGCCCTGATGCACAGGATAGTAGTTCTTAAGTATGGTAACTGGATAGCCCTGGTCTGCCACAGGGATCGCATATATCTCCTGTACTTTTCAATGTATACACAGCACATATCGCTGGCAATCAAATCACAGGTGTTGGCAGAACGATGTCATATGCCGATGATATCCTGGTGTATAGAGAGGGCAGAAATCGAGAAGAGTACGTTGTGAAACTACAGAAGGAGCTGGACAGACTGACAAATTGGTGTCGAGATATGGGAGCAGTGATTAATCCTTCTATTGCATTCATTGCGTGGTTTTCCTTGAACAATCATTTGGTCATTTGGTCATCCTTGAACAATCATGCCACAAGTTTCGTTGTCCGGGAAATGTTTAGAAAGAACTAGCACAATGAGATATCTGGGTGTGTTTTTTGACGGAAGTCTGGGTTTCAGGGAACATGTTGACCACGTTATCATACGGGCAGGCAAAGGCTTAGCAGCAATGAAGGTTATGGCTGCTACACAGTGTGAGCAGAGATTGTTATTTCTTTTGTACCAGGGTTTGATGGTGGTTGTGGTGGAATATACACTGGCAATTCTGACTCTTAGCCAAACTCAGATCGAAAGACTGGATAAAATCCAGAATGTAGCAATGCATAACATACTTGGGTGCACAAGAGACACATCAACAAGAGCTATGCGGTACCTACTTGACTGTCGAACAGCTGAGCACAGATTACAGTATTGCCATGCATGGGCGTACCTTCAATTACATGCAGATAAGGAACACCCGTTGCATTCCGAAATAATAGAAAGTTAAAGGCAGCAGACTCAAGAGTGGGAGGTCGTGGATGGGACATGCTGAGGGTGTCATACAAAGTATATGTAGATTACAGGATGTGGCAGCAGATGCGGAATGGATAAGTCTACCCACAGATTTTGGAACTTGTTTGAGAGTAGTAATATCACTTAGCAGGGAATGCAGAGAATGGTGTCCCACAGCTGTAGAGAAAGAAATGCAGGCTTTCGTCAGTGAGAATACCAAAGAGGGGGATGTGATTATATACTCTGTGATTAGACATGTTCACAGTGATTGGGGCTTCACAGCTCAGTGCACAGGTAAAATGATCAGGGAGGAGAGTGGTGCCTTTATGGTCACTACGAGTAGTATGACCATGGAGACTATGGCGGTGACCAAGACATTTGAGTGGGTATGCACACAGAAGGTAACGCAGGTCTGCATCTTGAGTGACTCTATGAGTATGATTAGGAAGGTACAAGTGGTTCTCGTTCGCGAACAGTGGATTGAGGCCTTGAGAAAGGCAAGGCTGAAAGTGGTTACATTTATTTTCGTGCTGGAACATGTGGGTGTTCGAGGCAATGAAAGAGCGGATCAACTGGCATATGCGCATTTGCGGCACAGGGCGTTGGAACTCCTTAAGAGATATAGCACGCTAGAGTGAGAATAATGTGGATGATGATTCCTTTTCAATGGCTAGGATTAAAGATCAGGGATTGAAATGCGGTGTTGCTAGAAGTGAAAATTTTGGAGGCCGCAGAAGAATGATGGTCAACCAGCATAGGGCCAGTACTGTCTGCAGAAGTCTAATGGCGGATACACTTGAGAGATCGGATCAACTATGGACGTGTCAAGTTTGCAGTGATGATGATCTGATGACTAACTAACTAACTAATGGGCTTCAACAGCCTCGCAGCAAAGGAAAATCATTACATGTGAAATGAAGTGTCTGAGAAAAGCTGCAATGGTTACTAAACTAGATAAAATAAGAAATGAAGTAATTAGGAAAAGAGTTGGTATAATATCATGTATTGAGCATATTGAAAGACAGCATGTAAAATGGTTCGGTCACCTTATGAGAATGAACTCAAACCAAATACCAATAAGAGCATATAACAAAAGAATATCCCGGGCGTAAAGCCAAAGGTAGATCAAGAAAACAGTGGATAGAAAATATCAAGATAGCTATGAATAAACATGGACTAAATGCAACCACAGCAACACATCTGGCCTTGGAATGACAGCATAAGATCCCTCCCTTATGCTTAATGGCATGTGTGAATACAGTCAAAAATCATTCACCTGGGGACAGACAATATATAATTTACATGTACAAATATTATTTTAAAATATCTAAAAGCAAAACATTTTTTGCCCTTTCCAAACAGTGACATGCACATTTATTTTAGTTTTTTTTTAAATTTTGTGATAAAATGTTTTTACCACATTTCTTGTACCACACATACAAAGAAAAACATAAATTACACAGATATTTGCAAGAGTCTAGAAAGTTATGGAATTTAGCTGGAGGATATATAACATAACCAAGAACATTAGTAGTGCATCCTATTCAGGACGTAGCCATCAACCCAGTATTTTATGGCTGAAGTAATTATTTTTTTCAAGATATTGCATTAATAATATATCCATTACAGATTTGGTTTTTAAAGCCTTTCATTTATAGCCTCTCAGCTGCTTTTCTTCCTGATTTTCTCTCAATCTTCTGTTGGTCTGCAGTATGTAGTCAGGAGAACAGAATCAGTTGTCATGTTTTATAACTTGACAAAGTAATAAGGTATTCATAATGACACTACCTATTACCTCCCCTTGATACATACAAAATTAGCGCTTACCTCTAATCCCAGTTGCAATAATAATGTTTTCTTGGCAGCATCAGAAGCTGTAAGCACACAGGCAGACAATATCTGCACTGATATCACTTCTGAAGCAGCACATGGCAATTTATACCCATTTTGATAACTCAGAGTAGAGATCTGAATGAGATAATGAAACAATATACAAGCTTTGTGTGATGACTTAGGATAGAATCTGTATATGAATCTAAAAAAAAAAATAGTGCATTAAAAAATCATGGAAAAAACACTACACACATTTATAACCAAACAAAAGTCTTCATTAAGGAAACAGATCACAGCCTTAAAATAAAACATGTTTTATACAGTTCCACAGGCAATATTTTGATAATTTCGCAATGACAGAACGTAAATACAACAGATTTGTTTGTGATTTAGTGTACAGTGTTGCCAAACAATTCGATAAATAAGGTTAAGTTATTTTTTTTACTTATTTTTTTTTGCTTTATTTGTTATAAAATATGTTTTTTTCTGAAAACATCTTTACCACTTTCTAATACATCTGCTATCATACACACACATACATAAATTACACCAATATATGCAGAATTCAATTCTTTAATTATATGTGCAAATATTATTTAAATATCTCTAACAACCATAAAGTTATCACATTTTCAAAACAGCCACCATCAATAACGCAAATTCTCAAAAAAGAATCCGGTGGCAGGGAGACGTTTTTTTATTTAATCTGGCTTGCTAAAGGTTAACAAAAAAAATAAAATATCTAAATGACTACTAATTATTATTTCAGGCATGATATTTAACCTTACCAAACTTCCACATCAATAACTTCCACTCAAACTGTATCAGTTTTGTAGATAATCCAATTACGAACACAAAATTGTATAGTATCAATTACATAGTGCATCAAAAATTTGTTATTTAGAACAATTTTAAAAATCAACCCATGAGATTGTCCGCAGAAAAAATGTGGCACATTTCTCTAACAAATAGCATAAATTTTCAAAAACTGCTAAATAGCAGTGGCCAGATTGGATTTCAATAATAAATGCGACCAAAATAAATAAAATAGTTATTATTTTACAAAAATAAGTAATAATATAAAAATATATATACAGAATATAAGGAAAAATGACGTCACAAACCCCTATGTTCAAAGTTTATCAATAAATTACAAAATCATGCAAGAAGTAATGTGGAGATATTACACTTTTCATTGGAACCATCCTTATGTTGATATAAATACTGAAAAGTTCAAAATAAATGTCACTGGAGTATGATTCACAGGAGTCTTTTCGGTCTCAAGACATAACGGCTCCTGACTTGTATGAGTCTTGTTGGGCTGTATCAGTTAAAGACTTCACTGAAAGCCTTTGAAATAGAACAAGGTACATGGGAAGAAAAGGAACATTAATAAACACAGTGTTCATGTTGACACTGTGTTATCAATGGCATCCTGGACCCTGACAGAGAAACTAGAACAAAAACTTGCTGTATATGAAATGAAGTGTCTGAGAACAGCACTGGGTGTAACAAAAAGAGATAGAATAAACAATGACACTTTAAGAAATCTGATTAAAATAATATCTTGCAAAGAATAATAGACACACAAAAGATCAAATGATTCGGCCACCTAATCAGAATGGAACCAGATTGAATTTCATCAACAGACTTCAATAAAAGATCATCTGAATAGAGATACAGGGGAAGACCCAGACGAAGATGGATAGATGACAGAGAAATACTAGAACACCAAGGCTGCACTATTTTAGCTAAAGAAAGAAGACTTCGGCTCCCCAGGATGCCTAGCTGCATACATGGATAAGACAAGACAAGACATGGGAAGAACAAACACAAAATCATGCTACATGGTTCTCTAGTTATTGCTATGTGTGATACTTTTGGCAGCCTGCATGCTGCTTCGTCGAAAGGAGTACATATGGCAAGTCCCAAGTACAATGAAGTCAATCCTCTATGCTTTTTAGCCAAGGATTGAGGCAGATGGAAAATCCTTGTCCGTACTCTCTGCGCAAGAGCATGTGTAAACAATCTAGGGAGCACAAGAGTACTGGTATGTGTAAACACTCTAGGGAGCACAAGAGTACTGGTATGTGTAAACACTCTAGAGAGCACACGGGCTAGATTGATTGATAATAAAATGAGTAAAAATAACAACTGTGGAAGAGTGGAGCACTTATGGGAGTGTCCCACGTGCTGTGATGCTAGTTTCTAATCAAGAATCAAACTGGGAAACACCAAACAGGAGAAAACAATGTAGGTAGCAATCAAACAAGGTAGGCAGCAGTCAAACAATGTAGGCAGCAATAAAACAAGATAGGTAGCAGTCAAACAAGGTAGGTAGCAATCAAATAAGTTAGGTAGCTGTCAAACAAGGTAGGTAGCAGTCAAACAAGGTAGGTAGCAATCAAATAAGTTAGGTAGCTGTCAAACAAGGTAGGTAGCAATCAAATAAGTTAGGTAGCTGTCAAACAAGGTAGGTGTAGGCAGCAATCAAAACAAGGTAGGCAGCAGTCAAACAATATACAAAGAAGATTGTCAGATTCCCAAGGTGACGTGATCAAGATATGCTGTACATGGGTCAGCAACTCCACAGAAATGATTGCTGAAGTAATTCAACTATTTTATCAACATATTCATCTTTAGTGCACTATTCTAATGCATGCATACTAATTGAATCAATGTTTATACTCTGCGAAGTTGAAGTGGGAGTTGTCTGCTGTCATTGGTGAAGTTGTTGACATAATCTGCAACCAGAAAGATTACCTTCATATCCTTGCCTTCATAGTTACTAGGATTGTTGAGTGAGCTAATAAGCTGGCAAGAATGGCCACAGTATTGAACGGACAATCAATGGGTCATTCTGACATTCATTACATTGAGAGATCTAATCTGATATTTTCAGAAGTGTGAATCATGGTCAATTTCAAGATTAAAAGAGTTGGAACAGCTTAGTAAGAAAAACAAAATAGAAATATCATGAGACTGTTAAATCAACATCAAATTGGAACTGTCCATCACTACACTCTGACTAATCTATAGAGACTGGGAACGGAGCACATGTGGACTTGTTTGGTGTGCACTGATGATAACCTACACTGATAACTTACCTTTGGTGCACTCTGCAAGATATATAATATCCTAATGAAAGTGTTAAAGAAAACAGAAATGCAGATTTGAATTTTTGAAACTGTAAGTAAATTTGAAAACAATATTTATATAAATACTAAATTCGTTTGAATCCTGTTGTTCGGTTGGGACTAAATTTATTGAGATGCTTACCCTGATATGCCTAAAATTGCCAATGTGCTTGCCAACCCAGATTGACTCTTGATTAGGAACAAGCGTCACAGCACTGGGGGCATTTCCATATATGCACCGCTTGCCATTCCATCAGCCATCTAAAAGTGTATAAGTTCAGTGTTCCAGTCAGTTGCTGATTATGCGTTCTGATCATTTTGGAGAGGGAGCACTTTCTCCCATCGCCTCTAGTCGCTCCCATTTCTACCATTCTCTGAATATGTACATTGTCTCGTTCAACCTCCTCTTAGTCTTCTCATAGGGTATCCATGACTGCTTTAATCAATTCAATCCTGTCTCTTCTTATCTCGGTGCTGTTCACCAAGGTTTTACCAGCCAACACATCGGCTCTTTCGTTTCCCCTGACCCCAGCATGACTTGCACAGTAGATCCATGTAATGCTCTGTGCATTGTTGAGAAGAGTTACCCATTCAGTTCTGATCATATACTTTTCTATATTGCGCAGCATACTTTGAGAGTCCGTCAGAATCACTGAGTCTGTTGATGGTTGCGCCGCCAGCCAAGTGAGAGCTGCTGATCACTGCTTCTATTTCCATTCTCATATTCGATGTTGTAGTGGGGTTCGCAGCTGACTTTTCAGCTAATTTCTTGCCATTTTGGTAGGCAACGAAACCTCAACCACATCTGTTTGTTTCTTGTGTTACTGAGCCGTCTGTGTAAATTATTGTATCGTGTGGCTTTGAGTACTGCAGTTATGAGTTCTTGGATCATTCCCTCTGTTCTATTGGAAGCCCAGTCGCGACACTCTCTTCCCATCATACTCAGCTCACAGTATGGGAACAAAAGCGAGTATGACATCATACAGTGAATAACCAATTAATCGAATACAGTCAACAACTAATATTTTATGAATGAATAAATGCAAATGCCACTGTTAGATGTTGGTTCATTATAGCGATGTTATCAGATTGACGATGGCACTTGAAGACATGTTTACTATTGGATTTCTCTTCCAGTTTGAGAAGCATTCTGAATCTCTCTTGTTTTGATATCACTCATTAACTGATATGACTGCTAGTCTATTGTGTTGGAAACAAAATGGATCAATTTTATCAAGAATTTCTCTTTCGCATGTAGAATATTCTCTGTGTGTTTGTCAAATGTCTGTTGCTTGAGTACTGTCCAAATCATACAACTGAGTGAACTGTTGAACTTTGTTGTATGGCGGTTGTATATGAGAAATTTGATGATAAGTTTGTCCATGAATTTTTAAAACATATGGACCTCGACAATCTGTAATTTTTGCTCCCATTTATGCACACAAAAAAGAGCGCCATTATAAGAGTGAATATTCTTGCAAAACTGTGTTTATTATCAGAGAGCATCCCCATCAAGGCCAGCACCTTGCAGTGGTGATGGGGCTTAGTTCAGCCATCAGGGGCTGGAAACTAAGACTGGTCGGGCAGTCCCATTCGAGCAGGACCATAGTCCTGCCCAAGTAAGCAGAGTGCTGAAGACGGAGGCATCCAGCCAAAAGGCGCACAGATAATCAGGATGCCACGCACAAAACACAATGGAAACATGTCAATATCTATAAAAAGTTATGGTGCCTGCCCTGTGGAGGACGTTCAGGCAGGGACGGTGCCGGGCCCTATTCCTCGAAAGGGCCCAACCTCAGTTACTGAAAGTCCTTCTCAATTGCCTCGAGGAGCCAGGAGGCAAGGGAATAGAGCTACTGGCCAAACAAACAAACGACCAATAAAAATAATGCACTGGAATGCTGAGGGTATCAACAGTAAAAGAGATGGATACAGCAAAAAATTGGAACTTGAAAATGTCCTCAGTGAAGAACAAGTTAATATATGCTGTATCCAAGAAACACACCTCAGCAGCGACATAGCCTTCAAAATCAGAGGCTACCAGTGCTACCGATCTGACCGAAAGGACAGGCGAAAGGGTGGAATTCTGACACTTGTTAAAAACAATATCAGTGCATGTCAGCTGGAAGTATATATGGAAGGGGCAGAATACCAGATGCTCCACCTAAAAACAGACAGTGCAGAATTCCATCTCCTGAACTACTACTGCCCAAATGATAAACCATTGGCACTAGACACAATTCCAGATAAAGAGAGACTTATGGTGTGTGGTGACTTCAACAGCCACTCTCAGAGCTGGGGCTACGGTCATATCGACAAGAGAGGTGAGGAACTTGAGAGCTGGCAGGATGAAAATAATCTCATCCTTATTAACCAGCCAGCTGACTCACCAACCTTCTACTCGAGAGCATGGCACACCACCTCTACACCAGATCTGGCATTCCACTCACCAGGCCTGGAATGGAACATCACACGTGTCGTTGGAAAGCAGCTTGGGGGTAGTGACCACAGACCAGTATTTCTGGAAATCCACAATGAATTTACCAAGGACAGCAGCACGCTCACTAGGTGGAACTATAAGAGGGCAGACTGGAAAATGTACCAGCATTTAACCAGTGTTCTAGCTAAGGACATGAACTTGGACAAAGACATCAATAGAGCAGTGAGTGAATTTAATAGATGTATACTACATGCTGCTAGTAAAACCATACCCAGGGGGGCACGCAAAAACTACAAACCCTACTGGAATGATGAACTGGAAAAGCTGCAAAATGAGATGGAAACATCTAGACAGCAGGCTGAGAACAGACCTAGCCAAGAACATCACAACAAATATCAGCAAACAAAGGCTAAATTTCAAAGAGCCAAGTTACAAGCCAGACGGAGTAGCTGGAAAGAAAAAACAGAGTCGCTGAACCTAGAAAGAGATACTAGGAAATTATGGAAACTTGTAAAACAACTAAATGATGAAGGTACAGGGAGAAATACCAGGATCACACTTTATAAAGATAGAAACATTTTAACAGGTAAACATGCAGCTGATTACTTTGCAGATTCCTTTGCAGAAGACAATAACATCAAAGTCAGCCCAGACAAACAACAGGAGGTTCGAGAGAACCAGCAAAACATTGGACAAGGTGAACCTATACCTGAAGTCATGGAGGCACCAATCACAATGAGAGAACTGGAGCATGCAATATCCAAATTGAAAATGAAAAAGTCCCCTGGAGCTGATGGAGTGTCCAATGAAATGATTAGAAACCTGGGAATTGCAGCAAGAGCAAAGCTACTGCAGATCTTTAACACAAGCTGGTCCACGGGTAATGTACCACAGGAGTGGAGAGAAGCAATAATGATACCACTCCTCAAATCAGGAAAAGATGGCAACACAGTCTCCAACTACAGGCCCATCAGCCTCACAAGCTGTCTATGCAAAACAATGGAACGCATTATCAATCTTAGGATGCAGTGGTACCTTGAAAGTGAAAACCTTCTGGTATCACAGCAAGCAGGTTTCAGACAGTGCTACTCTACTGAAGATCAGGCAACCTACCTCTCCCAAGAGATTGAGGATGCCTTCCAAGATAAGAAACTGGTACTAGCAGCATGGATAGACCTCAGAAAAGCATTTGATAAGGTCTGGAAAGAAGGGCTCCTAAAAAAATTGCGAAATTGCAGGGTTAGCTCAAGAATGTACAAATGGGTAAAAGCATACCTGCATAATAGAAGAGCCAGGGTACAATTAGATGGTCGCAAGAGCAAGAAAGTTCTACTGCGTCATGGAGTCCCCCAGGGAGGAGTCCTGTCACCCACACTTTTCTTGGTTTACATCAATGACCTAGTTGCTGAACTACCACACGGGATCAAAGTGGCAATGTATGCTGACGACCTGGTGATCTGGTGCACAGAAGAACATGCGACAGTGGCCACTAAAATACAAAGAGCTATCGATGCCCTAACCTTATGGGCTAATAGATGGTGCGTCAGCATTAACACAGATAAGTGCAGCACTACACTTTTTACCCTCTCACCAAAACAAAAAGCCGGTCATATCAAAATAGATGGAGAGCTCTTGAAAGAAGACAAACAACCCACGTACCTCGGAGTTACTTTTGATGATAAACTGACATGGAAGCAGCACATAAACAAAGCAACAACAAAAGCCAGGAGGAAGTTAGCTATCCTGAGAAAACTAAGTGGAACCACATGGGGAGCCAGTGGGAATATACTCAGTAAAGTTTACCAGCAAGGCATAAGACCACACCTGGAATATGGTTCAGCTGCGTGGTGTCCTGCATCAAACACCACATTGCAAGATCTAGATAAAGTGCAAAACCAGGCACTTAGAATAATGTTGGGAGCAATGAAATCAACACCCATAGCAGAGATGCAGAAAATGGGAAGAATGCAAACACTTGGCGAACGCAGAGACACAAAAGTACTAATTCAGGCAGAAAAGTTTCAGTGTATGCCAAGTCATCCAATGAAGGAAAGATTCCAAAATCTAGCAATGGGACGACTGAAAAGAAGCAGCTTTATCCATCAAGCTAAACGACTCCGCAGACAACTTACAGACCTACCTGAAGTTGACAGCCCCTTAAGGCCTGTACCAGAACAAACCCCATTGAGTGAAAGACATGGAATGCCAATATATATTCAGACCCATGTGAAAGGAATACTAAGCGTGGACGAACAGAACAGTGTGCAGCGAAGGACAGTCACCCTCAGTTTCCTGGATGAGGAATATCCACAAGATATATGGGTCAGAGTATACACAGATGGGTCAGCACAGAATGCCGTGAGGAATGGAGGTGCAGGTGTATATATAGAATATCCACACAAGCCTAGAGATACAATCAGAACACCGACAGGAAAATTCTGCAATAATTATGATGCAGAAATCCAGGCAATTAGTGTGGCAGCTAAAAAACTGCTGAACTCCAACTCTGACCTACAGCATGTGGTATTCCTGACAGATGCAAGGTCAGTGCTTCAAGCTCTCCAGTCTGAAAAACTAACAGACTTGAAAAAACTACTTAGCGAATTGTCTTACCAGTATAGGGTAACCATGCAGTGGATACCCTCTCACTGTGGAATACCAGGAAATGAAAAAGCAGACCAACTGGCTAAGGAAGATGCTGCCGAAGACCAACCAGATATACCAATCACCTACCATCAGAAAAAACATATGATCAAGTCAATAAGAAAGCCACAAACACCAACACAAGATGACTATCATATTATGAACAGACCAGAACAAGTTATAATTCTACGTCTCAGAACAGGACACAACCGACTCCGCAGTCACATGTATACAAAGTTCAAGATTGGCAACACGGCCATGTGTACATGTGGACAGGCAGCACAGAGTGCCAAACATATACTTCAAGAGTGTTCTGAGCATGAAATGCTGAGGCAGACATATTGGCCAGAGGAAACAACACTGGAATCAAAGCTCTATGGGACACTGTATGAACTACAAAAGACAGTGAGTTTTATTAAGGAGACAGAATTACAGATATAGACATGTTTCAAGTGAACGAAAGAAGAAGAAGAAATCAGAGAGCATCAAGCACAGGAATTGGGATACTCCTGCTTTTTACCATGGATGTCTTGTGGCTTTAGGAGCATGATCTTTCCCTTTCTGCAACAACTTGTAAACTTGCCATCGTTAGGACGTTCATTAAAAAAATATTTAGCACCACAAAATTGACATATAATATTGAAAATTCCAGTTATGTGCGACAACATGTTCCTCAGAAAAATTTGCTGCTTCATTTGAAATTGATTGCTTTTGACGCATTTGTGACAATGAGTGAGCCCAACATCTGCAGCTCGATGTCACTGCATTTGCTCAACAGTTTCATGTTGTCTACAATGCTGGTATTCTCTATTCATAACTTGTCGATTTTCTCTTTGCGCTGGTAATTCTAGTTTAGCTCGACAGTGATACAAATCAGCACCCTTAGCAAGTCGTGTTTGTCTTTATTGAAGGGTTTCTTGATCAATTCTTTGCATCTCTATTTCAATTCTATATCTATGCTCTGCAGCATTTGAAGCATGAATCCAAGCGAGTGGCTCTTGACTTTGATAACTAAACCATCTCGCTTTTTGCTCTTTTGTTTTTTGACACTTTCTTGCGATTGGACCATCTTCATCCATCACTTAAAGCAAATTATATGTACATTTTAAATAAAATGTATTTTAGATAACTTTAACTACAAGCTGATACAGTTTACCTGTTAGCGTATCAATAACATTTGTATACAAAAAATGTTGTCTGCTTTGAATAATGTCATGACACACACCAATTGTTTTGATTGGACGTCTCATGGAATTTCGTGATGTAAATACACTATTTATAGAGCGTTTCGGAGAGACTGACAGAACACAGCTATTATATTATAGATTTATTATTCTTACATGTAAATTTATAACATTTTATAAAAGATTTTGTAAACAGATTACCTGAATAGGGTCATTTCCAAATTTAGCAGATAGATATGATGGTGGAAGAACAGGGATCGTCAGCTTTTGTTCTGATAATGGAGGTAGGGATTGGGTTAATTGCAGTGATGAGCTGAGCAGATTTGATATTAAAATTGGGATACACTGTGTCCCTGATCTCTTATGGCAGGCAGCAGAATTTGAACATTCAGTATTGTCTGTTGAAATTGTTAAGACTTTTTCTTGCATATCACTGAAACCAGAGTTTGTTTCTAGTGGTGTACAATTTAGAATATGTGAAGACAAGGGATCTGTTAGACATATATTCTCTTGTGACACTGCATCTGACTTTATTTCTGAAGATTCTACAATATCTGGTTGATGTTTTCTATTGTTTGTGTTTGTAGCATTTGTAGAATCACTATAGTTACCACAACCAGAACAGCTATTTATAATACCAACATTGCTTCCATAACTAGAACTGGAAACTGTTTTTGTATGTGAAGATTCATATAAGTTTTCATTTACTGGCTCAATGTTACAAAGTGAATTTTCAGAGCCTAAAGTTTTTGTTAAACAAGTGTCCACATTAACCAAAGGGCTCTTCACAGTTGTATCAATGTTTGTTTCTTGTACTGGATTGACCACAATACAATTGAATGATTCAGAAGGACTCGTGGATTGCACTGTCTCAGTTAGGGGCACATCACTTGCTCTTGATACTCCAAGGAATTTTTGTAAAGCTGGGTACAGACCTTCAAGCCATGGATCTATCACAATCTCCAGTCTGTTAAAAAAAAATAATCAAAGCTGCTTTAAGAACTATATTTTAAAGTAACTCGTGCAATATTCAGATTACTAATTTAATATAACTGCCAGTAATATTAAGATTACTAATTGAATGGTTGATTAGTTGGTTGCTGATCTAACAGTCCATGGGCTCATGTCCTTTGACCCAACTAATTTAATAGAAATATCAATAATATTCAGATTATTTATTTAATAGGAGCACAGCCAACTTCAAACAAAAACTAAAAAAAGGTCAGGGGTAAAACAACCATCAGCTATAACTCCTCAAACATCCCAACCAATTACAACATAGAGATTAAAAACAGATTTGCAATCTTGCAAGAGGAACAAGAAGGACTATCAGTAGAGGTATTAGCAAACAAGATCAAGGAAATCTACATTACTAACGCACAGAAACACATACCCAAAAAACTAGTAAAAAGACACATATATTTCAGACACTACATTGAAGTTGGTGGAAGAAAAAAATGAAACACAAGACCATTCTGAATCACAACAGTAAAATGATATACAAACAACTCACAAGAGAAATATAAAGACAAACAAGAAGAGACAAACAGCAATATATAAATGATTCATGTAAACATATGGAGAGCTTGAACGAAGAGAGAAGAATGAAAGACGTTCCAAGTAGTATACAAAACAAGTGCAGTAGTCAAAAAGGTCAAGAATCAAAGACAAGGCTGGAAACATCCTGACGGAACAAATTGATATTATACTAAGGTGGAGATAGTATTGGAAAGAAATGTACATAGAGTCATCACTAAATAATTTAGCGGACCAACAACGCATTGACAAAAACATGCAGAAACCGAAACAATCAAAATAAGAAATAAGGGCAGCAATTGACAGCTTGAAGAAAAGCTGCAGGGTGCTATGAAATAACAGCTGAAATGATTCAAGAAGGAGGCGAGGACAGCATTAACATCATTTATCAGTTATGCACAAAGATATGGGGCAAAGCGATTAGAAAAGATCCATATATATACCTATATCAAAAAGTGGAGATCTGCAATTATGTACCAACTATAGAACAATCACACTAATAAGTCAAGCCAGCAAAATATTACTACACATTATAATGAAGAGAATAGGACACAAAATGGAAGAAAAGGTTCATGAAGCTCAGGCAGGGTTTAGAGCCAGAAGAGGCACTAGAGATCATATATTGAATATGAAAATGATCATAGAAAAATGCAGAGAATTCAACATTGACATGAATGCATGCTTTATAAATTACACTAAAGCTTTTGACTGTGAACCATCACCAATTATGGGAAATAATTAACAACAAGGTTTCCCAAATCACATTATATGCATAATTGCAGAGCTGTACAAAAATCAAGAAGCTGCTGTAATAAGCACAGGAAGGGGGTAATGCCAGAGTAGTTTAAAGTACAAAAAGAAGCAAGACATGGATGTACATTGTCACCATATCTGTTTAACATATATGTAGAGAGCATAATGAGAAATATTAAAAACAAAACAATGTAACAAGAATTCAGCACTATAAACATCGTAGGTATAAGATTTTCAGAAATAAGATATGCTGATGACACCATGCTATTAACATCAAATGAGAAAGATTTAATGAACATAATAAAAACAACAAAAAGCTTTAGCGAATAACAAAACCTGTTTCTAAATATGAAAAAGACAAAAATAATGACAATCAACAAAGTGAAAACAAGAGCTAGAATTAATATTGATAACAATGTTTTATAATATCTGTGACACATTTCGAATATCTAGGAACAAGATGTAGCCAGATGTAGAAAGTTTAATAGCTAATAGCTAAATAATAACAGTTAATACTAATTCATTTACGATCCAAACTAAGCAAATTTAGATGGTATATCTGCAAGACCGATATATTATGGATATGTTCGGAAAGGGAGGGGGGGGGGGGGTCTTTCTGCCACGATATATCGTGTTTACGTACGGAATGAGTTAATAGAACTGCCAATAGCAATCAGATTACTAATTTAATAAAACTGTCAATATTATTCAGATTACTAATTGAATGATTGATTGGTTGGTTGCTGAAGTTGTGTCCATGGCTCATGTCCTTTGACTCTACTAATTTAATAGAACTGCCAATAATATTCAGACTGCTAATCTAATAGGAGCACTGCCAAAAATTATTCAAATTACTAATTTAACTCATAGTATACCTAAACTAAACTCACATTTGTATGCACTCTTTCTAAGCAACAAAATTAAGAGTGTTTACATTAAGTGTGTACAATATTTTATTTATTTGTAAACCTACAAAGATGTACTATACATAAAACTGTGCAGAATTGAATGACATTTTCTAAATATGTGTCTGAAGAGCGGAGATACATAGTATATTAGATTAACAAAATTTTAATTAATTTAAAAAAAAATATTTATGTCAGTAGCTTGTATATATATATCCACAACCAACATGCTAATATCCCCTATTTGCAAGGCAATATCCACACCACACATGGATATTCTCTGCAAAATGGTACTTTTAGCAACTAATAGATTATAGCAATTTTACGTGCATGTGTGTTCCCAGTGGCGAACTATAGCTGTAAAACATGAACAATAAGTAAATCTTCAGCCAAGAGAAAAAAATTGAGACAAGAGGTTCACAGCTAGGCAGACATACCCCACTCCATCATCAGCCAAACCAGTAGGATAGAATCGATGAGCCCCCAATTCTTCTAGTCGATTGTCCAAATCTCGTGGGCATCGACAGAAGTTGGAATAATTAGAATCCCCAAGACCTGAAAATAAAGATTGAAAAACATCTTCCCTTTCATTTCAATATTTATAATACGATAATCAATACAAGGTAACTGCGTGAAACGTAACAAAATGTATTTGAAACGTTGAATATGTTTTGTGTATTGTAATTTGTTTGTTTTCTTGTGTGCACATCATTACTCACTAGTTTTAGTTATAGTCCGTGTATCTGAGTGAAGCAAATATATAAATCTGTGTTTTACGTAAGTTTCAATATTTAATAACTTGGGAGAAATTGAAGTTCTTAAATAAAGTCTATGCAGGTCATGTTACTTCACACTATTCTGTCAATCCATGAACTGACAATTATTTCGATACTGATACTCCCCCATGCCACAATTTCTTGCTGTTCAGTCTCTCTTCTCTTGCGCCTTTCATCAAGGTAAATTATGAATTTTTTTAGTTATGAGTGCAGGTTACATACCTGTCAACTGCCCATAAATCGCTGTAATTTTTACAGTTTCTTCCAAGCTGTACGGTTTTACGGGCATACACCGGCATTTACGGGTTTTTACGTGAATTCTGCAGTTCTGTACGTTTTGGTGTTTTTTTTACTAAATTTAGTGGTGACACTGATATTTTTGTATATATTTTAGTGGCAACAGTGATTTGTGCTGGATTTATTCAAAATAGTGTCGTTTGCGGGTTTTATTTGATCTGGTCTTGGGGCGAAGTATTGTTGGAAACAATGCTTTTAACACACTACCCAGTACTTTAATTATTCTCTATGCTGGGGACGTTGTCTTTATATCGAACTTAGGGAATTTTTGTCCCCGTGCATTGACAGTGTTACTCAGTGTATCTACAGTACACAAATACTAGTAACACATGTATTTTGTTTCTAGGCCTACTATATACATCGTTTAATTTATATTGTAAGTTTTTGTTTTCCTCCTAGACCTAGGTAGTGTAGGTAGGCCTATAACTAAATAATAGAATATGTTATTTGTTTATGTAGGCCTAAATCTGATCTTTAGACTTATCTTAAACCAATATTTTATTGTCACGTTATGTTTCTTTTTAGGAATTACAAACGGAAAATGAGAAAATGATGCAGCTGACTGAAAATGAAGCCGTCGCTGCTATAGATGCGCACGATCCCTTCCGATCACAGATGCACAATCTCCACGAGTCATAGTTGTACGGTCTCCGCCGTATAATAGAAGCACAGTCTCCGCTATTCAAAGATGCACGATCTCCGCTATTCATAGATGCACGATCTCTGTCGGTTATAGCTGCACAATCTCCACGGGTCATAGTTTTACGGTCTCCGCCGATAGCCGATGCACAATCTCCGCCGGTCATAGGTGCACATTCTTCGCCTGTCATAAATGCTCAATCTCCGCCAGTCATAGATGCATATTCTTCGCCTGTCATAAATGCTCAATCTCCACCAGTCATAGGTGCACATTCTCCGCCGTTCATAGATTCACATTCTCTGCCGGTCATAGATGCATGATCGTTGCCTGTCATAGTTGCATGATCTCTGCCGGTCATATATGCATGATTACTGCCTGTCATAGATGTATGATTACTGCCGGTCATAGATGCATGATCTCCGCTAGTCATAGTTGTACGATCTCCAATGATGTGCGCTATTCATGGATAGTTGAAATTATTGTCGAATGTTTTATAGAGCACCCCAACAAGTTGTTATAGTTTCAAATGGATCTAATCATCCATTCTCTGTATTAATTTTTTTTCCATCATATTTCTTTTTTCCGTATTAAAGTTACATAAAGATACATAGGCATAGTCTTTGTGCTCTATAATTTTCCCACACTATGACTGTCTATGTTAAACAAAGGCAAACAACCCACAAAAAAGACCTTTTTTTCCCCTTTTTTTTAACGGGTGGAGCACCCCCTCACCATTGTGTATGGTTTTACAGTTTTTCATGCTCAATTATGGTTTTTCATAACTTTTTTTATGATTTTAAGTCTCAACAGGTTGACAGGTATGAGGTTATCATCAGCGCACACCAGACAATTCTATAGGTGCTCTGACCCACATCTCAATAAATCCATTAGAGTGTCATGTCACCCAGTTCTACTTCAGGTTTGATTCATTAGTCTCTTTGTATATCTATTATGTTTTACGAACCATTTCAAATTTTTATAGCAATCTACTGCAATACTGAAAATGACCACAATTCATACTTTAAAAAATCTATGGAGCAGAAGATGTCTCTCTATGCATTGATTGTCAGATTGACATACCATTTGACACTATAGCTATGCTTATTTGTGTATCGGCTTTTTCATCACCCTTAACATCTGCATGTATGGCATGAATATAAAAATATTTTTTCTGGTCCAAAATTGCATCAACAACTTGACCCATTGATGGTGGATGATTCCCTATTCAACTCTGTGGAGCATTTTCATTGAGTCACTAAGTATGCATGCATGCATGAGAATAGTTCTGTGATATCAGCCATAACAATGATGCTTTTATCTCCATCATAAGACAGCTCGTGGTTGTAGAAGGACCTGTCCAAATGTACACTTCTGGTTTACCTTGACACACCTTATCAAAACTGCACAAATTCTGTTGCACTGCCAGGGAACTCATTCCCCATCATTGACTCACTTGATCATGGAATTAAGCCATACAGCCGTACAACAAAATAAAACACCTAAAGCTTTGCCAACAGCAAAATTTTGTGTCCGCCATTTAGTAACATCTACCTTATCAACCATATCAATCGTCCAATTAATGACATGCTGAGTCATGTGACGTATTCTTTCTGAAATGTTGTCTTCCCAATTACCTCTCTGAACCCCCTTCTAGTTAGTTAGTTAGTCGTTGGATCATCATCATTGCACTCTGGACATGTCCATAGATGCTCAGATCTTTCATTGAGTGTATCCGCCATTACAAGTTGACTGACAGTCCCAGTACGTGGTTGATTAACCATCATTCTTTCTCGCCCATGAAACTGCTCCTTTCTAACGACACCACATTTCAAACCAAGCTCCCTTATTATCAACATGGAACAAAAGTCAGCGTCACTTGTATAGTCATTTGTTCGTGCATTTTCCCATAGGGCATTCAAAATATCTGCCCGATCCATCGCTCCACCAACAGCCGTAGTAGCAACGTAGGTGGCCAACCTATTCACTCTCTCATTATGTGACTCCTGCATGTCCCAGCACAAAAATAAATTCACTCTAATCACACAGGAATTCTTCACTACATCCAGCCACTGTTCCCGAATGTACCCCGCCTGAACTTTCACAATCATGCTCATGGAGTCACTGAGTATACAGGTATGCTCGCAGATAGTCTGTGAGCAAATCCATTTCAAAGCTTTTGTTACTGCCAAAATATCCATTGTCATGCTGCTTGTCATCTGAGCGTATTCACCACTTTCCTCTCTGATGGTCTCCTCCCACCTTTGAGCCATGAAGGCCTAGGCACTCCTGATGTGTCTCTCAACCGACCCATCTGTATATATAATCATATCACCTTCCCTGGAATTTTCACCGATCAGAGCGAGCACCTCCGACTCGACCACTGTCGGACACCATTCCTGCATTCTCTATTTGAGTGCTATTAATCCTTCAAAGGCTGTCGGACAATCTGAGGGTGCCAGACTCAATTCGGCACCAGGTAGTACATCCTCCAATCTGCACACGCTCTGTATAACGTCCTCTGCGTGCCTCTCTTAAGTCGACTGTCTTTCACTTTGATAATTTCTGACTCAGTGTCAGAATTGCCAGTGCGTACTCTACCACCGCCATTACCAATCCCTGATACAGCAGAAATAGCAGCTTCTGTCATGGACAACGCATTTTCCAACGATGTATTCAAGTTATCTTTAATGTAGTCAGTCCATCGTCTTTTTGGTCTGCCCTTTCTCATCTTCCCAGATACTCTGCCCTCCATTATTTGTCTTTCTAAACAGCTGTATCTCTATATGATCCAATAGGTGTAGTTTTCTTTTTGCTATTGTGTTTAGTAACCAACACTCTGGAATTTTCATTGTGTTTATAGTATCTCAGTTTCTCTTTTTTTCCTTCCATGTTATTCTAAGTATCTTCCTATAGCATTTCATTTCAAGGGTGTTGATTTTCATTGCTGCTGACTTACTTAGGGTCCCTGTTTCACAGCTATATGTTGCAACCAGAAAAATAAAATTTTGTAGCATTAGCAATTTCATTTCTATTATGTTGTTTTTCCATGTTTTTCAACCGTTGTTATTTTACAATATGCCATTGCTAATCTTTTCCTTATTTCTGCCATGCAGTCTCCTGCACCGTTGATGTTTGCTCCTAAGTAACTGAATTTATGAGAGATCGCCCTCTAACTTCACTGCAGCCTTTGATCTTTGTAAAGTTCTGATAGATGAACCAGATGTCTTGGGAAACCCATGCTATTCATTATCTCCCGTAGTTTCTGGTGCTTTTGAGTAATCTATGAAGCACATGTGCAGGTCAGTTGAGAATTCCCTACACTTTTCTATGATCAGTCTCATGTTAAGAATCTGATCTCTTGTTTCTCTGCTAGATCTGAAGCCGGCCTGTGTTTAAATATCTCCATTACTAATTTTTTTTTGATTCTTTGCATTATGATGTTTAGCATTATGAAAACATGCAAAATAACAGAAGCCTCAAAATGAACTTCTATAACTTTACATGAAATGAATAACAAATAAAAAAGTAAGAAATAATTATACAAATATTGCACTACACACCTAACAAGGCATAGTGTAGATGTGCCAGATAGTCTCTGCTTAGAGTTCTCTTTTTAATCCGTCTCACAAACTTCTCAGCATTAGGAGGTGGCTCTCCATCACCGGTTGTTGATGTAATTACCACCACACACTTTTCTTTTTCTATGTTAAACTGCAAATGTTGAAGCAAAAATTAATATGTACAGTTCAATTCCTCTATAAAACATACCTATACATATGCAGTGGAATCAACTTAGTTCATACTGACAGAATATGTATGTAATAACAGGAATTTGCTATATACTGTACAAACAAATCCCACAAGAGATTCAACTGCAGTAGGCAGCCAGAAGATGTCCTCAAGTGAGAGAGTTAAGTGTGATAATCAAAAAGAGGCCAAGAGGCTGAATAAAGAGCGATGGACAGAGGTTCTGGTATAGATGCTAATGCTGGAAATGGTGACCCACATGGATCAGCTAATCAAGATGCTACTGAAATAGACATTGGTTCCAAATATGTATTTGTGACATTTTTATAGCGAATCAAGATGTTTCTTAACTAGACATACATTGGTTCTATATATTTGTGACATTCTTATAGCTAATCAAGATGCCGCTGAACTAGATGGTGGTTCTAAGCATGTATTTCTGACATTCTTATATATTAGTAATCATACAGCTTTTATTTGTGGTTTTTTTTTTCTTAGATATTAGTCAATGTGTATTCTGTAAAATGTATATTTTGCATAGTTCATTATACCAAATATCTCTATATAACACTTTTCAATATCCCCAATCATTTTTTATTCATATTGTTTATATTGTATATAGCGAATTTCTGTTATTACATAAATATTTCGTCAGTTATTCAAAGTTGTTATAATGGGATTTTACTGTATTTTTTCATTGCCCAACTGCATACCTAGGGATGTTGTGGTTAGCACAGTATCTATCCCCTATACATCCACTATAGACTTGGGTACCCATTTCCATAGACTAGATTTATATAAGAATCTTTGGCGATTTAAAAAAATATTGGCAGTCAAACTGATAATGGGTCTGCAGAGAAATTGTAATCCACCTGCAAAACTTGAAAAAGAGTAATGACATTTTGCTAATCGCCGGTAACACACATAAAAATTGATATTTCGACCAAAAGACCTTTATCGCACTTATAGGAGGGGTGCAATGGGTCTCACATTGCTCTCGTACGGACCCAGGTTAGCAGATAACCAAGATCCTAAGAGCACCTCCTTGTGGTGCACCCTGGAAACAGAAATACAGCAGCTCTTGCTGTATTTCTGTTGCTGTATTTCTGGCTAACGCTTTTAGGCTCGTGTCTGTGGATGTTGTAGATGGAATGAGAACTGCCTGCAGAGAGACAGGAAATATCTCAGAAACCTCTACACCATTACATCCAACTTGGTGTGGCATCTGTGCTTTCTGACTTGGCCAGCTTAAAAAGCAGAAACATTGGAGGTGCAGCCAATCCGGCTTAATTAGCAGAAACACTGGAGGGGCGGCCAATGTCAATGTCCCTAACAAACAGTGATTTGTCGAGTACGCACCACATGTAAAAGTTAAGACACGCTAGAGGGCAGCGCAGTGTATGTGAATTGATTCAGTGGAAACAGAGCTACAATGACCCAGCATGAGACTAATGACGTAAGTGCTGTTCATGTCTCATCACAACTGACCCCATTCAAAGTAGGAGTCATGACTCGGGTATCAAATACATCAACTTGAACATGTACTCCTGGGTATGGAAGAAAGCTTTGAATATAGCTCCCCATTGCACACAGGACAAGCACTGAACAAATTTTGGGGAGTTCTTTGTTCAAATGTCCTGACCGAAGCAGTGTTCAGAGTTTGGACACTGAATCTGGACACTGGGGGCAACTTAGAGGGGTGGGGGGCGCAAGTCTCTAACGACATTGCAAACCTATCCCAAATCGGCTGTTGGCCGTTGCATAACACGGCTCATACAGAGAGAATTTGGTTCAGTACCCAAGGTCCACTATGAAGCTCCTCGCCCAGGATTCGTATTTTACCTGTCTCTGGGTAATATATGCAATGGTGAAAAGTCAAAATACATAGACAACGCCTGATAATGGATTGGAAGGCCATCTGAAGCGGAAGAGGCGGGTATGTGAGAAATGCACAGGTCAAACTCCAGACCCCCAATGTGTTTGGCAAAGCAGCACCTCATCTAGGAAGATGTATCAACCCTAGTCTAATTCAACCGTCTCCGTTAGCCAACACAAAAGAAACTAGAATATACAGAAAAATCAGATCTTGGACCTTGATGACAAAGGGTGGTAATGGAATGGTCTTCCTACACTAGGAACAGCTTGCTGGTTGCGAAGCACCTTGTTAAAGGATAGACAAACCATGGGTGACCCAAGCAAAGTATCAGCTAACCGAGTCTCGTCTCATGTAAACCCCCCCCCCCCCTCCCCAGAGGAGAAAGTCTAATGAGCCATCTAACTAAAATACTCCTCACGATAATACATGAAAGAATTAAGAACAAGATAGACACGGAGGTCAGTGAAGAACAATTCGGGTTTAGGAAAAACAAAGGAACCTGAGAAGCTATACTGAGTATCCGGCTAGTGAGAGATAAATATATAGAAGTCCAAAAAAGTATCTATATTTCTTCATAGACTACAGCAAGGCCTTTGACAGAGTCCAACATGAAAAATTAATCAAATTTCTTCAAGAAATAGGCATAGATGGAAAAGACATCAGACTGATTAGAAATATATATTGGGAACAAACTGTATCAATAAGGTGTGAAAACAGCTACTCACCATACATAGAAATAAGAAGAGGGGTAAGACAAGGATGCATTTTATCACGTCTATTTAATATCTACACAGAGAATATCTTTAAAAATATAGAAGTAATACCAGGACTCAAGATCAATGGGAAAATAATAAACAACCTTAGATATGCAGATGACACTGTTATTTTGGCAGAAAGTGAACATGAACTACAAAGACTAATAGATCGTCAATAAATCAAGTAATGAATATGGACTGGATAAAAATATCCAAAAAAACAAAAACCATGATAATCAGCAAAGACACAGAAGAACAGGAGGTAAACATAAACATGCATGGAGAGAAACTACAAGTTGTACAGAAACATGGACACTAAACAAACAAATTGAAGACAGAATTGATGCCTTTGAGATGTGGGTATATAAATGGGAGCAAGTACATTATAGTTCTTCACTGTGACCTTTGCTCTAGTTTCGAGGTGTTTCCTAACCTTTGTGTTGTGATGGCCTTGCAGAGTGCTAGTATTGTTGTATGATTTAGTTTGAAATATAAGTAGTATTTAAAATTAATATTTATTTAAAACAATTACATTAGAGTTAGCATTCAGTTAGGGGTTAAAAATTAGGATCAGTTTCTAGTGTTAATTCTAACCTCTTGTTAGAATTAAGGTAAATTATTATTATGTACAATAGTGGGAAGATATAACTTAAGGGACATGCGCAGTGGTATACATTAGCAGACGGAATGGAACGAACAATTATGTCACCGTGTTGTTAAATGTGATCTTACTTTCGTTATAAATTCATATATGGAGAAGAAAGTGTGTGAAGTCAATGATATATTATTAATTGAAAACGCTTGCATTAGAGTTAGTTTTAAGGATTAGAATAAGTGTTTAGTACTTAGAATTAGGATAAATTATTGGTATATATGTGTTATTATGTGTTATTTTAAGTGATTGACTAATAACTGTAATGTGCAGAAAATTCCTTGTGGGTTTTCTAGTGTGGAAAGTTGAATATTCCTGGAGGGATGTCTGGAGTTTAGTCGTTGATCGTGCTGTCATGATGTTCGCTAGGCGCGAACAAGGAAGCGACCGATAGCCACCGGTATAAGTGGTAGCTTTGCAACTGAGCAGGGCGGGGCACCCATTTGTCCCGATATAAAATATTGTCAAAGGGAGCGGATACAAATGGATATCCCCCATATGGATGTGGAAAGCTACGGGAAACTACCACATTATTCTCCCAAGATGAAAGTCATGGCGACACACAGAAGTAGGCCTACAGTTAGTGTTAATATAGCAACATGGAATGTCAGATCGTTAGCGCAGTGTGGTAAATTAGACAACATGAAGCAAGAAATGGAAAGAATGAACATAAATATCCTAGGAATGAGCGAAATGAGGTGGATTGGGGCAGGACAGATAGTCAGATAAATTTAAAGTCATATACTCAGGAGGACAAAAACACGAGAGGGGGGTAGGAGTATTATTAGACACAGAAACAGGAAAAACGGTGAAGGGTTTTATGGCAATATCAGATCGGGTAATATTAGTTAAACTAACAGGAAAACCGTTCCCCATCGAGGCCAGAACCTTGAAGTGGTGATGGGGCTTAGTTCAGCCATCAGAGGCTGGAAACTAAGACTGGTCGGGCACTCCCACTCGAGCAGGACCATAGTCCTGCCCAAGTAAGCAGAGTGCTGAAGACGGAGGCAACCAGCCAAAAGGCGCACAGATAATCAGGTTGCCACGCATAAAACACAATGGAAACATGTCTGCATCTAATAAACGTTATGGTGCCTGCCCTGTGGCGGACGTTCAGGCAGGGACGGTGCCGGGCCCTATACCTCAAAAGGGCCCAACCTCAGTTACTGGAAGTCCTTCTCAATTGCCCCGAGGAGCCAGGAGGCAAGGGAATAGAGCTACTGGCCAAACAAACAAACGACCAATAAAAATAATGCACTGGAATGCTGAGGGTGTCAACAGTAAAAGAGATGGATACAGCAAAAAATTGGAACTTGAAAATGTCCTCAGTGAAGAACAAGTAAATATATGCTGTATCCAAGAAACACACCTCAGCAGCGACATGGCCTTCAAAATCAGAGGCTACCAGTGCTACCGATCTGACCGAAAAGACAGGCGAAAGGGTGGAATTCTGACACTAGTTAAAAACAATATCAGCGCATGTCAGCTGGAAGTATACATGGACGGGGCAGAATACCAGATGCTCCACCTAAAAACAGACAGTGCAGAATTCCATCTCCTGAACTACTACTGCCCAAATGATAAACCATTGGCACTAGACACAATTCCAGACAAAGAAAGGCTTATGGTGTGTGGTGACTTCAACAGCCACTCTCAGAGCTGGGGCTACGATCATATCGACAAGAGAGGTGAGGAACTTGAGAGCTGGCAGGATGAAAATAATCTCATTCTTATTAACCAGCCAGCAGACTCACCAACCTTCTACTCGAAAGCATGGCACACCACCTCTACACCAGACCTGGCATTCTACTCACCAGGCCTGGAATGGAACATCACACGTGTCGTTGGAAAGCAGCTTGGGGGTAGTGACCACAGACCAGTATTTCTGGAAATTCACAATGAATATACCAAGGACAGCAGCACGCTCACTAGGTGGAACTATAAGAGGGCAGACTGGAAAATGTACCAGCATTTAACCAGTGTTCTAGCTAAGGACATGAACTTGGACAAAGACATCAATAGAGCAGTGAGTGAATTTAATAGATGTATACTACATGCTGCTAGTAAAACCATACCCAGGGGGGCACGCAAAAACTACAAACCCTACTGGAATGATGAACTGGAAAAGCTGAAAAATGAGATGGAAACATCTAGAAAGCAGGCTGAGAACAGACCTAGCCAAGAACATCACAACAAATATCAGCAAACAAAGGCTAAATTTCAAAGAGCCAAGTTACAAGCCAGACGGAGCAGCTGGAAAGAAAAAACAGAGTCGCTGAACCTAGAAAGAGATACTAGGAAATTATGGAAACTTGTAAAACAACTAAATGATGAAGGTACAGGGAGAAATACCAGGATCACACTTTATAAAGATAGAAACATTTTAACAGGTAAACATGCAGCTGATTACTTTGCAGATTCCTTTGCAGAAGACAATAACGTCAAAGTCAGCCCAGACAAACAACAGGAGGTTCGAGAGAACCAGCAAAACATTGGACAAGGTGAACCTATACCTGAAGTCATGGAGGCACCAATCACAATGAGAGAACTGGAGCATGCAATATCCAAATTGAAAATGAAAAAGTCCCCTGGAGCTGATGGAGTGTCCAATGAAATGATTAGAAACCTGGGAATTGCAGCAAGAGCAAAGCTACTGCAGATCTTTAACACAAGCTGGTCCACGGGTAATGTACCACAGGAGTGGAGAGAAGCAATAATGATACCACTCCTCAAATCAGGAAAAGATGGCAACACAGTCTCCAACTACAGGCCCATCAGCCTCACAAGCTGTCTATGCAAAACAATGGAACGCATTATCAATCTTAGGATGCAGTGGTACCTTGAAAGTGAAAACCTTCTGGTATCACAGCAAGCAGGTTTCAGACAGTGCTACTCTACTGAAGATCAGGCAACCTACCTCTCCCAAGAGATTGAGGATGCCTTCCAAGATAAGAAACTGGTACTAGCAGCATGGATAGACCTCAGAAAAGCATTTGATAAGGTCTGGAAAGAAGGGCTCCTAAAGAAATTGCGAAATTGCAGGGTTAGCTCAAGAATGTACAAATGGGTAAAAGCATACCTGCATAATAGAAGAGCCAGGGTACAATTAGATGGTCGCAAGAGCAAGAAAGTTCTACTGCGTCATGGAGTCCCCCAGGGAGGAGTCCTGTCACCCACACTTTTCTTGGTTTACATCAATGACCTAGTTGCTGAACTACCACATGGGATCAAAGTGGCAATGTATGCTGACGACCTGGTGATCTGGTGCACGGAAGAACATGCAACAGTGGCCACTAAACAAATACAAAGAGCTATCGATACCCTAACCTTATGGGCTAATAGATGGTGCGTCAGCATTAACACAGATAAGTGCAGCACTACACTCTTTACCCTCTCACCAAAACAAAAAGCTGGTCATATCAAGATAGATGGAGAGCTCTTGAAAGAAGACAAACAACCCACATACCTCGGAGTTACTTTTGATGATAAGCTGACATGGAAGCAGCACATAAACAAAGCAACAACAAAAGCCAGGAGGAAGCTAGCTATCCTGAGAAAACTAAGTGGAACCACATGGGGAGCCAGTGGAAATATACTCAGTAAAGTTTACCAGCAAGGCATAAGACCACACCTGGAATACGGTTCAGCTGCGTGGTGTCCTGCATCAAACACCACATTACAAGATCTAGATAAAGTGCAAAACCAGGCACTTAGAATAATGTTGGGAGCAATGAAATCAACACCCATAGCAGAGATGCAGAAAATGGGAAGAATGCAAACACTTGGCGAACGCAGAGACACAAAAGTACTAATTCAAGCAGAAAAGTTTCAGTGTATGCCAAGTCATCCAATGAAGGAAAGATTCCAAAATCTAGCAATGGGACGACTGAAAAGGAGCAGCTTTATCCATCAAGCTAAACGACTCCGTAGACAACTTACAGACCTACCTGAAGTTGGCAGCCCCTTAAGGTCTGTACCAGAGCAAACCCCGTGGAGTGAAAGCCATGGAATGCCAATATACATTCAGACCCATGTGAAAGGAATACTAAGCGAGGACGAACAGAACAGTGTGCAGCGAATGACAATCACCCTCAGTTTCCTGGATGAGGAATATCCACAAGATATATGGGTCAGAGTGTACACAGATGGGTCAGCACAGAATGCTGTGAGGAATGGAGGTGCAGGTGTATATATAGAATATCCACACAAGCCTAGAGATACAATCAGAACACCGACAGGAAAATTCTGCAATAATTATGATGCAGAAATCCAGGCAATTAGTGTGGCAGCTAAAAAACTGCTGAACTCCAACTCTGACCTACAGCCTGTGGTATTCCTGACAGATGCAAGGTCAGTGCTTCAAGCTCTCCAGTCTGGAAAACTAACAGACTTAAAAAAACTACTTAGCGAATTGTCTTACCAGTATAGGGTAACCATGCAGTGGATACCCTCTCACTGTGGAATACCAGGAAATGAAAAAGCAGACCAACTGGCTAAGGAAGGTGCTGCCGAAGACCAACCAGATATACCAATCACCTACCATCAGAAAAAACAGATGATAAAGTCAATAAGAAAGCCACAAACACCAACACAAGATGACTATCACAATATGAACAGATCAGAACAAGTTATAATTCTACGTCTCAGAACAGGACACAACCAACTCCGCAGTCACATGTATACAAAGTTCAAGATTGGCAACACGGCCATGTGTACATGTGGACAGGCAGCACAGAGTGCCAAACATATACTTCAAGAGTGTTCTGAGCATGAAACGCTGAGGCAGACATATTGGCCAGAGGAAACAACACTGGAATCAAAACTCTATGGGACACTGTATGAACTACAAAAGACAGTGAGTTTTGTTAAGGAGACAGAATTACAGATATAGACATGTTTCAAGTGAACGAAAGAAGAAGAAGAAGAAGGAAAACCGTTGGATATCAACATTGGGCAGGTGTATGCACCTACATCAAGCAGTTCAGAAGAGGACATCAAAATTTTTTATGAAGATCTAGAAATCGCAATGAAACAGTGTAAAAATCAGGAAGTAACTATAGTAATGGGGGACTTTAACGCAAAAGTAGGTGAAACAGAAATAAAAGATGTGACAGGAAGATTTGGTTTAGGAACTAAGAATGAAAGAGGTGATTTATTGATAGAGTGGGCACAGGCACAAAATTTAATAATAGGGAATACATGGTTCAAGCAACATCCAAGAAGGCTGTGTACATGGATTAGCCCAGGTGATAATACTCAGAACCAAATTGATTACATTTTAGTCTCTAAAAGACATAGAAACAGCATTAGATCTATGAAAACAAGGCCAGGTGCTGACTGCAACAGTGATCATATACTACTGGTGGCGAAATTGTGTATAAGATTAAAGAAGATCAAGAGAGCACCAAGGAATATGAAATTAGATTTAGCTTTATTGAAATCAGATGCTGACATTAAAGAAAGATACAACATAATTGTACAAAATAGATACAATGCCATTGCAAAGATTCAGAGTATTGAAGATCAATGGAACATGCTAAAACAGTCGATAAACCAAACATCTAAAGAGATCATACCAAAAGTAAAACATACATCAAAACAAAAATGGATGACAGAAGAAATATTAGAATTGATGAGCACCAGAAGGAAAAATAAACACAAGATAGTGGAATATCAGAAAATACATAAGGAGATACGAGAGAAATGCAAAATAGCAAAAGAAAGCTGGCTGAACAAGAAATGCACATAAATAGAATTGCATTACAACCAAGATACAACATTACTATATAAGAAAATTGAGATGATAACAGGAAAGAGAACGCAAACAGTTACAGGGTGTATAAAATCTAAGATAGGGCAGGTATTAATGGGAATAGATCACATAGTACAGAGATGGTCAGAATATATCAAAGAACTTTATGATGACAATAGACCAGAAATAAACATACAAGATAACGGCGAGGGCCCATCAATACTCACAGCAGAAGTAAGGGAGGCACTAAGACACATGAAATATGGCAAAACCCCAGGTCCAGACAATATCAGCAAAGGTCACAGTGGAGAACTATACTGTACTTGAGCCTGAATTATGTAGTAGCCAATAATTATTGTAGCCTACACACTAGAAGAAACCACAAACTTCCCTTGTTAATTTTATAATTAATGTTTTAGTAGTTACATAACATTTATATAGATTAATTTCTTTCATAACTTGAGGTTCTTCAATATTTTTAAATATTATAATAAATCACTTTCTACCAACCATTTTCCCTGTTTCTTCCAGTGAATGAAGCTCTGCAACAAGACCAAAATTGGGTGCTTTCTCTGCAATATCTTCAGCAATTGCCTGTGCTTGCCCGGTAGCAGATCCATATACGAGAAGAAACCTATTCGTCTTGTTTGGTGTGTTATTGAACATTTTTTTTAAAATAAACATTAATAATTGAACAGTACTTCACGTTACAGAATGAAGCAAAAACTAACAACCAGGCAGTTCTCCAATCTTCTCCATTCAACATAAACAGTCCTAGTAACTTTTATGTAACAGATCTTTCTTCCTACCACCACAACATCAAATGATGAAATGACTTGGGCGATAGCAGAAGTGTTCTACTAGTATCCCAGGTACCGACAGCCATTGGTCAGATCTTTAACCTTTCAACTTTTAAACATCGTCTATATCGTATTCACTATTATTCGCTCTCTATTGTATGTAATAATTAAGCAGCGGCGAACGTTATGTTATGTTCCTCCAGGGCCATATGCGGCGCATAGGGCAGAAACCATAGCTTTTCATTTCTGTCTTTGTGTTGCCAGGTCTTTCCATTCTTGCGTGTTCATTGACATGCCTTCTCTATTAATGGTTCTTCGTAGAGTTTCTCTAGGTCTCCCTCTTCTTACTTCGGGTGGCACCTAATATAGGGTGCGGCGGAAGTCCCATTAGCAATATCCAAGGGCGCACAGCCGAAATGAAATTTATATAATAGGGGAGGGGAATGTGTAGGAATTGCACAGAGAGCCAAAATGTCTAGGGTCGGCGATGTAAGGTGCTTAAATATAAAAAAAACCATAATATACAATTCGTTAAATAGCAGTTTTACGATGGAAAAAAAAAATACAAAGAATCGGTGATTTATCTTAATTTTGTTATTTTTTAATATTCTGTTTAGTATCCAAATTAGTCTACATTACGTAACTCCTTGTAACATGTAATCTTTGGTATACTTTGTTGTTTCATTATGTGTTTCTGTATGAGGACTGTATCTTCATAAATAAAGATATTTTGTTCGAAACATCAATTTGTTTATTTATTCATCTTTAAACTGCTATTTAGCCACGGTAATATTCTCTTTCAAGTTCCATCAAGTTCACAGAGGAGCCCAGTAACCTAGTGGATAGTGAGCTTGCTTGCTATCATCTGGTTACAGTTTGCCAGGTTCGAAACCTCGTCCGGACATAAAAATAAAATTTTAAAAAAATCCGGGTTGTGATTTCTCACTTGACACGACCACTCCTCCAGTCGACTCAGCTGTAAATGAGTACCTGGCGCATGAGTTAGGGAAGGTAAAAAACAGCCAGGAAGGGAACTGGCCACCCCACCTAATAGTTGCTGCGGCTTAGTACATGAAGAGTTATCTTCATCCCCGACAGCAGATGCCATGGGACCTACCTTTACCTTACCTAATATTCTCTTATATATATTTACTATATTGTGCCGAGCATATTCTGACACATTAGAGAAGGTATGTCTAAATAACTTACACGGACCTTCCTACTATGATGAACGGGGGTTTCAAAATGTGATGTTATCTTTAGGAAAGTGAGTAATATTGTTTCGGCATGGACACTAACAAAAGATCAAGAGAGAAAGCTTACTACGTGTGAAATGAGATGTCTAAGACAATCAGCAAACAGAACAAGAAGAGATCATGTGAGGAATGAAGAAATCACAAGAAATTTGGAACTTTATGTGTGGTCAGTGCAATGGTTTGGTCATCTGGAAAGAATTCCGTGTGATTCATTAGTTTATAAATCATATATAAATAGAGAGAAGCAGTGTGATTTAGCAAGCTTACGGGTAAGTACTTAGAGTAAGGTTAGGATTATAAATAATATTTATAATGTGTGCACGCACCTCGCTCTGTGTGTAGCGGGCAGAAGTTACTAGAGTACGCTGGATCGACAACATCAAAGAGACATTACACGAAATGACATTATCGGAAGCTGCCAGAAAAGCGAGAACAAGAACATTTAATCTCCCTCGGCACCCGTAAAGGTTAACAGAGGAAGGAAAGATATATAGAGATAGATATGTGGTCAGTGGCTTAGCGTGGGTCATGCATCGTCTGCCAAAGATTTACTATGGTGAGCTAGAGAAGGGTATACGATCTCAAGGTGGCCAAAGGAAGCGCTACAAGGACTCGTTAAAGAACTAACTGAAAGCCTTTGAAATAGACCACGATACATGTGAAGAACGCACAAAATAGATCTACATGGCGTTCTAACATAAAAAAGAGCGCATCATCTTGTGAAAAGAAAAGAAATGCAGCAGCTCAACAGCGGAGAGCAGCTAGAAAGTCACGGATAGACCAAGATCCGTCTACAGTCGTCATTCCATGTCCAAACTGTCCAAGGAGATTAACAGCTCGAATAGGGCTCATTAGCCATCTACGAACTCATAATCAAGGACAAAACTAAAATTGAATTTTCAAAAGTGGATGTAACAAATGGTCATCATCACTTGTGATGGACGAACAACAAAAACAACAACAAGCGTGGGTAATGGCGCCCGGGGCGGAATAATAATTTTCTGCCCTTGTGACATCTAAAAAATAGGTCAGTAATTGTGAAAGACTGGACGAAAATAAATTTGATGATGACGCCCGAGGCGGTCCGCCCCCCCCTCGATACGCCACTGTCTGTGGTCAATTATATTGAAAAATGAAACAGTTAGCCACTTAATGTGAATGAACTCATATTGGTCAACGGAAGAGCATACAACAAACATGTAAATGGGAACAAATGAAAATAAAGAGGAACGTCAAGAAGTTGATGGATTGAAGACGATACCAACGTTCTGAGACGTCACAATATTAATGCATATCAAGCCACCGGCCATCAAGTTCACATCGGAGATCACCTCCCATTTGAACTTTCTTGACATATCCATCATTATTCAACCCTTCTGTCTTAGCACATCGGTACACGACAAACCGACTGATTTCTTCTATACACATCTTCTTATCCCTCTGCCTGCCGTGATTCCCTTCCATTCTCCCAACTTTTTTGTCTTCAGCGCTTGTGCAGTTGCGATGACGACTTCCTCGAGAAGACCTACGAGATGATATCTTTCTTCCGCTGTCGCCTGTACTCTGAGAGTGTCCTCAGGTCTGCCCTTCTTCGAGTGTGCAGTCTCTCCCCCCAGGTTACCATCTCGACCACTCGGAAGTCTTCATCTTCCGACATGGTCAAGTTTGTTCTCACTTTCCAGCCCCATAGCGCTGCCGTTCGTCATGTCCTGCTTCGTCACTATCCCCTTCTCCAATCTGACTCCGAGATGCGGGAATAGTTCTGTGACCCCCACCCCCCTCTTGTTGCTTATATAAATAACCAAATGGCCAGAGGGTGTCCGACAAAGTGGATGGTGCCGCAGTAACCTAATGAACAAATAGTAATGCAAAATGATGTAAAAAGGTTACTAAAACACTTACCTAGCCTATTAATAAAAATATATTTTTAAGAAAAAAAAAAAAAAAAAAAAAAAAACATACAATAAAACTAAACAGGACAATTCTCAACGTATCGGCTCAAATTGAACCTTTTTCAAGAGACAAACAACAGAAAACGACAAAATAAAAAAATAAATAGATGTCTATATTTCATCAAGCCCTCGTCTCCATAATAGAAGAATGGATCATTCGAAGAAAACGCTTAGAGGATGGCATGATGATTAACAAGCGTGATGAAGTGATATAATAAAAAAACCTATGCTAAGTGAAAATGAGAAACAAAAACAAGTAGACAACGAAAACCATGTAAAGTAGCGGCTGGAAGACAAATATAAATAACCAAATGGCCAGAGGGTGTCCGACAAAGTGGATGGTGCCGCAGTAACCTAATGAACAAATAGTAATGCAAAATGATGTAAAAAGGTTACTAAAACACTTACCTAGCCTATTAATAAAAATATATTTTTAAGAAAAAAAACATACAATAAAACTAAACAGGACAATTCTCAACGTATCGGCTCAAATTGAACCTTTTTCAAGAGACAAACAACAGAAAACGACAAAATAAAAAAATAAATAGATGTCTATATTTCATCAAGCCCTCGTCTCCATAATAGAAGAATGGATCATTCGAAGAAAACGCTTAGAGGATGGCATGATGATTAACAAGCGTGATGAAGTGATATAATAAAAAAACCTATGCTAAGTGAAAATGAGTTTCACTTAGCATAGGTTTTTTTATTATATCACTTCATCACGCTTGTTAATCATCATGCCATCCTCTAAGCGTTTTCTTCGAATGATCCATTCTTCTATTATGGAGACGAGGGCTTGATGAAATATAGACATCTATTTATTTTTTTATTTTGTCGTTTTCTGTTGTTTGTCTCTTGAAAAAGGTTCAATTTGAGCCGATACGTTGAGAATTGTCTTGTTGCTTACAGACGTGACAAGAACCTCGGGGATCTACTGGTCCGGAGTCATCTCCAGCCTGAAGTTCCTAATCATTTAGCCACAATCAGATGTATACGCAGCAAATGCTACACTTGTGCCTATGTCACCCAGATCCGGTGTGTCACATGTTTTTTTCACTATGTTTGATCAATTTTTTTTCCAAACTTCTGGCACTTTGCCTGCTGTCATTAATATCGTGATTTGTAAATGTTTAAACTGAAATATATGTTGTGCTTTTAAGCACATTATCTTGTAGGCTACTTTGTTGTTTTTTTCCCATCAGAATTTATGATAGTTCCTAAAAAATGAGATTTGGGGTAAGATGGCAATTTATGAAAAAATGCAGATGTCATGAGAAAGTTGCAGATGCCGATCTAAAGTTGGGAGAGACCAAGATTTATGGCTATAAGGATTATCCAACCTTACAAAGACATTACTAGCTTTAAAACAGAACTTACAAACTATTTTTTATTCAAACGTTTTTGCAGATTAAAGTTTTGAAACTAGATCTATCTATTTATTCTATCTATTCGTGGCACACATTCACATACTGCCGATTTGCTATACAGGTTGCAGTGGCGATCTCCCTCAATTTTATAATGGTTTTAGGCCTTATCACATTTGTGGTTGCTCATCTTGTCCCTTAAAATGGAGCAAAATAATTTTTTTTGTAAACATAGGCTTAGGCCTATGTTTAAAAACTCTCATTCTACTGTCTACACGTAGCTGTATGTTTTCAATACCCTCACTAATGTAAGATGAGATGGATGATACGCTGATGGTTGTTTCGGCTCTTATAGTTGTTGTTAGAATACGTTAAAACGTGAAAGTGTGTCGTCTTGCCCCTGACTACCCTATAACTCTTTTCAAAATCACCAATTATATGTATTCTTTATTGTCTATATTGCATAGGGCCTATAGCGAATTTCTGTTACCATATAGGGCCGTGTTTTTGTCTGCCTGGACCAAGTTGTTATAACGGGATTTCACTGTAGCATGTTTGATTTAAAGATGAAATAAATGAAAAAGTCAAGTGTAGATTCTAGACAGATCTTTATTGTTTTATGGGCACGTTCAGAAACAATTGCGTCTAATAATACTTATCAACATAGCTATAACAATAAAATGTTGCAATCAAACATACATACTGCATGTACTTGCATCAAATAACTATCTAACATTATAATAAAATTGCTTGGAATCCAGTGCATTCAACAACCTAACACACATCTAGAAATATAATAAGTAAATATACCAAAACTACAACCGTGTATCTCCAATGTAATATTTGTGTTAACATATGGTTGATAATGTTGGGAAGTAATATGGTTGTAAATGTTTGAAAGTAATAAGAACATTGGAAAAGAAGTGTTATTTCATTTGAAAATAAATATCAGCATCATCATTAAGTGCCATCTCCGCAATGAAGTTTGGCTGCAACGTATCTCCAACATCTCCTGTCTTTTGTCTTGGTGGTGCACTCTGCTAGACTGTAACCTGTGCATCGCGTGATGTTACTCTCCCACTCATATCTCTGCATAATATCTTAGAAAACTTTTAATATTGGCTGGGAAGAATTAAAGTCAAACAAGCAAATAAGAGAAGACAGCAAACCACAACACGTTTCTACAACAATAGGAAGAAAATGGTGGACTTATATTGGACATGTATTTAGAATGAATGAATTCAAACACAGAATAACTAAAAGAAAATTAATAAATAACATTTGTATACCAATATTGTGCTATCAATGTCAAACATGGACCCTTTTCAAAGCATAGGAAAGTAAGATCACAGCATGTGAGATGAGATGTTTGAGAAAGATTGTCAGCATCATAAGAATGGATAGAATGAAAAACATTGACTTCAGAAAAATCTTAGATCTAGACCAGTCAATGACTACATCAAGAGACAACAAATCTTATGGTTTGGACATTTAATGAGAATGGAGCCTGACTGCCTCCTGTTGAAAGCGTATAACAGCAGAATATTCGGGATGAGGACAAGAGGAAGACCAAGATGAAAATGGATCAAAAATATAAAAAAACCCCATGGGATTGTAAAAACAACAAATTTTGGCAACAGAATATAGACTTCGGCTCTCCATGATGTTTCACGGCACAAGTGGCTAAGAAAAGAGAAGATAAGAAGATATACTTCAACTACAAGCATTAAAACAGGTACCAGATGATAAAATAAAGAAAAGAAGGCCAAGAGAAACTCTTCACAAAATAACCATCAAAGAGGATATGACTATGGGTCTCAACAACATGCAAGTACTTCACACAGTAGCATCACATCAGAAACTGAAGAGCACTGGTTTCTGCTATATGCATTGTGTTTAGCATGAAGGAACATAGATGGAACAATATAGGGCCTAAACTATACCAAACAAAACTGGGTAATGCCAGTTACTTGATTCTGAGAGCAACAATGAACAATTATCAATAGCAGACTAATTTGAAGACATTGAACATGACTATTGCATTGGGATATTTTCAACTTCTTCCTATAAATTTGTAAAATTATTACCTCACAAGTGATATAAGAATATTATAAGAAATATTGATAGTTCCAGTGTCACACTCATTAAACACACACTAGCATGCGATACTAAGAACCTTCAAAATATGTTTGGGTAAACACACTAGCATGCGACGCTAAGTACCTTCAATATATGTTATCTAAGCCAGAGTCTAACTGTATAAAAGAGCACTCACAAACACAACAGTGATATTTTCACAGAAGGATGGAGGCATAGCCACACATTATAGTGATGTTTCCAATGAAACATTTGATATGTGGAAATATAAGATAAGAGTTGCTGAAAAGGCATGCAGAGTTGACACAATTGTGCTTGGATCCACTATATATATATCCCACTCCTCCACATCATTGTACTTGGGTACACCATATATAATCCACTCCTCCACATCAATGTGCTTGGGTCCCCCATAAATACTTTACATCTGCACATCATTGTGGTTGGGTCCCCCATATATACTTCATATAAACATAGAAGCAATAAATGTTATGAGAACACTTTGTCAATGCATATGGGAAACAAAAAATTGCCTACAGAATGGACATAATCGCTGGTTATACCACTGCCAAAGAAAGGAAATTTAAAATTGTGCACCCCCATTGAGGCGAGCCCCTTGAAATGGTGGCAACTAGTGCTGTTATAATTAATGGTGATATTGGAACCGTTTTCAAAACAACTGCAAGGATTTAACAAGGATGCATATTATCACTAGTGTTATTCAATATATTCTTGGAACACATCTTGCAAGAGACACTACAGAACCATCAAACAACAATCTCATTCGGTGGCTACCCTCTGTGCAACCTGCAATTTGCAGATGACATTGATCTCATAGCTGGCCGCAAAAAAGAACTTCAAAAACTTACTTCCAAACTTGAAAAAACTTGCAAAACTTATGGTATAATGGAAATAAATATTGGATAAATAAAATAATAGCAAACAGAGATGACAACATGGCTCCTGTTAATATCTGGGTGAATGGGCAGAAATTATAAGAAGTTGATACAACACTGAGAAAGTATTAGCAAACCGTCAGTGAGAACACAATGGCTCATAGTAGAATGGAGAGTTTTTGGCCAATATACATATATTGAAAACAATAGACTTAAACAAGTGACAGAATTCACATACTGAGGGAGCAATATAACCTCACAACAGACAGAAAGATCAGAAAAGAAATACACAATAGATATAGGATATATAAAATATATAATATATATATATAAAGCATACCAATTTTTTATGATAAAATACCAAGATTTGGGGTAAGATGGCAATTTATGAAAAAATGCAGATGTCATGAGAAAGTTGCAGATGCCGATCTAAAGTCCTAGGGCAAATGACACCAATCTTCAGAAACAAAATGTAGATTTAAACACCAAAAATAACACTATTCAAAATGATTATTATGCCAGTTCTGTGCTACCAATACCAAAAATGGATAACAACAGCACAAGACAAACGTATGCTTATGACAGCTAAAATGGCATGCTTACACAGAATCCTAGGAATATCGCTAAGAGACAGAGTGAGGAATGAGGACATTAGACAAAGAACCAGCACCACCCCAATCTTGGAATATATTAAGAAACAACAGATCAATTGTTTCCACACATCAACAGACTACCATCAGACAGCATACTGCAGCAATCTATGCAACACATATACAGCAAAAGCAGACCTAAAGACTGACCACGAAAACGATGGACCACTGAAATAAGAGGTGACAAATTTCACAATATACTCAGCACACATAAGGGCCATCTCCAGTAAACTCTTCTACCCCTGATGCAGAAAGGCAGCAAAGGGTTTAGCGAATAGATAGATACCTTTCAATACTTATGACCTTATATGAGCAGTGATGGAAGCACTACTAAAGAAATAAAGATTAGACTTAAAATAGTCTTGACTGCAATGTCCAGATTAAACACCATATGGAAGAACAGAATAAGTACAGCAGTGAAAATAAACTTATATAAATTTCTAATAATACCTATTATTTTGTACGGATGTGAGAGTTGAACAATTACAGCAGAAATGAAGAAGACAATACAGACTTTTGAAAAAAAATGCTACTGATGAATATTATGTATCTATTATGCAGAACATAAAACCAACATATGTGTGAGAAACAAAATAAATGCTCTTGCAGGCCAATAAGAATGTCTCATGTCAGTGGTTAGGCGTTGCAAACTGGTGTGGTTTTGCCACGTGATCAGGCACAATTATCTTTCCAAAAATATCTTGCAGGGAACAGTTGAAGTTGAAAGAAGAAGAGGAGCGAGAGAAAAGTATGGGTTGGTAAAATTAAAAGCTGGGCTGAATTAAGATTCTCCACACTCAAACAAAGAACTGATAACAGAGAGGCATGGTGAAATTTTTGTGTTGATTTTACTAGAGTGATACCTCTATGACTCTGAAGGGTTTGCTGATGATGTTATACTCCACATCATTGTGCTTTATCCCCACACATATTATTTATATATATATATATATATATATATATATATATATATATATATATATATATATATATATATATATATATATATATATATATATATATATATATATATATATATATATATATATATATAGTATCCCACTCCTCTACATCATTGTGCTTAGGTATCTCATATATACTCCACTCCATATCATTGTGCCTGTGTCTACACTATATAATCCACCACTCCAAATGATTTTGTTTGTGTTTCCCATATGTACTACATCTCTCTCAATAGAGCAGCATGTCATATGAAGAAAGAATAGCACATGTATCTCTATAGTTTGAAGAGATAACCCTTAGGATTCACAGAAAAATGTGCTTGTAAATAAGACATTTTAGCCCTGTTTTGAATTCTCTGCCTGTTGATACCAGCAAAATGGCTTAACATAAAAATACCACATGGAAGAAAACCTAAGTGAAAAAATACAAGCTACCTTGCAAACCAACATAAGGAAATAGGTAAAGGTTCTCTCAAAGATACAGGAGATAACCCCAAAGAGAAAATACATAATTTTCTACCAGAGATGAAAATGATCAGCTGGGTCAAAGACAAAGAGATAAATCATAAAAAAGAACATAGAAATATAAGTAAATGAATATGGTGTATGAGAGAAGTTGGACATTTATGAGTCTGTTAATATAATTTGTGAGATTCATGATAGTGCACAGGTAATAAATACACTGGAAATCTAGTTCTGTGATTCAGAATTTCCACCTGAATACTATACCTTTCCTGTATCACAAATTATTTTTAGGGTTACCACTGGTAATCCAGGTTCAGGCAATGGATTTAGTAACAAATCTGGAAAAGTAAATTTGACATGTAATTTTGATCATGTCACGTGTAGTGTGTCATTATTCATGCCTGGCTAATGGTATATATTTTTTTATTTCTAAAGAAAATACTCCAGGTTAGTTGATTATGTCTATAGTGATCTTTAGTATTTACCTTCAGCAATGTTAGTGTGGCAACAGAGACTCTGTACCATGTAATACTCTGGACAATTGAGTTATTCGATAAGTGCCATCATTCTTTTCTCAGCACTTTTCTATTGTACTTGTACTTTTATATCTTATGCAGCATACTTTGAGAGTCTGTGAGTATTATCGAGTGTGTTGATGTATCAGTTATCAACAAATTAAGTGCTACTGTAACTCCCTCTGTCTTCATCCTGATGCTTGATGTGACAGTGGAGTATGCTGAAAATTTCTCAACCAACTTCACACCATTTCACACCGAAACCACTTTTATTTGTGTTTCTATTAACTGAGCCACCTTTGTATATAGTTATGTATTGTGGTTTCGAGTGTAGTTGGGCGAGTTCATGCACTGTACTCGTCCAATTTCAACATGCTTTATATAGTTGTATTATTAATTTAGTCAGTGATTTTAACTCAGTGTCTACCTCCACCCATTCACTGCCCTTTCCTATTTCTTCAAATTCACATACTCTTCAGTGTGTCTTCAGCCTCTGCCACGCATGATTTGTTTTCCCTTTGACTCATCTAGACATTGGTGTAATGGGTGGTGGTTGTATTCTGTCACTAAAAGGTACGACCTAACTTGTGCTACCTGATGTCGCACTCTAATGCTGGGGAGATCATGTAGAAATCTCATAGCAGAGATGGGTGTATCCCTAATACATCCCAGTACCGCTCTAATTGCCTCAATTTGGACTTTTCCCAATCTATCGACCTGTGTCTGTGGTTGTCATCATCATCTTCAGCAAAGTAAGACACAATTTTTGGCTAAAATACATAATTATAGTTGTATTTTGACTGAAATACATAATTATAGTTGTATTTTGACTGAAATAAGAATGATACTCTTGGAAGTTGACGGGTATGGTCTCCTGTCACACAAAAAATGATGTTAATATTGAATTTCTTATGATTGCATATTTCCTCTATGCCAGACTTGATTTATCATGACCAATAAATTGGAATGAGTGGATAGTACACTTGCCTCACATACCCAGCTTAGTCGAATTAAGTCATGTCTCAAAAGCAGATCCTCCTTTTTTTGCTAGCTATATTATTGGATATAGGCCTTTTAGGGGAACCTAAAAACTCAACATGATTGAATAGCAATACAGATTATATTTCAACTATTTATTATTATTGTTGTTCATTCATCACTGGTGATGATGACCATTTGTTACATCCATTTCTTAAATTCAGTTAGAGGTATGTCTTTTTGAGATTGTAGATGGTGAAGTCCTTTTGTGTTCCCTATGGTCTTGATGAATTAGGAATATGATAATAACTTTATATGGTGTTTGATCTGCCCTTGTCTTTCTAGTCAGTATCCATTGTTTAGCAGCTGAATTGCACATTTTTCACAAGATGCTGTTCTATTTTTGCTATTGTTGAGTGCCATGTAGGTGTTTTTTTACAGCATTTTCTGGTGTATAGCAAAGACTTTCAGTAAGGTTTTTAAAATGAGTCCTTGTGGCGTTTCTTTTGGTCACAGTGAGAGCAGATGTCCTTCTGCATCATACCACAGAGGAGTATTTTGGGAGACAGTGATCTGGCATGTTTGTTGTGTTTGTCCATTTCATAATGATAATGACCATTTGTTATATCCACTATATGAAATTCAGTTAGAGTTATGTCCTTGAATATGAGTTTGCAGATGGCTAATTAGCCCTATTCTGACCGCAACTGTCCTTGGACATTTCAAGCATGTGATGGCCACTGTAGATGGTTTTTGTTGTGTACATCATCCCAGAAAAAAACACTGGAGGAGGGACTACCTCAAGTCTGCACACTTTTCCTTATCTTCATTGATGATCAGGCAAAACATCTCAATGTGTTTAAAGCATTGTTTGCTGATGACTGCTGATAAATATCCCATCCCAGCAAAAGCAAAGATCAACAAAGCTCTCCTCACAATCTCAGTAATCATGGAAATTAAAAATCAATACACAGAAAACTACTCAGGCCTACACTATTTTCTCTTGAAGGCACAAAACAGCTAAACGATCTGTCAATATAAAATGAGTAAGAAAATATTAACAAAGAAATAGTTTCCTTTTGATCTTGGAGTAAAACTAGACAGACAACTAACACTAAAAGACCACATTGAAAATTTCTGAAGAAAAAATCAGTAAATGCTTAAACCTCATTAAGAGACTAGCTAGTACAAACTGGGTAGTAGAAAAACACTCTCAGTTTGTATGATCACTAAGTCAACTTCAGAAGACCTTTAAGAATGGCATTGTGCTGCCAAGAGTAGAACTTCTCAGCAGCATTGGGAATCTGCAAACAACAACAGATGGTGTTTTAATCTGCCCATGACTTTCTAGCTACTCACCACTGTTGAGCTGCGTATTTCTTCTCTTTTCACAAGATAATGCACATTGTTTGACTGTAGCACACAATATAGCTGTATCTTTGCAGCGTCTTCCTATGTCTTTTGGTCTATTTCAAAAGCTTTTAGAGGTCTTCAATGAGTCCTTGTTTGCTTCTTTTAGCCACCTTGAGAATATATATCCTTCTTTAACTCACCATAGAGATCTCTTATAACTAATGTTCTGCCCAATGAATTTATGACTGAATCAGAATAGTATAAACGCTAAGGAAATCAGCTAATATTAATATTATTAATCAACTGAAAGCACAATAAGTATTTCAGCAATTTGACATCAGTGTAAAGAGTCAAGCGAAACACTAAACAATTCATTTCATTTTTGAGGAGTAGATCTGAGCATTTATCAACCAATGGTTTGATATGGAGTGAGAAGAATATGATGATGAATAAACTAATTTCCTATTACTGAACCCCACAGCATCACCTTCTAGAATCAGAACATTACTATGTTTGATTATGATGTGAATTATTGTGGCTAAGGTTCCAGGAAAGAGAACATGAGGCAGACTAAGATAACGATGGACACAATAAATTGAAGACCTTCTGAAAATAACACTGGAAGAGGCTAGCCAGCATGCACAGAACCAAGAAGCTTATATCGAGGACAGCACATTCTGTAAAGGACACATCACATAGATACCTGTAGATATATTATTATGGCCAGTTTCACAGATGAAAGACAAAAAAATAAAATATTCCTAAATAAAATATAAATTACTTTTGTTACTTAATATTTTCCAGATAAGAAGTGCTGGGTGAATTTTTATTTGCTGTTGAAATTTTTGTCATAACAGTCATCACAATGTGTATAGAAAGGACTTCTATTGTACCTCCAAAAGAAACAAAATTCAGTTCCAACTGTGTTGTGAACCCAAAATCTCATTTTAATGAGATTGCCATTTGGTCACACTCTCTACTAAATAATGTATTGACTGACAAAACACACTTTAAACTAAAAATTGGACAGAATTAGCTCTGCATATAAATATTATAAAGATAAAATGGAAAGAGAAAGTTAAACTTAAAATTTCATTAATTTTCTGTATTGTACTACTTTACAATTTGATTTTCAACTTAAGTATAAAGTTAATTATATAATGCACATTCAAATTAAACTTGTCAAGTGGGTTTAGTACAGTTTATGATAGATACATCAACAGTTGTGATATAATTAAGTAAAGCAATTACTAGGGAACATAAATGCACGTTCACAGCTCAGTGTGTAGGTAAAACAATCAGGGAGGAGAGTGGAGCCTTTGCTGTGACTACGAGTAGCATGACCATGAAGATTATGGTGGTGACCAGGGCATTTGAGTGAGTAGGCACACAGAAGGTAACACATCTGCATCTTGCGTGACTCTATGAGTATGATTAGGAAGGTACAAGTGGGTCTCGTTCATGAACAGTGGATTGAGGTCTTCAGAAAAGCTAGTTTAAAAGTAGCTACATTCATTTTCATGCTGGGGCATGTGGGTGTTTGCGGCAATGAAAGAGCAGATCAACTGGCATCATGCACAATTGTGGCACAGAGCGATGGGGCAATGGTCGAGCTGATGTTTTCAACTCCATAAAAGATATAGCTTTCCTTTTAAATTCCTAGGATTAAAGATCAGGGTTTGATTATGTATTGTTGCTAAAAGTGAACATTTTAGAGGGCACAGAAGAATGATGGTCAACCAGCAGAGGACCAGTGCTGTCAGCAGAAGTGTAATGGCAGATACACTCAGGGAGAGATCGGAGCAACTATGGATGTGTCCATTTTTAATGATCTGACATCTAACTAACTAACTAACTATGAATGCACCTGGAGTCATCAGAAAAAGTCAATATTGCCATTCAAACATGCATGCCGCAGTTTGGGTAGATGGTGAATTCTGTCCAATAAGAAGGACTTTGTATTCAGTCATCTGGTAACCGTTGTTATGATCTTTCATTGGAGTGAAATCATTATCCCGTTAGAGCTTTCTTTAATGGTAGGAGTAGGCACCTTTCCATCTTTCCAGATGATAGTATTATTGTTGTGCTATAAGAAATATAATCTACAATCCATCAGTGTGGCAGAACTTCCCATTTTCCTGTACAACTTTTTTTATGACATGCTGATGAGCAAATTCTTATAACAGAATGAAACATGCTACATCATACTGAGTCACTTTTTTTAATGGCTCTATGCAACTTGTATAGTGTGTTCCTGTAGCTGATAGTATTGATGTTCACACTAGGCTTTTTAAAGTCAATGAATAAGAATCCTGCTTAGTCTAAAAAAAAGGCAGTAAGCAGAACATTTATAGCAGAAATTTGTGATTTAAATTTTGTGCTCTTTGGTGATCACCTTCTGTAAATATTTAAAATTCCCCTCCATTTATTATTTCTTGTGGTGGCCAGTTAATAACTGTGGTATCTAGTGAGAACATACTTTCTGATACTTCAGTTTATTCTGAACCATCATTTGAACTGTCCCTAATGACACAGATAAATCATCAGTTAGTGACTGCGAACTGCGACTGTTAAACGTACTGTTGCATCCATCTTTCTAGATGATAGTATTATTGTTGTGCTATAAGAAATATAATCTACAATCCATCAGTGTGGCAGAACTTCCCATCTTCCTGTACAACGTTTTTTTACGACATGCTGATGAGCAGTGTCTTATAACAGAATGACACATGCTACAGCATACTGAAGCCATAATAAAACATGGCTTCTTCTGTCACAACAACACATGCCTCATATGGCTGTGGATGCAAAGGATTCATTGTCTGTCTTCCTTCCCAAAAACTCTTGCCCAATTCTTCACTAGTCTTCAGCACACATTTTCCCACAATATACCACATGCACACTTTTATGACATCTTTTGGCTTAAGAAACTGAGTCGCTTGTTCATTGGTCCAATTTGGACGGATTCATTATCACACCAGCCATGTTGTTGACTGCCTGCACCCAGATACTACGCATATGAAGAGAATAACCACATGACCACTTATTTATTGGTGTGTGTTTATGCTCCTCACATGCTCGCATAGGTGACACAGCATGGGAGAGTTTCATTTGAAGAAGCCTGGTATTACAGCAATGATAATTATATTAGGTTCTTTGTCTATCTCATATTTATTGATGATACCAATGAACTCGACAAGGACATGTTCATTACAACATAATCAAACATTTTATCTTTGCATACAACAATATTTCATACAGTGTTACCCTACTTGCATAAAATGTCAAAAAAAAATATATAAATGTAAACCTAGATACTCTCTGATCAGAAGGAAATAACCATATAATTCTATAACAAATTCAATTCAGCCACAGATGGCAGGTCATAAGGAAACATTGTACAATTTTAATACAGAAAGTATACTGATATATAAAAGTAAATACCAACTTAATAAATGACAAGCAACTCAGAAAATATTGACACTCTAAATATAGATAAACATTTAGTAGATGTAAAGAAAATGGCATCACAAAGATGTTCAGCAGTAAGTTAAAAAAAACATTAAATATCATCAGCAGTAGAAATATTTCAAGCTTAGTTTTTCATTATCTTCATCATCGGTGTTCACCTTTCTTCTTCATCTGCGTTTGTTCTCAATCTCATGCAGATTAGCAGGATGTAGTCGACAGAATGGAATGTATTGTGTTATGGTTTACAGCTTGATTTTATATCTGGATCTTTTGACCTGACACATCCAACTTCTTGGTCACTGAACATTTTGGGGATAGGATAGAAATCTTCATCCCCAAAGCCTCCACAGTATCCTTTTATGAGTGCATGACACGTAACAGTGTCACTATTCTATGTTCCAATTTTGGGCTCTGGCAACACTCATCAAGGACATTCACTTCTCAATTCCCTAGGTAAATGAATTATATAGTTAAGAAGCATCTAGGATATATAGAAAAAATCATAGGGCAGCAAGTGGAATTGGAACCAGGTCTATTCAGCTGTCACTTATTCACATAAGCTAATCTATAAACCCTGACACTGTCCATTCTCGACTGTATTTGCTAATCTGCAGAAGTTTACTTATGAATGAAAGCAGAGAATATCTATTTCCACAAATCACAACCTTAGTGTGAAGAAGAAATATTATATATATTATTTATGATTACAAATGTTCATATCTGTCATCGTGCACAGAATTTTATTAACTCTGTCCATACCAATCACAGATATGTCAGCAATATAAAGAAACTGCTACATGCAAGAATACTTTCACTTCCTTTTTTTACTAAAATAAGCATGTTGACAAAATAATTCTTTTAATTCTAAAATATGCAGATTATTTCTGAGAAAGAATGGCAACACATACTGTTTCTAGATACAGTGTTCAACAAGCAATTGTTCTTTTGTATAGCATATTCCGATACAGAATATTGCAGTAGCAATTAAGCCCCTATAATTATAGTTACAATCAGCTCAATAACAAAATCAATCAATGAGGTATGGATTAGGTTTAGGAACTTTATATGCTCATGACTTACAATTAAAAGCTATCAACGTCTCTGAAACATTAAAGAGCAGTGAAACACAACTAATTTCAAAAATAGAATACTGGGTACCTAGTTTATTTCAAATTAGTTGGAGTGATTATTCTCCTAAAAGAGGTATAGAGGAATATGACACAAAATACAATCAGTTTTAGTTAGTAAGCAAGTGAATAATGAAGTTGTGATACTGTAGATTTTAAAATTATGTTGCTTAACATCATTGAGAAAAATGTTCATAATTTCAATATTTTTGTATATAAATACATCAAATAAATTGTGAGTTGATTACGACTAAATTCCCTATTATAAAATGTCATAAAAAATGATCATAACACCTCAAACCATTGATAAATTATGTCAGTTGCAACAATTTTATTTAATAAAATATAAGCTCTTAGTTATTGTTCTGTTTTTCAAATTATAATTAGGCTATTCTTTTCAATAACAAAATTTATATAATTTACTGATATGTTCCTTTCCTGTAACCATTATCTTCTCCAGTGATATACAATATGTAACCCATTTACCATTACTATGATATGAAATTATAAAATGAAAAAGAAATGACAATGATAACATTTTTCTACAACTTAAATCTAAATTGGTACTAAAAAACCTAATAAAGTCTGGAAAAGTTATATTCACCCTCATTAATTGTTGTTCAGTTCTGTGGTCGAGAGGTAGCAAGTGTATCTCAAGGTACCTGTTAGATTTTAGCAACAGGCAGTTGCATATGATATCACAACTGATCAGAAAGAAATAACAACCTATTAACTCATCGTGTACTGATCCACGATATATCGTCTCGATATTTTGGGTCTAGAGGACCAATCACCACTTTAACGGTTTTGATTTTAGATAGATCCTATATTGATCAGTTATATTTTGCTTTGCCCAGTACAAGTTTTTATGCTAATCTCAAAACATCCTAGAAACATTCACTTACGATTTCAGATCTTAGAACGAATAAACATGGGTTTGGACTCTTCTATAAAAGACTTTTGTTCCACAAAAACACACAGAAGTAGTCCCTGGTTTGGATACATTTTCAGCAGGACCAAATTTTTATTGATCTATCAATCAATGCTTCTTGCGACTGGAGCTGGAGTAAATGTAAAATAGAGCAGTTCATAAATGAATTAATTGCGAGCTTTCAGAATGCATTCTATCCTTTTGAAAACATATGCATAGATGAAATAGTTATAGGTCACAAGGAAAGATTTAGGTACAAGCAATATAATTCAAGCAAGCCAAATAAATACCGTATAAAGTAATATAGACTCTGCGACTCCATCACCAGATATGTTTTCAACCTGCAAGTATATTTTGGTGCAGACACGATATACAGGCTGGAAACTGACACAAAGTCTATCCACTCTGTCAAAATCTGTGACAAACTACTAGAAGGCATCACCGGAGAGTACCATTTGTTTGCTGATAGGTATTATTCTTCCTTACCTCTTGTCCAGTGTCTGCGGCAGAGAAATCCCCATTATACTGGAACACTCAATGCGAACAGACGAGGGTTTCCACCAGAAATCAAGAATAAGAAAATGTCAGTGAACCAAAATGGTTCACAAATAATGAAGATCAAGTTATGTGTGTTAGCTGGAGAGATAAAAAAATAAAATAAACCTTGCCAAGAGTAACAACATGTGGAAGCACAATGTGTGAAATTATAATTGAAGGTAGAAGTGAAGTCCAGAAACAATCACCCATTCATAATTACAGTATGTCAATGAATGGATATGATAGAGTGGATCAGATGATTTCATATAATGGAAACCACATAAGAAAAAACAGTAAAGTAGTGGAAAAAAGTATTTATGTGGGTATTAGAAATAACATAACTGAACGTCCACATTTTATACAATCTGAGCCACCCTTGCACAGAGAAGCCTATGCCCATTTCAAACTTCAAGGACATATTGATAGAGGAACTCTGTAGTTTATTTGAATCAGAAGCACCTAACAACTTTGATGCCACTTTATTGTCCAAGCCAGGAAGAAAGCCAGTAAATTTAGAGCTTGAGAGGTATCAGGGGACCATCCATCCCATTGACTTCGGTGGAAAAGACAGGCAATGTGCTCATTGTGCTACTAAGCAAATACAAAAGCGGAGTAGCTACTACTGCATAGGGTGTTCACATAAGCCACATCTGTGTGCTAAATGCTTTAGGGAATACCACACATGATGAGCTCATTTGTAGCAAATAAAAACTTGTAAATAATAAAGACATGACTGGATGTAAATATTTTTATAATTTTATTGCTTCTGATGTCATTCAGAGAAATGTATATAACTTTATCATTTATTGATATAAATTCATCAAATAAACTGCATAGTGAAGCCAACTAGATACTCTTGTATAAACATTATTGAAAAATGGATATCAAATGATAACTATGGATACATTTGGGTACATCAAAATATTTATATTAATAAATTAACATTTTATTTTCTTATTTTGTATTTTACTAACTCTAACCTTGTGAATTAATCAAATATCATCAATGTACTTATATATTCATATTCTGTATCCATTCCCCTTTCCAATTATATATTACAGATACACTATTTATCAATATTAGTATGTCAAGTGTCACAATGAAAAACACATATAAGGAAATTTTTCTACACCTGAAAATTAATTTGGTCCAAACCTAAAGATAATCAAGTTCTAAAATAGTTAAACATAACTAATGACAAGAAAATCACCACAGCCATAAAATTCTGGATTGATGGCTGTATCCTGAATATCATGCACTATCAACATTTAAACTTTATAAATAACCCAAATATCGGGGGATGTCCGACAAAAAGGAAGTGCCGCATTAACCAGACAAATAGAGGAAAATGCAAATAAGATAAAATAGGTTACTAGAAAACTGTCAATACAAAATGATAAAATATAGAAAATAACAATAAAACAAAGAACAAATAGAATTGTCAACGTGTCGGTCCAATTGGGACCTTTATCAAGACAACAAAAACAGTTAAGAAAACAAAACCATAATGAATTTAACCAAAATGGCTGGGAGAATGATTTCTCTCACCAGAAAATCATCACCCAGTGACAAATCCAGCACAACACAATATTAATAAGTGCATATTGATGCGCTCAATATGTATAAATTATGAAATACTAAAAGATGAAAGATGCAAAACTAAAAAAAGGGGACACCTTTTTGTAAGGTGAAAGGATAGAGAAAGATAGTGCAAGCAGGAGCGGGGGGGGGGGCTACAAATAGATACAGGGAACATAGAAATGTGTAAAGAAGAATAGCATTTGACAGTAGAGATAACGAAATATATACACATCCAAATACAATCACGAACTAAACAAATATATATACATTCTATTTGATAATCATAGATACCTATAAATACGAGGCGTGTTCAAATGAAAACGGGACTTGTTACACCACGCGTGATAGAGCGCACTGATATTGATGACATTTTGCACTAGTAATGAGTATCCAATAATTTACATACGGTCACGTGTTCATCTTCCCAGCATGCATATGTGCTGCAGAAGACTGTTAACAATATGGCGGGTGTGATTCCGAACCCGTCCAAAGTGAATCAGCGTGCTGTGATCCAGTTTCTTTCATTTGAAGGATGTCAAGCAGTAGACATTCATCGGAGAATGAAGGCAGCATATGGTGACAAATGTTTGTCGAGGACCAGAGTGATGGAGTGGGTGCGTATGTTTAAAGACGGAGGTTTCTGCTGGGAAGGTTATGGTGACTGCATTTTTTGACCATGAAGGGCTTTTGTTGACTGATTTTAAGGAACCTGGTGTCAACATCAATGCCGCCCATTATAAAGACACTTTAGACAAGCTGCATAAGGCCATCAAGGCTAAGCAACCAGGCAGACTTTCTCAAGGTGTGATTCTTCTCCACGACAACGCTCGTCCGCACGTCGCAAAAATTGTGCAGGAAACATTGGCAAAGAAGAATTGGGAAGTTCTTCATCACCCAGCCTATAGTCCCGATTTATCCCCGTGTGATTTCCATTTGTTCGGACCATTGAAGAAAGCACTAAAGGGACAGCGATTCAACAGCGACGCAGACGTGAAGACAGCGGTGACCACATGGTTCAGAGAACAGCCACGCAACTTTTTCTCGGACGGCATTCGACGTCTACCTAAACAGTGGGATGCTTGCCTAAATGCATACGGAGATTTTTTCTGATGAACCCAGGTGCATTCTTATTCACAAGTGGTTGCTTTGTTCAATTCCGTTGAAAATATTAAATTGCGTATGATACTTTTTAAATAAATCCACAAGTCCCGTTTTCATTTGAACACGCCTCGTATAAGCACATATACATACAAATATCTAGACATATATAAAAGTATATACTGATATCACAGCACACATTGGAATACAGACAAATACATGTATATTAACTTATCTTATTTGCATTTAAACTTTACTAGCATTTAGTATTTTACCTTTAGTAAAGTACTCTTTATATCAAATTTTTGTGAAACTTGGTACAAAACATGGAATCATATTGGTCTGTAATGTGGTTGTTGTTAATATTGAATTGCTGCTGAGTTAATTTAATCTTGGCAGCTCAATGTCATTCTTAAAAAGATGCAGGTCTTCTGAAGTTTACTTAACAAGCCATGTAGTGAATTCAAAATTCTTAAGGGTTTTTGTACACATTTTTTTCAGGTGGTTGATAGGGAAGGGTAGTCAGTAAGGAGGTGTTCAGCAGCTTAGTCTGAAATACAGAATGATCCTACTGCAAGTTGACAGGCATAAACATTTCAGAACACCTTTAAAAATTGATTACAAATATAACAATAAATAATCTTTAAAAATATTTTAATGGAAAAATTTGTGGTTTTGGTTTCATATGTCGATTTTGGCAAACAAGAATTGAATACATCAAAATATTTGGTTACCATCCATAATTATTGCTATTGTATAGAATGTCACTGTGAACATACACAGTAAAGAAACAATCTAACATGGTATACAAATGGCTGCATATAAATTGTTTTAATAAATCATATTACTGATCAGTAAAATATTTATAAATAGATGAAAGACATTTTCATTGGATGACAATTAGTTGATATTGATTTTGACATGTCATACTTGATTAATGATATCAATAATAGGCCTACATTGTAAAATAGTTTGCAGAAGAATAGTTGACAATCATATGAAAATATAAACAAAATTAACAGAACTAATGATGTCTACCCTATATTAGCTTTCCAGATTAGACCTGATGACCATTTTCCAGCCAGTTTCAGGCTGCAACATCTATACAAGACTACAATCAGATTTATACCACAGATACAAATAAAAACCTTAACATCTAGTGGACTAGGGGTAAAAAAGGCTTTTCAGCACACATTTTTTAAATATTATGAATCCTTTAATATACTTCCTAAAACATGTATTATATATGAACATTTTCGAAAATTAGTTCTCCACATGTTTACAATGGTTAAACAAGTATCCACTAATTATTTTTAAAGTAAATGTTAAATGCTAATCTGATTCTACATACTTGTAGGACACCAAACTGCTATATTTATTGATATATTCATACATAGGGCCTAATTACTTCAGAAAAGTTTAATTAGTGTTTAATTACAAATACATAAAAACATGAAATCAACTTTAAATACATGAACTTTACAGTGGTCATGTCATAATTTTCTCTAGCTTTTTTATAATTATAAAATGTTAAAGACTTTTGTTACTAAATTTTTCAAAAATTTCTCTATTATTTCTAGAACACAATCCATAAATGAAATGTTTTGTGACTCAACAATCTACTGATTTATATTCATTAAATAAAATAGTACTGCCAATAATTATATATTAAATTGGGTAAAGTTGTAAAGGCTATAGGTGAGGAAAAAGAAAATAATAGAAAACATTAAAAATGTCAGCTTCAACTTGATGTTATTGTTACTGTTATTGTGAGTGAATGTTATTACAACATCTATCTACATCTACAACGAATACATGAATGTTTTATCATATTTGCAGCACAGAAACATCATAATTTAAAGTTTTTATATAATCTTAAAGCATAAATGAGTAAATCATTAGATAATTTCATATAAAACAAAACAGCTGTTGATTTTCCAATATTATTTTTCACATTTAAGAACCATAAAGATTTCTAGTACTTTTAGACTGCTTGCCTGACTCGATGGGTTCTCCAATCGACCCAGCAGTAAAATTGGTACCTGATGCATGAGTTTAGGAAGGTAAACACAACAAGGAAGGGAATTGGCCAAATCAGCTAATAGTTGCTGCAGCTTAGTACATGAAAAGTTATCTTCATCCCTGATGGAATGCTGCTGCCATGAGACATACCTTTACATTTAAAACCACAAACATGTTCTATGGACCGAGAATGGATTTAAAACAACTAGTAGATTCTCATTTAGTCCACAAGTGTTAATCATGAAGAAATATCAATAAGTTGCTGGAACACAAAAGAGGAGCAAAAAATATTAATTATATAACCTGCTATATATGTCATATAAGGCAACTAAGGAAGGTTATATATGAGAGTTGTTTTCGTACGGAATGAGTTAAACTCATTCTGTACGTAAACACAATATATTGTGGCAGAGAGACCCCCTTTCTGGACGTATCCACAATGTATTGGTCGTGCAGATATGCCATCTAAATTTGCTTCGTTTGGATCATAAATGAATTAGTATTAATTTATTTAGCTGTTTAAACTTTAGAAATCTGGCTAACAAAAGGAAACGCTTGTGTTACTGTGTGATTAGAGACGTGATATATTTATTTCAAAGTAAAATCCGAACAACGTAGGTTCAGCTTTCCTGAAATTAGCAAAATGGCTTAATGTTCCACTAGCAAGAGAGCTCAATCAATTAGCAAATACCAGGCTATATTATTCTTTGAGTTTTATCATTAAAAATGTTATTTCAAGTGAGGTGTTGGTAAACAACAATGTTTTAGATTCCGACTGTGGAGATTACCTACTTGTTGAAAATCGGAAAAGTAATAGGCATAGACCTAATAGGTAAGAGCTAAAAAAAATAATAAAACTGTTTCCACTGCTACTGTTTCTGAAGAATCAGATTGGTCTAGTGACAGCAATGATAATCTTGCACTACATTGTATAGAAAATAAATAGTTAGACCTAATGATAATATTGAGTGGAATAAAGTTCAACTATGGAAATCCAATACTTGGGAATATTTCCTAAATTTTCACAATAATTGTTCGGGTCTGAAATTGGACATGGCACACAAAAAATAGCATAAAACACTAGGCAGTTGATAGATTTACTTCAAATAAACTAATTATGATCAGTAAATGGACATTCAATGCATCTACTTTAGTAAGATTGGATATCAACATTTCAAGACAAATAAAATTGAGGGTGAGTAGAACAAAATGCATGTCAAAAAATTTCTCTTCATCTAACATTCCTGCTTGTTGTGTAATTTTTGTATTTTCTTGCTACAATTCTTATATTCTTATATTGTATATGGATTCCACATTCAATTATCTTTCTTTTGATACCTCATATGACCTTACATAGCTAAAACTTTGTCTTCAGGAAACTTGTGCATAAATGTCACTGTCCATAAATTTAGCCTAAAACTAATTACGTCCCAACCATGGAAAAAATTATGTCCTGAAAGAGTTAAATCACAAAGAACATTGGTGACTGTAAAATGCCATACTTAGCACTTAGAAGATCTAAAGATATGATCAAGAGCCCATCAGACCAACCAGCATGCAACAGCAAATGACATGCCCATCTAGATTCCTATAAATAGTTTCCCAATTCAGCCAATCTGTTAGTTAGTTAGTTAGTCGTCGGATCATCATCATTGCAAACTGGACACATCCATAGTTGCTCCGATCTCTCCTTGAGTGTATCCGCCATCACACTTCTGCTGACAGTACCGGTCCTATGCTGGTTGACCATCATTCTTCTGCGCCCTCCAAAATGTTCACCTCTAGCAACACCGCATCTCAATCCCTGATCTTTAATCCTAGCCATTGAAAAGGAATCATCATCCACATTCGTCTCACTCTCGCGTGTTATATATCTTAAGGAGTTCAAAACGTCAGCGCGATCCATTGCCCCATCGCCCTTTGCCACAATCGCACACGATGCTAGTTGATCCGCTCTTTCATTGCCTCGAACGCCCACATGTCCCGGCACGAAAATAAATGTAACCGCCTTCAAGCTCGCATTTCTCAAGGCCTCAATCCACTGTTCGCGAACGAGACCCACTTGTACCTTCTTAATCATACTCATAGAGTCACTCAAGATGCAGACCTGCATTACTTTCTGTGTGCGTAGCCACTCAAATGCCTTGGTCACCGCCATAGTCTCCATGGTCATACTACTCGTAGTGAGCGCAAAGGCACCACTTTCCTCCTTGATCGTTTTACCTGCGCACTGAGCTGTAAAGGCCCAAGCACTGCGAACATGCCTAATTACAGATCCATCAGTGTATATAATCACATCCCCCTCTTTGGTATTCTCACTGATTAAAGCCTGCACTTCTTTCTCCACAGCTGTGGGACACCATTCTCTGCATTCCCTGCTAAGTAATATTACTACTCTCAAACAAGTTTCGAAATCTGTGGGTAGACCTATCCATTCCGCACCAACTGCCACATCCTGTAATCGGCACACGCTTTGTATTACATCTTCAGCACGTCCCATCCACGACCTTCCTCTCTTGAGTCTGCTGCCTTTAACTTTCTGTATTTCGGAATGCAACGGGTGTTCCTTATCTGCATGTATTTGAAGGTACGCCCGTGCACGGCAATACTGTAATCTATGCTCAGCTGTTGGGCAGTCAAGTAGGTATCGCATAGCTCTTGTCGATGTGTCTCTTGTGCATCCCAGAATGATACGCATTGCTGCATTCTGGACTCTATCCAGTCTTTCGATCTGAGCTTGGCTAAGAGTCAGAATTGCCAGTGCATATTCCACCACAGCCACTACCAAACCCTGGTACAAAAGAAATAACAATCTTTGCTCACATTGCGCAGCAGCCATAACCTTCATTGCTGCTAAGCCTTTGCCTGCCCTTATGATAATGTGGTCAACATGTTCCCTGAAACTCAGGCTTCTGTCAAAAAACACACCCAGATATCTCATTGTGCTAGTTCTTTCTAAACTTTTCCCGGACAACGAAACTTGTGGCATGGGTGTCTTTACCATGTGATTGTTCAAGGAAAACCACGTCACGAATGCCTTAGATGGATTAACCACTGCTCCCGTATCTCAACACCAATTTGTCAGTCTGTCCAGCTCCTTCTGTAGTTCCACGACGCACTCTTCTCGATTTCTGCCCTGTCTATACACCAGGATATCATCGGCATATGACATCGTTCTGCCAACACCTGTGATTTGATTGCCAGCGATATGTACTGTGTATACATTGAAAAGTACAGGAGATAGAGGCGATCCCTGTGGCAGGCCAGGGCTAATAACCATTGGTGTAGATATCCAGTTACCACACTTAAGAACTACAACCCTGTGCATCAGGGCGGCGCCAACCCAACGCACGACAAAAGGATTAACTGCAAGATGGTGCATCAAGATATCCAAGGACACCCTATTGTACGCATCCTCAAGGTCTATTGCGACCGCACATGTCTCCATGCGCGAATCGAACCCCTCAAAAACATCCTGCGCAAATATGGCTGCATTTTGCCATGTCTTCTTTCCTGGACGATATCCTCCTAACAATGTTGGTAAACACTTATTTCTTTCAAGATAACACGATACCTTCCGGGCCACAATTTTTTCCAAAAGCTTGCCAATCGTATTCTGCATAGTTATTATTCTGTAGCCATGTATCCTGGTGTGGTCCTTCCCAGGTTTGTGTAGTGGAACTAAATAGCTGTGCAACCAGTCTTCTTTCACTGTGCCCTTTAGAAGGCTATTATTGAACATGTCCGCCAACTCTCCCAACTCCTCATCCGTTCTTCGACTAATGTCATCGTATCTAATGCCATCTGGCCCTGGTGCTGTATTTTTTGTACTTTTCAGTGCCTTCCTGATTTCTTCAACTGTGATTAGCATATGGTTTTCCATGCTCAAGTTCTTACACGTGTCTGTGAGCGTTTTCCTGATTTCTTGATATGCCTCCACATTTCTCTGACCAATTTGTGCGGTGTAGTGTGCCAGCAATGTCGCACCTTTTGTCTCGTCCGTCTTCTGCCAGACGGTATCGTCGCTCTGGAAATCGGCAATAGTCACGCGTCTTGTGAGACCATTCATGGATTTGTGTAACCGCCAGAACAATTTTAGTGACTTTTCGCGTGTTATCTCTTTGCAAAATTCGTCCCATTTTGACGCCTTTGCTGACTTTGCAATATCTTTGAATGTTTGGACTAAGATATCTTTCTTCCGTTTCCATTGTGCGACCTCCATGGGCTGAGCCGCAACACGTTTCCGTGCCCTTTGCCATAGTGATACTGCTTTACGTTTCTCGCTCCATGCCCTTTGAACCTCTTCGTTCCACCAGGAGGGCCTATCCCACACCAGATTTCCCACTACTTGAGCCTTACGTTTGTCTTGTCGAATTCTGCTCACAACATCCACTCCTCTTCAATCATATTTAAAGGATCTTACCTTTGGCCTTATCTGCTTACTTTTGTCATTTTTTAAGAGAACAACACATGGGAGGTGGTCACTGCCATGATGCCCCAGCACGTCCCATTTGCAGATAGCCACAGCAGCTGATGACACCAATGCAAGGTCGATAGCGCTATCATCATCACCATCCCTGCTTGCCATCCTTGTTATACGGCCATCGTTAAGGCACACCAGGTCCGTATCTATCAGGGCCTCCTCAAGTTCTCTTCCCTGTTTGTTCGAAGCACTATTGCCCCATGATGTACCTTTCGCATTGAAGTCACCACAAAAGAGGATCTGCTTTTCCTGTTCCATTATCTCCCCTAGGATCTTCCAACCCTGAAGATCAATGCTCGTGTTGCAGGCATACACATTTACAATCATGATTGGGTGCTGGACCCTCTGGACCCTCACTGCTTGTAACTGGATATTGTCACTATCCCACTTGGACATATCAACCTCGCATACACTAAAACCCTCGCGTACTAAGATTGCCTGTCCAAGATGTTGCCTGTTGTAGAAACACTGAAATCCGGCTATCCTGATATTACCACTTTCACCTAGCTGTGTTTCTTGCAATGCAATGACGTCAGCCTCATAACACATCTTTTCTAGCTCTGTTCTACGCTTGTATACACTGGCCACATTCCAAAACAGCACACGCACGTTTTTAATTCCTAGCCTAGCTGTTTTCGATCTCGTTCTTCTAGCACTCGCCCGGTGACTTTTCCTTTTTGAGCCACCTCGTTTAGGCCGCTTGATATTGGCTGCCATTTTTCAAACAGTGTGACAACGATTACACTCACGAAGACTTCAGCTCAGATGCACGCACTCCGTTAGCACCGGCGAAGATCTTAATGAGTGGACCTCCTGGTCAGAGAATAACAACACATCACCACACAATCTCCTAAATGAAACAACGAATATATCCATTATTCAAGTGAAACTGTTGGTGACAAACAAAAACAATTGCGTTGCTATCCACCATTTTGACCGGAAGCCAATCTGTATAGTCAACAAGTGTTCTGAATTTAGCTAATTCACATAGTTAACATGTTTCCTGAATTTAGTCTGTCTACATACTGGATGAATTTAGAAAAAATACTGACTGAAGTTGTAAAACAAATTAGTGTCAGCTGAATGGACCAGATTCTTCTTCTTCTATGTTTATCAATCTCCTGCAGATTTGCAGGATGTAGTCCAGAGAACAGAATGCACAGTGTCACGGTTTACAGCTTCGCTATAATATTTGCACCTTTTGGCCTGACACATCTGACTTTAGCATGACTTCTGGCTCCTTTTGACCATAGGCCTATATTGAATGGAACAGCCAACTACAGACAGGTTCAAATCTTGCTTATTACCATCTGATGTTTTTCACAAATTTCTAGAAGACCTGTAATAATATTATTAATTTACCTTATATACAAAAAAGAGTTGCATAGCCTTGTAAGACTTAAATGAATGAACTTGAAACACATCTTGATAAAAAAATCATAATCACACAAAAAAAAAAAAAACCCAGACTTAGAGTGGACCCATGTGTATATGGATGGATATGGTTACAGATTGAAGTAAATTCAAGTATGAAGCATTAGGATAAATGAAAAAAATTCTAAACTCTGATAGGAAATTGGCCAGTTTGTCCGTTCTCATTGTCCAATGGTCCGTTCTCAGTGACTTGAGTACACAGGTTGAAAGTCTTGACAAGAACACATTTTTTTTGGAGATGTGGTTGGTCAGGTACGGTAAACCTGTTTACTTGAGTTGCAAGGCGATTTGGTGCAGCTAGAATGGATCTGGTTCAATTCCCATCAGCGCTACAAATTGAGAGAACTGACTATGAACACTCAATCCTATTGTTTATGCTGCAAAATGTTACCAGAATGGCTGTGTATTGAAGTAGCATATGAAAAAAGTTATCTCACTGCAATAGAGAAGAAATTCCTTGTAACATCTTGTAGACTATAATTTTTGCATAGACTTTGTGGTTAAAAGTGATCAGCCCTGACACCACCAAATGGATGCATGCTTGATTAGATGTCTGTATACCAAATAGTGGAACATGCCTATTATATACACATATAGACTCCTCTGAGTAGGAGGATTCTTCTCAGAGTATTGCATACTGCTGATAGTTGAAAAGTCTACTGGGTATGAAAGAAAGTTCTCTGTAGAAACCCCTCCATTGATGTAGGAAAAAATAGCTTATGTGCTCATAACTCCAGTTACAAACTCGACACCACATTTCAAACCAAATTCCTTTATTCTAGTCATGGAACAAGAGTCATCGTTGCATATACAGTTATTTGCTCGTGCATTTTCCCATTGGGCGTTCAAAATGTCTGCTCGATCCATCGCTCCACTAACAGCCGTAGTAGTGGCGTGTGCAGCCAACCTATCTGCTCTCTCATTACCCCGGACTCCTGCATGTCCCAGCACAAAAATGAAAGTAACTTTACGCAAACAGGAATTCTTCACTGCATCCAGCCACTGTTCCTGAATGTATCCTGCCTGAACTTTCACAATCATGCTCATCGAGTCATTGAATATGCAGACATACAGATAATCTGCGAGCAGACCCATTGCAAAGCTTTGGTTACTGCCAAAACCTCCATTGTCATGCTGCTTGTCATCTGAGCGAAAGCACCATTTCCTCTCTGACGGTTTCCCCCCATCTCTGAGCCGTGAAGGCCCAGACACTTCTGATGTGTCTCTCAACCGGCCCATCTGTATATACAATCATATCACCTTCCCTGGAATTTTCACCTATTAGACTCGACCACTGTCGGACACCATTCCCTGCATTCTCTACTGAGTGTTATTATTACTTTGAAGGCTAACAAATACTAAAGCTAATGTTAATGAGAAATAACAAAAAAACAAAGCAACAAAGGACTGTTTCTACATTATGTAGCGACGAATAGGAACATTTACCAAGAAAATAAAAATGAACCAGAAATAAACCCACATAATGATCTCAGAGAGATAGTCTCACAACTCATGATTATTTCTCTTGTGACATTCCTCTTACCTTGTTCTATTTAGGCAAGCACCAATGTTGCCCATAACTAAACATGATCGCACATTTTTTTCTTTTCTAAAGGAATGAGATGGAGTTGTGAGACTATCTCTCTGCATTGGTAATTATGTATGTTTATTTCTAGTTGGTTTTATTATCTGGATAAAGAACCCTATTGGACCATAACATAGACAAGTTTTTCTTCTTGTGGAAACTTCAATGAACTTCATTTGTACAGTTACATTTTAACTCTCTGAGTAGGAAATGTCCTCTCAAAGCATTGCATACCACAGAGAGTTCAAGTCTTCTGGGTATGTAATAAAGATCTGAAGAAACCACCCTCTCAAACTACACAATAGAATACAAGAGTTCATAATTTTTGGGTATCCAACAAACATATAGTTCCTTACAGCATCACCTGCACAGTTTTTCTAGACACAAGTTAGGTCAACTCATGTTGTAACATTAAGCAAGGAATTTTCTGAAAATGAAAATATGGGGCTCAAAAGAATAGACTTCATTGTTCTTGGGCTATCCCATACACAACCATCCCTCTTAACAAAATGGCACCCTTAGGTTAATCCGCATGACAAGAGTATCACTTATAGCATGTAAATTCATAGCTTCAAGCAATGACTCAGTGATCTCCTAAAAATTCACTTTAGGAACAAGATGTCATGATTCAAACCCATAACCTCCTGTGCACACTTCACCAGGGAGTTTCCCTTCTTAAAAAGAAAACTCATGAAAGCTTGCACCTATCTTCACCATGTAGTGTGGTCAGATTTCTTAGCAACTACCTCAAAGAAAAATATCTACAGCATGACAGGGCTTGAACTTGCACTTTCAAACTTACAAGACTGATTCCCCAGCCCCAATTTAAAAAAAATAAATAAATACAGGAATTAAAAATACATGAAGAAAGCAAACAAAAATATGTAATAACAAAGAGACATGCTCAATGTCACATCACAGAAGATCAAGGATAGAAATATTGTAAAAAAATATTTTTGGTCAGAATTTGTCAGTTATAATCCCTGAGAAATGATCAGACTAGAAACAGCTAGGACAAATATGAAATTAGATATGTATAATAGGCAACATTACTATGGTAACAAAAATAGTGTGCAAAACAAGGAGGCCTACACATTGCTTAAGATTCTACTGTTTCTTCTGTGTTCATTATCAAACTCCTGCTCATATTGAGGATTTAATGTAGAGAATAAATTCTGTTGTGTTGTTGGTTACAGCTTGTCTGACATATCCTTCCTTTTAGACACATTCAACTTCAGCATGCATTTTTATTTCCCTATAAGTTTCAGATGCTATGGGTCTGACACCGGCTGATTCTCCTTAATCAGCTTTTTTGACATGTTATAGTGTGACTCTTCTTAGTCACCTCTTACAACATGTTACAGTGTGTTCTTAAGTCACCTTTTGACTCTTGTCTTCTTACGCAGAACACAGGTTTTTGATAGTTTCACTTGAACATGATGGACCATCGCTAAGGCATTATGAGGTGTAAACACGAAAACATACAAATGATAATAGGCCCCCTACACAAGACATTTTCAACATTTCGAACCATTAGATCTTTCTCAAGAATATATAAAACAAACAGTGAAAAACAATTAAAACAGTAAAAGCAATGTTATCACCACAGAGGTACTAGATACACTATTGACATGTAAACAATACAAAGTTCAAGGTGACAATGATCATTTGTATGTCCGTTGTCACCTTGAACTTCATATTGAGTGATCATTATTTGGAGGACGGATAGGGTCTATGCCAAAAGCCACTTAATTCTACATTTTGATATGAATCTACTATCTCGAATTACAGACATCATGATGTCCGTAAAATCAAAAGAACTGTTTCTATTTGCATTACTTCCGATCCAGAGATAATCGATCTAGAAAGGCATGCTGCATTAAAAATAATAAAGATTATATTTGAGCACTAATGTCATATAAACAAGTGTGTTTACATTTTCATTTTGTGTAACTTAATTCTACTTGTATTTGAAGTAATTAAATGTAGACATCCTTGATGTTTTACAGCTAGTTAGGCTTTCAAAATGTACCATAATACATTAGGTAATGATTCTGATAATAGATAAGATGGTGATTGTAGGCCTAATGAAATTATTATGATCTCACTTTGATGGAAATTCTGATTCAGTGTTGATAAAGAATAGAAGTCATTTCCAATGCAATATATATATATGACTATCACCATTATCTACATTCAAAAACATTATTTTTGGAAGATTATATTTAGATGTGAATACTCAGACCTTTAAGCTACATATGGCATAGTAATTTGTATTATATATATCTAAATTTATGTAAATAAGTCCTGGGCACTAAAATGTAGGCCTAAAGAATATAACATTTTATGGAAAATGCATATTTTGTATGTATTTGTTCATACCAAGATAATGTGATATTTATAAGTAATTCTGTATATATAAATAATCTTATGTGGTACAAAATAGTTCCGGATATATGAAGATGTGTATTATTTCAAAATAAATGGATTATGATTTAGTTTCCGGGATACAAGCTTGGGTATGTACACATTTCTATTGTTTTTCCCCCATATTTTCTTGTTTTTTCCTAATTATAATTTTCATAACTAACACAATATTGTATGTAAGCAAACAAACTAAACTGAATCTTATTGCCTATCCATTTATGAATATTTTTATGTCAGAAATGTTCAAGTGGACAGAATAGTGAGGGAGAATTGTAAGAATTGAAATACTACCATAAATGACTAACAATGTTCAAAAATGTGCTCTGGCATAACAGGAAAAATTGAAGACAGGTTACGGAGACAAAGAGTTTTAAACTCTGGAACATGTTTTAGTTTTGTACCATTGACTGATACATTTAACTGGTATGGTGTTCTGCTTATCTTCATAGTCCCTATTTTAGATGTGTTTAGTTTAATGTTGTGTTGTTCACAGGATGTATGAAGCAAGTGTGTGTATGTGTGCCGCTGTAATTTGTTTTCAGATTCGTATATTAAACAATGATCATCTGCAAATAGCAGTTCATTGAGTGAGATATGATCCTCATTTTATGCATCTGCTGGGGTGAACTTGTTTCTCGGGTATGCTTATTTAGTTATCCTGTCCATGTATGTTATGAACAAAAGTGGTGATAGTACACAGCCTTCTCTAAAGCCTGTTTTTATTTCAAATGGGTCTGTTGTGCCCTCAGTAGTTCTGATTATGCTCTGGCCTTTTTTTGTATAAAACTCTTATGTTTTTAGTAATTGTCCATGTACTCCTCAATGATTACTGTCTCAACTTATTTGCTGTGGTTAGCGCAATTATATTTATTTTGCACTATATACAAATTCTTAAGTGAAAGCAAGCAGACCTATGCGTTCCAGTTAGGCACCTACAGTTTAGGAGCTTTACAATAGTTAGAATCTAGTCCTAGTATTTTGTCTAGGCCTACAGTCTATCAAATTTTTAAATTTAAGTAATGAGTAGTGCAAACCAGCAAACTGATGTAAATTTTCTGATCTTTAAATAATTATTTATGATAAGTTTGCACTTCATTTTATAAAAGAAAATGAATCCATCTTGCAATTGGGGGGGGGGGGGGTTATCAATGGTGTATTGCAGTAATTATTACTAAAACAAATGTTTTTATAAAAATACAGATATAATTCTCAAATTAAAAAAAAAACAAGCATTTATCACAAAAATGTTGACAGGCATGACATACTTCATATCATTGGAATAGTTCCCTTCTGAGTAGCAGACTTAATTTCTCAGTTTTGCAAACCTCAATGAAAGTTGTGTCATCTAGAAATAATATAAAACTTGGAGAAGACTTCCAAAAACTGTCAACTTCCAGAGGGTTTGAATAACAATTTTTAAATGATCTGTAAGGTCTATTACTTTGCTTGTCAGATGAAAGTTTACTTGTTGACAGATTGGTTTCATTAGTTCATGTCTTTAGCACTGTAAAATATTACTTGTTATACCTATTTATGGAAGTAGTGAATGACATTTGAGACCAAAATCCAAATTATTCCATTTCTCTGGGAAAGCAACTTATTAAAGATCAAGCATTGACCTCGGTAAGGTATGATCATGATGACCCATGTATATGATTTTGGGAGGAATTTAAACTATCAATGCTTAATTGTTTCCAAATAATAGTAACAATTCAGAAATAAAGTTATTTCACATTTCAACACACTTCTATGTCTCAAATTTTTAGTAATTTACATATCAAATGACCAGTTATAAAAAAAATGTGAAAAAACATAGATTTCATAAATAGCATATCAGTAACTTACTGGATGAAATAAATACATCAGTTAAAAGAATATTTCAGAATATAAGTTGATAGACTATGAAAATTAGAAGTATAAATACTAAATAAAAATAGGATACATGGTGCAGAAATAAAATTGTTGCATGCAACTTTTCCACATCTCAAATATTGAGCATTTTTCATATTTTAAATGACCAATTGTCAAGAAAATGTATATAAAAATAGGTTACATGAAAATTATAATTTAAATGAATGAAATAAATACACTGCTTACAAAATGTCAAAATATAACTTCATAAATTATGAAAATCAAAAGTATAATACTAAATAAAATACAACTTTACAGATGTTACAATGTTATAAATAAATTATAAATACAATTTGAACTTAACCCTTAGCACTATGCATTAAAATTGTGTTATTCTCCCCTGCCACTGCATTCTTTTTCACTTTGCGAATTAGGCCTATTTATGGAGGGTATTTAGAAAAATGCAATAACTCTTGATTTTGGAGCTTATATAATAATTTTTTTAATGGAAATTAAGAAATTATTACTGAACGTAATGCTGTAATTTGTGTTGGTGCACATGTGATATGAGCTATGTGAGAATATGTTGAACATGAAAAATTAAAAGAAAAACACAAACATATCATAAGTAATTACCCTATTCATGTTCAATATATTTAATTCTGGATATAATGCAGCTAAATGCCTACGCCTATTCTATTTCTAATGTCATTTTATAACCAAACTAATGTGTTCACACTATTGTCTGTGAAAACAAACAAAATATGTCCATCTTATTTACATTATAAGATAGGCCTAATGATCCTTATACATAGTATACATAGACCTTTTCTCTGGAACATTCTTGAAATATATAGATTCCAATAGAAATATGTAAACATTACAAAAGCATTTTATGACAACTCATGATGCTATGTATGAACAGAAGCTGGAAATTCTGAATGGTTCCCAGCAAATACAGGAGTGAAACAAGGATGTGTCATGTCACCAATGTTATTTAGTATTGCAATGGATTGGGTCATGCGAAATTGCACAGCCGATAAAGATCGTGGTATTGAGTGGCTCAGAAATAAAAGTCTGGAAGATCTCAACTTCGCAGATGACCTAGCGTTACTTAGTTCAACTCATGAAGATGTCCAAGAAAAAACAAACAACCTGCAATTATTCTCTGCACAACTTGGGCTTTAAATCAACACATCCAAAACAAAAATATTTGACCTTACCAACAAACAATGGACATCAAACTAAACGGCAACACTCTTGAAAAAGTCAACAGCTTCACATACTTTGGCAGCAAGCTGTCAACAACAGGAGATTCATCAACAGAAATATCACACCATATTGCACTGGCTGTTAACTCATTCAATAAACTATGAAATAACTGGCATTCAAAAACACTAAGAAAATAACACACAACTCAAAATCTCACAAAAACTCAAAAGTTGAAACTCCTGCATAATTCCAACATTAACATATGGATGCGAAAGTTGGAAAGCAACATCAAACTTAGAACAAAGATTAAACGCCTTTGAAAATAAATTACTCAGAAGGCTACTGAACATACGTTGGTCAGACTTCAAATCAAAAACAGTTGTCAGACAAGAATCAAAACAAGAATATGTATCCACCTACATTAGAAAGCATCGCTGGAATTACATTGGACACACGCTACGAATGGATACCGAAAGACTTCCCTGTCAAGTTTTGATGTGGTCACCAAAGTGCAAGAGAAAATGAGGAAGACCAAAAGAAACTTTACATAGAACTATTACAAGAGAATGTTTCACCATCGCATAAGAAACAATGAAGATCTAAAACAAATTGCAATGAAATGAGAGACATGAAAATCTATGACATCCGCCCTCAGTACCATCTTTGGCCCTAGAGGAATAACTAACTAACTAACAAATGATCTTACAACTTCAGAAAAATATTGACGCCAAAGATGTTTGCAACTTGAAGGGGAACTATTCAATGACTACATGCATGATACTTTTCTTTACAAACACTTTCAACAAAGAACTGCTGTCCTAATCCTCAGCTATTTGGAGCTGAGAAACAATATCTACATCAGCAAAAAGAAGAAATACTTTTGTCATTGGAGTCAGAAAAATATTCCTAAAAACTGATGCCACTTTGAACGTTTTGATGGATTGATCAAAACAGCTACATTTGATGGATTGCAGAAATTAACTCAATATAAATGTGATAGTTGTCACCCATAGGATGGAATTCCCAAAACATCTCACACATTTAACTGCAATGCTGTATCACGAACAAATGGAGTAAAAGTGGACAGAACATCATCAGAATGGTTTAATGTATAGAAAGGAGTTAGACAACGATGCACACTATCACCACACCTGTTGAACATCTACACTGAAAACATAATGAGAAATGTAAAAGACGGCATGACATTTGCTGACTTCCAACCTATTTTTACCATTGCGGACAACAGATCTAAAAAATCGGTTATGCTGATGACACACAAACCAAGATGGTCTAAAGTAAAATGTTAGTATCAACAAAAAATCAGTGAAGCTCAAAACCTGGAAAGAGCCGCCCGTAAAAACGATATATCAATTTCTGAAATATTTATGATTATTTGTTCTTGAGGATATGTCCTCTAAATTTGTTTCGTTTCAATCATAAGTGAATTAGTATTAAGTTATTTAGCTGTTTAAACTTTAGAAATTTGGCTAAAGAAACGAAACCCTCATGGCACTGTCTGATTAGACTCATGTGACATATCTATTTTAAATTAAAATTCAAACAAGGTCGGTTCAGCTTTTCTGAAATTAGCAAAATGGCTTCATCTTCCACTAGTAAGAGAGCTCAAAGATTTAGAAAACATTGGCATTATTATTCTTTGAGAGTTTTATAATAACATATTATTTGAAGTCATGTGTCGGAAAACAACAGCATTTTAGATTTTGACAGTGGAGATTACTGACTTGTTGAAAATCGGAAAATAAATATACCTAATATTTTTTGGTAAGGAAAAAATAACAGTTAAATAATTATACAAAATTTCACACTGCTAATGTTTCTGAAGAATCAGAGTGGCCAAGTGACAGCAATGATAAACTTAACTGCTGAGGTATCCTTAAGGATATGATGAGGGGATATCACCATGTTACTGAGATCTTCTTCTAAGTTTCCTAGGGAAACAATTTGTCTGGAAGCTTTATTATGAGCATCCAGACAGATTTTTTTCCATTTGAAGATAAGAAGAGGTGGATCTCCACAAAATGGCAGTTGTTTTTCATCACATCCTTAAGAATACCTCCGCAGCTAAGGGGCTAATGATAGACCTAATATAATAGACCTAATGATAATATTGAGTGGAATAAAGTTCAACTTTGGAAATCCAATACTTGGGAATATTTCCTAAACTTTCAGAATAATTTGTTCAGGTCTGAAATTGGACATGGCACAAAAAAAATGGCATAAAACACTAAGAAGTTGATAGATTTACTTCACAAAAAAAACTGCCCCCCCCCCCCAAACCATTCAACAAAATTTTTTTTAATGTGTTTTTGGTCCCTCAATATAAGGTGTGAGATAAAATTGTCCACAATAGGCATTAGTAGGAATTACTAGGAAATTTAACACTAAGTGACCTCTTTTTTAAAAACAATTAAAATAAATAAATAAAATATAAAACAAAATTTTTTTTTTGTGGAGAGTTTTGGGGAGGGTGTGCAGAAATGTGTATTAATATAGAAAATCTTTACCAGCTGACACCTATGGATAGCAGATAGTCACAACTCAAAAAGCAAAAGCATCTTCTTGTGGTGTATCCTGTTAAGATTCAAACTCATGCAAAATACCTGGCTAACACTTTAGGGTACAACTCCAGGCTGTGTAGATTGAGATGGAATGAGAATTTATTACACTTAGACAAACAATATTTATGATTGGTGCATCTTGGTCCCAACAGTCAATAAGGTACAGTCAAATCCCATTATATAAAAACTTGGTATGGACAGATGAAATATATATGTAATCACAGAAATATGCTATATACAGTATTAAATAACAGCAAATAAGGTTCTTTCCTAGAACATGGGTCCGGGAAGTAAAACTAGTTTTTAACGCATCAGTTGGTGCGACCTGTTGCCAATTCAGCAGTTTTCCCACCCAATTGAGCCAGGTTTAGACTATGGCTGTATGAAAAATGTGCATGCAGCGAGCGCGGCAAAATGTAAACATGATCACACTGTAAATGTGACCTGATGCACCAATGCCTTTTCTTCTTCTTCTGCGTTCATTCTCAAACTCCTGCAGATTAGCAAGATGTATTTGAGAAAGCGTAATGCATTGTGCCATGGTTTACAACAATGCTGCGATATCTGTGCCTTTTGGTCTGACACATCCGACATAGCACATCCAACACTTTAGCATGGCTTTGGGTCATGTTGGCTCTATATGGGATGGGACAGCCAACTCCATCCCATAACCTCTTTAGTTGCCTCTTACAATATGCATGGAAGATAAACAATGCTGCTATTCTTTGCTCCCCTCTCAGGCCCTGGCAACACACGGGCTTGATTTGCCTTTTGATTTTCATTTGGATAGATATGTGTTTCAATATTGGTGTAAGTTAATAATTTATGTCGCCTGTGTGTTGCGGAAGGGAGCAAAGAATAGCAACACTATTTCCCTTCCATGCATGTCGTAAGAGGCGACTAAGGTGGTTATGAGATGGAGTTGGCTGTCCCATCCCATATAGGGTCAGTGACCCAAAGCCATGCTGAAGTCGGATGTGTCAGGCCAAAAGGCACAGATATCGCAGCAATGCTGTAAACCATGACATAACGCATTCCATTCTTCGGACTACATCCTGCTAATCTGCAGGAGTTTGAGAACGAACGCAGAAGAAGAAGAAGAATTTATATCTGTATGAGAGCCTTGAGGAACTTTTTAAATACAGCAGCATTTATCAAGAAAACTGGACTTGCTGTGTAAATATGTTAAACTGTGAATGAGAGGAAGAAGAAGAAGAAAATAATTTATGTAGCTGGCTTTTTAAAATTCTTGACTCGATCTCTCTGTCCCATTTGCAAACATCTGCATTTGATTTGATTTTAATAGAAATTTAATTGCATATAAATATATAAACAAAAATACATAAAAATGTATACATAGGGGCCTATGTCATATTGATATGTGACAGTAATTATTCCATATCTGTCAATTATTATGGAGTGTGGCTATAACTAACAAGAAATATATGATTACAAATTACAGCAAAATCTTACCATTATTATTTATGTACAAAACATTTCTAACCTATGATATGCTTAAGTATGTTGGAGTTTAGAAAATATTATCTACTAACACAATATTTATTACTGTATTGGTTTATATGCAAAATTTGTGTATGGAATGTGACTCACAAAAATGAGTGAATATCTTGAAAGTATACCTGCAGATTTTCTGTATTTTGTAGTGAAAATACTCTGAATTAATTTGAACATGCTCATATTATATACTGATTAGTATTAGTAACTCTAAAAACAAAAATAACTTTGTCCTTTTCTTTTGGTATAGTCAGTCTTTAACGATTCTTTTTCTGGGGCAAGGTTGAAGAGGAAGGGTTACAATCTTTGTTACTAGTTCTATGTTCTATTTTCCTAGGTTTTGGGTTGAAACTCAATCCCTCTACATATGGGTTTGGTTGGTATTTTCTTTCAGTGTAGTACTCTATACATAATATGGACATAATTTTGGGTAAAAATATATAATTTAAAGGATATTATGAACTTAAACACAACATGTTTCTTCTAGAAGTTGACAGGTATGTTAAAAATTACAATCAGATAAGCTCAGACCAGATATTTATAATGATACAGATAATGCTGTGCTGATTTACTAAATACGTTAAATTACTAACTGACCATAAGTGTAGACCAAATTTTTTAGAATGTTCATAATCATCAGGTGACATTCTTTTCAGAATGTAGTCTTCCTTATGGTTCTCTTAAATTCTCCGCAGTCTTGAACAAGTTGTCCTGCCTCTTTTAGTGACATGCACATCCTTTTTCCAGCGGCATTTTGAGCGACCTTTACCCTGTTGCCTTCTATCATCCCCTCCAGTAATACTCTCTCCATGCGGTTGTGTCTCTTAATGACACCCCAAAAAAACTAGCTTATCGTTAAGATGGTGTTCAGAAGCCAGCCATCCTAGATGTTAATTGTTCTTAACACCTCCTGGTTTGTTTGCCTTGCTGTCCATGGTATTCTCATAACAGTTCTACAGCACTTTAATTCAAATGATATTATTCTCTTGGCCACTGTTTTATTTAGTGTTCATGCTTCACATCCATATGTTGCTACAGGAAACTCACAAGTCATAATAAACATAACTTGGTTCATATGTTAGTACCATGCCATAATTTCTTTAGGTGTTTTAATTTTGACAGCGCCATTGCTGTTCTTCTCTTAATCTCAACTGCACAGTCACCCGCATTGTTTATATAGTTCCTAAATAATCAATATGTGTCACTTACAATATTTGTAAGTGACACATTTGTATTTATTATATATTATAATCAATAGCTCTTACAATGTTACAACTATAAAATATAGTGCATTGTTAAAATAATAATAATCATCATCATAAATAATAACTGAAGTATATCCTGTGTAGTACATAGCTTTGCAACTATTGTTGAGTTATTAGGCGCATTAAAACACTAAGAAAATGCGAAACATACAGAGGGCATCTCACTATTATGCCACATTGGGAAAATCTATGCAAAGATAATAGAACAACATGCAAGATACATAACTGATACATAGCTGAATCATAACTAAGTCTCTCTTAATTTGGCTTCAGAGGAGGGGATAGTTGCACAGACGACTTGTTCACGCTGAGACAAATGAGTGAAAGAGCAATAGAATACAACAATGAACTAAATGCAATATTAATAAATCAGGAGAAATTGAGTCAACAGAGACACACTATGGAAAACTCTAGAAATGTATTGTACCAAAGAACAATTGAAAGTATAAGAACTTTGTATAAAAACTGCCAGTGCGTGGTAAGAACATCAGATATGATTACAGAAGCATTTGAGACACAAATTGACAACAAGCGCCTCATATACGAAAACGAAGAACATCTGCAAAACCATGTTAACTCACTATTCGCAATATGCAGAAAATACAACATAAAGATCAATACACAAAAGACAAATACTATGAAAATATGCAGAGCACCGAGCCCACTAAACATACATATAGACAACATAGGAGTAAAACAAATAGTGGAGTTTGAATATCTCTGTAGTATTTTCACAGAAAATTGAAGCCTTGATTGAGAGATATAGACGAGATGTCAAAAGGCAAATGCAGTAACATACGAACTGTCACCACTTCTTCTTCATTCCAAGATTGAGATGGAAGTTGAAAGATAAATGATTTACAGTATATTTCTACGTTACCAGTACCAAACCTGGTCTCTACTCTTCACATTACAGAAAGATAGTGACATGTGAGATGAAACGCTTGAGGAAAACTGCAGGGGTCACCAGGATTGATCAATTATGAAATGAAGACATCAGGGAAAGAATAACACCTTACACAGAATATATAGAAAGGCAACAGATCAAAGACAAAATTAATACAATAAATCATATTGTCAGTACAAAGTGGTCAATCAGTTTTCAAACCATGAGCAAGTTCAACCAAGCTGTGCTTGTGAGGCAAACACACTAACACCTCTACCACTGAGTTCACGTGTCATTAAAATGCTGCATTATATTTCTCTGCCACAAGCTTAAGGAAAAACGAGTGTGCTCCATGTAAAGGGAGTGAACTTGAAACAGTCTGCCAGCTGACCACATTGACATCATCACTGGCCTGTGCATAGACAAGATCAATATCAATATTTATTCATCCATATTTAATTATCTGTGCAGAAGAAAACTGACAAAACTACATAAACTAATAACTTTCAACACAATATATATATATCGATATAATTATTTATCTATAAAAAGTAAAAGTAAGCTGAGTTATAAACCTGTGTCAAAGTTCACAACTTTCACAGAAGTGCTCAGCTACCTAGTCAGTGGCCAACAAGAAATCGCTTGACAAAAGTCACATACCCCGGTACTACATTTGCTGAGTAGTGATGGCATCATTCCTCGACCTTCCCAGAGAATTAGCCTTGATATCTTACTTCCTTGTGACTAGGTGAACTATGGGAGTAATTTTTATTTCAAACAATGATTAATTAGTAAACTTGATACATGGGTCTGCCAGTTGGTGGGTAAGTGATTACACTACTGTGACTCCATTTTTATCTACAGAACATGAGGTGCAAAGGATACCACTTTGCTCTTGGTGGACCCAGGATTAGCAGAAGATTACTAAAATCTTAAAAGTACCTCCCGTTGTGCACCCTGGAAGCAGAAAGACACCCGCTCTTGCTGTTATTCTTGTCAACACTTTTAGACTCATGTTCAATGATGTGGTGGCTGTAGATGGAATGAGAATTTCCGGCAAAGAGACAAGCAATATCTCCGAGACCTCTACGCCAAAAAACACAGCAACAGTGTTGGCACAGAGTGATGAAAGGCATCTGTGCATTGCGTCCTGTACAGTAGAAAATGCAGAAAAATTTGAGGGGCAGCCAATGTCAATGTCCGTTAGGGTAGATCCTGAGTACACATTGAATCTGAAAAAGGCTAGAGGGCAGCATTGTCTATGTGAATTGATATAGTGACAACAAAGCTACAATTATACAGCATGAGACTGACTGGAGGAGTGCTGCATGCTTGAGAACACAAAGAAGCCACACATCCAATCACAACAGACCCCATTCAAAGTAGGAGTCATGACTCTGATATTGGATACACCAACTCAAACATGTACCCTTCGGCATGAAAAGAAGCTTTGATTACAGCTCCCCATTGCACACAGGAAAATCATTGAACAAATGTCGGGGAGCACTTTGTTCAGGACTTCTGTCCAAAGTAGTGTTGAGACTCTGACTCTGGGCAATGTAGAGGAGGGAGTAAGTCTTTGTCATTGAGGACACTGCAAAACTAGTCTAACACGACTGTTATCATTGCCCAACACAGCTCATACAGAGAGAATTGGGTTCAGTACCCAAGGGCTAACCGCGAAGCTCCTTGCCCAAGAAAAGCATAATCTATCTATGACTTTGGGTGATATGTGCAATGGCGGCAAGTAAAAAGACACAGGCCGTGCCTGGTGATGGATTGAAAGCTATCACAAGCGGACAAGGCGAGGCTGTAAGAAATTATACCAACAGGTATCCCAGACTCCTGACATGTTTGGAAACGCAGCACCTCGTCTAAAAAGGTGTATTAACCCTGAGTGTAATCCAACTGTCACCGTTACTCAACACAGCTCATACAGAAGAAATTAGGTCTGGGACCTAGAAAACCCAAAGTTGGTAAAGAATGGTCTTCCTATACCGGGAACAGCTTAATGGCTGCGAAGTGCCTCGTATGAGGAAAGACATACAGTGGTTGACCCAAGCGAACTATCAGATTGTCTTGTAACATATACCCCCTCTGGATAGACGGCTCCTCCAATATGCATTGCACAAAGCTGTAGTCTCCTGGGTATGAAAAAGCTTGAAAAAACCTCCCCATTGCACATAGGAAGCAAGAGCTAATCGCTCATAATTCCTGGGGGTTCGGCAACAACAACAACAAATCTACATAGGCAACATAATATAGACCATTGCAACACAAATTTATCTAACGATATACTTTCAGATCATTGAAATACACATTGATCTAATGCTATACTTACAGATCATTAAAACACAGATATATAAAATTATATACTAATTCCAAAATATACTACATTGCAACACTGATTTATTTATTCACTTATTGAACATTAAATATATATATAATTATATACTTGCAGAACATTACAACATAGATAGATCTAGTTAAATACTTATTAAATATTGCAACACTTGGGCTTAAAGAAACAGTGCAGATATTACAGCTTAGCCATAAACCACACAATTTCTCAGTTTTACACCCTGCTAGTCAGCAATAGTCTGAACATGCACAGAAAAGAAAAGAAGATGGCAAATCACAATAGAGTGAAAATCATAGTGGAAGAAAATAAATCACAGACAGAATCTGTTATAGCTGAAAGAATATGTCATATCACATAAATAAGTTTTGTTTTTATGTCCAGGAATTTTGAGCGCTGAAGTTTTTGATTATATACCATACTCTGAAAACTCCAGCTTACAGCAGTTTCCAATAATTTAAGAAGAGCCTCTTACTCAGAGAAAGTCTGTGTGTATGTATAAGGTGTGTATGTGTATGTATGTATACAGGTCCACAAGAACCATTGCTTTCAATAATGAAATGACAAAAACTTGCATGGTTTGGATATGTATGTCAACATGATTCCTTGTCAAAACAACACTGCAGGTAACCACCAAAGATGGAAGAAACAGAAGAGGATGAATAAAAGCATGGACAGACAGCATCAAGGACTGGACAGGACAAGATTTTTCTTTCACTCATCCACATCGTTGAAGATAGAAATCCCTGGAGGATTCCAATGTGTGCTGAGGCATCCAATGTGGTACCTTATGAACTTACGGGTTATGGGATTACAGGATAGGATAAGGTCTGTTCCATCATCTTGTATGCAAACATCCAATTTGAACAAAAAAATCTGCAAACATTTGGGGGTATCAACATTAGCCCCTTTTAACCACAGAACCCATAAAATTGCATGTCTGCAACATCCAAAAAAGAATTTAGGCAACGAAGAAGAATGATATTAATAGAACTCACTCTTAGATGTTGGTGCTGCAAAATGGTTCCAAGTTGGTCATGGTAACTGACTACTCGTGTTTCAATCCAAGCATTGTCAGTATTGCGAGGATCATCTGCATATCCCTTGTACACCTAATAAAATGACAAAACACTGTAAGTTACATTTATAAAATTGTAATGTTTGAGCCACCATCTTTTGTACACTCTGCTAAAAGCAAATTGTACTCTAATCAAACACCACCTACAGTGGTCATCCATTGCCCAAAGTGTCCATGAATCTTCATGCCAACATATGGTTTATTAGCCATCTATGAACTCATAGTCAAGGACATAATTCTAACAGAATTTCATAGTTAGTTAGTCATTGGATCAACATCACTTCACTCCGGAAAAGTCTATAGGTGCTCAGATCTCTCCTTGAGTGTAGCCGCCATTACACGTTGACTGACAGTCCTAAGAAGCAGTTGATTGACTATCATTCTTTGTTGCCCACAAAACCGCTCTTTTTTAGCGACACCATATTTAAAACCAAATTCCTTTATTCTAGTCATGGAACAAGATTTATCGTCCCTTATATAGTCATTTGTTCGTGTGTTTTCCTGTAGGGTGTTCAAAATGTCTGCTCGATCCATCACTTCACCAGCAGCCGTAGTAGAAGCATGTGCAGCCAACTTATCTGCTCTCACATTACCCTGGACTGTCGCACGTTCTGGCACAAAAATGAAACGAGGCAATGCGAATCATTTTGGGGTATAGGAGAGATACATTGGCATGGGCTATTTACTTGATTGCCAACTGCAGAGCAAAGAATACAAATCTGCAGAGCACAGGACTACCTACAAATCACCGCTGATTTCTTCTTCTTTCGTTTACTTGAAACATGTCTATATCTGTAATTCTGTCTGCTGAATAAAACTCACTGTCTTTTGTAGTTCATACAGTGGTCCATAGAGTTTTGATTCCAGTGTTGTTTCCTCTGGCCAATATGTCTATCTCAGAATTTCATGCTCAGAACACTCTTGAAGTATATGTTTGGCACTCTGTGCTGCCTGTCCACATGTACACATGGCAGTGTTGCCAATCTTGAACTTTGTATACATGTGACTGCGGAGTCGGTTATGTCCTGTTCTAAGGTGTAGATTTACTACTTGTTCTGATCTGTTCATAATGTCATAGTCATCTTGTGTTTGTGGCTTTCATATTGACTTGATCATCTATGTTTTCCAATGGTAGGTGATTGGTATATCTGGTTCGTCTTCGGCAGCACCTTCCTTAGCCAATTGGTCTGCTTTTTCATTTCCTGGTATTCCACAGTAAGAGGGTATCCACTGCAAGGTTACTCTATACTGGAAAGGCAGTTCATTAAGTAGTTTTTGCAAGTCAGTTTTCCAGACTGGAGAGCTTGAAGCACTGACCTTGCAGCTGTCAGGAATACCATAGGCTCTAGGTCAGAGTTGGAGTTCAGCAGTTATTCAGTTGCCACACTAATTGCCTGGGTTTCTGCATCATAATTATTGCAGAATTTCCCTGTTGGTGTTCTGATTGTATCTATAGGCTTGTGTGGATATTCTATATATACACCTGCACCTCTATTCCTCACTGCATTCTGTGCTGACCCATCTGTGTATACTCTAACCCATATATCTTATGGATATTCCTCATCCAGGAAACTGAGGTTGACTGTCCTTTGCTGCTATGTTATGCTATTACACTGCTATGTTCGTCCTCGCTTAGTATTCCTTTCACATGGGTCTGAATGTATATTGGTATTCCATACCTTTCACTCCAGGGGCTTGTTCTTGTACAGACCTTAAGGGACTGCCAACTTCAGGTAGGTCTGTAAGTTGTCTACGGAGTCGTTTAGCTTGGTGGATAAAGCTGCTTATTTTCAGTCATCCCATTTCTAGATTTTGTAATCTTTCCTTCATTGGATGACATGGCATACACTGAAACCTTTCTGCTTGAATTAGTACTTTTGTGTCTCTGCGTTCGCCAAGTGTTTGCATTCTTCTCATTTTCTGCATCTCTACTATGGGTGTTGATTTCATTGCTCCCAACATTATCCTAAGTGTCTGGTTTTGCACTTTAGATCTTGTAATGTGGTGTTTGATGCAGGACCACACAGCTGAACCATATTCCAGGTGTGGTCTTATGCCTTGCTAGTAAAATTTATGGAGTATATTCCCACTGGCTCCCCATGTGGCTCCACTTAGTTTTCTCAGGATAGCTAACTTCCTCCTGGCTTTTGTTGTTGCTTTGTTTATGTGTTGTTTCCATGTCAGCTTATTATCAAAAGTAACTCCAAGGTATGTGGGTTGTTTGACTTCTTTCAAGAGCTCTCCATCTATCTTAATATCACTGGCTTTATGTTTTGGTGAGAAGGTAAAGAGTGTAGTGCTGCACTTATTTGTATTAATGCTGACGCACCATCTATTTGCCCATAAGGTTAGGGCATTGATAGCTCTTTGTATTTGTTTAGTGGCCACTGTTGCATGTTCTTCCGTGCACTAGGTCATCAGCATGCATTGCAACTTTGATTCCGTGTGGTAGTTCAGCAACTAGGTCATTGATGTAAACCAAGAAAAGCGTTGGTGACAGAACTCCTTCCATGGGAACTCCATGACGCAGTAAGACTTTCTTGCTTTTGCGACCATCTAATTGTACCCTGGCTATTCTATTATGCAGGTATGCTTTTACCCATTTGTACATTCTTGAGCTAACCCTGCAATTTCACAATTTCTTTAAGAGCCCTTCTTTCCAGACCTTATCCAATGCTTTCCATGCTGCTAGTACTAGTTTCTTTATCTTGGAAGGCATCCTCAATCTCTTGGGAGAGGCCTGACCTTCAGTGGAGTGGCACTGTCTGAAGCCTGCTTGCTGCGATACCTAGAAGATTTTCACTTTCAAGGTACCACTGCATCCTAAGATTGATAATGCGTTCCATTGTTTTGCATAGACAGCTTGTGAGGCTGATAAGCCTGTAATTGGAGACTGTGTTGCCATCTTTTCCTGATTTGAGGAGTGGTATCATTATTGCTTCCCTCCACGCCTTCCTGTGGAGCAGCTTGTGTTAAAGATCTGCAGTAGCTTTGCTCTTGCTGCAGTTCCCAGGTTTTTAATCATTTCATTGGACACTCCATCAGCTCCAGGGGACTTTTTCATTTTTAATTTGGATATTGCATGCACCAGTTCTTTTATTGTTATTAGTGCCTCCATGACTTCAGGTATAGGTTCACTTTGTCCAATGTTTTGTTGGTTCACTCAAACCCCCTGTTGTTTGTCTGGGCTAACTTTGACGTTATTGTCTTCTGCAAAGGAATCTGCAAAGTAATCAGCTGCATGTTTACCTGTTAAAAAGTTTCTATCTTTATAAAGTGTGATCCTGGTATTTCTCCCTGTACCTTTGTCATTTAGTTGTTTTACAAGTTTCCATAATTTCCGAATATCTCTTTCTAGGTTCAGCGACTCTGTTTTTTCTTTCCAGCTGCTCCGTCTGGCTTGTAACTTGGCTCTGAAATTTAGCCTTTGTTTGCTGATATTTGTTGTGATGTTCTTGGGTAGGTCTGTTCTCTGCCTGCTGTCTAGATGTTTCCATTCCATTTAGCAGCTTTTCCAGTTCATCATTCCAGTAGGGTTTGTAGTTTTTGCATATCCCCCCTCCTTGGGTATGGTTTTACGAGCAGCATGTAGTATACATCTATTACATTACCCCTGATAAAGAACATCCTCTACACCCTGAAATTCTCAAAGTGAAAGGCAGTCGACTTAAGAGAGGAAAGTCGTGGATGGAGCCTGCAGAGGATATACAGAGTGTGTGCAGATTAGAGGATGTGCTACCTGGTGTGGAATGGAGTTGTGCGCCATTAGATTGTCCGACAGCCTTCAAAATAATAATAACACTCAGTAGAGAATGCAGGGAATGGTGTCCGACAGTGGTGGAATTGGAGGTACTCGTTCTAATCAGTGAAAATTCCAGGGAAGGTGATATGATTGTATATACACATGGGTCAGTTGAGAGAAACATCAGAAGTGTCTGGGCCTTCACAGCTCAAAGTTAGGGGGAAACCATCAGAGAGGAAAGTGGTGCTTTCGCTGAGATGACAAGCAGCATGACAATGGAGGTTTTGGTAGTAACCAAAGCTTTGCACTGGGTCTGCTCGCAGACTATCTGCGGGCATGTCTGCATACTCAGTGACTCGATGAGCATGATTGTGAAAGTTCAGTTGGGATACATTCGGGAAAAGTATCAAGATGCAGTGAAGAATTCCTGTTTGCGTAAAGAGACTTTCATTTTTGTGCCGGGACATGCGGGAGTCCGGAGTAATGAGAGAGCAGATAGGTTGGCCGCTACTACGGCTGTTGGTGGAGTGATGGATCGCGCAGACATTTTTAACGTTCTACGGGAAAACGCACGAGCAAATGACTGTATATGCGACGATGACTCTTGTTCCATGACTAGAATAAAGGAATTTGGTTTGAAATGTGGTGTTGCTAGAATGGAGCGGTTTCATGGGCAAGAAAGAATGATGGTCAATTAACTGCATACTGGGACCGTCAGTCAACGTGTAATGGCGGCTACACTCAAGGAGAGATCTGAGCACCTATGGACTTGTCCGGAGTGCAGTGATGATGATCCAACGACTAACTAACTAACTAACTATGTTATTCCTCTCTAGATGTAGGGACAATTTCCATGCAACAATCTTTTCTAACAACTTGTAGATCATATTCTGCATGGTTAAGAGTCTGAAACCTGTATCATTGCATGACTCTTGCCAGGCTTGGGTAGTGGTATTAAATAACTATGTAACCAGTTCTGCCGTTCCTTTCGCTAGGCTCTTGTTAAATGACATTTCCAGCTCCTTAAAGTACTCGTCTGACCTGCCTCTGAGATCGTCATATCTAATTGTTGCCATCAGTTCCTGGCACTGTTTCTTGATATTTTCAGTGCGGCTGTAATATCTTCAATCATATTTCATAAAGTGGATGTAACAAATGGTCATCATCACTTGTGTTAGACGAACAACCCCAAACTCTTTCTTACACACGATGATGATGATTTCTAGAACCAAAAGGGAGTATAATAATAATAATAAAAATAATAATAAAACCCAAAACCCACCAGGGTTGTAAGGGTGTCACATTGAGACATTTGATGCAGAAAGATCTACAGCATCTCTAGCCTCTACCATCCTTATAAGTTTGGAAACTTCACACCATGTCCAAGAATATCTTTTATAAAAGTAACTCCAAAAAAGTTGTTTCTTTTTTCTGAACAGTATAGAAATTAATGTAAATCTAGGTCTAGCATTATAATAAGTAGGATTTTGCACTTGAAATAACTCTGGGGCTTTTAAATTCATTCAGAAAGTACAAACAGTCATTATGACGCACAGACAGTTTCTAGGCTCTCTTGTGCGGGGTCAATTTTATAAGGATTTTTAAAGATGGTGCTCTCAATGTATACAATTTTGCGTACATCCTTGGTAATGGCGAATAAGAATGCTCAGGTTTGCTGGTCAGCACAGTGTTAAGATCTTTTTCCAATTTGGGAAATAACGCACACCTTGTTGAACATCATTTCTTTGTCTTTGGCATTTCTTTGATCAATATTTAATTTTTCCTCCAATCATGTACTTGTTTCTCATCAACACAAAAATGATGTGATGCTGCAATTATTGTTGGTGGCAATTATTGCTTCCTTCAGCATAACTGACTACTTTCAGTTTAAATAATAAATTTAAAGAATTTAATGAATAAGCAGATTTCTCTCTTTTATGTTGAACTATTTCACTAGTCATTTTCAAGATTATGGGATAATTCATACATTCGTTCTTTCATAAACCGTGGCGGTAAAATGTTTTGGCGAATAAGTGCGCATTGTATCTGTGCAGAAGCAGGAATATATTGGTAAGTTAGTGCTCTCTATGGGACGTCAGAATAACACAGTCAGCTGTTGTACGCTGTCAAAATTAGTAGTATACAAATTGTTAACTATTGGATAATAAGCTCACTGGATCATAAGTATATATCCCCACACCTCAGCTTTTGAGATTTGTCCAAAAAAAGTTGGCTTTAGAACAGTAAATTATGCAATAAATTCTAGATATTAGATTGTTCGTAACCATAAAATATGCATGATTTTTTACATGTGTGTTTTATGGTCTGGCATCTTAGATGTGTGTATTCTGATTGATAGAGTTGATCTTATAACCTTTGCTATCCGATTCTGTAGTGGTGAGATCCAGAGCAAGTCTATAATAGCTAAGGTACGGGATTTAAATCTGCTGTAGGCAATTGTGCATTCAGACCATTTATAAAGTATTGACAAACTGCTGAATTTAACTACAGTCAAGAAAATCACTACAGCCCAAAAATGCTGGATAGATAAATAGGATATGTTATCCATATTTTAAAATACCTCTTCTCCAGTTTTGGCAAACTCATCAATGTTCTCTTGAATCCTTTTCCGTTCTACTGGATCCTTCTGTAGTGATCCTGTTATGTCCACCTTAAAATCAGTCTTTAAAATGTTGAGAGTCACCTCCCCTGGTTTACAGAAAGCCTGACCAACAGATAATAAAATTATCAGTATGAAATAAACATATGCCTACTCAAGAAAAATATATTGTACTATTTTGTTTTACATGCACGTTAAATGACACTGCTGAGGATACAAAAATGAGGCACACAAAAAGGCCATCTCCAGAGAACTCTTCTACCCCTGACGCTGAAAGGCATAAAGGGATATAAAGCGAAAAAAAGAAGAAGAAAGAAAGAGGATACTCAATGTCCACATTTATATATCTGCTGTTGATTAAAATGATGATAATGAATAAGGAATGGCACCGTCAATGTTCACATCATAATTGTTACTTGAGATAAATCCCAGAAAGTCAGAAAAGTATGAATGCTGTAAAAAATAGTTGTATAGAGATGGAACAAAACTAAACACAAAATTTACAAATACAATAGGATATTAACAAACAAAACATAAAAATGACCAGACATAATTGGATACCTAGCCTACACACGGGAACAACAAAAATTAATCCAAAAGACTATAGTGTACTAAATTGGTAGATATACTGGTTCTCAAGTGCATATTGCATCCAGTCATCCAAGGAGCACAATTTACAGATTTATCAATTTAATGTTATACAGTATGACACAAAATTGCAGTACTGATATTATTGCATGTTGAACATCCACACGTGCTTCTTACTGGCATGTAGCATCAGCTTCACTAGTTCCCAGTTGTGAAAAGGAAATTGTGCAGTCTTTGTTGGAAATGGTTCTTTTGTCAGAGGAAAAAGTATTAATAATTGAGTATTATTTCCTTTAAGAAATGATCTTGAAAGGACACTGAGTTTGAAAAAGGTGGTAGAATAATTCAGGGAGAGAAAAATCTTCTAGGATGAATCATTCCACCTCGTACAGACTTCCCATGCCCATCTAATTCCTCCACTCTTACACAATATGTTGCCTACTTGTGAGGAATGTTAAAGGAAATTGTATTTAACTGTGAAGATCAAACACGAACTGTGCCTGCATTATATGAGAAAGCCACTTCTGCAGGAACCTGGAGCAACCTTTGTCCTGAAATATGTATCGAAGTGTGCACCACCGGGCAGTAGATATTATTTAAATATATATTCTAAAATATATACCGGGTATATATATATATATATATTATTTTTGGGGTATAGGTCCTATTCTGGGTATTTATTCAGACGTTGGCTACTGAATTGAAAAACAAGATGGAGCATAATTTATCTGTGTTCAATTTTCTCCCTTGATGGTCAATGAAGAAAGAAAAAAACAGAGCTGACATATCATGTCTGAGAAAAAAACAAAAACAGAAATATGTAGGGAATTTTTTTATTTAAAAAAAAATTGCTGCCTTGCAATCACCACCGGGAGATGGAAAGGCTAGGGGAGACAACCCAGACAGAAAAATCACAACCCAGCCTGCCGAAGATGGAGTGTGATAGCCAGCGATGGCGCAGATACTGGGATAAATTAGGGCACACACGCTTTTACAGAAATGTGGTAATGCGACAATCAACCCTGTCATCATGGCGTGCTCCTATCAGCGAAAACCGGGGAGGAGCGGAGCCGGGCCCCTTGCCTCAAAAGGGCCCACCCAAGCGACCAGTGCCTCTGCTAACCTGGAGGTCAGGGGAAAGCAGAGTAGTGCTACTGACCAAACCAAACCAAACCAAACCAAATGCCTCAGAGTTGCTCAGTGGAATGCAGAAGGAGTGCAAAACAAAAAGTCTGAGCTACAGGAATTCCTGAGGAAAAACCAGATTGACATAATATGCATTCAAGAGACGCACCTAAAGGACACACAGAGATTCTTTGTTCGAGGTTATGAGTCCTTCCGCCAAGATCGACTCAAAAGAGTCAAAGGAGGTATACCGACGTTAGTAAAAACATCAATACCAGCAGCAGAAGTTAAAAGATCCGGAGAAGGAGAACTGGAACATATAACAGTAAAATTGTTGCTACCTGGTGGAGAAATATCAATAACAAACTACTACAGCCCTCCTGCCACCAAAATGGAACTTTGTAAACTAAAGATAGAGGAATCGAGCCACCTAATAGTGGGTGACTTCAATGGCCATTCACCAAGCTGGGGCTACGAGGATATGGATCAAAGGGGTGAAGAGATTGAAGACCAACATTCTACTCCAGAGTCTGGAAAAAAACTAGCTCACCAGACCTTGCCATGGCAACAGATGACATAGATAGACACATTACAAGAACAGTAGAAAGTCAACTGGGAGGAAGTGACCATGTACCAGTCATCCTGCAAATCGCCAACCAGGAAGTACAGGACATCTCAGCATGTCCCCAAGCTGGAACTTCAAAAAAGCAAATTGGACCCTCTTCAGTGAACAAACAGACCAGCTTTGTCAGAATACCACCCTCACTAACAACATAAACCACAACATCTCACAAATAAACTAAGTGATACTACAATCCGCACAGAAGGCAATCCCAAGGGGCAGACGAAGAGAATACAAGTCTTATTGGAGTGAGACTCTAGGAAAATTGCATAACGAGCTGAATGATGCAAGACATACAATGGAGCAAAACCCCACAGCAGAAATCACAAAGAAACACAATGAAATCAAACACACATTCTATGAGCAGAAAAGAACAGAGATACAAAAGAGCTGGCATGAAAAGACCAGCAGTCTAAACATGACAAAAGACACAAGTAAACTATGGAACCTTACAAGAACTCTAAATGAAGAAACAAATAATTCACACTACAAGACTGTCATCGAAGAAGAGGGAAAATTTCACACAGGGAAAATGGCAGCAAACATTTTAGCTGACTTCTACAAGGAAGAAAGCACAACAACACTCTCTCATACACGTATCAAAGAAGTCAAAAAAGAAATTAAAAGAAAACTGAAGAATCAAAATCCAGAGCCCTGCATGAAGACACCCTTCACTATCGCAGAACTAAATGGTGCCATAGGAAAACTAAAAACCAAAAAGGTCCCAGGAAAAGACGGCATAACCAATGATATGATCAGGAACCTAGGGCCAATCAGTAGAAACAAGCTCCTTACCATCTTCAACCAATCATGGAAAGCTGGTAAAATACCAGACTTGTGACGTGAAGCTGTCATCATCCCAATTGGGAAAAAACAAAAAGGAAAAACAAGCAAGTCAAGCTACCAACCAGTCAGACTCTTGAGTTGCACAGGGAAAACAATGGAGAGAATGGTCAACTCTAGACTGATAAAATACCTAGAAGAAAACCAAAAGCTCACCAAGACAAAGTCGGCCTATAGGAAAAATCGAAGCACTGAAGACCAGCTTACATACCTAGCACAGGAAATTAAAATGCTTTCCAAAAGAAGGAAAAAGTGCTGGCTACTTTTATGGACTTAAGTAAGGCCTTTGATAAGGTGTGGAAAGAGGGAGTCCTCTTCAAGCTTCTCCAAAACAAAATTGAAGGCAGAATGTTTAGCTGGATAAAAGATTTCCTCTGCTACTGCACTGCAAGAGTAAAAGTAGATGGTAAACTAAGCAAACGTGTTACTCTGCATCAAGGAGTACCTCAAGAAGGAGTGATCTCTCCTACCCTCTTCCTAGTATTCATCAATGATATGGGAGAGAAACTGTCACATCATATTTCAAAGGCTCTTCATGCAGATGACTTTGCTGCCTGGAGTGCGGCAGGAAACCTATCCACTGCAAAAAACAGAATGCAGACAGCACTTGACACCTTAAGTGAATGGGCATCTGACTGGGGAGTCCAGATCAACCTCTCCAAAACGGTGACAACCATCTTCTCACTTTCAAACCACCAACAAAAAAGCAAATCTTAAAATAAATGGAAGTGAGCTAGCACATGTGGAGAACCCTACATATCTAGGAGTCACACTAGACAAGCGACTCACCTGGAAACCACACCTAATAACCACAGAGCAAAAAGCAACCAGGAGGCTATCCTTGATGAAGAAACTTGCAGGAACAAGCTGGGGAGCAAATGGAAATATTCTCCGAAAAGTCTACATTGGTAGTCAGACTTGTAGTAGAATATGGAATGACAGCCTGGGTATCAGCATAAAAAACAAACACTAATCGCCTATCTAAAGTACAAAATGCAGGACTTCGACTTATCTCTGGAGGGATGAAAACCACTCCAATACATGCAATGGAAAAACATGCAAACATCCGCCCACTGGATGACAGAAGAGAAGAAAGAGTGCTTGTTCAAAGGGAACAAATTAAGCGCATGCCAAACCATCCGATGTATGTGCAAATTTCTAGATCAACCACAAGCAGGTTGAAGAGAACCAGCTTCTGTCACATCTCTAAAGATATCCATGAACAACATAAAGAAATCCTCACAAACCTCCCAAATGAAATTGAAACACTAACAGACTTTGAAGAGCCAGGCAATAGTCTCCAGAATGTCTCCATAAAACACAGGTTCCTGGAATAATTAATAAAGAATACCAAACTCCACCTCAACTAAAAGCATTGACACTGAGATGATAGAAATAAAATACAATCCCAAGGATTGGACACATGTCTACACAGATGGATCGGCAGAAGGAGCAGTAAGGAATGGAGGAGGTGGAATTTTTTATAAGACTCAAAGATGGGAAGACAATATCAAAAGCTTTTCCAACCGGGAAATACTCCTCTAATTTTAGAGCAGAAGCAGTTGCACTCCATCAAGCACTGAAAGCCTTCACTGAACCAGGACTGCCAAGACCAAAGAAGATAGTCATATTCACAGATTGCAGATCCCTACTGGAATCAATCCAGAGCAACAGAAATGAAAGCCTTCTGTACAACATCAGACATGAGCTAAGACAGATTAAAAAATCAACAGCTATTGTCCTTCAGTGGATACCATCACACTGTGGAATCATGGGAAATGAGAAAGCGGATGCTCTGTCAAAGGCAGGAAGTGAAATGGAGCAACACAGACACCCACTGTCTTACGGAGAAGTAAAAACAATAATCCGCAACACATACTCAGCAAAGTGGAAGAAAGAAATGGAAGGGGAATATGAACATGATGCAATACATCTCCTCCAAAGATATCAACGGACCACAATATTTCGCCTTAGAACAGGCCACTGCAGATTGTTGGGTCACCTTTATCGATTAAGGATCTCATACACAGATGAATGTCCATGTGGATCCGGAACCCAGACTCCAGAACACATACTTCAGGACTGCCCAACATACAAAGAGCAAATACAGCAGACCTGGCCAGAGGATACAGACTTGAGGCAAAAGCTATGGGGCAGCCGCTCTGACCTGGAGAAGACAGTGGACTTCGTCTTGATGACAGGTCTGACGGTATTCTTCATGCTGAATGCAGAAGAAGAAATCGCAAGTATTGTTTCTGTGGTATAAGCATTTCCATTAAGATAGTGTTAGTGTTCATGATGATGCACATAGTAGATGGCTATCAACTTCTATCAACATGGAAAACATTGAGTGTGTTCAGAAGGATGTTTGTGCTGACAGAAAAGTTAGTGTCGGAAAAATATCTTCAGAAGTTGGAATATCATATTATTCTCCACAATGAACTGCACATGCACAGTGTTTGTGAACACATGGTTCCCAAAATATTATCTCCCAAAAAGAAAGAAACAAGATTGACTGTTGTAGGAGGCCTAATTACTATGGCTGATAAAAATAGGAATTTTCTCAACAACATAATCACAGGAGATGAGATATGGTTTTTCTGTATGATCCCCAGACAAAATGCTTATCTTCTGAATGGAAATCTCCTGCATCTTCCCAAACATAGAAATTTCATTTGGACAAACGCAAAGGAAAAGTTATATTGGAAATTTTTTTTAATTATGAGGGTACCATCTACATTTGGTGTATACACTTGGATGATGTTAATATTTACTATATTAATATTTAAGTTAAAGTTAAACAACTAAAAACAAAAGTTTCCAAAAACTGTTGACCATAAAATGGAGCGATTTCATCACAAATAGCACCCTAAGAAATGAAAAACACCAAGAATATGTTTCAAATGTTATAAAATAACGCAGATGGAAATACCTTGGACACGTTCTTATGACTAGATGAAAACAGACTGAACCAGCAATACTTATGTGGACACCTGAGGGGGAAAAAAAATGAAAGACCCCAAAATTACACTAAAAAGCACAATTCTTAAAGAAGGAGAAATAATAGGTTGCAAGTCCATACAAGAGCTAAAAGTACAGGCAGCAGACTGCAGCACATGGAGAATCAAAACCTCTGCCCTATGTGCCGCCTGTGACCTGAAAGAAACAAACTAACTAAATTAACTATTTGATCTTACTAGCAAAACTCTATCTGATATTGTCATGTACACTTTCACTGTCTCACAAATATATATGTTTTTACAATTTCAACAAAATCTGCATGATACTGATATGAACCAAAGTTCTGACATATTTACAATGTTCTGATGATGAAATTTTCTAAAATTTATTTTAGAAGCTATTTTGCTTTCAATATGTTTTGTCATGACTTGAAATATCAGATAACTGTATTAACAAAAGTATAGTCTATTCAGCACTTATTTAGCTATGCATAAGCGTTTCATGACCAAATCACAGGTTTCCATATTAACAAGCCTGGAAAGTACACAAAAACGTAATTTTACTGTAAATATATAACTGTATATGACACACCATATTGTAGGAAAGACTCTTCTGGTGATTACTTAAAACTGTCACTTCATTTAAAAATGTTATTCATTATAATACGCATTTTGCATTATCAGTACCTATAGTCAGATGCAGTGAGCAGCTTGACACCTTATTTAATAGGATTTCAAGCAGTTGAGAGTGTTTCCAGTAGGCAGTGTGTTAAAAATAAAATGAACATGTTAAGCACAGGAATACTAATTCTTACCCCTGGAATGGCCCACAGCTTGTTATCTAATCTCTGCACAGCTACAAATTCCAGTACAGGTCTCCCATCTTGTTGCATGCAAACACCATCTTTAATTTTCCACCTGGCAATCGAATGATACAAAACTGAATTTTTGCTCTTTTCCTAAATAGGTGATTATTATATTAAAAAATACTTCCAGGATATGACATAAATATGCTGGCATGGATCTGCTGACATTAGCAGTAATGAGAGAATAAATAGACTTTCATTGAAAGCATCTGTAATCATATTTTCATATTTACATTCATACAATAGCATGGCCTGCATATTGAATGGGTTGGAAAAGGAAGCAAAGAATAGTGACGCTTTTAAGCATGTCGTAAGAGACGATTAAGCAGGTTTCAGAGTAGAATTGTCTGTTCTACCCCATTTAGGGTCAAAGTGATCCAGAAGTCATGCTGAGGTCAGATATGTCATGCCGAAAGGTACAGGTATTGCAGCTAAGCTGTAAACCATGACACAATACATTCTGTTCTCCACACTACATCCAGCTGATTTGTAGGGTTTGAGAATGAATGAAGAAGGAGAAGATACAGCAGTACTCTAAGACTGCAAAGTCTAGAGACTGATATTTTGACACCAGATGATAATGTATAGTCAATGAAATATGTTGCTGGTTTTTCAGTTTCTAGGTACTACAATTGAGCAAGAATTATTTTGACATTCTCCTCTCTACTAGGGTAGATGACATTCTTGCATCTCTCTATTTAATAGGGCAGTTTAAAGTTTGGTGTTTCAGTGCTTTCTAAATGGAATATGTGATTTCTTTTCTGAATGGGATAGATTAGAACACGGTTTAGCCATTTTGGAGATGCTGAAACAACATTGTGACTGGTCTAGCAAACCGACAGTGTAGAACAAAAATGCTCATAGGAAACATGAAAAGTTCTCAGAAGACAATATTCAAAATAAAACATAAACAAACCACCAAACTTGATACAAAGTCAGGGTCAAACCTTGCAAATGATGGATTACAAAAATAGAAGAGTCAACAAAAATAAACATATATGAAGCACACAAAAAATACATCTTCAGAGAACTCTTCTACCCCTGATGCTGCAATGTATAAAGGGGTATAATGCAAAAGGAAAAAAAGTTATTGTATCTGACATTCTCGCAGCTCTTTATTTACTAGGGCAATTGTGGCTGACATTCATAAGGGAACTGCTTTGAAGGAGATAGAACCAACTAGTTTGTAATTCTACTTCCTTTAATGACAGGAGCATTGAAATTAATATCTACAACCACAAGTGGACTACCTTGAAGGAGATATCTAAAGAGAACTAAGAGAACTGCCAGTCTGCAAGTAAAAAAGCTTTCATGGGGGAAAAAAAAAGCCTGGATCTTATTGAATAGTCCTCATAAGCAAACAGACAGGTTTGTATCCAGGGTGTCTTTAGACAGAATTGCAACCAGGGTGTCTTTAGACAGGCCTGCATCTAGGTGTTTTTAGACAGGCCTGTATCCAGGGTGTCTTTAGACAGGTTTGAATCCGGGGTGACTTTAGACAGACTTGCATCCAGTGTATCTTTAGACAGGTTTGCATATAGGGTGTCTATAGACAGAATTGCATCCAATGTGTCTTTAGACAGGCCTGCATCTAGGGTGTCTTTAGACAGAATTGCATCCAAGGTGTCTTTAGACAGAATTGCATCCAAGGTGTCTTTAGACAGAATTGCATCCAAGGTGTCTTTAGACAGAATTGCAAAGAAAGAAAAAAATATCACAATCTCCATCGATAATAAACACTTTAAGCCCGGTAAAGGAGTCCAATTACTTAGGAAGCATTATATCAAGTGAAGGGAAAAACAGTAAAGAGATACAAAATAGATGCAACAAAACATACAAGATCCTAGGACAGATGACACACATTTTCAAAAATAAAAATGTAAACATAAATACTAAAATTGCATTATACAAGACTATTATTATTCCATCACTGTGCTACCAGTCCCAATCCTGGACAATGACAGCACAAGACAAAAGAAAAATAATGACAGCAGAAATGACATGTCTATGAAGAATACTTGGAGTGTCATTAAGAGATAGAATTAGAAATGATAACATCAGACAGATAACCAAAACAATACCAGTATTGGAACACATCAAAAGACAACAGATCAAGTGGTTTTCACAAGCTTCCAGACTACCAATAGATAGCATGCTACAAATGGCTATGACACATAGATATAACGGTTATATAGCCTGAGGAAGACCATGTAAAAGATGGATCACAGAAATCAAAGAAGCAACAGGAACAAGCTTACAAACAGCACACAAGAAGGCCATCTCCAGAGAACTCTTCTACCCCTGATGCCGCAAGGCAAACAAAGGCTACAGCGTATAGATAGAAAGTGTCCCAGTCAGTTGTTGGTTGTGAGTTTTTGTAGTGTATCCATGATTCAGTCAGTCAGTTCCTCTTTTGCCAAGTTTGGCACATAAGGCGGATGTCATAGTTCTCTATGCCTGTTGGTCAGTTGCCAAAGATTTCAGGTCTTGTGCATTTATGCCTGTTGATTTTAATTCATTCATAAATGTTCTTCTGATCATTGTTTTTTGTCTTCCCTGTTTTCATTTCCTGTCTGGTGTCCACATGAAGACTTATCGTGGAATTCTGTCTTTCTTTATTCTAAGTATGTGGCTGATGTATGTCCTGCAGCGTTTTCTAATGATGTTCGTCACATATTCTTGTTTTGTCTCCTCTCTTAATATATCGTTTGATTTGAAGTCTTGTCAATTAGTATTTGTGATCTTTCTGAGGCATCTATTCTTGAAGGCAACTAATGTCTTATCGTTTATTGCGGTAGATTTCCAACTTTCACATCCATATGTCAATAATGGAAATCACACTTGTGTTGAATAGTCACAGTTTGATGTATTTACTTGCGATATTCGATCTTCAGGTGATTGAAATTTGTTAAAGGTGTTTGGAGGCGAGAGCAATTCGAGTCTTGATTTCTGAGTTGGTATCACCGTCTGCTGTTATCCACTTCTGCTCCATGATTGCTCTAATTAATTCAGCCTGGTCTCTTCTCAACACTTTGCCATCCACTACAGCTTTACCTGCCAGTGTATCATGACCTGGATGGATAGTAGATACCTGCTAAGTAGAGTGACCCACTTCTTATCAAGAATCTTTTTTTCTTGCAGAGTATAATCCATCAGTCTTATAGAATCAATGTGGGTGTTGGTAATTGCGTCATCTGCAAGAGTTACGTCCTCACTGTAACTGCCAGTGTATATTAAATAGCTATGCCATAATTATCTATGTCATCAGTGGTTCATAAATAACTGCTCTCAAATTATCATAACCACAGAAGATGGCTATGTCGGGCCATTAGAGCAAATAAAATGTGACACAACGCATATCCATTTTCTGGATTAGATCCTGCTGGAAATCTAGTAGGATCATTGTCCTGCTACAAGAGAGGTCCAACGGGAGTTTGAGATTGAACGATGAAGAAAAAGAAGAAATCATAATAAAATAGTTGCTTCATCATCTGTGTTATCTTTCCATTTCAAAAAATATGTTTACAGAAGGAAATTCACTGGCAAAAGGTCTTATCTGTGGCCTATAAAACTGACCACAATTACAACAGAACACCTTAGTAGGTGATATAGTAAGGTATCTCTTTGTGGAAGCCTGACAGCACATCATCTATATAATCGCCTGTGTGTTGGCAGGGCCCGAAATGGGAGCAAAGAATAGCAGCACTGTTTACCTTCCATGCATGTCGTAAAAGGCAACTAAGCAGGTTATGGGATGGAGTTAGCTGTCCCATCCCATATAGGGTCAGTGACCCAAAGCCATGCTGAAGTGGGATGTGTCAGTCTGAAAGGCGCATATATCGCAGCAATGCTGTAAACTATGACACAACGCATTCCGTTCTCTGGACTAGATCCTGCTAATCTGCAGAAGAAGATCTATATAATTATGTTTTAACCCCCCCTCCCCTAATGAGTAGGATCTACTTCTCTAAGCATTATTCACTTTGAGAGTTTTCTAATAAAAGACAGATGAATTGAATGATTTTCCTACCATCTTTAAACAGCAGAACTAGTTTCTATGTGTAAGAAATGTCTGAGTCCCTCTGTGATAATAGCATTCATATAACTTTGTTGAAATTATGCAAGAAGCTATTGTGTCATGTGACATTCTTTCCAAAACGTAGTCTTCCTATGAATCTCCAGATATCCCAGCGGTCTTTGGCAAGTTGTCAAGTTTCCTCTAGTGACATATGCATGCATTCCTGAATATCTCTTATTAGTCGGCCTCTGCCTCTAGTGCCTTCTATTGCCCCCTCCAACAACACTCTTCCCTATGTCATCATGTCTCTTTACATGGCTGAAAAAACCTAACTTCCTTCTTAATATGGAAAGCCAGCCTTCCTGGACGTTGATTTTTCTTACTGTCCATGGTACTCTCAGGACTCTTCTATAGCACTTCATTTCAAAGGCTACTATTCTCTTGGCTGTAATTTTATTTAATGTCCATGTCTCACAGCCACCACTGGGAACACACATGCATAGATCTCAACTAGTACAGATTTTCCATATTGATACAGATTTTGAATCCAAAAATTAAAAAAATCCCTACAAAATATTTTTTTTGGGTGTGTTTTTTTTAAAGAAGAAGGTAATTTGGTGATATATATCTTCAGTAACTACTACTAATTCAGACGTTTTGCACATATTGAACATATTTATGGGCCAAAAAACACACAAATATGTGTTGCCGTTTTGTTTGGGTGCTAAATACGAATATTTTTATTGCAATATAGAAAAAAATTATTAAAAATATGGATTTATGGAAAAATAAGTTGACAGCTATGCACATGTATGTAACAACATACCTTAGTTCCTGTGTTTGCCCAATGCCACAATTTTTTAAGTAGTTTTTATTTGGACATCACTATTACTGTTATTGTAATTATTCACAATAGTCAGAAAGAAAAGTACCAGACGACAAGCACAAATCAGTCAACATCAGTTAACAATAATTGTACCACTATGGAAAAACAAAGCAGATCCATGTCAGCATATCTATGTCCTATCCTGGAAGTATTTTTAAATATAATAGTCACTAATTAGTAGTATGAGAGGTGTGAATCATATAGAGGCATCTTATTAAGTCATACAGGTAAAATCTATGCAAAAATATTTGAACAGAGAATGCAATACATTGCAGAACCACAGCTGAGTTCCTCTCAATTTGACTTCAGAAGAGGGGCAACACACTATTCACAATGAGACAACTGAGTGAAAAAGCAATCGAATAGAATCAAGATTTAAACACAGTATTTGTAGACCAGGAAAAGGCATTCAACAGAGTAGATAGAAAAATTCTATGGAAAACCTTAGAAATTTATAACATCGGAGGACAGCTGTTAAATAATATAAAAGCGATATATAAAAAATGCCAAAGTTCAGTAGGAAAAACTTTGACTGAACCTTTCAAAATAAGATCTGGAGTAAGACAAGGCTTTGTGCTTTCACCTCTACTTCTCAACATATACATGGACAGAATAATAAAAGAAGCTCACATCAACAAAGAGAAAAACATTGCAAATAAACCTGATGAGAAACCTTTGATAATGAAATCAATGAACTACTATTTGCCGACCACCAAAGTCTAATATACAAATATGAGGACAATTTGCAAAATCACATCAATGTATTGCTATTAGCATGACAGAAGTACAACATGAAAATTAACAAACAAAAAACAAAAGTTATGAAAATTAGCAAGTCTTCAACACCAATGAATATAACAATAGATAACATCAAAGTGAAGCAAGCCAAAGAATTTAAATATCTAGGCAGCATTTTTTCTGAAAAATGGAAGACTAGACAGAGGAATAGAAACAAGGTGCCAGAAAGCAAACACAGTGACATAACAACTTTCACCATTACTTCTTCACCCAAAGATCACGATGGAAATTTAAAAAAACAGATAATATCTACAATTTCTATACCAACACTCTGCTAGTTGATGCTCCTACGTCGGCACGAGCTATGCGATACTTACTTGATTGCCCAACTGCAGAGCAAAGAATACAAACCTGCAGGGCACGGGATTACCTACAAATTACCACTGATAAAGAACATCCTCTACACTCAGAAATTCTCAAAGTGAAAGGCAGTCGACTTAAGAGAGGAAAGTCGTGGATGGGGGTGTGCAGAGGATATTATACAGAGTGTGTGCAGATTGGAAGATGTGTTACCTGGTGCGGAATGGAGCCGTGCGCCATTAGATTGTCCGACAGCCTTCAAAGTAATAATAATACTCAGTATAGAATGTCTAATATCTGGAAGTCAAAGTCAATCAGAACACGCACGAAAATGCGCTTATTTAATTCCTGCGTTATTCCGGTGCTATCATATGGATGTGAGAGCTGGAAAAGCTCTTTATCTTCAGAAAAGAAATTACTGTTTCGAGAACAAATGTCTTTGTAGGATAACTAACACCCATTGGAGTGAATTTAAATCGAATGATAAAATCAGAGAAGAGACACATCAAAATTTTATCACAGATGTTATCAGAAAACGCTGTTGGTCCTACACTGGGCATGTCCTACGCGCAGACACCAACAGAATACAGCACCAATCTCTTGAATGGATACCTACAGGCAAAAGAGCAAGGGGTAGACCAAAAGAAACACTCAGAAGAACAATACTTAGAGAAAGTAAAACAACCAATATTCATACTATTCAAGAACTGCACAGAATAGCTTTAAACAGACAGAATTGGAGAGATCTGACCTCTGCCCTATGCGCTAACTTCAGCGCAAAAGGAAAATGTATGAATGAATTAATAGAATGCAGGGAATGGTGTCCGACGGTGGAGTCTGAGGTACTCGCTCTAATTGGTGAAAATTCCAGGAAAGGTGATATGATTATATACAAATGGGTCAGTTGAGAGACACATCAGAAGTGCCTGGGCCTTCATGGCTCAAGGTGAGGGGAAACCATCAGAGAGGAAAGTGGTGCTTTCGCTCAGACGACAAGAAGCATGACAATGGAGGTTTTGGCAGTAACAAAAGCTTTGCAATGGGTCTGCTCGCAGACTATCTGCGAGTATTTCTGCATTCTCAGTGACTTGATGAGCATGATTGTGAAAGTTCAGGCGGGATACATTCGGGAACAGTGGCTGGATGCAGTGAAGAATTCCTGTTTGTGTAAAGTGACTTTCATTTTTGTGCCGAGACATGCGGGAGTCCGGGGTAATGAGAGAGCAGATAGGTTGGTCGTTCACGCTGCTACTACGGCTGACTGTATATGACTACATATGACTGTATATGCGATGATGACTCTTGTTCCATGACCAAAATAAAGGAATTTTGTTTGAAATGTGGTGTCGCTAGAACGAAGCGGTTTCGTGGGCAAGAAAGAATGATGGTCAATCAACTGCGTGCTGAGACCGTCAGTCAACGTGTAATGGTGGCTACACTCAAGGAGAGATCTGAGCACCTATGGACTAGTCCAGAATGCAGTGACGATGATCCAATGACTAACTAACTAACTAACTCTGCTACCAATGTCAAACATGGTCTTTAACAGCCTCGCAGCAGAGGAAAATAGCTACATGTGAAATGAAGTGTCTGAGAAAAGCTGAAATGGTTACTAAACTAGATAAAATAAGAAATGAAGTAATTAGGAAAAGAGTTGGTATAATATCATGTATTGAGCATATTGAAAGACAGCATGTAAAATGGTTCGGTCACCTTATGAGAATGAACTCAAACCAAATACCAATAAGAGCATATAACAAAAGAATATCCGGGTGTAAATCTAAAGGTAGACCAAGAAAAAAGTGGATAGAAAACATCAAGATAGTCTTGAAGAAACATGAACTAAATGCAAATACGGTGACACATCTGGCCTTGGAATGATAGCTTAAGTTCCTACCCCTATGCCTAATGACAAGTGTGAATACTATCAACTATCATTCACCTGGGGATAGACAATATTACTGTTCCCCTCCTGATCTTGAATTCACAGTCTCGTGCACTCTTTATGTTAGTTCCTAGATATTCGAAATGTGTCACTTCTTCTAAAACATTGTTATCAATATTCATTCTCCCTCTTTTTTTCACTTTGTCGGTTGTCATTATTTTGGTCTTTTTCATATTTAGAAATAGGATTTGTTGTTCACTAAAGCCTTTTGTTGATTTGATTATGTCCATTAAGTCTTTCTCATTTGATGTTAATACGAGGGGGAGTCAATAAGTAAGTCACAAATTGATGTTGGATGGCAGGAAAATGCAGTAGGTGGTTTCTAAAGCTGTTTATAGTTGATATCATCATAGAACTTTATGTTTATGTTCGCTAGATGGCGCTAGCTGTACCTTGCGCATGCGCAGCACAAAAAACAAAATGGCTACTGTACTTACAGAGTGTACAATCAATGAACAATGTGCTGTTGTGCGTTTTTTATGGGCAAAAGGACTGCCTGCAAAAGACATTCATAAAGAAATGCTTCCTGTTTATGCTGACAATTGTTTGTCCCGTAAAGCGGTGCACAGCTGGGTAAAAAAATTTTCTCAAGGACGCTCTAAAATTGTTGACGAAATCCGATCTGGTCGTGCTGTTGAAATTGCAACAGACGCATCTGTGCAGCGGGTTGAGGAGATGATTCGAGGTGACAGACGAGTAACGATAGACGCTGTAGCAGCTGCAATAGGGTGCTCACATGGTTCAGCATACAGCATCATGCATGACCGATTGAAATTTAAGAAAGTGTGTTCAAGGTGGGTGCCCAGACAATTGACGGACGAACACAAAATGAACCGATTAGGCTTGTCATTGGAGCATCTCTGTCAATACGCAAATGAAGGAGAAGACATGATGAACAGGATTATTACTGGGGACGAATCATGGGTGCATCACTACCAGCCTGAATCAAAGCGTGCTTCAATGCAATGGAAACATCCTTCTTCGCCTTGTGTCCAAAAATTCAAGGTTACACCATCAGCAGGGAAGGTTATGCTGACAGTGTTCTGGGATTGTCAAGGAGTGCTTTTAACCAATTTAAAAAAGAAAGGTGACAATGTGAATTCTGAATCATACTGTGAAGTTCTATCAGTGCTTCGGGATGCAATTCGAAGAAAACGTCCAGGGCTGCTGACTAGAGGAGTGCTACTCCTTCATGACAATGCTAGACCACATACGGCTCGATTAACTCAGGAGAAAATAAAAAATCTTGGTTGGAAAATTCTGGAACATCCTCCTTACAGCCCCGATTTAGCCCCTAGTGATTTTCACCTTTTTGGTCCACTAAAAACCCACCTTGGCGGGAAGCATTTCGCGACTGACGCAGAAGTTGAATGTGAAGTGAAAATGTGGCTTAAAAAGCAGAGCACGCAGTTCTACGCAGCAGGTTTGGGAGGACTCATAAAACGATGGGATAAATGCATCAATGTTGGTGGAAATTATGTTGAGAAGTAAAGGGATAATGTATGTGTAAAAATAAACAGTTTTCAGGTTTTTATCGTCTTCAGTTTTTTTCTAAAGAGCCATTTGTGACTTACTTATTGACTCCCCCTCGTAGCACTGTGTTGTCTGCATACATAATTTCTGGAATCGTAGAGTTATGATGTTTATAGGGCTGAAGTCTTGCTGCATTTATTCATGCTTAAAATTTCTCATGTTCTCTGCATTTGCCTATATATAAACAGGTATGGTGATAATTTACACCTTGTCTAACTCCTTTTTGTACTTTAAATCATTCTGATGTTACCCCTTCCACTTTTATGGCAGTTTCTTGATATTTGTACAGCTCTGCAATTAGCTGTATAATGTACATATAAATAACATATGGAAACCCATGTTATTCATTAGTCCCCATAGTTGATGATGGTTCACACAGTCAAAAGCTTTAGTGTAATCTATAAAGCATATATGCACATTGATGTTAATCTCTCTGCATTTTTTGTATGATCATTCTCATATTAAATATGTGATCTCTGGTGTCTCTTTCAGTTCTAAACCCTGCCAGAGCTTCATGAATCTCTTCTGACATTTTGTTTCCAATTCTCTTTATTATAATGTGTAGTAATATTTTGTTGGCTTGACTTATTAGTGCAATTGTTCTATAGTAGGAGCAAGATTGCAGATCTCCGCTTTTTGGTATAGGTATATATATGGATGATTCCCAATCGCTTGACCAGGTTTCTGGATTCCTCACATCCTGCTTGAATCATTTCAGCTGTTATTTTGTCGCACCCTGCAGCTTTTGCCTTCTTCAAGCTGTTAATTACTGTTCTTATTTTCTCTTTTGATGATTCCAGTTTCTGTGTGTTTCTTTCAATGTGTGGTTGATTCAGTAAATTATTTTGGGATGGCTCTGTACATTTCTTTGCAATACTCTCTCCACCTTAGTATATCACTTTGTTTTGTCAGAGTGTTTCTAGCCTTGTCTTTGATCACTCTTGTATTTTTTTTTTATGTTTTACTCTGTGTGGTGTTTACTGCTCGGTTACTGCTTGTACAAAATGTCTTTCGTTCTTCCCATATAAGCCCTCTATATGTTTACTAGAGTCGTTTATAAATTGCTGTTTGTCTCTACTTATTTGTCTTTCTCTTTTGAGTTGTTTGTATATCATTTTACTGTTGTCGTTCAGACCTTCTTGTGTTTCCTTTGTTCTTCCACCAACTTCAAGGTATTGTTTGATATATACGGTATATATATATATTTTTTTTATTGGTTTCTTGGGTATGTGTTTCTGTGCACTTTGAATGTAGATTTTCTTGATCTTGTTTGTTAATACCTCTACTGATAGTCCTTCTTGTTCCTCTTGCAAATCTGTTTTTAATCTCTATGTTGTAATTGGTTGGGATGTTTGAGGAGTGATAGCTGATGGTCATTTTACCTGAACTTTTTGAGTTTTTCTTTTAAGTTAATGATACTAATAAAATAATAATGATACTACTTTGAAGTACTTTGATACTAATTGTTCATGATCGGAATTGCAGTCTGCACTCAGATATAGGTTGCATGCTGAGATGTTTGATCTCCATCTTTGTTGTATCAGCATTTATCTATTTGGTTTCTTGTTAATCCGTCAGGGGACCTCCAAGTATACATTTTACACGGGAGCTGTGGGAATAAGGTATTTGAGATTGTTAATTTATTTACCATGCAGAAGTGAATTAATGCTTCTCCTTGAGTGTTTCTATAGTTCAAATCTATCTATTTCACTTTATGTTCGTGCCCTAGTCTGCTTTCCCCTACCTTGGCGTTTAAATCACCCATTATAACTAATAGGTCTTGTCTGTTGGTATTATCTAATATTGTCTGTAACTTGTCATACAATTCTTCCATTTCTTAAATGTCTGCTGATGATGTTGGGGCATTAACCTGTAAAATATTTATGTTTTTCTCGTCCATTTGCAACCTGATGCTAATGATCCAGTCATTGATTGGATTGTATCCTAGCAAGGTCGGAGGCGACGCTTTAGTTATTAGAAAGCCCATTCCGCTCTGACCTCCTTTTTCATTGCCTGAGAACATAAACACTTCTCCCATTGATATAACCTTTTCCTGACCATCTATGTTCCGATATACCTATTATCTGGATACCTAATTGGTTAATTTCTTTCAATATTATATGAATTTTATCATGGTACATACTTCTCATGTTCCAAACTTTATGTTGGATTTATATTTTGCTATTCCTATATTATTAATGTTAACCCTGCTATTGTCACAATGGTGGCTTTGGTGAGTTGATGCTCATATAGTTTGTTTATGATATAGCATGTCGTAAGGAACTAGTTAACACTCGCAAATTCCAAATAAAAATTTCAACACAGCCATAAGATCTCCAAAGGAGCTATTACAAAGGTATATATCAAATTTGTTTATAAATTTAAAGTTTAATGTAGTAAAAGAATTCTCACCTTGTCACCACAGCATCACCTGCATGATTTGGTCCCCAGCGACCAAGTGAACCACGACCTCTTAAACCAGTACGACCCATTGGGTTGATAGGAATACCATCAATGACCTTGTATTTTTTGAATAAACTAATTCTAGAAATCTGACATTTGTTGTCTTCTACATTGAACTGGATGCAGTGTTCACGGTCCTCTGGTCTCCTGAAATGAGTTTCCAATAAGATCATTTGAACTTGATTCTGCTTATAAAATTGTATTAAATTCCATGAATATATTATGTGATAACATAACAGTATTAGGATTTTCTGTTGAGTTGATCCAGTAAAATTAATCTCCATGTTCCATATGACCTCCAGGAGGTTACTTTCTACCTAGTTTTAGAAAACATGGATTGAGTTTTCAATGTTTTGCCATTATATAGGCCTATGGACCAAATAAAATGGTATGCTAATTCCAGCTTCACATTTCAAGGACAAAATAGTGCCACAAATTTCCTTTCCACTGTCTATGTGCTAAGGTAAAAATAGGTAGAGCAAGTCTGAACTATGTGAGCATGTTCAAGTTTGTATGTATTTTTATAACATGATGGTTTTTGTTTCTTTTTTTCGATCCATGAAAAATATGAATAATGAAGCCCCTGCTTCCTAAATGTTTTCTACATTACAAGTTTCAAAATGGCACTAGGCACACTGGTCGTGGAAAAAGTCTGTCACAGAATTCACTTCATTTTGAATCTTTCTATCCCATACAATCATTGATACAGAATCATGGGAACAAGTTGCCATGGATCGTGTGGCATGGAGGGAAAGAACAAGAATGGCATGAAAACAAAGGAGAGAATTATAGCAAATAGTTCAAGGGCTACAAGTCTAAGATACATAATGGCACATGATGGTACAAGTGAGCCTTTGGTTCCTTGTATATACTGTGGAAGACTCTTTGTGGTTCAGAATTTTCTATGGATTATAGATTATATTTCTTATAGCACAACAATAATACTATCATCTGGAAAGACGGAAAGGTGCCTACTACTACACCATTCACACACTTGCTCAGTTCATGGGCATGAAAAAACATACTGGATCTTTATTTGCTGAAAAATTTCTATGTTTCACGCTTTCACTGCTAAAAAGATGGATAACAGAATGCTGCTCCTCTTTGGTGCACTATAGTAGAGTGGCCGACTTTAAACTACCACTATGACATCAGGTTGTCCATCTGTACCAGAAATGTCCATATAACTGATCTCCGCTTCAGTAAATCTCTCAGGGTATAATGACTGATGGTTCCAGTTCTATTTTGGTTCACTGCTCTTTTTGAAGTCTTTGTCTATAGGTCATGCCCATCCTCACTCCCAATTCTCGCATTTTCAATATTGATTCATGCTCATTCATCTCAAAATCCTCTGATCATGAGGATGCATGAAGAGCAGTGTCTGCTCGATCCATAGGCTGACTGTCTGTTGTGGTGGCGAGACTAGCTAATTGGTCGTCCCGTTCGCTTGCCTCCACGCCTGCGTGTCTGGGGACAAAAATAAGCATGAATTTTCATAGTGATGCCAGCATTTTAGCTCTCTCTAATGGCTCCACCCATTCCCTACGTACATCACCTGTTTTGACTTTCTGAATCACATTCAGCGAGTCACTTAGTATGCACGCATGGGAATAGGCTTGCGATTCCAGCCAGTTATGTTCCTGCGTTACGGCGAATACTTTCATTGTTAGACTGCTCATTGTTGTGGTAAAGGCACCACTGGCTTTGTGTACTGTTCTTTCCTTTGATCTGGCAGTAAAGGCCCATTCGCATCGGTGGTGACGGATGACCGAACTGTCCATATAAATCACAATATCTGTGTCATCGGTATTCTCGCAGATTAGTGCCCTGACCTCAGCATAGACGCTTACGGGGCTGTTTCCTGCACTTTCTGTTGCATGTAATGATGGTCTTGACAGACTGCCTCTTGAGAGACCGTAGGAATAGGTATCAATTCCTAGCCAGGAGCTATTTGCCTCTCTTGAGAATGCTTCCCTTCACATGAGGGAGCTTGCTGAGTAGCGGGTGGTCTATGTCAGAACTCACTCTGAAGTATGCACTGGCACGTCAAATATCAATTCTATGAGATATGATCGGAAAATCAAGGAGAAATCTCATAGCCACACAGGGTGTGTCCCTTGTGCACCCAAGAATGATCCGCATTGCTTTGTTTTGAATTCTCTCCAGCCTCTCAATCTGTGTGTGACTGGCGGTGATAGTGGTGATAGTGACCGCATATTCAATGACAAAGAGCCTTATTTAAGATTACAAGCTTTGGTTGTTTAGTGTCAGCCGCTGCCATCACTCTCAGAGCTGAAAGTCCATAACCTTCATTGCTGCTAAGCCTTTGCCTGCCCTTATGATAACATAGTCAACATGTTCCCTGAAACCCAAGCTTCTGTCAAAAAACACACCCAGATATCTCATTGTACTAGTTCTTTCTAAACTTTTCCCAGACAACAAAACTTGTGGCATGGGTGTCTTTACCATGTGATTATTCAAGGAAAACCATGTCACAAATTCCTTAGAAGGATTAACCACTGCTCCCGTATCTCAACACCAATTTGTCAGTCTGTCCAGCTCCTTCTGTAGTTCCACGATGCACTCTTCTCGATTTCTGTGGCAGACCAGGGCTAATAACCGTTGGTGCAGATATCCAGTTACCACACTTAAGAACTACTATCCTGTGCATCAGGGCAGCACCAACCCACCGCAATACAAAAGGATTTACTGCAAGATTAAACAGCTGGTCCATCAAGATATCCAAGGACATCCTATTGTACGCATTCTCAAGATCTATTTCAACCACCTATGTCTCCATGCGCAAATCGAACCCCTCAAAACATTCTGCGCAAATATGGCTGCATTTTGTCATGTTCTTTCCTGGGCGATACCCTTCTAACAATGTTGGTAAACACTTATTTCTTTCAAGATAACATGATACTTTCCATCACAATTTTTTTCCAAAAGCTTGCCTATCGTATTCTGCATTGTTATTATTCTGTAGCTGTGTATCCTGGTGTGGTCTTTCCCAGGTTTGAGTACTGGAACTAAATAGCTGTGCAACTAGTCCTCTTTTACTGTGCCCCTTAGAAGGCTATTATTGAACATGTCTGCCAACTCTCCCAACTCTTCATCCGTTCTCCGACTAATGTCATCGTATCTAATGCCACCTGATCCTGAAATCACCTTCCTGATTTCTTGAACTGTGATTATCATATGGTTTTCCATGTTCAAGTTCTTACACGTGTTTGTAATCGTTTTTCTGATTTCTTGATATGCCTCCACATTTCTTTGACCAATTTGTGTGGTGTAGTGTGCCAGCAACGCCACACCTTTTGTCTTGTCCGTCTTCTTCCAGACGGTATCGTCACTCTGGAAATCGGCAATAGTCACGCATTCTGTCAGACCATTCATGGGTTTGTGTAAACGCCAGAACAATTTTAGTTACTTAATGCGTGTGATCTCCTGACAAAATTCGTCCCATTTTGATGCCTTTGCTGACTTTGCAATCTATTTGAATGTTTGGACTAAGATATCTTTCTTCCGTTTCCATTGTGTGACCTCCATGGGCTAAGCTGCAACACGTTTCCTTGCTCTCTGCCATAGTGCTACTGCTTTCCGTTTCTCATTCCATGCCCTTTGCACCTATTCGTTCCACCAGGGGGGCTTATCCCACACCTATTTTCCCACTTCTTGAGTCTTACGTTTATCTTGTCGAATTCTGCTCACAACATCCACTCCTCTGCGATCATACTTAAAGGATCTTACCTTTGGCCTGATCTGCTTACTTTTGTCATTTTTCAAGAGAACAACACATGGGAGGTGGTCACTGCCATGATTCCCCAGCACGTCCCATTTGCAAATAGCCATAGAAGCCGATGACACCAATGCCAGGTCGATAGAGTTATCATCATCACCATCCATGCCTGACATCCTTGTTATACGGCCATTGTTAATGCACACCAGGTCCGTATCTGTCAGGGCCTCCTCAAGCTCTCTTCTCTGTTTGTTTGAAGTATTACTTCCCCATGATGTACCTTTCGCGTTGAAGTCACTGCAGAAGAGGATCTGCTTTTCCTGTTCCATTATCTCCCTTAGGATTTTCCAACACTGAAGATCAATGCTCGTGTTGCAGGCATACACATTTACAATCACGAATGGGTGCTGGGCCCTCTAAACCCTCACTGCCTGTAACTGGATATTGTCGCTATCCCTCTTGGACATATCAACCTCACATACACTAAAACCCTTGCGTACTAAGATTGCCTGTCCAAGGTGTCGCCTTTTGTAGAAAAACTGAAAACCGGCTACCCTAATGTTACCATTTTCACCTAACTGTGTTTCTTGCAATGAAACGATGTCAGCGCAATAACACATCTTTTCTAACTCTGGTCTATGCTTGTGTACACTGGCCACATTCCAAAACAGAACATGCACGTTTTTAATTCCTAGCCTAGCGGTTTTCAATCTTGTTCGTCTAGCACCCGTCCGGTGACTTTTCCTTTTTGAGCCACCTTGTTTAGGCTGCTTGATATTGGTCACCATTTTTTCAAACTGTATAACGGTGATTACACTCACGAAGACTTCAGCTCAGATGCACGCACTCCGTTAGCACTCGCGAAGATCTTAATGAGTGGACCTCCCGGTCAGAGAATAACAGCACATCACCATCAATCTCCTAATTGAAAACGATTTATAACACGTTTCAATATTTAACAAAACTTTTTAATCCCTCTATTGCACATCCATTTATAACAAGTTTCCATATTTAGCAATACTTTTCAAAATCCCTAATTATTTTAATTTTTTATTTGTAGTGTATATAGCAAATTTATGTTATTGCATACACATTTTGTTGGCCCAGACCAAGTTATTGTAATTGGATTTGACTGTTTTAGTTGACATATATGCATCCTTTCTCTCTCAGAAGATATAGTTCAGCTACACTTACATGGCCAACAAATCGTCATCTGCATATGTTGGTTTATTGAGAACCTCCACAGATGTATATGTAGGAGGATTGTACTCTGGGTATTCAATCTGTAAAATATCAGGAAATATTTTTAATATCATTTAGTGAACAGTAAATAAATAGTACAGGGGGGGGGGGGAAACATGTGATGAACCGTGAACATCAACTTCAACAATTGTCATGACAGCTGACATAAGCAACCATGGGAATAGTACAAATCACCTTCAAGTATCGTGCTAGCTGGCATAGGCAATCATGGGAAAAGCACACATCAACTTCAACAAATGTCATGCCAGTTGGCATAGACAATCATGGGAACAGCAGACATCAACCTCAACAAGTGTCATGGCAGCTGGCATAAGTGACCATGGGAACAACCCAGATCAACTTCAACAAGTATCATGCCAGCTGGCATAGGTGATTATGGATCTCTACAACTATCAATTCCAGTTTTTTTTGTTCAGGATCGTTTTTGACTCTTTGTCATGCCACAATGTTAAATTATCTAATATTTCCTCAACCTGTTGATGTTGCTAGTAACCTGTTGATGTAACCTAGTCATGTTGTTAGTGTATTTTGCTGTAACACTCCTTAAGTTTCTCAGTTTTTTCCCTCATTACCCTGTATTGCACCAGCCCTCACATCTTTAGTACATTAGGTTGTTACCTGAAACTGAAGATTTATAACAATTTTTTTCTCCACTGTATGCTCAATATCTCTCTTTCCTTAAATATTACTCATTGTTACTGGATTCTCATTGTTACAGTAAAGAGAAAGACCTCTTCTTAAATATCAAGAAAACAGAAGTAATGGTTATTTCAAAGAAAAAAAATAACACAACTTGCAATATCAAAGTGAATGATATATAATTAACTGATTCCAGCCGGGGAGACTGATAGAATTCAGTAAACCTTATGTCTTCTGGCAGGAAAGACTTCTATAAGTCATACTCCAATGATATTCATGTTGTTGTTTTCGGTATTTATATCAACATAAGAATGTTTCCAATCGAAAGTATAATATGTCCACATTACTTCTTGCAATATTTTTATGTGTATTGATATCAATTTTGTTAAGTTATTGATAAGTTTTGATAATGGGGGTCTGTGACGTCATTTTTCCTTATATGTTTTATATATATTTTCTAATTTACTTATTTTCGTAAAATAATAACTATTTTATTTGCTTTGGTCTCATTTATTATGAAATCCAATCTGGCAAATGCTTCTAGCATCGTGTTTGCAAATTTACGCCATTTTGTAAGAAAAATTAGCCATATTTTCATTTGAGTTTCGTGTAAAGTTAAGTCTACTGTTTTTTATAGATGTTGAAATTCTTTCTAAATAATAAATTTTTGACGCACTATGCATATATATTATACATTATTGTGTTTGTAATTGGATTATCTATAGAAATGATACAGTTTGAGTGGAATTTATTTATTCAAAAATGCGGTAAAGGTCAAATATCATATCTAAAATAACATTTAGGCCCATTTGTCATTTACATATTTTCTTTTCTGTCTAAAATAATTTTTATATATTAACATAATTTTTTTTTCAAAATGATCTTGTGATAATCACATTCTCTGTCCATTTCTGTTTCGAAATATATATATATATATATATATATATATATATATTACATTATAATGTAAATATATTTAGAAGTACTATTTCTTGTTTCCATGATGCATGTGCACACACAAAAATCGAACAAAATTTAAATAAGTTTAAACGCTAAAAATATTCCGGCCGGAATCAGTTAAAACATGTCCATCAATTCAAATATTTAGGTACAACGATTACAGTAGATGAAAGAAGTTCAACAGAAATAAGAATCAGAATAGGTCAGACAAAAACAACATTCACAAAAATGAAAAATATATTGTGTAATATGACTTTGTCATTAGGGGTGAGAAAGAGAGTTCTGCAGTGCTATATAACTCCTATACTAACATATGGATGTGAGTCTTGATGAATAAACAAACATGAAAGTGGGAAATTAGAAGCAATAGCAATGTGGTTCTACAGAAGAATGCTGAGAATACCATGGACTGTCAGCAAAACTAATGTGAAGGTGTTGAAAGAGTCAAAGGTGAAACAGAGCTTAACAAATAATATAAAAAATGACAATCCCCATTTTGTGGCTACGTTATGAGACAAGGAGGTTTGGAGACCATAGTCACAACAGGCAAGATTGATGGCAACAGGGACAGTGGGGCAACAATATGAGAAAATATTAGACAGTTCAACAACCTTGCACGATAGAGAAACAACAATGATTTTGATACATAATACTGGATATATAGACAGCTGTGGAGAACCATGATCACCTACGCCAGCTGCCATGGCACCTAACGAATGAATGAACTGGATTCTCGAAAGCCCCTGTCTCATAATGCGGTAAAAAAAATATATTGTCTCTTTCTGATTTTATTAAGTTTTGTATTTCACTCTAAGAATATTTCTTAATTAGTGTTTATAACTGTCCATGGTATTCTTAGACTCACATCCAAATGTAAGTAGTGGTGTTTTATAGCACTAAATAATTCTCTTCCTACTCTAATGTGAGTAGGACATATTACATAGTATATTTTTTCTTTTTTACAATGCTGCCTTCACCTGCCATATTTTTATGGACAGAGGCCATTATGAAAATCATACTCATGACCAGCTCAGTAGAAGATTAGCATGTAATCTTGAGATCCCACACAAGAAAAAAAAACAACCATATATTATAATATTATGGAAAAATACAAACATACTTCATAGTACGACCTATAAATCCCCCACAGTGAGCAATAAACATTATCATGTGCAAAAATATTAAGATAGAAACTGTTCACATATACAATTGATGTATGAGTGTAGGATGTATCATCGGTGCACACTGGACAAGTCCATATGTGCTCCAATCTCCATCTCAATAGATTGATTAAAGTGTAGTGGTTCACAACTTCATTTCATTGTTGATTATCAGTCCTTTCATGGGCTATCTGGCTCTGTTGCTGCGCTGTGCAGTGCACGTCTGTGACGACAAAGGCACAGGTTCAAATCTCTCCACAGGCAATTGTGTATCAGGACCGTTCAGAAAAAAATAGAAAACTACTAAACATATTTATATTGCCTATAAAATAAATCACTACAGCCAAAAATTGCTGGGATAATGCTATGTTCTGAATAGGAGACACTACCAATTGTTTTCTTTTTTTTCTCAATAGGCTACATCTGTTATGTTTTTAAATTTCTAAACTATCAAGTTGTCATTAACTCTAAGTATCTTCTATGTGTCCTGTGCAGAATTGTGTCTTTCCTATCAATCTGTAATTCTCTCTGTTCTATGCAAACTGTCCAGCTTCCCTCAGTGTCATATTCAAAAGGTCCTGAATATCTTGTGTCCTTCAGTGTCTAAGACCTCTTTTTCTCTTCCATGAAACCTCCTCCTCCACAATTAATCTTTCTAATCCATTCTAACTCTTAGTATATGCAGACTAAAACCATGGACTTAGGAGCTGCTTCTGAAAGACTTCTACTTAGGCAACTCAGTGGTGCTGTGTACAAATAAGAAAAACTTAAGTCACTTCATGTGTACCTTTGTAACCTGTTGAACTTGCACATTCTGGATTTATTATCAATCTCTGATCATGTTGCAATCAGAATCTAGAATATGGCCACTGTCTTCTTTCCAGACATGTCATTTGAAGCAAATAAGGAAAGCTAGGATATAGACTGACAACTTGTCACCTATGAAAATATCATTGTCACCTCATGTCTTGTCTCGATTTATTACTTGTGTCTTCTATCACATGGTCTCCATAGATGATGAAGAAATGTAGGTAAGCGAACAACAAACCTTTGTCTTTTTGTGGCAGACTCTTAAGTGGTGGGGAATACTGTTTGCCTTAACAACAGATGGGTCTATAGATCTGTCAGAAAAGACCTTGATGATAAGAAGTCAGTACCAAAATTCAGTTCCTGGGCAATATACATTATGTAACAAAAGTTTGTTTATTTTGACTATTAGTAACCAATTCTAATGTAGTTGACTATATTTTATATGTGTCTGATAATACAAGTTTTAATACAACTAAACAAGTACGAGACCACTCACTTCCCATAAGGTTTTTTCATCTAAAACCTGAAATCTCATAATTTTTGTACCAGGATAAGGTGACAGCCTTGACTTATAGTGTGTCATAATTTTCTTCTCAAGAAGGTCTTGAACCAATTTTCTTTCTCTATCCTCACGAGCTTTCTTCCTTCTCATCTCTGTATAGATAAGACATTAAGAATGCTCATCATTATTCAGTGTACTGTTTGAAATGAATTCTGAAACATTTCCAAATAAATATAATAGCAAAATATGTTTTATATTCAAAACATTGTTATCTACGAGGCGTGTTCAAATGAAAACGGGACTTGTTACACCACGCGTGATAGAGCGCACTGATATTGATGACATTTTGCACTATTATAGTAATGAGTATCCAATAATTTACATACGGTCACGTGTTCATCTTCCCAGCATGCATATGTGCTGCAGAAGACTGTTAACAATATGGCGGGTGTGATTCCGAACCCGTCCAAAGTGAATCAGCGTGCTGTGATCCAGTTTCTTTCATTTGAAGGATGTCAAGCAGTAGACATTCATCGGAGAATGAAGGCAGCATATGGTGACAAATGTTTGTCGAGGACCAGAGTGATGGAGTGGGTGCGTATGTTTAAAGACGGACGTGAGTTAACGGAAACATTGGCAAAGAAGAATTGGGAAGTTCTTCATCACCCAGCCTATAGTCCCGATTTATCCCCGTGTGATTTCCATTTGTTCGGACCGTTGAAGAAAGCACTAAAGGGACAGCGATTCAACAGCGACGCAGACGTGAAGACAGCGGTGACCACATGGTTCAGAGAACAGCCACGCAACTTTTTCTCGGACGGCATTCGACGTCTACCTAAACAGTGGGATGCTTGCCTAAATGCATACGGAGATTTTTTCTGATGAACCCAGGTGCATTCTTATTCACAAGTGGTTGCTTTGTTCAATTCCGTTGAAAATATTAAATTGCGTATGATACTTTTTAAATAAATCCACAAGTCCCGTTTTCATTTGAACACGCCTCGTATATCTTGAGACTGATATACCTAGTTTAACATTCAAAGTCCCTCCGAAGATGAATGTGTTGGGCCATTGATGTAAATAAAATGGGGACACAACACATTTTCATTCTCTGGACTACATCCTGCTGGAAATCTAGTAGGATCATTTTCCTGCTACAAAAGAGATCCAGCGGGAGTTTGAGAATGAACCCTTTAGAAGAAGAAATATTCAATGCATAGGGACTAGTTATTTATATCTTGAGATTGGTATACTACTTTTGTCTTCTGTTGTACTGACATCTCTATTTCAATGCATTTTGTTTCTAGCCATTGTTTTTTCACTGTTCTGCAGATGTTACATATCTCATTGTTCCTTCTGTATTGTTCCATGAATTCTATCATTAGATGTTCATATCTATTTCTTACATCCCAAGGTATTTTTGTTGTATATATGGTTGCTTTACTGCTGATGTGTCTCTGTGGATTTTGATGTCTTCTATGTTATATCTTTTTATGGTCAGAGTTGATATCAGCTCCTGGATATGCTTTAGTGTTCTTGACACTATTTCTAAATCTGTTGTTGATCATAATATAATCTATGTGGTTCCTCTTTCTATCTCCAGGATGTTACCATGTATATAATCTTCTATTTTCATGTTCAAAGAATGTATTACATATAGTAATGTTCTCACAGAACTGAATAAGTCTTTCACCTCTGCCATTTCATGTCCCTAGTCCAAATTGCTCTATAATGTTAAGCCTTCCTTTCCCTATTTTTGCATTCATGTCTCCCATGACTATTAGAACATCTGTTAATTTTACTGGCTTGAGTAGTTGTAGGTTTTCGTAGTAATTTTCCATTTCTTTTTCAAGTGTAGTCTGTAGTTGGTGCATATGTTTGTACAATGGCATGAGGAAAAAGGTTTTGATTTGATCTTTAGCATTATCATTCTGTCGTTATATGTTCAGTACCCACTAATGTATTTTTTGATTTCTTTCTTGATCAGTATTCCCCCCCCCATTCATGGAAATCTGAATGTGTAAAATTAAAATTGTCCTTTCTTAAAATTGTCTCATCTCTGCTACTCCTAGAATATCAATATTTAATGCTTTTGCCTCTAATATTAAGTTTTATAGTTTCCCTGATTGGTATAGTGTTCTAATATATTCCATGTTCCTATTCTAATATGTCACTTCCTAATCTTCAGATGTTGTTGGCCTTGTTGCTTGGATTTGGGGTGTACGTGGTTGATTGGCTGCTAATCCAGCGGTCCATGGGCTCATGTCCTTTGACCCAATACCATTGTATGATATATGCGTGTTTGTGAGCTATTGTTTTGTTCCACATAAAGTGTTCCATTTATCTGGCCCTGGAATGACAAGCATTTTCCTGATGTCATCTAGTGTTGGACATTCAAAAAAAGGTGGTGGTCAACAGTTTCATAGGGATGTGTGCACATCCAGCATCCCGGAGTGTGTTGTAGTTGTATACTGTTCAGATTATTGTTAAGATGTACACATTTTTTAGCGCAGTCGTAAGTAATCATCTGGTCTTTCCTTCACAGAAGTTTTATGTTGTCTTTAGAATTTTGGCTGGCAATATATTCATAGATTTCCTTTCAAGAGTTTCCCATGGCCCATCTGTTTATCCAATTTTCTTTATTCATATATTTCAACAACATTTTAACTGTGTGAATGGTTGTATATGGCTTGTCTTGTTGTGCTCCCTTCTTTGCTAGTCTGTCTGCCTTGTCATTGCCATGTGTGTTTGAGTAGCCAGGAATCCACTGCATAGAAATGCTGACTTCATAAAATGTAAGCAGCTGGTTGGCATGGTGATATATTTCAACTAGCTTTCAATGTCCATCACATTCTAGTGCTTGAAGAGTGGACATAGAGTCTGTAAAAAACACAATGTTTTGAACTTTTGATGGAAAGGCATCAAATAAGGCCTTCAGGTGGTACAAGGAAAATTCTAGTGCTGTTATTTGGGCTTTATAGTTCAAGTACTTTATTTTTGACATTTTCTACATGCTTCTTGAGGGTGAGTAGCAGATCAAGCATGACTCCAAGATATGTGGGATATTTTTCTCTTGGGAATTTCTGTGTATCCAACCGTAGAGTTATATTTTCTTAGTAATAAAAATAAATAAATAAAAATAAGGCTGGAGATGGTTTTAGCATCCTTGTCAAGGCTAACTGTGATTTGGAAAAGCAACATCAGTGTTGGAGTGAAAATCAAATTGTACAAGTCACTGGTGCTTTCTGTTGTGCTGTATGGTTGTGAGATTTTGTACACTCACTGCAGACATGGAGAGAAGATTACAGGCTTTCGAGTACAAATGCTACAGATGAATTCTACAAATTTCCTATAGGGAACATAAGACCAATGTGTACGTAAGAAATAAAGTAGATATGTGTGCAGGTGTTCAGGAGCCATTGCTTTCAATAATGGATTGACGAAGACTAGCATGATTCGGACATGTATGAAGGCACGATTCCTTGTCAAAAACAATACCGCAGGGAACTGTCGAGGGTAGAAGAAGCAAAGGATGTCAAATAAAGGCATGGGCAGACAACATCAAGGAATCGACAGGGCAAGATATTTCCACACTCATTCGCATTGCTGAGGATAGAATTCGCTGGAGGACTCAGTGCTAAAGCATCCAATGCTGTACCCCTATGACCCTGAAGGGTTACGGGTTTATTGATTGATTGATTTTCTTTGGCTACTTTTGGTAAAGATGGTATAGACAGTTTTCTCACAGTTTATTTCCAGTTTCCATGTTTGACAGTATTCATGTAGTTTTCTTAAATCTCCATTTAGTCTTTTGGCAGCACTTTCAACATTCTCATGACTCTGTCATATTGTTAGATCATCAGCATAGAGGGCATTTTCAGCTTTGATATGTTTGGCAAAGTCATTGATGTAAATGAGAAAGAGGGTGCAGCTCAAAGCAGAACCCTGTGGTAAGCCTTCCTCTAGAACTTCATAGATGAGATTGCATCATTTATCTTTGTCTGGATTGTTCTGTCATGATATTGCCTAATTTACCATTCTTTACTAACGATCTGACATTCCACGTTGCAATATTAACATTACATACTGTAGGCCTACTCTTGTGTCTCACCATGACTTTATTCTTGGGAGATTAATGCAGTAATTTCCAATTAGTTAGTTAGTTAGTTGTTGGATCATCGTCACTGCACTCTGGACAAGTCCATATCTCTCAGATATCTCCTTGAGTGTATCCACCATTGAGTGTATCCACGTTGACTGATTGTATGCCATTAATTGACCATCATTCTTTGTCGCCCATGAAACCATTCTAGTGACAATACATTTCAAACCAAGCTCTTTTATTCTAGTCATGGAACAAGGGTCATTGTCATTTATACAGTCATTTGTTAGTGCGTTTTCCCCTAGGGCATTCAAAATGTCTGCTCGATCCATCGCTCTGCCAACAGCCGTAGTAGCCGTGTGTGCAGCCAACCTATCTGCTCTCATTACCCCAGACTCCCGCATGTCTCTGCACAAAAATCAAAAATAAAAGTCACTTTATGCACATAGGAATTCTTCACTGCATCCAGCCACTGTTCCCGAATGTAGCCCGCAGACACTTTCACAATCATGCTCATCAAGTCACTGAGTATACAAGCATGTGTCACAGTCTGCGAGTACACCTATTTCAAAGCTTTGGTTACTGCCAAAATCTCCATTGTCATGCTGCTTGTCATCTGAGCAAACACACCACATTCCTCTCTGATGGTCTTCACCCACCTTTGAGCCATGAAGGCCCAGGCACTCCTGATGTGTCTTTCAACCGACCCACCTGTATTCCCCTATATCATATTACCTTCCCTGGAATTCTCACCGATCAGAGCAAGCACCTCATATTCCACCACTGTTGGACACCATTCCCTGCATTTTCTATTGAGTGTTATTATTACTTTGAAGACTATAAGACACTCTAAGAGCACCCGACTCCATTCCACACCATGTAGCATATCCTCCAATCTGCACACAATCTGTATAATATCCTCTGATAATATCCATGACTTTCCTCTCTTAAGTCAACTGCCTTTCACTTTAAGAATTTCATGGCGTAGAGGGCGCTCTTTATCATCAGTGATTTGTAGTTAGTCTGGCCCCCTGCACATTTGTATTCTTTGAGCTGCAGTTGGACAATCAAGTAAGTATCGCATAGCCGTGCTGATGTATCTCTTGTACACCCCAAAATGATTGCCTCATTCTGGATTCTATCCAATCTTTCTGTTTGAGCCTGACTGATTGTCAAAATCATAAGCGAGTACACTACCACTGCCACCACCAATCCCTAATACAGCAGAAATAGCAGCCTCTATTCACACTGAGCAGCAGCCATAACTTTCATCGCCGCAAGACCTTTATAGGCCTTTACAATGATGTGGTTAACATGATCTTTGAGACTTCGGTCATACATAACCCCCCCAAGTATTTAATTGTACTGGTTCTCTCAAGGACATCCCTCTCAATGTAACTGATGATGTGGATGTATTTACTATGTGAATACTCAGGGAAAGCCATGTGATCAATGCTTTTGATGGATTAATAAAAGCTCCAGAATTATTGCACCACTCCCCTATATGATCAAGCTCCCTCTGCAAATTTCTGGCAGTCATTTTTCCATCTCAGCTCTGCCTATATACCATGACCAAGATGTCATCAGCATAAGATATAGTTCTCCTCGGTTCTGCAATCTGACAGCTTGTAATTTGAACTGCACACACATGAAATAATACTGGGGACAGAGGTGACCCTTGTGGTAGTCCAGGACTTATGAATGCTGGTGTCGAAGACCAACTCCCACACTTAAGAACCAAAGTTTCCAATTGCTTTCCACATCCATATGGGGGATATCCATTTATATCTGCTGCCTTTGACAATACTTTATGTTGGGAAAAACAAGTGCTCCACCCTGTCCTTTTGCAGAGCTACCACTTATACCGGTGGCTATAGTTCGCTTCCATGTTCATACCTAAAATAAACATCATGTTGACAACAGTGTCATCAAAACTCTGACTCCTCTCCAGGAATATTGATATAGCCACAAAAGAAAAATACACAAGGCACTTTCTACACATTCTAGTTGTTAGAAATTCACTTATAATACATAATACGTAATCAAATAGTCCTCAACTGAAAACAGAGCAAATAACGTGCACCATTATTGACCCAGAAGTCAATCCTCTAACATATCCTCTTTATTATATTTTGTTCCCTTTTATTTTATATTTTAACGTTAACTGTGATGTTTCCCTGATGCAGGACCTTTGGTTGATAATTATGGTGTAATTCATCTTAAGTAGAGCCTATACATTTTTCCCATACTTTTTCACTGATAAGTTCATATATAAATATTTTGTTTCCCTGATGAAGATCCTCACTAGTTTCCAAGTATAAAACTTTTGATTTCTTGATATTAGAATGTCTACATTTTAAAATATTATTTAACATTTCAAATGTGAACTAACTACTCAACCTACACAATGGATGTAAAAACTAAAAATTAGTTTTCAAATGTTAGTCAAAACATCACTCTCACTATTCATCTAAATATTTGTCAATAAGCAGTTAGATCTTCTAGTGAAAATATCCCTGAAGACAAATACTCTGCAATATATTTTGGTCTCCTCTTCTGCATTCATTCTCAAACTTCTTAGTGCAGGGAATTATACACTCTTCCTGATTTTCTCATTTCTTATTTTATATAGTCTGGTAATCCTTGCAACCATCTTTAGACATTTCATTTCACATGCTAAGATTTTTCTTTTGTGAAATTTTTAGTGACTGTTTTCCTGTATAGAAGCAGTAGAGATGTGGTTTTACAGAACAATGTTGAGAACACACTGGACAGATAAAAAAGCATAATGAAGATATATTAAAAGTTGATTTAAAAAAGAGAGCTGCTCGCTTACATCAGAATATCCATATTATTTGGACACATCATGAAAGAGGACACAAAGAGGAAAGATGGAATACACCATGACAATAGGCAAGCTGAAGAACACGAGGTAGGAGCAGACAAAGGGAGAAGATGCATGACCGCTGATATTGATGCATGGGAGAATATCAGTATTGTGAATGATTGACAAAATTAACATTAACAAAAGGCTGTGGACAGACAAGAATATTTCCTTGTACTTATAAAAAAACAAAACCCAGAGACTACAGAATGCCTGACAAATTTAACAATCGTTTATCTAAAAAAGCATCCAAATGGTTACAAGTTGAAGGATATAAGGATGTTTTCTATTATATAATATTTACACACGAAGAGTTTCTAATTTGAGATATGTTAACAAAAAGTCTAATAAAAGATCTAAATAAAATTAATTAATATATTTGGGCACTGAAAAAATATACCTGTCAACTGGTTATGTTGAAAACCTAGACAAAAATATCCAGTCGTAAAAATGCTTTTCAAAGGCAGAAAGATATTCTGAGTGTATATATTTAATTATAAGAATTCAACACACAAATCACAAAAACAATAATATAAAATATTTGTTAAGTTCTTTTTTCAAGAATTTTCTTTTGAAATTCTATTCAAGATCACAATGATCAGTAATGGAAGTTATGGCTGCTACTTTGTGTGAAGAGAGACTGCTATTCTGTACTTGAGAATAGCTCTTTCTGTGATATGCATTGATAACTTTGCTGCTCATTCAGATAAAAACTGAAACATATTATGGAATCAAGGATGAGGTACTATATATCATTCTTCAGTGCACAAGGGATACATTGATACCTATGTAATTTTACTTAATTGTTTAACTACAGATCAAAGAATACAATTGTGCAGCCTACCTCTAAATTAGCATATATTAACCAAATTGCCAGTGGATATCCGGCAAAGAGGAGAGTTTCGCAGCAGCACAAATAAGAAGTGATATCACTGAGGATAATATAATGGTGTTACCAGTACTAATCACACTAATTAATAAGTAACAATACTCAATGTATTTCTACCCATTAAATAATTATATTAGTAATAGTAACAATGTTACATTATCCTTAGTGTTATTACTTCTCTACATTAGAGTTCAGAAAAAAACATACACTACATACTGAAATACAGAGAATGAACAGCAGTATACTAAATAGAGGAAAACCATGGGTAGGGCATGTTGAGAAAGTCATACAGAGAGTGAATTATGGATGGAGAATGCTCAGGAGGTCATACAGAGTGTGAATCATGGACAGAGTGTGCTGAAAAAGTCATACAGAGCATGTATATTCTGAAAGATATGGAAGATCTGGTGTGAAATAGATAAATGTGTCTATGGATTACGAGAACTTTTTCCAGAATAATAACAATTATTGCAGAAAGTAAAATTTCATGCTCTATAGTTGTTGATTCTGAGGTGTGGGCATTGGTCAGTAAATACCTTCAGGAAAGGTGACATAACTACATATCAAAATGGTTTAATTTATTAGCCATTAATGAAGTAATCACGTTAGCTCACTATCTGCAATATGTAGAAAATACAACATGAAGATCAATACACAAAAGACGGAATGTATGAAAATATGCAGAACACCAAGTCCACTAATCATATATATAGACAATATAGGAGTAAAACAAGTAACAGAATTCAAATATCTCGGTAGTATTTTTACAGAAAATGGAAGCCTCGATAGAGAAATAGAAATGAGATGTCAAAAGGCAAATGCAGTAACATACCAACTGTCACCACTTCTTCTTCACCCCAAGATCGAGATTAAAGTTAAGAGACAAATGATCTACAGTATATTCCTACCAACACTGTTACCAGTGCCAAACCTGGTCTCTCTCATCTTCACATTACAGAAAGATAGTGACATGCGATGCCGGTGTCACCAGGCTTGATAGATTGTGAAATGAATATATTAGAGAAAGAATAGGTATAATATCTTGTACAGATTACATAGAGAGAGAACAGATCAAGTGGTTTGGCCACATTATGAGAACGCATCACAAAAAGTTGACCGTACAAGCATATAACCAAATGAGATCAGGGTACAAAGCCAGAGGAAGACCACGGAAAAGATGGATAGAAAACATCAGGGACATCCTGAATAGACACGGTCATAGCACAGCTGAGGTCACACATCTGGCTTTAGAACACAAGCACAAGCTCCAATCACCCCTACGCTTAACAGCAAGAGTGGATCACAAACCACCTGGGGATAGACAATAATGAAGTAATTAAACCTTTACAGATAGTGTGTAAGGAAGGCCAACCAGGGAAGAGAGTGGAGCTTGCACTGTGACTACAAACAATAATCAACCCTCTTCATCTCTATTTGATGTTTTATAGACCTGTATACTGTATATTATAAAACTACTTTGGTGTTGCATGTTGCCTCCGTTTGATTTTGTGATTTCAATCTGTGTTTGTTCATTCCTTTCTTGCTAAAAACTTATTGATTAAAATGTTGATTGTGTGATTTGTTCAATGTAAAACTGCTATTTAGCACCTTTTATATATATATATTTTTTCAATATTTACTTGAATTCCTTATAAGAAACAGCACTGATAAATTAAATTAATGTGGGTGATGATTTATTTTCCATGCTCAGAATAATGGATCAGGGATTGAAATGTGATGTGGCTAGAAACAAGCATCATTATTGATTTAGAAGAATGTTTATCAACCAAGAGAGAATTGGAATTGTTAGTGTTGTGTAATGGCAAATATACTTAAGGAAAGTTCGGAGTACATATGGACACATGTCGCAATGATGATGATCTTTAGAATCACATTGAAATAACATTCTAACACCCTAATAGGAACTTTATAATAGGTACATGTCTCTATAGTACCAAACATGGCTGATAAGGTTAGATTGAAAGTTAAACTTTTCAGGAAGACACATAGGGGCACATGCACTGGCATAATCTTACATATTTTACCAAAGAGAACAATAGAAGACATTAAACTTGCTTGCATGAGAGGAAAAGAAAAAAGCCTTTAAGATAACAAATATGAAAGACTAATAATAATCAAGAGTGAGGAATTTAAAATTAGCATGCATAATTAGCATGGTTAAATTTTGGGTTGGTATTCAGTACGGGAACCAGTTCTCTCACATGGTGGCATATTAGCAATATTGATACAGACGTCCACTGTTCAGTGAAAGTGGTAAAACACTGAAAGTAATAGTTATCATGCCAAGGTCAGATGTGTTGGGCCATTGGTACATATACAATGGTAACACAATGCCATTCCATTCCCTGGACTGCATCCTACTGGAGATCTAGCAGGGCCATTGATCTGTTATACAAGAGAGATCTAGTGGGAGTTTGAGAATGTACAAACAAAATTCAAACGTGAAAAAGTTGCAAATTTTCAGTACAAATTTAGGAATAGAAAAGAATACGGTAAATGGAAAATGTGTTAATTCATGTTGCAAGGTGAATACGTGCAAGAGGGAAGAACCTGGTTAAAATCCAATTTGTTGTCTTCTGACTTTTTCTATAAATCCATGATGCTTGTTAATTATATTATAAATTTAATATTTTAATATTATGTAACTATTTTTGCTTTAATAACAAAATCTTTGGCAGAATTGAACTTTTAAAGATTCATATTTAAATAAAAAATAAATAAATAATAGGTTGTTTCAAAATTGTACACAGCTATGGAATAATTTAAAAGTGCACTTATGCAAACACTGAAGACAAAAGTAATAACAAATAAAACAATAAAGAAATAATATTTAACAAATGTTACAGTACACACATGTTTAATTCTCAGCCTATACTATACACAGTTTTCCATGACAAGTTTTAATATGACTACATAGCATACATAGATATCCCTTTATTGTATAATCTTCTTCTTCTTCTGCATTCATTCTCAAAACCTGCTGATTACCAGGATAAGTTCTGAAAATGGAATGTGTTGCATCAGGACTCAAGCTTAGCAGCACCTTTTCACTGGACGCATCTGACTTCATCATGGATTCCGTGTAATATTGTGTCCATCTTATGGCTTATGTGTAACTTTGACCCTCTATGCAATGAGATAGCCAACTCCGTCCCAAATTTCCTTAGTTGCTTTTACATAAACCTGGTAGGTAAATGTGTCAATATTCTTTACCTCCCTTTTGAGCCCTGGAAACACACAGCTGATGGTACATTTATTAATATTTTACTTATTTATCCTTCCTGTCATCAGGCGCCAGAATAGAGCTTATGGTGTATTTCCTCAAGCATCTGTTTTAGGAGAGTTTTTCAATCTCGGTAAGGAAGGTAAAATATTATCTTAGCTTCTCTTGTCAGCAGTTTCTATTTGAGTCATCCTCTATATTCTTTTATTCTGTTGTTTCCTATAAGAGAGCTTTTGCTTTGTGATTCTTTGGCTGTTTTTTCTCATGTGGCAACACACACCAAACCTCTTTTTCAGATTATTGATGAAACTGTTGGCTGCATATTTTGCTTATTTCTGTACTAGCCTTACATTCATTCCATTGTGTACATAGTATCTTTCTTAAACATTCAATTTCAAATGTGTTTGTCTATTCTCTACAATTTTAAATGTGTCTAGTCTATTCTCTATAATTTCAAATGTGTCTAGTCTACTACTACAATTTTGGTTGACTCCCTGCTTTCAATGTGTAAGGATGAATCATCATCATCATGTGGCATATGATCTAGCAGACATAATATAATTTCATAACTCCTGCTAATCTTGAGCCTATACTCTTGCATCTGTGATGTCATGTTCAGGTGGTGGTCTTTGAGATCTTGCGTCCATCTTATTCATATTTGACCTATTTTTTATTGCCCTGAGATCATCCCCTGCCTTCATTATGGTCTTTTATAAGCATTCATCTTGTTTAATATGGCCAAATACTGCAATTTTTATGATATAACCTTGTTGTTTAGCAAGTTTTCTTTTGCTTCAATTCTCTCCCAATGTCCCTATTGATGATTATTTTGGTCCATGGTATTCTGGTTGGATTATAGGATGGAATTATACTTCAATTTTAAGAAAATTATACTTAGTATTGTAGGCATACCAGTAGACAGGCTATAGAGATACTACTTTGTTAAGGGATTGGGAGAGGGGGAAGTAGTTTTGTCCTTTTTTTTAGCTGTTTGTTAGTGGAGAGTCTGACCCTAGGGAGTGGAGAGTTTGACCAGGGGAGAGTTTAGGAAGGGCAGTTTGATCCTAGGGTGGGGAGAGTAAGACCTTAGAGAGGTGAGAAATTGACCCTAGGGAGGGAAGAGTGACCCTCGGAAGGAGAGAATTTGACTCTAGAGTGGTGAGAGTTTAGGGAGGAGAGAATTTGACCTTAGAGAGCGGAGTTTATGGAGGGGAGAGTTTGACCCTAAGGAGGGGTGAAATTAGGGAGGGGAGAGTTTGACCATATGGAAGGGAGAGTTTTACGGAGAGGAGAATTTGACCCTAGAATATGAGCCAACCCCTCTCATATCTACGGCTTGCTAATAAGACTGAATGTCTAAGGCACTAAGTAAAGTCTTTATAAACACATATTGCCAGCACACATCAAATTCCTTTAACAGATACTGGGAGAGGCTGAACACCTATGGGTCTATTTGGATTACTATGAGATCATCCTAATAACGAATAAATAAACAAAGGTATGTATTCAGATTTTTAAGAAAACAATGAAGAAGTAAGTAATTTAACACTTTTTTTACAGCAGAAAGTAAAGAATAAGTGTAACAAATAAGAAGAGATGAGACAATTACTGACAAACATTTACAACAGAAAATTGAAGAATGAATAAAAGAAATGAATAGAACAGTATGAAGAAAAAGTTTGTACTTGTAAGCAGAGTGTAAAAATACTTGAAGACAGTTAACAGGGATAGTGAAAAATGTTCATGGGTGAAGTGAAAATTGTAAAAATAGGCCTATACTATAAAAGTAGGTGAAAATGTAATATTAAACATAGGCTAATCACAGTACATAGTGCACAGTATATTTTAAATTTAAAAAGCAAGCAAACAATAAAAGTGTATTTACACAAAGAAAAGACTCAATTCAAGATGTAAACAAAATATGGATAATGACCCCTGCAAGAAAAGTTCTCGTTTGTAAGTATTAATCTTAGAGAGCTCTAACATTAAGACAGCTACTAATGTCAAATAGATGACTACAAAAGAAGAAATATTTTTTTCAGCAAGGTAATAATTTTCTGCTGTAAAATTGCTTTTTTCAGTGGTAGCATCTCAGGATATGTTCCAAATTAACATTTTGAATGAATAAGAGAAGTCATTCTGAAAGTAATGTATATTTCAAAATTATTGGCGGGACACACAAAGGGACACTTTTGCTATTATGAAAATCCCAGAGTTAACTAATACTCAAGACTATAACAGCACCTACACTAGGTGTGGTGTATCTTTCTAGCTTGTAAATTCAAGGTTCATGTGAATCACATAGCATTAGATTTAAGGATAAACTCCAACAGACTGCAAAATCAAATTAGATTTTACTTGAGACTTGACTGTACCTAGAAAACCAATATCATAGTCGACACAGTATAAAAATGTCACAGCATAGTGTCCCATAATTTTCAAACACAGAAATCTAAAGTACTAAGGCAACTATAGTGAAACAAATATTCAACATAGTGTCCCATAATTTTCAAACTCAGAAACCTAAAGTACTAAGGCAACTTATAGTGAGACAAATATTCAGGCCCCTTACATGATCAAGAGAGTGGTGTAGAATTGTGGCAACTTCTTCCATAAGTACAAATTATAATAATGCCTCTAGACCATGCAGCACATACTTAAAGGTGTCAAGATTTGTGTTTTAAAAATAAATAGTGGAAATACATTTTCTAATGTCTAATAAAACAATTGTTAAAGTGCAATTAAGGTCAAAACATACCACTAGCCAACATTATCTTTCTGTTTGAAGATTAAAGCAAGCAAATGAATAATCCCACTGCACCGAACCAAATCAAAGTTTTCCAAGGAGTTTCACACCAACCAAAATCCAGCTTCTCTGGACACAAAAGATAACTTTAAATATCCTGTGTATAGGGAAAGGCATATAATAAATGCGAGAGACATTTGTTCAAATCTGTAGTCTGTAGAGCAACCCAGTGAAGTGAAATTGTTGTTTATACTGCTGATAAACAGATCATCATTATAGACAGCGTGAGAACAAAAATCCAATTCTACTGATTACTATTTCTTAATTGAACCTAACACTCAAAGAAGATTTCTGCTGTAAAGCTAAATAGCATAGTGTGGGTGAACAACCATCACGGCATGGAGTCTAAGCATTAACCACTTACTTATAACTGGCTGAAAGACTGTCCCAAGATGTTGAGTTTGTGAGAAATAAAGAAGATTGAAACTTGACATGGATTCCTCTACTGAGAAGATATATTGCATTCAAGTCCAACTCAACTTATTACCGTTCCATTACACATGCGAATGTTAATGACCATATCCTTACTGTCTGTTTTCTGTTGTATGTTTAATTTTGTTTTAAATTTTTGTCTTGATAAAGGCCTTTTGGTCAAAACATCGATTTGTGTGTATTATAATGTATATCTTTAGTGATTAACAAAACTTCATTACCATATTCCTGTTATTATCATTTCCCAACTGAAACCTGTCGTTAGAGTCAGAGAGATTTAATTTAGATTAGGTTTAGCCCCTAAGAATAAAGTTGGTGATAAAATATCCTGGCACAGAATCAATAATCAAACGAAGTATCAGATTCATCTCACAACATAGATCCCTTTGAATAAAAACGCATCTTCTCAAATCACTGCAAACCTCTGAGTATTGGAGTCTTATGGGTAATAAAAAAAAGTTCTGGAGGAAGTCCTCTCCCCCTCCCCTCATTTTCATACCAAACTGTAAATAAAAATAAGAGATTCATTGCTCATAACCTCTGGGAATGAAAGCAACCAAACAATTGTTGGTGTATAAGCCAGTCAATGGGATTGTTGGTGTACATACCCATCAATGCAATTGTTGGTGCACATGCCAGTCAATGACATTATTGGTGTCAATCAATCAATCAATAAACCCGTAACCCTTCAGGGTCATAGGGACACCACATTGGATGCTTCAGCACACAGAGTCCTCCAGCGAATTCTATCCTCAGCGATGCGGATGAGTGTGGAAATATATTATCCTGCCCATTCCTTGATGTTGTCAGTCCATGTCTTTATTTGTCCTCCTCTTGTCTAACTCTCACAACAATACAGCACAACAGAAAGCACAAGTGACTTACACAGTGAATGTAGTGAATATTATTGGTGTACAAGCCTGTCAACGGGATTGTTGGTGTACATACCAGTCAATTGGATTTGTGGTGTGCGTACGAATAAATGGGATTGTTGGTGTACAAGCCTGTCAATGCCAATGGGATTGTTGGTGTACATACCAGTCAATTGGATTTTTGGTGTGAATACCAATAAATGGGATTGTTGTTGTTCATACCAGTCAATGGAATTGTTGGTGTACATGCCAGTCAAAGGGATTGTTGGTTTACATGCCAGTCAATAGGATTGTTGGTGTACATGCCAATCAATCAGATTGAGTTGCAACAGCACATTTCTGATTTGTATGTTTTCTTATATAATTATGTTATATATTTGAAAGCAAAATCTTTATATATTATCATTAATGTGAAATTTAGGAGATCAATGGTTGAATATTAATTTGAAATTTAGGAAAAACATGGTTGAATATTAATGTAAAATCAATATTGAAAATATCATAAGGCGCGGGGGGGGGGGGGGAAGAATAATGACTGATAATTAACGCTAAAGTGAATTTGAAGATTTTACATCTGGTTGGATCAATATATGATTAGAAATTTGAAACCATTATTTAAAATATTCCAAACAACTGAACAATTTTTGAGGGGTCCATAACAAATTATATAGACATAATAAATGAATGGTGCTATCAATAATATACTAAATTATGCAGACAAAACCAAGAAAATACTAAAGTGAATGATAGTACTATAGCAGATTATGCTGTGTGATAGTTATATAAAAACATAGCCATAAGAATCACTTACTTCTTGATTTTGCTGAACATATACACAAAAATATTAATAAACTATTAAAAAGCAATCTCCAATATTTATTCAACATCTCTTAATAATTCCTATATGCTCATTTTAACACACAATCACAAATAATAATTAAGGAAAACATCTAATATAGTGTTAATTAAAAGATTCCTTTAACATTTAATGATGAAGAACATCCTATATAATATATCTTTGTCAATTGAGGTGAGAGGAATCTTAGAAGATATATAGAAACAATTATGATGTATGAAAGTGAATAGACAATTAACAGAATAGTAAGAAATGATTTAGAGACTTTAGACTTTGATAAATGAATGTCTGTGTAAAATAGAAAGTCTGAAATGGCAAAAGATCATCAATGAGGAACTAAACAAACAACAATGAATAGAGCTTGAAATGGCACTAGAGATGATATATAAATACATTAAGCAAATTGATATAAAAAATTGAGAAACATTTTATCTATCTATCGTCTTTTCCACAAATGCTGTCAGGCATCGTGGGGGAGTTGAAGTTTCCTGTCTTTGGCCATCTTTTTTGTGTTTGTCATGGCTAGGCTGTGGTTTTTGAGAATCTCTCTTATTGAATCTTCCCATTCTGTTCTTGGTATTCCTCTTGCTTTGTAGCTGTTCTTTCTGCTGTTGTATGCAAGGATGGCTGGTTGTGATGGCTCCATTCGCATAAGGTGCCCAAACCAGTTGATCGGTTGTCTCTCTCTATATTGTTTGCATGATATGGCCTTCACTATCACTCTGATGTCTTCATTCTTCATTCGGTCTCTTCTGGTGATGTTTATAGTCTTTATTAGGCATTTAATCTCACACATTGTAATCTTTCTCTTGAGTGTTTTTGTCAGGGGGCCGTGTCTGGCACTGGTAATGTAATACTCACTTTACGCTAATCCTTAAACTTCACAGGTGTTGGAATAAAAATGGTGTTTATTATCTGCCATTTGATCACCATGTTGATCACTGGGTTTTTATGCAGCGGTGTCAGTTGGTAAGTTACAATGTTTGCTTTTATTTGGCACCACATCTCAATTTCACTATCAATTTTGCCATTATAGATAACCCAGAGCAACTTAACAATGAACTAATTGAACTGCTTTTTGCAGATGACCAGAGTCTCATTTACGAAAATTAAGAACTGCAAAATCATGTTAATGCACTATCCACAATGTGCAGAAAATAAACATGAAGATCAATACACAAAAGATGGAAACTGTAAATATGCAGACCACCAAGCCCACTAAATATACAGATAGGGGTAAAACAAGTAGCGGAGTTCAACTATCTCTGTAATATTTTCATAGAAAATGGAAGCCTTGATAGAGAGATAGAGACGAGATGTCAAAAGACGAATGCAGTGACATACCAACTTCTATCTGAATCTTGGGATGAAGAAATAGTAGGAACTTACTTCTTCATCCCAAGATCGAGATGGAAGTTGAAAGACAAATGATTTACAGTATATTAATACCAACACTGTGTAACCAGTGCCAAATCTGGTCTCTCTCATCTTCACATTACAAAAAGATAGTGATGTGTGAGATGAAATGCTTGAGGAAAGCTGCAGGTGTCACCAGGCTTGACAGATTATGAAATGAAGACATCAGGGAAAGAATAGGTATATTACCTTGCACAGAATATATAGAAAGGCAGAAGATCAAATGGTTTGGCCACATTATGAGAATGCATCAGGACAAGTTACCCATGAAGGCACATAACCAAATGAGGTCAGGGCACAAGCCAGAGGAAGACCACAGAAAATGTGAATAGAAAGTGTCAGGGACATCTTAAACAAACACAGTCATAGCACATCCAAGGCAACACATCTGACCTTGGAGCACAAGCTCGAGCTCCAATCACCCCCTACGCTTAACGGCAAGAGTGGATAACAAACCACCTGGGGAAAGACAATAGGCAATAGAATCAATAAGAGGTTTCACTATTTACTCAAGGATGCTAGCTGATCTTGATATAATGTTTTTATGAGGTGGATTAGGTGTATTGGGAAACCCATGTCCTTCATGATATTCACAATTTTTGATTATGTACACAATCTAATACTTTGGTGTAGTCAATAAAACATGTGTAGATGTCAACATTAAACTCTCTGCATTTCTTTATGATGTTCCGCATATTGAAAATATGGTCTCTGAAACCTGTCTGAAACCTGCCTGTGCTTCATTCAACTCTTATTCTAGCTTAGGCCTATGATGTAGTTTTTTTCCATGATGATATCAAGTATTATTTTGCTGGCATGACTTATCAGTGTGATGGTTCTGTAGTTGGTGCATCAACTGATTAAACTTCTCAATAATAAGTTACAGCTGCAGCAAACTGTAATCTGACAGGCAAAATTTGGAAACAGTGTTACACAATTTTGCTATAAACTGGAAACAGAGATTCATCAATGAAAAATTAATGTTTTTGTGAAAAAGGCCATCATCAAGCACACAACATAGTCCACAATGAGTAGAGCTGTTGATGATCACATCTCAGCAGAGCTAACATCATTACTCTGATTTGAATTTTCACCTGTTGGATTACACTTCTCAATACTCACTTTAGGCCTATCCCTAAACTTCACATGTGTTCAGTTCTTTTCAATCAACAATATAACAACCACAGAACACTTTCATAGTAGCTGGAGATTTATGATCCTCACCACATTCATAATGTTGCATACCCATTTCCACCTCCGTGGACATAAGAATCAAAGGAGACAGAGGGATTTGGAGAAAAATGTTATAAATGATGATGATTAAATAATACCTTTAGCTGTGAGCTTGACAACACATAACCTTTCTGACAAGAGCAAAATTCCTCCTTATTTCTGATGTAGAAGAGTATAGTAAATGGTTGGATGAGGTGGAAGCAGGTTTTGTTGAATGTTGGTCTTGGAAATTTGAACAGTAGAAGTTTGACTATTTCTTTATGATGGTTACAGCCCCTACAGTTTTGTTTATGTAACAGATTTATTATATTCAGATGTTTATTGACAAGTGACATACCTCAGTTGAAATATCAGACTGATTTTCTCTCCAAAGTTGCAAGCAAACCGGTCAGATCTACCACCATCTAAAAGGCTTTTAGTAGTGATCTAACAAGGCTTTTCTTCCAGTAAAATCCCTTCAATATTAATCTTCAGTCATAAATGTTTCATGTTCTGCTGTCCCCCCATCCATGCATGGGTTAAATGCATATTTGGTCTCAATTTCTTACTAGTGTCTTATATAAAATAATCCTATGGAGGATAAAGATATGCATGACATCAGATATTGCACCTTTGTCCTTTGTGACATACTCCTAGATAATGGTGCTTGTTAAATGTACCATCACTGCAAATGGGTCAACAAATATGACAGAAAATTAACTAGTTACTCCAGAAGCGTATCCCAAGATCCTGTGGAATAAGAATGCCTCCCTTCAGGAAAAAAACCCCCCCAAATCCATAAATCCCTCATAGTTCTTCCAAAATAGATTACTCCAAACATCTTTGACTGGAAGTACATTTCAACAAAGAATTCTGGAAGAAGATTGCTTCAAGTATCATCACTAAGCTGCACATTATTTCTCCTGTGCACAAATGACCTACCAGATGTAATAATAATTATAAGATGGTTTTCTCTTTATGACCATCACTGTAATATTTTGTTAATCAAAAAAGGACTATTGAAACATTGGGTTTTGACATCCAACTTTAAATCTTGAGGACAAAGGTTTGAATCCTAGTAAAGCCATATGTGCATAGATTCAATTCTGTACACTATTATTTATCATTATATCTACAGTACCATGTGACAAAAGAAAAGAGGAAGACCAAGAGAGACTTTTCGCAGAACAACTATTAAAGAGGGTATGACTTTATGTCTTAACAACATACAAGAATTACACACAATAGTATCACATCACTCGAACTGGAGAGTTCTAGTTTCTGCCCTATGCATCATATTCGGAGCTGAAGGAATATAGATAGATAGATAAGATATCTGCAGTTGCTGTGTTGTATAACTATTCAGTTGATTTTTTTGTTGTGTATACAAGTATGGACAACATTGTCCGGCTCTGTGGCGAAGTGACACAGAGAGTGTCTGTGACGGCCAAGGTACCGAGTTTGATCCCCGCCACAGGCATTTGAGCATCCAGATAATTCAGAAAGCAATGACAAATTACTAAACATATATATATTGCCTAGAAATCACTACAGACAAAAAATGCTGGGTTGATAGTTATATCCTGAAAAGGATACGCTACCAATTTTTAATTTAAAAAGAAAAATAAAATTATACTAAAGGTAAAGAATGGATTTATTGCTATTCAACTTTTTGGTGAATACCACCTATAGAAAATAATACTTAGTAGTGACTTTCATTCCAGATCTGTCTTATACTTGCCAGGCAAGTAAGTGTATTCTTGTTTTTCTAGATTATGATTGCTCATTTTCTATCACATTTTTTCTCTTCATTCATTGACTAATATCATTCTTTCTATCTTCTTCTATGTTCCTTAATATCTGTGATATATGCTCCTTTTGGCCTGATTTCATTTGATTTCAGCACATCTTTTCAGTAATTTTGATCTTCCATGTAATGGGACAGCCAACACCACACATTCGTTGCCTCTTACAACATACAAGGCACTGTTCTATTCTTCAATTCTTTTTAGGCCTCAGCAACACATGTGTCATCACGTTTTTCAATAGGTAGGCTAAGCCATATTTTTGTGCATTGTTGTTAAAAGGCTGACTACTGTGTAAAGTAATCAAATGTTGTTTGGCAGAAATGGTACCAACTGACAATCATTTTAAATGGCACCTAGGATTTTAAGGGTTAATAAAAAATACCTGCAACAAAATCTTAAGATTCATATTTTATAATATATTTTAGCAAAATGTACCGGGTAATTATAATGTGCTGTTGCTCTATATTTAAAATCTGAATTCTATCTACTGCATATTTATGAAATATTTATTCTGCATTTATCTTTATGTTCATTTTGTTTATTAGCTGTTAATCATCTAATCCTTGGCCATGTTTTAAATTCTAAGTACTAAAGCTACAAAGGAGGTATCACTAACACAACATTAAAGCAAACTAAAAATTATAATAAAAGGTGTTTTAAAATGTTAATGGATGTAAAGGACATCAGTTATTTACTGTTGAAAAATATCTTGGAAAAAATGTTATTAATTTATGAGTACAATTACACATTAAAAGCATTTTAATAGTGTTTTTTTCTGACATACAAAAAAAATGAGAGATGTTTAAATCAATAGGGCAAAAACAAAACCCAGAAAAAGAAAATAATTTAAACAGAATCAAATTAAAAGAGACAACTCAACATAAATTACTAGTAATTGAGAATGATGACATTCATGTGAAAAGTTAACTCTTACCATCTTCTTTCTGTTTCTGCAGATCAGGCAAGAGAGGTCTTTCACCTTTAGCAGCCAAATTGTTTTCTTGCAGTGAGGTCATGATCCATTCCAAAGCTTTTGTAGTATGAATCAGCTGAAGAGATAGGAAAACATGTTTAAGGCACATGAAATTTTCAATGGTTATTAATTAATACATTTTAAATTTATAATACATTTTTTATTTATATTTTATTTATAATACATTTAAAAAAATACATTTTCAATTAGTTTAATGAGAAAGATGTCAGCAAACAAACCAAGCATGCAAATAATGGTTTGCTAGGGTAAGCCAAGCCAAACTGATAGAAGTCCTAGTCCACTGAAGTTGGAGCAGCAACAGCCCTTATGCTGTAGAGGAGGAGGAGTTAGGTGCCCTTATGGGTGCGAAGGGTACCTGATCGCTCTCGTCCCAGGTTTAGCAGATAACCAAGATCCCAAAAGTACCTCTTCGTAGTGCACCCTGGTAACAGAAATGCAGCGTGCTGGTGCTGTTTCTGGCCAAAACTTTTGTTTGGGGACCATGTCCGTGAATGTGGAGGCTGCAGCCAGAATAAGAGTTGACTGCAAAAGATAAGCAATACCACCGACACCTTTGCGTCAACACATACAGCAACACTGTCAGCACACTGTGATGCAAAAATGCAGATGCATTGGAGGGCAGGAAATTAAAATGTCATGATATCTGTAGATGTCATCACAAATATCGAGTGTGTGCCAGTCTTCGTAAGGATAACATATTGAGTACAATGAGAGGGCAGCACAACACCTGAGGGCAGTGTCACATAGCAAAAAGAATAGGAAAATGCTACATGGAAATCAGAACTAAAGCATTGTTCAGACAGAAAATAAGCTTCTAGTTCTTGATGCTCCTAAATATGTGTGCAGACTCAGATATTGATGAGGGATTCATGCTGTCAGTGAATTACAACTTGGCTAAGAGGGCAAACGAACTCAGGCCCAACTCTAATGTCGAGTTTTCCTTTACCGGAATCATGCTCATAGATGGGAAAAGGTTCAGTACCTGATGGGCACAGGCACAATAAGTCTAATTACGTGACACAAGTTCACTGGCAGTGGAACACCTCATGCGAGATGCATAGTCGACCCAAGCATATATCCCTGATTACCACCTCTTCAGAGACTGCCACCCAGAGACATGTTTTGGCTTTTAAAATCCAAAGGCACAGTGGGTGATAAACTGTCACGGTAAAGAATCGATACACGTCAGTCAGCTGGTGACAAGAAGGCTGTCATGGGCTAGGAAAGCCAACGCGAATTAAAGGCATGCTGAAAATGGATGTGTTAGATATTCCAATGTGCAAATAGCACAGCTATGCTGTAAACTGGCAGCACAATGTACTTCGCGCTGCCTGGTGGAAATCACACAAACTTTCCTGTTGGTTATCAGAGAGCGAACACAGAAGAGAAGATATCCACACCAATCCTTGTACAGTCATTCTGTGCGACATACTTGCAGGAACAATGAAGGAAAGGAAGAAAATAGCTTAGCTGAAAGTGGAAAATTTCTTATCTGTAAATTTCTGGATATGCTCAAACAAAGAAATGGGCAGTTCAAGGCTGTAGGTGATTTCTAAGGGAAGCTTTTGTGAATAAAACTGTTTTCGCAAGTTTCTAACAGCGAGGCTTAGCATAATTTAATGTTGACATATAGATTGATGATAAATCAACTCAGCGATTGGAAGAAATCTGTATTAAATGTAGCACAAGATACTCTAGAAACTTGCAAGTTAGAGCAAGGAGAGTTTTAAATCAGCAAGCCACAGGAACTATAAGCGTGCATACTCTGCTTGAGAAGACTGAGCACCTATGGATTTTCTGGGTGTACAATGATGTCAGCTCATAACCAATACTCAATTACATTAAAAAATTGTTAAAGATATGCCAGGAATATTAGTTAGTTAACTAGTTAACAGATCTTCCTCATTGCACATCTGAATGATCAAACCATCGGTCTAAAGGTGTTGAGATATTCTCATTAAGATATCCTTTAGAATGTAGTGACTGACCACTCTATATTGAATTTTCTGTCTTCTCTGGCTGCCTGCATAGCCAAATCCCTCATCAGATGATACTCATGAAATTGGTTCAAGGTTGCAGATTAAAAAACATGTATTTCTTTGTTTTAAAAAGAAATTTCATTCAGAATATCAAATTTCCATGATAACTGTTATGATCTCCAGTAATACTATTATCTGCATTTCCCTGTTTCTCTTTGCCACAAGAATTTCACTTCAAAGCCATTAATATGTGCCTTGTCTTCTTCATTCTCAGTGTGTGCTGGGCCCAGCCTTTTTTAATTTCCTCTTCCAATTTCTCATTGATATTAGTGATGCAGTAAAAATTTCAGCGTTATATGCTGTTTGGTCACACAACGTTTGAAGAGATTCTAAGGCATCTACCTTCCAAGCCACTTAAATGGATATCCGTTTCACTACGTATTACTATACCTTGGTGTAGGGGTGTATAGGGTGCCAGGGAGGGATAGTATCTCTGATGCTGAGGCTGTCTTACTCCTTTGGAGTAGTTCTCACATCCTTGGTCCCCACCTGGCACTCAGCTCGCACCTGTGGCTTCCAGTAGTTGCCAGCATGCGGCAGCGGCCACACTCCGGTAACTGCTTTGGCAGGCTGGCCAAACCAGTTGAGGGTAACTGAGTGGCTCTGGCCCAGAGGTAAACACAGGGCATGTCTGTTCAAGCATGCAAAGCTTGGATATGATGGACAGCGAGGATGAAACATCTGATGTTCAATGGGCTGGAAGGTACTTGCCAACAGAGCGTTGTGGAATGCAAAGGGCTCTGTGAGACATGTAGAACACTCTGGTCATCCACTGCATCCTAGTACATCTCCAGTTATTTTGCCACTGGAACACTGATGAATCAGGAAGAGAGAGTGTGGTCAATGATTGATGCTACTCCTCCACACTTTAAACAAAATTCAGCACTGTCATTACTCAACTATCATCAACCATCATTATCCTTACACAGCAAGCCCTGTGGTGATGGGGAAGTGGCGAACCAGAAAGTATGGAATACTCAAGCAGCAATCACAACCCCGCACACAGGTGGATCAGGGCAAAGGGTTACTTCCTATTTAAATAAGGCAGAAATAGGATTTGGCAGCCCTCTGGTCAACTGAGCAGCCCTATTCAGGATAGCCCTGCTCACCACCATGGATTGGGAAGGGACTAGAAATGGTGTCCTAAAATAGCCTGCCTAACTTAACTAGGCCAGCATACAGCGGCTGGTGGGTACCTAACCACTGCGGTCAAAACACAAAAAAGATTATAAAACCATTATTAGTGGGAATGTGGAATGCCTGCACAGTCACAAACATAATATCTGCAGACAGACCAGAAAGAAGAACAGCGCTAGTTTCAAAGGAATTGGCCAGATACAAGCTCGACATTGTAGCAGTGAGAAAAAAAGCTCAGAGTGACGGATCAGGAGTCTAAATTCAACTTTCACATCATGCAACAGAGGCGTCCACAAGGATATACAGTAATGAGATGTTTGTATACTGGAGAATTAAAAAAACTTCAGCACAGCAATGAGCCTCTCCCAAAACATGGACACAAAACTAAGGGACTTGAACCTGGAAGATGTTAATGTTGAGGGTAGATGGGCATCCCTTCTCAAATATCTTTTATGCTACAGCTAAGGGGCATTTAGGCCTGAAGATGTACAAAAACTAAGACTGGTTCGATGGCAATGACAGAAATTACCACTCTGCTAGAGGAAAAGAACAGCGCCCTCATAAATCTTCAAAGTGACCCATCTTCACCTTAAAATAAAGCAAAATACATCAGAGCCCACAGCACATGCTAACAGAAACTAAGGGAAATGCATGATATGTGGTTACAACAAAAAGCCAAGGAGATCCAGAATTTTGTAGACAGGAGGGACTTCTACAATGCATTGAGAACAAGATATGGCCCAAGTTCTACAGGATCACCATCTTTGCTTAATGCAGATGTCAGTCCTGCTTATTAAAAAAACAAACCAAATCCTAAACCGATGGGCACAATATTTCAAAGCAATTTTATATAAGCCATCAGCCTACAGCGAAGACGCAATAGATCACATGTCATAACACAACATAAGAGAAGAGACTCACAAATCAAGAAGTAAAGACTGCCATTGGACAAATGTCACACAGAAAATCTTCTGGTATGGATGCCATCCCAGCAGACATCTACAAGATAGGATGAGAGGTACTTGTCCAGAAGCTTACAAAAACTTTTGTAATGTGCTGGAGATCAGGAACCCTGCCTCAAAACCTGAAAGATGCCTCAATTTTCAACCTATATAAAGGCAATGGAAATGAACAGTCCTGTGACAACCACTGAGAGATATTGTTGCTATCCATAGCTGGTAAAATACTGACTTACTGACTTACACAGACACTCACAGATGATCGTTTGCCTGAAAGTCAGTGCAGATTTCGTGCTGGTAACGGGACAGTGAACATGATCTTTGCTGCCCGTCAACTCAAACAAAATAACCAAGAACACCAAAGAAAACATTTCATGATATTTGTAGACCTTACAAAGGAATTTGACACAGTGAACAGAGATGGGCTTTTGAAAGTGCTCATCAAATTTGAATGTTCCCCAAAATTTATCAACATAGTGTGACAATTTCATATGGAATAATGGTCGTTGTTATCAGTGATTGAGTGTCATCACCAGCCTTTCTTGTAACAAATGGGGTCAAAGAAGATCCATTCTTGCTCCAACACTGTTCAGCCTAATGTTGTTTTCTGTGATGCTGAAAGACGCACCTACATCAAGCGAGTAACAGGAATACATATAAGATATAGAACAGACAGAAAACTTTTCAATCTTTGGCATTTGCAAAGCAAAACTTAGGTGCAAGACACAATGGTCAGGGAACTCCTCTGAGCAGATGACTGTGCACTGTATGCTGATTCTGCAGACAGTATGCAGGTCATGCTAAATCAATTTGCTGAAGCATGCGACAACTTTGCAATACCATCAATACAAAGAAAAAAGAAGCCATGTTTCAACCTACATAATAAAAAACTAAACTTAAATCCCCATATAATTATCAAAGAAAAAGAGCTTCAGTCAATAATTTCTCCTACCTGGACAGGGCTCTCTCACAAGATGTAAACATCGACACTGAAGTAAACAACAGAATAATGAAAGCTAGTGCCACATTTGGAAGACTCCGAAAAAATTTATGGGAAAGAAGGGGAATAACAACTACCACCAAACTAATAGTTTACCAGGCATCAGTAGTATTATCACTCCTTTATGCCTGTGAAACATGGACAGTATATGCAAGACATTATAGAAAACTCAACCACTTCCACCTAAGCTGCCTTCGTAAGGTACTCAACATCCATTGTGGGATAAAAACCAGACAGTGAAGTACTGATGAAGACTCAGTCTGTTAGTATACATACAATGTTGGACAAGGCACAGACATGCCGGGCAGGACACATGGTCTGCATGAAAGACCATCATCTACCAAATAAGTTGTTATATGGAGAACTCCAGACTGTCTTCTGCAAGGCCAGAGGACAGAAGAAGCATTTTAAAGACACTCTTAAAACATCACTGACCCACTTCAAAATAGACACAGATTCATGGAATCTTGCACAAGACAGATCAATTGGTGTTGCAGAATCAAGAGTGGCGCAACGGTTGCAGAGAACCTCAGACATAAAGTTGTGCACACAAAAAAACGCGCTAGAAGAAAGGCAAGGGCTGCTGAATGTCCCATAGACTCTTCCCACACATGCCCATTGGTTTACAATTGAGGTAGACAATTCGAAGCATGCATAGGACTCCTTAGTTACAGTCCACACACCATAGATATCATCATACCAGTTGAGCTTAATGGTCATTGTCGACTCCAACGGATGAACAACAACACCATGTCTCTGATCCATACATTAAAACATTGATGTATCATTTGACAATTGGATATTCAATCAAGACACATGGATATTCTTAATGTCCTCTAGGGAGATAGGATAAGTCAACAATGAAACACATACCGGTATTTGTGAATGCAACCTTCATCAGATTGCATGAACATCCTGTGATGAATGATGTGGCTAAATATAGACTGCTATATAGGCAGCCAGCATAGACATCATGTAATGAAGGATGTGGCACAATAAGACTGCTATATAAATAACCAAATGGTCAGAGGGTGTCCGACAAAGTGGATGGTGCCGCAGTAACCTAATGAACAAATAGTCAAGCAAAATGAATTAAACAGGTTACTAAAACACTTACCTTGCCTATTAATAAAAACCAAATCTTTTTCTTTTATTATTCTTGCACTCATCTATAGTGCCTCTAATTTCTCACTTTCGGTTTGTTTATAATGAATGCACACATTTTCTCTTTTACTAGATTCGTTGCCATCCCTGCTCTATGGAGACGGGGCTTGATGAAATCTAGTCATCTATTTTGTTTTTTATTTTGTTGTTTTCTGTTGTTTGTCTCTTGAAAAAGGTTCAATTTGAGCCGATACGTGGAGAATTGTCCTGTTTAGTTTTATTGTATGTTTTTTATATATCATCATCAGGTGCCGTGCCGGGTGGCGTAGGCGGTCATGGCTCTCCACAGCTCTCTGTCCACAGTATTATGTATCAAAGTCGTTGTTGTTTCTTTGCCGTGCCAGGTTGTCAAACTGTCTAATATTTTCTCACGTTGTCGCCCTCTGTCTCTGGTGCCTTCAATCTTGCCTGTTGTGATTATGTTCTCTAAACCTGCTTGTCTCATGAAGTGGCCAAAAAAAGAAGATTGCCTTTTTCTTATATTGTTGATTAAGGTCCGTTTCACATTTAACTCTTTTAACACCTCTACATTAGTTTTTATATATAGTTTTTATATATACTTTTTAAAATATATTTTTATTAATAGGCAAGGTAAGTGTTTTAGTAACCTGTTTAATTCATTTTGCTTGACTAAGACTGCTATATAGGCAGCCAGCATAGACATCCTGTGATGAAGGATGTGGCTAAATAAGGCTGCTATAAAGGCAGCGAGCATAGACATCATGTGATGAGGGATGTGGCTAAAGCCTGCTATGTAGGCAGCCAAGGAGTGCATATTCAATCGCTACATTCTTAGGACTATCTTAGGGAGGAGATCTGAATATCTTTAGACTGGTGGTTTAATGTTCTGTGAGCAATATCTGCCAACTAACTGATATTCTTGGCATATCTTCAATGACTTACAATTTGTTAATTTAATCTATTGATAAAGTGTTACATATGTTAATTTAATTTGTTGATAATGATAATTGGAACGAACTACTCTTTGCAGATGATCAAGTACTAACAGCAACATTAGAAGAACAATTGCAAGAACGTATGAACATAACATGTCAAAATTTTATTCAACATGAGGATTAATATTGAAAAGACCAAAATAATGGTAAAAGCAAAGAAAGAAAGAAATATAACTATCTCCATCGATAATCAACACCTTAAACCGGTAAAGGAGTCCAATTACTTTGGAAGCATTATATCAAGTGAAGGGAAAAACAGTAAAGAGATACAAAATAGATGCAACAAAACATACAAGATCCTAGGACAGATGACACATATTTAAAAAAAAAACAAAAATGTAAACATGGACACTAAAGTTGCATTATACAAGACTATTATTATTCCATCACTGTGCTACCAGTGCCAAACCTGGACAATGACAACACAAGACAAAAGAAAAACATGACAACAGAAAAGACATGTCTACGAAGAATACTCGGAGTGTAAGAGACAGAATTCTTCTTCCTCATTGTTCATTCTCAAACTCCTGCTGGATCTCCCTTGTAGCAAGACCACTGTCCTACTAGATTTCTAGCAGGATGTAGTCCAGAGAACGGAAATGCGTTGTGTCGCCGTTTTATTTGCGTCAATGGCCGACATATCCGTCTTCGGCGGGAGAGAATTAGAAATGATAATATCAGACAGATAACCAAAACAATACCAGTATTGGAACACATGAAAAGACAACAGATTAAGTGGTTTTCACACGCTTCTAGACTACCAACAGACTGATGGCCATTACACATATACATCATGGCTATAAAGCCAGAGGTAGACAATGTAAAAGATGGATCACAGAAATCAAATAAGTCACGGAAACAATCTTAGAAACAGCACACAAGAAGGTGGAACGCACGGCCATATGGCTAGAATGGTGGCCTCAGATTCCTGAGGTCCTGGGTTCAATCTGCGGTTGGGACAATGATGTTTGTCTTTCGGAGGTGCAACAAAATATTTTTCATGTACACGTCGCAGCGACAGCTTTGGCAAAGGGGCCGATACTTCCACAGCCTTAAAAGCCTCCCTGCAGTCCTTAACAGGAAAATATGCAGTAGAGAAAGTTGTTTTTTTTTACACAAGAGTGTCATCTCCAGAGAACTCTTCTATCCCTGACGCCACAAGGTAAACAAGGGTCACAGCGTATAGATAGATAAAGTGGTAGACTTCTACTGAGGTATGAAGTATATATATATATATATATATATATATATATATATATATATATATATATATATATATATATATATATATATATATATATATATATATATATATATATATATACTTCATACCTCAGTAGAAGTCTACCACTTTATCTATCATAGGTGCATAATCCCCGCCATTCATAGATACTCGTTCTCTGTTGTTCATAGACACACAATCTCTGCCACTCATAGATGCATAATCCCGTCATTCATAGATGAACAATCTCCACCAGTCATAGATGCACGATCTCCGCAGTACATATGCCTCACGTTTGCATTCTATAATTTTCCAATTAATTTGCAGTTTTTGTCAATTATCCATTGTTTTAAAACTTATTTGTTGCCCTTTTCTACCTGTCATCTTGCCCTCAAAAATAGGGCAAGATTTTTTTTTTTTTTTACATATCTTAGAAAATTCTCATTATACTGTCTTCACATAGATGTATGTTTTTAATAATCTCATGAATGTAAGATGGATGGATAAGCTATACACTGATGGAAGTTTGGTCTTCATAGCTCAGTTTACTTGTCAGAATATGCTGAAATGTTAAAATTGTGCCATCTTGCCCCCTGTTTTTGTTTTTTGTTTTGTGTGTGTGTGGTGTGTGTGTATGTAAGTATATTTTTTAACTGTCATATATGAGAATTCCTTATACATTTCTATAATAAACCTCATGTTGAGGATGTGATCTCTTGTTCCTCTGCCTGATCTGAATCCGGGCTGTGTTTCATTTATCTCCATCTCTAATTTTAGATTGATCCTTTGCATACCTACAGAGGAATATCTTACTAAGTCGCACTGGAACAATTTTTAACAAAATGTTAGAACAATGTTTACGATCATACATTGAAACACAATTTAAAAACACCCAAATGGGGTTCGGTAAGAACAAAAGCTGTACAGATGCTATCTTTACACTTAGATAGCTAACAGAAAGAGCCAGAGAAAACATCAAAGAATTATACATCGCATTCGTCGACCAAGAAACAGCTTGCGACAGAATAAACAGACAACTATGGAAAACACTATCAATATACGGAGTACCAGAACACTTAATCAATATATGCATGGGCATTTATGCTAATAGCCAATGTGAAGTAAGAACAAATACAGGAGTGTCCAATATGTTCCTAATTCAATCAGGAATTAGCCATGGATGTGTCCTATCCCCTCTTTTTTTTATAATATATACCGACCACATTTGTAAAATAACGAGTGCCAACAACGAATAAGATAACATAAAAGATAAATTGAATGAATTACTCTTTGCAGATGACCATGTACTAATAGCGACATCAGAAGAACAATTACAAGAATATATGAACAGACTCCACACAACGTGCCAAAAATTCAACATGAAGATTAATATTGAAAAGACCAAAATAATTGCAAGAGCAAAGAAAGAAAGAAATATCACTATCTCCATCGACAATAAACACCTTAAACAGGTAAATACTGCAGTATTCCTTTCATCTATGTAAGATGTCTTTCTCTTCCGGTAATCAATATAATGTAAAACTGCGAGAAATGTAGCAACAATTATACTTACGTAAAACACAGGTTTTACGAGCGATCCATTTATACAAGATGGACTATCACTAATAGTGATAGGGGGGAGGGGGGGGGTTATGATTTGTAAACAACAGTACTACGTTATACTACTAGTAACTGTTGTACAATAGTAATACTATTGTTTCATTTAGTCTACTACCACCAGACATCAGAAATACAGCCACTGTATTGTCTGCTTCACTGTAAAGCTTCACTCTTGTCACTTTCAAAAAAGACTAAATTCTTTTGTCACCACCCTTTTCTTGTCACCAGTGGTCGTTGCCATATTATTCCAACCACTCTTTTGTGTAGCTCTCAGTTGGTGTGGTCGTCGTCTTTATTCATTTTGTTCCGTCATCTTTTTGTTCATTTGGTTTCCACACATATTAACATTTTTTATGTACTTCCTATCCTTTCAGCACCTTACTTCCATATTTTGGTTGGACATGTTTGTGTGCTGTGAAAATTTATATTCGTCATCTTTTGATGTTTTGTGCGCATCTTTATAAAGACCTTTTGGTTGAGATGTTGAAAATGTTTTGTGTATTTTAATTTGTATGTTTTCTTGTTTACAAATCATTACCCCCTAGTTTTAATTATAGTCCGTCTTGTCTAAGTGGAACGCTCTAAAAACCTGTGTTTTATGTAAATACAATTCTCTTCTGTTAGTATGTGTCCTTGTTTGTCGTTTAGCACTTTTAATGTTGGTTTAAATTTGTTGTCTCTTAAGTGTCTCACATTTTCGAACGTCATTTTACTGTTACCTTGGTTTTTCTGCCCTTCATTTCAAGGCATATTTTGTTTATGTAGTTTTTCTTTTCTTGGCTAATTCTTCTTTGAATTTCTCTTGACAGACTTCTATAATTTGCTATATTTACTACTGTTTTTAATTTGTCTTCTTTCTTGGAACATGTTCATAGTTTCTTCTATATCTTTCTTCTTCTTGCTCATTTAGTTTAGCATGTTTTTGCACAGTTATTGAAAATGTCACTTACTTTGTTTTAAAGTTCACTTGAAGTGTATTCTTCCTGTATTTCAAGTAGTTATTTGAATTTGTTATGAATTTCAATGTTGTATTATCTCAGTTTATACCGTATACATTTTATCTGGAAATTACTTTTTTTTTAAATCTTTGACTTGAACTTTGTGCTGATTAACTCATGATCAGTGTCACTGTGTGCACCTGGTAGTGTCTTTTATTGAAGGATATTTGTTTTTCATCTTTGTTCTATTAGTATATAATCAATTTGATTTTTGTCTTCCCATAAGGAGACCACCAGGTCTATAGTCTCCTCTGGTGGTGTTTGAAAAATGTATTCATTACTATCATATTGTTTTCTGTGCAGACGTTTAGAAAACATTCCCCTCTATTGTTCCTACTAAGTAAGCAGTGTGTACCTTGGTTCAAGTCATGCTGATCTCTTACCTGAACTACTTTAGCATTGAAATCACCTAGAAATATCTTGATGTCTTGTTTATTTTGTTGATCGCGAATTGAAGTTGATCGTAAAAATCTTCAATTTCTTTTCATCTGCCACTGATGTTGGGGAATAAATCTGTGTAATGATGATATTTCTTTTTTCTCCTTGGTGATTATACTCTCATTTATGGGATAATATCCCAATAAAGAGGATTTGATGCTTTTGGAGAGGTAGAAGCCTACACCACCTTTTTATGATGCAGAGAAAATGCAAAATTCTCCATTTGTTAAAATGAAATGCTCTTTATTTGCACATCTATGTTCTACTATGCCCAGGATGTATATTTCTGCTATACCAAGGAAGTCTACTTCTTCTATTACTATGTGTTGCTTTTCATGTTTTAAACTCCTAACATTCCATGTTCCCAATTTAATGAGTTTGATTTACCTTTCTGCTTACGTTGATATCCATGATGTTGTATGAATGACCTACTGACTGCTCAACGAAAATTGTTCTATGTATATTATACTAAAGTTACACCACATGACCACAATCGCAGAGAAAAGTTTGATTAATCCATTCAAAATTTCTAGGCACAATATTCCTGTAGGTTGCCATTATTTTCAGGAAGGAACAACCACTAATCAGACACCGTAGAGAGAACATATCTATTCTATTCTCGTTAGCCATTTTGGTGGATGCTCAAATATGGAAATGACATGTTTATATGGAAAAGCAACATAACAGATACGAAACTGCTAATGCTAAGAACTTTCTTTTTCTTGTTGCAACATACAGCTGTGAAACATGGGACATAAATAAAACAGTGGCAAAGAGGATCAACACCTTTCAGATGAAATGCTATAGAAAGATACTTAATCATGGGAGGAAAAAAGAGAAATTCAGATATTATAAAAATATTGAAGATGCAAGAGTGTTGGTTACTAAACACAAAAGCAAAAAGAACACTACACCTGTTTGGTCATATAAAGCGACACACCTGTTTTGAAAGACAAATAATGGAGGACAGAGGACCAAGAAAAAGGAGAAAGGGCAGACCAAGAAGATAATGGACTGACGACATTAAAGATAACATGAATACGTCTTTACTACACTCATTGAGGACAGCACTACACTCTTGAAAGGTGACAAATAATCCACATACCTAGTAAACACTATTGATGATAAGCTGACATGGAAGCAGCACATAAACAAAGCAACAATAAAATCCAGGAGGAAGTTAGCTATCCTGAGAAAACTAAGTGGAACCACAAGGGGAGCCAGTGGGAATATACTTCGTAAAGTTTACCAGCAAGGCATAAGTCCACACCTGGAATAGGGTTCAGCTATGTGGTGTCCTGCATCAAACACCACATTACAAGATCTAGATAAAGTGCAAAATCAGGCACTTAGGATAATGTTGGGAGCAATTAAATCAACACCCATAGTAGAGATGCAGAAGTGGGAAGAATGCAAACATTTGGCAAACACAGAGACACAAAAGTACTAATTCAAGCAGAAAAGTTTCAGTGTATGCCAAGTCATCCAATGAAGGAAAGATTAAATAATCTAGCAATGGGGCAACTGAAAAAAAGCAGCTTTATTCACCAAGGTAAACAACTTCATAGACAACTTACAGACCAATCTGAAGTTGACAGACCCTTAAGGTCTGTACCAGAACAAACCCCCTGGAGTGAAAGGCATAGAATGCCAATATACATTCAGACCCATGTGAAAGAAATACTAAGCGAGGATGAACAGAATAGTGTGCAGCAAAGGACAGTCAACCTCAGTTTCCTGGATGAGGAATATCCACAAGATATATGGGTCAGAGTGTACACAGATGGGTCAGCACAGAATGCAGTGAGGAATGGAGGTGCATGTGTATATATATAGAATATCCACACAAGCCTAGAGATATGATAAGAACACCAACAGGGAAATTCTGCAATAATTATGATGCATAAATCCAGGCAATTAGCGTAGCAACTGAAAAACTGCTGATCTCCAACTCTGACCTACAGCCTGTGGTATTCCTGACAGATGCAAGGTCAGTACTTCAAGATCTCCAGTCTGGAAAACTAACAGACTTGCAAAAACTACTTAATGAATTGTCTTACCAGGATAGGGTAACCATGCAGTGGATACCCTTTCACTGTGGAATATCAGGAAATGAGAAAGCAGACCAACTGGCTAAGGAAGGTGCTGCCGAAGACCAACCAGATATACCAATCCCCTACCATCAGAAAAAAACAGACGATTAAGTCAATAAGAAAGTCACAAACACCAACACAAGATGACTATCACATTATGAACGGATCAGAACAAGTTGTAATTCTATGCCTCAGAACAGGACACAACTGACTCCGCTGTCACATGTACAATAAGTTCAAGACTGACAACACTGCCATGTGTGCATGTGGACAGGCAGCACAGAATGCCAAACATATACTTCAAAAATGTTCTGAGCATGAAACGCTGAGGCAGACATATTGGCCAGAGGAAACAACACTGGAATCAAGGCTCTATGGGCCACTGTATGAAGTACAAAAGACAGTGAGTTAAGGAGACAGAATTACAGATATAGACATGTTTCAAGTGAACGAAAGAAGAAGAATACATCGTTGGAAAATGCAAGCTGCATGGCGCAAGACAGAGAGGGGCTCAAGGAGTTTATTGGGAAGTTAATGTTCTGGAGAGAATATGTCACATGACACATATAGGAAAATATATATATCAACCTTTATAACACCAACCTATTAGACTCACCTGATTTTCAAAAGTCTCCATCCGTTTTTCTAGATCTGAAGGATATTTTGTAGCAGCAGAATCTGCAGAAATGATCTGGCTGGACATAGAAGCTGATGAAGCTTGACTCTCTTGTAATTCATCCACTTTAGTCAAAACTAACTCTAGCCTGAAAGTTGATATGCACCAGGTAACAGCAATTGACATAAAAAAGTTGTCATTGTTAGTCTATCACAAGTGAAGATGACCATTTATTGAATCCACTTTATGAAATTCTGTTTGAAGTATGTCCTTGGTTTTCATATGTGGCTGATAAGGCATATGGTGGTCCTAAAGGTCTTTGAACAGGGCATGGGATGATACATTTTTTATGTGTTTTATCTGTCCTTAACTTCCTAGCTTGTCTTCACTGTTTAGCTGCTGCATTTCTCCATCTCTTACACAATGTGCAGCATCTTCCCATGCCCTGATTTATGTCAATAACTTTATCAATTTCACTAAATTTAATTGTGTATTGCAAGAAGGTTTATAGGAGATTATGAGAAATTGTAAATATGACAATCATTGAAGCACTATACAAAGTAGCAACTAGTGCTGTTCTAATTAATGGTGATATTGGACATTTTTTTCAAAACAACTGCAGGAGTTTGGCAAGGATGCATATTATCACCAGTGTTGTTCAATATTTATTTGGACCACATCTTGTAAGAGACACTAAAGAACTATCAAAAAAAATCTCAATCTGTGGCCAACCCTCTGTGCAACGTCTGATTAGCAGATCACATTAATTTAATGGCTGGTGGTGAGAAAGAACTTCAAGAATTTACTTCTAAACTTTAAAAACTTGCAAAATCTATGGTTTGGAAACAAACATAGAGAAAAGCAAAATAATGGCAAACTGAGATGGCAACATGACTCATGTTAATATCTGGGCGACTGGTCAGAAACTAGAAGGAGTTGATACATTTAAATACTTAAGATCTTATATGAGCAGAGACAGAAGCACTACCAAAGAAATAAAGATTAGACTTGAACCAGTCAGCTGCAATGTCCAGATTAAATACCATATGGCAAAGGAGATAAAGTACAGCATAAAAAATAAACCTATATAAATCTCTAAAAATACCTATTCTTTTGTATATATGTGAGAGTTGGACAATTACAGCAGAAATGGAGAGAATACAGGCTTTTGAAAACAAATGCTATAGGTGAATATTACATATCCATTATATAGAACATAGAACTAACATATAGGGCAGTCGGGGGCAAGATGGCGCACTTTTCACATTTTATCATATTCTGAGAACTAGATTTAATTACGAGAGACCAAACTGCTATCAGTGTATAGCTTATCCATCCATCTTACATTCATGAGGTTATTAAAAACATACATCTACGTGTAGACAGTATAATGATAATTTTCTAACATGTGTAAAAAAAAAAACCATCTTGCCCTAGTTTTGGGGGCAAGATGGTGCAGTCAAAAAGGTGATACAAACCATTATAAAATGAGGGCAATTACCTCTGCAATAGGTAACACACAGGCAGTGTATAAATGTGTGTTAAGAATAGATATAATAAATAGCAACACTGTTTACCTTCCACGCATGTCGTAAAGGCGACTAAGGAGGTTATGGGATGGAGTTGGCTGTCCCATCCCATATAGGGTCAGTGACCCAAAGCCATGCTGAAGTCGGATGTGTCAGGCCAAAAGGCGCAGTTATCGCAGCAATGCTGTAAACCATGACACAACACATTCCGTTCTCTGGACTACATCCTGCTAATATGCAGGAGTTTAAGAACGAACGCAGAAGAAGAAGAAGAATAGATAGACCTAGTTTTGTAACTTTACTCTGAAAACAAAAGTTCTAAAAAAAAATTGTACAAAAGTTCCGTTTTAAAGCTAATAATGCTTTTGTAAGGTTTGTTTATCATTCATCATCATCATCAAGTGCCGTCTCTGCAATGAAGGTTGGCTGCAAAAGATGTCTCTTGTCTTGGTGGTGCACTCTGCTAGACTTGTCCATCATGTGATGTTACTCTCCCACTTGTATCTCTGCGTACCTCTTGTTCGCCTCCCTTTGACTTTACTCTCAAGTAAGGTCTTCAATAAGGTGTCATGTTTTTTAATGTGTCCAAAATATTTTATTTGCCTGATCTTTATTTCTCTTAGTAGTTCTTTCTTCATATTAAGTGTCTTTAGCACCTCTTTATTTGTTTTCTTCTTTCCAAGATGTTCTCCCAATTCTTCTATATACCCACATCTCAAAGGCATCAATTCTGTCTTCTAATTGTTTATTTAGTGATCATTAGTTGATCATTATAACTATATATATCACTCTCCCAGCCTTAGATCAGCATCCATGACATCTGCATTTTTACCATAACATTTTGAATGTGCCATCTTTCCCCAAATTACATAGTTAGCAACTTTAATAATATGTCACGAAAAAATAAAGTATCTTGACAAGTTAACGTGCTTAGTAACTTAACAATGCAATATATGTTTCATTTTAAACATGTAAAAAAACCAGGACAGTAATGATAACAGCAGACACGGAGTAATAAGTTGCCAAAAAATTAGATCGAGACCCATGAAAAACAAAATTACCTCATGGTTGAAAAACGACCTGTTCGTAAAATGTAAAACTTCGTTGTGTCATAGAATATACATTTCCCATCAGCCTAGTCACGTGTCCTACCAGAATAATCCATAGGCTCGAAAAAAAAATGAAACGCCATCTTTCCCCCGAGCCATCTTACCCCCGACTACCCTATGTGAGAAGCAAAATAAATACTCTTGCAGGTCAACAAGTACATCTTATGGCAGTGGTGAAGCATCGCAAACTTGTATGGCTCTGACACATGATGAAACACAATTCTCTTTTCAAAAATATCTTGCAGGGTACAGTTGAGGATGGAAGAAGAGGAGGTAAGTGGAAAGTATGGGTTGATAATATTAAAGACTCTCCACAATCAAACAAAGAAATGATAACAGAGAGGCATGGCAAAATTTGTGTGCTGATGTTTCCAGAGTGACAACCCTACGGCTTTGAAGGGCTATGGGTTTATTGTTGTTTATGTTAAAGGTTTTCAGTGATCCTTTTAACAAGAACTTGTAATGTGTTTTTTAGCCACCCTGACTGAGAGCGCATGCAATTTTTCATCTCACCACAGAGGAGTATTTTTGGAAGATGCTTTTCTTATGTACGTACTATATGACCTGCCTGATTTTTCTGCTTCTTTCGTTCACTTGAAACATGTCTATATCTGTAATTCTGTCTCCTTAATGAAACTCACTGTCTTTTGTAGTTCATACAGTGGCCCATAGAGCCTTGATTCCAGTGTTGTTTTCTCTGACCAATATGTCTGCCTCAGTGTTTCATGCTCAGAACATTTTGAAGTATATGTTTGGCATTCTGTGCTGCCTGTCCACATGGCCGTGTTATCAATCTTGAACTTTGTGTACATGTGACTGTGGAGTTGGTTGTGTCCTGTTCTGAGGCGTAGAACTACAACTTGTTCTGATCTGTTCATAATGTGATAGTCATCTTTTGTTGGTGTTTGTGGCTTTCTTATTGACTTGAACATCTGTTTTTTTCTGATGGTAGGTGATTGGTATATCTGGTTGGTCTTTGGCAGCACCTTCCTTAGCCAGTAGGTCTGCTTTTTCATTTCCTGGTATTCCACAGTGAGAGGGTATCCAATGCATGGTTACCCAATACTGGTAAGACAATTCACTAAGTAGTTTTTTCAAGTCTGTTAGTATTCCAGACTGGAGAGCTTGAAGCACTGACCTTGCATCTGTCAGGAATACCACAGGCTGTAGATAGAGTTGGAGTTCTGCAGTTCTTTAGCTGCCACACTAATTGCCTGGATTTCTGCATCATAATTATTGCAGAATTTCCCTGTTGGTGTTCTGATTGTATCTCTAGGCTTGTGTGGATATTCTATATATACACCTGCACCTCCATTCCTCACTGCATTCTGTGCTGACCCATCTGTGTATACTCTAACCCATATATCTTATGGATATTCCTCATCCAGGAAACTGAGGTTGACTGTCCTTTGCTGCACACTGTTCTGTTTGTCCTCGCTTAGTATTTCTTTCACATGGGTCTGAATGTATATTGGCATTCTATGCCTTTTTCTCCAATGGATTTATTCTGATACAGACCTTAAGGGGCTGTCAACTTCAGGCAGGTCTGTAAGTTGTCTACAGAGTTGTTTAGCTTGGTGGATAAAGCTGCTTGGTGGCATACACTGAAACATTTATGCTTGAATTAGTACTTTTGTGTCTCTGCGTTCGCCAAGTGTTTGCATTCTTCCCATTTTCTGCATTTCTGCTATGGGTGTTGATTTAATTGCTCCCAACATTATCCTAAGTGCCTGATTTTGCACTTTATCTGGATCTTGTAATATGGTGTTTGATGCAGGACACCACACAGCTGAACCATGTTAGTTTTCTCAGGATAGCTAACTTCATCCTGGCTTTTGTTGTTTTTTTGTTTATATGCTGCTTCCATGTCAGCTTATCATCAAAAGTAACTCCGAGGTATGTGGGCTGTTTCTCTTCTTTCAAGAAATCTTGATATGACCGGCTTTTTGTTTTGGTGAGAAGGTAAAGAGTGTAGCGCTGCACTTATCTGTGTTAATGCTGACGCACCATCTATTTGCCCATAAGGTTAGGGCATCGATAGCTCTTTGTATTTGTTTAGTGGCCACTGTCACATGTTCTTCCGTGCACCAGATCACCAGCATACATTGCCACTTTGATCCCATGTGGTAGTTCAGCAACTAGGTCATTGATGTAAACCAAGAAAAGTGTGGATGACAGGACTCCTCCCTGGGGGACTCCATGACACATTAGGACTTTCTTGCTCTTGCGACCATCTAATTGTACCCTGGCTCTTCTATTATGCAGGTATGCTTTTACCCATTTGTACATTCTTGAGCTAACCCTGCAATTTCTTTAAAGCCCTTCTTTCCAGGCCTTATCAAATGCTTTCCTGAGGTCTATCCATGCTTCTAGTACCAGTTTCTTATTTTGGAAGGCATCCTCAATCTCTTGGGAGAGGTAGGTTGCCTGATCTTCAGTAGAGTAGCACTGTCTGAAGCCTGCTTGCTGTGATACCAGAAGGTTTTCACTTTGATGGTAACACTGCATCCTAAAATTGATAATGCGTTCCATTGTTTTACATAGACAGCTTGTGAGGCTGATAGGCCTGTAATTGGAGACTGTGCTGCCATCTTTTCCTGATTTGAGGAGTGGTATCATTATTGCTTCTCTGCACGCCTGTGGTACATTACCTGCGGACCAGCTTGTGTTAAAGATCTGCAGCAGCTTTGCTTTTGCAGGTTTTTAATCATTTCATTGGACACTCCATCAGGTCCAACGGACTTTTTCATTTTCAATTTGGATATTGCATGCTCCAGTTCTTTCATTGTGATTCGTACCTCCATGACTTCAGGTATAGGTTCGCATTGTCCAATGTTTTGCTGGTTCTCTCGAACCTCCTGTTGTTTGTCTGGGCTAACTTTGACGTTACTGTCTTCTGCAAAAGAATCTGCAAAGTAATCAGCTGCATGTTCACCTGTTAAAATGTTTCTATCTTTATAAAATGTGATCCTGGTATTTCTCCCTGTACCTTCGTCATTTAGTTGTTTTACAAGTTTCCATAATTTCCGAATATCTCTTTCTAGGTTCAGCGACTCTGTTTTTTTCTTTCCAGCTGCTCCGTCTGGCTTGTAACTTGGCTCTTTGAAATTTAGCCTTTGTTTGCTGATATTTGTTGTGATGTTTTTGGCTAGGTCTGTTCTCAGCCTGCTGTCTAGATGTTTCTATCTCATTTTGCAGCTTTTCCAGTTCATCATTCCAGTAGGGTTTGTAGTTTTTGCGTGCCCCCTGGGTATGGTTTTACTAGCAGCATGTAGTATACATCTATTAAACTCACTCACTGCTCCATTGATGTCTTTGTTCAAGTTCATGTCCTTAGCTAGAACACTGGTTAAATGCTGGTACATTTTCAAGTCTGCCCTCTTATAGTTCCACCTAGTGACTGTGCTGCTGTCCTTGGTAAATTCATTGTGGATTTCCAGAAATACTTGTCTGTGGTCACTACCCCCAAGCTGCTTTCCAACGACACGTGTGATGTTCCATTCCAGGCCTGGTGAGTGCAATGCCAGGTCTGGTGTAGAAGTGGTGTGCCATGCTCTCGAGTAGAAGGTTGGTGAGTCTGCTGGCTGGTTAATAAGGATGATATTATTTTCAACCTGCCAGTTCTCAAGTTCGTCACCTCTCTTGTCCATGTGATCATAGCCCCAGCTCTGAGAGTGGCTGTTGAAGTCACAACACATCATAAGTCTCTCTTTATCTGGAATTGTGTCTAGTGCCAATGGTTTATCATTTGGGCAGTAGTAGTTCAGGAGATGGAATTCTGCACTGTCTGTTTTTAGGTGGAGTTTCTGGTATTCTGCCTCCTGCATATATACTTCCAGCTGACATGCGCTGATATTGTTTTTAACAAGTGTTAGAATTCCACCCTTTCGTCTGTCCTTTCGGTCAAACCGGTAGCACTGGTATCCTCTGATTTTGAAGGCTATGTCGCTGCTGAGGTGTGTTTCTTGGATAGAGCATATATTAACTTGTTCTTCACTTAGGACATTTTCAAGTTCCAATTTTTTCTGTATCCATCTTTATAACTGTTGACACCTTCAGCAGCATTGCAGTGCATCATTTTTATTTGTCGTTGGTTTGTTTGGCCAGTAGCTCTATTCCCTTGCCTCCTGGCTCCTCGGGGCAATTGAGAAGGACTTCCAGTAACTGAGGTTGGGCCCTTTCGAGGTATAGGGCCCGGCACCGTCCCTGCCTGAATGTCTGCCACAGGGCAGGCACCATAACTATTTATAGATGCAGACATGTTTCCATTGTGTTATGTGCGTGGCATCCTGATTATCTGTGTACCTTTTGGCTGGTTGCCTCCATCTTCAGCACTCTGCTTACTTGGGCCGGACTATGGTCCTGCTCGAGTGGGACTGCCCGACCAGACTTAGTTTCCAGCCCCTGATTGCTGAACTAAGCCCCATCACCACTTCAAAGTGCTGGCCTCGATGGGGTTGAATCTTCTATTTATTATGATGTAATCTATTTGATTAAATAGTCTTATTATCTGTGGAGAACTCCCACACAGAAAGCCCTCCACTTCCATTGAAGTCAGAGCAGCATCAGTCCTAATGAAATTGAGAAATTAGGTGCTCACGTTTATTCTTCCAAAATTAAAAGAACAAATGTATAAGAGAAAACACATTATGTTTTAGGACCTATATCTATAATGTGAAACTGAAAAAGGCATGAGAATATCTAAATACTACACACAAATTAAGTTAGTTACCTTTCCATAGATGATTTTACTCGTCCTGCTATGCTGTTTCTCTCAGTCTTCTCAGAAGAACTAAGGAAGGTGTCAGCAATGACATTCTCCCACTGCATTAGTTGTTTCTCTTCCAACTTGTTCTTGAAAACTTTTCCTAGAATATAAAGTTGAGTCATTACTTAATTTTTGATTAGACTTCTAATACACTAAATAAAGTTCCCTTCTCATAACACTTGGATGTATTGTGCATACAATATGTGTATGTTTAATGATGTTTAAGGAAGCTTGGCCACTAACAATGTCAAACAATTGCAGTCACAAGGTCATATGTTTTGGTTATCTTTCATTTTTTGGTACATAATGTACATTTGGTACATCTTATTCAGAGTTTAGCCATCAACCAAGCATGTTTTGGCTATAGTGATTTTCTAGGCAATAAAAATATATTCAGTTGTTTGTCACTGCTTTATAAATGGTCTAGATGCACAAATGCCTGCAGAAGGATTTGAACCCAATAACTTGGCATACTCTGAACCATGCCTCCAAAAAAATCAGACATCTCTCATTTAGTATAAGAAAAGGGGCAAATAAAAACTGGACATCTGCAAATGACATCTGCAAAACAATCTTGAATTATTTTATGATTAATCAAAATTGTTAGAAAGAATGGAAAATTGTTGTACCGCATGGAGATTAGATCTACATAGAGACAACCATCATCTAAAGGAAATTTTGGAAGACAAATGATGTAGAAACAATACACCTACACATTTTGAATCAGACGTGCCCCACCGAAGACGGATGTGTCGGGCCATTGGTGCAAATAAAACGGCAACACAGCGCATATCCATTCTCTGGACTACATCCTGCTGGAAATCTAGTAAGACCATGGTCCTGCTACAAAGTAGATCCAGCAGGAGTTTGAGAATGAACGCTAAAGAAGAAAAGAATAATCAGACGTGTTATGTATAGGGCCTATAATAATCAAAACCTGCCAGAATCACAGAATGACACAATAAGTCACAAAAGAGGACACTATATGCGGGTTTTATAATTATAGTTCCCATATATACTGATTTGATGGATTGTTTCAGTTTTTAAGCATTGTCCCAGCATCTTGGCCAGTTTTTATTCTGTCCTGGTTATATTTACTAAAAATATAATTTGTTAGGAGCACTTGTTTGAAAGAACACACACTATAACATTGTGTGTCGGTCATATAGTTGAGGTGTTGTGCCATTCAATCTATTTATTTATAGGTCACTGGTTAAACCACATTGCATATAGATTTGTTATTTCACCATAGTTTGCCATTGTCAGAGTCTGCAGTCAGAAATCTTTAAATGCATAAAATACATTTCCTGTGTTTTGACAAAATTAAAAAGAAGCAATTCATTTGAAAGGTTATTTCTACTAAAAATAATATAAAGTTCTTGTTTAATTTCTTCACCATTTGGTCTGACACATTTGACTTCATTATGTGTTGTGGGTCACTGAACTATTATGAAACGGGACAGCCAATGCCACCTCCAAAAACCTCATTATTTAAATTCTTTCATAATGCATGGTAGGTCACAATCTTGCTACTCTTTGATTCCTTTTTGGACTGTGGTAACACACACGATTATCAGCTTGACTAAGAATAAAACATTGTACCACTGTGCCATCATGGCTCAATCACTAGAGGTGAAAATCAAACATTGTACTACTGTGTCATTGTGGCTTACTGACTAGGGGTGAAGTTTCTTAAAAGTTTTTGTAATGAAAATGTATCTTCTGTATATAGGCCTATTCCCAATCTTCTGAAGATTAACACGATGCAGTTAGAGAATGGAACACTTTCTGTTATAGTTTACAGCTTAGCTGCAATGTTTAGAGACAGAAAGAGCTTCTTACTGAACTCATCCTTTTCCTTGGATAAGTTGCATCCAGTGCACAGTCTTGTGATTAGGAGGGACATGTGTGAGTAAATAATGAGGGGTGGTGGCAGCACAGGACGATGAGTGTACTCATACACCAGGCTAAAACGCTGAAAGCACCAGTGCATGTCTGTGTTCTCCTGCACTTGCTCAAATGTGTAACTGCAGACAAAGAAAGAAAATATTCATCAAAGACAGACAATTATGAACAAAGCTACACATTTTTATTATGTGATGTATAGTTGGATTTAATTCTCCCAAAATCTACCACTTTATATTTGGGAACAACAATAACATCAGATGGAAGTAATTATTCAAACAGATTAGGGCAGGAAAGAGCAGCATTCATAAAAATGAAGAATACATAGTTGTCAACTAGTACGGATATTTTGTATTGATGTGGATTTTAAGGGGGGGGGGGGGGGTGGGTGTTCTAAGAAAAACATTTTAATTAATAAAAATAAATTTAAATCCAATTTTTAAAAAAAGATCATTTGGTGTTCAATTTCAAGTAATATTACTAATGAGGACTGATCATCCTGCACAAACATATTGGAACATATTGATGAGCCAAAATAAAATTTAAAAATAAAACAAGCTCTTTTGGTACTAAATATGGATGTTTCTAATGTGCTCCAATACTGGTATTGTTTTTTTTATCTGTCTGATGTTATTGTTTTTAATTATATTTCTTAGTTAGTTAGTTAGTCGTCGGATCATCATCACTGCAAACTGGACACGTCCATAGTTTCTCTGATCTCTCCTTGAGTGAATCCGCCATTACACTTCTGCTGACAGTACTGGTCCTATGCTGGTTGACCATCATTCTTCTGTGTCCTCCAAAATGTTCACCTCTAGCAACACCACATTTCAATCCCTGATCTTTAATCCTAGCCATTGAAAAGGAATCATCATCCACATTAGTCTCACTCCCGCGTATTATATCTCTTAAGGAATTCAAAACGTCAGCGCGATCCATTGCCCCATGCCACAATCGCGCACGATGCCAGTTGATCCGCTCTTTCATTGCCTCGAACACCCACATGTCCCGGCATGAAAATAAATGTAACCACTTTCAAGCTCGCCTTTCTCAAGGCCTCAATCCAATGTTCGCGAACGAGACCCACTTGTACCTACTTAATCATACTCATAGTCACTCAAGATGCAGACCTGTGTTACCTTCTGTGTGCATAGCCACTCAAATGCCTTGGTCATCGCCATAGTCTCCATGGTCATACTACTCGTAGTGACCGCAAAGGAACCACTTTCCTCCTTGATTGTTTTACCTACGCATTGAGCTGTAAAGGCCCAAGCACTACGAACATGCCTAATTACAGATCCATCAGTGTATATAATCACATCCCCCTCTTTGGTATTCTCACTGATTAAAGTCTGCACTTCTTTCTCCACAGCTGTGGGACACCATTCTCTGCATTCCCTGCTAAGTGATATTACTACTCTCAAACAAGTTTCGAAATCTGTGGGTAGACCTATCCATTCCGCACCTGCTGCCACATCCTGAAATCTGCACACGCTTTGTATGACATCCTCAGCACGTCCCATCCACGACCTCCCTCGATATGTCTCTTGTGCATCCCAGTATGATACGCATTGCTGCATTCTGGATTCTATCCAGTCTTTCGATCTGAGTTTGGCTAAGAGTCAGAATTGCCAATGCATATTCCACCACAGCCACAACCAAACCCTGGTACAAAAGAAATAACAATCTCTGCTCACACTGCGCAGCAGCCATAACATTCATTGCTGCTAAGCCTTTGCCTGCCCTTATGATAACATGGTCAACATGTTCCCTGAAACTCATCCTTCTGTCAAAAAACACACCCAGATATCTCATTGTGCTAGTTCTTTCTAAACTTTTCCCGGACAACGAAACTTGTGGCGTGGGTATCTTTACCATGTGATTGTTCAAGGAAAACCATGTCACAAATGCCTTAGATAGATTAACCACTGCTCCCATATCTCAACACCAATTTGTCAGTCTGTCCAGCTCCTTCTGTAGTTCCACAACGCACTCCTCTAGATTTCCTGCCCTGTCTATACACCAGGATATCATCGGCATATGACATCTTTCTGCCAACACCTGTGATTTGATTCTCAGCGATATGTACTGTGTATAAATTGAAAAGTACAGGAGATAGAGGCGATCCCTGTGGCAGACCAGGGCTAATAACCATTGGTGCAGATATCCAGTTACCACACTTAAGAACTACTATCCTGTGCATCAATGCGGCGCATACCCACCGCACGACAAAAGGATTAACTGCAAGATTTAATAGCTGGTGCATCAAGATATCCAAGGACACCCTATTGTACGCATCCTCAAGGTCTATTGCGACAGCACGTGTCTCCATGCGCGAATCAAACCCCTCAAAAACAACCTGCGCAAATATGGCTGCATTCTGCCATGTCTTCTTTCCTGGGCGATATCCTCCTAACAATGTTGGTAAACACTTATTTCTTTCAAGATAACACAATACCTTCCAGGCCAAAATTTTTTCCAAAAGCTTGCCAATCGTATTCTGCATTGTTATTATTCTGAAGGCTCATATCCTGGTGTGGTCCTTCCCAGGTGTGGGTAGTGGAACTATATAGGTGTGCAACCAGTCTTCTTTCACTGTGCCCTTTAGAAGGCTATTATTGAACATGTCTGCGAACTCTCCCAACTCCTCATCCGTTCTCCGACTAATGTCATTGTATCTAATGCCATCTGGCCCTGGTGCTGTGTTTTTTGTACTTTTCAGCACCTTCCTGATTTCTTCAACTGTGATTAGCATATGGTTTTCCATGCTCAAGTTCACACATGTATCTGTAATTGTTTTCCTGATTTCTTGATATGCCTCCACATTTCTCTGACCAATTTGTGCAGTGTAATGTGCCAGCAACGCCACACCTTTTGTCTCATCTGTCTTCTGCCAGACAGTATCGTCACTCTGGAAATCGACAATAGTCATTCGTCTTGTCAGACCATTTATGGATTTGTGTAAACATAAAGTTTACATGTAAATATTCACACATATTTCTTAATTACACTCGAGTTTTCTTCGTAGATATGTCATTTTTGCTGTCACTATTTTTTTGTCTTGTGCTGCCATTGTCCAGGTTTGGCACTGGTAGCACAGTCATGGGGCAATAATAGTCTTGTTTAATGCAACTTTAGTGTCTATGTTTACATTTTTGTTCTTAAAAATATGTGTCATCTTTCCTAGGATCTGGTATGTTTTGTTGCATTTATTTTGTATCTCTTTACTGCTTTTCCCTTCACTCGATTTAATGCTTCCGGAGTAATTGTCCTTTACCTGTTAAGGTGTTTATTACCGATGTAGATAGTGATATTTCTTTCTTTCTTTGCTATTTCCATTATTTTGGCCTTTTCAATATTAATCTTCATGTTAAATATTTGATATTTTGTGTGGAGTCTGTTCATATGTTGTAATTTGTCTTCTGATTTTGCTATTAATATTTGGTCGTCTGCAAGGAGCAGTTTATTCAATTTGTCATTCATGTTATCTTCTTCGTGAGTACTTGTCAGTTTACAAAAATGTTCGATGTATGTTATAAAAAGTAGAGAAGACACACCCCTTGTGAACTCATGATTGGATTTGTTACTTAATGGACACTCCTGTATTTGTTGTTACAGGATTACACATTGGTTACTAGTATAAATACTCTTGCATATATTGATTAAATGTTCTAGTACACCATATATTGATAGTTTTTTCCAAAGTTTTCTGTCGAAGCCCTTTTCTTTGTCGATGAATGTGATAATTCTTTGTTGTTTCCTGTGGCTCTTTCTATTAGTTGTCTAAGTGTAAAGATAACATCCATACAGTTTTTGTTCTTATGGAAGCCTATTTGAGTATTTTTAAGTTGAACTGGTGTTCAATGTATGATTGTAATCGTTATTCTAATATTTAAAAAAATTGTTTTCCTTGTGTGGCTCAGTAAAGATATCCCTCTGCATTTTATGCAGTCTCTCTTACTGCCTTTTTTCTTCTATATGGGAATGATTGTCGCGTTTCTCAAGTCTTCTGGTGTTTCTTGTTGCTCCCATATTACATTGAAAAGTCTGTGTAGCCATTTTTCCCCGGTCTCTGTTGCTGATTTGATAAGTTCTGTTTGTATGTTATTAGAGCCTGCTGCTTTGTTTATTGGTGAATGTTTATTGCATTTTCTATTTCCGATATTAGTATATTTGGTTCTATGATTGCTGTTGTAGTGTTTATTGTTGTGTCTGCTTTTCCTTCCTTTAGGTTCTGTAGTTCTTTTAAATATTGTTGCCATCTTTCCGTTATTTGCTTCTGTTCCTTTAGTTCTTACCATTTCATCATTTATTATTTCTGTTGATTCATATATATATATATATATATATATATATATATATATATATATATATATATATATATATATATATATATATATATATATATATATATATATATATATATATATATATATATATATATATATATATATATATATATATATATATATCTTCTTTGTTGCTCATGTTCTTAAATTTCTTGCAGAACCTATTTTGTTAATTTTTAATAATCTGCGTTGAGTATGTCTCCATATTTTTTTCCAGGAGTTGATTTTGGCAGTTTTAATAATTTTCTTGGCATTAGTTTTTGCTGTCTTGTATTCTATGTAATATACTTAGTTTTTACTTTTTATTCATTTCTTTTATTCTGTTTCTTTTCTCTTGTGCCTTTTTAAAAATTTCTTTACTCCACATTGCTGTTATTTTTGGTTGCTTTACACTGTTATTCTTGTATCGGCATGATTCTTCTGCTGCTTGTGTGATAGCATCTTCAAATAATTTCCATTATTATTTTGTTGTTTAATACCAATATCATGAACACAGAAAAAGAAGAACATTGGAATTTTAAAATTACTGAAACTAAATGAATAGTGGCTTCTGAATACCATCATAAGAAGGAACTACAGTATTTTTGATACTTAAAGCGACATGATGGTATCGAAAGGTTGATTCTTGAGGGCAGAGTACCAGGCATGAGAAGAAGAGGAAAACCAGGAAGACGATGGACCAGTGACATAGAAGAATGTATGCACATGTCTCTAGCCATTATATCAGACCTGCTTGCCCAGGACAGAGAACTGTTCAGAGAATCCATGACGAACGTTCTGGAAAGAATATGTGACAATATACGTCATGTATATAGTGATAATATAGTCATGTCAATCAATCAATCAATAAACCCATAACCCGTCAGGGTTGTAGGGGTACCACATTGGATGCTTCAGCACACAGAGTCCTCCAGCGAATTATATCCTCAGCGATGCAGATGAGTGTGGAAATATCTAGCCCTGTCCATTCCTTGATGTTGTCTGTCCATGTCTTTATTTGTCCTCCTCTGCTTCTTCCACCCTCGACAGTTCCCTGCAGTATTGTTTTTGACAAGGAATCGTGCCTGCATACATGCCCGAACCATGCTAGTTTTCGTCGTTTCACTATTGAAAGCAATGGCTCCTGGACACCTGCACACATCTCTACTTTATTTCTTACGTACACATTGGTCTTATGTTCCCTATAGGAAATTCGTAGAATTCTTCTGTAGCATTTATACTCGAAAGCCTGTAATCTTCTCTCCATGTCCGCAGTGAGTGTCCAACTCTCACAACCATACAACACAACAGAAAGCACCAGCGACCTATACAGTTTGATTTTCACTCCAACACTGATGTTGCTTTTCCAAATCACAGTTAGCCTTGACAATGACGCTAAAGCCATCTCTAGCCTTATTTTTAGTTCTGCTTTGCATTTACCATCGCTGCATATACTGGATCCGAGGTATTTGAAGGTATTCACCTCTTCAAGCTTGTGTCCATTCATCATGATATTAGTCTGGTTTTCTGTGTCTCTACTGTTTACCAAAATTTTGCTCTTATCTGAATTGATTTCCATTCCGTACTTGCTGGTAACTTTTTCTAACTTTGATGTTAATTCTTGCAATGATTGTTCTGACCCAGCTATAAGATCAATATCATCAGCGAAACGCAAGTTGCAAATAGGGCGACCTCCGATCGATATAGACGTGTTGTAGTCATGCAATGTTTCTTGTATGATGTGCTCTAAGTATATGTTAAAAAGTACTGGGGACATTACGCATCCCTGTCGAACTCCCACAGTTGTTTTGAAGAACTCTCCAATTGTATTGTGTGACAAGACAGCACTATTTGCATTTTCGTACAGAGCTTCAATAATGTCTATAATTGTGGTGTCAAAATTAAATTTCCTTAGTATGTGCCACAGACCATCATGCCAAACACGATCAAAGGCCTTTGTAAAGTCAATGAAGTTGTGGTATAAATCACGTTGGTGCTGAATATGTTTTTCGATTAGTGTTGGGATGTTAAATATTTGTTCAACGGTGCTTCTGTTTGCTCTGAAGCCAGCTTGTTCTTCTGCAATTATTTCTTCCGACTTGTGTTTTATTCTGTTAAGTAGTATTTTGAGCATCACTTTACTGGGGTGTGTTATAAGGCTAATTGTTCTGTAATTTGTACACACTTTCAAATTTCCTTTCTTGGGAATTGGTATTATTAGTGATTGTGTCCACTCAGTGGGCCATTGTTTTGTGTTCCATATATTTTGGCATATTTTGGTCATAATATTTACCACATTAATGCCCCCGTATTTCAACAATTCTGCTGGAATGTTGTCTATACCAGGTGACTTCCCTCCTTTCAATGTTCGTATGGCCTCTTTTATTTCATCTACTAGAATTTCTGCATTTCCTATTTCTCTGTTGTTTAGTTCAGAATTCTGTAATATCGTGTAGTCAGGATTACACTTGCAGTTATACAGCTCCTTGCAATACTCTGTCCATCTTTTCACTATATCTGTTGTTTCATTGAGTATCTTTCCGTGTTTGTCTTGTATTGTAGATATCGTTGGTCTATTTGGCTGTGTTATCTTTCTTAGAGTGTCGTATGCTACCTTACTGTTTCCGCGCTTAATACCTTCATTGATGGTTTCGCATTTTTCCTCTAGCCACACTTCTTGTGCTTGTTTCATTTTCCTTCTGATGTTTTTGTTTATTTTGCAATATTGCCCTGACATTTCAGGGGCCTCTTTCTTAATCTTTTTCATTTCTCTCCGTTCGTCACACAATTTTAGGATGTCATCTGTTACCCAAGGTTTGTGTGTTATTCTTCTTGTCCCTAGTATTTCTGTTGCTGATTCTAATAAAGTTCCTTTCATGGTTTCTGTGAGAGAATTAACATCTTCATTTACAAGGTTTAAAGCTGCAAATTTTCCTCCCACTGTTGCCTCAAATATCTCTGCTATTTCTGGATCTTTCAATTTTTCTAAATTAAATCTTAATCGTGTGCATTTGTTTTGCGTATGATTCTTTTTCAGCTTAATTTTGATCGTCAATAGAACCATATCATGGTCACTACCGATGTCTGCTCCTGGAAAAGTTCTTGTTTGTGCTTTGTTTATGCTGGACTTGAATTTTCTCGGTGTAAGAATGAAATCAATTTGATTATGTATGTCTGCTTTTGGAGCATGCCACATTGTTCTTCTGGAAAGCTTATGTGGGAATAATGTATTTGCAAGAGTAAATTTAAATTTATTGGCAAAATCCAATAGTCTTAGTCCTCGTTCATTCGTTTCTCTGTATATGAATACAGAACTAATTTATTAAAAAATACAGATTTATGAAAAAATCAGTTGACAGAATAATTGTTAAAACGCGGCTGGTGCTATGCATGTCCTTATGTGGTTCAGATGCTCTCCATTTAATTTCCCAAGGTCAATTGATGAGGCCTTTACTTGTGAATCCTGTAATGTAATTTACATGATCATATGTAAATACTACAGCAAGCAGTATATCGGGGAAACTGGCTTAAGATTAAGCAATCACTTCTGTAACCATTTGCATGCCATCAAGCTTGGAACACCTAATCCTATTGCCAGACACTTTAATGGTGATAGCCACCATTGTGTTCTTGATATTCAGGTCACTGCCATAAGATCCTGTACCACTGATGATAAATCTAGGTAAACTCTAGAAAATCGTCTTATTTTTTAGTTGTGTACCCTCAAGCTATTTGGACTCTATTCCAACCACTCTTTTGTCTAGTTCTCGGTTGATAAAGAAAATAAACCCACGAATAAATTCAATGAAATGTGGAAAGGCTGCAGGCTCAGACAATATAACAGCAGACATAATAAAAACTCTAAATGAGTTTGGTGTAGATACTATCACATAACTTTGCAAGGACATATACAAGACAGGCCATATACCTAAAGACCTAACATCATCAATATTCATACCACTACCTAATAAGCCCAGGGCTGTGGACTGTACAGAATATAGAACAATAAGTCTAATGAGCCATCTAACTAAAATACTCCTCAATATAATACATGAGAGAATTAAGAACAAGATAGACACAGAGGTCGGTGAAGAACAATTCGGTTTTAGGAAAAACAAAGGACCAGAGAAGCTATACTGAGTATCCGGCTAGTGAGAGATAAATATATAGAAGTCCAAAAAGTATCTATATTTACTTCGTAGACTACAGCAAGGCCTTTGACAGAGTCCAACATGAAAAAATAATCAAATATCTTCAAGAAATAGACATAGATGGAAAAGACATCAGACTGATTAGAAATATATATTGGGAACAAACAGCATCAATAAGGTGTGAATACAGCTACTCTCCATACATAGAAATAAGAAGAGGGTAAGACAAGGATGCATTTTATCACCAAGCCTATTTAATATCTACACAGAGAATATCTTTAAAAATATAGAAGAAATACCAGGACTCAAGATCAATGGGAAAATAATAAACAACCTTAGATATGCAGATGACACTGTTCTTTTGGCGGAAAGTAAACATGAACTACAAAGATTAATAGATCAAGTCAATAATCAAGTAATGAATATGGACTGGATATAAATATCAAAAAAACAAAAACCATGATAATCAGCAAAGACACAGAAGAACAAGAAGGTAAACATAAACATACATGGAGAGAAACTACAACAAGTAAAATATTATCAATATCTTGGACACATAGTCACAAATGATGGCAGATGTGAAACAGAAATTAAAAGGAGAATAGGAATGGCTAAAAGTACCTTCAATGACATGAGGAAATTATTAATATCTAAACAAATTACAAACAAGTTAAAAATGAGAATTATAAAATGATAAATCTATTCCATATTAATGTATGGCTCAGAAACATGGACACTAAATAAGCAATTAGAAGACACAATTGATGCCTTTGAGATGTGGGTATATAGAAGAATAGGGAGAACATCATGGAAAGAGAAGAAAACAAATAAAGAGGTGCTAAAGACACTCAATATGAAGAAAGAACTACTAAGAGAAATAAAGATCAGGCAAATAAAATACTTTGGACACATTAAAAGACATGACACCTTATTGAAGACCTTACTTGAGGGTAAAGTCAAAGGGAAGTGAGCAAGATGTAGGCAGATATACAAGTGGGAGAGTAACATCACACGATGGACAGGACAGGTCTAGCAGAGTGCACCACCAAGACAAGAGATGTTGGAGATACGTTGCAGCCAACCTTTGTTGCGGAGATGGCACATTATGATGATGACGGTTGGTGTGGTATTTGTCTTTATTGATTTTTTCCCATCATTTATGTCATATTTTTGTATGTTTCATTTCCATTTATATTTACATTTTTATGTACTTCCTGTTCCTATCCTTCTGGCATCTCACATCCATATTTCGCTCGGACACAATTGTGTAGTGTGGTCATTTCTACTCACCATCTTTTGTTGTTATGTGCATATCTTGATAAAAGCCTTTTGGTCGAAATGTCGATTATGTCCTGTGTATTGTTATTTGTATGATTATATCCTGTGTTTTGTTGTATGTATTATTTCACGTGAGCATCTAACAGTGAGAGTGTGTTAGTTGTCATCCAGTAAAATTACGTTATCTGTTTCCTACATAAATACTATTAATACAGTTTTACTAGCAGTATTACCTTTTTAGAGTAAGTGAACCAGGATGGCGATCATGCTAGTCGCAATTTTTTGTCTCACTGTTTATGTGATTCGAATTTCGTGGATTGTGCTAGTTGTGTTGTTTAATTGTGTACTCAAGTGATAAATGGATATGTTTCCGCACTTTAATGTTGCTATTTGCAAGGTTTGAACGTTGACAAAGGAGAAACTTTTTTTTTCTCGTTTTTGTCAATCTGTTACAAACATCTCATTTGCTGACCTATTCTCGCCACTGGGGCGGGTTCACTGACCTTGTCAAAATGGTCTGCCCTATTTTTACACAGTGTCAACTTATTACAGTCGACGTGATATTGGGCGACACACTGTAGCTATTATGGACACAGTGCTAAGAAATAAGCCAGCCTAGAATTGTTAACAAAGGCTTTGTCTACCTAGGCTTAAAAAGTCTGTTTGCTGCGAAATACTCGGAAGAAGCTGGCAGGTAACTCAACAGGTACATAGGCGCTAATAGCAAAGCTGTGTGGACAGCATAGGGCACAGTTAGATACATAGTACACTCTGGCCATCCACTGTACCTAATTTTCTCCCAGTTGTCTCGACTTTGTCTTGCCACTGGACCAAGATAAAACTCAGGAGAGAGAGTGTGGTTGACGACTAGCGCAACTCTTCCACACTATAAACCAACTTCAGCGCTAGTCATTTCTCAACCCAATTATTTACATATGAAGAGAACAAAGTGTGAATCAATCCTAGTTGGTTCATGGAATGTTCAGACACTTACGGATCTTTCAGATGTAAACAGACCAGAAAGAAGAACAGACTAATTGCTAAAGAATTGGCCTGTTATAATCTGGATATTGTTGCACTGAGTGAAACGCGGTTTGCAGATGAGGGTACGTTGACAGAGAGAGGTGGATGGTATACATTCTTCTGGATAGGACATAAAAACACAGAGAGGCGTGAATCAGGTGTTGATTTTGCTATAAAATCAACTTTGGGGCAGAAACTTCCAGGTCTGCCTCGAGGAATTAGCAATCTCTTGATGTCGTTGCGATTGAAAGTGAGCAAAAATAACTTTGCCACATTAATTTCTGCATATGTGCCGACAATGACAAATCCTGATGAGGAAAAGGATAAATTCTATGAAGAGTTGGATGCCACTATATCTGGTACACCTAGAACTGATAAACTCATTATCCTGGGTGATTTCAATGCCAGAGTTGGTAAAGACTTCCAGACATGGCAAGGTGTTCTTGGACGTCATGGGATCGGTAAATGTAACAGCAATGGTTCCCTTCTTTTAAAGCTATGTTCTATACATGAACACTATTTTTCGCTTGCAAACACGCAAAAAGACTTCTTGGATACATCCACGCTCCAAGCAGTGGCATCTTATAGACTATATCATATCCAGAAAAAGGGACATCAAAGATGTTCGTGTCACAAAAGTAATGTGTGGAGCTGAATGCTGGACTGATCACCGGCTTATAGTATCCAAACTAAATTTCACCATTGCAAGAAAAAGACGTCCACAGGGACAAAAGATAGAAAAACGCCTAAATATTGATCAGTTGAGTAACCACGATATAAAAACAATCTCTCCAAGGATCTCAACATAGCCTTGGGAGACTTAGATCTTGTTAATGCCACATCTGAAGATAGCTGGGCATCATTTAAAGGAAACTCTTTATGCCAAAGCGAAGGAACATTTGGGTGTGAAGGTACATAGACACCAAGACTGGTTTGATGATAATAACTTTGAGATAACATCCTTGTTAGAAGAAAAACACAATGCTTTCAAGAAACTACAAGGGGCAGCATCTTCACCGTCCAAGAAAGTAGCCTATAGCAAGATCCGTAACACTTGTCAAAAGAAGCTCAGAGAGATAAAGGATAAATGGCTAAGTCGGAAAGCTGAAGAAATTCAAATGTTTGCAGACAGAAAGGACTATAAGCGACTCTATGAGGCTTTAGGAACTATCTATGGCCCACACTCATCGGGATCACCACCTCTATTAAATGCCGATTCGTTGAAGCTTCTCACTGATAAAAATGACATCTTAAATCGTTGGGCTGAACATTTTGAAGAAATTCTAAACAAACCATCAGTAATAAATGAAGAAGTCATAAACAGAATGCCCCAACTTAGGATAAGAGAAGAACTCAATATACCTCCAAGCAGTCAAGAGGTTATGATAGCGATTAAACAAATGTCAAATGATAAAGCTTCTGGCTTGGATGCCTTATCTGCTGAAATTTATAAAAATGGCGGACCATTGTTGATTCAAAAACTAACTGATTTTTGGTATTTTCTGCTTCTATAGATGCTTCTATAGTGCACTATATAAAGGCAAAGGTACCAAACAGTCTTGTGATAATCACAGGGGTATATTACTTTTATCTGCAGCTGATAAAATTCTTGCTCGTGTCATACTCAATAGATTAAATCACTCACTATTAAACGAGCTGCTCTCAGAGAGTCAGTGCGGTTTTCATGCAGGTTGTGGTACAGTTGATATGATATTCGCTGCACGACAAATTCAGGAAAAGTCACAAGAGCAACATAGTGAACTCTTAGCAACATTTGTGGACTTAACTAAAGCATTCGATACCGTTAACAGAGAAGGACTGTGGAAGGTGCTTACAAAGTTCGGATGCCCCCCAAAACTTGTCACTGTGATACGACAATTTCATGACGGTATGATGGCTAGTGTTATCTGCGATGGAGGAGTATCTCCTGCATTCCCTGTCACAAATGGTGTAAAGCAGGGATGTGTGCTGGCCCCTATTCTTATTAGCCTTTTATTTATGGCCATGCTAACGGAAGCACACCATAGTAATGAAACAGCTGGCATAATGATAAATTACAGAACAGATGGTGGTCTTTTCAATTTACATCATCTAAAAGCAAAAACGAAAACTAAATCTAGTAGTGTTAGAGAATTACTTTAGGCTGACGACTGTGCATTGTATGCTGACTCTGTCGTAAACATGCAGAGCACCATAGACCGCTTCTCAAAGGCCTGCAACTACTTTGGCCTCACTATTAACACCTAAAAAAAAAGAAGTCATGCACCAAGCAACATCAAATAGCCAACATACTGCCACATCCATCATCGTCAATCAGGAAAAACTGCAAGTAGTTGACAATTTTACTTACCTTGGAAGCACTCTCTCTTTGGATGTCAACATCGATGTAGAAATTAACAATAGACTGGCAAAAATTAGTGCTGTATTTGGCAGATTAAGCAACAATGTATGGGACAGAAGAGGTATAAGAACAACCACCAAACTTCAAGTATATCATGCTGCTGTTATACCAGCCCTACCTTACACTTGTGAAACGTGGACAGTGTATGCTAGACATGCAAAAAAATTAAATCATTTCCATCTTACCTGCCTACGTAAATTACTGAACATCCATTGGTGGGACAAAGTACCAGACTACGAGGTCTTGGGAAAATGAACCTCAATAAGCATCTACACACTACTTATGAAGGCGCAAGCATGCTGGGAAGGTCATCTTGTGCGTATGGAGAACTCGCGTCTGTCTAAACAAATATATTATGGAGCACTCAAGGCAGGATTTCGATAAGCTGGTGGACAGAAAAAGCGCTTCAAAGACACGCTTAAGTCATTACTGAAATATCTCAACATTGACGTAGGCGGGAGAGCCTCGGCCAGGATAGAACAGCATGGCATTACAGCATTAGAATGGGACCACTACCGGCGGAAGAGATCAGACAGAATACTGCAAGACAGAAGCGGGCACGTAGAAATGAAAAAAACATCTCAACCTCCCATAACCTCCCAAACATCTCTACAGTTGTCAATTCTGTAAAAGAACATTTTGTGCGCGCATTGGATTTGTTAGTCATTTAAAAATGCACTATTAGCTTTTATTATTTTTATTATTTATTGTTATTATTATTATGGTTGAGTTTTTGGTCATCGTTGATTACGACAGACGAACATCATCATTACCTTTTATTGAAAGAACGTTTTAATGAAACCTTGTTGGCCCTTTTCCACAGCAAAGAATGTGACCTGCAAATTTCATAGGGTTGCCCAATTATGCCATAGATGGAGTAGTTTGCAGCTATGTATACATGTGATGAGGAACACAGGCTGCAGAACATGTACTTCAAGAATGTCCTGAATATGAGTTGCTGAGACAACTATGCTAATCACTATAAACAACACCAGAATCTAAACTATATGGACCTCTGCTATATTTATCTTAACAAAAGACAATAAAGTGTATTGAAGAGACAAAATTACAGATATAGCCTATATGCACAGTGAACGGAAGAAGACGTGATTCTACAAGATATCAGCAAATAAATTAGTTACTGATTGATTTTTCTAACTATGAATCAAGCTAAAAATATGTAGAAAGCTAATTAAACTTCATCATCTGCATAATCTCCTCCACAGCTACTACTATAGAAATCATCACTCTCTTTACCTGAACATAGCAATGAGAAGATTGAGCAGGAGAACATTAGTCATCAAAATGTAGACTCCCAACAAAATTGGGACATAATATCTCCCAACAGGTGAAGGACAACGCAGCATCTCATAGTTGTTGTACATTTCAGGATCATCAGTGCAGTTCGAATCGCCTGGTTAAAAATAAGATAATTGAGTCATGAGAATGCACAATTTCTAAAGTCTTTATATTTGTATATTAATTCTTAATTCTTGATTACAAACCAGTGTTAAGGTACAAGCAATGTTACCATAAGTGTTCAGCTCACCAACTCATCACCCATAAAAGAGTTATATACTCATTGTCCCAGTCATTTATTGGTAAAGGATTATTCTGATCTTTTCAAAAAGTATGCAATTTCTTCCCTGGCAACTCCCATTTCGATCATTCTATGAACATGAACATTGTTTCTTTCAGTGTCCTCTTCATCTTTTTGTAGTGCACCCATAACTGTCCTAATTAACTCAGCTCTATATCCTCTTATCGGTATGCTATTTACAATAGCATTTTCCACTAATACATTAGCTCTTCCATTGCCTCTGACTTTCACATGAATTGGACAGTATATCCATGTGATACTTTATGCATAAATGTAATCAGTGCTTTTTCCCCCAGGCAAATAGAAGGGCATGCACTTTTCATGTAAAATGCCATAATGTTTAGTAAGAATACCAACCCCCTCCCTCCCCATATAACACACATAATGTTAGGGAATAATTCAATTCTTTAACCAAAAAAAATATGTATATGTTTCATGGGAGGGGGTGGGGAAGGGAAGATGAGGGAACTAATTTTGGTAGGCACGAAACCCCAACCACACCTGTTTGTTTCTTGCATTACTGAGCTTCTGTGTAAATTATTGTATTGTGTGGCTTTGAGTGCTGCAGTATGAGTTCTTGGATAATTTCCTCTGTTCTGTTGGTGGCCCAATCTCTTCCAATCTGTATCACCACTGTTGTCAATAACTTTCTCTCTTTACCAAATGTCACCCAACCACAGCCTCTTCCCACTTCCTCCAGCTCACAAACTCTGAGTAGGTTATCTTCTGCCATCCAGGATCTTCCTCTCTTGATATGCCTTCCTTTTGTGTTTAGAGATTCGTGTAAGAGGTGATGATTATTATTGGCGACCTTGAAGTATTCTTTAACCTGGGCTATTTTGTCTTGATTTGATGCTTCGTAGGTCTAGGAGAAACCTCATGGTCATGATAGGTGTATATCTTGTGCATCCTAGGACAGCTCTCATGACCTCATTTTGAACTCTCTCCAATCTATCCACCTGTGTTAACAATCACTGCTGTATTCCACTCCTGTGGTGTCTTTTGTGTCTTCCATATAACATTAAACAGTTTGTGTAGTCACTTTATACCTGTCACTGTTAGCATTTTATATTTGTATTAGTTCTATAGGTATGCCATTTATTCCTGGTGCTTTGTTATTTGGTGCATATTTAATTGCGTCTTCAATTTTGGATTTCAGAATGTATGGTTCTAGGTCTTCTTCTATTGTGTTTACTGTTGTAATCAATTCTCCTTCCTTTAAGTTTAACAGTTGCTTGAAGTAATTTTTCCATCTTTCCATGATTTCTTGGGGCCTATTTAGTATATTGTTGTGTTCATCGTTGATTATTTCTATTGGTAGTTTCTTTTTTACTTCTCATGTTTTGTACTTTCTTGTAGAACACCTTTGGTGCATTTTGTCTATCTTTGTTACGCATGTCTCTATATTCTTGCCATGGCTTAATCTTTGCACATTTTATGATTTTCTTGGTATTAATCTTTGCAGTTTTGTATGCTAAGTAGTCTTCATGCATTTTGCTTGTTGCCCATTTCTTGTATTTTTATTTTTTATCTTTCGTTGCATTCTTTACCTCTTCTGTCCACCAAACTGTAATTTTTGGTTTCGTATCTTTATAGTTTTTATATCCACATATGCTTCCTACTGTTTGTATGATGGTATTTTTGAAATATTTCCATTCTTCTTCTATGTGCTAGATGTTTTCTGGTAGATTTGCAAATTCTTCGCGAACTTCCTGATAATATTTTTTGCGCATGTTTAGTTCTTCCAATTTCTGTATATCTAGTTGCCCTTAGTGCTTTGTTTGTTATTTTTCACTCTTTTTGTTTTGACTGTTATTATTACTGCCTTATGGTCAGTGTTTGCACACATGTTAGATATTACTTGTGCGTCTTTTATTTTTTGTCTATTGTTTCTTTTTGTGAGTATAAAGTCTATCTGGCTCTCAAAGATGTACATTAAAATCTCCCAAAATATATAAGTCATCTTCATTGTTGCTGTTATTTATTAATCTGTTTACATCCTCAAAAAGTTCCTCTCTTTTGTTTTCGTTGTTTGGTGTGTTACATGGGGCATAGGCCTGAATAAATGTTGTGTTTACATGGTATATTCTAATCGTGACCAACAGTGATCATTCATTATGATGTTAACATAACTATGTTCTTATGTTGTTTTTTCTTTCGTTGTTTAATATTACTTAAAAAAAACTCTCAATTTTATTACTATATACTTTAGAAGGATTTAATTCAAATTCCAAATTCAATTATCTTTCTTTTGATACCTTATATGATCTTCCATAGCTAATAATTTGTCTTCAGGAAGCTTGTGCCTAAATCATATTGCGGCCCAAACATTTAACCTTAAATTATTTACGTCCAAACCCTGGGAATAATTCCATCTTGAAAGAGTTAAACATTAGGTGACATGAAAAGATAAGAAATGAAGAGATCTGGAGATAAAAAGACCAAGTTCTGATTGGGTACTCAAATTAAGGAGAGAAAATGGAGTTGAGCACATATTCAGAAAACCAGTTCGAGATATAGCTAGAAGATCATTGACATGGAACCCGCAGGAAAAAAAAGAATTGTGGAAGGTATACCTCTACTATACCTGTCCCTATTAGCATTTTTATTAGTTCTATAGGTATGCCGTCTAATCCTGGTGCTTTGTTATTTGGTGCATATTTAACTGTGTCTTCAATTTCGGATTTCAGGATGTATGGTTCTAGGTCTTCTTCTATTGTATTTATTGTTGTAATCACTTCTCCTTCCTTTACATTTAACAGTTGATTGAAGTAATTTGCATATGGAACAAAACAACAGTTCACAAACACATGCATATATCACACAATGGCATTGGGTCAAAGGGCATGAGCCCATGGACCGCTGGATCAGCAACCAACCAAACAAGTAATTTTTCCATCTTTCCATGATTTCTTGGGGCCTATTTAGTATGTTGAAGCTGGGACAGCTTCTTGTGTTCATTATTGATTATTTCTGTTATTTGATTATATGTTATATAACACATGGAGAAGAGAGACCATGAAAGACATGATAGAAAGAAGAATCACATGGAGTAAGGCTGAGAACATATTCAAGGATGTATATTAAAGAACTAATTTAATAATAATGAATCCCATAATCCATTAGGGTCATAAGAGTGATACACTGGAGATATCAGCACAATAAGACCTCCAAATATCTCTATCCTCAGCCACCTAAGGAGTTTTAAAAAATCCAAGGATAGAGGATTTTTTACACTATACTACTGTAGAATGTATCAATCCATAAATCTGTAACCCTTCAGGGACGTAGGGCATTGGATGCTTCAGCACACACAGTCCTCCAGCGATTTCTATCCTCAGCGATGCGGATGAGTGTGGAAATATCTTGTCCTGTCCATTCCTTGATGTTGTCTGTCCATGCCTTTATTTTCCTTCCTCTGCTTCTTCCCCCGTCAACAGTTTTCCCTACAGTATTGTTTTTGACAAGGAATCGTGCCTGCATACATGTCCAAACCATGCTAGTTTTCATTGTTTCACTATTGAAAGCAATGGTTTTTGTACACCTGCATATATCTCTACTTTATTTCTTATGTATACATTGGTCTTCTGCTCCCTATGAGATTTGTAGAATTTGTCTGTAGCATTTATACTCGAAAGCCTGTAATCATCTCTCCATGTCCGCAGTGAGTATCCAACTCTCACAACCATACAGCACAACAGAAAGCACCAGCGACTGATAGTTTGACTTTCACTCCAACACTGATGTTGCTTTTCCAAATCACCATTAGCCTTGACGAGGACACTAAAGCCATCTCCAGCATTATTTTTAGTTTTGCTTTGCATTTTTCATCGCTGCATATGCTGGATCCAAGGTATTTGAAGGTATTTACCACCTCAAGCTTATGTCCATTCCTCATGATGTTAGTCTGATTTTCTGTATCTCTGTGTTGACCAAGATTTTGCTCTTTTCTGTATTGATTTCCATTCTGTACTTGCTGGTAACTTTTTCCAACTTTGCTGTTAACTCTTGCAATGTTTGTTCTGATCCAGCTATAAGATCAATATCATCAGTGAAACGTAAGTTGCAAATAGGGCAATCTCCAATCGACATAGACATGTTGTAATCATGTAATGTCTCCTGTATGTGCTCTAGCTATATGTTGAAAAGTACTGGAGACATTATGCATTCTTGTCGAACTCCCACATTTATTTTGAAGAACTCTCCAATTGAATTGTTTGACAAGACAGCACTATGTGCATTTTTGCACATCGCTTCAATAATGTCTATGATTGTGGTGTCAAAATTAAATTGTCTCAGTATATACCACAGACCATCATGCCAAACTCAGTCAAAGGCCTTTGTAAAGTCAATGAAATTGTGGTATAGATCATGTTGGTGCTGAATATGTTTTTCAATCAATGTTCTGATGTTAAATATTTGTTCAACATTGCTTCTGTTTGCTCTGAAACCAGCTTGTTCTTCTGCAATTATTTATTCTGTTAAGTAGTATTTTGAGCATCACTTTACTAGGGTGCTTTATAAGGCTAATGGTTCTGTAATTCGTACACACTTTCAAATTTCCTTTCTTGGGAATTGGTATTATTAGTGATTTTGTCTAATCAGTGGGCCATTGTTTTGTGCTCCATATATTCTGGCAAATTTTGGTCATAATATTTATCACAAGAGTTCTGCTGGGATTTTGTCTACACCAGGTGACTTCCCTCCTTTCATTGTTAGTATGGCTTCTTTTATTTCATCTACTAGAATTTCTGTATTTCCTCTTTCTCTGTTGCTTAGTTCAGAATTCTCTAATATTGTGTAGTCAGGATTACACTTGCAATTATACAGCTCCTTACAATACTCTGTCCATCTTTTTACTATATCTGTTGTTTCATTGAGTATCTTTCTGTGTTTGTCTTGTATCGTAGATATCTTTGGTCTTTTTTGGCTGTGTTATCTTTTCTTAGAGTGTTGTATGCTACCTTACTGTTTCTGCATTTACACCTTCAATTTATGGTTTCACATTGTTCCTCTACCCACACTTCTTGTGCTTGTTTAATTTTCCTTCTGATGTTTCTGTTTATTTTGCTTTATTGCTCTGCCATTTCATGGGTCTCTTTCTTAAAATTTTTAATTACCCTCTGTTCGTTGCACAATTTTAGGATGTCATCTGTTACCCAAGGTTTGTGTGTTATTCTTCTTGTCCCTAGTGTTTCTGTTGCTGATTCTAATAAAGTTTCTTTCATGGCTTCTGTGAGAGAGTTAACATCTTCATTTACAAGGTTTAGAGCTGCAAATTTTCCTCCTACTATTGCCTGAAATATCTCTGCTATTTCTGGATCTTTCAATTTTTATAGATTAAATCTTAATCGTGTGCATTTGTTTAGCATATGATTCATTTTAAATTTAACTCAATTCCTACGTAAACACAATATAATAGGACAGAGCCTCCACCTTTTTCAGACATAAACATGATATTTCGGGCCACCATATATACCATCTAAATTTGCTTCGTTTGGTTCGTAAATGACATGTATTAACTTATTTAGCCATTGAACATTTAGAATTCTGGCTAACGAAAGGAAATCATCATCATTGTGTGGATTTAGAAGCGTGGTATATTTATTTAAAATTAAAATTTAAAAAGGTAGATTCAGCTTTCCAGTAATTATCAAAATGGCTTAATCTTTCACTATCAACAGAGTTCAAACATTTAGCAAACATCAGGCTTTATTATTCTTTGATTTTTATAATTGGAGATGTTATTTCAAGCGATGTGTCAGTAAAGAAAACAGTGTTTCAATATTGACAGTGGAGATTACCGACTTGTTGGAAATCGAAAAATAAATAGGCAAAAAGGAAAATAGGAAAATAAAACAAATACCTAATAGGTAAGAGCAAAAATATTATAAAACTGTTCCCACTGCTACACTGCTATTGTTTCTGAAGAGTTATAGTGACAGCAATTATAATATTTCACTACGTTATACAGAAACTAGAATTAGACCTAATGATAATATTGAGTGGAATAAAGTTCAATGTTGGAAATCCAATACTATGTCATGAATACTTGGGAATATTTCCTAAATTTTCACAATATTTTGTTCGTCTCTGACATTGAATATGGCACACACAAAATGACATAAAACACTAGGCAGTTGATAGATTTACTTCAAATAAACTAACTATGATCAGTAAATGGACAGTCAATGCACCTACTTTAGTAAGATTGGATATAAACATTTCAAGACAAGTAAAATTGAGGGTAAGTAGAACAAAATGCATGTCCAAAAAATTTCTCTTCATCTAACATCCATGTTTGTGTAGTAAATTTTGTATTTTGTTGCTACAATTCTTATAATTTTATATTGCATATGGATTCCACATTCAATTATCTTTCTTTTGATACCTTATATGACCTTCTATAGCTAAAACTTTGTGTTCAGGAAAATTGTGCATACATTATGTCACTATCCAAAAATTTAGCCTAAAATTAATTACATCCAAACCCCGCAAATAATTATGTCCTGATAGGGTTAAATCAATGACTAAAAATAGATTTTTCCAAACCCTGGGAATAATTATGTCCTGAAAAAGTTAATTTTGATCGTCAATAGAACCATATCATGGTCGCTACCGATGTCTGCTCCTGGAAAAGTTTTTGTTTATTCTAGACTTGAATTTTTTTGGGTGTAAGAATGAAATAAATTTGACTATGTATGTCTGCTTTTGGAGCATGCATCATTGTTCTTCTGGAAAGCTTGTGTGGGAATAGTGTATTTACAAGAGTGAGTTTAATTTTATTGGCAAAATCCAAATAGTCTTAATCCTCGTTCATTCGTTTCACTTGTTCCAAATTTCTCTGCTATGCCGGCCCATTGGTCATTAGAGTCAGGTCCCACTATTGCGTTCCAGTCACCTAGTATTATTAATAGATCTATTTTGAGATCTCCTTTATAGTGTCTTCTGGTGTTTCATAAAATGTTTCTATTTTCTCTTCATCGTAATCGGCAAGTGGAGCATAAACTTGAATGATCGTATTGTTTTTGGGTCTAGCTGCTACATGTATTATTATAAGTCTGCTGTTTATAGGGGTGCAACTAATGATAGTGCAACTATTAAAGAACTGCACAGAATAGCTTTAACAGACAGAATTGGAGAGATTTGACCTCTGCCCTATGTGCTAACATCAGCGTAAAAGGAAAATGAATGAATGAACTAATGATAGATTAAAATTTCTCTTTGTGGACAATAAACCCCACTCAATGTTGGTGTTTTGTTTTATCTCCACTATAACAAATTTTATGACCGTCATCCATTGTTGTTTCACCAAATCCCGTCCACCGTTGCTCTACCATGCCATGATGTCCCATGTGTACTTGTTTAGCTCGTGTGTAAGTTCGCTGACCTTTCCTTCCGCAGGCGCATAGCATGCGCACATTCCATGTGCCGAAAACACAGTTCTCAGTAAGTTTAAGAGCTTTGTTATTTATTCTCTGTGTGTGATTATCCATTGTAGTATTTCAGTGGGAAAAAGGTTTAGGTAGTGGTGCCCATCTCCTCTCCAGCTGTCCTTACAATGTGGTTACATGGATGTGTTTTCTCTCTCCATCTTCATTGCACTTTACTGATGTTGCCACTACATCACGTTTGAACGTCGCAAGTTAACATTTAACTAAGTCACAACCTTTACATCGTAAGCGTTCGCATAAAGACGTCTAAACATGATAATACATTCTCTTTGTTGATATCTTATAATCCGTTGACAAAATAACCTTCAAGATATTGTCCCGACACATTGTCTTACTGTCTACTGCACAATATTTCACTAAATAACACAGATCCCTGCAGCACAGAAAGAAAACACAGTGCCATGTTGTCATGATGACATCACACATGTGAGAAACATTCCGTAATGAACATGTTAAGTATAAGAAGCCATCTGAACTGTAAATATTTTTGTGCCTTAGAAGTCTCAGATAAATTTGTTGCTTTTATTATCTTTCTGATGTGATCATTGACAGTGCATTCTTTTACTTATCATATGATGTGATGTTCTTGATAAAGACCTTTTGGTCACAATGTCAGGGTGCGTTTTCCTCAAGGTTGTTATTGATTAATAAAAAAATTCATGATCCTGTTTCCATTTCTCACTTTACATCATTAGCAAATATGAATTTTGCTAATTTTTCTGGTATCTTCATTTATTGTAGGATATTTTATATCTTTAGAGAAATTACTTCCCAAAGAGATCTTAATAATTTCATTTATAAGTATGTACAGTAAAGTTAACCAATAGCATTTATTAACACCAATGGGGTGTAGGATGTTAGCGATCTCCCATTTCAGTGGCTCTGCTGTATGAAGATGGTAGCCATCTCCTCTCCCTCACAGTTTTTACTTCCTGGATTAATCCAGTACCCCCATCAAAGGCTATTGGTGCAAATAAAACGGCGACACAACGCACCTCCATTTTCTTTTGATTGCATCCTGCTGGAAATCTAAAATGGATCATAGTTCTGCTACAAGAGAGATCCAGCAGGAGTTTGAGAATGAATACTGAAGAAGAAGAAGAATCCAGTACCCAATTAACGCTGGGTTGACCCGGAAGCCATTGCAATCTGAAAAACATTTCTGCCTCAACTGAGGAATAAACTCATATGCCCACTCATATGCGAAGCCAGTCGACTAACCACTGCACCACATAGCCCATTTTAAGAGAACAAAATATAAATTACCTTCTATGTCATCAAGAAACAATTCCCCATAAATTTGCCAATATGCTTTCCTAGGCAGATTGTATAGAAGCTTCCAGTTGAGCTCAGAATTTGGATATAAAACAGCTTCTGATGAAATCGCGTAGGTCACAATAAATACAATTAAAATCACCACAAATGACAGCAGGTCCTTAATCTGTCGAGAAAAGCAAGCATTGATCAGGAAATACACTCATGATGTAGTAATCAACCCAGCATTTGTGGCTGAGTGATTTTCTAGGCAGTATAAATATGTTCAGTAGGTTGCCATTGCTTTGTAAACTATTTTAATGTGCAGTTGCATGCCTCAGGGTTTAAACCAGGTACATGGGTCATCTGAGATGAGTTCTCTATCACTCTGTTCACCGGGTAATGTAGGTGAATGCCAGCAACACAATGTGGACGGAATGGTGAGACATGTAGAAAACCATGGTTATCCACTGCATCGAACTTCACTTCTAGTCATCTTGATTCGTCTTGCCAATGGTTTCAAATAAGGTCACACAAGAGAGTAAGGTTGATGCTTTGTACAAATCCTTCTCACTTTAATCAAAATCTCTAGTGCAAGTCATTTTCAAATCCGTCTAAGGTGGTCATTACATGACCGAACTGTCCAAGAACATTTACAGCTCGAATACGGGTTATTAACTATTTACAAACTATTAGGAATGGACATAATCTAAGTGAATTTTCAAAAGTGGATGTAACAAATGGTCATCATCACTTGTGATGGATGAACACATGACCATTCTGCCACAGAGCCAAAAGCCTGTTCCCGAAAGTAAACTAATATTGTGTTTAAGATTTTGAACAATAGCAAGATTTTTTTTTAATATTTACAATAGTACTTATGTAAAACACAAATTCAATCAGCTGTACAAAGAATGCACAGACTATCAGACTATAGAGTATGGGTGTGAAACCATTAAGATAACAGTATACAAGAAAATTTCAACACCAAGGTCTTTTTCATGAAAATAGAAGACAAACTGAACAAACAGTAAAAAATAATGGCACTATCACAAAAGCATTAAATGACAATTAACAGCAGAGACATCCAAGGTAAAAATGACATATGTATACACAAGTATTGTCATAAAGACATCTGGATCAGATCAGATCAGATTAGATCAGGCACGCTGGCAGAAATATGCATATGCAAGAGCATATTTCAGAAGCCCTGCAAAGAAGATTCCGAAAAGGGTGAGGGCTAAAACACACCCCTGCTTTCCTTAGGTCTTTATTACAAAGCTTTCAGATGTATTGCCCTCGCACGTGATGTCTGCTCTCATGTCTTCATGAAAGGAAATAATAAAGTCCAGTAGTTTTAGTGGACAAACAGTAAATTTTAGAATTTTATATATAACTTGTCTGCTAACAGTATCAAAAGCCTTAGTTAGATCCACAAAAGCCATAAAGAGTGGCTTCACCTGTTTGTGACAAAACATTACTGGAACTGTCGTAATTTATAGGCCTATTTATGAACAATATTCACTCAGGCTCAAGTGATCGATCTGAGTTTACTTCCATATCATTTTCAGAATCTGATCTTATAATGCATCTAATCTAATCTATCTGATCATCTATCTAATCTAATCTATCTGATCATCAATCTAATCTATATATCTACCTACCTACCTACCTATCTAATCTATATAATCTAATCTAATCTATCTAATCTAATCTATCTAATCTAATCTATCTAATCTATCTAATCTAATATATTTAATCTAATCTATCTAATCTAATCTATCTAATCTATCTAATCTAATCTAATCTAATCTATCTATCCTATATATCTATCTCATCTATCTATCAATCAATCTATCAATCTATCTATCTATGTCTGTCTGTCTATCTATCTATCTATATGCTGTGGCCCTTGTGTGCCTTGCGGTGTCAGGGGTGGAAGAGTTCTCTGGAGATGGCCTTCCTGTGTGCTGTTTGTAAGATTCTTCCTGTGGCTTCTTTGATTTCTGTGATCCATCTTTTACATGGTCTGCCTTTGGCTTTATAGCCGTTATATCTATGTGTCATGACCATCTGTGGCATGCTGTCTGTTGGTAGTCTGGAAGTGTGTGAAAACCACTTGATATGTTGTAATATCCTCAATACACATATATTCATATTCTGTATCATTCCCCCTTTCCAATGATATATTACACATACACTATTTATAAATATTAGTATGTCAAGTGATACAATGAAAAACACATGTGGAGAAATTATTATACACCTGAAAATTAATTTGATCCAAACATAAAAATAACCAAGTCCTGAAAGTGTTAATAGACTTATTGTGTGATTGTATATCCAACTCCCTCAAGCTGTGTTTGCAGATATGCCTACCTTTGCAGTAATATAATTATCTTGTCAAAAGCTGGATCTATATACAAGATATCAATCCTCAAGTATCAATTTTTCTCTCCATCTAACACATTTCTTTTGTAACATTCCTGTCCAATAGCGCATTAAATTTGTGTTAGAGAGTTTTGGTAGAGTTAGAATTAACTAGCACAAATTTAATGATGACGTGAGATATAGAAACAGAATGACATGAGAAGAAAATAAAAGAAAAACAACAAGAAAGATGGTGAGTACAGTTACTTGTTCAATTAGTGACCAACATGAAATAGCCTGTCGCTTTAGTGTTCCTGTGCCTCGTTTTATTGATACGTGAAATTAAAGACGTCAGGGTTGTCTTTTATTATTATTATCATCCTGATCTGTAATCACAACACGATACAGATGTGCACGTTTACAATGAATGTTTTCTTGACTATATACTGCCTTCTACAGATTGTTCTCCGTATTGAAGAAGTCAGCTCGAACGTTTGTCCACCTAAACTGACTGGCAAAGATTGTGATTTAGTGTGTTCATGCACTTTAGTGTGTACGGGTAACAGTGAATGTATTGGTAATGGGATATGCACCCTAAAGAGATACGGTCTAGGATGTCAGCATGTAATATAGACATACGACTGCTGAAAGCTTAAAAGTTGTTACTCAACTGATGTTATTACTAAACCATATACACAAGATGTGTGTCTGCAGATAAGGTATCTGCAGGGACACGGTATTAAAGCGACTAGTCTTGTGTCATTGGTCATAACTGTGATTGTATTATCTGAAATCTCAAATTTCCAGTGAAAACAATTGACAGTACTTAATAGTTAATTTAGCTGAGTTTATGCAAAAACATAGTATGTTGGTGTAACTGCAACTTTATATTTTTTGGGCTGACCTGTAATGAACCATTACGATAATATATTTATACTAATAAAAACCATAAGGTGAAGTTGTGTGCTGTTTTATGAACTTTCTTTAAATAAGACTCAAATTGATAGTAAAAGTTTGTTTTTCAAAGTCTAAATTAATTTTATATTTAGAACTAATATTCCAGTGTGGATTTCACAATGTATCATATCAAACGGTTACACTTTGACCTTCTATTCTTCATGATTTTCATTTTATTTGAGAATAATTTGTGGGCTTGGGTAAGACCTAGTTTTCATAGACTGCAGTTTCTGTAAGATTGTAATTTCTATAAGTTTTAGTTGTTTTCTTAATCTGATCTCTACTTCAATGACCTGTTCATTCAGTTTCATCAAACTAATAACAAGGCTTACACAGTCTTTTGTTTTTTGTATATGTTACATCTTGTATGCTATCAATTCAAGTATATAGGCACAACGATTACAGTAGATGGAAGAAATTCAACAGAAATCAGAAGTAGAATAGGGCAGGCAAAAAAAAAACATTGAACATTCAGAAAAATGAAAAATATATTGTGTAATATGACCTTGTCTTTAGAGGAACAGAGTTCTGTAGTGCTATATAACCCCTTTACTAACATATGGATGTGATTCTTGGGCAATAAACAAATAAGAAATTGGGAAATTAGAAGCAGTAGTGATGTGGTTCTACAGAAGAAAGCTGAGAATATTATGGAGTGCCAAGAGAACTAATGTGGAGGTGATGAAAGAGTCAAATATGAGACAGAGCTTAATCAATAATATAAGAAAATGACAATTTGTATTTTTTGGCCACGATATGCGACCAGGAGGTTTGGAGAGCATAGTCACAACAGGCAAGATTGAAGGCAACAGAGACAGAGGGTGACAACGTGAGAAAATATTAGACAGTGTAACAACCTGGCATGGCAGGAAAACAATAATGATTCTGATACATAATACTGGAGACAGAGAGCTGTGGAGTGCCATGATCATCTATTCCAACCTGATGATGATGATGTTACAACTGGTATTTGAAAAAAAAAGGCTTAGGAGACTCTTAAATAGGCCTATTGGTTGGGAAGAATACAAGTTGAACATCCAAGTAAGAGAAGACACCAAACAGCAATATGTTTCTACAACATAAGAAAAAATGATGGACAATGTTCAGTGCTGAAGGAACATAGATATAGGTTATAACCACCCTCGCTCAGAGATTTACTGAAATGAAGATCTGAACACCTATGGATATGTCTGGTGTGCAAAAAGGATAATCAACATACCTAATATATGTTATTATATTATTCATAGCATTTATTTATATGGTTTCTATAATGCTTCCACTTTTTGCAAGAATTCACTTTTTCTAAACATAATTAGTTTAAACTTACCATCTTGTTAATCATGACCAACTTTGGACCCAGTTGCTTGTGTGCAGAAAAAATATGCAGAATCCGAGAAAAAAATGTAATGAGATTAATACTCAGAATAACCCTTGCTGCACTTAAAAAGTCATCATTATCTACAAAACGTAGACTCATTCCCAGAACAAACAATACAATTGTGGTAATATCCAGGATGTTCCAGCTGTCATTAAAGTAGGAAGTGACTTTTGACTTGAAGGAAAATGCATATCCTGTCAGAAACTGAGGGAGAAACAAATTGTAGTTCAGCAACAATATGAAAATTATAGATGAGCAACAAGTAAACTAGAAGAGATACAATTATAGAAAAATAGAAAACATTATAATGCTTTTTTTTTTTTTTTGTTATAGCACTTTCAGTGCCACAACTTTTCAACCAAGTCTTTCCTTCTGCATTGACATTTTTTGGGTATGATATGTTTGTGGGTGATAATTTTTTTTCAAAATTTGTTTTAAATATCAACCATTGAAATTAGAACAAGAGAGTTACTACATGTGAGTTGAAGAAAAGCAGAATACAGAACAAGATGAGATCATGTGAGGAATGAAGATTATAAGAACTGTTGGAACAACATCTGTGGTAAAATGTATTGAAAACAGGGACTGAAATGGTTTGGCCAATTAATGAAAATGAAACCTAATTGGCCAGCGGCAAGAACGTACAACATGAAGATGGAAGCAGTAATATACACAGGAAGGTCTAGAAGATGGTGGATGAAGGAGTTACCAATATTCTGAGACATCACAATATTACTGCATATCAAGCGACCAAATGTTCCCTAGATCTAAAACCGATTGTCATTCAATCCTGTGATGCCTACAGCACAAGCAGAGAAAAGACAACAGATAGATCAAAGTTAGGACTTTAAAACTTTTAGAAGATGTTCAGGAGTAAGTTGTACAGATGCTCATTTTTTCCTTGAGACAACTAAGTGAAAAAGTATTAGAATCAAGAACTAAACACAATATTCATAGAAAAGGAAAAAACATTCGACACAGTCAATAGAAATGCTTAAGTGAACATAACAATAAACAAAACTAAAGTGGAACAAATTTCTGAATTTAAATACCTGGGATGTATATTCATACACAACAGAAAATTAGAGAGATCGAGACAAAATATCAGAAAGCAAACACAGTGATATACCAGCTATAATCCTTATTGCTCAACCCAACGATCAAGATGGAAGTCAAGAGACAGATGATAAACAGTATTTCTATGCCAATACTCTGTTATCAATACCAGACATAGGCTCAGAAAGCAGCCCAGCAGAGAAAACTTACAACATGTGAGATGAAATGCCTGAGAAAAGCCATAAAAGTGACCAAACTAGAAAAAATGAAAAATGATGCAATCAGAAGAATTGGTATAAGACCATGCACAGAATACATTGAGAAACAACAAATAAAATGGTTTGGACACTGAACAAATATGGATTCAATGCAGCCAAGGTGACTAATCTGGCCTTGCATAGTCAACTAAAGCTCCCAGTCACCCCACCTACACTTAATGGCAAGTATGGATATTCTGACCATCCTGGCCATAGAAAATAGACGATGTTCAGACATCAGGCTTTTATTGAAAATGTTTTGGTTTTTTTTTCAACTATTTTATGAATAGTCAAGCAATGTTGGTGCTGCACTCCAATTTTGGAGATAGGTGTTCATCCCTCAGTTCTCAACCCACAGAGTTTCATTTTATCCACAGACCCACATTTTATGACTGTCATTACTTGAATCATTGTTATAACTCTGTATCTGATTCTAAGTTTGTTCTTTCGCTCTTACTTACTGAAAGTTTGAATCAGAGCCATTTTGGACCTAAGTATCAATAGTTATATTGCCCATTTTGAAGTATTCATTGAAGAAAACATAATAAAATCACTAAGTCTTCGGTATTAAATCAATCCAATCATGGGTACTGGTATAGTGGAATAATATTTCTATTATTCCAATAATAAGTATAACAATGAATAATTCTGTTGTCGATTCAGCAAAATCCCCACAAAAAAGTCATAGTCTATTCGCAGATGACAATAATTGTCCTTGGCAGTGACTTTTGTTATCAGTGGCAGCAAAAGTTTTAATACAAATCTACAAATTTTAAAATTAATAGTGAGGACCAGAACTTTCTATGGCTCATGTACATAGAGAACAACCAAGGGGCTACCAGAAAAAATACAGAATACCATAAATCTATGTAAAATGGAAGGTTTGTCTGAATTCCTAGGAATTACATGAATATTTTGTTTCTTATGTGAAACATTTTCCAGAACTTTTCTTTCATATCCAGAAAACTCAAACTCTCAGTGGTATGCAATATTGTATTTAATGTTGTATAGCTTTTCATACCCAGACAACTACAATTCTCAGTGTTATGCAATGTTGGATTTCTTTTAATACCCAGAAAAGACTCTGACTCTTAGGGGTATGCAATGCTTCGAGTAGAAGCCTCCAACTCAAAGGAGTCTCTGTGTATATAGAAGACATGTTCCACTAATTTATATACATGAATCCAATCACATGAAAGCCTTAAAATATTTGATGGTATAAATGTGGATAATTTTTGACCTCAGAATGAGCTCTCTTTTTTTATGTGATGTGTCCTTTGCAGAACGTTACCGTCACTGTCAGCCTATAAGCTTCTCGGTTCTGTACAAGCTATACAATCTTTTTAGTGTGATATTAAGATCTATGATATCCTGTGTCCAACATAGTCTTGGTCTGCCTCTTGTTCTCTTTCCTGGAAAATTTTTTCCCTGATGATTAATCTTTCTAAACCATTTTGTCTTTTTAAATGTTCAAATTATGCAAACTTTCACTTTTTTGGGAGCCAGTCAGCTTCTATATACAGGTCTTTATGTATGCCTGTATATTAGATCATCTTCCTGACAATGATATTCTTACTTAGGGCCTTCCTATAATATTTATGCTCATTTTCTTTTCCATTGCGGATGTTATAGCCGAAGTCTCACAACCATATGTTGCCACTGGATAAATACAGCTTCTTCAACTTTTGTTACTGAATGTTTTCCTATGAAGGAGTGTGTGGAGGCTTTCTATCATTATCATCAAGTGCTGTCTCCACAACGAAGGTTGGCTGCAATAGATCTCCGACATCCCCTGTCTCTTGCTTTAGTGGTACACTCTGCTAGACTGTAACCTGTCCATCTTGTGATATTACTCTCCCACTTGTATCTCTGTCTACCTCATGCTCGCTTCCCTTTGACTTCAAGTAAGATCTTCAATAAGGTGTCATGTCTTTTCAATCAATCATTCAAGTGCCATGCCGAATGGCGATCATGTTTCTCCACGACTCTGTCTCTTGTGTTGTCAATAAGCTTGGTTGGTGAGCTTCTACCGTGCCACAATACAAGTCCATCTAGTAACATTTCTCTGTGTCATCCCCTATCTCTTATCCCCTTGATCTTTCCAGTGGTTCTTAAGTGTTCAAGCTGTGTTCTTCTCAGCACATGCCCAAGAAACATTGACTGTCTGCCCCTAATGTTTGATATGATTGATATTTTTACACCAGCATCAATGAGAACCCCCTGCATTAGTTTTCTTAGCTGTCTGTGGTATTTTAATCATTCTTCTAAGAAACCACATTTCTGTAGCCTCTAATTGGCTTTGAATTTTTTTGTTTACAGTCCATGCTTCACATCCATAAAAAAGAATTGGTTCGATATAATATCTCAGCACTTGAATTCGGGTCTGTAATGAAAGTCTTCTATTGCACAAAATGGTTTTCATTTTTTGGAATGATTTAGCTTGTGCTGTTCGGCTCTTTATCTCACTTGAGCATCTACCTTCTGATGTTAACAGGGTGCCAAGATATTTCACTTATTCAACTTGTGCTAATTTTATGTCATTAATTATGTTGCATCTTGGTGGTTTATGTCTCTTCGATGCAACCATTATTTCTGTTTTCTTCTTGTTTAAATTAAGGCCTTTGTTTTCACTTTCTTTCACTACTTTATCTAATAGGGCTTGTAGTTCCTGTTCGCTTCCTGCAATCAATACTGTGTCATCAGCATATCTCAAGTTTTTTATATTGCATCCTCCCACAATTATTCCTGGCATATCTTCTATATTTCGCATAATGTATTCTGTATACAGGGAGAAAAGATCCGGTGACATTACACAACCTTGCCTGACACTCACTTCAATCTTTTGAAATCTACCTATAGTGTTGTTAACTCTCATCGCAGCCGTTTGTTTCCAATACATATTTCTTATTATTCTTAGATCTTTCCCATCAACGTTAAGAATTTCTAGCATTTTTATAATCTCTGAATGCTTCATGTTGTCAAATGCTTTGCTGTAATCAATGAAGCACAGATAAAGGTCTTGTTGTACTTCTTAATAACCACTGGAAAGATAAAAGGGAGAAGAGATAGGGGACGACAAAGAGAAAAGTTACTAGATGGGCTTGTATCGTGGCACAATAAGCTCACCAACCGAGCTTATTGACAACACAAGAGACAGAGAGTTGTGAAGAAACATGATCGCCTACGCCAGTCGGCATGGCACTTGATTGATTGATGTACTTCTATGGCCTTCTCCATTAATGTTCTTACTATATGTAGAGCATTTATTGTGCCTTTCCCTTTTACTAATCCACATTGTTCGTCTGCTATATCATGTCTTTTAATCTGTCCAAAATATTTTATTTGCCTGATATTTAATTCTCTTAGTAATTCTTTCTTCATATTAAGTGTCTTTAGCACCTCTTTATTTGTTTTCTTCTCTTTCCATGATGATCCTATTCTCCTATATATCCACATCTCAAAGGCATAAATTGTCTTCTAATTGTATATTTAGTGTTCATGTTTCTGATCCATACATTAATATAGAATAGATGTAGCATTTTATAATTCTCATTTTTAACTTGTTTGTAATTTGTTTAAATGTTACGATTTTCTTCATGTCATTAAAGGTACTTATGGTTATTCCTATTCTTCTTTTAACTTCTGTTTCACATCTTTCATCATTTGTGACTATGTATCCAAGAAATTGAAAACATTATCATAATGTTTTACTTGTTGTAGTTTCTTTCCATGCATGTTTATCTCTTGTTTTCTATAGAGCTTCTTAACAGTTGTAAATTAGTTTTTATATTTGAATCTTGTCTTTGACTTAAACACGCCTGTCTTATCCCCTCCCCACAGCCACTTTTGATCACACAGTCCATATGACTTTACTTTGGCCATAGAAAACATGGATCAATTATCTTTCTTACTATTTATGTTGATGGTAATGGAAGAGCTGACAGACTGGGATCAAGAAAACATGTGTCAGGACAAATTACAATAGGCAAGGGGACATTATGAATGTCCTAGATAGGCCTATGTGACTGTTGGACGAGGATATCATGGTGGATGATACTGTTATAAAGAAACTGTAGGAGTTTGAAATTGTTTAGGAAGATAGTAGAGGGTGATGATTGAGGGGTAGGATGAGAAATAAATACAATCAAAAGGCTACATGAACTGCAGGTATATATTTCACTGTCTGCTGAAATAGGGTGATGATTGAGGGGGTAGGATGAGAAATAAATACAATCAAAAGGCTACATGAACTGCAGATATATATTTCACTGTCTGCTGAAATAGAACGCCTATGAGAATTTTAAGAGTACTCTTCCATCAGTTAAGATAATCACCAATTACTATTAAGTATCCATATTTCAAATTCCTAAATAATTACTGGAAATATGCTTATTTTAGCTAGATGTAAACTTTGCTGTTGAAAAAAGGTCTTACAAAATATATTTACCTGTCTGATCTCCTCTATGAAAATTGTAAAGACCCAGCCAATGAGGACACCCTCAAGAACATGAAACTCACTAGAGAGTTGCACAACTAGCATATAGCTGTAAAGCAGCAGGAAGATTAAGTATGTAATCTGTAACAAAGCAAACATTTAGACATTTTTAGAGCATTTATATTAACTTGGCCTCAATATTTTAAGTTCATCATTATCTACAAGTTCTCAATGTGTGTCTTAACTCTTCTCATCCACTGAGTTGCTAAATTCTACACTTTGGAGACCCAATATTCAAAAAGCCCACCAAAATACTTTAGATAATGATTCCGATATTAGATAAGATGGCTATTATAGGACTAATATGGAATTATTATGATCTGACGTTGATGGAAATTCTGATTCATTGTTGATGAAGCTGAGGGGGCATTTCCAATGTAATATATATGACTATCACCAATATCTACATTCAAAAGCATGATTTTTGGAGTATTAAATTTTGATGTTAATACTCAGACCTTTATATAAGGCATATTGAAACATCAAAATGTTCAAAAAGGTTTTGTGTATTGTAATTTGTATGTTTTCTTGTTTACAAATCATAATCACCTAGTTTTAGTGATAGTCTGTCTTGTCTAATGATTCGTGATATCTCTCAAATTTTTTAGACGTTTAGCAGATAGATTTGCAGAACATTTGAGAGATATCACGAATCATCGTGACTCCCCAGTGGCTAATCATTTTAACAGCCCGTCACATCATGGTAGCTCTGATGTCTCTGTAACCGGTTTGTTACGTTGTTATACCGGTGACTGGCAACGTCAGTCCTTGGAATATCGTCTCATTTGTCATATGGGAGTCTTGCAACCACACGGAATGAACATTAATCACTATTTTGTTTGAGTTACCCACCTTTTCTTTATACCCTCTACTCCCGTATTGCACTGATTCTTGTAATTATTTGTCTTTGTACACTTTCGTGAGTAATTATTTTTGTGTTTGCCGTACTTCTATATAATTCCTTTATGTCTTCTTTTGTTTGTGTATGTCAATATGTGATTATTTTGTACTCTGCCATTTTGTTGTTGTTAAATCATTTAAATATTTAGATTTTGATTTCCTCGTTGTTATTGCAGTTGTCTCTTCGATGGGTGCCCACACATGTATAGTTATTTGTATATGCATTTTGTTTTACATGGTTCTATGTATCCACACAATTACTTTGGGCCACACATTTGTATGTATACATATGCAGTTGTTATAGCATTATCTTTATGTGAACGAACGTTTATATTTACATTAATATATGTATATGTTTCTATGTGTACGAATGTTCATGTTATTGTTTTTATTTATGTGAGAAAGTGTTTATGTGGATGCATGTTCATATTTATGTATATATATATATATATATATATTTCATGTGAGCGCTTGTTTATGTTAATGCACGTATCTCCATTCTGTGTCAATATGTATGCCTATTCTGGTGTGAGCCCTTTCCTATGTGTGGATACATTTACATGCCTGTGCATTTTGTGTGGGTATCCTTCACACATTCTGTGTCCATTTTGTTATATATTTATTTCTTAACTCTTGGTGTGTGTATACATTTCTATGTATGTTTAGGTTTGGTTTTATATATATGTTTATGTCTATATTTGGTTTCACATTAATTCCATGCGTTTTCAAATGATGATTCTTCTTGTATCCTTCCTTCCCCAAACCCACTCACCCCACCATCACAAAACCTCATCATTACTCATCTATCATTATCATATGCCATTCTGGTTGGCGTAGGTGACCATGGTTCTCTGTTCACAGTATTGTTATCAGGATCGTTGTTTCCAAGCCTTGCTAGGTTGTCACACGAATATTTTCTCACGTCCCCATCTGTCTCTGTTCCCTTCAGTCTTGCCTGTTGTGACTATGTTCTTAAAACCTGCCTGTCTGATAAAGTGACAAAAGGGGTATTTTTCTTATCTTTTTCTTTTATTATTCTTGCACTCATCTATAGTGCCTCTAATTTCTCACTTTCGGTTTGTTTATAATGAATGCACGCATTTTCTCTTTTACTAGATGCGTTGCCATCCCTGCGCTATGGAGACGGGGCTTGATGAAATCTAGTCATCTATTTTGTTTTTTACTTTGTTGTTTTCTGTTTTTTTGTCTCTTGAAAAAGGTTCAAATTGAGCCGATATGTGGAGAATTGTCCTGTTTAGTTTTATTGTATGTTTTTTTATATATACTTTTTAAAATATATTTTTATTAATAGGCAAGGTAAGTGTTTTAGTAACCTGTTTAATTCATTTTGCTTGACTATTTGTTCATTAGGTTACTGCGGCACCATCCACTTTGTCGGACACCCTCTGACCATTTGGTTAATTATAAAACTATACCGGGGGGGGGGGGGGGGGTGCACCCTCAAACTACAAACCCTACTGGAGTGATGAACTGGAAAAGCTGCAAAATGAGATGGAAACATCTAGACAGCAGGCTGAGAACAGACCTAGTCAAGAGCATCACAACAAATATCAGCAAACAAAGGCTAAATTTCAAAGAGCCAAGTTACAAGCCAGACGGAGCAGCTGGAAAGAAAAAACAGAGTCGCTGAACCTAGAAAGAGATACTAGGAAATTATGGAAACTTGTAAAACAACTAAATGACGAAGGTACAGGGAGAAATACCAGGATCACACTTTATAAAGATAGAAACATTTTAACAGGTGAACATGCAGCTGATTATATTGCAGATTCCTTTGCAGAAGACAATAACGTCAAAGTTAGCCCAGACAAACAACAGGGAATCAGCAAAACATTGGACAAGACGAACCTATACCTGAAGTCATGGAGGTACAAATCACAATGAAAGAACTGGAGCATGCAATATTCACATTGAGAATGAAAAAGTCCCCTGAAGCTGATGGAGTGTCCAATGAAATGATTAAAAACCTGGGAACTGTAGCAAGAGCAAAGCTACTGCTGATCTTTAACACAAACTGGTCCACAGGTAATGTACAACAGGCCTGGAGAGAAGCAAAAATGATGCCACTCCTCAAATCAGGAAAAGATGGCAACACCGTCTCCAAATACAGGCCCATCAGGCTCACAAGCTGTCTATGCAAAACAATGGAATGCATTATCAATCTTAGGATGCAGTGGTACCTTGAAAGTGAAAACGTTCTGGTATCACAGCAAGCAGGTTTCAGACAGTGCTACTCTACTGAAGATCAGGCAACCTACCTCTCCCAAGAGATTTAGGATGCCTTCCAAGATAAGAAACTGGTACTAGCAGCATGGATAGACCTCAGGAAAGCATTTGATTTTATTGTCTATCTCCAGGTGAATGATTGTTGATCGCATTCACACTTGCCGTTAAGCGTAGGGGTGGTATCATAAGCTGTCGTTTCAAGGCCAGATGTGTCGCCGAAGTTGCATTTAGTCCATGTTTGTTCAAGGTTATCTTAATGTTTTCTATCCACCGTTTTCTTGGTCTACCTTTGGCTTTACGCCCAGATATTCTTGTATTATATGCTCTTATTGGTATTTGGTTTGGTTTCATTCTCATAAGGTGACCGATCCATTTTACTTGCTGTCTCTCAATATGTTCGATACATGATATTATACCAACTCTTTTCCTAATTTCTTTGTTTCTTATTTTATCTAGTGTGGTAACCATTGCAGCTTTTCTTAGACACTTCATTTCACGTGACGATTTTTCTTTGCTGCGAAGCTCTTAAAGACCATGTTTGACATTGGTAGCACAGTGTTGGTATAAAAATTGTAGATGTTATTTCATTTTTAATTTCCATTTTGATCTTTGGATGAAGAAGTAATGGTGAAAGTTGGTAAGTCACTATGTTTGCTTTCTGGCACCTTGTTTCTATTTCTCTGACTAGTCTTCCATCTTCGGAAAAAATGCAGCCTAGATATTTAAATTATTTGGCTTGTTTCACTTTGGTGTTCTCTATTGTTATATTCATTGGTGTTGAAGACTTGCTAATTTTCATAACTTGTGTTTTTTGTACATTAATTTTCATGTTGTACTTCTGACATGCTAACAACAATGCATTGATGTGCTTTTGCAAAGTTTTCTCATCTTTGTATATTAAACTTTGATCATCAGCAAATAATAGTTCATTGATTTCATTATTAAGTTCTTCATCAGGTTTATTTGCAATGTTTTCCTCTTTGTTAATATGAGCTTCTTTTATTATTCTGTCCATGTATATGTTGAAAAGTAGGGGTGAAAGTACACATCCTTGTCTTACTTCAGATCTTGTTTCAAAAGGTTCAGTCATTCCATCTGTTGTTCTTACTGAGCTTTGGCATTTTTGATATATTGCTTTTATGTTATATAACAGTTGTCCTCTGATGTTATACATTTCTAAGGTTTCCCATAGAATGTTTCTATCTACTCTGTTGAATGCCTTTTCCTGGTCTACAAATACTGTGTTTAAATCTTGATTGTATTCAATTGCTTTTTCACTCAGTTGTCTCAGTATGGAAAGTGCGTCTGTACAGCTTGCTCCCCTTCTGAAGCCAAACTGAGAGGGGCTCAACAGTGGTTCTGCAATGTATCACATTCTTTGTTCTATTATTTTTGCGTAGATTTTACCTGCGTGACTTAACAAGGAGATGCCTCTATATGATTCACACTCTCTCTTATTACCTTTGTTTTTCCATAGTGGTACAATTACTGATTTTTGCAAGATCTGGTACTGTTCTTTCTGACCAGGCTATTGTGAATAGTCTGGCTAACCATTGGACTCCTGTATTTCTACACGCTTTTATTGCTTCGCTTGGTATACTGTCCTCTCCTGGTGATTTATTACTTGGGCTATGTTTTAAGGCTTCTTCTATTTCTTGATTTAGTATAATTGGTTCTGTGGCTTCTATATCTTTTTGAGCGTTAGTGGGTCTATATTCTGTTGTTATTGTTGGGTTGTATAATTCCTGGAAGTATTCTTTCCATCTTGCTTTCTTATTCGTGCTTTTCATCAATGGTTTGCCATTTTTATCATTGATGATTGTTATGGGATTATAGCTCTCTTCTCTTACTCGCATAGATTTAATACTTTTGAAAAATTATCTTGGGTTTGTTTTACATATATCAGTTAAATGTTCTCCATACTTGTTCCATGAATTAACTTTTGCTTCTTTGATTACAATCTTGACATTCTTTCTAGCAAGACGATATTGTTGATAGTCGTCACGATGTTTGAATTTCAACCATTTCTGGAAACATTGTTTTTTTTCTGTTGTGTAACGTTTAGTATCTCTACGCTCCACCATGATGTTTTCTTGTCTTTCTTGGGATGTCTTGTGCCGCATATGTTTTGTAGTTGTTTTAACATTGCATTTTTGAAAATGTCCCATTATTTTTCGATGTTATCAGTTTCTTTTGGCAGGCTATGAAAAATTTGAGTTATTTCCTTGCACTGTTCATCACTTTTTTCGGTGTCCTCCAGTGCTTTAAGTTTAGAACTTCTTCCTGCCATTGTCTTGATTCTTTTCTTTGTGTTGTTCTTGTTTGTTCTCTTTTCTCAGTGAGTATAACAGGTCTGTGGTCTGTATTAATGTCTATATTTGGGAAAGCTCTTGCATCAGTGATGTGTCTCTTTAGTCTTTGTCTAACGAGAATGAAATCAATTTGTGATGATTGTTGTAAGTTGTCCCATTTATACCATGTTTGTATGTGGCTTCGTCTGTGTTAGTAAAAAGAATTTGTTATTATAAGTCCATGTTCTAGACATATATTGACTAGTTTGTCTCTGTTATTATTTCTTTCCATTGTTATGTCCCCAAAATTGCCTAAACAGTGTTCAGGCCAAGCTTTTTTCTTCCCTATTCTCCCATTGAAATCACCCATGATGTATAACTCATCTTTATTGTTAATCTTGTTTAGGACATCTGATATGCTTTCGAAAAATTCAGCATTTTCTTCTATTTTGTCATTGTCATTGCATGGTAAGCATTTGATAAGGTCTGGAAAGAAGGAAAGGGTTAGCTCAAGAATGTACAAATGGGTAAAAGCATACCTGCATAATAGAAGAGACAGGGTACAATTAGATGGTCGCAAGAGCAAGAAAGTCCTAATGTGTCATGGAGTCCCCCAGGGAGGAGTCCTGTCATCCACACTTTTCTTGGTTTACATCAATGACCTAGTTGCTGAACTACCACACAGGATCAAAGTGGAAATGTATACTGACGGCCTGGTGATCTGGTGCACGGAAGAACATGCAACAGTGGCCACTAAACAAATACAAAGAGCTATCGATGCCCTAACCTTATGGGCAAATAGATGGTGCGTCAGCCTTAACACAGATAAGTACAGCACTACACTCTTTACCCTCTCACCAAAACAAAAATCTGGTCATATCAAGATAGATGGAGAACCCTTGAAAGAAGACAAACAACCCACATACCTTGGAGTTATTTTTAATGATAAGCTAACATGGAAACAACACATAAACAAAGCAACAACAATAGCCAGGAGAAGTTAGCTATCCTGAGAAAACTAAGTGGAACCACATGGGGAGCCAGTGGGCATATACTCAGTAAAGTTTACCAGAAAGGCATAAGACCACACCTGGAATATGGTTCAGCTGCATGGTGTCCTGCATCAAACACCACAATACAAGGTCTAGATAAAGTGTAAAATCAGGTACTTAGGATAATGTTGGGAGCAATGACATCAATACCCATAGTAGAGATGCAGAAAATGTGAAGAATGCAAACACTTGGTGAATGCAGAGATACAAAAGTACTAATACAAGAAGATGAGGCAACTGAAAAGAAGCAGCTTTATCCACCAAGATAAATGACTCTGTAGACAACTTACAGACCTGCCTGAAGTTGACAGCCCCTTAAGGTCTGTACCAGAACAAATCCCTTGGAGTGAAAGTCATGGAATGCCAATATACATTCAGATCCATGTGAAAGGAATACTAAGCGAGGATAAACAGAACAGTGTGCAGCGAATGAAAGTCACCCTCAGTTTTCTGGATGAGGAATATCCACAAGATATATGGTTGGTTGGTTGCTGATCCAACGGTTCTTGGGCTCATGTCCTTTGACCCAATGCCATTGTGTGATATATGCATGTGTTTGTGAGTTGTTGTTTTGTTCCATATAATGTGTTCCATTTATCTGGTCCTGGAGGGAGAAGCATTTTCCTGATGTCATCCAGCGCTGGACATTCAAAAATGTGGTCAACAGTTTCATATGGATGAGTGCACAGCCGGCACCCTGGAGTATGTTGTGGTTGTATTCTGTTCAGGTGATTGTTAAGCTGTACATGTTGTGTGCGCAGTCGGAATATGATACCCATGGCCCATCTGTTCATCCAATTTTCTTTGCTCACAGATTTCAGAATCACTTTAACTGTGTGCATTGTTGTTTCTGTATAAGGCTGTTCTTGTTGTGCTCCCCTCTTTGCTAGTCTGTCTGCCTTATCATTGCCAGGTGTGTTTGAGTGGCCAGGAAAGGAATCCACTGCATAACAATGTTGACATCATAAGATGTGAGCAGCTGGATGGCATGGTGGTATATTTCAGCTAGCTCTCCATCACATTCCAGTGCTTGGAGAGGAGAGTGCTTAGAGTCTGTAAAAATAACAATGTTTTGGACTTTTGATGGGAAGGCATCAAATATGGTCTTCAGGTGGTACAAGGCAACTTCTAGTGCTGTTATTTCAGCTTCATAGTTAGAACATATCTCCCCACAGGCATCAAACAACTCATCAGATGTTTCGTCTGGATATTCTATATAGACACCATAACCTGCTTTGATGATGGCTTTGAAGGCAGGCCCATCAGTATAGACATGAATCCATTGTTCTGGGTAGGTGTCTATTGTTTTCTATGTTGCTTTCATAAGACTTACTGGGTCAGAACGTTTCATTGCATTATCTCTTAACTGTGTTTTGATTTCCGGCAATTTAAAGCCTGCGTGTGGTGGTAAACATTTTTCTACTCTTTGCAGTTCTTGTCTCTTGTCTGGAAGGTGATAACTGTCTTTTATTTCATTGACATGGCTCAGGACTGACTTTTGTTTTATTCTGTGGTTTGGTTCCCAGTTTTCTACAAGTTGTTTATTTGGGTGGTCTTTGTTCATTCTTTTGCTTCTTTCATAAGCCTCCATTGCAGCCATATCTCTCCGCATCTCAAGGGGTTCTACATTCGTATGTATTTCACATGCAGCCGTCGGTGTAGATCTTATTGACAAGATATATGGGTCAAATTAAATTATGTTATGTCCATCACAAGTGATGATGACCATTTATTACATCCACTTTTGAAAATTCAATTAGAGTTATGTCAGTAATTATGAGTTCGTAAATGGCTAATGAGCCCTATTCGAGCAGTAAATGTCCTTGGACAGTTCGGACATGGAATGACGACTGTAGACAGATCTTGGTCTATACGTGACTTTCTAGCTGCTTTCTGCTCTTGAGCTGCTGCATTTTTCCTCTTTTCACAAGATGATGCGCTATTTTTTATTTTAAAATGCCATGTAGGTCTATTTTGTGCAAGTTCTTCCAATGTATCGTGGTCTATTTAAAATGCTTTCAGTGATTTCTTTAACGAGTTCTTGTAGCGCTTCTTTTGGCCACCTTGAGATCTTGTACCCTTCTCCAACTTACCATAGAGAAGTATCTTTGGCAGACGATGGTCTGGCATACACACCAAATGACCTGACCAACGAATCTATGTCTTCATCAGGATCGTGTCAATACTAGGGATACCAGCTCTATCAAGGACAGTGGTATCTGGAATCTTGTCTTGCCATCTGATGTTCATAACTTTTCTGAGACAAGTTGTGTGAAAATGATTGAGTTTTTTGACATGATGTCTATACACAATCCATGTTTCACTAGCGTATAACAGCACTGGAAGTACCACTGCTCTGTAAACTTTCAGCTTAGTCTGTATGTTAATGGCATTTCTACACCAAACATTTGCGTACAATATGCCAATAGTACTGTTTGCCTTGGCGATCCTTGTATACACTTCATCATCAACATTGGCATTTTGTGATAACGTACTACCTGTCGAGGAGTGTGCGTACATTTCATACTCCTAGTCAGTGGGATAACCTTTTCCCTTCGGGTGAATTTTTGTGGATGTGAAAATGACTTAAAATTTCGTGGATGTGAAAGTATGATGCAGTAGATGACCATGGTTTTCTATGTGTCTCACCATGCCCGATGCGGTCCACACCGCATTGCGGTTATTTAAAGTATACACAGATAGGTCAGCACAGAATGCAGTGAGGAATGGAGGTGCAGGTGTATATATAGAATATCCACACAAGCCTAGAGATACAATCAGAACACCAACAGGGAAATTCTTCAATAATTATGATGCAGAAATCTAGGCAATTAGTATGGCAACTAAAAAAACTGCTGAACTCCAACTCTGGCCTAAAGCCTGTAGTATTCCTGACAGATGCAAGGTCAGTGCTTCAAGCTCTCCAGTCTGGAAAACTAACAGACTTGCAAAAACTACTTAGTGAATTGTTCGGAAGGAGGCAGACCCGGAACTACAGCCATAGCATGTGAAATAGGATGGTGCAAGGGGAAGAAGGGTATTGGTCTGTTGTAGGTGACTAGTAGGTGTCCTTAGACCACCATGTCATGGTCAGTGGAAGTCGGTGTGGCAGAAGTCCAAATAAAATATAATGGAAGATGGACCAAGGTCACAACCGCAACGACAAGTACCTTTTAGGCCAGGTGTTGAGAAATGAGACCAGTAAAAATAAGCCAAAGATGATATATGGATGAGTTAGACGCACATCACAACCCCTATGTGGATATTGCTCACACTGTACACTAACTCGGACTAAACACTGTACATAGATCAATGGACAGAACCTCGAACCACCGATACACAATCCCTTAGTGCAGGCCATGTATCATTGGGAGGAAAATGTCAGATGAAATGAGGTCTGTGTGAGACCAAATGTACGTCTTTTGGTTTTTTATGCATTTTTATGCATTGCTCTTACTGCACGCTGGCTCAATTAAAGAAAGACATAGGTGGGATCACTGCCTCCGAGCCATCCTAGTCGTGTATACCAGGAAGACTGTTGGTGCTGTAAACATAGTATGTTTGTAAGGGGGTGGGGGTGGGGGGGGGGTGGAGGAAGTCGGGGGCAGTCATAAAGTCTCCATATGATTGGCTGCTGTAAGAGTAGCTGACCCAACAAGGCCAAAGAAGACCAACCAGAAAGTACCCTGAAGCAATGGCAGGCCCAAACTGATAGTGAGGCTAAATGCAGCATTCTTGGTCCACTGTAAGTGGCAAAGAGGAAAGAACGAAAAAGGCTTAAGTCTAAGTAGTGAGAACAAAGAAAGTAGGACGAGGAATCATAAGGAGAAGAGGAATACATGGGTGAATCAACCAATAGAAAGATAATGAAGGAGTATAATGGCGAGGGATGCAGATGAACCAACAAAACGATGCGCCAAACCATAACAGGCCCACACCGGATCCAACCGCGCCTCTCACGGTCCAACTGCATAACAACCCACCAGCACATCAACCACATGTGGCAGGTCACCGTAACCCCAGCCCTTTAGTGGATGCCCAGGCCAAACCGCCACAATAGAGTGCGACGGTATACAGAAAAGGGACGAGAAGAAAGATGGATAGGGAAAACGCAGTAGGAAGGAATGGAGGGGCAGCAGAGAAGAAGAGCAGGTGGACGAAAAGAGGTAAGAGGTTATTGGAAGTACATTAATGAAGTGGTATTCTCCGCTGCATCCCTTGTGGTTTTCCGCAGAGACAGTAACCTACATGATATCCTGGTGCACTCTCATCTCCATCCTGCGGGACCTCCCACATGCACGTCCCCTTGCCACCGCTGTGTTTCACATGCACATTTGTCTTCCGTACCTCTTCCAACCAGTTTCCAAAGTCTGTATTCCACATCCACGATTATTTTTCCTGTGTCTCCCGCAACATCGTATACGTTGTTACTTGCAAACGATGTTACCTGATGTACATTGGCGAGACTGGAAGATTCTAGCCTCTAGGTTTACTAAACAATTGTGTGACATTCGCAACCATGACTCTTTTCCAGTGGCCCTCCACTTCAATTCTGGTGACTGGCAGCATTTCTCTTTAGAGAACCGACTGATTCTTAATCTTGGTACTCTGAAACCACATGCCATTAATGACAAGCTATACTTCCAATAACCTCCTTTCGTTCAGCTGCTCTTCTTCTTCTCTGTTGCCCTCTATTCCTTCCTACTGCCTTTCACCTATCCATTGTTCTTTTTGTCCCTTTACTGTATACCGTTGCACTCCATTGTGGTAGTTCGGCCTGAGCCTCCACTAAAGGGCTGGGATTACAGTGACCAGCCACATGTGGTTGATGTGCTTCGTTTGGTGCGCCGTTTTGTTGGTTCATATGCATACCTCACCATCATACTTCTTCATTATCTTTCTATGGGTTGATTCACCCATGCATTCCTCTTCTCTTCTCTTTAGGATTCCTCATCCTACTTTATCTGTTCTCACCACTTAGGCTTAGACCTTTTTCATTCTTTTCTCGTTGCTACTTACAGTGGCTATCTTTACTACCACTATCTTCTCCTCACACCCTCTTCTTTCCTGTCAAGCTACCCTATCTTTGCTTCCTCCATCATCCATTCACTATTGTCCTGCTATCCTTTTCTTTCCTTCCTATCACAACCAAGTTTGTCTCTATGAAAGATTTGTTTTACTGTGGTCTTTTGTTTGTCCTGATGAAGGCTTTTTAGTTGAAATGTCGTCTGTCACTGTGTCTTGTTGTTAGGTTGTTTAATGACTTATTTTGGCAGCATTTATACCTATTTATGTTCATTTTGATATTTGTCCTGTGTTACCCTAGCCAACCATTTCCTGCTTAGGGTTGTTACCAGACACTGGAACATTTATCCCTTCATTTTTCCCATAGTTGACGTAGGGTAAAGATTATGCAGGTAGTGGATCTTTTGGCTCTAAAACCAAACTGTGACTGCAGCAGGACACCGTTCGGCAATCAGTTGGAGCCACTTTAGAAGGATATGTGCAAAAACCTTCCTGGTGATGCTGAGAAAGGAGATTCCTCTGTATTTTTTGCTGTCATCCTTGTTCTTGTAGAACAGTGCTATCCAAACTTTTCGTGCTTTTTTTTTTGGCACACTTATTTGGCAAGCATAATTGTGCGACATACCAATTCAGTATATTGGGAAACTAATGGCTTGGAATGGTATGTAGTGGAAAATTGCAGTAGAATTTTTAATGCTTTTTTTTACCTGTGTTTGGATACATTTTTGTTGTCCAGATCACCCTCTTAATGAACCATTAACAGACTTTGATCGTTTTTTATTTCAACTAATTCTTCGTCTTCAATAAGTGAGAAGTTATTGCTTGAAGGTGAAAGAAATGGATTTATGACCCAATCATACTCTTGAATTTCAAAATTGGGGAAGTAATGTTGAGGTTTCTCCTCGAGCAATGTTAAATGGTCAATAATTAGTGAGCTGATATTGCATTTTAGCTCACAATCAGAGGTTTAGGAAATATTTCAAAATTTCCTCCCTTCACTTTTATTTTCCAAATGGTTATCTTATCTCTCATAGCAATAATTTTATCTACAGCTGTTAGGATATTTTCTCCTTTTCCTTGAATATTGACGTTTATTTTATTTTATATTTCAAGTGTTCAAATATGTCAACAAGATATGTCAATTTTGTGCACCATAGATGGTTTTGAATTAGATCGCAGAATTCGCTTTGTTTATTTTCCTCAAAAAGTTTCAACATCATTTCCCTCAATTTGTACACATGACATAGCACTCTGCCTCTTGGCCGCTAATGAACTTCTGTGCGGAGTATAGGCCCTAAGAGTTTTAAACTTTGCTCTCATTTATTCACACATGTGAGCAGATAATTGTGACTTCTGAGGTTTACTTTTAATCTAATTGACCATTTCAACTAGTAGAATCATCAGAAGAGCAACTACAAAGACAAATAGACAGATTACATCAAACATGCCAAACCTTTAACATGAAGATAAACATAGAAAAGACTGACGTAATGAAGATAGAAAGAACAGAAAGAAACACCAATATTATATATTGGAAACAACAGACTTAAAAAGTGATAGAATTCACATACCTAGGAAGCTATATAACAACAGACGACAAGAGCAGTAAAGAAATACACAATAGATGTAGTAAAGCATACCAAGCCCTAGGGCAAATTACACCAATCTTCAGAAACAAAAATGTAGATTTAAACACCAAAATAACACTATTCAAAATGATTATTATGCCAACTGTGTGGTACCAATGTCAAACATGGACAACGACAGCATAAGACAAACATAAACATGTGACAGCTGAAATGGCATGCTTACACAGAATCCTAGGAATATCGCTAAGAGACAGAGTGAGAAATTAAGACATTAGACAAAGAACCAGCACCGCCCCAATCTTAGAATATATTAAAAGCCAACAGATCAATTGGTTTGCACACATCAGCAAACTACCACCAGACAGTATACCATAGCAAGCTATGCTACACAGATACAGTGAAGACAGACCTAGAGGCCAACCATGAAAATGATGGACCACCGAAATAAAAGAGACGTAAAATTCCACAATATATGCAGCACACAAAGGGCCATCTCCAGAGAACTCTTCTACCCCTGAAGCTGAAAGGCAATAAAGGGTTTAGCGAATATAGATAGATAGACTCCACCACTGCCACCACCAATCCCTAGTACAAAGGAAAAAGTAACCTCTGCCATAACTTTTATTGTTGCCAATCCTTTATCTGCCTTTGTGATTATGATTTTCAAGCTTTTATATAAATTTCAGGGGAGCCACAGAAAAAAATCTACACTGATAGAGGATCACGGGTGAAAAAAATTGATAAACACTGATCTAAAACAACTTAATTTGCCAATGGCCACTTTAGGGCAGAACTGTGCCTGTACATGTTTTTCTGTTTGTACATTGTCATAAATTTATACTCTATGGTTATCTGTTAACATAGATATTAACACTCGACAGTGATGCCATGACAGAAATTACAACTCGCATTGCACTAGCATCAAGTGCCTTTAACAGACTGTATAATATCTGGAGGACAAAGTCAATCAGCACAAGCACGAAAATGCGCTTATTTAATTCCTGTGTTATTCCGGTGCTATCATATGGATGTGAGAGCTGGAAAAGCTGTTTATTTTCAGAAAAGAAATTACTGAATTTCGAGAAAAAAATTTCTTCATAGGATAACTAACACCCATTGGTGGTGTCATGTGACGTATTCCTTCCAGAACGTTGTCTTCCCAATGAACTCTCTGAACCTCTCTCTGTCTTGGGCGATGTGGCTTGCATTTTCTAGCGATGTATTTATGTTTTCTTTAATGTCATCAGTCCATCGTCTTCTTGGTCTGCCCCTTCTCCTCTTCCCAGGTACTCTTCCCTCCATTATTTGTCTTTCTAAACAGTTATGTCTATTTATATGACCAAACAGGCGTAGTTTTCTTTTTGTTATTGTGTTTAGTAACCAACACTCTGGAATATTCAGTGTGTTTATAATATCAGAGTTTCTGATCTTATCCTTCCATGATATTCTAAGTATAAAAGTTCGGTTAATCCATTGGAAATTTCTAGGCACAATATTCCCGTAGGTTGCCATTACTTTCGGGAAGGAACAACCGTTAATCGAGCACCGTAAAGAGAACACATTCGTTCTAGTCGGCCATTTTGGCGGAAGCACCATGCTTGGCTCTGAAGAAACATTTCAGGATATTTGTCTGTTGTCTATTTGAAGAGAATAATAATAAAAAATAAATCTGAATAACAATTCCATTCGTCATCTTTTGATGTTTTGTCTGATAGTATATCTTGATAAAGACCTTTTGGTTGAAATTTTGAATATGTTTTGTGTATTGTAATTTGTATGTTTTCTTGTGTGAACATCATTACCCGCTAGTTTTAGTCAGTCGTGTCTGAAGAAACTATTATAAAAACATGTGTTTTACATAAGTACAATTGATAGGCCCCTAAAGCATAAAAGCAGCTAAAACATTTTTTTAACGTTACTTCAAAAATATTTTTGTATATATCAGAAATATGACTCTAGCATCTAAAGCTGTCTGTTTTGTATAGTATATCACTTTGGGCAGCTATTTGGGTAGTTTCAAATGTTTCTATGTACAAATAAACATTCTGTGATGATTTCAGTGTATGTTGACATGCATTGAAGAATTTGCAAAAATGCTTACGTTTTACGGATTACATTTAGTCTTTGTGAAATATTTTATTTATTTGTATATCAACAGTGATGTACTATGTATACAAATTTTCAGAATTGAATGCCATTTCTATAATATAGGCCCCTATGTCTTTTGTCTTGTTTGAAGAGCAGAAATATGTAGTAGGCCTACATTACAAGATAAAACATAGGCCGAATGATCGTAAGACTCGAAAATAAAACAATAGGCCTAAAGTATAAAAAACTATTTACAGACTCAACAACATGATAGTCACTATCATCTAAATTTGGCTGTTTTGCAAAGTATATCCATTTTTGCAACTATTTGGAAAGCTTCAAATATTTCTATGCACAAATAAAAGTTCTGTGGTGATTTGAATGAGTTGACATGCTTGAATTTCTTATGAAAGTTTTGCACTGTCTTTTCCGATCAAAGGCCAACCAATAAACTTACAATTTTTCATTTGCTCCTGAACTGATATCACACTATGGCTGACCATAGTCATGAGGCAAGACCTTTAGAATATTGTGATTGGAGAAAATACTACTGTATGTTTATGAAGGCTTTTGGTGAAGTTATTACCTTCGTACCTTCACAATGTCTACCACCGTCTCCAATCATCTTTTAGAAAGATTAGCCGGAATAACTATCTATATGTCTTTTAGAAAGATGGGCCGTAGGGCCTATACTAAGAGTAAAACTTACCACATTGAGAATAAACTTGACCAGTGGAGACCGATAGAACAGTCTATGTTTCTTGAACATGCTGTAACCTTTGACCTTCTTGCCTGCCGCATTGACATCTCTGCAAATAATAAAAAACATCCTAAATATCATTTTACTTGTTGGTTTTTTGTGTGACCTTCTAATGGAAAAAAGCCCACTAAGTAAGGAAATTCCCTATTATTTACTTGCTTCAGTACTTAGTGTTCTATTAGAACTTAATGTCTGTCACACGACCAGATGTATGAGACAATGGTCATGTTGTATAACATAGACAATAAATGTTATATAGAGTAGGCTATAACATGCAACCGAACATATGATGAATTCCTCATCTGAACTTCTGCCTTCATTCTCAAACTCCCACTAATTAGCAGGATGTAGTCCAGAGAACAGACTGTTCTATCATGGTTTACAATTACAGCTTAACTGTGAAATCAGTGCCTTTCAGCTTGTCATATCTGATTTCAGAATGGTTTTGGAACACTTTGACCTATAGGGTGAAACAGTAAACTCTACCTCCAAAACCTCCTTCTTAGTCACTTCGGATGATATGCATGCAGATCCCAGTTTTGGTGTTTTTTGTTCTCTTTATATGTTCTGTCAACAGATGGGAAGAAACTTAAGAACAGTGTCTAACTGAGAGTAACAGAAGCCTGTACTTTTATTTTTTAGAGAATTGAGATGAAACACACAGCAACAGAGATAATGATCATACTTCTTATGATTCTTAAAACAAAAAATTGCAAAATAATAGAAGAGATATACAAATTCTTGATTCACACAATTTGTGTCAGAAAAGTTATAAATGGCCCCAGATTTATACAATCCGTGTCAGAAAATTATAAAAACAACAACCAATTAATCTTTTCCCTCCCTACCCACTTGTATGCACTCACTATAGGGCCTATATAAGCTCCCTACTTGCTTGCATCCGCCCAACGTACACATGCTGGTATGGAATGATGTCCTTACTTTATCCATGCGAATAGACATGCTAAATTTAGCACTAATGTGACTACCAGTAATGACGACTTACAGTGTAAATTTTCAAACATTGAAAAAATCTATCGTATAAATCACTAAAAGGTTGGAGGGTGTCCGACAAAATGGAGTGTGCCACAGTAACCAAATGAAAATTATAGCACAGCACCTCGCTTGACCTTCGTATCGGAAACAATGAAGATCGAAAGCAAATAGCAATGAAACGATAGACATGGAAATCTATGACATCTGCCCTATGTGCTGTCTTTGGTCCTAGAGGAATAACTAACTAACCTCGCTTGAGATCTGGAAGTAACGCAGTAACCCCCATATCGTATAAGTGCTGTTAGCTGTGAATATGACCTATGATTTTCTTCAAAACTTGGTAAGAATGGACTTACTAATGATTCATATGATGTTGATATGCAATTTTTAAAATGGAATTTTAGAGAACGTGAATAAAACAAATATTGACGGTGGAATTAGTGTAGTATCTAGGAGTTCAATGTAGCAACAATCATCAATCTGCAGTGAAGGCCTAATAATGGATGTTATGTGTTTCTCTCTCCCCCCCCCCCCAACCACCACAACAGACCAAGTATTTTGGTATCATGCCTATTGATTATCCTCTTCACACACCGGACACATTCATAGATGCTCATTTCTCCGCTTCAGTAAATCTCTCAGGGTATAACAGCTGATGGTTCTGGTTCCATATTGGTTCACTGTCCTTTTTTAAATATGGAATAAGTCGTAGGCACAAACAGTGGCATTGCGTCATGTTCTTTCTGACGTCTGCAGCCTTCGAGCGTGCCCAGAAAAATGCGTCTCTCTTCCAGGTCTCGAGCGAGGTGTTGTGCTATAATCTTCTCAATATGTTTGCCTGTGATGTTTTGCATAGCTATATTTGTTAGCCGTTAATCTGGGCATGGTTTTTATTGGGCTTCTTTAGTGGCAATAGGTAGCTGTGCAGCCATTCTTCCTTGATAGTACCGTTCTTGATACTTCTGTTAAACTCACCAACCAGGTCGTTTATGTCACTCTCCTTAAGGATGGTGAAGTCCTCATATCATATACCGTCAGGGCCTGAGGAAATGTTACACATCCATTTAATAGTGATCTGGATGGACTGCCATGATGTGTATGCTCTCATTCCACTCAGCCTCCATACATAGACCAGACAGTGTGGTGATAATCCTCTGCCTGATGTCTAGATTGTTTTGGTCCATCTGTTGAACATAATGGCATTTCCCTTATCTTCAACTGATTTCTGCCATGTCAGATTGGTGGATTGAAAATCAGGTATGCCAATCTTTGAACATTTCCATTCATGATCTGCTGAAAATGCCAGAACCTCTTAAGAGATTTGTCTGAACTGATCTGCTTGCAGAATTATATCCAATTTTATTCTTTGGCTTGCTGAGCGCAAATCTTGAAGATTAACATGGTGTCGTCTACGGTCTGCTTCAATGAAGTTACATTATTGGATAGTTCGCTGTCGGATTTTCATGCTTTCTGCCATGCCTTGACGGCCTGCCGTTTGTTCCTCCATGCTTTCTCTATGTCGCCATTTCACCATGGTGGCTAGTTCAGCTCACTGCACCTTGGGCGCTTGACCTACAACTTGCTGGACTTAATTTTACTTATCGTGTCACAGGTAGTGATCACTGTCATGATGCCATAACACATTCCAGCTGCATAGATGGGCCAAGGCAGTGGAAACCAATGCCAGTTCTATGCTATTGTCAGTGTCACCAGATCGGCTGGCAGTCCTAGTTCCTGTGTCAGCATTCAGACACACAACATCAGTGGTTGCCAATGCATCCTTGAGGTCTTCCCTAGCTTGTTGGTAATGTTGTTTCCCCACTGTCTTTATCTAGCACTGAAGTCTTCGCAAAAGTCTCTGCTTGAAGTCTCTGCTTTTCGTCTTGCTCGAGTAAGCTTTCTTACATTGTTTTGTCTATCTTGCCATTGCAAGCATACACGTTTACGATGACCATAGATACCGGCACTTGTATCCTGAAAGCGTGCACTTGCATCTCGGTGCAGTTCCATTGTGACAATTCCATTACGGGTTCCGTTATGCTCCTACATACCAGTATTGCATGACCAAGGTGAGAACAATTGTAGAAGGCTGTGAATTCCGTGGCTGAAATCGTGCCTGCCCCAAAGTTAGTCTCTTGCAAAGCAAATATACTAATACACTAGAATATAGAAATGAACCACGACACATATGGAACTAAAAACCAGCAATCATATAGTCCTATATTCAACAAAGTTATTACACATCTGTCTCTGAGCAGTGTCAAAACTGTAGGTACCCACAGAGAACATGCTGCTTGAAGGAACAGAAGAAAAACACTCTAATGATTGAGACCCAGTAATGATTGAGAATTGTCAACACAGCTGATCTATGTTAATATTCATCAATTTAACAAGAAATCTGGTTCCACAAATGTCATTCATCCAGATTATTCTGCCTTGATTATGACTAGGCCCATCTTTCACTGTTTCTACATGGGGTGCAAAAGGTCTCGCATTGCTTTCGTGTGGACCCAGGGTTAGCAGATAACCAAAATCCTAGAAGTACCTCCCCGTGGTGCACCCTGGAAACAGAAATATAGCTGCTCTTGCTGTATTTCTGGCTAACACTTTTAGGCTCATGTACGTGGATGTGGATGCTGTAGAGAGTCAAGCAAAATGAATTAAACAGGTTACTAAAACACTTACCTTGCCTATTAATAAAAATATATTTTATAAAGTATATATAAAAAAACATACAATAAAACTAAACAGGACAATTCTCCACGTATTGGCTCAAATTGAACCTTTTTCAAGAGACAAACAACAGAAAACAACAAAATAAAAAACAAAATAGATGACTAGATTTCATCAAGCCCCGTCTCCATAGCGCAGCGATGGCAACGCATCTAGTAAAAGAGAAAATGCGTGCATTCATTATAAACAAACCGAAAGTGGGAAATTAGAGGTACTGTAGATGAGTGCAAGAATAATAAAAGAAAAAGATAAGAAAAATACCCCATTTGTCACTTTATCAGACAGGCAGAGAATTGTCCTGTTTAGTTTTATTGTATTTTTATTTTTATATATACTTTTTAAAATATATTTTTATTAATAGGCAAGGTAAGTGTTTTAGTAACCTGTTTAATTCATTTTGCTTGACTATTTGTTCATTAGGTTACTGCGGCACCGTCCACTTTGTCGGACACCCTCTGACCATTTGGTTATTTATATATGCTGTAGAGAGACAGGAAATATCTCTGAAACCACTACGCCATTACATCCAAAATATGCATGGCATCTGCGCATTCTGACTTGGCCGACTTAAAAGCAGAAACATTGGAGGGGCGACCAATGTCAATGTCCCAACATACAGTGATCTTACAAGTACACACTGATTCTGGAAAAGGTAACACACTAGATGGCAGTGTAGTGTACTTGAGTCGATTCAGTGGCAATGGAGCTACAATGGTCCAGCATGAGACCGACTGGCATAAGTGTTGTTCATACTCAAAAACATAAAGAAGCCCACATGTCTCATCACAATTGACTCCATTTAAAGTAGGAGTCTTGACTCAGGTTTTGGATACTCCAGCTTGAACATGCACGCCTGGGTATTATAAGAAAGATTTGAATACAGCTCCCCATTGCATACAAGACAAGCATTGAACAAATGTCGGGGAGCGCATTGTTGAAATGTCTGACCAAAGCAGTGTTGATACTTGGAATCTGGACACTGGGGGAAATGTATATGGGGGCACAAGTCTCCCCCATTCTAACTAGAATGTCAGCTATTGCCCAACACAACTAATACAGAGAGAATTTTGTTCAGCACACAATGTGAAGCTCCTCATCCGAGATACGTATTCTATATAACTCTTTGGATAATATATGCAATGGTAAAGAGTCAAAATACACAACCACGCCCGGTGATTGGCCATCTCAAGTGAATATGTGAGAAATGTACAGGTCAAATCCCAGACCCCAAATGTTTTTGGCAAAGCAGCGTCAGGAAGATGTATCAGCCCTGAGTCTAATTCAACCATCGCAGTTACCAAACATGGTTCATATGGAAGAAATTATGTCTGGGACGAAGGGACACAAAGGGTGGTAATGGAATGGTATTTCTACACAAGATACAGCTTGCTGGTTGCGAAACGCTTCGTCAGAGGATAGACAAACAATGGGTGACCCAAGCAAACTATCAACTGGCCTCGTCTCATGTACCCCCCTCCTGAGTAGAAGGCTCCTCTAATAGGCATAAACCAAGATGAAAGGTGAAGCATCCTGGGTATGAAAGAACACTCATAAACCTCTCCATTGCATATGGGAAGTAAGAGCTAATCACTTGTAACTACTGGGGTTCACAAACAAACAAACAACTGTTTCTATGTGAGTCATTCATGCACATAACTAACCAATGTTGTGTATGCCTTGGTTATCAACATTTATGGAAAAACAAAATCCTTCCTTTTGGAAACCTGTTTCACCAGATATCTAGGGATTTCTTTATGTTAACTAGGCATATATGTCTAGAGTAGTTAACAGTTACAGAATTATGTTGTTATGCTGTGTAAGGGAGACTGCTTTGCAGCTTTCATTTGAATATTTATCAGCAAACAATTTGACACAATTAAATGAAACCGACATAAAACTGGGGCTCCTTTTTTTTCCTATTGCATGTTACATGACAAGTAAACTTGTCTTACATGACATTCACAAAGATGACTATGTCCCAACTTCACTGGGCTAGCCACATCGTCTGTATGCCATAAAAAAAGCACCTTCCAAAGAAATTATTCTATGGGGAGCTGTGCGATGGCAAACTTTCAAGCAGAGGGCAGAAAATCGCTTCAAGGATCACCTAAGGAACTCTCTCAAGCACTGCAGTATCAATCCTAGCTCCTGGGAGACTACAGCCCTTTATCTCTCAGCTTGGCACACCCAGATCACTGCTGGCATCACTAAATTTGAAAAAGGGAGACACTGCGGACAATTTACAAGTGATGGAAGTGAAAGGACAAATCCGAAAACTCTTTTACTCAGAAATCTCTGCATTCTTGCATGCATTGCAATAGAACTTTTTAGGTATGAATTGGACTCATTAGGTATCTACAATGCACAAACTTACCGATAAACCAAATTAGACAATCACAAAAGTTTTGTTTTATCTACTTGTTCAGCACATTTTTTATTGCTTTTTTTCCATGCCAAGCTCATTTTCAAATAAACTATCAAACATCTGGCATTCAAAAATGCTAAGAAACAACACACAACTCAAAATCTTCAACTCCTGCATAATTCCAACATTAACATATGGATACGAAAGTTGGAAAGCAATATCAAACTTAGAACAAAGACTAAACACCTTTGAAAACAAGTGTCTTAGACAACTACAGAACATCCTTGGTCAGACTTTAAATCAAACACAGTTGTCAGGCAAGAAGCAAAACAAGAATATGTATCCACCTATATTAGAAATCATTGCTGGAATTACATTGGATATGTGCTGCGAATGGATAACAAGATTCCCCTGTCAAGCTTTGATGTGGTCACAAAGGGGCAAGAGAAAATGAGTAAGACCAAGAGAAACCTTACGTAGAACCTATTACAAGAGGGAGCTTAATCATTGGTATCAGAAACAATGAAGACCTTAAACAAATTGCAATGAAATATGAGACATGGAAATCTATGACATTCGCTCTATGTGCCATCTTTGGCTCTAAAGGAATAACTAACTAACTAAGCTCATTTTCGCTTGCAAAGGAGAAACATCATCATTACAAAGATATGTTCACAGATCAGTACCTCTTCCATTTATCTGTTAATTGGACTTTGATTCATAAAAATAGATTGCAAATTGTAATTTTTATTAATTTCCTTGCAGAATTACCTCTTATTTTTGTGGCGTTATTCCCCTTGCCATGGGCATGAAGCCCAGAGTTTGTCCTGATCTGCCGGGATTGCAAGGATTAAACAGTCTAAAAAGTTATAAACCCCTTTGATATGGTTGGTTGGTTGGTTGCTGATCCAGCGGTCCATGGGCTCATGCCCTTTGATCTAATGCCATTAGATGGCATTATATTGCTGGGAAGTCTGTGGATTTTCGAACCACCCCGGGACAGAGCCAGAGAATAACTATCACACCACCAGGAAGGTAGGTTTCAACCTATGCACTGCTCCTAGCCACTGTAGCCAAGATAAGGTTCACTGTGCTCATTCCCCGCCACCAATTGACTACTGGTTATGCCGAACTTCTCTATTGCTCTAGGCATGCAACCAAATGTTGAAGTCAAAAGGATTATCACGTCCTGAGTCACTGTGCCTCTATGATGGGCCTCAGCCATAGGAAAAACAGTGATGTCAGTTCCCTCCTCCTCAGTGCTGCACAGTACATCTCTGGCTCCCTCCCAACCACAGAGGGTGCATACATATATATTCAGGCACACATGAAAAACATTTCAACAACAAAACAAAATCTAACTGTATAGATGACATGCCATGAAGCTTCTGTAAGAAGATAACCTCAATATAACGGCATGTCATCCACTAAGGTTTTCTGTTGCATGGATGATATGTCTAGTGGGCCATTGGTGAGACCCACAGACGCAACCACATGCGTACCCCTTTGATATAGAAGCACAGATACAATCTGTGTCAGATAATCTATAAGAGTAATTTTTCAGTACATCTGTGATTCCTTTGATCCATTTTCTTCTTAGTCTTCCCCTATCTCTTGGTGATTCTATGCTTAGGATTGTATAATTTTCTTGCTGGCCAAATCTGGTTCATTCTCATTAACTGATCGAACTAATTCAGTCATTCTTGTTCACATACCAGTATATATTTCAACAATTCTAGTAATTTCTCACATGGTGTCTTTGTGCTGTTGGCTGCTTTTCTTAACCTTTAGCAAGCTAAGGGTGGTACGGATCCCCTAAAGTACTAGCTCCTTCTAGATGAAAGGTGTCGTGACCCACCTATAAACATGACATGTTTTTTTCCCGTAGTACAGCCTCGTTTACAATGTACATAAACTGGGACATGCGCAGATGAAGCCTATTCCATTTCCATGTCGGACACCATCTTTGTCACACAAATCTTGTAGAATAGATAGGAGTAGTTCGTTTTTTTCCTACAGACATCCAAGCAGTCAAGTTTGTTCATCATGGATTCAATTTTCTTCGAGTTTATTATGGATGCCGATTCCGATGAGGAGGAAATTGTGCCGTTCCTAGAAGCAGATATCGCTCCAGTAGATGATGTGGTGTTAGATAGTGGTAATTCTAGTAATACTGATTCTGTTGGCAGCGTGGGTGAAGAAATTTTTGAGGATGAAATTGTAGAAAATTTGCATGTCCCTTTGGCATATAGCCATGAATGGCGTAGCGACTTCGATGACATTGTTGGAGATATAGGCCTAGCTGATAACGTTAGTGTGTTAGACGTGTTTTGAGAGGTAAGTTGATTTTTATAATATAATATAGTATTGTCCATTGATCACGCTGCTTTCATGATTTAGATGGTGAATCACTGAATATCGACTGTGTTGGAGCGATAAAAAATGACTAGGTCTATCTTTCAGATAACGATTTATGGCAAATCTATGAGGTTCATTCATTCTTACCAGTGACATTATGATGATTTGACAATGAAACCACATAAATACTATTTGAATTAGGTTTATTTTACAGGGTTCCCACTTCAGAAAATATAAAAACCATAGATAAGTAATTTTTTAATAATTTTTTTCCCTTTTATTTGTTATAATTTCTTTATTTTTTGGTGAAAAATCATCTTTACTACTTTCTAATGCGTCTGATATCACACACACACGTAAAAAATTTACGCCAATATATGCAGTATTCAATTCTTTATTTATATGTACAAATATTAATCCATTATCTCTAACAACAAAAAAGTTATTGAATTTTTAAAACAGCCACAATCAATAACACAAATTCTCAAAAAAGAATTCAGTAGCAGGGGGAAGTTTTTGGATTTGTAAACACAGCTTGCTAAAGGTTAAACATCTCATTTCACATATATTAAGTCTACAAGAGACTTGAACAATACTTATGACTATGAATTTCTAAACTTCGAATTTATTTTGTTTTCATTAAAATGAGCAGCAAACTATGCAATGAATTTCATACACTGTCTGTATCTTAAGTAATCTTCTGGGGAGAGACAAGGAACCCATGGGATTGCCCAAAGTGCTATGTATTTGGTTTTTAAACCAATAACCTATATAAATTATAACTGGAGTTTCTTCTTAAATAATTAAATGGGTAACTTGACTGAGAGAAAGAGAGCACAACAGGAAGTGATCTCTTGTAAACAAACAACTCACAGGTTTAACACTGTCATCTGCCTCATTAAATTGTGATGGTTATTGCTTGCTTCCCTTGACAAGGCAAATTCATGTTCTTTTGTCTTTGGTTTGTCTTTTTTCTGTGAACATTAATAAAGAAATGATACAATTCACAACTGTCATTCTAATAATGTGGCAACTTACCAGTACTATTTTTGGTTATATAATCGCAAAGCATACCCCCTATATTTCATTATTATAGCAGAATGTGAACGAAACAAGATTCAATGCACATGTTCACAGGCAGTGTATGATGGTTTGCGCATTGTTTAAATTTTATTGCACGGTCTAAGAAATTACGTTCAGATACGTACATCACTTGCAGAACATTAGTACAACTGCAGGATACTATTAGATTTTTTTTAGGACCAGGGGAGAGGGGCGCACTAGGGTTAGTGTTTACAATAAATCTAATGCTAGTACATGTAGCTATGGTCATTTATTACTTCCCCTGACACTCAGTGGCATTCAAAAACAATAAAAAAATTTACAGGCGCAAAATTCTTGAAAACTGTGAACAGGAAGTAGTAGGAAATATGCTCTGCGATTATTGTTCCCTATTTAAAAAAAATTAATTTAGGTTTATTTCTCCTTTATCCCTGCTTACAGGTTTCACTATTTAGGACTCTCATTTGAGAGAAGGTAATAGTGAGTTAGCAAGCTTTGAGAAAATATGTTAACAGTAGGTAACAATATGTTAAAATAAGAAAACTGGAATTGGTGTTAATTAAATGCAATGTTTTATTGAGCCAACCTTTCTTTGTGGAAATGAAGCATGGACAGTAAATAAAAAAGTGCCCAAGATAAGCTGGAGACAACTGAGATTTGTTTTTTAAGAAGAATAATGAAAATTCCATGGACAGTTAAGAAAACTAATGCAGAAGTTCTCAGAGATGCTGGAGTAAAAATGACAAATTATAGCAAAAATTACATGTAGACAATCAAGATTTTTAGGGCATGTGATGAAGAATGTACAACTTGAACATTTAGTGAAAAAAATCCTTTTGTTACTGCACATATTTTCCTCTGGAGTGCAGGGAGGTTTTCTATAGGCTGTGGAAATAAAGGCCGCTTGTACAGGAAGGATTTTTATTCCACCTTTGAAAGAAAAATTCCTGTCCCAACCATGTATTGAATCCAAGACCTCAAGGGCCTGAGAACGGTGTTCCAACCACATGGCCATGCACTCCACAAAACATTTGGTAACAACCAGAAAGAATAAGGGGAGAAGAGACAGAGGAAGACAACGAGAGAAACTTCTAAATGGGTTGTCAACAATGAACATCTAGACATATACATAGATGTAGCACACATCACACTTCAGGATTTCCTATTTTGAACCAAATATCACTTAAGAAAACAAGTGCAGACTTGTCAACCGTGCATATTTTTTGTGTAAACCTTATGGAAATCTGTCTATCTCTGACTCTTACACCTGTAAGAAGCATTCTTTAAGATTTCTTTAATCCTTTTGAGTTTTCTAGTCTAAATAATCGACATCTCTATCAGACCTACTATTTTATAACTACCCATATTTGTTTAATATAAATTTAATATTACTTTAGGCCTATAAGTGGGGTGAAATAGACTAATTCAACTAATATATTATATGACTTAACGTATTTCTTATTTAAATGCAAACTTTACACAAATTTGCTCAAATATTTCTTCAGAGGTCTGTTCATAATCAGCAAAGTACCGGTATGCCTTTCCTTGTTATTTAAAAAAAATCATTTCAATCTGATGCAGTATTTCCATAAGGCTTGTACCAGAGTGGAGTTGTGATGACATTTATAAGGTTACAAATTTGACAGCCTAATGGTATGCCATTGGATAAGAACAATATGGAATGATTTTTATTCATGGCATCATATTCAAGTGATGTCCTTTTCAAGGTTAACAGTGATTTGAAAAAGCAACATCAGTGTTGGAGTGAAAGCCAAACTGTATAAGTCGCTTGTGCTTACTGTTGTGCTGTATGGTTGTGAGAGTTGGACACTCACTGCAGACATGGAGAGAAGATTACAGGCTTTCGATGCTACAGACCAAATGCTACAGACAAATTGTACAAATTTCCTATAGGGAACTTAAGACCAATGTGTTTGTAAGAAATAAAGTAGAGATGTGTGCAGGTGTTCAGGAACCATTGTTTTCAATAGTGAAATGATGAAAACTAGCATGGTTTGGACATGTATGCAGGCATGATTCCTTGTCAAAAACAATACTGCAGGGAAATGTCGAAGGGGGAAGAAGCAGAGGAGGGAAAATAAAGGCATGGACAGACAACATCAAGGAATGGACAGGGCAAGATATTTCCAAACTCATCTGCATTGCTGAGGATAGAATCCGCTGGAGGACTCTGTGTGCTGAAGCATCCAATGTGGTACCACTACGACCCTGAAGGGTTACGGGTTTATTGATTCAAGTGAGTTTATCTCAAACTAGACATTAGCACAGACATTTCTGCTAGGTTTATCATCTCTATCCTTCACATGTCCTAAGTCATATTCACCATAAAACCCATAACCTTTCAGTGTTGTAGGGATGACACTAGAAACATCAACACAAAAACTTTATCATGACTCTTTGTTATCAGTTCTTTGTTTGAGTGTGAAGAATCTTAATCCTTTCCAGTTTTAAACATTATTAATCCATGTTTTCCTCTGACCTCCTCTACTTCTTCTAACCTCAACTGTTACCTGCAAGATATTTTTAGAAAGAGAATCATGCCTCATCGGGCTGCGAAAGAATGTTATATTACATGATGATAACAGATGTCCATCAGTGTCTGACCCTTATACTTGAACTGAGAACAAAGAGGCATAGGATAATTCTTAGGTTGATGTTCTAAAGTGCCAACCCTATAATCCTAAAGTGTTATGGGTTTGATGATGATGAAGTTCCTTAGACTTGTGTCAAAGTTTCTTTGACATCTTTTTCAAGTTTGACACTTTGAATCTTGTTGATGTCATCTGATCATGTTTATCCATGTGCAGTGTGAGCCCAAGCAACTTTCTTTAGTTCTAAACACTACATAACTGAAATGAAGATATTCATTGAACATCTTGTTTTCTCGCCCTCAGAAATATGCCTATGAGTATCTTCTGTAACACACATTTATGGGAGCATCTCCCTGAGCATCTTCCTGAAGAAATACTACTACCTTGCAGGGATTTCAATGCATGCAATGTCTCTTGAGGAAACCCAAACAAAAACCCTCAGGGACTGGCATTAAATCAAGCACATCTCAAAATTTACTGAGGAAGTCATGGCGGACAAAGCATTACACCAGTTCTAGAAGCTACATAGGTCAATCAAGCAGAGAACAGAGACGAAACCCAGTAATAGCATGAGGGATAACTCATGGTAGACACTGATATCAGATGAGATGAAAGGCAGAGCCTTCTTTGATAGATATCTTCAACAAACTAATCAGAGTGACATGGATTAATGCAATGAAATTACCCTGACATCCGTCACAAATATCAGGGCCAATGAAGACCAGCTCGCAGATGTTGAGGAACTCGCTTTTAAGAATACATCTGATGGTGCTCCAGGTCCATTAGCTTATTCAAGGACATTAGAGATAATATAGTTAGTCGTTGAATCATCGTCACTGCACTTTAGACAAGTCCATAGGTGCTCAGATATCTCCTTGAGTGTAGCCGCCATTACATGTTGACTGACAGTCCCAGTACGCAGTTGATTGACCATCATTCTTTCTTGCCTACGAAACTGCTCCGTTCTAGCAACACCACATTTCAAAACAAATTCCTTTATTCTAGTCATGGAACAAGAGTCATCGTCACTTATACAGTCATTTGCTCATGCGTTTTCCCATAGGGCGTTCAATCCATCGCTTCACCTACAGACGTAGTAGCAGAGTGTGTGGCCAACCTATCTGCTCTCACATTACCCTGGACTCCTGCATGTCCCAGCACAAAAATGAAAGTCACTTAACGCACACAGGAATTATTCACTGCTCCAGCCACTGTTCCCAAATGTATCTCGCCTGAACTTTCACAATCATGCTCATCAAGTCACTGAGTATGCAGACATGTTCGCAGGTAGTCTACAAGCAGACCCATTGCAAAACTTTGGTTACTGCCAAAATCTCCATTGTCATGCTGCTTCTCCTCTGAGGGAAAGCACCACTTTCCTCTCTGATGGTTTCCCCCCACCTTTGAACCATGAAGGCCCAGGCACTTCTGATGTGTCTCTCAACCGACCCATCTGTATATACAATCATATCACATTCCTGGAATTTTCACCGATTAGAGCGAGTACCTCCGACTCCACCACTGTCGGACACCATTCCCTGCATTCTCTAATGAGTGTTATTATTACTTTGAAGGCTATCGGACAATCTAATGGTGCACGACTCCATTCCGCACCAGATAGCATATCCTCTAATCTGCACACACTGTGTATAATATCCTCTGTATGCCCCATCCACGACTTTCCTCTCTTAAGTTGACTGCCTCTCACTTCAAAAATTTCAGAGTGTAGAGGATGTTCTTTATCAGTGGTGATTTGTAGGTAGTCCCGCGCTCTGCAGGTTTGTATTCTTTACGCTGCAGTTGGGCAATCCAGTAAGTATCGCATAGTTCATGCCGACGTATCTCTCGTACACCCCAAAATGATTCGCATTGCCTCATTCTGGATTCTATCCAATCTTTCTGTTTGAGTCTGACTTAGTGTTAGAATCGCCAGTGCGTACTCTACCACCACCACCAATACCTGATACAGCAAAAATAGCAGCTTCTGTTCACATTGAGCAGCAGCCATAATCTTCATCGTCGCAAGACTTTTATAAGCCTTTACAAAGATGTGGTCAAAATGATTTTTGAAACTCAGACTGCGGTCCAACACAAACCCTAAGTATTTCATTGTGCTGTTTATCTCAAGGACATACCCTCTCAAAGTAACCGATGATGTGGGCATGATTACTATATGATTATTTTGAGAAAACCATGTTATCGATGCCTTTGATGGATTAACAAAAGCTCCAGAATTACTGCACCAATCCCCTATATGATCAAGCTCCCTCTGCATATTTCTGGCGATCGCTTTTCCATCTCTGCCCTGCCTATATACCAAGATGTCATCAGTATAAGACATACCGGTAGTTCTCCCCGGTCCTGCAATCTGACAGCTTGTAATTTGAACTGTATACACATTAAATAATACAGGGGACAGAAGTGACCCTTGTGGTAGTCCTGGGTTTATGACTGTTGGTGTCGAACACCAACTCCCACTCTTAAAAACAACCTGTCTCTGAAAAAGTGCCGAGATAATCCACCTGACAATGAAATGACTAAATTGGAGTTGCAGCATTATGGTCATTAAGAAATCCAAGGGAATTCTGTTATAAGCATCTTCCAGGTCTAATACAGCCGCTCATGTCTCCATTCGTTCATCAAAATTTTCAAACACATCTTCCACAAATACGGCGACGTTGTGCCAAGTCTGCTTACCTGGATGATAGCCTCCCAAAGTTGAGGGCAGGCTGTTATTCCTCTCTAGATGAAGGGACAATTTCCATGCAAAAATCTTTTCTAACAACTTGCCAATTGTATTCTGCATGGTTATGAGTCTGAAACCCTGTATCATCGCATGACTCTTGCCAGTCTTGGGCAGTGTGGTTAAATAACTATGCAACCAGTCTTCCTCCACTGTGCCAGTCACTAGGCTCTTGTTAAACAACATTGCCAGCTCCTTAAGGTCCTCGTCTGACCGGCCTCTAAGATCATCATACCTAATGCCATCAGGCCCTGGCGCAGTGTTTCTTGATCTTTTCAGTGTGGCTGTAATGTCTTCAAGAGTAATTACATTATCGCTTTTGATAACTTGCTTATTGCACATGTCTGTGACTGTTTTCATAGTTTCATTGTAATTCCCTACATTCCTCTGACCAATTTGTGCCTTATAATGAGCCAGCAGTGCTGCATCCTTATTCTCATCTGTCTTATGCCATACTAATTCTGTGCTTTAGAAATTGGGGATTGTTATACCTTCCTTGGGTCGTTCATTGATTTATGCAGGCGCCAGAACAGTTTTAGCGACTTTTTATTTGCAATCTCATAACAAAAGTCTTCCCATTTTTTGCAGATTTAGCGATATCTTTAAACTGTTTAACCCTGTCATCTTTGGTCTGTTTTAATTGCAGAACAAGATCTGGTTGTGCTGTCACTTTTTTCTTGCTTTTTGCCACTCTGCAACTTCCATGCACATTGAACCTCATCATTCCACCAGGGGGTTCATTCCACACACGTGCCCTGGTGGCGTGTGTCCTACGTTTGTCCTTCCTAATTCTGCTTACGATGGACGACCCAGTGCGATCACACTGGAAGGACTTAACTTAAGCTTTCTGTTGTTTACTTTTTCCTTTGTCCATCAACAAGACACATGGCAAATGGTCGCTGCAATGATGCCCTAGTACATCCCATCTACATCAGGGGGTTCATTCCACACACGTGCCCTGGTGGCGTGTGTCCTACGTTTGTCCTTCCTAATTCTGCTTACGATGGACGACCCAGTGCGATCACACTGGAAGGACTTAACTTAAGCTTTCTGTTGTTTACTTTTTCCTTTGTCCATCAACAAGACACATGGCAAATGGTCGCTGCAATGATGCCCTAGTACATCCCATCTACATCTGGGTGCAATATCAGCCCAAATCAACTGCACTGTCATCGTCGCCATCCCTAGCAGCCAACCTTGTCATGCACCCGTCGTTTATGCATACTAAATTCATATCAATCAGAGCCTCCTCGAGATCTCTTCCCTGTTGATTAGAGGCAGTATTACCCCATGATCTACCTATGGCATTAAAATCGCCGCAGAAAATTACATATCTTTCTTCCTTTACTATCTCACCTAGAGATTTCCAGTCCTGCACATTCATGCTAGCTTTGCATGCATACATGTTGACAAGCACATAAGGGTGCTGGGCGTAATAGATGATATGCTAGATAAGATGACAGACAATTATAATGCAAGTCTTAAAACAGGAGCAGTACTGGAGGAGTGGCTACATAGCTATCTAGCTATATCATACCCATGCCAAAAAAAGGCAAAGATGCTATGACATAAAAGGTTATCGCATCATCAGACTGCAGAATCTGTACGGTAAGATTCTGGAAAGAACTGTCACTAGATGCATAACCAGGGAACTAGAGATCAAAGGCAATCTCCAAAATAAAATAGGTGCATAGAGACTGAGAAGATACACAGCCAAAAATACAGTAGTTCTTGCATATGATGTTTTTCAGAACAAAGAAGAGTCTGTAGTTGCGGTGATAGATCTAGAAGATGCCTACAATAGAGTTAGTTACACCCATTTCTTCGACATGCTAAGGGAATACGATACCCATCCCTGGATCATACGCTGTATAGCAAATGTGCTAATATGTAGAAAAGTTGCTCTGAGGTGTGGATCCTGGAAGTCTGAGATCAGAACAATAGCGCCTAGTCTGTCACAAGGATCTCCTCTGTCCCCAGTACTGTTTGATCTGTATATATTGAAAATTGCTAATTGCAAACCTCAAGCAATTGTAGAGTTCTAACATATGCTGATGATGATCACTATACAACATGGGGAAAACAGAGAGGATAGTGTACAGAGTGGACTAGATCAATTGTCGATATGGTGTAGAACATACAACGCTGTGATAAATCCCTCAAAAGCAAAGGTCGTCTGGTACTCCTTAAATAATAATCTGGTCAGTGACACACTGCCAACTGCATGGGCTTATTCATTGAAAGAGAACAGGACTTCAAATATCTTGGGATAACCTTTGATAGAAGTCTCTCATTCAACAAACACATCACGAATATGATTCAGAAGGCTAAAAGAGGGATCAGTGTTATGAAGGTTATGGCAACCTTCAACATGCAGCAATGGGAACTTTTTCTGCTTCTGCAAGTGATGGTGCTATCTGTCATAGATTAAGGTCTCTGCCTACTAACACTGTCACAGACACAAGTCAATAGAGTGGAAAAAAGTCCAAAAATGAGGCAATGAGAGCAGTACTGGGGTGTACTAGGGATATGCCCATCTCTGCAATGAGATTTCTGCTTGATCTCCTAAGTATTAGAGTGCGACATCAGGTAGCACATGTTAGGTCATACCTTACAGTAACAGAATACAGCCACCACCAATTACACCAACGTCTAGATGAGTCAAAGAAGGTGAATCAAGCGTGTCAGATTATGGATAGCAGAGGCTGAAGACATACTGCAAAGAGTATGTGAATTTGAAGAAATAGAAAAGGGCAATGAATGGGTGGAGGTAGACAATGAAAAGAAATCACTGACTAAAGTAATAATGCAACTAGATAAAGCTTGTTGAAAATGGATGGCGTCAGGGCCCAGGTTACAGTGCATGAGCCCATCCAACTACACTTGAAACCACAAGACATAATTATATACACAAATGGCTCAGTTAACAGAAATACAGGTAAAAACAATTGGGGTTTTGTTGCCTACAGAAATGGTGTGAAGTTGGTTGAGAAATCTTCAGCATACTTCACTTCACATAAAGCATGAGAATGGAGATAGAGTGAGTTACAGCAGCACTTAATTGGTTGATAACTGATATATCAATACACTCTGTAATACAGACTCCTCAAAGCATGCTGCGCAAGATAGAAAAGTACATGAAAAGAATGGTGAGACTTATTGAATAACTCAATTGTCCAGAGCATTACATGGATATACTGCCCTGGTCACGCTGAGGTCAGAGGACACGAGAGAGCCGACTTATTGGAGGCAATGCGGAAACAGACAGCACAATGCTGAGAAGTAATAAAGCAGACTTTATCAAAGCAGCAATAAATTCATTTCAAGATTAAGATGATGTCATTGAGTCTGAGAGTGTACACATACAGAGAATGTCAGAAATGGGAGTATCTAGAGCGGAGGGGAGGAAAAGTAATTGTTTTGGAAGGCCCAAAAGATCACGCAATCAACACCTGACTGGGACTCTGAGTCTACATACACTGGGATGATTGAAGCTAGTTTTTTCTAATCAAGAAATTTATGTACCATATCAAGACATGTAGAGCCAATGGTAGACCTAGAGTACACTGGATTGACAAGATCAAAGAGACAACATTACATGAACACCAAATGACATTATCTGAAGCTGCCAGAAAAGTGAGAACAAGAGCATTGTATCGCCCTCAACACCTGCAAAGAGGAAGGAAAGATAGATATATAGATCAAGACATGCATTTCATATTTGTGTATAATTTTTCAGCAATCTTTGTAAGAGTTTATATTTCAATAAATGCTTGAAAAATACAACATGACGACTTCAACATTAGATTTTTTGGTAGTTATCTTTGAGTTTATATTTCAACAAATGCTTGAAACATACAACATAGTGACTCAAAATTAGCACAAATGGAGAACATGTAGCAAGACATCCGCTGTAAAGCTAACCTATATCTGATTAGAGCAAGCATATTTTGAGCATCAATTTACAGCTATGAAACTTAAGTTCAGAAAGAAGACTAAACTCTAGAAAGGATAGGCCACCTGAATACAAAAATAATTGTAACTTTGTTTTCCTTATTATTCATTTTATCAACTAGACGTCAACAAGTGAAACTGATTAAATATAAATCTTATCAAAAATAACAGACCTCAACAACTGTAGCTTCTACAGCTGCAATATCTTTATTCTTTAACAGCATCAAGAAGTGAAACTGATTAGCTCCTTATCTCTGGCAACCCGATAAAACTGTCAGTTAAGTAGAGCCCTTCTGCTGGTAAACTGCTAAAACCTCAATTTGTATAGTTGCTTCTAATACATTATGGCAGGGTAGAAAAAGATAGAGATAAAGAGTTAAATGGAAATCTTATCAAAACTAACAGACCTCAGGAACTGTAGCTTCTACAGCTGCAGTATCTTTATCCTTCTTGTTTTCCACTTCCAAGAATTTGATAACAACTTGTATTAGCGGAAATAGTATTGTGCTTGGAATAATCTGTGTGGGTAAAAAAATGGGATTATGTTTAATACAATCTGCACATTAAAAGAACAGGATTGTAAAAGAAATAATTTACAGGGTGTTTTATAAGTCTTTGAAACATTAAAAACAGTACCATCAAAGAACTATACAATTTATATTCTTTCAGTGTTAAATACAGTGCACTGAAGGACAGAATCAAGTGTAATTTAATCTTAGCAATGTGATACTGCTTTGCATAGTTCTTGCATATTGTTGAGATCCATTTTTGTAATGTGATCTTTAATGGTTGTCCTACATGGAGTTTTTCCTGATCTTCCTCTATTTATTTTCCAATCTGGTACCCATTTTAATTCTCATAATGGCAGCTTTTTTCATTCATTCTAAATACCTGCCAATAGAAATCCAATATTTTTTCTTTTTGTTGTAGAACCATATTTCAATTTGGTGTTTTCTCTTAAGTTTTTTTTATGAACTCTTTCCCTTTTCTTTAACTTCTCAGTTTAACATGTCTACACAGTATTTTCAGTTTTCTTGATCATCATCATCATCAAGTGCCGTCTCCGCAACAAAGGTTGGCTGCAACATATCTCCAACATCTCCTGTCTTGGTGGTGGGTGCACTCTGCTAGACTGTATGTAACCTGTCCATCGTGTAATGTTACTCTCCCACTTGTATCTCTGCCTACCTCTTGCTCGCTTCCCTTTGACTTTACCCTCAAGTAAGGTCTTAATAGGGTGTCATGTCTTTTAATGTGTCCAAAGTATTTTATTTGCCTGATCTTTATTTCTCTTAGTAGTTCTTTCTTTATATTAAGTGTCTTTAGCACCTCTTTATTTGTTTGCTTCTCTTTCCATGATGTTCTCCCTATTCTTCTATATACCCACATCTCAAAGGCATCAATTGTGTCTTCTAATTGTTTATTTAGTGTCCATGTTTCTGAGCCATACATTAATATGGAATAGATGTAGCATTTTATAATTCTCATTTTTAACTTGTTTGTAATTTGTTTAGATATTAATAATTTCCTCATGTCATTGAAGGTACTTTTAGCCATTCCTATTCTCCTTTTAACTTCTGTTTCACATCTGCCATCATTTGTGACTATGTGTCCAAGATATTTATACTGTTTTACTTGTTGTAGTTTCTCTCCCTGTATGTTTATGTTTACCTCCTGTTCTTGTGTCTTTGCTGATTATGATGGTTTTTGTTTTTTTAATGTTTATATCCAGTCCATATTCATTACTTGATTTATTGACTTGATCTATTAGTCTTTGTAGTTCATGTTCACTTTCTGCTAAAAGAACAGTGTCATCTGCATATCTAATGTTGTTTATTATTTTCCCATTGATCTTTAGTCCTGGTATTTCTTCTATATTTTTAAAGATATTCTCTGTGTAGATATTAAATAGGCTTGGTGATAAAATGCATCCTTGTCTTACCCCCTCTTGATAATTGATGCTATATTTTAAGGTTTCTCAAGGTTCCCTTACAGCTTCTCTGTGGATATCCGTCTCTGTAGGCCTCCTCAACTGGTTTAGTGAAATGCAATCTTGCAGATGTTTTGTGATCTATGCTGCCTGCCCACAGAGGTGATGACATAGATGTGATAGAACCAGTCTTATTCTATTTAATAGGTTATTTAGTCTGTTTTGTCCTGTCCTTAATATGGAAGATGATAACTTGCTTAGCTCTGTCAAGATAGTGATAATTGTCTTTTGGGTGGTCGACTTTCTTAACAGCTTTGATGAGGGTCCTCTTTTACTCATAGGTAATTTCTTGTCTTTGTTCCTGTAGTACTACCTTTCTTTGGATACTCACTTCTCATATGGCTTCCTTCAGGTCTGAAAGTTTATTGCTGTAAGGGCTTGCAGGATTTACTTTACATCAGTAAAAACACCACCTGTTGACATTGGCTGTTGTGTTTTTAATTATTTCTGCAGCAATGCTTAGGGCCTGAACTTCCGCAGAGTAGTCCGAGCAGAAGATTCCAGTTAGCGAACTGTATAACAGAGTTTTCAATTAATGAATTTAATTTCTTTTCCAGTGTTTTTTGCTACTTCCCAGTTTTCACATATGTTAACATTAATATAATATTACGCAATAGATACTACAATTGATTACACTTGTTCAGTGTTGTCACAGCATTGGTGTTGCTTTCTTACTTCATTTATGAACTTAACTATTCTAAGGAACATGTGCATTGCTGAACATCTACAGCTGAATTTCAAGAATTAGAGGTGAAGATTTGGTTTGTTTTGATTCTCGATAATTAGAGATGAAGATTAGTTAGTGTTAATCCTCAAGAATTATGAGTATTTGTACTCTTTTCTGGCTGTTTCTCCAGAGCGATTTCATACCCAGAAGACTCCAAATATCTGCATTTTTTCAATTATTTGAGAAGCCGGCTCATCCTCAGGGAAGATAAAAATATAATTGCATAGGTGCAGTGATGTAGGCTTCTACAAGAGAAATACTTCACTATATAGGTATATCATCTCATTTGCTAGGGGTTTATTGTTGTGTGGCATGGTGGATAGTCTTATGAGCTAAAGGTCATTAAGATCTTCTACATGGTGGTTGCTCTGATGGGACACAGGTGAGACCTTCAGATCTTCTATATGGTGGTTGGTCTGATGAGCTACAGATGAGATCTTTGGATCTTCTGCATGGGGGTTGGTTTGATAAGTCACAGCTAAAACCTTCATTGTTCTACATGGTGGTTGGTTCGATGAGCCACAGGTGAGACCTTCAGATCTTCTACATTGTGGTTGCTTTGATGGGACACAGGTAAGATCTTCAGATCTTCTGCATGTTAGTTGGTTTTATGAGCCACAGGTGAGACCTTCAGATCATCTTCATGGTGATTGGTCTAATGAGCTACAGGTGAGACCTTCAGATCGTCTGCAAACAGATGAAGATGAGTGATACATCAAATGTAGTACCCCCATGACCCTGAAAGGTTATGGGTTTATAGATGGATGGATATAGATGATGATTTAGGAACATTAAAACTATTGTATATTTCCGTTTATAAGCCAAGGACAAAATTTTAACAGACCAAGAAGAAGATGGATGCAAGACATCAAAGACCATCTGAACATGACAGTAACAAGCAGGAAGACTAGCTCCTGTTCAGAATTGTTACCTAATGACATTATTTTAATATCCAGAAAGTGTCAAAAGTTGAAAATCTTTTTATAAGAAAATGTGGAAAAAACATAATAATACCCACAATAATACTGTGGAATCCCGTTATTATAAGAATAAAGGGACAAGCGAAATCAAGTTAAATAGGAAATTAACAAACTTTAGGATCTGTAAAACACAAGGTTATTTCTTTCATTTGCCCCACTAACTTTCACTGAATGAATTAATAAAATAGCTGGGAACAATACATCAAAGATAACACAGCACATTTCTAGGAGGCCTTCCAAGGAATAACTCTTAGCCAAACTAAGATCAAAAGACTGGATAGAATCCAGAATGCAGCAATGTGTATCATTCTTGGGTGCACAAGAGACACATTGACAAGAGCTATGCAGTATTTACTCGACTGTCCAATGGCAGAGCACAGATTACAGTATTGCTGTGCACGGGTGTACCTTCAAATACATGCAGATAAGGAACACCCATTGCATTCCAAAATATTAAACATTAAACTTTAGCAAGCTAAGGGTGGTACGGATCCCCTCCAGTACTAGCTCAGTTTTGACAAAAGGTGTCCGGACCCACCTATAAACATGACGAGTTTTTTTCCTGTAGCACAGCCTTATTTGGTAATGCACATAAACTGGGACATGCGCAGATGAAGCCTATTCATTTCCACTTTAGATAAAGGTAATTTTAGTGACACTGAGTCTTTCGGAAGCATGGATATTGACATTTTGAAAGATGGAAAAGTTGAAAATTTGCATGTCCCTTCTGCATATAGCCATGATTGGCGTAGCGACTTCGATGAAATTGTTGGAGATATAGGCCTAGCTGATAACGTTAGTGTGTTAGACATGTTTTGAGGGGTAAGTTCATTTTTATAATAGAATATAGTATTGATCACGCTGCTTTCATGATTTAGATGGTGAATATCGACTGTGTTGGAGTGATAAAAAATGACTAGGCCTATCATTCAGATAACGATTTATGGCAAATCTGTGAGGTTCATTCATTCTTACCAGTGACATTATGATGATTTGATAATGAAACCACATAAATACTATTTGAATTAGGTTTGTTATACAGGGTTGCCACTTCAGAAAATATAAAAACCATAGATAAGTAATTTTTTAATAATTTTCTTTTCCTTTTTTCTGTTATAATTTCTTTATTTTTTGGTGAAAAATCATCTTAACTACTTTCTAATACATCTGGTATCACACACACAAGTAAACAAAATACACCAATATATGCAGTATTCAATTCTTTATTTATATGTATAAATATTAATTAATTATCTCTAACAACAAAAAAGTTATTGAATTTTTAAAACAGCCACAATCAATAACACAAATTCTCAAAAAAGAATTCAGTGGCAGGGGGAAGTTTTTTTATTTGTAAACACAGCTTGCTAAACATTAAAGGTAGCAAACTTAAGAGAGGGAAGTTGTTGAGGATGTCATACAAAGCATGTGCAGATTGCAAGATGTGGCAGCATGTGCGGAATGGATAGGTCTACCCAAAGATTTCGAAACTTGTTTGAGAGTAGTAATATCACTTAGCAGGAAATGCAGAGAATGATGTCCCACAGCTATAGAGCAATAGGTGTAGGCTGTGGTCAGTGAGAATGTCAAAGAGTCAAAGAAGGTTCAAAAGTCGTAGAGGAATGACTTCACTGTACATGGTTTCCCATATGTACTCCGTCACTCTCAGCTCTTGTCTCCATTTCTTACACTAATGGATATGTGATTATACATGTTCACAATGTTTGGGCCATCACAGCTCAGTGTGCAGGTAAAACGATTAGAGAGGACAGTAGGGCTTTTGCTGTGACTATGAATAGCATGACCATAGAGATTATAGCAGTGACCAGAGAATTTGAGTGGGTAGGCACACAGAAGGTAACACGGGTCGTCATCTTGAGTGACTCTATGAGTATGATTAGGTGGGTCTCGTTCGCGAACAGTGGAATGAGGCCTTGAGAAAGGCTAGTTTTAAAGTAGCTACATTTATTTTCGTGAGTAAGACTAGTGTTGATGATGATTTCTTTTCACTGGCCAGGATTAAAGAACAGGGTTTGTAATATGGTGTTGCTAGAAGTGAAATTTTTGGAGGGTGCAGAAGAATGATGGTCAACCAGCAGAGGTCAACCAGTACTGTCAGCAGAAGTGTAATGGCGATCTTGGGGAGAGATCCGAGCAACTATTGACATGTCCAGTTTGCAGTGATGATGATCCGATGACTAACATCTGCAATAGAAATACTGTTGAAGGTCATGCCCCAGCAGTCATTAACCTGCAGCAGCATATGTTACATATTTCCTATACTGATAGCAACACAGTGGCGGCATATGTCACATTCCATTAGCCATTTGTTGTCACGGTAAAGTCTCACATGATCTTTTCTGATCATGATTTTATAAATAACTCTTTACTAAAGTAATTATCCCTGAATTTTGCAGCAGTATTTAAAATACCTATACATTATATTTGGTCTATTAGTGTTAGGAAGCCACATTGTTTATTTCGCTTTCGAAAACCATTGTACATGTAGGCCTATTATTCTTGAATGTTTATTCGATCGAGGAGATTTTGAAGGCTTCAGTGTGTTCGTTATTGTTGATCAAGGTATAATAATAGAAATGATGATAATATATAATAATAATAATAGTGCTCTAAATGCTGTCTAAATGCTAAAAGTAGTTTTGGCATTCTGACTATCATCATCCTTGACTACATGAGTGGACTAGGTCTAGTCTAGGCCTATCAGGAAACTGTCAGTCAATATGTGCGTGTGTTTTTGTTATTGTCTATGTTTGTAGTTGCACTGACACAAACAAATAAACTACACTATCATATCCATCATCCACTTATCTCTATTGTCTCCGAATTTGAAATCAACAACTCAATAAATAAAGACCTATGCACACACAAAAAACAGATGCAGAAAAACCAGAAGTCATAGAAAATGGTCGGATGCCAGACAAAATATGCATTATTTTTCTCTTGATTGCTACAGGTTAAACCATCAGGTACCAGAATTGTTCCCAGCTATCCTATTCATTCATTCAGGAAGGTTGGCCACTATGGTGGTATTACAATATCATGTGTCTACGAACCCACACTAAGTTCTCACAGATGTTCTAGCTCTCATGAACATGAGAACTAGATACAAAAATTTATTTGTTTCAACAGTTCACTATTCTTATCCACCATTACCGATGGGCACAAAAAAATTTTTTTAGTTTGACATTAAATCCATATAAAATAAAACTCATGCGAATTGCGCTTTACCTACAGGGTAGTGAATAGTAATTACTAATTATCTTGCCACAGGGTTCAGACCAAATTTACAGCAGACTTCAGCAGACAGTAAAATATAAGCGGGAAAAAATACAATGATATGAGATAAACGTGCACTGTCAGATGTTATTTGTTTTTATGGGATACAGAAGAATTTGAACTTCATACCGTGTTTTCCTTTTAGGGAGTTTACAGTAATAAATGTGAGAGATGGTTTTGAAATTAACCTTGCATGCTACTAAATTTGCAGTGGATGGGTATCAATTATGGCAGAATTTTTCTATAAATGCTTATGAATATGCCAGGATTTGGAGAAAGTGGAAAAACGATGCCGTGAGATGGGGTTGTCTGTATCTATAATTTTTGGGGTCTTACCTCCATCTTGCAGCCACTAGATATCTCCCTTAACAAACCATTTAAGGACAGACTCTGAGTCAAATGGAATGACTGGATGGTATCATCTGATTTAGATGTGACAAAGGGTGGCAACGTCAGAAACGATGACATCACCACAATAGCTATGTGGGTCAATGATTCGTCTTGCCGCTAGTTTCAAATGAGGTCCGACAAGAGAACAAGTTCGACACTTTGCACAACTCCTCACTTTAATCAAAATCCCCAGTGCAAGTCATATTTACATACATGTGCTGAAATTTGAAAATAGATTCACATACCTAGGTAGTACGTTATCACAAAATGCCAACGTTGATTATGAAGTGTATACAAGGATCACCAAGGCAAGCAGCACTTTCAGCAGATGTTACGCAAATGTTTGGCATAGAAATGGCATTAACGTACAGACTAAACTGAATGTTTACAGAGCAGCAGTACTTTCAGTGCTGTTATATGCTAGTGAAACATGGACTGTTTATAGACATCATGTGAAAAAACTCAATCACTTTCACACAACTTGTCTCATCTGCCAAAGATACTTCTCTATGGTGAGCTGGAGAAGGGTACACAATCTTAAAGTGACCAAAAGAAGCCTACAAGGTCTATTTAAAGACCTCACTGAAAGTCTTTGAAATAGACCAAGGTACATGGGAAGAACTTGCACAAAATAGATTTACATAGTGTTCTACAATCAAAAAGAGCGCATCATCTTGTGAAAAGAAGGGAAATGCAGTAGCACAAGAGCAGAGAGCAGCTAGAAAGTCACATATAGACCAAGATCCGTCTACAGTCGTCATTCCATGTCCGAACTGTCCAAGGACATTTACAGTTCGAATAGGGCTCATTAGCCATCTATGAATTCATAATCAAGGACATAACTCAAATTTAATTTTCAAAAGTGGATGTAATGAATGGTCATCATCACTTGTGATGGACAAACAACATGTGGGTCAAGAAATCGTGGTCAGATATTAGGTCTGAAATGATAGTTCAATTTTTCAAAAAGTGCTCTATTAGTAAGCAGTGGATGGAAGTGAGGACAGTGCATGCCATCAACAATAATGTACCAGAGACTGACAATATTCACCCCCAGTGCATGCCATCAACAATAATGTACCAGAGACTGACAATATTCACCCCAATGTTTCTATGGCAGAGGATGAAATTTGTGAATTATTTCCGACTTCGGACAGTGATTCTGACTTCAAAATATTTCAATGACTGTTTATTCTGGCACCAATAAATTTTTTCCTGATACCAGTATTTGACATTATTCAGTGTCAAAATTTTTGTGTGTTTCTACACATGTGCCTAGGCATTTTATCCTGGCTTTAATATATCAGAAAAGAACATGCAAGATACAAGTTTTTTTTGGTTTTATGGGTTTTTTATACTGGTTACATGTTTTCCTTAGTTACCAGCATTTGATGATATTCTGTGTTCTAATTTTTTTTTTGCTTTAATTTTATTAAGAATTGTGTTGTACACATTTATAAGCCGATGCCCATAAATCACTAATGGAAATAAATTCAAACATTCTCGGCTTATAATCAGAAATATATGGTATAAGACAGAATTGATGCCTTTGAATTTCATAGGGAGAATTCCCTGGAAAAAGAAGCAAACAAATATGTTCTAAAAACACTTGGATTGAAAAATTTATTACAGAAAATAAAAATTAAAATAAGAAATATTTTAGATATACAAAAAAACAATGTCCCTTAATGAAGATCTTACTTGTGTGTAAAATTGAAAGCATGGCAAATAAGACAAAGACATAGATGTGAAGTAAATATCAGTTTTGTGATGTGATCACAGACAGTTCCATCCTCTACTTGTTACATGCTTCATTGTGTTATTTATAAAGGCTTTTATGTCAAGATGTCAATTTATTTGTTTTATCCAGTGATTAAGCAAACATTCAGTATCCTGTGTTTAAAAGAATTTTTTTCTTGGATTATATTTTTGCTGCAGTTATCAAAGGAAACATGAGATAGACAAATAGAATAAATAATTGAAGCATATCCTGTACATGACATTTTGAGACAACTAATACATCTAATACATCACCAGTGTAATGTGGATGGAGAACATTTGAAAGACCATGTTCGATGAGCTGGGTTTGTGAGGAAATCTCATGATAAACTTTGCTATTATGCAAACTCTAAAAAATATAAGTCTGTTAGAATGTATCACCAAGGCAGGAGAAATAATGACTAAAGGTTCAATTTAGCTCACTATAGACTAAAACACATAGACTATAATTTGTAACTTGACCCACAGAAAACACAAACATAACATTCACTAATGTCACTGTAGATTTCCATAATGACTACAAGCAAGAGCAAATTGATGATGTAAAGATACTGACCCACCAAAGACTATTGCCATGAGCCATACGACCCATCCATATTGAGTTCAGAAGAGACTGGCAAGCTGTTTGTGCGACAAATTCTTTGTTGCCAGATTGTACTGCCAGAAGTACACATGTGGAATTGCCCCAATGAGGCATGACTTGAGTCAGCAGATCATGTGCCCGCTTCTCATCTGAACTGTAACATTTATTGATTACACCAATTGCCAGCTGGGCATAGTCTCTGTAAAGCAAATATTCAACAATTAATAACAGTTTTGTATAGGTCTATAAAATAATATGTGACTTTGAAAAGGTGTGTACATGGGTTTCCATATAATATGATAGGTAAGCTCAGATGACATAGTAATTTTCTGGAGTGTTTTTAATGAACAATGCAAATTCTACATAACATTCAGGAAACACTGAATTCATTAATATAAAGAAACATGTATAATAACGTGAGGGACTAAATAAGACTAATTATCATCTCACACTTTGGTTTCAACTTTCTGCAATGTGCATCATAATTGATTGAATATAACTATCATTAAACGTTTACAAGAAGCAACAGAACTGATACAGAAAACAATGATCTATACATTTTAAGCGCACTTATTATTTTTACATGTATTCACGACAGTATATAGCCAATGAAGAGCTATGGAAACCTGTATTCACAAATTTTCAAAGTTGTATATTATTTGAGATAATATGTAGTATCTGAAGCAAAACTGAAATCCACCAGGTGAAACTAGGAAAAGGTGATGAGATTTCGCTAATCACTGGAAACAGATGATAGAACATGAAAATCAACATTTCAATTAAAAGACCTTTATCAAGAACATAATCAGGTAAATTCCTACTGTACAAGTAGATGCCAATACATTTTTAACAGGACAACATTGAGTGGAACTAATTTTTCCAGTAACTAGGGTACAAAAGGACATCAAACAAAATAATACAAGGGACACAATCAGAAATAAACACTTAATTGTGACACAAAATATTTCAAAACAATGATAATAGTGTCAAATATGGTTTTTGTTGTTGTTGGCCTTGATCTCCCCATAAATTCTGCTTGTTAGCTTTCAAGATGGTGTAGAGGTGTGTTATAGTGTGTGTGTGTGTCTTGTTTATCTATTTCCAAACTTGTCCAATATTAGGAGCGCCATTGATTTCATTGTGCTTCCATAACATGTAGATAAAAAAATGTCAATCATCCTATTGCGCACTACGCTCTGGGAGTCCCCCCCCCAGTGTGTAGTGTGCAGAAGGAATGTAGACTACAGAATTTATTAACAGGTAGTATTTTTCTGCTTTGTAGAAACACAACTGCTTTGTGCTCATTTCTGGGAAGACTCACAGTGTTAACGATCAAGTTTGTGTTAGCAGCAATGTTTGTTATTGTAGCTATGAATTGTCACTGAGTTGTCAACTGAACTATCTAAAGAATGGAATTAAAAAACTGAATGATGTATTGGTGTCTACTTGTATAGTATCCACAATCACAACATAATATGACAAGCAAGAACAGCACTGTTTACATTCACATGACAGAGCTAAATATAGATACACAACAGGAGAGTAAAAACAAGATGGTCAGAGGTGAAACAGGACAAACAGAAAATCAACAGAACACAACTAAATATTGATGAGGCAAAACAAACAGAAAAAATGACAGAACAGCATGATATCTACCCATAGAACCCACAAGTCAGTCTTAGCAAAATTTCATCAATAGGTTTCCTTGTCAAGCCTGTATTATATTTAAAGACCTATACCAAAAATGTTCAAAGTATTAATTTCAAACAGAATAGTCAACTAAATGCACGGATTGAATTTCATTTGAACATGTTTCTCTTTCTGCTCTAATAGAAGTAAGAATACAGATACTGTCGCCATGAGGCAAATGGACCCTAGACTTCTTCTTCTCATTCACAGTTTAATATGCCTACACAGCAAGTACTTCTAGTTTAGGGTGCAAAGAATGGGTGCACTGTCTACATTCCAGGCATATTGTAGGAGCCCACTAAGGAAAGTTGGAGGATAGGCCCACAACCTTATGTCACCTGTGAATAAAATAATTGTTATATCTTGTCTAGCCCCTATGTTGCCGGGTCTGAGAGGGGAGCAAGGAATAGAACATTGTTTACCTTCCATGAATGTTATAAGAGGCGACTAAGGATGTTATGGGATGGAGTTGGCTGTCCCATTCCAAATACGGTCAGTGACCCATACCCATGCTGCTTGGATGTGTCAGGCCGAAAGGTTGCAAATATCACAGCAATGCTGTAAACTATGACACAACGCATTCCATTCTCTGGACTCTGAGATCTCCCTAGCGCAGTGGTTAAGCTGTTCGCCTTGTGTTTAAGAGGTCATGAGTTCGAATCCGGCTCGTGTCGTCTTGTTTATAAGGTGGATTTTTTCGGAGATCCCTGTGGATTATCACTTGAAGCTACGTGCTATGAGTGGTACTCTCGGCAGGCGGCGTGCCGCTTTGTTGAGTGACGGAGTACATATGGGAAACCGTGTAAAGTGAAGTCATTCCTCTACGACTTTTGAACCCTTTTTTTTAACTCTCTGGACTACATCCTGCTAATCAGCAGAAGTTTGAGAACAAACGAATATCTTGTCTCCATTTCTTACTTTTGTCTTTTATCAAATAATCCCCATGAATGACGAAGATATACATGATAGTGGATATTGTACCTTTGCTATTTTGTGGCAGACTCTTAGGTGATGGGGAATGTTAGATGTGTCATCACTGCGGATGGGTCAACAAATTTGAGAGAAGAATGATGAGATAATTGGCCCAAAAGTGTGTACCCTGCTCATGGCAGAAAGTGGTAATTCTTGGATACTGGTGCACTGAAATGACTCCCTTCAGAGATTAAACATGTATCCATAAACTCCCCTTACACAACCATGTTTTTGAGATCTTATACAAGTCCGGGTGTCACCTCAGTTAAACAGCTGAGAAAATCTGTACTTTTGTCAGAAAAACTGTAGTGGGCTATCAAGAGCTACCTGATAGCTATCTTTGGCAGGTGAGAGTCTGGCATGTGTAACACATGATTTACCCAATGAATCTACCTGCATCACAATATAGTCAAACCTAGCAATATCTTCTCATGAACAGTGATAGGCCTATCCTGAATCTTGTCTTGCCATCTTAATGTTCATAACTTTTCTGAGACAAGTTGTGTGCAAGTTATTAAGTTTCCTCAAATATCATCTATACACAGTCAATATTTCAGCAGCACATAACAGCTCTAGAAGTACCATTTTTTGCAACCTTTCAGCTTAGTTTGTAGATTAATGCCATTTCTATGCCACACATTTGCATAACATCTGTCACAAATGCTGCTTGATTGGAAGATCCTGGTTTAAACTCTATCATCAACTGTGGTATTTTATGATACTGGAAATAGTTTAAGTCTACTGTGTGTTTCTCGTCACTTTTTAAAAATGTACTATGTACCCTGTAACCTTTAGCATGTCGGATTAAAATAAGGAAATTTCCCCCCTGCCACCAGATTATGTTTTTTGAAAATGTGTGTTATTATTGGTGGCTGTTGTTGGTGAAAGCTGCCTTTATTTCCACAGCCCATAGAAAGCATCCCTGCACTCTTTCAAGGAAAACATGCAGTAACGAAAGTTGGTGGCGGTTTTGAAAACTCGATAACTTTATTGTTGTTAGAGATATTTAAATAATATTTGTACATACAAAATAAAGAATTGATTACTGCATATATTGGTGTATGTTTTGTCTGTGTGCAAGCGATACCAGGCTTGTGAGAAAGTGGTAAAGACATTTCTTCACAAAAAAAGACAGATTATAACAAACAAAACGGAAAATTTAAAAAAAAAATTACTTACTCTTTTTTTTAATTTCCTGAATTGGCAACACTGTAAAACACATAATTTTTTCTGCAGTATCTATGTTGCTGCATTGCGACATTATCATAATATTGATGTTATGTTATGTTATGTTCCTCCAGGGCCATAGGCGGCGCATAGGGCAGAAACCATAGCTTTCCATTTATTTCTTTGTGTTGCCAGGTCTTTCAATTCTTGCGTGTTGTTTAGGTTCATTGACATGCCTAGTCTATTAATGGTTCTTTGTAGAGTTTCTCTAGGTCTCCCTCTTCTTCTTACTCCAGGTGGCACAATATAGTGACTGCTGGGGAATTCTTAGGCTGTTCATTCTGAGAACTATGCTGATGTAAGTCCAACGCCTTTGTCTAATGAAGGAAGATATATAGGTTTGTTTGCTTTCCTCTCTTATAGTAGTGTTGGATTTAAAGTCACTCCATTTAACATTCAGAATGGTACGTAGGCATTTGTTTTCGAAGGAGTCGAGTTTCTTATCTGTGGCTTTTGTGGCTTTCCAACTTTCGCATCCATATGATAGAATAGGGAGTTAAACAACCTGAGTTTTGTGGTGTTTCTTAGTGTGTTTGACGTCCAGATGTTACGTAGTTTATTGAAAGCACCCGCTGCAAGGGCAATATGGTGTAAAATTTCTTTAGATGAGTCTCCATCCAATGCTAGATTGGTGCCTAAATATGTAAAATTGTTGACTTTTAATAATGGAACATTTTGAATTTCTATGTTGTCGTTGGATCTCGTAAAATCTAGTATATGAGTTTTTGATGTGTTGATTTTCAACCCTAATTGATTTGAGTAGTGTTGGAGATTGTCAAGCTTAGACTGAGCATCTGTGTGGTTTGCGCTCAAAAGGGCCAGGTCATCTGTGTAGTCAAGATCTTCGAGAACAGTATTATTAATCCATTTAATTCCTGTCAGCTCATTTCTAGTGCTCTTTTTCATGACCCAATCAATAGCGACACAGAAAAGTAATGGGGACATGATGCATCCTTGTTTAACGCCCGTAACAACTTGGAACATTCTAACTTCTCAGTGTTTGTTTGAACACAGCAATGTGAGTTGGTGTAAAATGCCTTTATAACATTGATTATTTTAGTACGAAAACCGTATTGCTGTAGAATATTCCATAACGTAGGCTGATGAAGACTATCAAATGCTTTTTCAACGTCAACAAAGTTGATTATGAGCGGGGATTGAAATTCGAATGATTCTTCAATGATGATGTGAAGAGAAAATATGTTGTCTGTGCAGGAGCGAGCTGATCTAAAGCCTGCTTGTTCTTCTCTGAGTAGTTTATCAACAGCATTTTTTAATCTTTCCAAGATGATGCTTAGGAAGACCTTGCCTATGACTGATAATAGGGTGATACCCCGCCAGTTGTTGCAGTCTGATGGGTCGCCTTTCTTGGGGAGTCTTTCCATTGTTGAGGTGAATTTTCATTGCATCATTCATAAGAGACAGCAAGTTTTGTAGTGTGTTATCATTAGAAGCTTTAAGCATCTCACTTGTTATTTTGTCAACACCAGCGGCTTTGTTATTTCTTAGTTTATGGATAGCATATTTTAATTCGGTGATAGAGAAAATTTCACATGATACTGGCATGGTTGTCATTTCTGTGTTATTGACAAAGTCTGGAGTAGCTGTTGGTTGAGGTCTATTTAATAGTTTATTAAAGTGTTCTGCCCACCTCTTTGTTTGGTTGTGGGTTGTTGATAGTAGTTTTCCGTTTTTATCTTTGATGGGTATGTTGTTTGTTTTGACAATATTGATGGGGGAACTGAATAAAACATGTAGATTTGCAGTAAAATTCTCTGAATCTAGACCTAGTTAGATTTCGTGTCACTCCAAAACAGTCGATGGTTGGCCTCTACATAAAGAAAGCAACTTGGCCTACTGTATATTCTACTGTGAAAACTAACTAACTCCCAAGAATTCATCCTCTGAATCACAATCCATTATGATTTTATTGAAAATATGATAAACAAAAGTCTATAAAACCTATTTCCCTTTTATGGCACCATACCATTGTGTAGCTGTAGACAGATAGTTAGTCGTCGGATCATCATCACTGCAAACTGGACACATCCATAGTTGCTCCGATCTCTCCTTGAGTGTATCCGCCATCACACTTCTGCTGACAGTACCGGTCCTATGCTGGTTGACCATCATTCTTCTGCGCCCTCCAAAATGTTCACCTCTAGCAACACAGCATCTCAATCCCTGATCTTTAATCCTAGCCATTGAAAAGGAATCATCATCCACATTCGTCTCACTCTCGCGTGTTATATCTCTTAAAGAGTTCAAAAACAAATTCCACAGGGATCGCCTCTATCTCCTGTACTTTTCAATGTATACACAGTACATATCGCTGGCAATCAAATCACAGGTGTTGGCAGAACGATGTCATATGCCGATGATATCCTGGTGTATAGACAGGGCAGAAATCGAGAAGAGTGCGTCGTGGAACTACAGAAGGAGCTGGACAGACTGACAAATTGGTGTCGAGATACGGGAGCAGTGGTTAATCCGTCTAAGGCATTCGTGACGTGGTTTTCCTTGAACAATCACATGGTAAAGATACCCATGCCACAAGTTTCGTTGTCCGGGAAAAGTTTAGAAAGAACTAGCACAATGAGATATCTGGGTGTGTTTTTTGACAGAAGCCTGAGTTTCAGGGAACATGTTGACCACATTATCATAAGGGCAGGCAAAGGCTTAGCAGCAATGAAGGTTTTTGGCTGCTGCGCAATGTGAGCAAAGATTGTTATTTCTTTTGTACCAGGGTTTGGTAGTGGCTGTGGTGGAATATGCACTGGCAATTCTGACTCTTAGCCAAACTCAGATCGAAAGACTGGATAGAGTCCAGAATGCAGCAATGCGTATCATTCTGGGATGCACAAGAGACACATCGATAAGAGCTATGCGATACCTACTTGACTGCCCAACAGCTGAGCATAGATTACAGTATTGCCGTGCACGGGCGTACCTTCAAATACATGCAGATAAGGAACACCAGTTGCATTCCGAAATACAGAAAGTTAAAGGCAGCAGACTCAAGAGAGGAAGGTCGTGGATGGGACGTGCTGAAGATGTAATACAAAGCGTGTGCCGATTACAGGATGTGGCAGTTGGTGCGGAATGGATAGGTCTACCCACAGATTTCGAAACTTGTTTGAGAGTAGTAATATCACTTAGCAGGGAATGCAGAGAATGGTGTCCCACAGCTGTGGAGAAAGAAGTGCAGGCTTTAATCAGTGAGAATACCAAAGAGGGGGATGTGATTATATACACTGATGGATCTGTAATTAGGCATGTTCGCAGTGCTTGGGCCTTTACAGCTCAGTGCGCAGGTAAAACGATCAAGGAGGAAAGTGGTGCCTTTGCGGTCACTACGAGTAGTATGACCATGGAGACTATGGCGGTGACCAAGGCATTTGAGTGGCTACGCACACAGAAAGTAATGCAGGTCTGCATCTTGAGTGACTCTATGAGTATGATTAAGAAGGTACAAGTGGGTCTCGTTCGCGAACAGTGGATTGAGGCCTTGAGAAATGCAAGCTTGAAGGCGGTTACATTTATTTTCGTGCCGGGACATGTGGGCGTTCGAGGCAATGAAAGAGCGGATCAACTGGCATCGTGTGCGATTGTGGCAAAGGGCGATGGGGCAATGGATCGCGCTGACGTTTTTTTTTTTTTTTTTTTTGTAGACAGATGTCCTGGATTAAGACATTACTACGACATAAAGTCCATCTTGGCAACTAAAATTATAGGAAAACGAAGTTAAATGAAATAGCTAGCCAGAATTTTCTAATCTGGTAACCAAAATATTACAAATTTGCCTTTTTTTTATTGATTACTGGGTGCCTAGCTCTGGCGAAAGTGCACTCAACAGTTGTTGCCAGACTTATAAAAAAGTTGTTGAACGCACTAAACTGACGTGTGCTTATGGATAACACATAATTTAAACCAGGCATGTCAAACATGTGGCCCGCGGGCCGATGTGGCCCTTTGCAAGCACGTGTGCAGCCCACACTAAGAATACTGCAATTGTCTTATTTAATGGCGAAAATTGCAGTTTTAATACTTTAAACTGGGTGTATAAAACATAAATATGGCATAGTGCCACGTATAAGAAAACAATACGGCTGTTTTAAGCCAGTAAGGGTTTTCTATCTATGACAATTGGCAACATTGACCAGAAGTAGCAAACAGATTGTTATTGCCATGTTAAAATTTTAAAACAATAATAAATTGTATCTTGTGGAATCGTGCCGGTAATTATATTATTTGTTTTAATGAAGTACTGCATAAACTGACTCCGTTTAACATGTAGCACACTATAGGCCAACACATTGCTAAAAAAATTAGCATCTCTCAAACACTGTAGGCCGATCGGTTGCCCAAACAACATAGGGCGTTCTCTAGTACTCTCTAGTGCGTAAAGATCATGTTTAAAGTAACCAATCCTAGTTAGCTATTATATTGAATTCCTTTCCCCCATAGTTTAAGAAGAGGGAGACATGTAATTGCGTTGTTATAACGAAATATATAACATCTGTCAACATTGGTGTAGCCATGAACGTGAATCATTTTTCTAGACGTTTTATCGCATTTTCAGTAAAATCATTATAGATTGTGATGTGGATTACTAAATTCTTGAGAAGGTAAGTTGGTTTTTACATTATAATACAGTGTTGGTCACATTGCTTTCATGAGGGAGAAGATACAATTTGTTTTTTTGGATCAATCACAAATATGAGTAGGTCTAGTGTTTTAGAGAACAATTTATGGCAAATATATACGGTTAATTCATTCTCACCAGTAATATTATAATGATTTGACACCACATAAATTATGTAGAGTTTAGCTTTCTTTACAGGGTTCCCTCTTCAGAAAAATTAAAAACCACAGATAAGTAATTTTAAAATATTATTTTCTTGTTTTGTTTGTTATAATCCATTAGTTTTTTCTGAATAAAACGTCTTTGCCACTTTCTTATACATCTGGTACCACACACACACGTACACAAATTACACCAATATATGCAGTATTCAATTCTTTATTCATATGTGCAAATATTATTTAAATATCTCTAACAACAAAAAAGATATAGTTTTTTCAGAAATGGGTACCAACAATTACGCCAGTTCTCAAAAAAGAATCCAGCTGCAGGGGGAAAATTTGGTTTTTTGTTTACAGTGTGCTAAAGGTTAAAATGGCTACAGCACTTTCAGCTAAGAAGAAAAGGACACTTGATGAAGAAAGGCGAGTATTTCAAGAAAAATGGGAACTACAGTATTTTTGTGCAATGGTAAATGAAAAGATACATTGTTTAGTATGCAATAACAGCATTGCCACTCCAAAAGAGTACAACTTAAAAAGACATTATAAAATCAACCATCGATCCTGCGCTAAATATGTGGACTTAATGCGTGTTTCAAGACTCCAGGAATTGAAGGATAACTTGATATAGCAACAGACATGTTTTACAAAATTAGATCAAGCCAATGTTGCTTCTGTTACTGCAAGCTATGAACTCAGCTGAATGGTCACCATGAGTGGGAAATCTTACAGTGAAGGAGATTTCGTAAAGTATTGCCTTGTAAAAGCTGCTGACATTGTGTACCCACAGAAAGCACAGTTGTTTAAGTATATTTTGTTAACCAGGAATACTGTTGCTGGACGGATTGATGAAATGGCAGATGATTTTAAACAACAGTTGAAGGCTGCATCATCCAAATTTCAAGATATTTCTATTGCTATTGATGAGACCGTTGACATTACTGGAATAGCACAGCTTGCAGTTTTTATTAGGGCCTGTGACAGTAAATTTAATACTTATGAAGAACTAATAGAACTAATCCCAATGCATGAGACTACAGCGAGCGAAGACATCTTTGCAAAGTCGAGCAGGTTCTGCATGACTATGATTTTGATTTGAGTAAACTTGTATGTTTATCTACTGATGGTGGTGCGAATATGGTTGGCAGACATAATGGTGTTGCTGCCAAGTTGTGAAAAAAAATTGAGAACTCGTATCCAGATTCATCATTTGCACATTTTCATTGCATTATTCATCAACAAAATTTGTGTTCAAAGACTTTAAAATTGAATCGCGTGCTTAGTGTGGTCACAAAAACAGTGAACTTTATCAAATGCAATGCTCTCAACCATCGTCAATTCAGTCATCTATTAGAAGACATGGATAGTCAGTTCACCGATGTTCCATTTTACACAGCAGTCCGTTGGTTGTCGTATCACAAAGTGCTGAAAAGATTTTAATTGCTCAGACCAGAAATTACTTTATTTTTCGAGATGAAAGGTAAAAACACTGATGAAATAAAAGATGAAAGTTGGGTTCAGGATCTAGCATTTGCTGTGGACATTACTGCACATTTAAGTGATCTTAATTTGAAATTACAAGGCAAAAACAAACTCATCACTCAGTTGTACGACGATATCAAATGTTTCATTACAAAAATAAGCTTATGGAAGACACAGTTGTCACGTGAAAATTTGATTAATTTTCCTAACTGCAAAGAACTCAAAAACCAGGCCAATGCTGAATCTGTACTTACCTTTGCTAAATATGAGAGTCACCTAGATTTATTGTCAAAAGAGATCCAGGAAAGATTTAGTGATTTCTCATCTTTTGAATACCATTTTGCATTATTCTCTGCACCATTAAATTTTGATGTTGTTAAAGCAGAGGAAAACTTGCAGATGGAGCTATTAGAAATGCAGTCTGATTCTACACTCAAAGCAAAGTATCTAGAGGTCGGCATACCTGGCTTCTATTCATACCTGCCTGAAAAGTTTACAAACTTAAGTTTTCAACTAGGATTATGGCAATGTTCGGTTCCACCTATGTGTGAACAGTTATTTTCCTTCAAGAAAGTAAATAAAACTTCTCAGAGAACAAGGCTGACCGATGAACACTTGTCATCCTTGATGAAGGTCGGAACTGCAAATACATTTCAGCCAGATATACGAAAAATTGTCATGATAAAGAGGCATCAAACCTCAGGACAAAACACCGATTAAAGAGTACAAATAATTGAATGTTCTTAAATAAATGTTGGATTTCACACCTCAGGACAAAACACTGATTAAACAGTAAAAATGATTGAATGTTCTTAAATAAATGTTGCATTACAATTGTTATATTTGGTGTTGTGGGGCGTTAGCTTAATAAAACCGTTGTAGTAGGCGTGCAAATTAATTAAATATAATTCAATAATATTACAGTGTTTCTCAGATTTGTTAGTGTGGCCCGCCGGTATACTCAAAGTATCTTATGCAGCCCATGGTGCTTTTTGAGTTTGACACGCCTGATTTAAACCATTATCTGTAAAAGTTATGACATGACCTGCATTTGTGAAAATGACAGGAGCCTCAATGACAGTTTTTAACAGTAGCCCAACAATTAAAATATTACTACCATTATCTCTACTATTACTACTTTTGCTGCTATTTTCACCAACAAAATATTCCTACAATCTCTGTTTTTAAACAAAAAAATTAAACATACAAAGATCATGGGAACTTATGGTAAAGATTGAAAATATAACTGTGAGAGAAGACAGTGGTGCATATTTTTTTTGCAACCACAGGTAGCACAACCATGGAGATCATGGCATTGTCTAGGCAACCAAGACAATGAAGTAGTTGGAATCTCAAACCTACACCCAAGTATGGTTTCTCAGTGACTTATTGAGAATGTTAAAAAAAATTTAGAATGGCTAGGCAAGCAGATAGTTATTGGAAGTGGTCTAATCTGATAAGAATTAACTTAATATTTACAAACAGAACAGTGTGCAGCAAAGAACAGTCACCCTCAGTTTCCTAGATGAGGAATATCCACAAGATATATGGGTCAGCATAGAATGCAGTGAGAAATGGAGGTGCAGGTGTATATATAGAATATCCACACAAGTCTAGAGTTTAGATCAGAACACCAAGAGGGAAATTCTGCAATAATTATGATGCAGAAATTCAGGCAATTAGGGTAGCAACTGAAAAACTGATGAGCTCCAATCCTGGTCCACAGCCCGTGGTATTCCTGACAGATGCAAGGTCAGTGCTTCAAGCTCTCCAATCTGGAAAACTAACAGACTTGCAAAAACTACTTAATGAACTATCTTACCAGTATAGGGTAACCATGCATTGTGGAATACCAGGAAATGACAAAGGAGGCCAACTGGCTAAGGAAGGTGCTGCCGAAGACCAGATGTACTAATCATCTACCATCAGATGATCAAGCCAATAATAAAGCCACAAATACCAACACAAGATGACTATCACATTATTAACAGATCAGAACAAGTTGTAATTCTACGCCTCAGAACAGGATACATCCGACTCCGCAGTCACATGTACACAAAGTTCAAGAATGGCAACACAGCCATGTGCACATGTGGGCAGGCAGCACAAAGTACCAAGCATATACTTCAAGATTGTTCTGAGTATGAAACGCTTAGACTGATATATTGGCATAGGAAACAACACTGGAATCAAAGTTATATGGGCCATTGTGTGAACTACAAAAGACAGTGAGTTTTATTAAGGATACAAAATTACAGATATAGACATGTTTCAGGTGAATGAAAGAAGAAGAACTTAATATTTGTGCCTGCATGTTGCCGGTGTCCAAAGAAATGAATGTGCAGGCATGATTGCTGGTATGGCAATCATGGAGACCAGATAAGCAATGGACAGAGCTAATGTTATGAATACTCTTAGAGAAATAGGATGAGTAACCGATGCATGAAATACTTATGGTTTTGTAAAATTGAGCAAACTACATGAACATCACATAACGAGGGGTATGGCTGAATAAGAATGATACGCAGGTAACTAGAAGAGATTTGTAAACCAGCACAGAGCTGGTGTGGTCAGTTGCTAGACACTGAGTGATATTTCAAGGAGATCCTAGCATTATGGACCGATGGTTCAATGTGTAGTAAGGATGGTATTTTGGCTAATTAACTAAGATGCACACCATATTTATTTATGAACTTACTCTGCACTAGCTTGGAGTTTCCTCCTGATCTCTGCATCAAATGTCATGTCCTTCATAGAATTTAAAATACTAGTGGCAAATAGAGCTGCAGCAGTGGATGAGTCCTGGTGAAAATATAACATAAGCTTGTCTGAACAAAACCTAGAGCATGTATTCCATAACATATTAATCCTTCGGCTCCTATGAATGAGATTACTTGGTTTTCTTACTGCCATGGATGAGTTAACCCATTTGTTATCTATCCCCTAATTGCCAAGCACGAGTACACATCAATCATCCCATCCATGTGGTATATATTTTATAATAAAAAGCTAGTACCATGAAAGCTATCGTAATTTTGTAGGACACGATAAGTTTTTAAAAAAAGGGTTTAAAAATCATAGAAGATTGACTTCACTGTACTCGGTTTCCCATATGTACTCCATCACTCTCAACAAAGTGGCACACCGCCTGCCAAGAGTACCACTCATAGCACGTAACTCTGTAGCTTCAAATGATAATCCACAGGGATCTCCGAAAAAAATCCACCTTATAAACAAGACGACATGAGCCGGATTCGAACCCATGATTTCTTGAACACAAGGCTAACAGAGAGCACAGGAGGAAAGTTGTTGGGGAAAAAATTTAGCACAGCTGGGATCTGTTACTGAGAAGAGTATAGCAGCTAAACAGTTAATAATCTTATTATAAATCACACACAGAACAAAATTATTTGTGTTCAATTTTTCAGGTGATTCACAAATTAGTTGCAGTTGTTTGAATTTATAAGTCAGAAATTATTGTTATTTGTAAGAAATAACAATCTCTGCATGCAATAACAAAATGAATCGTCAAGTCACAATCTTATTGAGCCATACCCCTTGTGATGTTCATGTAGTCTGCTCAATGTTACAAAACCATAAGCATTTGTTGCATCAGTTTTAAAAATAAAACAGGTCCAAGTATTCAAGTATTTAGAGCAACAATAACACTAGACGGAGGAAGTTCAACAGAGGTAACAAGTGGAATTGGTCAGGTAAAGATGGCATTCTTAAAAGTTAAATGTGTACTGTGTAAAATGAAACCCTATAGATAAGGGAAAGTTTTAGGGGGTTGAAACCCTTTCCCTTAGGAAGTCAAAATATGACATTTAATACTTGGTGGTATGCCAAAAAAGCAGGTAAAACCCTGCACTTAATTGTTTTCCCCAGAAGGGCATTAAAATACCAATAAAGCAAAGCAATTACTCTTTTTTCAGGTAACACCACACCTCCCCATTGCCAAAGACATGTCTATAGCTCTGGCATATATGTCCTTGTCATTATAGGTGAGGAAGATATCCATATTCAGTGATCCATAACATCAATTCTAACATATGGACGTGAGCTTTGTACAACAAATACCGGGTAAACAGAATAGTAGAAGATTAAAGGCATCAGATATGTGGTTCTATAACAGAATACTGAGAGTACCATGGGCAGCTAGAACAACTACTGGCCAAATACAACACAGGGGTTACTTACTAATATTAAAAGGAGACAATCTTTTGTTTCCTCACGTTATGAGACACAGAGATTTGTAGAACATAGTTACTTCTTCTTCTTCTCGTTTGGAGTTTGACATGTCTACACAGCATGTCCAATTTTCTTAATAAACGCTGCTGTATTTGAAAGCTCCTCAGTGCTACCATACATCTTTCTGTGGATATCTATCTCTGGGAGCCAGTGTTCTTCCCTTAACTGGTTTAGTGTATTGCAGTCTTGCAGGATATGTTCAGCTGTCTGTGCTGCCTGCCCACAAAGGCACAGTGGTGATGGGACCAATCTTAGACTATGTAAGTGACTTTAATCTGTTGTATCCTGTTCTGAGGCAGAAGATAATAACCTGCTCTGCTCTGTCAAGATAGTGATAATTGTCTTTGGGTGGTCGACTTTCATGATGGCTTTGATGAGGGTCTTCTTTTCCTGGTAGGTGATTTCTTGGTCTTTTTGTTCCTGTGTTGTTCCATCCTTTGCCAGTCTGTCTGCCTCTTCATTTCCTGGTATACCACAGTGGGATGGTATCCACTGTAGTACTACCCTTCTTTGATGCTCACTTCTCGCATGGCTTTCTTCAGGTCTGGCAGTTTATCGCTGTCAAGGGCTTGTAGGACAGACATAGCATCAGTAAGAAATACCACCTGCTGGCATTGGCTTGTTGTGTTTTTAATTATTTCTGCAACAATGTTTACAGCCTGTACTTCTGCAGAGTAGTTGGAGCAGAATATTCCAGTTGGTGAACATGTGGATTCATTTTCTTTTTCTTGATATTTTATGTACACGCCAGCACCTCCATTCTTTACTGCTCTGGTTGCTGATCCGTCGGTATATACTTGTATCCATGCTTCTGTGGGGTACATATCTTCAATCATGTTGCATACTATTGTTTTCTTTTGAAGATTATTCAGTTCTATCATAGTGTGGTAGTTGTTTATGGTGGTTCTGATAGTGAGATTTGGGTATTGCTCCCACGGAACTGGAAAAAGTGTTGGTGATATCTCTCTTATGTCTGGTAGTTCATCCTTATATTTTCTGTTTAGTTTTTTGGATCGGTGTATAAAACTGCTCCTCTTCAGTCTTCCACTGGCTAGGTCACTGTGTCTGGTCCTCATTGGATGTGCTGGTATGCTCTTGTACTTTTCTGCATGTACCATGGTCTTAGTGTCTCGCCTGTATGGTAAGGGGGTGATGCCTGTAATTTTTTCCATTTCATTTATGGGAGAGGTCTTCATGGCACCTGTGATAAGGCGAAGTGCTTGATTTTGTACGTTGTTCAGGGCTTGTAGATGTGAGTTGGCTGCTGAAGTCTATGCTGTTGATCCATATTCTAATACTGGTCTAATTTCACCAGTATATACCTTCTTCAAAGTTGCCTCATTGGCTTCCCAGTTTGTTCCTGCCAATTTCCTCAGGATGGCAAGTTTCTTTCTTGCCTTTGCTTCTATTTTCTCAATGTGAGGCCTCTATGTCAGTCTCTTATCTAGCGTAGTGCCCAAGCACACTGGCTCGTCTTCTGTTTGGATATGTACATTTCCGAGTTTTATCTCTCCTGCTTTGTCCTTATTTGAGAGTGTGAAGAGTGTTGTTGAAGACTTTTCAGCATTTATCTTTACCATCCATTTATCTGCCCCTGCTGCTATGTTGTCTGCTGCCTTTTGTATTTTTTTGTTGGCGATCTTTAGATGTTCTTCTACACACAACACCACCAAGTCATCAAGGTACATTGCAGCTTTTACACCTTGTGGCAATTCACAAATTATATCATTTATGAAAACAAGAAACAGAGTTGGAGACAATACTAGCCTTGAGGAACTTCATGTTTTAGGAGAACTTTTTTGCTGTTGTATCCTTCCATGGTGACTCTTGCTTTCCTATTGTGTCGGATCCACTTGCTCATGTTGCCCCCTATTCCATTTCTTTGCAACTTTATTATCAGTCCATCTTTCCAGACCTTGTCGAAAGCTTTTTGAAGATCTATCCATAGGGTGAAAACGTTTTTCTTTTCTTGAAATGCATCTTCTATGATCTGGGACAGGAATGTTATTTGGTCTTCTGTGCTGTTACACTCTCTAAACCCAGCTTGTTCTGACACCAATAGCTTCTCCAATTCTAGGTACCACTTTAGTCTTCTGTTGACCATCCTTTCCATTGTCTTGCAGACACAACTTATCAGACTTATTGGTCTATAACTGTCAGGCTTCTGTTTGTACTTGCCTTTTGTAATAATAGGACACATAAACGCTTCTCTCCACGACTGTGGTACATTGCCTGTTTCCCAACTATAGTTGTATATCTGTAATAGTTTGTACATTGCTGCCTGTCCTAGGTTACTAAGCATTTCATTGGGTACACCATCCGGTCCTGGTGATTTTCTATCCTTTAGTTTCCCTATAGATGCATTTAATTCTTCTATTGTGAATAATTTGGACATGACGTCTGGGCAGTTTGTGTTGTTCTTATCATTATTCATTTCTTGACGAATGCTTCGTTGTCTACATGTATTGATGGTAATTGTGCTTTCTTTTCTGTAAGATTCTGCAAGCTTGTCTGCTGCTTGTTTGCCAGAGTGGAATTTATCTGAATCTTTCAGCTTTATTTTTTGTCGCTGGGTATCGCTATCATCATTTATTTGCTTGGTTAGTTTCCACAGCTTTCTCCCTTCCTATTTAAAATTTAATTTTTGAGTTTTTTCCCTCCAACTTCTTCTCTGTGTTTCTATCTTTTCTTTAGTGAACTTTGCTTTGGTTTTTTGTAGAGCGATGTGATTCTGTTGTGATGGTTGCTTCTCTGCCATATTACGTGCTTCAGTCAGTTCTTCCTGTAGTTTTTGAAGTGTATTAGTCCAATATGGTACATAATTCTTCCTTGCTCCTCTTGATATTGTCTCCTTAGCTGCCTGAGGTATTCCTTTATTACACTCCATGTTGATGTCTCTGCCTGTTAATTTTATATCTTTTGTAAGTAGATTTGCTCTATGTTTATATATGTGCCAGTTTGCTTTCTTGTTGTTCCATCTTGCCTTAGTTGTCTTGTAATTGTTGATTTGTTCACTTGGATGATAACTGGATGGTGATCACTGCCACCAAGTTGTTTGCCTATTGTTCTTTCCATTATTTCAGCCAGTTCTGAGGTGCAGAATGCCAGGTCTGGGGTTGAGGTGCTATGCCATCTTCTTGAGTAGAAAGTTGGTGAATCCTGTGGATTGTTCAGGAGGATTAAGTTGTTATCATCTTGCCAACTTTCTATCTCTTCTCCCCTTCCATCTAAATTGTTATATCCCCAGCTTTGGGAGTGGCTGTTAAAGTCTCCCACTACCAGAAAGTGTTTGTTTGGGATGTTAATACTGGTCATGTTTAGTAGGATGTCATTTGGGCAGTAGAAGTTTAGTATGTTCAGTTCAAGGGAGTTGTCTTTTATGTGGATCATCTGGTATTCGGCACCTTCCTCTTGTGTTTTCGTTTCTATGGCGTTGATGTTATCCTTGACCAGAGTTAGTATGCCGCCTTTCCTCCAATCTTTTCTGTCTACTCTAAAGCATTGGTACCCTCGTATTTTGAATGTTATTTTTTCGTTGAGATTGGTTTCCTTTATGCAGCAAATACTAATTTCTTTCTGGTGCAAGGTGTTTTCTAGTTCGGTTTTTTTATTTCTAACTCCTTCTGCATTCCACTGTATAATATTCAGAGGGGTTTGCATCCTGTATAGTTGGCCAGTCACTTTCCTCTTCTGCCTCCTGGCTCCACAAGGTAGACTAGAGGGACCTCTAGTAGCTGGGGGTGAATTCTGTCCAGGTTCAGAATCCGGCACTGCTCCTGCCTGGGGGAACTTCACAGGGCGAGCACCATGATGATTTTTATAATTTTGTTGTGCAGACATGTCAACTATTCGGTTTGCATGATACCATGGTTGCTGGTGCACCTCTCGGCCTGGCATCTCTGATTTCAGCACCTGTGCTTTTTTGGGCAGGATTGTGACCCAGCTCGATATTTGGTTGGCCCGACCAATCTTAGTTTCCAGCCTCTATTGGCTGGACTAAGCCCCATCTCCACGTCAAGGAGTTGGCCTCGATGGGGTAACACAGTTACAATGGGCAAGAGAGATAGCACAAGAAAATATTACATAGTTTAACATCACAAAACAGAAATTTGCAAACTAACATCGTGATAGAAAACATGGAGATCCATGCTAGACAACATAGTACTTGATGATGATGTCTTTATATCTTAAAATAATCATGTAATTTGTACTAAGTTGTTTGTCATCTGCATCTTGTCACTATGAAACAGAGTTCAAGCACAGACAAAACAACACATAAACTTGTTTAACACTAAAATACTGAAACAGCACAGCTCACAAGACATTAATACTGCCAATTAAAAAAGTAAATAGCATATAAACACATACATAATAGCATCAGGTGCGTTATGGGTAAATGAGCAATAGAAACATGGCAGCTTCAGATAAATCATGGCTAAATAAACAATAATAATATGGTAACTCTTAAGATGAATCATGAGTAATGAACAAAACAAATATAGCAGTTTCTATTGAATAATGAGAAGCTAATGAGAATGGTAAAGAGAAATTAAAAAATATTATTTTAAGTTCATTAGTGTAAAATGTGTCATAAATTGAGCTATATTAACTACAGAGATTTTTAGGGTTTGTATGGAATTCATTTTTTAAGAGTTTTTTTGTGTACATCCATCACAGGAACAAGAAATAGTACTTCTAAACATATATTTACATTATAATAATAGTAGTGAGTGCTTAATTAGTAGTATATCCTATTCAGGATGTAGCCATCAACCTAGCATTTGTTGTGGCTGTAGTAATTTATAGGTAATGTAAATATGTTAAGTAGTTTACCATTGCTTTCTGAATGATCCGGATGCACAATTGCTGTGGAATTGAACCATGTATCATGGTCATCACAGACAGGCTCTGCACCACCTCACCACAGAGCCGCATAATAGTAGGTAAATGTAAATTTAAATAATGTAATAGACCTAAAATCTACAGGTCTATATATTTTTAACCTTAAGCATGCTTTGGTTTAGTGTATTTGACACCTTTTTACAAGTTTCTGACAGCTTCGATCAAGTGCACTGACCCATTGCTAGGCACCCTGTAATAATTAAAACATGCCAAATGTTTAATAATTTGGTTACCAGATTAGAGTAATCTGGCAAGCCATTCCATTTGACTTCCTTTTCCTTGAGTTTAGTTGACAGGAGAGATAGTATGTCATTGCGATAACAAATTCAATGACATCTGTCCATATCTGCAAACTGGAATGAAAGTGAATCAGGTTTTATAGACTTTTGTTTAATTATATTTTCAGTAAAATTATTATGGATTGTGCTTTGGATTATGAATCCTTGGAAGTTAGTTTTCACAGTAGAATATACTGTGGATCACACTGCTTTTGTGATGTAGAGGCAGAACATTGACTGTTTTGGAACAACACAAAATAGAGCAGGTCTACTTTCCGAGAACGATTTTACTGCAAATCAACATGTTTTATTCAATTCTCTCAGAAATATTATGATAATCTGGTAATGAAAGAACATAAATACTACAGAATTAGATGTTTTTTTACAGTGTTACCAATTCAGAAAAATTAAAAACCATTTTTAAATATGGTAAGCAATTTTTTAATATTTTTTTCTGTATTGTTTGTTATAATTTGTAATTTTTTGTGGAAAAAAAACATGTCTTTACCACTTTCTCATCTGTCTGTTATCACACACACACACTCTATAAAAATTACACCAATAGGGCTGAGGCTTATATGCAGTATTAAAGTCTTTATTTATATGTAAAAATATTATTTAATTAAGCTTAGGCCTATCTCTATCAACAAAAAAGTTATCACGTTTTCAAAACTGACACAAACAATAACATAAGTTTTCCCAAAAAAATCTGGTGGCAGGGGAAAAATTTGTTTTGGTAAAAATACGGCTTGGTAAAGATTACATAAAAATAGACAGTGAATGTGGTTATCACAAGTTTATTTTGAATAAACTTAGGCCTACTTTTAACTGATACCGGCCGAAGCAACTTATAGAAGTAAGAAACCGTTATGTCTTCCAGCATAATGACTTATACAAGTAATGAAATATTTTGTCTTGTTTAGAAATTTAGACTAACCTAAACTAATTAGAACTACTTCCTACAGGAAGTAAACACTTATCTTTGTCAAATAAGACGAGCGTGGCATATTTGTACATCGAAGTTATTTGTTATAAATTAGTTTATTTATCGTGTTTATAATTCTCATAATGGCAAGCAACATAGAAAATGGCCAAGGTTTGTCATCAGCACGTTCTGTACGTATGAGTGCTGTACAAGCCCGAGAATGGCTAGAAAGTGCAGTTGATTGGGACAATGAAAGTGACAATGATAGTACTTCTGATGAAGAATTCATAGAAGATGCAAGTTTTGATTTTGATAGATTAGATAACAATTTTGATGAAGTAGATACCGTTTCAGATCCTGCTCAAAAGGGGGGCGTCTCCTCAACCAGGTCCACGTAGTTCCTCTGTGAAAAGAAGAAGAATTGAGGCAGAACCTCCTAAATGTACGTGGAGAGAGGTCAGTGAAGGTTTCACTAAAAATAATTTTCGATTTTTGCCACAGCATACACCGGGTGTCAATGCTGATCTTAATGAAAGATCAACACCACTGGACTGCCTGAAGACTCTTCTTACAAATGATGTTTTAGAGTTACTCATTAACTCTATAAACTCATTTGCTGAACACAAATGCATGATCAACAATCCATCTAAAAAGAGATCTGTTTTTTCCCAATGGACACCAATAACAATGTATGAAATGACAAAATTTCTGTCAGTTCTGATTGGAATGGGCATCAATCGTCGTCCAAGTGTCAGGCACTATTGGTCAACAATTCCAGTATTTGACACAAAATATTTTCCTTCAATGTTTACTCGTGACAGATTTCTGAGCATCTATCATACAATGTTGCACTGTTCTAAACCTCTTTCAGAAATTAAGCAAAGATAGAGCCTTTTATGAATTTACTATTGTCCAATTTTCAAAAAGCATTTTATCCGTATGAAAATTTGTCACTAGATGAAATGGTTGTTGGTTTCACCGGCCGGTGGCAATATAAGCAATATAATGGCACCAAACCACACAAATATCATATAAAAGTATTTGGACTTTGTGATTCCACAACTGGTTATGTGGTTAACTTGCTACCATATTTTGGTAGTAAAACATCTTATGATCCAGAGGCAGATCTTGATGGAGGAATGGCGGTCAAAGTTTTTCAAACGCTCCTGTCTCCGCTAGGTACCGGTCACCATATATTTGCTGACCGATACTATACAACCCACAAGCTTATAACTTATTTGCTTTCCAAGAAAACCTATTACACAGGAACCTTAAACAAAAATAGGAAAAATTTCCCCCTGGAAATAAAAGCATTAAAATTGAATCTGTTGCAAACAAAGAGCTATTTGGACGACAACAACTCCATTCTAGTCACTGCATGGAAGGACAAAAATGCAAAAAATCCTTTGTTATAATATCTTCTAAGGCTTCAATTGAAAGTATTACTGTTGTTGGAAGAAGAAACACACAGAAAACAAAGCCAAAAGTTATCCATGACTACAACCAGTCCATGAATAGGTGGGACCGAGTCGACCAAATGTTGACCTACTATGGCAATTTCAACCGCAAGACGTATAAATGGTGGAAAAAAATCTTTCACTGGATGCTTGAGATTTGCCAGGCAAATGCTTTAATTTTATATAGCCTTACAAGGAAAGAAAAAACGAAAACCAACATGCTTGATTTAAAAATATCCCTTATTGATGACTTGAACAGAGCAGTGGCTATTTTAACACCAGACAATGTACGACTTGGATCCTCTTTTGTTGTACGTGGAAAACCAAGAATCTCACATCAAGTAGAGAGACTACAAGGAGCCAACCATATTATTACATATACTGGACATCAAAAATATTGTGTTCAGTGTAAAAAGTCTAGAAGCCAATTTATTTATGAAGGTTGCTCTTCAAATCCTGCTCTCTGTCCTAAGTACTGTTTCAAGCAGTATCACAGCATATAATAGATGCATCATGTACCTGGGTACTTGTGTGTTTGTAATTATTCTCCTAATACAGTTTTTTTTTAAATTTTACTAATATAACATTTCTATTTTTGCTATCTGGGATCTTGTATATATTTGCATAAACATTATGGATGTATAGCATGTGAACACTATTTTAACTATTTACATTTCTATTCATATTATTTAAACTGGGGGGTCACATTGCTAATTTGTGAATAACTAAAAACCTATAAATCTAGTTAGCATTTATAAGTTATTGTGTTTTCGAAATTGGATTACATATATGATGAAAGGAAGAGGAAAGTTCTAGGACAGTTATTGCTGAAGCAGATCCTTGGTAAGTGAAATTAATTTTCTCGCATTTTCATATTTTTATTTTGTGCGTGCGAATATTTCTTTCTTTAAATTTAAAATTAACATGTTGTTCGTCCATCACAAGTGATGATGACCATTTGTTACATCCACTTTTGAAAATTCAATTTTAGTTATGTCCTTGATTATGAGTTCGTAGATGGCTAATGAGCCCTATTCGAGCTGTAAATGTCCTTGGGCAGTTTGGACATGGAATAACGACTGCAGACGGATCTTGGTCTATCCGTGACTTTCTAGCTGCTCTCCGCTGTTGAGCTGCTGCATTTCTCTTCTTTTCACAAGATGATGCGCTCTTTTTTATTTTAGAACGCCATGTAGATCTATTTTGTGCAAGTTCTTCCCATGTATCGTGGTCTATTTCAAAGGCTTTCAGTGAGTCCTTTAACGAGTCCTTGTAGCGCTTCCTTTAGCCACCTTGAGATCGTATACCCTTCTCTAGCTCACCATAGAGAAGTATCTTTGGCAGACGATGGTCTGGCATACGCACCAAATGACCTGCCCAACGAATCTGTGTCTGCATCAGGATCGTGTCAATGCTTGGGATACCAGCTCTATCAAGGACAGTGGTATCTGGAATCTTGTCTTGCCATCTGATGTTCATAACTTTTCTGAGACAATTTGTATGAAAATGATTGAGTTTTTTCACATGGCGTCTATACACAGTCCATGTTTCACTAGCGTAAAGCAGCACTGGAAGTACCACTGCTCTGTAAACTTTCAGCTTAGTCTGTAGGTTAATGCCATTTCTACGCCAAACATTTGCGTACAATCTGCCGAAAGTACTGCCTTACTGTTATAACATTAACATACATTTGCTATAACAGTCTACATATCTATAAAGTCCTTCCACTTTTCTTTGAATAGACATATAACACATCTTACTTTAATCATGTTTAAATTTCATAATTTCAGTTTGACTAACCTATATCTGCAATATTCTACAATTTCTTAGCAGAAGGCCATGATACGAGTTTGGGAACAATTCAGAAACCGATAAACAAATATCAATTTTGTAAAATGTTATGTATCCAGAAGTGGATTACCAACAAATTATGGTTATTTAGAATGCTCTGTCAAAAGTATTGTGGTCTGTGGTTCCGCATAGGTGAAATTTTTGTGTCATCTAATTTTACATTTTAATTATATGCATGTCTATATTATTTTATACAATGTTTGCAGTACATAGCTTTTTATATGCCAGTCATCAATATCTTATAGTTCATCCAATTCCCTGTAATTTGACATATAATATGATATAGTTCAACAATTTTTAGACATGGAAAATATTTTACTCGCGTATATATGTAATATTTTTAAGCTAAAAAAATTAATGCGTTCAAACTCTAAAATAATTACGTGCTGAATCAGTATTGAAAAATTAATTTAAAACCCCCAAAAATAATGCAGGTCTATAAATTAAAAGCAAACATTATTTCGGACATGAAATGTGAACTTACCAAACTTCTGAATAAAAATATTCCACTAAAACTGCATCAGTTTTGTAGATAATCCAATTATGAGAACATAAATGTATAGTTTGTATAGTGCCTAGGCACAGTGCTTTAATTTTTGTGTTAGTCACAAAATATCAAATCAGTTCTCTTGAGTTTTTAAGATAGATCTAGAACATTGATTGACATTTACACAAGTATAGACCTTTAAATCTTTAATTATTCTTGAAAGTTTAGGTATGTTGCCAGTAATTACCAAGTTAGATTTCAATAATTAGTGTTATCAAACTAAATAGTTGACATCCTGGTGTATAGGCAGACAGAAATCGAAAAGGGTGCATCATGGAACAACAGGGGGAGCTGGACAGACTAATTGGTGTAGAGATAAGGGAGCAGTGGTAAATCCTTCTAAGGCATTCATGACTTGGTTTTCGTTGAAAAATCACATGGAAGAAACAAAATTGCAAAAAGAGTTCTTTGGAAATGGATGAGCTCTATTCGAGCTGTAAATGTCCATGGACAGTTCGGACATGGAATAACCACTGCAGACAGATCTTGGTCTATCCATGACTTTCTAGCTGCTCCGCTGTTGAGCTGCTGCATTTCTACTCTTTTAACAAGATGATGCGCTCTTTTTTATTGTAGAACGCCATGTAGATCTATTTTGTGCAAGTTCTTCCCATGTATCGTGGTCCATTTCAAAGGTTTTCAGTGAGTTTTTAACGAGTCCTTGTAGCGCTTCTTTTGTCCACCTTGAGATCGTGTACCCTTCTCCAGCTCACCATAGAGAAGTATCTTTGGCAGACGATGGTCTGGCATACGCACCAAATGACCTGCTCAATGAATCTGTGTCTGCAAAATGTGAAAAAGTGTGCAGGTAAAATTATCAGGGAGGAAATTAGGACCGTTGCTGTGACTACGAGTAGCATGACCATGGAGATTATGGCGGTGACAAGGGCATTTGAATGGGTAGGCACACAGAAGATAACACAGGTCTACATCTTGAGTGACTCTATGAGTATGATTAGAAAGGTACAAGTGGGTCTCATTCCCAAACAGTGGATTTAGGCCTTGAGAAAGATGAGGTTGAAAGTAGTTACATTTACTTCACGCCGGGACATGTAGGTGTTAGAGGCAATGAAAGAGCAGATGAACTGGCATCATACATGATTGTGGTAAAGAGTGATGGGGAAATGGATGGAGCTGACATTTTGAACTCCATAAGAGATATAGCATTGGGGAGTAAAACTAGTGTGGATAATTATTCCCTTTCAATAGCCAGGATTAAAGAACAGGGTTTGAAATGCGGTTTTGCTAGAAGTGAACATTTTGGAGAGTGCAGAAGAAGGATGGTCAGCCAGCAGAGGACCGATACTGTCAGCAGAAGTGCAATGGTGGATACACTCTGGGAGAGATTGGAGCAACTATGGACATGTCCAGTTTGAAGTGATGATGATCCGACGACTAACTTACTAACTAGACAAGTGTGTGCCAGAAATCAACAAAAGAAAATTAATCAAATGCTTTGGTAACTTTATAAACTACCATCAGAACATAAAATTGTGGATGTATGCATAATATGAAGGAAAACATGAAAATTCATTGACAAAAAAATCTTAGATGACTTTTAAAATAAAAAATCATCACAGTATGCCATGTTTTTCTTGCTCATTTACCATTATTCAACTGAATTTCATCAACCCTATCGGGTGGGACATCTTACCCTTCCCTCTTCCCAGAAGAGTTTTGAGAGTCTGTGGTTGTTCATAAAGATTGCCCAAATAAAAAGTTCTTGGGCTGGTGTAGAGAAATCAATCCTATGTCCAACATTAGGAAAATCTGTAAAATAATTTCAAATATTTTACATTTTATGTAGTTATACTGTCACAAATTTACACAACAGGAGGAACACAAAAAAAGATAGAAAAGCTACAATTGAAAAAACCAGAACAGCATATGTGTTTTTAAAGAAAATTTGGAGAGCAAATTATATAACCTACACACCAAACTCAGGATATTTAAATGTACTATTGTATGGCTTGGAGACCTGAAAAATGACAAAAATACTACAACATGAACTAGACATTTGTGAATAACTGGTAAAGATAAGAAATGAAGAGATCCGGAGATAAAAAAACAAAGATCTTGTGGATACTTAGATTGTCTATCCCCAGGTGAATGATTGTTGATCGCATTCACACTTGCTGTTAAGCGTAGGGGTGGTATCTTAAGCTGTCGTTTCAAGGCCAGATGTGTCGCAGAGGTTGCATTTAGTCCATGTTTGTTCAAGGTTATCTTAATGTTTTCTGTCCACCATTTTGTGGTCTACCTTTGGCTTTTAAGAACCTTATAAGAACCACAGATAGACGCATCAGCACTAAAACAACAAGACATACAACAAAAATACCTTGTAGATGTAAAGAATAGATATGAACATCTAATGATAGAGTGCATGGAACAATACAGAAAGGAAAATCCAGAAGAGAAAATAGACAATAAATGGGAAAGCCTAAAGAAAAGTATTCAAACATCAAGTAAAAATTTACCAACAAGAAATACCAAGAACAAACAAACATGGATGACAGATGAAATATTAGAGAAAATGACAGAAAGAAAGAAAGCTAAAAATACACCAAAATACTCAAGTATAGACAAGGAGATATGTAACATGTGCAGAACAGCGAAAAAACAATGGCTAGAAACAAAATGCAGTGAAATAGAGGAGATGTTCATACAACAGAAGACAAAATTAATGCATAAGGAGATAAGGCTGATCACAAATAAGAAAAATCCTATAAATGGGGGTGGCTGCATTAAAGATAAAAATAGTAAAATAATATTTGATAAAACAGAAGCACTCACAAGATGGGCAGATTATGTAACAGAACTGTTTGACGACCAACGGAACAAAAAACCAACAATACACAACAATGATGGACCAGCAATACTGAAATCAGAAGTAGAACATGCAATAAATTCAATAAAATGTGGAAAAGCTGCAGGCTCTGACAACATAACAGTAGACATAATAAAAACTCTAAATGAATTTGGTGTAGATACTATCACAGAAATTTGCAATGACATATACGAAACAGGCCATATACCTAAAGACCTAACATCATCAATATTCATACCACTACCTAAGAAGCCCAGGACTGTGGACTGTACAGAATATAGAACAATAAGTTTAATGAGCCATATAACTAAAATTCTTCTCAAGATAATACATGAAAGAATTAAGAACAAGATAGACATGGAGGTCGGTGAAGAACAATTCGGTTTTAGGAAAAACAAAGGAACCAGAGAAGCTATACTGAGTATCCGGCTAGTGATAGATAAATATATAGAAGTCCAAAAAAGTATCTATATTTGCTTCATAGACTACAGCAAGGCCTTTGACAGAGTCCAACATGAAAAATTAATCAAATGTCTTCAAGAAATAGGCATAGATGGAAAAGACATCAGGCTGATTAGAAATATATATTGGGAACAAACTGCATCAATAAGGTGTGAAAACAGCTACTCTCCATACATAGAAATAAGAAGAGGGGTAAGACAAGGATGCATTTTATCACCAAGCCTATTTAATATCTACACAGAGAATATCTTTAAAAATATAGAAGAAATACCAGGACTCAAGATCAATGGGAAAATAATAAACAACATTAGATATGCAGATGACACTGTTCTTTTAGCAGAAAGTGAACATGAACTACAAAGACTAATAGATCAAGTCAATAAATCAAGTAATGAATATGGACTTGGATATAAACATTCAAAAAACAAAAACCATGATAATCAGCAAAGACACAGAAGAACAGGAGGTAAACATAAACATACAGGGAGAGAAACTACAAGTAAAACAGTATCAATATCTTGGACACATAGTCACAAATGATGGCAGATGTGAAACAGAAGTTAAAAGGAGAATAGGAATGACTAAAAGTACCTTCAATGACATGAGGAAATTATTAATATCTAAACAAATTACAAACAAGTTAAAAATGAGAATTATAAAATGCTACATCTATTCCATATTAATGTATGGCTCAGAAACATGGACACTAAATAAACAATTAGAAGACAAAATTGATGCCTTTGAGATGTGGGTATATAGAAGAATAGGGAGAACATCATGGAAAGAGAAGAAAACAAATAAAGAGGTGCTAAAGACACTTAATATGAAGAAAGAACTACTAAGAGAAATAAAGATCAGGCAAATAAAATACTTTGGACACATTAAAAGACATGACACCCTATTGAAGACCTTACTTGAGGGTAAAGTCAAAGGGAAGCGAGCAAGAGGTAGGCAGAGATACAAGTGGGAGAGTAACATTACACGATGGACAGGTTACAGTCTAGCAGAGTGCACCACCAAGACAAGAGACAGGAGATGTTGGAGATACGTTGCAGCCAACCTTCGTTGCGGAGACGGCACTTGATGATGATGACCTTTGGCTTTACGCCCGGATATTCTTGTATTATATGCTCTTATTGGTATTTGGTTTGGCTTCATTCTCATAAGGTGACCGAACCACTTTGCTTGCTGTCTCTCAATATGTTCGATACATGATATTATACCAACTCTTTTCCTAATTTCTTCATTTCTTATTTTATCTAGTTTGATAACCATTTCAGCTTTCCTCAGTCACTTCATTTCACATGTGACGATTTTTCTTTGCTGCGAAGCTGTTAAAGACCATGTTTGACATTGGTAGCACAGTGTTGGTATAAAAATTGTAGATATTATTTGTTTTTTAATTTCCATCTTGATCTTTGGATGAAGAAGTAATGGTGAAAGTTGGTAAGTCACTGTGTTTGCTTTCTGGCACCTTGTTTCTATTTCTCTGTCTAGTCTTCCATCTTTGGAAAAAATGCTGCCTAGATATTTAAATTCTTTGGCTTCTTTCACTTTGGTGTTATCTATTGTTATATTCATTGGTGTTGAAGACTTGCTAATTTTCATAACTTGTGTTTTTTGTACATTAATTTTCATGTTGTACTTCTGACATACTAACAGCAATGCATTGATGTGCTTTTGCAAAGTTTCCTCATCTTTGTATATTAAACTTTGATCATCAGCAAATAATAGTTCATTGATTTCATTATTAAGTTCTTCATCAGGTTTATTTGCAATGTTTTCCTCTTTGTTGATATGAGCTTCTTTTATTATTCTGTCCATGTATATGTTGAAAAGTAGGGGTGAAAGTACGCATCCTTGTCTTACTCCAGATCTTGTTTCAAAAGGTTCAGTTATTCCATCTGTTGTTCTTACTGAGCTTTGGCATTATTGATATATCGCTTTTATGTTGTCCTCTGATGTTATACATTTCTAAGGTTTCCCATAGAATGTTTCTATCTACTCTGTCGAATGCCTTTTCCTGGTCTACAAATACTGTGTTTAAATCTTGATTAAGGATTAATACTTAGATTAAGGAGAAAAAATTGAAAAAGATTGAGCAAACTCTCAGAATTAAACAGTTAAAAGGTTGTCTTCCAGATCTATTAAGAAGATAAGTCCAATATGACTATTTTCGTGACCTGATTAATTTAGTGCATAGTCAGAGATTTAATTATTTTATTGCAATTTTTTTTAATAGACACTTCAAAACAAGTGATACCTTATGATACATTGGTCCAAATTATTCTGATTCTCAAACTTTTAAGAAAATAATAGCAATAAAAAGGACTCAGAACCAGATACAGAATTGGACTATAATTCAAGTAATGATGGTCATAGATGAGATAGCACTGTAGGTCCAGGCGTGAGTGATGTTCACCCGCTTAAAAATGGAATCATGATACTGTCATTGCTACACAAAATCATTTATAGAATAAATAGAAATTAAACATTTTTAAGAAAAGCTTGAATGTTATTGTATAGCTTACTAATGTTTTAACAAACATTTTAAATTCCTAACTTTATGAGGTTATTTTTTACGAGTTCTTAAAACTATCACCAGTAAAACTTATCATACTTCCAAAAAAAAAGATATGATAGTGGGCAAGAATTGACAGAAAGCTATGGCAGCAAAAGTGTTAAGAAAGCATAGAAAGAAGTCATCCAAAAACAATACAAGGCATTTTATTCCTACATTAATTACCAGAATTCTGCACAGGACCATTGGCAGGCTCACTACTGAAATCACGATACTCATGTGTGAGGTAGAGTGGCTGGTAATAGTCTCCAAGGAGATCTTGAATCAAGTGCCCTACATCAGCCAGTGTAAAAGGTCGATTCTGTGAACAGTATAGAAGTCTTTAGAAGTCAATGAAATGACAATTGAAGAGCATCTTGTTGGATTGCAACAAAATAACAAAACTAACTTTCCTAGAGCCTGTAAATTTCCAGTTGCAATAAAGGCCTATGGATATTCTTCTTCTTCTTCAGAGTTCATTCTTGAACTTCTGCTGAATTCTCTTGTAGCATGACCATGGTCCTACTAGATTTCCAGCAAGATGTAGTCCAGAGAATCGAAATGTGATGTGTCGCTGTTTTGTTTGCGCCAATGGCCCAACACATCCGTCTTCGGCGGATATATGGATATAAATCTTGGACAATCACCAATAATGTAAGAAACAAAATTGCATCATTTGAAATACAATGTTCAAAAGAATCCTCAGAATATCCTGGACCAAAAAATATCACAAATAGGGACATTCTGAGAGAATTGAATATAGAATAATACTGGCTCAACAACACTGTTCTCTTTACACAATTACAATATTTTGGCTATGTCAAACAACATGAAGTCTAGAAAATATCGCTATGGAGAGGATGATTCTAGGTCAACAAAAAAGTGGTATGCCACCAAGAAGATTGATGCAGAAGATTGAAGAAGATTGATAGAGAAGCGTGATAACTTATTGATAGTGAGCTTGACTGCTATCACCGGGTTAGTGTGCCAGGTTCGAAACCACATCCGAACAACGTGATTTCTGTGATTTCTCACTTGATATGACAACTCCTCCAGTCGAGTCAGCTGTAAATGAGTACCTGACACATGAGTTAGGGGAGGTAAAGACAGCAAGGAAAGGAAATGGCTACCACCACCTAATATTTGCTGCGGCTTAGTACATAAAGAGTTAACTTCATCCCTGACAGGTTGCTGCCATGGGACCTATCTTTACGTTTTAAGTGTTGTAAATGTATAAAAAAGTGTTGTTATACATAGACAAATAAATGTGCATTCGAACCATTCATAAAGCAATGGTAAACTACTGAACGTAAGTTGTGTATATATATATATATATATATATATATATATATATATATATATATATATATATATATATATATTGCCCAGAAAATCACTACAGTCAAAAATTGCTTGGTTGATGGCTACGTCCTGAATAGGATATGCTACCAATATAGACAAAACTAGCACAATTCTCTGTGGCCATCATCTTCACGATATTTACTATAAACCCTGTTGTATTTATTTATGAGTAATTTCGGTTGTTAGTATTTCAATGGAATGGACCATCTTATGACACCCAAATCACTGCAATGAAATTTTGCTCAAATGATGATGGTTTCCTATGCCCTAGTCATACATTAAAGTGACATAATACAACCACCACCCATTACACCATCGTCTAGATGAGTCAAAGGGAAAACGAATCAAGCGTGACAGATCATGGATGGCAGAGGCTGAAGACACTGCGAATAGTATGTGAATTGGAAGAAATAGGAAAGGGCAGTGAATGGATGGAGGTAGACACTGAGAAGAAATAACTGACTAAAGTAATAATACAACTAGATAAAGCGTGTCGAAAATGGACGGCAATCAGGGCTCAGGATACAGTGCACGAACTCGCCCAACTACACTCGAAACCACAAGACATAACTATATACACAGATGGCTCTGTTAGCAGAAACACAAATAAAAGCGGTTGGGGTTTTGTTGTCTACAGAAATGGCATGAAGTTGGTTGAGAAATCTTCAGCATATTCTACTGTCACATCGAGCATGAGGATGGAGTTAGAGGGAGTTACAGCAGCTCTTAATTGGTTGATAACTGATACATCAACATACGCGATAATACTCACAGACTCTCAAAGCATATTGCGCAAGATAGAAAAGTTCATGCTAAGAAAAGAATGGTGGGACTTATTGAACAACTCAGTTGTCCAGAGCATTACATGGATATACAGCCCTGGTCATGCTGGGGTCAGAAGAAACGAGAGAGCCGAATTGGCAGGCAATGCGGCGATAGATGGCACATTGCTGAGAAGAGATAAAGCAGATTTAATAATGGCAGTAATAAATTCATTTCAAGATGCAGATGATGTCAATGAGGTTGAGAACGTACACATACTGAGAATGTTAGAAATGGGAGTATTCAGAGGTGAGGGGAGGAAAAGTAAATTTTTTGGAAAGTCCCGAAGATCACACAATCAACACCTGACCAGAACTATGAGTCTACATACACTGGGATGGCTGCTGAAGCGGAGGGCGGAGCACTTATGGGAATGTCCTGCGTGCTGTGAAGTCAGTTTCTAATCAAGAATCAAGAGAATCATTCTATCTATTCGCTAACCCTTTATTGCCTTTCAGTGTCAGGGGTAGAAGAGTTCTTTGGAGATGGCCCTCGTGTGTGCTGAGTATATTGTGGAATTTATCACTTCTTTTATGTCAGTGATCCATCGTTTTCGTGGTCGGCCTATAGGTCTGCCGTTACTGTATCTGTATAGCATAGCATACTGTGGTATGCTGTCTGATGTGTGCAAACCATTTGCTTCCTAGGTATGTGAATTCTGTCACTTGTTTAAGTCTGTTGTTTCCAATATATATACCGGGTATTGGCGTTTCTTTCTGTTCTCTCAATCTTCATTACTTCTGTCGTGTCTATGTTTATCTTCATGTTAAATGTTTCGTATGTTTGACGTAATCTGTCTTTGTAGTTGCTTTTCTGATGATCCTACAAGTGCTTGGTTGTCTGCATATAGCAATTCCTTTAAGTTATCCTTCAGATTGTTTTCTTCCTTGTCTTTGATACTTTTCAGATGTGATCTATGTATGTTATAAACAATAGGGGGGAATAGTACACATCCCTGTCTCACTCCCGAGTGGATTTGAAAATTATCAGATGTGCCTTGTTCTTACTGTGCATTGACTATTGGTGTATATGTTCTGACATAGGCTTATCAGATGTTGTGGAACTCCATATGTCTGTAATGTCATAATTGTGCTCTATCCACTCTGTCAAAAGCTTTCTTTTGGTCTATGAAAGCTAAATATATGGCTTAAGAGTGATATGCCTCTATACTTAGTGTAGTCCCACTTACCGGTACAGCTTTAGTCTACTCTTATAATGTCTTTTGTGTCTTCCATATCACATTTAACAGTCTGTGTAGAAACTATATACCTGTTACAGTTAGCATTTTTATCAGTTCTATAGTTATGCAGCCTATTCCTGCTGCTTTGCTGTTTGCTGCATGTTTAACTGCATCTTCAATTTCAGATTTCAGGATGTATGGTTCTAGGTCTTATTCTATTGTATTTATTGTTGTGATCTCTTTTCGTTTCATTAAGTTTAACAGTTGCTTGAAGTAATTTTTCCATCTTTCCATGATTTCTTGGGGCCTATTTAGTATGTTGCCGTGTTCATTGTTGATTATTTCTGTTGGTTCATAAATATCCTTTTTACTGCTCATGTTTTTTACTTTCTTGTAGAGCATTTATGGTGTGTTTTGTCTATATTTGTTAAGCATTTCTCCATATTCTTGCCATGACTTATTTTTTGCAGATTTGATGATATTCTTGTTGTTAATCTTTGCTGTCTTGTATGTTATGTAGTCTTCATGCGCATTGCTTGTTGCCTATTTCTTGTATTTTTGTTTTTTATCTTTCATGCGTTCTTTACCTTGTATGTTCAAAAAGCTGTTATTTTTTGTTTCATGCCTTTATGGTTTTTATATCCGCATATGTTTCCTGCTGTTTGTATGATGGTATTTTTGAAACATTTTCATTCTTCTTCTATGTGTTGTGCATTTTCTGGTAGATTTGCAAATTTTCATTAACTTCCTGGATATATTTTTTTACAAAATATATAGGTCATCTTCATTGTTGCTGTTATCTATTAATTTGTTTAGATCCTAAAAAAATTCCTCTCTTTCATTTTCATTGTTTGGCGTGTTACATGGGGCATAAGCATGAATAAATGGTGTGTTTACATGTTTTATTGTAATCATGAATGACATAGATTGTTCATTCTGATGTGTAACTTGAACTATATTTTTTGCCAAAGTCAGGTCTACGATAAAGCCCACCCCATTAATTGCTCATAAAACTGGGTCAACTCAGCTGTATAGGATTGTGTAATTTTGATATAGTTTCTTACATCCCTTGTTTTTAATTCTCGTATCTGATATTCCTAGTATTTTGATCTTTCTCCTTTTCATTTCATCTATCAGGTCTTGTTTCTTATTTTTGATTCCACAGATGTTGATTGTGTTGAATTTGGTGGTTTGTTTTTATTTTTTAAATACAGCTTCTTCTGGGAACTCTTCATTGTTTCCTATGAGCGATATTACTTAGTACTATTACTACACTGTCAGATCGCTAAGCCTGTCACAATCAATACAAGGTAACTGCATGAAACGTAACAACAATTAGACTTACGTAAAACACAGGTTTATATATCGCTTTAATGAGACACGACAGACTATAACTAAAACTAGTAGGTAATGATGCGCACACAAGAAATTATACAAATTACATTACACAAATCATATTAAACGTTTCAACCAAAAGGTCTTTATTAAGACACAAACAAAACATCAAAAGACAACGAATGGAAAAAATTGTGACAACAAACGTATCCAACGGAAATATGGAAATGAGATGCTAGATGGTCAGAAAGTACATAAAAAATGTAAATATATGTGGAAACGAAAAAAACAAAAAGATGAATAAATGATGGAACAAAAAGAATAAAGACAAAGATCACACCAACCCAGTACTAGACATAAGTAAGCCTGTCACAGCGTCGTTTCAGTGACTCTAAATGGTTAAACGTGAATTGTTATACAGATATATTGCAATATTTCTAACTTTAAGCCTTATGTCTCAATACAGTTCATTATTATATCTAGATATGTTGTTGTGATGATTGGTGTTGTCATTCATACCCTTTTTTGCAAAAGAGATTGGGGGGGGGGGGTGTGTCAATGTAAATCATGAAATTTACACATAGCAACATGTAAGGGGTAAACCTGCACAAACAACTAAACTTCCACAAACAAATGTGGATAATTGTACATTCCACAAACATGTAAAATGGGTTTTAAAATAATAAACTGCTTATTACGCCCAACAACACGTCCTGACGACAAGCTAGACAAGAGGGGTATGTTCACACATGCTTCCAGCAAAACAGAATATGAATTTTAGCAGGCTAATGTCGATCGACACCAAAAAAATGGCAAAAAAATTGAATGTTCTTTTTTTATTTTTTATGTGTGTGCATGTGGAGCCCCCTCAACATTCTGTATGGTTTTTCATGTTCAATTATCGGTTTTTTTTTCCAAACTTTTTGTATCGTTTTTGGTCTCAACTGGTTGACATCTATGCAGATGCCCAGGTCACGCCATAGTCTCCATAGTCATACTACTCGTAGCGACCGCAAAGGCACCACTCTCCTCCCTGATCGTTTTACCTGCGCACTGAGCTGTGAAGGCCCAAGCACTGTGAACATGTCTAATCACAGATCAGTGTATATAATCACATTCCCCTCTTTGGTATTCTCACTGACCAAAGCCTGCACTTCTTTCTCCACAGCTGTGGGACACCATTCTCTGCATTCCCTGCTAAGTGATATTACTACTCTCAAACATGTTTCGAAATCTGTGGGTAGACTTATCCATTCCGCACCAACTGCCACATCCTGTAATCGGCACACGCTTTGTATTACATCTTCAGCACGTCCCATCCACGACCTTCCTCTCTTGAGTCTGCTGCCTTTAACTCTCTGTATTTCGGAATGCAACGGGTGTTCCTTATCTGCATGTATTTGAAGGTACGCCCGTGCACGGCAATACTGTAATCTATGCTCAGCTGTTGGACAGTCAAGTAGGTATCGCATAGCTCTTGTCGATGTGTCTCTTGTGCGCCCAAGTATGATATGCATTGCTGCATTCTGGATTCTATCTAGTCTTTCGATCTGAGTTTGGCTAAGAGTCAGAATTGCCAGTACATATTCCACCACAGCCACAACCAAACCTTGGTACAAAAGAAATAACAACCTCTACTCACACTGCGCAGCAGCCATAACCTTCATTGCTGCTAAGCCTTTGTCTGCCCTTAAGATAATGTGGTCAATGTTTCCTGAAATCCAGACTTTTGTCAAAAAACACACCCAGATATCTCATTGTGCTAGTTCTATCTAATCTTTTCCCAGACAATGAAACTTGTGGCATGGGTGTCTTTACCATGTTATTGTTCAAGGAAAACCATGTCACGAATGCCTTAGAAGGATTAACTGCTCCCGTATCTCGACACCAATTTGTCAGTGTGTCCAGCTCTTTCTGTAGTTCCATGACGCACTCTTCTTGATTTCTGCCCTGTCTATACACCAGGATATCATCGGCGCATGACATGTGATTTGATTGCCAGTGATATGTACTTTGTATACATTGAAAAGTGAAGAAGATAGAGGCGATCCCTGTGGCAGACCAGGGCTAATAACCATTGGTGCCGATATCCGGTTACCACACTTAAGAACACATTATGAGAATGCATCACAAAAAATTGCCCGTACAAGCATATAACCAAATAAGATCAGGGTACAAAGCCAGAGGAAGACCATGGAAAAGATGGATAGAAAACAGGGACATCCTGAACAGACACGGTCATAGCACAGCCGAGGCCACACATCTGGCTTTAGAACACAAGCTCGAGCTCCAATCACCCCTACTTTTAACGGCAAGAGAAACGGCCACAGACCACTTTTAACGGCCACAGACCACCTGGGGAAAGACAATAGACACTTAAGAACTACTATCCTGTACATCAGGGTGACACCAACCCACCATACAACGAAAGGATTTACTGCAAGATTTAACAGCTGGTCCATCAAGATATCCAAGGACACCCTATTGTACACATCCTCACAATCTATTGAGGCAATTTTTTTTATTATTTCAACTTCAAAGTCACCTAAAGCTACTAATGCCTCTAATATCTATTGTCTGGTCCTGGGACTTTGCCATATTTCATGTGTCTTAGGGCCTCCCTTACTTCTGCTGTGAGTATTGATGGACCCTCACCGTTATCTTGTATGTTTATCTCGGGTCTATTGTCATCATAAAGTTCTTTGACATATTCTGACCATCTCTGTACTATATGATCTTTTCCCATTAATACCTGCCCTGTCTTAGATCTTAGACACCCTGTAACTGTTTGCATTGTGTATAGTAATGTTGTGGCTTGGTTGTAATGTGATTCTATTTCCGTGCATTTCTTGTTCAGCCAGCTTTCTTTTGCTACTTCTCATTTCTCTCGTATCTCCTTATGTATTTTCTGATATTCCTCTATTTTGTGTTTATTTTTCTTCCGGTGCTCATCAGTTCTAATATTTCTTCAGTAATCCATTTTTGTTTTGATGTATGTTTTACTTTTGGTATTTTCTCCTTAGATATTTAGTTTATCGAATGTTTTAGCATGTCCCATTGATCTTCAGTACTCTGAATCTTTGCTATGGTGTTGTATCTATTTTGTACAATTATGTTGTATCATTAATGTCAGCATCTGATTACAATAATGCTAAATCTATTTTTATATTACTTGGTGATCTCTTGATCTTCTTTAATCTTATATAAAATCCCCCCATAATAGGCCCCCTATATGATCACTGTTGCTGTCATACCTGGCCTTGTTTTCATAGATCTAATGTTGTTATTTTTTTTATTAAAGATCTAATTCTATGTCTTTTAGAGACTAAAATGTAATCAATTTGATTCCATTAATTATCTCCTGGGCTAATCCATGCACAAAGCCTTCTTGGATGTTGCTTGAACCATGTATTTCGTATGATTAAATTATGTGCTTGTGTCCACTTTATCAATAAATCACCTCTTTTGTTTTTAACCCCTAAACCAAATCTTCACAGTCACAACTTTCATGTAATGCAATTAATACTTTTTGAGGTTTCTTTATGCAGGAGAGTTTTACACTCTGCCATATACAATCATTGTAAGTATTGCTCAAAACACAGTGTGAGCCTGCTTCCCTTCACATGAGAGAACTACATACACTGTGTAGTGGATGGTCTATGTCAGAACTCACTCTGAGGTATGCACAGGCATGCCACATATAAATTCTATGAGATATGCTTGGAAAATCAAAGAGAAATCTCATAGCCACACAGTGTGTGTCCCTTGTGCAACCAAGAATGATCCACATCGCTTCGTTTTGAATTCTCTCCAGCCTCTCAATCTGTGTGTGACTGGCGGTAATAGTGGTGCCTGCATATTCAATGACAGGGAAGACGAGAGCCTCATATTAGATAACGAGCTGTGGTTGTTTAGTGTCAGCCACTGCCATCACTCTCAGAGCGTTGCAGGCCTTTGCGATAACATGATCAACGTGTTCCCCGAAATAGAAAATTACGACCAAATCGCACGCCAAGGTATTGTAAGGATGAGGTCCTGATTACATCATACCCTCTCATTTCCACCATCGGTGTTGCAGACTTTACGGTGTGATTGTTAAAAGAGAACCATGACACCGCAGCCTTCTCTTGGTTGATCAGTACTGAATCATCACACCAGGAGGTGATAAGGTTTAGCTCATTCTGCAGGGATCCAACATTTTCTTTTCTATCTCTTCCCTGTCTGTATATCAGGATATCATCCGCAAAAGACAATGTTCTACCTCTTCCATTGAGCTGCTGCTGTGTAATTTCCACGGTGTAGACATTTAATAATACGGGTGAGAGGGGTGATCCCTGTGGAAAGCCTGCGCGTATTGTTATGAGTTTAGATGTCCAACAACCGTGCCTGAGAGCCACCTTCCTCTCAAACAACATTGTTGATATCCATCTGACGACGAAAGGGTCAACATTAAAGAGCAAGAGCGTGTTGATGAGGTATTTGAACGGCACTCTGTTATATGCGTCCTCCAAGTCAATTGTGATAGCACACGTTTCCAGACCTGCATGAAAGCCCTCGAATACGGCGTAGGCAAAAACAGCGGCTTTGCGCCATGTTTCTTTCTGGTGTCTGTAGCCTCCTAGCGTGCCTGGAAAAATGCAACTCTCTTTCAGGTCTCGAGCAAAGTGCTGTGCTACAATCTTCTCAATAAGTCTACTTGTGGTGTTCTGCATCGTTATGATTCGGTAGCCGTTTATTTGGGCGTGGTTTTTATTGAGCTTCTTTAGTGGCAATAGGTAGCTGTGCAGCCATTCTTCCTTGATGGTACTGTTCTTGATGCTTCCGTTAAACTCGCCAACCAGGTCATTTATGCCACTCTCCTTATGGATGACGAAGTCCTCATATTGTATACCGTCATGGCCTGGGGCAGTGTTATGCGACCATTTCAAAGTGGTCTGGATGGTCTCTGCAGTGATGTGTATGCTCTCATTTCACTTTGCCTCCGTACATAGACCAGACAGCGTAGAGATAAGTCGTATGTGTAGGCAATAAAATGAGAGTATGAACTTTGGTAAATGCAAAATTTTGCCCCATTTTATGGGACAAAGGTCCGCAGCCAAATAGACAAAATAAACCATTATAAAATGAAGGGAGATCACCACTATAAAATATCTAGCAAACAGGCAGATATGATATTTGTGTGTTAGGATAGATATGTATAGTTTTGTAACATTAATTTGAAAAACAAGCGTTAGAATAAAAAATAGTTTGTTAAGTTCTGTTTTAAAGCTAATTATGTCTTTCTAAGGTTGGATGCTCGTTATAATCATAAATATCAGTCTTTCCTAGTATTGGATCAGCATTTGCATTTTCCACATGACATCAGCATTTCTTCATACATTTTGAATGTGGACCTTGCCCCAATACTATGCGGATCTTTACCCCAAATCATATTGTTAGAAACTGTCAAACATCCTGATGGAAAAAAAACTAAGTAACCGGACAAGAAAAAGTATTTAAGATTGTTAATAACACATAATATATTTCAGTTTAAACATTTAAAACATCACAGTATTAATGATAGCAGGCAGAGTATGAGAAATTGGGAAAAAAAATTATATCAAACATAGTGACAAAATATTTTTTTTTAATTGTTGAAAATTGACTCGTCATTGACCTATCAAATTTTGTTGTATCAACAATTGGAATGTTGGCATCTTCTGTAATCACTTGTATTGGAAAAACCCATAGATTAAAAATCAACTTGCTGTAGATCTTTGCCCCCACTTACCCTGTTTGTCAATAGAGATGACGCAATATTTTTCGGTGAGTTTATTATGGGTTTATTATGTTTAGAATGAAATTATATAAGGTAAATTATTCAAGAAGTGCTTAATTTGTTAATATAAAGAAATGAATTTAATAAAAAGACAAAAGCAATAATCATAACACTGTCAATAGGAAGAATATTCGACACATCATTTACTAATTAGAGGCACTAAACAAAACTGATCATTATAACACTGTTGAATATATTTATAAATAACCAAATGGTCGGAGGGTGTCTGACAAAGTGGAGGGTATCGCAGTAACCGCATGAACAAATAGTAAAGCAAAATGAATTAAACAGGTTACTAAAAACACTTACCTTGCCTATGAATAAAAAATATATTAAAAAGTATATATATAAAAAAACATACAATAAAACTAAACAGGACAATTCTCCACGTATCAGCTCAAATGGAACCTTTTTCAAGAGACAAACAACAGTAAACACCACAGTATCAGTGAGAAAAACGTTGTCCCCATCTGTCTCTGTTCCCTTCAGTCTTGCCTGTTGTGACTATGTTCTTAAAACCTGCCTGTCTGATAAAGTGACAAAAGGGGTCTTTTTCTTATATTATTCTTGCATTCATTATAAGCACCCCAACCACATCTATATTGCCTCTAATTTCCCACTTTCCAGTTTGTTTATAATGAATGCACGCATTTTCTCTTTTACTAGATGTGTTTCCATTCCTGCGTCATGGAGACGTGGCTTTATGTTTTGGAGATGTGGCTTTAGACAGGCTAAGTCATCTATTTTGTTTATTATTGTGGTGTTTACTGTTGTTTGTCTCTTGAAAAAGGTTCCATTTGAGCTGATACGTGGAGAATTGTCCTGTTTAGTTTTATTGTATGTTTTTTTATATATACTTTTTTATATATTTTTATTTATAGGCAAGGTAAGTGTTTTTAGTAACCTGTTTAATTCATTTTGCTTTACTATTTGAATATGTTTAGAAGTAACAGATACGTTTACAACTAGTAGCAAATCTAACAGAAACAATGAAGTATACATGTATACTTGAAGTATACTCATGTTTTTTTAATACATATTCACACCACTAAGCAGACTCTTAGCACTACGGAAACCCATGCACATATATTTTCAAAGGTGGGTATTACTTTTAATTCACATACCAGAACATGTTGTTATTCTGTCTAGTTTTTTTAAATAGTGGCTCTGTAAGTTGTACCATCAGTTTAGAATATTGGCCACTGTGAGTCAATGGATTAACCATAAAATGGGAAAAGGGACAACATTTGTTGCATACAATAGATGAGAATCTATTCAAAACTACCGGTAATACAAAACTCTGAATATATATATATGTATGGAAAAATATGACTATACGTGCACATTACATTCTACTTACTTCAATATTTTTATCCTGTCTGCCCTATAGTTAATAACACAAAGTTGAAGCAATGAAAACATTTAAACATGCAAAATGCTGTAACAAAACAATGACAAATTTTGACACATTGATTAGAGAAGTAGATGAATTATTCTATTTGAATCAAATATTGCTCTAATTAAATCAGATATAATTATTCTTGATTATTGGCTAAAGAAGCATGTGTGCCACCACCATACCATTTGGTTTTGTAGTAGCAAGCTTGATATATCCTTATAGTATTGTATAGCAGGAAGCCAGTAGGAAGCTATTACTTAATACATTAATTACTAATAACTGTCCACAGTGTTATATCAATTGTATAGAATAAAGTCCGGCTCTGTGATGGAGAGGTACTGCAGGGTTTAAATGTGGTCTTCCCAGTAGACTAAGCGATCTTCTCATGACACTATGCATACAAGTGGGAAAGAAGAAGTTTACAGCTCTAAATAGTGCCTATGCTCCAACAATGACAAACCAAAATGAAGAAAAAAGACAAATTCTATGAGGAATGATGCAGTGATATCACCTACGCCACAATCAGATAAACTTATCATTCTGGGTGACTTCAATGCAAGAGTTGAAAATTATCATCAGCCCTGGAATGGAATCCTTGGACAGCATGGGATCGCCAAATGCAATAGCTGTGTGTTGTGCCTCTTGAGACTGTGTTCCACTTATGATCTCACTATCACCGTCTTTCGAATGCCAACACGCAGGAAGACATCATGGATGCATCCACGCTCTAAAGTGGCACCTGATAGATTATGTCATCACCAGGAGGAGAGACATGAGAGACATACGTTTAACTAAAGCCATGTGTGGTGCAGAATGCTGGACTTACAAACAGACTGATAGTGTGTCCAAATTCAACTTTCACATACATAATGAGAAAGAGGTGTCCACAAGGATATACAGTAATGAAATGCTTGGATACTGGAAAATTAAAAAAACCTCAACACAGTAACGAGCATCTCCCAGCACATGGAGACACAAAACTAAGAGACTTGAACCTGGAGGATGTTAATGTTGAGAATGGATGGGTATCCTTCTCAAACATCCTCTATGCTATGGTTAAAGAAGATTTATGTCTGAAGATGCACAAAAACCAAGACTGGTTCGATGACAATGACATAGAAATTACCACTCGACTAGAGGAAACAAACAGTGCCTTAAAAAATCTTCACGGTGACCCCTCTTCACTTAAAAAAAAAAAGCAATATACATCAGAGCCAACGGAAACTAAGGGAGATGCATGATAGGTGGTTGCAACAAAAAGCAAATGAGATCCAGATTTTCATAGAAAGGAGGGACTACAAGTGATTCTACGATGCACTGAGAACAATATACGGTCCAAGTTCTACAGGATCACAACCTTTGCTTAACGAAGATGAGTTTGCCCTGCTTACAGAAAAAACCCAAATCCTAAACTTAAATAAGACATCAGCCTACATTGAAGAAACAACAGATTGAATGTCACAACACAAGATATATGAAGAGCTTGACATACCACCAACAAATCAAGAAGCAAATACTGCAACTGGACAAATGTCACATGGAAAAGCTCCTGGTATGGATGCGATCCCAGCAGACATCTACAAGCTAGGAGGAGAAATACTTGTCAAGAAGCTTACCACGATCTTTGCTACGTGCTGGAGCTTCAGAAACCCTGCCTCAAAACCTGAAAGATACCTCAATTGTCTACCTATATAACGGCTAGGGAAATAAACAGTCCTGTGAAACCACCAAGGGATATCATTGCTATCCATAGCTGGTAAAATAATAGCTTGTGTAATGCTGAACTGACTTACACAGACACTCACAGATGATCTTCTGCCTGAAAGTCAGTGCAAATTCTGTGCTGGTCGCAGGACAGTGGACATCTTTGCTGCCCACCAACTCAAAAGGGAAACTTTTTACAACATTTTTAGACCTCACAAAGGCATTTGACACCATGAATAGAGATGGGCTGTGGAAAGTGCTCACCAACTTTAGCTCTCCCCCCCCCCAATTTATCAATATAGTGTGACAGTTCCATGACGGCCTTTGTTATGAGTGATGGAGTGTCATCACCAACCTTTCCTGTAACAAATGGGGTCAAACAAGGATGTATTATAGTCCCAACACTTTTCAGCCTTATGTTTTCTGCCATGCTGACAGACACATCTAGATGTAACAGGAATACAAATATAAATAAGATACAGAACAGACGGTAAACTTTTCAATCTTCAACATTTGCAAGCCACTAAGGTGCGAGACACAATAGTCTGGGAACTCCTCTATGCAGATTACTGCGCACTGTATACTGATTCTGCAGACAGTATGCAGGTCATCATAAACCAATTTGCTGAAGCCTGCGACAACTTTCGTTTCACCATCAATTAAAAAAAAACACTGAGGTCATGTTTCAACCCACACCAAACAAATGACACTTAAATCCCCATATAAGGATCAAAGAAGAAGAGCTTCAAACGGTTAATAATTTCACCAACCTGGGGCAGCAATCAAAAGATATAAACATTGACACTGAGGTAAACAACTGAATAGCGTACGCTACCACTTGTATCTCTGCTTACCTCCCCTCAACTTTACACTCAAGTGTTCATCCATCACAAGTAATGATGATGATTTGTTACATCCACTTTTGAAAATTCAGTTAGAATTATGTCCATGCCTAATAGTTCGTAGATAAGCCATATTCGAGCTGCAAATGTCCTTGGACAGTTCGGACATAGAATGATCACTGGAGAAGGATTTTGTTCTATCCATGACTTTCTAGCTACTCTCCACTGTTAAGCTGCTGCATTACTCCTCGTCACAAGATAATGCACCCTTTTAACTGTAGAGCACCATGCAGATATATTTTGTTCTTCCCATGTATCTTTGTCTATTCCAAAGGCTTTAAGTGAGGTTTTTATGAGTCCTTGTAGCGCTTCTTTTGGCCACCTTGAGATCATGTACCCTGCTCCAGCTCACCATAAAGTATCTTTGACAGATGATGGTCTGGTATATGTACCAAATTACCTGCCCAACGAATCTGTATCCGCATCAAGATAGTGTCAATGCTAGGCGTACCAGATTTGTCAAGGACAGTGGTATCTGGAATCTTGTCTTGCCATCTGATGTTCATAACTTTTCTGAGACAAGCCGTGTGAAAGTGATTGAGTTTCCTCATATAACTTCTATCTATACACATTGCATGTTTTTATAGCGTATAACAGCATTGGAAGTACCACTGCTCAGTAAAACTTTATCTTTGTAGGTTAATGCCATTTCTACACCACACATTCTGCCGAAAGTGCTGCTTGCCTTGGCGATCCTTATACACTTCATAATCAATGTTGCCATTTTGTTTCTAGTTATTCAGTTCCTCTTTTGCCAAGTTTGGCACATAGGGCAGATGTCATAGTTCCCCATGCCTGTCGATCTGTTGCCAATGATTGCAGGTCTTGTGCCTGTTGATTTTAATTCATTCCTAAATGTTCTTCTGAGAAATGTTTTTGGTCTTTCCTGTTTTCTTTTCCCATCTGGTGTCCACATGAAGGCATGTCATGGAATTTTTTGCTCCTAGAGTCAGTGGGAAAACCTCTTCCCTTCGGGTGATTTTTCGTGAATCTGAAAATTACTTGCACTGGGGATTTTGATTAAAGTGAGGAATTGTGCAAAGCATCAACCTCGCTCACTTTTGGACCTCATTTGAAACCAGTGGTAAAAGAAATCTAGATGGCTTGAATTGAAGTTAGAAAGTAAGGTGCTCAACAAGGCACATGTCTTTTAATATGTTCAAAATATTTTATGTTTAATTTGTATTTCCTTTACTAATTGTTTTTTCCAATAGAGTATTGTTAAAACCTCTTTTTTGGTTTTCTTCTCTTTCCATGAAGTTTTTCTATTATTCTAAAAATATCCACATCTCAAAGGAATCAATTCTTCTACTATTTGTTTTTTAATGTCCATGTTTCTGAGCCATACATTAATATATAATAGATGTAGCATTTTATAATTCTAATTTTTAGCTTGTTTGTAATTTGCTTAGATGTCAATATTTTCCTCATGTCATTGAAAGTACTTTTAGCAATTCTTATTTCTCCTTTTAACTTCTGTTTCACATCTGCCATCTTTGTGATTATGTGTTCAAAATATTGATGTTCTACTAGTTGTAGTATTTCTCCATGTATTTTTATGTTTAGCACCTGTTCTTATGTGAATTTGCTTATTATCATGGGTTTTTTAAAAATGTTAATGTCTAACCCATATTATTTACTTGATTTATTGACATTATCTATTAGTATTTTTAATTCCTGTTCCATTTTCTGCTAAAAGGACAGTGTCATCTGCATATTTCAGATTGTTTATTATTTTCCCACTGAAATGAGTCCTGGCATTTCTTCTATATGTTTAAAAATATTCTCTTTGTATAGGCCTATGTATATATTGTTCCAAATATAAATTTCTAATAAGTCTGATGTCTTTTCCCCCTATTGCTATTTCTTGAAGACATTAAATTAATTTTTCAAGTTGGACTGTCTAAGGCATTATATTCTACTACACAGCACTATAAATATTCAGAAACAAAAGAAATAAAAATCAGCAAATCACCAAATCCAGTGAATATTACAATAAAAAAAACTAAAGTGGAACAAACTTCAGCATTTAAATACCTGGGAAGTATATTCACAGACAATGGAAAATTAGAGTGATTGAGACAAGATGTTCAAAAGCAAACATAGTCACATACCAGCTATCACAATTACTGCTCAACCCAAAGATCAAGATAGAAGTCAAGAGACAGATGATAGTGTTTTTATGCCAACACTCTGCTCTCTATGCCAGACAAGGGTTCTGACAGCAATCCAACAGAGAAAACTTAAAACATGTGATATGAAATGCCTGAGAAAAGCTGTAAGAGTGACCAAACTAGACAAAATGAGAAATGAAATCAGAAGAATCGGTATAAGACCATGCACATAATACATCAAGAAACATCAAATAAAATGGTTTGGACACCTTATGAGAATGAACCATAACCAACTACCAACAAGAACATATAACATTGAAGATCCTGATACAAGGTCGGCCAGAGGAAGACCTAGAACAAGATTGAACAAATATGGATTTAACAAGGGACAGATCTGGCCTTGGATAGAAAATTAAATCTCCCAGTCACCACCCCTATGCTTAATGGCAAGTGTGGATATTCTGACCATCAACCACTTAGGTATACACAATACACATAGTACTTAAACCTCAGGTTATGTTGAATTCTGGTAGTCAGAAGCAAAAATCCTTCCACTTACTAGACTAAAAATGTATATATAATGATGTAGTGGTTCCGAAGTTTAAAGCTTTCTTCAGACTACAGCTTCAAATGGAATACAGTAAGTAAACAATGATATGAAAATTATTGGTCCAGCTCGTCAACAAATTTCCTTTCTGAAGCTCCTGGTTTTTGCACTGATGGAATGGTATTGCTTTCTTTCTTTGTGAACATTTCTTCACCTTGTTTATGAGAATCATCTTCCTCTTGATAAAACAGATAAGTTCTACAATGTAAGATCCATACTGAATTTATTGAACTTCCAAGGTTTCATCCTTATTATTCACCATCCCAACACCTGAGTTTAGATGAATGAATGACCCACTCGAATATCAGACACATTAAAACAATACATCTAGTCTAAGCCCATAAAGTGGAGAATAAAAGTCTACATGGCATGTGAAGTTAACTCAGAATGTATTCTGAATGTGGAAATATACATTGGAAGAAGAGTAGATGTTATTCTTATAGAAATGGGTGTTATTGGTAGATTCATTATCAGAATTCTGAATTAGTAGACAAAAATAATATCATTACCTGTTATGGACAGGTTTTACAGCAATGTTACTCTCATGTGTTTACATGATAATAAATGTGCTTGCATGTACAGAGAGTGATCCTCTCTCTATTTGCATTCCAGTTTGTTCCGACTTGCAAGCTACCTATTTTCAACGCAGACAAAAATATGGCATCTCTACTACTCCAGCTAACAGCTAATTTAACAGCGTAGAATGTCATTCAGAGCAACCAGTGGTTACAGCAGGGAATGCCCTTCCCAATACAAAAAGTTTGTGATGGCGCACAAGTCTGGAAAATCCAAATGGATCAATGGCTTAAGCGGCGAAATAACAAAGCATGTGGCACACAAGAGGCACGTTCAGGGCATAGTAATGAATGTTGGCTGGGCAGCATGGAAAATACTGGGACCTTACCATGTATATCCTAAAGCCAAGCAATGGACCAACAACACCTGAATGTTAGAAAGAAACAGAATAGACACATGGAATGTTAGGAAACTACACCAGGCAGGGAAGATATAAAATTTAATATTAGAGGTAGAGGCTTTAAATGCAGATATTCTAGAAATAGCAGAGATGGAAGGATGCTGGTTACACACGGAAGGAAAAATGTGATTATACAATCAGGAGGCGATTATCATGAAAAGGCGGGGGGTATGAATTCTGATTAATAAAGAAATAGGAAAATAAATCAGCGGGTACTGGAAATACAATGATAGAATGATGCTGCTAAAGATCAAAACAAAACTTTTTTGATAAATTGGTGCATTATTCAATCATGCACCAACTACAAACTGCACTGAAGCAGAAATACAAAATTACTACAAAGACCTACAACACCTACTCAAGCCAGTAAGATCAACAAACATTCTAATAATCAATGGTGACATGAATGCAAACATAGGGAAACGACAACAAGAGAATATTATAGGACAATTTGGACTAGATATGACAGAGGAGAAAGACTTTTCAGTAAGAATAACATGACCATATGCAATACATTCTTTGAACGTGAACATGTAAGATTATATACATGGAAAAGTTCTGGAACGAATCAACAACAGATTTAGAAATAGTGTCAAGAACACTAAAACATATCCAGGAGCTGATATAGACTCTAGTCATAATCCAGTGCTGTGTAAAATACATGTTAAACGTAAAAAAAAAAAGCATGGAAGAAATATCCACAGAAAACCAATATCAGCACTAAAACAGCCAGATATTCTGCAAAAATACCTTGTAGATGAAAGAACAAATATGAACATCTAATGATAGAATGTATGAAACAATACAGAAGGGAGAAAATAGACAATACATGAGACAGCCTAAGGATTAGTATTTAAACATCAAATCAAAATTTACCAATAAGAAAAGCCAAGAGCAAACAATCATGGGTAACATGAAATAGATAAAATTTCAGGGAAAAAAAAATAAAACTAAAAATACCCCAACATTTTCACCAATAGGCAAAGAGATATCCAACCTGAGCAGATCAGCGAAAGAACAATGGCTAGAAACACAATGCAGAGAAATAGAGATGTCACTAAAAGTCATGTAAATAGGCATAACAACACAGCAACTAAAAATCAGAATTGACAATGCTGAGATGGAATGTGTGGATAAATTTGAACACTTAGGAGCAAACATCAACAGTGCAGGAGACTGCATAGGAGAGATAAGGAAGAGATTGGTAATGACATATTGTAAAATAACAAGGTTGAAAAACATGGAAAAACAGCAAAATAGAAACGAAACTGTTAATGCTACAAACTTTTATTTTCCGGTAGCAACATACGGCTGTGAAACATGGACCCTAAGTAAAACAGCGGCAAAGAAGATCAACACCTTTGAGATGAAATGCTGCAGAAATATACTTAGAATATCATGTAAGTAAAAAAAAAGAAACTCACACATTGAAGATTCCAGAGTGTTGGTACTAAACACAATACCAAAAAGTGAACTACACCTGTTTGGTCATATAAAGAGACACAACTGTTTACAAAAACAAATAATGGAGGGTAGAACACCAGGGAAGTGTTAAAATGATTAGCCAATCATTTCAACAGCCTGTCACATCATGGTAGCTCTGATGTCTCTGTAACCGGTTTGTTACGTTGTTATACCGGTGACCGACAATGTCAGTCCTTGGAATATCGTCTCATTTGCCATATAGGAGTCTTTACAACCACACGGAATGAACATTAATCACCGTTTTGTTTGAGTTACCCACCTTTTCTTTATACCCTCTACTCCCGTATTGCACTGATTCTTGTAATTATTTGTCTTTGTATACTTTCGTGAGTAATTATTTTTCTGTTTGCCGTACTTCTATATATTTCCTTTATGTCTTCTTTCGTTTGTGTATGTTATATACATGTGATTATTTTGTACTCTAGTCCATCAATTGTACATTAGAATGCCATATTGTTATTGTTCAATCATTTACATATTTAGACTTTGATTTCCTCTGTGTTATTGTAGTTGTCTCTTCGATGGGTGCCCACACATGTATAGTTATTTGTATATGCAATTTGTTTTACATGGTTCTACCGGGTATGTATCCACACAATTACTTTGGGCCACACATTTGTATGTATACATATGCAGTTGTTAAGCATTATCTTTATGTGAACGAACGTTTATATTTATATCAATATATATATATATGTTTCTATGTGTGCGAATGTTCATGTTATTGTTTTTATTTATGTGAGAAAGTGTTTATGTGGATGCATGTTCATATTTATGTATATATATATATGTATTTATGTGAGCGCTTGTTTATGTTAATGCACTTATCTTCATTCTGTGTCAATATGTATGCCTATTCTGGTGTGATCCCTTTCCTATGTGTGGATACATTTACATGCCTGTGCATTTTGTGTTGGTATCCTTCACACATCTGTGTCTATTTTGTTATATATTTATTTCTTAACTCTTGGTGTGTGTATACATTTCTATGCATGTTTAGGTGTAGTTGTATATATATTTTTATGTCTATATTTGGTTTCACATTCATTCCATGCGTTTTAAAATGATGATTCTTCTTGTATCCTTCCTTCCCCAAACAAACTCACCCCACCACAACAAAACCTCATCATTACTCATCAATCATTATCATATGCCATTCTGGTTGGATTAGGCGACCATGGCTCTCTGTCCACAGTATTGTTATCAGGATCGTTGTTGATTCCATGCCTTGCTAGATTGTCAAACTAATATTTTCTCACGTTGTCCCCATCTGTCTCTGTTCCCTTCAGTCTTGCCTGTTGTGACTATGTTCTTAAAACCTGCCTGTCTGATAAAGTGACAAAAGGGGTCTTTTTCTTATATTATTCTTGCATTCATTATAAACACCCCAACCACATTTTAATTGTCTCTAATTTCCCACTTTCTAGTTTGTTTATAATGAATGCACGCATTTTCTCTTTTACTAGATGTGTTTCCAATCCAGCGTCATGGAGACGTGGTTTTATGTTTTGGAGACGTGGCTTTAGACAGGCTAACTCATCTATTCTGTTTATTATTGTGGTGTTTACTGTTGTTTGTCTCTTGAAAAAGGTTCCATTGAGCTGATACGTGGAGAATTGTCCTGTTTAGTTTTATTGTATGTTTTTTATATATATACTTTTTATATATTTTTATTCATAGGCAAGGTAAGTGTTTTCAGTAACCTGTTTAACTCATTTTGCTTTACTATAAGAAGCCCAGGGCTGTGAATTGTACAGAATACAAACAATATGTTTGATAGCCAGAATACTACTAGATCACAAGAAATAAACCACAGACGAAGGATAATGAATCCCTAGAAATAAAAAAAAATATCATAGGAGAGTGGAACTCCAAACTCCAGGCAGATGGTGCTCGTTATCCCTGGTAGGGAAGCTGTCTCTATTCTGTGTTAAAAATTCTATGTAGCCAATATAATCCTGTTTCTCATGCTGCTCTTATAATTTCTAGTGGTATGTTATCTATCCCTGGGGCTTTATTATTTTTTGCCTTTTTTATGACCTGAGAAATTTCCTCTATGAGAATATTTGACTCATGTTCATTACAACTCTTTATGGTTTCTTTAGTTGTATTATTGTTTAGTGTTGTATTTAGTAACTCGGAAAAATATTCTTTCCATCTTTTTAATGTTTTTTTATTATTGGAGATTGGTTTACCTTCTTTGTCATTTATTAGCTCTATAGGATCATGATTTTCTGTTCTGGTTCTCATAACTTTGATTGTTTTGTAGAAACATTTTGTAGCTGTTTCATAATCTTTATTTAAGTTCTTGCTAAAGTCCGACCATGATTTATTCTTAGCTTCTTTAATCATTTGTTTTACTTCTTTTTGAGCTAATGTATATTTTTTATGTTTCTTGTTCTTTATTATGTTTCCAGTCTTTGTATAGTTTCTTTTACGCCTTGTCTTATAGGTTCCCTCCACCACAGGGTGCTCTTTCTCCCTTCTTTCCCACATTGTTTAGTACCACATAGTGTCTTAGCTGTGTTCTTTATTAAAGTTTTAAATTCTGTCCATTCTTCTTCAACTGATCTTGTTTCTGGGTTTAATTTCCTGTATTCTTCTTCTATTTGTCAATTCATCTTATGTTAAATGCTATAATACACTGAACTATGATTTCCGATATGTGCTATACCGTGTGACATATTCCAAGTCATGGATGTTACTGTTATTCGCTAAGGATTACTTAACTTGTGTTTTTCTGTGTTCTTAAGCTATTCGCTACTACTATTCGATAAACCCTTTCTTGCCTTGCAGCGTCAAGAATAGAAGAGTGTTCTGGAGATAGCCTTTGTGTGTGCTGAGTATATTGTGGAATTTGTCGCCTCTTTTATTTTGGTAGTCCATCATTTTCGTGGTTACCCTTTAAGTTTACATTCACTGCATCTGTGTAGCATAGCTTGTTGTTGTATGCTGTCTGATGGTAGTCTACTGATGTGTGTAAACCATTTGATATGTTGTCTCTATAATCCAAGATTGGGGTGGTGCCGGTTCTTTGTCTAATGTCCTGATTAATCACTCTATCTCTTAGCGATATTTCTAGGATTCTGCGTAAGCATGCCATTTCGGTTGAGACAGGTTTACGTTTGTCTTGTGCTGTCGTTGTCCATGTTTGGGTTTGGTAGCACAGCGTTGGAATAATAATCCTTTTTAATAGTGTTATTTTGGGGTTTAAAACTACATTTTTGTTTCTACAGATTGCTGTCATTTGCCCTAGGGTATGCTTTACTGCATCTATTGTGTATTTCTTTGCTGCTCTTGCCAACTGTTGTTATATGGCTTTCTAAGCATGTGAATTATGTCACTTGTTTAAGTCTGTTGTTTCCAATATATATTGGTGTTTCTTTCTGTTCTTCCTATCTTCATTACTTCGGTCTTTTCTACATTTCTCATTATGTTAAAGGTTTGGCATGATGTCATCTGTCTATTTGTCTTTATTATGTGTATGTGTTCGTCCATCACAAGTGATGATGACCATTTTTACATATATTTTTGAAAATTAAGTTAGAATTATGACCATGCATAATAGTTCGTAGATGGCTAATGAGCCCTATTTGAGCTGTAAATGTTCTCTGTTCCAGATTATGACATACTTCCTCACCATTGATAATGTTCTCTTCTTCTACATTTAGATGGAAGAAAAATAAGCCAAAAAAAAACAAAACACAAGACATCCAGAACTAGTTACTTACAAGAATACGTGAGTGCCTGTTAACAGTTTTCCGAAGCAATGTATACAGCAAGCAGTTCTTTGGTATCTAAGGAGATAAAAGAAAATATAATAAATGTTTACTTACAGTAAATCTCAGATAGTTGTTAAAACGTGACTTCTTTTTTTCTTTTTCCCCTTCTGCAAACATCTCTCAAACTAGGACCAGACTATGATATAGTTTGCAGTTACAGAGTTTCAGTTCTATCCTATAGTTTCTTTTCAAAAGCTGGTTTGTATAAGCTAAATTTTTTATGTCTGCCTTACTGGGAAATAGTTTTACCAGTGGTGTTTTACAATCGTTTCCATTTCCTGACTCTCCGAAATGGGTTAGGCTGACCACTCGCAGCTTGGTGAGGGTCTTCCTTGAAGCATGAAAACCAGCACTTTACCTTCCTGGTGAACCTCTTCTATGATGCAGTCCAACAGGGACCTTTATCAAGAAACACATACAAACAAGACATAAACACACAATTTCTTGTTTGCCTGTTTCTTGATAAAAGTCCCTGTTGGACGTATCATAGAAAAAGTCCTTGTTTCTTTGTTTATTATTATTTCTCTTTCACATTAGTTTTACTATTTGTTAGTTAAATTAACTTCAAAACCCCTCCCTTTAACTCACTAACAGGAAAAATGCAACATTTGACAGTTTGATTAGTTACCAGTAACAATATTACATTACCATAGTTGTCATCGCTTCTTGGTTTTGTTACTGCAATACGCTTGACCTTGTCAGACATCCTCTGACAGTTTCGTTATTTATACTACTGGACCACCTGGAGGCATAAAGACAAGTATTCTACCTGCCTGGATGATTTCCTTGAGGCATAAAAACAAGCATTCTATGTGCCTGGTTAATCTCCTTAAGCAGAGCAGAAAATCTAGAAACTATTCCACTCTGCATGAGTGTCTGCTTGAAATAAGATAAATTTAAGTAGGAAGCCAGAGGACAATTTTAAAAATTCTTAAGACTAACGGGAATTGATCCAGTCCGTTCTACGACACCAAATCGCCTAGCAACAATTGCACACGCGTTCTTCCGTACTTGACTAACCGCATCTCCAAAAAAGATGCCATTTCATCAAGCCATTCAAACCGTGCACACAAAGTCACCAAAACGGACCAATCGAGACAAGGACTATTACAACAACAACAAACGTCCCGTACAGGTATTGAAATATCCTCAGTAACAACAAACACATAACATAATATCCGTATTAGTTATACAAGGGCTGATAGGTCTTCTTGTAAACATGGATAACATATATAGACAATACAATTTTGCTTCAAATAATTGTTTATACAAGTAAATTTAAGTAGGAAGCCAGAGGACAATATTAAAAATTTTTGAAACTAACGTTAATTGAAGCAATTGTTCATAACATACATAGATCACATTTGCAAAGTAGCAAAGACAACAGAAGAAAATAATTTTAGGGATAGCTTAAATGAATTGCTATTTGCAGATGACCAAGTACTAGTAGAATCATCAGAAGAGCACCTACAAAGACAAATAGACAGATTACACCAAACATGTCAAACCTTTCACATGAAGATAAAAAAAGAGAAGACCAAGTTAGTTTGTTTTTTTTGTTGTTCGTCCATCACACGTGATGATGACCATTTGTTACAACCACTTTTGAAAATTCAATTTTAGTTATGTCCTTGATTATGAGTTCGTAGATGGCTAATGAGCCCTATTCGAGCTGTAAATGTCCTTGGACAGTTTGGACATGAAATAACGACTGTAGACAGATCTTTGTCTATCCGTGACTTTCTAGCTGCTCTCCGCTGTTGAGCTGCTGCATTTCTCTTCTTTTCACAAGATGATGCGCTCTTTTTTATTTTAGAACGCCATGTAGATCCAGTAATAAAGTAATAAGAAGTAATAAAGATAGGAAGAACAGAAAGAAACATCAACATATATATTGGAAACAACAAACTTTAAATTTTGATATAGTGACAGAATTTAAATACCTAGGAAGCAATATAACAACAGACAGCAGGAGCAGCATAGAAATACACAATAGATGTAGTAAAGCATACCAAGCCCTAGGATAAATGACACAAATCTTCAGAAACAAAAATGTAGATTTAAACACCAAAATAACACTATTCAAAACAATTATTACACCAATGCTGTATTACAATGCCAAACATGGACAATGACAGCACAAGGCAAACGTAAACTAGTGACAGCTAAAATGGCATGCTTACGCAGAATCCTAGGACTATCGCTTAAGAGACAGAGTGAGAAATGAAGACATTAGACAAAGATCCGGTACCACTCCAATCGTGGAATATATTAAGAGACAACAGATAAGATGGTTTGCACACATCAGAAACTATGCTACATAGATAGAGTGAAGGCAGACCTAGAGACCTACCATGAAAACAATGGACCACCAAAATTAAAGAGGTGACAATCTCCACAATATTCTCAGCACACATAAGGGCTATCTCCAGAAAACTCTTCTAACCCTGACGCTGCAAGGCAACAAAGGGTTTAGCGAATAGATAGATAGATAGATGTTAAAGAGTACAGGCGATAGTGGCAATCCCTGTGGCAATCCTGGTGCTAAAGTTCTGATCTCTAATGTTAAGGAACCTAATCTCAAAGCAACAGGTCTGGAGATTAGCACCATTGCTATCCATCAAATTATCCACGAGTCAATGCTGAGTTCACTTAGCAAATGTATCAGCTGGCCGAAGCTGACTCTGTTGTAAGCATCTTCTAAGTTGATCGTAGTGACCACTGTTTTCTCCTTAGCCTGAAAGCCCTTGTAGATGTCATAGACGAGGATTGCCACATTTGTAGTTGTGTCTCTCCCCGGTCTGTATGCACCTAGATTGTCAGGAAGTAAGCCTCTATTTTCCAAATCGAAGGCCAGTCTTCTAACGATCATCCTCCCCAGCACATTGCCGCAATAATTTTGTAAGGTGATGATACAATAACTCTTGATGTTGGTAGTGTCTTTGCCTGGCTTTGCCAGGGGGAGAAGGTAGCTGTGTAGCCACTCTTCAGGTACGCATCCTGTTTTCAAACTTGTGCTGAAATCATCAACAATTGTTTTAAGCCAGTCACCTACAATATCTTTCAAGAGGCTGTAGCGTATTCTGTCGGGTCCTGGTGACCATCTGATGTTTTCTTTATGGTCTCTTTTACATACTCCAATGAGACCAGTTCCACATCAGCGATATCGTTTGTTACCTGCGATGCTGTTAAAGTGGCCACGATAGTCTTATGTTCATCAATATTGTACTGATCTGATCGTTGGAGGTATCTGGTGAAGAAAGCAATGCCATTCTGCTCATCTGGGGTTAGTATAGGCCTCAACTCTTCCTTCAAGCACAAGTTTAATTTTGTGTCAGCTTTTCAATTCATTGCCTTGTGTAATTTCAAAAATTTGTATTGGGCACTGTTGGCTGCACATCTTGTGAAAATTATCCAGCGTTCTTTCTTGGCTTTCTTTACGATTTGTTTAAAGGTTTCAGTGGTCTGCTTCATAGTAATCTCTGACTTTTTTCTTTGCTTTCCATGGTGACGTGTGTTTGTTGTCTCTTATGTTGCCACTCCCTGACACTTTGCTTCTTCTTTACCCATGCAGACTCTTATCTCTTCAGTTCACCATGTGGTTGTCATATGTTTGGCCTCACTCTATTTCTTTGCCATGCCAGTTGTTGCAAATTGCTCAAGATCGATTCTTCAATCTCTAGACAACACAAAAACACAAAAGGAAGGCATATAAAGAGAGGAAGGTCTTGGATGGCAGAAGCAGAAACAGATGGCAGAAACTCCCTACTCAGAGTTTGTGAGCTGGAGCAAGTGTGAAGAGGCTGTGAATGGATGAAATTTGGCAGGGAGAGAAAATTATTGACAACAGTTGTGATACAGGTGGGAAGAGAGTGCTGTGACTGGACTGTCAACAGAGCAGAGGGAATGATCCAAGAACTCATTCTGTGCACACGAAGCACGCGATACAATAATTTACACAAATGGCTCAGCAATACAAGAAACAAACAGGTGTGGTTGGGGTTTCATGGCTACTAAAATGGCAAGAAATTAGCTGAGAAGTCAGCTGTGTACCCCACTACAACATCAAGTATGATAATGGAAATAGAAGCGATAACAGCAGCTCTCATTTGGCTGGTGACAGATTCAGTGATTCTATCGGAAAGTGTATGACAAGAACTGAATGGGTCACTCTTCTCAATAATGCACAGTGCATTACATGGATTTACAGTCCAAGTCAAGCTGGGGTCAGGGAAATGAAAGAGTCGATGTGTTGGCTGTTAAAACCTTGGTGAATGGCACCGAGATGAGACAGGATTTAATTGATTAGAGCAGTCATTGATACCCTACAAGAAGATGAGGAGGAGGTCGATGAGCTCAATACATTATTGAGACAATGTATAGGCCTATATTCAGAGAATGCTAGAAATGGGAGGGACTAGAGACAATGGGAGAAAGGGCTCCTCTCTGGAAAGATCAGAAGAACGCATAATCAGCAACTGACTGGGACACTGAGCTTATACACTTTTAGATGGTTGACAGAATGGCAAGCAGAGCATATATGGGAATGTCTTTGCTAATCACGAATCAAGTATCACCATATATATCTGTCTCTCCCAACTTTAGATCAGCATCAGCAACTTCCTCATGACATTTTCATTATTCCATACATTTTGAATGCGCCATCTTTGCCTCAATAAACGTGTGCCATCTTCACCCAAACCCCATTTTTAGCAACTATCATAAATTTTGATGAAAAAACAAAGTAGCCTGACAAGATAATGTGTTTAAAATGTAACAACACAACATATATTTCAGTTTAAATATTTTAAAAATCATGATATTAATGATAGAGTTGAAACTATAATAGATTGAACATAGTGAAAAAATTAGATTCCTCATTGTTGAAAATTAACTTGTCCATAATCTTTCACACTTCATTGCGTCAAAAATTGGAATTTTGGCATCTGATCTAGTCACATGTGCTACTAGAAAAACCCGTAGAGCAAAAAAAAACATGCTGTTCCATCTTACCCTGTACGCCGTCTTGCCCCTGACTACCTACACTGTTTCAGCAGTAAAATATATGGCATAGAAGACTTACACTGTCGCAGCAGTAAAAAATATGGCAAAGTAGACTTACATTGTTACAGCAGTAAAATATATAGCATAGTAGACTTACATTGTTGCAGCAGTAAAATATATAGCATAGTAGACTTACACTGTTGCAGCAGTAAAATATATAGCATAGTAGACTTACATTGTTACAGCAGTAAAATAAATGACATAGTAGACTTACATTGTTACAGCAGTAAAATATATAGCATAGTAGACTTACATTGTTACAGCAGTAAAATAAATGACATAGTAGACTTACATTGCTACAGCAGTAAAATATATAGCATAGTAGACTTACATTGTTACAGCAGTAAAATAAATGACATAGTAGACTTACACCATTGCAGAGGTAAAAAAAAATGACATAGTACTTACACTGTTGTACAATTTAATGAGTCTGTCAACTGTCACAAAATCCTTTAGGAAGACACCATGGTCAAGAAAGAGGTCAACAAAGTCCACTCGATTGAGCTGGATTGCTGACATCATTACTTCATCTAACATACCTGTCTGATGATCAGAAACAGAATTGCTCATGAATGAGGAGTAAATTATTTCTACCTTCAAGGTTAGTATTAGTTGGTTATGAGGGGATCTTCCTGGTGTAATGGTTAAGACTTTTTTGTGTTCAAGAGACCACGGGTTCAAGTCCTGCTCATGATGTCCTGTTTATAAAGTGGATTTTATTTTCGATCCCTGGAGGTTATTCCTTAAAGTTACGGAACTACAAGCTATGGCGACACTTAGGCAGGTGGCATGCCGTTTTGTTAAGAAGGATTTATACATAGACCTATACAATGAAGTCAATCCTCTATGCCTTTTGAGCCCCTTTTTTATAGGGGGAGAGGGGGGTTATAGTATTGTCCTCAACAATAATCCCCTGGTCTGAAGTGGTTGTTCTATGTCCTGTTGAGCCCTGCATAAAGGTAAATGGTGTAGCACTAAAAGTTGTGAATAGGTTCACATACCTAGGTAGTATGTTATCACAAAATGCCAACGTTGATGATGAAGTGTATACAAGGATCACCAAGGCAAGCTTTCGACAGATGTTTGGCGTAGAAATGGCAATAACCTACAGACTAAGCTGAAAGTTTACAGAGCAATTGTACTTCCAGTGCTGTTATACGCTAGTGAAACATGGACTGTGTATAGACGTCATGTGAAAAAACGCAATAACTTTCACACAAATTGTCTCAGAAAAGTTATGAACATCAGATGGTGACAAGATTCCAGATACCACTGTCCTTGATAGAGTTGGTATTCCCAGCATTGACACTATCCTGATGCAGACACAGATTCGTTGGGCAGGTCATTTGGTGTGTATGCCAGACCATCGTCTGCCAAAGATACTTCTCAATGGTGAAATGGAGAAGGGTACATGATCTCAAGGTGGCCAAAAGAAGTGCTGCAAGGACTTGTTAAAGACCCCACTGAAAGCCTTTGAAATAGACCAAGATACATGGGAAGAACTTGCACAAAATAGATCTACATGGCGTTCTACAATCATGGCGTTCATCATCTTGTGAAAAGAGAAATGCATTAGCTCAATAGTGGAGAGTAGCTAGAAAGTCACAGATAGACCAAGATCCGTCTTCCATGCCCGAACTGTCCAAGGACATTTACAGCTCGAATAGGGCTCATTAGCCATCTACAAACTCATAATCAAGGACATAACTCTAATTGAATTTTGAATAGTGGAAGAAGAGTGGACACAATTTAAAACCTCAGTAATGAACACAGCTAAAGCAATATGTGGTACTAAACAACGTGGTAAAGTGGGGGAAAAGATCACCACGTGGTGGAGTGAAACTATAAGACAAGGCGTGAAAGAGAAAAAGAAACTATACAAAGACTGGAAACATAACAAAGAACAAGAAACATATGAAAAATATGCATTAGCACGAAAAAAAGTAAAACAACTGATTAAAGAAGCTAAAAGTAAATTATGGTCTGATTTTGGCAAGAACTTAAATAAGGATTACAAAACAGCTACAAAACGCTTCTAAAAACAATCAAAGTTATGAGAACCAGAACAGAAAATCACGATCCTACAGAACTAATAAATGACAGAGAAGGTAATCCCATTTCAAAAAAGCAAAGAGCATTAAAAAGATGGAAAGAATACTTTTCTGAGTTACTAAATACAACACCAAGCAATAATACAGCAAAAGAAACCATAAAGAGTTGTAATGAACAAGAGCCAAATATTCTCATAGAGGAAATTGCTGAGGTCATAAAAAAGGAAAAAAATAACAACGTTCCGGGGATAGATAACATACCACTAGAAATTATAAGAGCAGCAGGAGAAACAGGATTATATTGGCTACACAGAATTTTTAACACTGCGTGGAGGCAACAGAAGACACCAACAGACTGGAGAAAAGCTATCATAGTGCCAATATGGAAAAGGAAAGGCTGCAAAAGAGACTGTAACCAGTACAGGGGAATTTCCTTGTTAAGCCATGCAGGAAAACTATATGCAAAAATAGTAGAGAAAAGACTGAGACCTGTAATAGAACAACAACTTAGCAATACACAAATGGGTTTTAGAAGAAACAGAGGATGTACTGATGCAATATTTATTCTGAAACAGTTGGCAGAGAAGTCAATAGAATACAACCAAAATTTATACATATCCTTCATAGATCAAGGGAAAGCATTTGACCGAGTAAACAGAGAAAAACTATGGGAAACATTAAAAATTTATGGAGTATGCCAACATTTAATTAACGTTTGTAGAAGTCTCTATAACAACAGCAGTTGCACTATAAGAACATCTGCAGGCTACACAGAGGACTTTGTGATTAGCACAGGAGTAAAGCAGGGATGTGTATTATCCCCACTACTTTTTATTACATACATGGACCATATAAACAAAACAGCAAATTCTAATGAAGCAAATGAACTGCTTTTTGCAGATGACCAGGTTTTATTCCACAACAGCATCAAAAACCTGCAAGACCACCTAAGCATAATAGACACAGCAGGCAAGCAATTTGGAATGAAAATCAACATAGACAAAACAGAAGTAATGAATATTGCAAGAGAAAACAAGAACATCAACATACAGATAAATAATAAACAACTAAAACAAGTAGATGAATTCAAATATCTGGGCAGCACATTGAGATATGACAACAAACAAGAAGCAGAAATAAACGCAAGATGTAATAAGGCCCATCAGATCATTGGTCAATTAACACCTTTACTAAGAAACAAAGATATTACACTAGAAACAAAGAAAGCGCTTTTCAACACCATTTTCTTACCAACATTGTGTTATCAGTGTCAAACTTGGACATTAGATTCTAGAACAATACATAAGATTAACACCACTGAAATGAAATGTGTGAGACGTATGATTGGAGTTAGCTTGAGAGACAAAATCAGGAATGAAGCACTAAGGAAACAATTAGGGATCAAACCAACAATAGAATACATACAGAAACAACAAGTTACATGGTACGGCCACATAACCAGACAGAAAGAGCAAAGTATTATCCAAAAAACACTTAACAAACGATACGAAAACAGGAGACCTATTGGACGCCCTCGTAAAAGGTGGATAGATAGTGTATTAGAGACACTCGGAAATATAACAGCAGAGGAGGCACATAGAAGGGCAAAAGACCGTACACTCACTCTCCCCTCAACACCGAAAGGTACATGAGGACAGAAAGAAGAAGAAGAAGAATAGTGGATGTAACAAATGATCATCATCAATTATGATGGTCAAACAACAAAATCTGTCCTGTTGAAACCAGTGATGGCATTATCACAAAAAATAACTTTAAATACAAGGCTAGTATTCTATCTATCTATGTTCCTTCAGTGGCCAATACGTGCATGGGGCAGAAACTAGACCTCTCAAGTTAGAGTGATGTGATACTACTATAAGTAATTTTTGCATGTTGCTGAGACTGACAGTCATACTTCATTTGATTATTGTTCTGCAAAGAGTCTCTCTTGGTCTTCCTCTTTTCATTTTGCCATGTGGTACCCATTTTAATGCTTGTAGTGGCAGTCTATTTTCATTCATTCTAAGTACATGTCTGGTAACAATCCATCATTTTCTTCCTACTGTTGTAGAAACATGTTGCTGCTTGGTGTCTTCTCTGCTAGTTTGACTTGAATTCTTGCCAAGGCAACAAAGTACACATTTCAATCTTCACAATGAAGATCGGCTATAAGAATTTCATAAAATCTACTGTCTTGTCTTTATCTGATTATGTACCATCTCCATATCATGGTTTTACTGTATTAGATAATGAACATTTCAAATATTTCAACAATTATCATCTGATTTTTCTTTTCCACTAATTGTGTAGACTATTTTATGCAACAAGCAACATCCACAATGGTTCTATCATTTGTTACCTTCCAGAAACATTCTTGCACAATATTTCACAGTTGTCTTCGAAACACATTTTCCATAAAACACTGACTGTATTCTTTGATGTATGTTGGTTGGTCGATATCCTTCGGCTGTAAGAAATTGAATCACTGCTCGTTGGTCAAATTTGGATGGATTCGCTATAACACCAGCCATGTTGTTGACTGTCTGCACAGGTCACATAGTATATGAAGAGAATGACCACGTGACCATTTGTTCATTGACGTTTACTTATTACATCAGTGATAATGTCTTCACACTCCTTGTGTGCTGGCATAGATGATGCTGCCACGGGTGAGTTTTATTTGAACATGCCTCATATAATCACATCTCAATATATAAACAAACAGAGAAACCTAACTTAGTTAATAACAAACATAACAAATTTAAATTTTACAGAATTCAATAACACACAATTTACTAAAGGTAAAGGTAGTAGGTCCCATGGATCAGGTATTCATTTACAGCTTAATTGACTGGAGCAGTGGTCGTGTCACGCAAGAAATCACAACTCTGGTTTTCTTTTGTCTTGATGTGATTTCAAACCTGGCACACTGTAACCCGGTGATAGCAAGCAAACTCACTATCACATAGGCTACAACACTCCTCTAAGTTACTGAGACCTTACAGACCCCCTCTGAGAGGAAAGCTCCTTCAAAAGGCATTGTACTAAGTCAAAAGCTGAAGTCTCCTGGGTATGAAAGAAAGCTCAGAAAAACCACCCCACTGCAAATAGGGAGTAAGAACTAATCACTCGTAATTCCTGGGGTTCCTAAACATACAATAACTGAAACCTTACACATTAAAAATAACAAATTTGAAATTAAATGAAAATGTACTTTTGAAGAAGACAATTTTTAAAAATCTATCACAAATAAATTTGTTCTATTCCTGAAGTTAACTGTTTCATAATGTAACTTCAAATTTAGTCTCATCACTTTCTCTAGTTTTTCTATTTTAGAACTTAAATATTTCATACTGCAACTTGGGCCCAGAGATGTCATGCACACCAGAGTGCACAGGCCGGCGCTACATAGCTGGTCGAGCATCAGGGTCAGCGAACCACAGCTGGCCAAGACCCTCAGTACACTTCCACGCAGTGGGCCTGGAAATAGGAGTGCAGCAATCCTGCTGTAGCCTGGCCAAGTACTAGGGATCGAAGATACGGGAATGCCAACCCGGCCCAAAAAAATGCTGGCTGAAGACGGATGTGTCAGGTCGAAAGGCGCAGATAACGCAGCTTGCTGTAAAACATGACACAACGCAGATCACCCTCATACGTCCTTCTCAGGACGGTCAGCGGAATGCTTTCAGAGGGTCCGCCGCAAGGCGTACGACGAAGAAGAAGATACTGCAACTTCAAATTTCATCTCATCACTTGCTCTAATTTGTTCTATTTTTTAACATATTTATAAACATAACCACTGTTTTATCATATATCTTCAGGTTAGAAATCTTCTACTATACAGATGAAACAATTCTAACTCACACGCCACCGTCTGTCATCAGTAAAAATCTCAGACTTCGCCACATCAATTCTGTTCCAGGCTAGCGCAAGTTTTAATTGGTCCATAAGAACATTCTTGTTGGCTGTAGTTAATTTAATAGAGAGCAATAGTTATAGTTTGACAATGGTCATAGCATATATTATTTAAAATGTAAGTAAACTAATAATTAAAGATGAAAATATTGTCTCTGAGATAAACATGTCTAACTATCTATTGTCTCTTCTCTGATTTTGCTGTTAGGCATCGCAGGATTAAATAACAATCAGATTTTGGGCTATGGAACATTAGGTCATTTGGTGTGCAGTAATATTGTGATATCTCAGAACATTGCTCTCCTTCAATCCACTTTCTTCTTGGTTTTCCTTTACTTCATGCAGTTTCCATTTTCATGGTGTATGCTTTTGCGGCCAAACAACATGAGTTCATTCTCATTAAGCGGCCAAACCATTTCAGTATGTTTTTCAATATATTTCACCACAGATAATGTTCCAAAAATTCATGTAATGTCTTCATTCTTCACATGATCTCTTCCTGTTCTATTTGCAGCTTTTCTTAGACATCTTATTTCACATGTAATAAGCTTTCCTTCCATTTAGTTAGTGTCCACGTCTGACATTACTAGCAAAATCTTGGTATGAAGATTGAATTTATGATTTGTCTTTTGGTTTTCATCGGGATAGATGTGTTATTCAAAATTGGTTAAGTTCATAATTCATGTAAATGACTTCTTGAATTCTTGTCTCGATCTCTCTGTCCTGTTATTTGTAAAAGTGCTCCTAATATATTTAAATTCCTGCACGTGTTTCAATAGTTGATCATGTATCTTTATGGAGATAAGCAAATATAAATACATGCATTAACATGAGCATTCGCCCACATAGAGATAAATGCATGTATTAATAAAAAAATTTATTCACATGGAGATGTTAACATCAATGCATATAAGAGTAAAATATTTATGAATATATATAAAATATTGGTACTCAGTTCCAACCAATATAAACAATTGAAGGTTGGAGGAGATTCCTATGTTTATTTATCTGGGAGCCCAGATTAGTGGCGAAGGTGAATCAACAGCTGAAGTAAGAAATGACTGGCAATGGCCATGGTCGCCATGACAAGATCAACCACCATATGGAAAAGCAGGATCACAACCTGTGTTAAGATCAACTTATATAAATCTTTGATTTTGTCAATATTTCTTTATGGTTATGAGTTCTGGACTTTAATGTATTCAGTCCATAATCTTCTTGGTCTTCACCAGTGCTCTGCCCTCCATTATTTGTCTTTCTAAACAGTTGTATCTCTGTATATGACCAAACAGGTGTAGTTTTCTTTTTTCTATTGTGTTTAGTAATCAACACGCTTGCATCTTCAAAATGCTTATAATATCTAAGATTCTCTTTTTTTCCTTCCATGATATTCTTTCCAGAACGTTGTCTTCATCGTGAATACTCTGAATGCCTCTCTGTTCCAGGCAAGCAAGCCTGCATTGGCCAGAGATATGTGCATATATTCACTTCGATGTCACTGGTCCATCGTCTTCTTGGTCCTCCTCTTTCTATGATATTCTAAGTATCTTTCTGTAGCATTTCATCTCACAGGCGTTGATCTTCTTTGCTGTTGTTTTACTTAAGGCGTTTGGCATGTTATGAACAGAGGATAGGTATGTTTGCCAGGTTATAACAAAGGATAGGGATGCTTGGCAGGTTATGACAAAAGACAAGGATGTTTGACAGGCTATGACAGAGGATAGGGTTGTTTGGCAGGTTATGACAGAGAATAGAGATGTTTGGTAAGCTATGACAGAGGATATGGATGTTTGGAAGGCTTTTTGTGCAGATGTTTCCAGCAGTACGGTATACCTACAACCCTAACAGATTGTGGGTTTTATTATTATAATTATTATATCAAATTTATGTTCATATTTGTGTTGGGCTCACACCTGTTAGCAGAATTTTCTCTGACTTTCTAGTAATTAAGCCCTATAAACAAACATACTGTCAGGAAAAGTTAACAGTAAACTAAGATTAAATATTAATAAACATGGCAACAACAAATATAACATAATTATAAGTTATAGTAGCAAAATATAACATGTGGCCTACACATGATGCAGATGCAAGATAGAAAATGGAGATGGGCAGGCATGATCTCAGAAAAAAATCTGCCAACATAATTAGGCTAACATTTGACTAGAAACCCACTGAAAAAAATTAGCAAAAGCCCATATAACACCTAATTATGAACAAGGGACCATTGTAGCTCAGATGTTAGTTAACTAGCTTCCTATGTGGGTGATCCAAGGTTTAATTTCCAGTTCACTTCTTGAAATATTTTTTAAATCATCAATAGCTCCTTGATTGACCAGCCTAAGGAAATGGGTACCAGATCTTCTGGGAAAGTACAGGTGGGCTTGATGCTGATCACTTCCTTCCAGGTATGTCATTGGTCTATGAAAAATACAAGCCTAAAACCATATTCGCCAATATGCAGCAATGGCAAGGAAAATGGCAAACTTTACTTTTTACTTACTATGACTAAAAGAAGGCCAGAACAATTGAGGACTTGTGTGCAGGGTTGAAGAAGCCAGAATAGAACAAATATCTTTGAAAAGAAAAAGTGGCAGCTTCATCCCTATGTTGCACAGAGATCTGATAGGATAAGAAGACTGTATTCTTACAAACATAAGGTAGACACAGCAATTTTAAAGAACTAGGTTGTGGATTAGGTTGTAACTGCCTCATTACTACATACCTTTTAACAAAGCTTTCAGAATGGCCAAATCCACATCTTTAGCAGAGTTTTTGGAGTCCAGCTCAAACACTGACAAAAGGTCACGCTTACTGCAGCAGTCCTTGACCCATTCAATTCGTGTATCTAAAATAGCATCACCAAAATGGGTCTTCACCATTTCTTTGATATCTGTGATGACATGGGGGTCCAACACATAATTGGTCCTAATGTAATAGAAGTGTGAGAAAATGCTTTAGAAAATTATTTATCTCTGAACTCTGAAGATGTATAGCATAGACAGACATGAGAGAATGACAAAAATGTATTAACAAAATCAGTTTCCCTCTTGCATGACTCAGAGTTGGTAAGAATAAGAAGGGACAGAGCTCAGTTTATTAGGCAAGTTGTGGATTTACTACAAAGTGAAGAAGAGGAGGATAAATTAGAAGACAAAGAGGAGGATAAAAAAAAGACAATGTTCATGTTCATAGAATGATAGAAATCTGAGAGACCAAGGGAGAAGGAAGAAAGAGCCTCATCTCTGGAAACAAAATTACTTACGTAAACCACAAAGTAGTTCAGTTTTAACAATGAATGCACAGAATATCTGATTATTGGGAGCAAATATTAAAAAAATACAGATAACAGTACACAAGACAGATTAAAGCAACATTTTGTAGGTATTTTTCTGGAAAGATAAGAATGGACAACCAACAACTGACTGCATAACACTGAGATTATACACCCTTAGGTGGCTGATGGATCTTCAAGCTGAGCTCAACAGCCCTCATGGTGGACTAAAGAGACAGAGGCAACATGTCTACTCAAAAAGCAAGCGATCAAGTATTTGCAACGCAATAGAAAACAGGCACACATCACACTCAGTGATAGATGGGAGGCACAGAGTGCAATGATGAAGACAATTGAGTCTTTTAAACAAGTTGATGAAGAAGCAAAGAAGATGTGTTGGAAAATATATACTGAAGAGTTTATGGCAGACAAAGTATTACACAAGTTCTAGAAGCTACATAGGTCAATGAAGCAGAGAACAGAAACAAAACCCAGTACAAGCGTGAAGGACGACTCAGAACAGACTGACATCAGATGAGATGAAAGGCAGAGCCTTCTTTGATCTATTATCTTCAACAAACTAATCAGGGTGACTTAGATCAACGTAAAGAAATGTTGTGTACCCTGAAATCCATCATGGATATCAGGGCCATAGAGGATCAGCTTGCAGATGTTGAAGAAGTGCAACTAGCTATTAAGAATAATAGCACCTGATCTGTCACAAGGATCTCCTCTGTTCCCAGTGCTGTTTAACGTGTTTACGTTGAGAATTGTTTTATAGCAGTTGTAGAGTTCTAACATACTGTGATGATATCCTACTATACAACATGGGAAGGAACAGAACAGATATCGCTGACAGTGTACGGTGTGGACTAGATCAATTGTCGATATGGTGCAGAACATACAACGCTGTGATACATCCCTTGAAAGCAAAGGTCGTCTGGTACTCCTTAAATAATAATCTGGTCTGTGACACACTGCCAGCTTAAGTTGCATGGGCTCCTCCATTGAAAGAGAACAGGACCTTAAATATCCTGCGATAACCTTTGACAGAAGTCTCTCATTCACCAAATACATCACAAATATGATTCAGAAGGCTAAAAGAGGGATCAGTGTTATCAAGATTATAGCGACCTTCAACATGCAGAAATCAGTACTGTTTCTACTACTAGAAGTGATGGTGCTATCAGTCATAAATTATGGCCTCAGCCTACTAATCCTATCACAGTCACAAGTCGATAGATTGGAAAAAGTCCAAAATGAGGCAATGAGAGTGGTACTGGGGTGTACTAGGGATACACCCATCTCTGCTATGAGATTTCTGCCTCATCTCCCCAGTATTAGAGTGTGGCATCAGGTAGCACAGGTTACATCGTACCTTAAAGTGACAGAATACAACCACCACCCATTGCACCAATGTCTAGATGAGGCAAAGGAAAAACGAATCAAGTGTGGCAGATCATGGATGGCAGATAATTGCGAATGCACAATGCACACTGCACAATGAAAGACACACGGCAAAGAGTATGTGAATTTGAAGAAATAGAAAAGGGCAGTGAATAGGTGGAGGTAGACAATGAGAAGAAATCACTGACCAAAGTAATAATAAAATTAGATAAAGCGTGTTGAAAATGGATGAAAATGCACCCATGTTACAGTGTATGAACTCACCCAGCTACACTCGAAACCACAAGACATAATTATATACACAGATGGCTCAGTTAACAGAAACTCAAATAAAAGCGGTTGGGGTTTTGTTGTCTACAGAAACAGTGTGAAGTTGGTTGAGAAATCTTCAGCATATCCCACTGTCACATTGAGCATGAAAATTGAGATAGAGGAAGTTACTGCAGCACTTCATTGGTTGATAACTGATACATCAACACACTCGGTAATACTCACAGACTCAATGCATGCTGCATAAGATAGAAAAGTACATGCTGAGAAAAGAATGGTGGGGCTTATTGAACAACTCAAATGCCCAGAGCATTATAATGATATCATGCCAGGGTCAGAGGAAATGAGAGAGCTGAATTATTGGCAGGCAATGCGGCAATAGACGGCACTATGTTGAGAAGAGATAAAGCAGACTTGAACAAAGCGGTAATAAATTTATTTCAAGATGAAGATGATGTCAATGAAGCTGAGAACATACACATATAGAGAATGTTAGAAATGGGAGTATCTAGAGGGGAGGTAAAGAAAAGTAATTCCTTTGTAAGGTCCCAAAGATCACGTAATCAACACCTGACTGGAACTCTGAGTCTACATACACTGAGGTGGTTGCTGGAAAAGAGAGTGGAGCACTTATGGGAATATCCCATGTGTCGTGAAGCTAGTTTCTAAAAATCTTTGAGCTGAGCATTTATAGGAAAGTCCTCAGTGCTGTGATGCTGGTACCTAATCAAGAGTCAGTTCCCCTCTGAACTCTGAAGAAGTACATACCGGTAATCATCAAACCCATAACGCTTCACTGTTGTAGGGGTACCACTCTTGAAATATCAGCACAAAACCTCCACAATCCCTTTCTGTTCTCATTATGACATTTCTGTGGACAAAGATCTCATAAGAGAAAGAGTGGGTGTCATATCAATTCTACAATACATACAAAACTAACAGATACAATGGTTTGGTCATCTGGAAAGAATGCCGTGTGATTCATTAGTTTATAAAGCATATATCAAGAGAGGAGAGGCAGAAAGAAGAGCCAGGGATAGACTTAAAGTACGCTGGATCGACAACATCAAAGGGACATTACATGAACACTAAATAACATTATCTGAAGCTGCCAGAAAAGCGAGAACAAGAACATTGTATCTCCCTCGACATCCGTAAAGTGTAAAAGAGGAAGAAGAAGAAAAAAGAGGTTTGCTTGGTGGTGCCCATCTCCTCTCCAAGTATTCTTGTTTAAGCTTTACATGAAAATATTAGTTCTATTTTACCCCCTTCTCACATTGTAAACAACATATCCGTCAATAGTTACCACCATTTTTGAATAACGTAAATGGAGAAATGACACATTTTTCTTGAAATGACACAGTGGACAAAAGGTCCATTCTAGTGGTACAGAATCACCTTGCAACTCAAGTAAACAGGTTTTCCAAATCCCCACATTGGAGATGTGGTTAGTCAAGTAAGGAAAAACCTGCTTATTTGAGTTGCAATGTGATTCTGTACCACTAGAATGGACCTGGTTAGTTCCCGTTAGGCTCAAGAATTTTTCATTTATCCTCATGCTTCCTACTTGAATTTAGGCTCAACAATTTCATCAAAGGAGTTAATGCCCATTATCTTAGCTTCTTGTGTATGTTTTTTTTTTCATTGTTACTTCCTTATATTTTCCTTGCTTTTTTACCTGAGAGCTTGTTTTGCAATTCTTTTTTTTTTTGCTTTTTCTTATCATGTGAAAGACATACATGACTTACCCATCCTTTTTTAAACTGTTGGTAGCATGCATATTCCTCTTTAGGTTTTAAACATTTACATAATCTCTGTATAAGTCGCAAATTGATTCCATTGTATGCAAAGTATATTTCCCAACTTGTATTTTTCAACACACAAAGCCTTCTTTCTGTAGCTTTGGTTGACCTCCAGCTTTTACATGCACAAGAATTGATACTATATTTAAGTTGAATATCCTGTGTTTTTGTACTTTCAATTGTGTATTTACATATTTTTTCCATGTTTCTGCTTTTATGATTTTGGTTCTAACCTTTTTGCTAGCATATCTCTTAAATTCAACATAATTTTCTAGATATAAAAAAGAATAATTTAAAATTGGTATACACCTACATTTTAAAATATTTTGTATGCACTTACTCCTTTATTTCTGCTCCACTCTGATCATACACAATTGAGTGGTCTTCCCTTGCATTCTGATAGGCGTATGCAAGAATGTCTGCTGTCTTCCCAGAGCCCTGAAAAAAAAAATATTATTATACATTTGCACTTATAATATTTGGTAATTAAGTATTGAAGTGTCTTTTTAAAGTAATTTACTGGTTATTTAGCAGTAGTCTGTGATGTTTCATTTGATAAGGAAGTGTATATCAGAATCTCAAAGGTTGTTGACATTTTCTATTTGTTCTTTGTCACTGATTATTGTAGCTGTGAGTTCACCTCTGGTTATATGCAAAATTTTTCTTTTTTGCATTTAGGAAAAGATTTTGTGCCTCGCTATGATGTTTAACTGACATAATCATTGTTCTAAACATGTGGGGCTCCTTGATATTTAGTACCCTCAAGCCTTTTGGACTTAACTCTGAACATTCATTTGTTTAAATTTGTGTTGGTGCAGTCCTTATTGTATCGCTGTCCATGTTGTATTGGGTAATAATTTGTTATCATGTGCCATCCCACTTTCAATAAAATAAGCTTTCATGACTACGTGTCTCCATGTACATCATTGTTACCTTGAACTTCGTATTGTTTACATGTTAATAGTGTATCTAGTGCTTCTGTGGTGGTATCATTGTTTTTTCTATTTTCATTGTTTTTCACTGTTTGTTTTATATATTCTTGAGAAAGACCTAATGGTTCCAAATGTTGAAAATGTCTTGAGTATTGTCATTTGCATGTTTTCGTGTTTATATCTCATAATCCCTTAGTCTTAGTGATAGTCAATCTGTTGTTTTCAAGTGAAACCTCAAAAACCTGTGTTCTACATAAGTACTATTGTTGTTCCATTTCATAGCAGTATTACCTTATCCATGATATTAGGATGGTGTCATATGCAAACCTAATATATAGAATCCTATGTCCTCTGATATTAAGGGGTTGAAAATGTTCATAATGTAAGTCTTCTTGTATAATTGTTGGTCTTCTCATACATGATGTTTTCTGCATATATATTGAGCAAGATGCACCTGTTAGATGCACCTGTAAGAAGATGCACCTGTTTGTGACTTATTTTTTGGATATAAAAACCAGTCATATGTTTATCCCTCGATGCAACAGAAACTGATAAAGCATTTTAAAAACAGTTTAAAGAAACTATTGCTCCTGATAAAGCATTTTAATGAGCGATATGAGATGGTGTGGGAAGCCCATTCTTTCCATTATGTTCCATAATTTCTGGATTGTTACTCAGTAAAATGTCTTTGAGTAGTCTATGAAACAGGTGTATATGCATTGAACTCTGCACTTCTCTATTATATTTCTTATGTTGAAGATATTAACTATATTCATTTCTCTGTCCATATCTTGTTCTAGTCTTTTCATGATTATCTTGAGAGATATCTTGCTAGCATGACTGATCAGTGCAATAATTCTGTAATTTGTGCAGAGTTTCAATTTGCCTTTCTTCAGAAGTGGTATATAGGGTAGCATTGAGCAGGAATGAGCATTGGCAAAGATTAACAGCTGTTTTATACGGAACTATACGCATGGTTTGCGTCTGTGGGTCTCACCAATGGCCCATTAAACAAACCACCCATGCAACAGAAAAACCTAAGTAGATGACATGCCGTTATATTGAGGTTATCTATTATAGAAGCTTCATGGCATGTCATCTATACAATTATGCCTCTCATACTTTTAATTTTTTTGTTACAATGTATTTTATGCCATGTTGTATTCTTTTCCTTTAATTGTTTATGTATGCACCCTCTGTGGTTGGGAGAGAGCTAGAGATTTGCTGCGCAGCAGTGGGGAGGAGGAAACTGACAGCACTGTTTTTCCTATGGCTGAGGTCCATCATAGAGGCACACTGACTCAGGACGTGACGATCCTTTTGACTTGAACATTTGGTTGCATGCCTGGAGCAATAGAGAAGTTCGGCATAACCAGTAGTCAATTGGTGGCGGGGAATGAGCACAGTGAACCCTATCTTGGCTGCAGTGGCTCGGAGCAGTTCATAGGTTGAAACCCTCCTTCCTAGTAGTGTGATAGTTTTTCGCTGGCTCTGGCCCGGGGTGGGACGAAAATCCACAGACTCCCCAGCAATATAATGCCAGTACAAAACATACTCATTACAAACGAGATCGGACGTCACCTCGGTTATCAAGGTCCGCGGCAGGCAGCGGGTAACCAGGCTGCTCTGTCTGAGAAATTAACTACTGGAACGCATCCAAAACATCAGCACAAACACAGACATACACAATACACAACACAGCAACAACACCTGCACAAGCACCAAAACATTAAACCCAGAAAACCTCGGAGGGAGAACCAGCAGAGCCAAGATTTTCATAAAACAAAGTCTTCACTTAATGTTCTACAACTGAACATTTGTGGAATAAGAAACAAAACACTAGAGCTCGCTAATTTACTACATGCTCATAAGATACATGTGGCCCTCTTACAGGAGACTATACACAAAGACACTGACCCATATCTGTCAGGATATACCAGATATGCCTGTAAGTGTACCAACTGCCGTGGCATAATTACTTATATCAGGAATGACATTCAGGGACAAGTCACCCAACTAACAGCCAATCCCACAGACATGCAGAAGGTGACCATCTGGCACACTGGAGGAAAATACACAATCTACAACATATACAGCCCACCTCAGACAACATGCAATTTACTTGAAATCCATACAACACAATTTATCAAAACAATACTTGCTGGTGACTTTAATGGTCACTCACCCCATTGGGGTTACCAGAACCACAATAAGACAGGAAGATATATAGAAGAACTCTGTGAAACAACAAACATGTCTGTCCTTCAAGATGCAAAGTCTGTACCAACAAAGCATATTTCAAACAGAAAACTCGCTGGAATTTTGGCAAGGCAGATTGGAAACTATTCCAAGAAACATCTGATTTCCTGCTAGGTAAAATCAAAAGCAATGACATAGAAACAGTTACTGCAGAGATGACAAAAGCTATCCTCAATTCAGCATCACAAAGCATCCCAAGGGGCAGTAGGAAATCATACAAACCATTCTACAACAAAGAAATGCAAGCTGGAATCCTTGATAGAAAAAAAGCAAGAGAAGCCCTTGAGATCTCACCTTCACAAGAAGCAAAAATCCTGTACAATAAAACATGTGCCAAAGTAAAACTAATAGTGAAGAAGGCCAAACATGATAAATGGGCAAAAACATGCGCAAATTTAGATCTAAGGAAAAATGGCAGAAAGGCCTGGGGGCTGATCAATAATTTGTCTGGGAAAAGAAGAAGAACAAACGATAAACCTGTGATAGATGGAAACAGAACAATCACCACAGATCAGAAAAAGGCAGAACACTTTAACCACTTTTTTGCCAGTGTGAACAGAGTAGGGAAGCTGTCCGAGGCTGACAAGAAGCGTCTGTACCTACTGAAGCAGCAAGAAAAAGTCCAAACCTCTGGCTCAACCATATTTGATAATGACTTCAGTATGCAGGAACTCCTACAAGGGCTGAAGAAACTAAAGCCAAGAAAGTCTCCTGGACCAGATAAAATTTATAATGAAATGTTAACACACATGAGCATATCAGGGAAAGAAGTACTCCTTAAACTAATAAATATGACCTGGAGAAATGGAAAACTGCCTAAACATTGGAGAAATGCTCACATCTTTCCCATCCTGAAAAGTAACAAACCTCCAGATGAACCCAAAAGCTACCGCCCCATATCCCTAACATCATGTCTTGGGAAATTAGCAGAAAGAATGGTTAACGCACGACTTTACTGGTTCCTCGAGAGCTCAAACATCCTCTGCCATGAACAGGCTGGCTTCAGAAAAGGCAGTTGCACAGAAGACCAACTATTTAGGATGACACAGAAAATCCATGATGGATTCCAGGAAAACAAACACACTGTGGCCATCTTCTTTGACTTACAACAGGCTTATGATCGAGTATGGAGAAAGGGTCTTTTGATGAAGATGATTGAGATGGGAATTAGTGGAAAGCTATACAACTGGATAAAATACTTCCTCATTGACAGAACAATCCAAAGATAAATGATGCAATTTCATCTAAAGAAGTTCTAGAGGAAGGCTTACCACAGGGTTCTGCTTTAAGCTGCACCCTCTTTCTCATTTACATCAATGACCTTACCAAACATATCAAAGCTGAAAAAGCCCTCTATGCTGATGACTTAACAATATGGCAGAGCCATGAGAATGTTGAAAGTGCTGCCAAAAGACTAAATGGAGATTTAAAAAGACTACATGAATACTGTCAAACATGGAAGCTAAAAATAAACTGTGAGAAAACTGTCTATACCATCTTTACCAAGAGTCATAAGGTAGCCACAGAAAATATCAGTCTATGGTTGGATACACAGAAATTGCCAAGAGAAGAACACCCCACATATCTTGGAATCACGCTTGATCGGCAGCTCACCCTCAAGAAGCATGTAAAAAATATCAAAAATAAAGCACTCAAACGGTTACAACTACTGAAAAGACTCGCTGGCACATCTTGGGGATCAGACAAGGATACCCTTAGAGGACTATACCTTGGTTACATACGTTCTGCTTTAGAATACAACAGTGCACTCCTCACAACATGTTCCACAACAAATGTAGAATCCCTAGACAGAGTGCAGAACAATGCCCTATGTCTTATTAGTGGAGCAATGAGATCTACACCGACGGCTGCATGTGAAATACATACGAATATAGAACCCCTTGAGATGCGGAGAGATATGGCTGCAATGGAGACTTATGAAAGAAGCAAAAGAATGAACAAAGACCACCCAAATAAACAACTTGTAGAAAACTGGGAACCAAACCACAGAATAAAACAAAAGTCAGTCATGAGCCATGTCAATGAAATAAAAGACAGTTACCACCTTCCAGACAAGAGACAAAGACTGCAAAGAGTAGAAAAATGTTTACCACCACACACAGGCTTTAAATTGCCAGAAATCAAAACACAGTTAAGAGATAATGCAATGAAACGTTCCGACCCAGTAAGTCTTATGAAAACAACACAGAAAACAATAGACACCTACCCAGAACAATGGATTCATGTCTATACTGATGGGTCTGCCTTCAAAGTCATCATCAAAGCAGGTTATGGTGTCTATATAGAATATCCAGACAAAACATCTGATGAGTTGTTTGATGCATGTGGGGAGATATGTTCTAACTATGAAGCTGAAATAACAGCACTAGAAATTGCCTTGTACCACCTGAAGACCATATTTGATGCCTTCCCATCAAAAGTCCAAAACATTGTTATTTTTACAGACTCTATGTCTGCGCTCCAAGCATTGGAATGTGATGGACATTCTAAACCCGAGCTAGCTGAAATATACCACCATGCAAACCAGCTGCTCACATCTTATGATATCAACATTGTTATGCAGTGGATTCCTGGCCACTCAAACACACCTGGTAATGATAAGGCAGACAGACTAGCAAAGAGGGGAGCACAACAAGAACAGCCTTATACAGAAACAGCAATGCACACAGTTAAAATTATTCTGAAATCTGTGAACAAAGAAAATTGGATGAACAGATGGGCCATGGGAAACACTGGGAGGGAAATCTATAAATATATGACCAGCCCAAATCCTAAAGACAATATCAACCTCCTGGAAAGAAAAGACCAGAGTATCATATTCCGACTGCGCACACAACATGTACAACTTAACAATCACCTGAACAGAATACAACCACAACACACTCCAGGGTGCCGGCTGTGCACTCATCCATATGAAACTGTTGACCACCACCTTTTTGAATGTCCAGCGCTGGATGACATCAGGAAAATGCTTCTCCCTCCAGGGCCAGATAAATGGAACACATTATATGGAACAAAACAACAACTCACAAACACATGCATATATCACACAATGGCATTGGGTCAAAGGGCATGAGCCCATGGACCGCTGGATCAGCAACCAACCAACCAACCAACCAACCATACGGAACTATGGGTTTTTCCTGCAAACCACGTGACCACGCCAGATGCTAACATCCGATTCTGTCGCACAACGAATTTTCATTGGTCAAGGGCTGGTCATTTTTGAGCCATGAGGTAAATTCATTTTTTGATGTTTTCGATCTAACTTTTTTTCAACTTCTCACTCTTTGTCCGCTGTTAGCATTACTGTCATGTTATTTTGCATGTTTAAACTGAAACATATATTGTATTGTTAAGTTATTAAGCATGTTATCTTGTCAATACTTTGTTTTTTTTCATGATATTTTATAAAAACATTTTAACAGTGTGATTTTGGGGTAAAGCCGCGCACATGAATGGGGCAAACATGCGCTGCTGAATCAATCCGAATGTTTGCCCCAGTCACTTCCCCCTCATGTTGCCATATATTTAAACCAATATTTTATTGTCAAGTTATGTTGATTTTTAGAAATTACAAACGGACAAATGAGAAAATGAAGTCGCTGACTGAAAATGAAGCTGTAGCTGCTATAGATACATGATGTCCATGGGTCATAGATGCATGATCCCTGCTGGTCATAGAGGCACAATCTCCATGGGTCATAGTTTTACAATCTCTGCTGATAATATATGCACAATCTCTGCTATTCATAGATGCACATTCTCCGTCCGTCATAGACGCCTGATCTCCGCCTGTCCTAGTTGCACATTCTCCGCTGGTCATAGATGCACTGCCCGTGTGTTGCCAGGGCCTGAAAGGGGAGCAAAGAATAGTAACACTGTTTACCTTCCATGCATGTCGTACGAGGCGACTAAGGAGGTTATGGGATGGAGCTGGCTATCCCATCCCATATAGGGCCAGTGACCCAAAGCCATGCTGAAGTCGGATGTGTCAGGCCGAAAGGCGCAGATATCGCAGCAATGCTGTAAACCATGACACAACGCATCCCGTTCTCTGCCTACATCCTGCTAATCTGCAAGAGTTTGAGAACGAACGCAGAAGAAGAAGAATAGATGCTCGTTCTCCACCATCATAGACGCATGATCTCTGCCGGTCATAGACGCATGATCTCCGTCAGTCATAGATGCACGATCTCCGCCGGTCATAGATGCATGTTCTCCTCCAGTCATAGATGCATGATCGCTGCCAGTCATAGTTGCACAATCTCTGCCAGTCATAGTTGCACAATCTCTGCCTGTCATAGTTGCACGATCTCCGCTATTCATAGATAGTTGAAATTATAGTTGAACGCTTTATAGAGCACTCCAACACGTTCTTATAGTTTCAAACGGATCTAAGCTTCCATTCTGTGTATTACTTTTGTTTTATATTTACTTTTTTTCATTTTTCGTATTAAAGTTGCATAAAGATACATTGGCCTAGTCTTTGTGCTCTATAATTTTTCCACACTATGACTGGCTATGTTAAGATAGGAAGTGATGTTATTTTTCTGTTTTTGTCAATTCTCCCTTGATTTCATAATTGATTCTTGTCTGGACACGTTTGCCCCAAAAATGGGATAAAGGTGGCATTCTACTCATGCTCATAAAATCTCATTCTACGGACTAAATTTAATTGTATGTTGTAAATACCCTCACTATTGTTAAATGGATAGATAAGCTACACACTGCTGCCAGTATGGATGAGAGGATGATAGACATAGACTCTGGACTTTCCTTCTGCTGTCAGATCACTGTTTCCCAAAAAGCTTCTCTATGGTGAGATGTAGAAAGGTCAGAAAGGTCAAGGTGGCCAAAAGAAACACTAACAGAACCAATTTTCAGGTGTAGAAAAATTTCCCTACATGTGTTTTTCATTGTAAGACTTGACATGCTCATATTTATAAATAGTGTATGTATAATTTATAATTGGAAAGGGGATGGACACAGAATATGAATATATAAGTACATTGATGATATTTGATTACTTCACAAGTTTAAAGTTAGTAAAACACAAAACAAGAAAATGAAAATGTTAATTTATTATTATAGAAATTTTGACTTACCCAAATGTAACCATAGTTGTTGATATCCAAATTTTTATAATTTTGTTATAATTTTTTACTCTTGTGTAAACAAGAGTATTCAATTGGCTTCACTATGCAGTTTAGAAGTCTTAATGTAGTTTAGAAGTCTTAATGTGGATGCGTACGAAGTAAGGTTGTGACCTAGTGAAATGGTAGCGATGCGCTCAGCGCGAAGTTCAAATGTGATGTAGTGTCAACATCAGATAAGTGCAATGGAGATGGAGAGAGAAAACACATCCATATAACCACATCAGAAGGACAGCTGGAGAGGAGATGGGCACCACTAGCTAAACCTTTTGCCCACTGAAATACTACAATGGATAATCACACACAGAGAATACAGAACAAAGCTCTTAAACTTACCGAAAACTGTGTTAACGGCACATGGAATGTGCACACGCTATACGCATGCGGAAAGGTCAGCGAACTTACACACGAATTAAACAAGTATACATGGGACATAATGGGCATGGCAGAGGTAAGGTGGACGGGATTTGGTGAAACAACAACGGATGACGGTCACAAAATATGGTATAGCGGAGATCAAACAAAACACCAACATGGAGTGGGGTTTATTGTAAACAAAGAGAAAGTTAAATCTATCATTAGTTGCACCCCTATAAACAGCAGACTTATAACAATACGTGTAGCAGCTAAACCCAAAAACATCACGATAATTCAAGTTTATGCCCCAACTGCCGATTATGACGAAGAGGAAATAGACGCATTTTACGAAACACTAGAAGACACAATAAAGGAGATCCCCAAAAAAGATATATTAATAGTACTAGGCGATTGGAACGCAAAAGTAGGACCTGATGCTTATGATCAATGGGACGGTACAGTAGGAAAATTTGGAACAGGAGAAACGAATGAACGAGGACTAAGACTATTGGATTTTGCCAATAAATTTAATTTAACTCTTGCAAATACATTATTCCCACACAAGCTTTCCAGAAGAACAACGTGGCATGCTCCAAAAGCAGACATACATAATCAAATTGATTTCATTCTTACACCGAGAAAATTCAAGTCCAGCATAAACAAAGCACAAACAAGAACTTTTCCAGGAGCAGACATCGGTAGTGACCATGATATGGTTCTATTGACGATCAAAATTAAGCTAAAAAAGAATCATACACAAAACAAATGCACACGATTAAGATTTAATTTAGAAAAATTGAAAGATCCAGAAATAGCAGAGATATTTGAGGCAACAGTGGGAGGAAAATTTGCAGCTCTAAACCTTGTAAATGAAGATGTTAACTCTCTCACAGAAACCATGAAAGGAACTTTATTAGAATCAGCAACAGAAATACTAGGGACAAGAAGAATAACACACAAACCTTGGGTAACAGATGACATCCTAAAATTGTGTGACGAACGGAGGGAAATGAAAAAGATTAAGAAAGAGGCCCCTGAAATGTCAGGGCAATATAGCAAAATAAACAAAAACATCAGAAGGAAAATGAAACAAGCACAAGAAGTGTGGCTTGAGGAAAAATGTGAAACCATCAATGAAGGTATTAAACGCGGAAACAGCAAGGTAGCATACGACACTCTAAGAAAGATAACACAGCCAAATAGACCAAAGGTATCTACAATACAAGACAAACACGGAAAGATACTCAATGAAACAACAGATATAGTGAAAAGATGGACAGAGTATTGCAAGGAGCTGTATAACTGCAAGTGTAATCCTGACTACACGATATTACAGAATTCTGAACTAAACAACAGAGAAATAGGAAATGCAGAAATTCTAGTAGATGAAATAAAAGAGGCCATACGAACATTGAAAGGAGGGAAGTCACCTGGTGTAGACAACATTCCAGCAGAATTGTTGAAATACGGGGGCATTAATGTGGTAAATATTATGACCAAAATATGCCAAAATATATGGAACACAAAACAATGGCCCACTGAGTGGACACAATCACTAATAATACCAATTCCCAAGAAAGGAAATTTGAAAGTGTGTACAAATTACAGAACAATTAGCCTTATAACACACCCCAGTAAAGTGATGCTCAAAATACTACTTAACAGAATAAAACACAAGTCAGAAGAAATAATTGCAGAAGAACAAGCTGGCTTCAGAGCAAACTGTTGAACAAATATTTAACATCCAAACACTAATCGAAAAACATATTCAGCACCAACGTGATCTATACCACAACTTCATTGACTTTACAAAGGCCTTTGATCGTGTTTGGCATGATGGTCTGTGGCACATACTGAGGAAATTTAATTTTGACACCACAATTATAGACATTATTGAAGCTCTGTACGAAAATGCAAATAGTGCTGTCTTGTCACACAATACAATTGGAGAGTTCTTCAAAACAACTGTGGGAGTTCGACAGGGATGCATAATGTCCCCAGTACTTTTTAACATATACTTAGAGCACATCATACAAGAGACATTGCATGACTACAACACGTCTATATCGATCGGAGGTCGCCCTATTTGCAACTTGCGTTTCGCTGATGATATTGATCTTATAGCTGGGTCAGAACAATCATTGCAAGAATTAACATCAAAGTTAGAAAAAGTTACCAGAAAGTACGGAATGGAAATCAATTCAGATAAGAGCAAAATCTTGGTAAACCGCAGAGACACAGAAAACCAGACTAATATCATGATGAATGGACATAAGTTGAAGAGGTGAATACCTTCAAATACTTCGGATCCAGTATATGCAGCAATGGTAAATGCAAAGCAGAACTAAAAATAAGGATGGAGATGGCTTTAGCGTCCTTGTCAAGGCTAACTGTGATTTGGAAAAGCAACATCAGTGTTGGAGTGAAAATCAAACTGTATAGGTCGCTGGTGCTTTCCGTTGTGTTGTATGGTTGTGAGAGTTGGACACTCACTGCGGACATGGAGAGAAGATTACAGGCTTTCGAGTATAAATGCTACAGAAGAATTCTACGAATTTCCTATAGGGAACATAAGACCAATGTGTACGTAAGAAATAAAGTAGAGATGTGTGCAGGTGTCCAGGAGCCATTGCTTTCAATAGTGAAACGACTGAAAACTAGCATGGTTCGGACATGTATGCAGGCACGATTCCTTGTCAAAAACAATACTGCAGGGAACTGTCGAGGGTGGAAGAAGCAGAGGAGGACAAATAAAGACATGGACAGACAACATCAAGGAATGGACAGGGCTAGATATTTCCACACTCATCCGCATCGCTGAGGATAGAATTCGCTGGAGGACTCTGTGTGCTGAAGCTTCCAATGTGGTACCCCTACGACCCTGAAGGGTTATGGGTTTTATTGATTTTATTGATTGACTATGCAGTTTATCGGTATTTTGTGAATTTATATCAATAAATGTTATGTACATTTTTCTGAATGACATCAGAAGCAATAAAAATATGAAAATATTTACATTCCATTATGGCGTTATTATTTACACGTTTATATTTGCTACAAATTAGCTCATCTTGTGTGGTATTCCCTAAAGCATGATTTAGCACACAGATATGGCTTATGAACATCTTATCCAGTAGTAGCTACTTTGCTTTCATTTCATATTTGCTTAGTAGTACAAAGTCTGTCTTTTCCACTGAAGTCAATGAGATGGATTTCTCCATTTTGATTTTGACAGTTATTTTCTTATTCTTGATTTCTGGTGGAAACCCTCATCTGTTCGCATTGAGAGTTCAAGTAGAATGGTGATTTCCCCAATGCAGAAACTGGACAAGAGGTATGGAAGAATAATACCTGTCAGGAAACAAATGGTAATGTCCTCTGATGCTTTCCAGTAGTTTGTCAAAGATTTTGACAGCATGGGTAGACTTTGTGTCAGTTTGCAGCCTGTATGTAGTGTCCACACTAAAATATTAAATATACTAGCAGGTTGAAAACATATCCAGTGATGGAGTCACAGTCCGTATGACTTTATATGGCAGTTTTTTTGCTTGCTTGAATTATATTGCTTGTGCCTAAATCTTTCCTTGTGACCTATAACCATCTCATCTATGCGTATATTTTCAGAAGGATAGAATGCTTTCTGAAAGCTCGCCACCAATTCATTTATGAATGGCTCTAGTTTACATTTAACCTGTGCATCAGCACTAGCCGCATGAAGCATTGATTGGTAAATCAATAAAAATTTGATCCTGCTGAAAATTGACCCAAACCAGGGGCTACTTTTGGACCTTTTTATGGACCAAAAGTCTTTTATAGAATGTTTGGGGTAGAATATTTTCTTCGAGGTGTATTCATTTTCAATTTCTTCTGGACATAAGCAATGATATTTACTATTAGATTGTCAATTGTTGGTTCTGTCATCAAGGATAGCAAATACTGGAGAGGTGAGGTATTGTTAGGAAGGTCAAGTTTGCTGCCAGAATGTATCTGTCTGAAATTAGACACTCCTATGCTCTCTCCTTCCTGGGCTTTATCGCCTAGCTTGCAACAACCACCAAGACATATCCCTGCTCTCTATAGCAGACAAGATCCTGATTAGGGTCCTGTTAAACAGACTGCAAGCCCATCTTGAGACAAGTCTCCTCATAGAGAGCAAATGTGGCTTCCAACAGGACAGAAGTACAGTTGACATGATATTCACTGCCAGATAACTGCAGAAAAAGTGTTGTGAACAGAACATTGGTCTCTACAACACATTTGTCAACCTAACTAAGGCATTCAACACTGTAAATTGCGAAGGACTATGGAAGATCATGGCCAAATTTGGATGTCCCAAAACATTCACCAACATGGTTCGACAGTTCCATGATGGTATGACAGCCTGTGTGCAAGATGACGGTGCACACTCAAACCCATTTCCAGTAACCAACGGTGTCAATCAGGGTTGCGTCCTGGGTCCGACGCTCTTCAGCTTAGTGTTCTCTGCCATGTAAAATGATGTCTTCCGGAATAACAGTGCAGAAATTTGTTCTCACTATCGAGCTGAAAGGCTATTCAATCTCAGTAGATTGAAAGTCAAAGCCAAAACTAAGAAGGGCATTGTTCACGACCTCTTGTTTGCAGACAATTGTGCACTAAACCCTACCAGTGTGAAAGACATGGAGGACAGCATGGACCTCTTTTCTTTTGCCTGTGTTAGTAATGTATCAACCAGCGCTAGGTGTCCTCTACACAGAACTAGTAATCACAGTAAAGGGACAAAACTCAATACTGCCAATAAGTCTATATATCTCAGCAGCACCCTATCGCAAACTGCGACAATTGACGAGGATGCTGCTCTGCGTATCGCTCACGCCAGTGCAGCATTCGGGAGCCTTTGTGCAAATGTCTGGATGAGGCGTGGTCTTTCCACCGGTCTTCCAGTAAAAATAGCGGATGACAACACAAGTGTTTTGTGTGTCACCTACAGTTTCACTTGAACAATAGATGTATTCATTGTTTTCAATTAGAAAATTGTGTGATGATGTGCTGTTATTCTCTGACCAGTAGGTCCACTCATTAAGATCTTCACCGGTGCTAACGGAGTGCGTGCATCTGAGGTGAAGTCTTTGTGAGTGTAACTGCTATTACACAGTTAGAAAAAAATTATAACCAAAATCAAGTGGCCTAAATGAGGTGGTTCAAAAAGGAAAGGCCACCGGGCGGGTGCAAGACAAATGAGATAAAGAACTGCTTGGCTAGGAATTAAAAACGTGCGTGTCCTGTTTTGGAATGTGGTCAATGTCCACATGCCTGAGGTGAACAAACTGGTGTATTGCGTTGACATCAAGGCATTGCTATTAGATGAAAGTGGTAACATCAGGATAGCAGGTTTTCAGTGTTTCTACAACAGATGACACCTTGGACAGGCAATCATGGTACACTAGCATATTAGTGTATAAGAGGTCGATATGTCTAAGTGGGACAGTGACAATATTCAGTTACAGACAGTGAAGGTCCAGCACCCATTCATGATTGTTAATGTGTATGCCTGCAACACGAGCATTGATCTTCAGCATTGGAAATTCCTAGGGGAGATAATGGAACAGGAAAAGCAAATCCTATTTTGCAGTGACATCAATGCGAAAGGTACATCATGGAACAATAATGCTTCTAACAAATAGGGAATAGAGAGTTTGAGAAGGACCTGACAGATATGGACCTGGTGTGTATTAATGATGTTTGTATAACAAGAATGGCAAGTAGGGATGGTGATGATGATAGTGCTATCGACCTGGCATTGGTGTCATCAGCTTCATGGCTATCTGTAAATGGGATGTGCCGGTGCATCATGGAAGTGCTCTTGTCTTGTCATGGAAGTCCTCCAATGTTTTGTGCTCTTGAAAAATGACAAAAGTAAGCAGATCAGGCCAAAGGTTAGGTCCTTTAAGTATGATCGCAGAGGAGTGGATGTTGTGAGCAGAATTCGACAAGACAAACGTAGGACTCAATAAGTGGGAAATCAGGTTTGGGATAAGTGCCCCCCCCCCCCCCGGTGGAACGAAGAGGTGCATAAGGCATGGAGCGAGAAACGGAAAGCAGTAGCAATATGGCAGGGCATGGAAACGTGTAGATGCACAGTCCATGGAGGCTGCACAATGGAAACGGAAGAAAGATACCTTAGTTAAAACATTCAAAGAGATTGCAAAGTACGCAAAGGCATCAAAATGGGACAAATTTTGCCAGGAGATCACACGTGAAAAGTCACTAAAATTGTTCTAGCGTTTACACAAATCCATTGATGGTCTGACAAGATGCATGACTATGGCCAATTTGCAGAGTTATGACACGGCCTGGCAGAAGACGGATGAGACAAAAGGTGCAGCGTTGCTGACATACTACACCGCACAAATTGGTCAGAGAAATGTGGAAGCATATCAAGAAATTAGGTAAGGAAAAAGATTACAGACATGTGTAAGAACTTGAGTATGGAAAAACATATGATAATCACAGCTGATGAAATTAGGAAGGCGCTGAAAAGTACAAAAAACACAGCACTTGGACCAGATGGTATTAGATACAATGACATTAGTTGGAGAATGGATGAGGAGTTGGGAGAGTTGGCGGACATGTTCAATAATAGCCTTCTAAAGGGTACAGTAAAAGCAGACTAGTTGCACAGCTATTTAGTTCCACTACCCAAACCTGGGAAGGATCACACCAGAATACAAGGCTATAGAATAATAACAATGAAGAATACGATAGGCAAGCTTTTGGAAAAAATTGTGGCCTGGAAGGTATCGTGTCATCTTGAGAGAAATAGGCGTCTACCACGTTGTTAGGAGGGTATCACCCAGGAAAGAAGACATGACAAAATGCAGCCATATTTGCTCAGGATGTTTTTGAGGGGTTTGATTCGCGCATGGAGACATGTGCGGTCTCAATAGACCTTGAGGATGCGTACAATAGGGTGTCCTTGGATATCTTGATGGAGCAGCTGTTAAATCTTGCAGTAAAACCTTTTGTTGTGCGGTGGGTTGGTGCTGCCCTGATGCACAGGATAGTAGTTCTTAAATGTGGTAACTGGGTATCTGCACCAACGGTTATTATCCCTGGTTTGCCATAGGGATCGCCTCAATCTCCTGTGCTTTTCAATGTCTATACAGTACATACCACTGGCAATCAAATCACAGGTGCTGGCAGAACGATCTTGTATGCGATGACATCCTGGTATATAAACAGGGCAGAAATCAAGAAGAGTGCATCATGGAACTACAGAAGGAGCTGGACAGACTGTTAAATTGATGTAGAGATACTGGAGCAGTGGTAAATCCTTCTAAAGCATTCGTGATGGGGTTTTCCTTGAACAATCACATGGTAAAGACACCCATGCCACATATTTTGTTGTCCGGGAAAAGTTTAGAAAGAACCAGCACAACTCTGAGTTTCAGGGAACATGTTGACCACGATAAGGGCAGGCAAGGGCTTAGCAGCAATGAAGGTTTATGGCTGCTCTGCAGTGTGAGCAGAGATTGTTATTTCTTTTGTACCAGGGTTTGGTTGTGACTGTGGTGTAATATGCACTGGCAATTCTGACTCTTAGCCAAACTCAGATCGAAAGACTGGATAGAATCCAGAATGTAGCAATGTGCATCAAACTTGGTGCACAAGAGACACATCAACAAGAGGTATGCGGTACCTACATGACTGTCCAACAGCAGAGCACAGATTACAGTATTGCTGTGCATGGATGTACCTTCAAATACATGCTGATATGGAACACCTGCTGTATTCCGAAATATGGAAAGTTAAAGGCAGCAGACTTAAGAGAGGGAAGTCGTGGATGGGACGTGCTGAGGATGTCATATAAGCATGTGCAGATTGCAAGATGTGGCATCAGGTGTGAAATGGATAAGTCTACTCACAGATTTTGTTTGAGAGTAATAATATCATTTAGCAGGGAATGCAGAAAATGGTGTCCCACAGCTGTGGAGAATGAAGTGTAGGTTTTGGTCAGTGAAAATGTCAAAGATGGGGATGTGATTATATACACAGATGGATCTGTGATTAGACATGTTCTCAGTGCTTGGGCCTTCGCAGCTCAGTGCGCAGGTAAATTGATCAGGGAGTAGAGTGGGATCTTTGCGGTTACTATGAGTAGCATGACTATGGAGACTATAGTAGTGACCAGGGCATTTGAGTGGGTAACACAGAAGGTAACGCAGGTCTACATCTTGAGTGACTCTATGAGTATAATTAGGAAGGTACAAGTGGGTCTCGTTCGCGAACAGTGGATTGAAGCCTTGAGAAAGACGAGGCTGAAAGTTGTTACATTTATTTTCGTGCCGGGACATGTTGGTGTTCGAGGCAATGAAAGAGCAGATCAACTGGCATCATGCTCTATTGTGACACAGGGCGAAGAGGCAATGGATCGAGCTGATCTTTTGAACTCCTTAAGAGATATAGCACGCGAGAGTGAGAATAGTGTGGATAATGATTCCTTTTCAATGGCCAGGATTAAAGATCAGGGTTTGAAACGCTGTGTTGCTAGAAGTGAACATTTTGGAGGACGCAGAAGAATGATTGTCGACCAGCATATGACCAGTTCTGTCTGCAGAAGTGTAATGGCGTATACACTCAGGAAGAGATCGGATCAACTATGGACGTGTCCTGTTTGCAGTGATGATAATCCGATGACTAGCTAACTAACCATTCTATCTTTGGTGCTTATAAAACCTCATGGGAGTACGTTGGCAGGATCGAGTACCAGATATGGAAATCCTTCAAAAGTCCTGTATGCAAAGCATCTATGTCATGATGACTAGGTCCCAACTCCACTGGACTGTCCACTTTGTCCGTATGCCAGACAAAAGCCTTCCAAAGAGATTACTCTATGGGCAGCTGTGCTATGGTAAATGTTCAAGTGGAGGGCAGAAAAAGCGTTTCAAGGATCACCTAAAAAACTCCCTCAAGCACTGCAGCATCGATCCTAGCTCCTGGGAGACTACAGCATTTGATCACTCAGCTTGATATACCCAGATCACTGCTGGCATCACTAAATTTGAAAAAGAAAGAATACTGTGGGCAATTTATAAACACTGGAAGTGGAAGGACAAATCCAAAAACTCTCCTACCCTGAACCCTCCGCACTCCTGCATGCACTGCAATAGAAATTCCTGACATGAATCGGACTCATCAGCATCTAAAAACTCACAAACCAAATTAGACAATCACAAATGTTTTGTTTTTTTCTACTTGTTCATCACAATTATATTGTTTTTTATGCTATGCTCATCTTTGCTTGCGAAGGAGGAACATCATCATCAGCATCCATCCTAGGCCTAGCTTATCCATTTGTAGCATTTTGATTCATAGCATTAGTAGGCCTAGAAGTACCTGCTAAATCCTCTGAATCAGTAGATTCATCACTACTATTGGATACTTCTTCAGAAGAACTAACATTCCTTTGTTTGCTGTAAGCAGTTGCTAAATTTTAATAAGACCTAGTCGAGACTGCTTTAATTTCTTATTTTTCAGCAAGCCCATATTAGGCCTATAATCATTATCTGAATCATCAGTATCTCATTTACTAATTAGCAACCTCTGAAACATAACCATAGATTGTTTTGCCCCGTATCTGGAAGGGGTGGGCTTTGTCCTTTTTTCAGAAATAAAGAACACAATTTTGAGTTTACATAATCACAGTTTTTTGTTCTAAGATTTTAAAATGGAAGTGAAAGTATCTAGGATGTTTTGGGGTTAACATAAAAACTTGTACTGGCCAAAACAAAATATAACTAATCAATATATGATCGATCGAAAATCAAAACCGATATACTGGCAATTGGTCCTGCAAAGCTTTGATATCGAACCGTTATATAATGGATTGGTCCAGAATGAGTTAAAGATCTTACTGAAAACCTTTGGCATAAACCATGTTGTATGGGAATTTGCTGCACAAAACAGAGCTACATAGCACTCTGAAATTTAAAAAAAGGTACAGCTCCTTGTGAAAAAAGGAGGAGTTCATGCTCAACAGTGGAGATTGACTACAATGACAACAAATCAAACAGCATCTAAAGTGATTCAACATTGACCAAACTGTTCAAGGATTTTTAGCTCTACCACAGAGTTTATCAGCCATCAATGAACTGATAGATAAGGACATACTTCTCTGAATTTCTTTAAGTGAATGTAACAAATGGGCATCATCATCTGTGATGGATGAACAACAAGAGACGGCTAATTCACAAAGTGACACTACATTTTATATTATATTTCTATAAGATTCTTTAAGAATAACTTCAACAATATCATTACCTTAATTACAACAGTTGGTGTCCCACTGTTCAGTGCCAGGTGAACAGTTTGTAGTGTGCCAGGTCCCCCTTCTAGAACAAGCAGACAAACAGGGACAGATACAGCATCTGGTGACAGAGTGTTAAAACTGACTTAATCATAGCCCAATATACAAGGGGGTTGTCATAAGTCTTTATACTGACCATGAAGGAGTATGCGGAGAAAGCTGAAATTTGATACATTGTGCCGGTAACCTGATTTTATACATTTCTGCCATTTCTGCATGGCTTTGAAGAGATCTGTGGAATAAAGCAAGTTATTTTTCTAACTAAACCAGTTATCAGAAGCCAGAATGACATTTTTGTAACTGTCAAAATGATTTCCTATCAACTGTATTTTAAAATTTGACAAAAGCAAACAGCTGCATGGAGCACTTAATATAAATCCAATATTCAAATTATTGGCTGTTTTCAGCACAAGCTGCAAGTTTATGGGAAAGTGTGTTATCTCAAAGCAAAGGCAGCAATTTAGTGCACACTAACAATTGTTTTCTGGTCAATCCTTCTTAGTTTGGTAAAAAGATCTGCATAGTACTAACCATTAACTGTGTTGACATGAAACAGGTAATCTTTCAATATGATGACAACTTTGACATTTCAAAACACAGTCAGCATCAAATTTATTGCAGATTCATGTGCTCGTCTTGACTTGTGTTGGTGAGCCCAGGGTTTTCCACTGCATGCTAGAAATTTTGGATTCTAGTTTATAATGATGAACCCATGTCTCATTTACTATCACCATGGTTGTCAACATGTTTTTCGACTGGCCACAACAATCAACCATCATTTATTTCTGTCTACAGACATAGAACTCAGCAGGACATCAGACACAAACTTTTCTTATATTCAGTCTGATGTGCAACATTACAAAAAACTGTACTTTCACTCAGTTTTGCTGAACTAGATATATCTGAAATTGCCATTTTCTTATCCTTGTAAATGATTTTCTTCACTCTTTTGGCATTTTAATTTTTGCACTCTGAGAATTGTCTTCCTGATCAGCAACATGGGAATGGCCACACTTAAAATATCTATACATTTTTTGTAGAAGCATACAAAGGAAAATATTCCTGTGTTCTCCCTTATTTCTTATTAACACTTATTTCTTTAGGTTTTTTTCCCCTGCAACATAAAGAATGTTATCACAGTCCTGGCCTCTGATTTTTCTATTGCTCTGACAAACTGTTGGAGCAGTAGATCCGGTCAATAGTGTGAATTGCTCCATGTACCATATCGGAAATATTAGTTGAATTGGGAAATTTATACTTCACGTGTCCATTTATAGATTGAATGGGCTATATATTTGTCATGACTTTCTTTGCAAGATGGAGATTAATGAATAATATTTGATTTAAAAAAAGACAATCTTCATATTTTGGCCATGTATAAGACAAGGCAGTTTGGAGAACACAATCACAACAGGCAAGATTGAAGGCAACAGAGAAGAGGGTGGCAACATGAGAAAATATTAGACAGTTTAACAACCTGGCACGGCAGGGAGACAGCAACAATACTGATACATAATACTTGAGATAGCGAGCCGTGGAAAGCCATAATCACCTATGTCAACCTGCATGGCACATGATGATGCTGATAATATATTTGCCAAATTTCAGCTTTCTCATCCTACCCCTTCATGGTCAGGGTCATCATCATCCTCATAAAGTTCCGTCTCCACAACAAAGATTGGCTGCAACAGACCTCCAACATCCCGTCTCTTGTTTTGGTGGTGCACACTGTTAGACTGCAACCTGTCCATCTTGTGATGTTACTCTCCCACTTGTATCTCTGCCTATCTCTTGCTCACGTCCCTTCAAGTAAGGTCTTCAACAAGGTGTCATGTCTTTTAATGTGTCCAAAATATTTTATTTGCCTGATCTTTATTAAGTGTTGTTAGAGCCTCTTTGTTTGTTTTCTTCTCTTCCCATGATGTTCTCCCTATTATTCTATATACCCATATCTCAAAGGCATCTATTCTATCTTCTAAATATTTGTTAAGTATCCATGTTTCTGAGTCATACATTAATAGAATAGATGTAGCATTTTATAATTCTCATTTTTAACTTGTTTGTAATTTGTTAATATTTTCCATGTGTCATTTAAAGTACTTTTAGCCATTCATATTCTCCTTTTAAATTCTGTTTCACATCTGCTGTCATTTGTAATTATGTGTCCAAGACATTCATAGTGTTCTACTTGTTGAAGTTTCCACGTATGCTTATGTAGCACCTGTTATTCTGTGACTTTGTTGATTATCATGGTTTTTGTTTTTTCTATATTTATATCCAGTCCATGTTCTTTACTTGATTTATTAATCTTTGTAGTTCATGTTCACTTTCTGCTAAAAGAACAGTGTCATCTGCATATCTCAGGTTTTGTATTATTTTCCCATTGATCTGGAGTCCTGGCATTCCTTCTATATATTTAAAGATATTCTCTGTGTAGATATTAAATAGGCTGGATGATAAAATACATCCTTGTATTTTCCCTCTTCTTATATCTATGTATGGTGAGTAGGTGTTTTCACACCTTATTGATGCAGTCTGTTCCCAATATATATTTCTAATCAGTCTGATGTCTTTTCCATCTATTTCTTGAAGAAATTTGATTAATTTTTCATGTTGGACTCTGTCAAAGTCCTTGCTGCAGTCTATGATGAAAATATATAAATTTTTTTGGACTTCTACATATTTATTAATCAATAGTCAGATATTAAGTATAGCTTCTCTGGTTCCTTTGTTTTTCTTTATACCGAATTGCTCTTCACCAATCTCAGTGTATAATTTGTTTTAAATTCTTTCATGTATTATCTTGAGTAGTATTTTAGTTATATGACTCATTAAACTTATTGTTCTAGGGTCAGGGTAAAGACTTATGAACTAAAATTCTTACAGAACTAAAAATATATATTTGGTGACAGTGTTAGTACGCAACCAAGCTTATATACAGTATTTGGTGACAGAAATAAAAATATATATTTGGTGACAATGTTATTACACAATAAAACTTATATATTTGGTGACAGAGGTCATATAGAACTAAATATATATTTTTGGTGACAGTGCCCTATCAAGACTAGCTCCTTGCCGTGGAAATGGGGATTAGTCCAGACACCAGAGGCTGGAAACTAAGAATGGATAGGCCGTACTACAAGCATACGAAAGTTAGAATTGCAACCACAAGTTGCCACCAGACCAACTACCATGCAACATTATATTTCTAGAAGATGATGTGACTTATAGTGAGGCTTTTTTTTATGAAAGCCCCACCAGCATACTATCTTTAAAGTCATATGTTTTTTATATTGTAATGTCTTGTTAGTCAATCATCCTCCCCTGGAATAAAGGGCCATCCAACTTGTAGCATTGACTCCGTTATAGAAGTTGTCATCTCATGTCAGTGTGACCCACACTGTCAAGATCTCATTGGTTTAATGTTCTTGAGACTAATGAGAATTGAACAAGTCTGTTCTAGAGGTTTTGAATCGCCTGGCAACTTGAGTAAACAGGTTTTTCCATACTTGACTAACTGCATCTCCAAAAAAAATGCAATTTTGTCAAAACATTCAAACTGGGTACTCAAGTCACTGAGAATGGACCAATCGAGGCAAGGACTACTAAAAATACAATGAACAACCCATACAAGTATTGAAGTATTCTCAGTAACACAAACATATAACATCCATATTCATACTACAAGGGCCAACAGGTCTTCTTGTAAACATAAATAACATAGAGACTGTACAATGTTGCTTCAAATAATAGCTTATACAAGTAAATTCAAGTAGGTAGTAAGAGGGTAAATTAAAAATTCTTGATGCCAATGGGAAATGAACAAAGTTCCTCTAGCAGCACCGAGAATTGCCTGGCAACTCAAGTAAACAGGTTTTTCCCTATTTGACTAATCATCTCCAAAAAAGATGCGATTTTATCAAGACATTCAAACTATGTTATTTAACGTCTCTATGTTATTTATGTTTACAAGAAGCCCTTGTAGTATGAATATGCATGTTATATGTTTGTGTTACTGAGAATACTTCAATACTTGTTAGGGTATGTTCATTGTTGTAATAATGATTGTCTTAATTGGTACATCTCAGTGACTTGAGTACACAATTTGAACAAAATCACATCTTATTTGGAGATGCTGTTAGTCAAGTACAGAAAAACCCATTTACTCGAGTAGCCAGGCAATTCAGTGCAGCTAGAACGAAGTTGGTTCAACTCCTGTTAGTCTCAAGAATTTTTAATTTATCCTCTTGCTTCCTACTTGAATTTATTTGGTTTAATGTTTTATGTTGAACTGATACCCAGAAACCAACGGAAGGAATGGGAAAACCTAAGGTGAAACCATTCAAGTCTAGATGTGACAATTCCACATGTCTTTCCAAATTTGGTAAACATGGCACACATCTTGTGTGCACATGGCACACATCTTGTGTGCCAGCAACATGTGCCAGTAGACTATAAGTGGATGGGAACAGTTCAATAGGAAGAGTGTTATATGCATACATGTCCCAACCAAATCCACAGTATAAATAGACTACGCCACAAAGATTAAACCACAATATTTAGGTTGCGAACAACACATGTACAACTTAACAAACACCTACAAAGAATTACTGCAGACCATATACCATACTGCAACAGACAAGAGGAAGAAACAGTAAAACACCACCTTATTGAATATCTTGCACTACAAGAGCTACAAAAACAACAATGATGATCATTTTTCAGGCTTTGGCAGATTTGGTTGCTTGATTTGCAGTAATATTGTGACATCTCAGGATGTTTGTAACTTTTTCAATCCACATTCTTCCTGGTCTTCCTCTGCATCTTGTTTTTTCAATTCTCATGTTGTATGCTCTTGCTGCTGGCTCATTCTCATTAAGTAGCTGAACCTCTTCAATCTTTGTTTTTCGATATATTTGACCACATACATTGCTCCAACAGTTCTTGTAATCTATTTATTCTGCACATGATTCTCTTCTTCTTCTCTTTGCTGCTTTTGTCATCTCATGTCAGTAAGCCTTCTTACTTGTTCTCACGTGCCCATGTATAACATTGATAACAAAATGTTGGTATGAAAAAAATTTAATTATTTTTTTATATTTCCTTTTGTTTTCCAGTTTTCCACTGGGATAGATGGAACACAATACACTGATGTGAAAATTCTTCTTAATGTTATATATATATATATAATAATAATAATAATAATAATAATGATAAACCAATAACCTGTCAGGGTCATAGGGGTGTTACAATGATACGTTTAGTGTAGAAAGATATTCATGCATCTTTATCCTCTACCATCCTGATGAGTTTGGAAGCCTCACATCCTGTCTATTCTTTAAATATATATATATATGCAGAATCTCCAATAAATGTTATTTATGGATAAAATATATGAACATCCTTTAATTTTATAACTTGCATAAATCTATTTTCCTGATAGCTCATAAAATTAGTCAAGAAACATATATTTTTTAAAGAACATACCTGCTCCAGTGTCTGTTTTCTGAGCTGCAATTGCCTCTTCCAGTTTTGCTCGAAATGGGATTTCAACTGTAAACTTGTGCTGCGTACCATTATCAACTAATATAAAGTGTGTATGGTTAGGATCTAAAAATGATTCTTTGTTTTTCTCTTTGCTGTCTATTCTGTATGAAGCTGGCCATTTTCCCTCACACTAAAAAAAAACATTTTAGCATGTTAATTTACCAATAGTTGTGGCAAAATATGGAAGCTCATTTTATCATTATTTATTTTTGCTACTTGTAATATCACATTAACCAATAAGTGACCAGAACTGGCTCAAAAAGCAATGGCAAACTACTGAGACATATACAATGACAATATATTCATGATGCTATTAAGAAGCTATATCTTTCCAGTGACAACATATGGTTGTGAGACGTGGGCAATGACATCTGCAAAGGAAAAGAAAATATCGGCAATTTAAATGAAATGCTATAGAAAGGTCATAAGAATATCATGAACAGAAAGACGAACCAACGCAAATGCCCAGAAAGATCTGAAAATAGAAGAAGAATGGCTCCTCATAACTATCCACACAAAAAAAACTAAATATTTCTGATATATAAAGAGACAAAATGCTTTAAATTGGTAGCGTATCCTATTCATGACACAGCCGTAAACCCAGCATTTTTTGGCTATAGTGATTTTTCTAGGCAATATTAATACGTTCAGTAGTTTGCCATTGCTTTCTGAATGGTACAGATGCGCAATTGCCTGTGGCGGGGATCGCAATTGGTACCTTGGCCACAATGTACAACGGTTTATACACAATGGTTTAGAAAGACTAATCATGGAGGGAAAAGTTCAAGGGAAGAGAACAAGAGGCAGACCAAGACAATGATGGAAACATGACATCGAAGATCTTCTGAACATGACACTGGAAGAAGCTGGGCACCTTGCGCAGAACTGAGAGGCTTACAGAGTGACAGTGAGGACAAAATTCTGTAAAGGACACATGACATAGAGAGAGAATACCAAATTTTATCTCAAGTTCAGTATTGAGAACTCAATAATGAGCATACCATAGGATAGAACACTCAAAGGCACAAGGTACAACAGTCTAACAATGGCATTTTTAGTTGATTTTTCTGCAACTGATCAAATCGATCATGAAGACAATTCATACCTACTGAACTTCAGTCAATACACACTTTCCAGAATGTCTACTAAGATAAATAAAGCTATAGATACACCTATACTAACAATAATGATAAAAACAATAAAGTTATTAGTGTGTTTTTAAACGACAAACAAGTCCAATGCGTGCACAAAATGTTCTTCTACAGAATTGACAACTATAGATGGCATCTATGGGACGTTGAGATGTTTTTTTTATTTCTACGTGCCCACTTCTGTCTTGCAGTATCTTGTCTGGTCTCTTCCGCTGCTAGTGCTCCCATTCTAAGGCTGTAACGCCACGCTGTTCTATCCTGAGCGAGGCTCTCCCAAGCGCCTACGCCAATGTTAAGTTGTTTCAGTGTTGATTTGAGCGTGTCTTTGAAGTGTTTTTTCTGTCCACTAGCTTTTCGAATTCCTGCCTTGAGTGCTCCATAATATATTTGTTTTGGCAGACGCGAATCCTCCATACACACAAGATGACCTGGTATTGGTATACTAATAAATTCAAGAAGGAAGCATAAGGATAAATGAAAATAATAATAAAAATTATTATTATATAGTATCATGTGGTACACATTCAAAGATTCTGAAAATGTTTGCATGATCAGAATGTTTAGAATGTTTTGAATCATTATACTATTATTGACAGAAAACAAAAATGTTTACCTTACTGTATCATGAATTTGAAACACATGTGCTGCATATTGTCTGAATTACCACATTAGTACTAGTATCACAATGCAAATTAACACTTTTTGAATAACTTCCTGAATCAGACAATAAATGCTAGAATTATCAGAGATACTTTCTTCCAAATGTTTATAATTTTCAAATTCATTGAGTGTATCTTGTCACTTAGTATGGTCAAGGAAAAATGACTACACAAGGAAAGGCCACTTATGTTAACACATGAACAGTAGTAATTATGCTTCCAAACGTATGCAAATACGGAATTTCAATTATTAGTTGACCTTTAGACAGCTTGAACTAGCCAATCAAAGTGTTTGAACACTTTGAGGTACTTTCAGGGACAAATTATATGAATACATGGCCCATCGCTCCTTAAGGAGATGTCAGCAAAAAAGAGGTAACTTTTCATTGCATCCTTGAGGATGCCTCCGCAGGGAAGTGGTTAAAGCCTTTTGTAGATTTTATTATGTTCATTAAGTCTTTCTCTTTTGATGTTAATAGCACTGTGTCTAACTCACAATTGTTGATTTAAAGATGTATAATGTGGATGTACTGAAGTGCTTCACAACAGGATGATGAATGTTGGTACTGATCATATATGCATACTGCAGTAGAGGAGGTTCATGGTTCACTATTGCTGTACAAGTGGCAATTGAGTTGCAAGTGGCATGAGTAAGACACACACAGGGCAGTGTTAGAGTGTGTTTAACCAGCGAGCCATGGAAACTATAGGTATACATACTCTTCAATGGTAATAGTTTATAATTAAATATCATAAACATTCTTGCTTTGACTTTAAGCTTGTCACTTACATTTGGGGAGATAAGCTGATCCTTGCTTTGCACACACCCCCATGAGGCTATTCCAATAGTTATCACTCTTCCCTCTGATGTCAGGCCAAAGTCTCTGACAGCCTCTCCTACATGTTTCATGACACCGGCATTTGTTCCACCTGTTACAATCCATGCTCCTAAAATAGTTTGGTTAACAGAAATAATAAATCAAATACAACATCATTATCATCATGTGCTGTTCTCAGTGAGGAACTTTAATAAACTTTCATTACTGCATGTTTTCCCATAATGGAGTGCAGATGAGGCTTTTTTGGCTGTGGGAATAAAGGCTAATTTGCCATTGCTGTCACCACAACATGTACAGAAAGAATTTTTTATTGTACCTCTGAAAGATAACCTCAAGGATCTGAGGCCGGCACTCTAGTCATAAGGCCACATGCTCCACCGTGAGGAAGGCAGCCATTAACCTCCACAACATTCATATCTGCAGTGTGTATCAATTTCAATGTTGACTCTAGTGCACCACAATATCAAACTATCCAGTGTATTCTTACTTTGATGTCTCTTTTTTGGAATAGACCCATATCAAGAGTCTACCTCGCGCTACCTGTTCATAGTTTTTAAGAAATTTGCACCTGTCTTAGCTTTTTAGTAGTTTGTAATATCATTGTTGAACACAATACTTTTGTGTCATCACTCTGTCGGTTGATTTCTTTCTGTTCAATGGTTGGCATACGGCAACCCTTCTGTGCAATGGTTGCCATATCAATGTTTAACTTGCCTTTGACTAATAATTGATGCAATATGCAGATGTATAGTGTTTAGGAGGGGTGTTGATGTTAGGATTAGTTCTAACAGTACACCTAACACTCAACCACCCCCTGTGCTTCAAAACTCTAGCATTATCTCTTCTCTTCCGATTCGCACTAGTGCCATTAAATCCTGATAAGGGTGCAATATACAGACATATAGAGTTTAGGAGAGGTATTGGGTCATAGGGTTAGGTTTCATTCTACTATGCCTTAACACCCCCCCACCCTCCTAAAGTCTAGTATTATCCCTTCTCTTCCCATGTGCACGCATGGCATTAAATTGTGGCATATTTTAACCATGAAAATACCATGGACAGCTAAGGTAACGAATGCAGATGTTCTCATTGATGCTGGCATGAAAATTCAATCATATCAAACATTAGGGGCAGACAGTGAAGGTTTCTAGGGCATGTACTGAGAAGAACACAGCTTGAACACTTAATAACTACTGGAAAGATCAACGGGAGAAGAGATAGGGGACGACAAAGAGAAAAGTTACTATAGTGCATTCATAAATAGTTGTCCACCGATATTGTCTATTTTCTCCATAATTACTGAACATATAGGCTTCATATTTTACATGAGTGCATTATTTCTTAACCACATTACAGAATTATGATTAATTATTATCTACATTGAACAGATTTTTCACAGCATTTGCTACGAATGCCGCTTTTAAGGTAGCAATACTTTTCTTTTGATAGTCGTAATAACAGACGTATTTACATTAAAAATTACCATATACTTTGTCAATGAAGAGAATTTCATATTATTTTTTTATTGTTGCATTTTTTTTCCTGCTATTCATTGGCTGTTAGGCAAAGTGTGAATGTACTAGCCAATTATATACACGATCAAATACGAAGATGTCATCATTGATTAAATTATATTGCAATGAAATGTCTTTAGCGAGCATCTCCATGCATTAAAATAGCACGATCGTAGAACGTCAATTAATATTTACATGTGTGACACATTAAATAAGTATTTTTTAAAGAGATTTTATAGTTCATTATATTAAAATAATAGCAGAATGTAATTTTCCTCAAAGGTGTATCTCATATTCGACGTGTTTTTATTGTGATGTCTTCAACATAACATGTTTTTGTAAATAATTACATAAAGCAGCATTTACAACTATATTGTAAACATGTCTTTGAAAGTTAAATTCAATACACTAAAAAGTATAACTATGAGATTGTATAAATATTTTTCACAAAAGGCGTAACTCAGAACTCTATTTTATAGTATTTCACACTGTCAAGGTAGTTACGTGAAGATAACCATAATTTTTTTTAAATAAGAAACAAGAGGATGAAAAAATGTTGTAGATAGTTTCGATGAAGAAAATAATTAAGAGAGCAACTCATAGACTTTTGGATTGCAAAGAAGCTTTGACATTAAAGACCTTGAAAATGTATACAGAAAAGAATAATGACATTCACATTTCTAAAACTAAATTACATACATGTAGCAGAAGCATCTTGTGATAAAACCACATTTAGTAACTATGAGAAGTAAATATTTCAGACAAATCAGGGAAAGAAAATTATGATATTGTAAAAAAAGTGATTTAGTATTTGTTTAAATATTTATTGATGTTTTCATTTTGGTTAGAACTATAACATCCGTTACAGAAACACTGTAAGCGAGTGAGCGAGAAAATTATATCAGCACACTTCTACACCAAACATTTCAAGCTAACCTTGATAAACTGTTATGCTCCAACTAACGCCAGCACAGACAATCAGAAAGACCAGTTCTACAACACACTCATGGACGTAATTAACATGACCCCAAGACATGACATTATTGTTGTCATGGGCGATATAAATGCTAAAGTGGGATTCGATAACGCAGGTGTTGAAAAGTACATGGGCAAACACAGATTAGGGTATAGTATGAATTAAAACGGGGATAGATTACTTGAACTGTGTGAAATGTCAAATCTTGCATTAACCAATTAACCAGTACCTTTTTTTCCACACAAAAACATCCATAAAATCACCTGGCACTCTCCCAATAATAAAACAAAAACCAAATCGACCATTTCTGCATCTCAAGAAAATGTTTATCGGTAGTAAGTAAAGTAAAGTAAAGTAACCCATAGAATTATTAATCTGTAGGGGTGTGAGATGTTAGCAATCTCACATTTCAGAGGCTCTGCAAATGAAGGTGGTAGCCATCTCCTCTCCCTCAGAGTCTTTACTTCCCGGATTAATCCGGCACCCATTTAAGGCTGGGTCGACCCGGGCGCCATTGCGATCTGAAAAACATTTCTGCCTCTTTGGGGAATGAACCCAGGACCACTCATGTGAAGCCAGTGCGCTAACCACTGCACTAACGCGGCTCACAATTATCGGCAGTACAAGATATTAGAGCATTTAGAGGAGCAGATATAAATAGCGATCATAACCACTGCATCACAAAAAATCAACATCAAGTTAAAAAAAAAAAAAAAAAACAACTGACCATAAAAAGATAGACTCCCAACAATTGCAATCTGACAGTCTCAAAGAATTATACAACACAGAAATTTAAAAATCATTATCTAGATCAAAATATTTGAACGAACAAGATGGGAATGTCAAAGAAAACATTCAGACTCAATGGAAGTGCTTACAAACCGCTATAATAGAGTCAGCAACAAGCAATGTAGGGTTTATACAAAAGAAAATGAAGCCTTGGATTAGCAATAGCACATGGTTCAAAATTCAAGAACGGAAACAAGCTAAAATGAACTTACTAGCAGCAAGATCATTCACCACACAAGAACTCAGCACATAACAATACAACCTTCTAGAAAAAGAAGTAAAGTCAAGCATTAAAAAGGACAAATACCACTACATCGAAAATCTAACAACTGAAGCGGAAAACGCATCAAAAATAGGCGACAGCAGAACACTATTTAATATTATAAAACAATTAGGCAACAACCCACCAGGAACAAACATTCCTGTAAAAGACAAACACGGCAAAACACTGATCTCAGAAGAACAAGAATTAAGGTGGGGCTGAACACTTTAAGGAACTTTTGAACAGACCAATAATGACAAACATCCCCACCACAACGGAGGATAACCAAATGCCACTATTAAATATATCATGTAAGAATATAACACTTGAGGAGATCAAATCAACTATACAAAATTTGAAAAAAAAACAATAAAGCCACTGGAGATGACGACATTTCAGGGGAAATGTTAAAAGAAGCTGACGATACTTCCCTAAACCATCTATTATATCTAATCAATCAAATATGGCAGAATGAATCACCACGACAACAATGGGAAAAATGGAATAATTGTTAAATTACCAAAGATAGGAGATCTATCTGACTGCAACAATTGGTGAGGTATCCATGCCTGATAAAGTCTTTCTCAGTATATTACTACAAAGACTAAGAAATTCCATCGATGAGACTCTCAGAGAAGAACAAGCAGGCTTCAGACCTAACTGCACAACAATAGATCAAATCTATACCTTAAGAACAATAGAAGAATCTACAGAAAGACAATCAAAACTCATGATCAATTTTGTAGATTTCTTTTTACTCTGATACGGCTTGCTGTGTAAGATCAGAAAGTGGTTTTTCCAGCTGGTTCCCAGTAACAACGGGAGTAAAACAAGGATGTGTTTTGTCCCCAGTATTGTTTTGCATCGCGATTGACTGGGTGATGAGGAAATGCACAGACCAAAAACAGCTAGCAATCAAATGGGTAAACAAGAAGACCCTGGAAGATCTAACCTTCGCAGATGATATTGCTCTCCTGAGTTCAACACACCAAGACCCTCAAGAAAAAACAGATGGACTCAAATTTTTGGCACAACAGGTAGGCCTTCAAATAAACACACGTAAAACGAAAATCATGAACTTTACCAGCCTGACAGAATCAATTAAACTAGATGATAATATACTAGACAACATTCAAATTTCATATATTTGGGGAGCAAGATAACAGCAGACGGGGATACCAACTCAGAAAGCAAGACTCGAATCGCTCTCACCTCCAACACCTTTAACAAACTCTCAAACATGTACGTCTATACCAGCAATTGCTGTAAAATTTCTTTTCCACATAAAATAAAATCAGTACTACCTTAAAAACGGCATTCGTAGCGACTGCTGTGATAAATCTGTTCACTGTAGATAATAATTAATCATAATTCTGTAACATGGTTAAGAAATAATGCATTCATGCAAAATATGAAGCCTATACGTTCAGTAATTATGGAGAAAATAACAATATCGGTGGACAACTATTTATGAATGCTATTGTATTGTGGCACGGCAGAAGCTCACCAACTTAGCTTATTGACAGCACAAGAGACAGAGAGTCGTGGAGAAACATGATCGCCTACGCCATTAGGCATGGCGCTTGATTGATTGATTAATTGATATTTTAACTTTCCCTAACATTATGCATTTTTGTTATTTTTAGCGACACGCTCTGCAAGTGAGGTAATTTCATTAACCTTGTGAAAACTGTGCACACCATAATGCATTTGCAATGAACCTGTGCATGATTTCTAAGTTCGTTCACACTCTACTTATAGATGAAACATTAAGTAGGTCTAAGACAGGCACTATAGGACAGAACCCTCATTTTTTCTCTCAGTTTTCTTTGTTGTTACATTGTAGGTAGGCCTATTCAAAACCTACTTTTTTCATGATGTTTTGTATGTTGTTGCATTGTAGGCCTATTTGTATGTTGTTACATTGTAAGCCTATTTGTATGTTGTTACATTGTATGCCTATTTGTATGTTGTTACATTGTAAGCCTATTCAAAACTACTCTATTCATGATGTTTTGTATGTCATTACATTGTAGGACTATTCAAAATATACTCTTTTCATGATGTTTCATATATTCCTACATTATAGTTCTATTAAAAACCTACTCTTTTCATGATATGACTAATAAATGTGAAATGTTTTTTTAATATTGATAAGTAACTTTTTCGTGTCAATCTTCAGTTTCTTTTCAGTTTTTTTAACTGTCCATGGAATTCTCAGCATTCTTCTGAAGACTGCATCTCCATGGCTTCTAGTTTCCTACTAGTCTGAGTATTTACTTCCATATGACAGAAGTGGCTGTCCATCCATCCATACACCCATAATCCATACGTTGTAGGGATAGTACATGAGATATGAACACACATATGTGGGTGTCTATGGCTATGTTGATAGTAAAACAAGACAGTGATGAAAAAAGGTCAAGCATGTGTAAATGTGGTTGGTTTTGAGCGTCGTGTCTAGCATGTAAGCATGAGAACCAGTTATCTTGTACAGCTAGCTTATTATACTATAGTCCGTTCAGAATCGTTTGCCGAGATGTTATGATTTATAATTCAAAAAGTTCTTGATGATTTCACATGAATTTTGGCATACGTTGTTAAAATGTCCATGTCGCGAAAACATATGTGTTACTTGATGTCTAGCTGTAACGGTTATTTGAAAGCGGCGAATTCTTTTGATGTTTGCCCATGTAAATATTATTTCTACCATAAACAAAATATTTTACAGTAATCTAGTGCAATGATGACCCATAGGCGTGTCCACAAAATTTTACATGGTGGCAGGTGTAAAAAAAATTTAAAATATATCTTTTGTTCGTAGAGTCAATTTGATATTGTTCCATGCTCTTGGTGTGAGTTTCACAAATGTTGTCGCTGCCTTTGAAATAAGTACATATATTTCTTCATGTAAGGAAATTTTGTCTGTAATAGTTGATCCAAGATATCTGAACTTCTGTATTGAATCAAGCGGGCTAATTTTTATAAGTAATGGTTGATGGTTTGCTTATAACATTTTTTTGAATTGTTTGGGTGGTATTGAGCAATGAAATGTTTTACAAATCAACTTGTAAATTTTGCAAATCAAACTTTTTTTAGTGTAGACTTAATCAGAGTAATGATCATTCATAATCAGACGAGTCAAATAGGTCGATTACTGTTTTCGGCTGAACAAACAACAAACCTTCCTTTTTCCAATATTCCTCTTCTTGGCGTAACACATGATCCTCACATTTCACCCAGTAGTCTTTATGTATATTTGATAGAGCCTGATTTGTAAGAGTCTCAATATCACATAATTTGAAAGTTGTATTTGTAGATGCTACGTGTCCTTTAACTTTTGCCCAAATTAGCTCTATAGGATTTAAGTGTGCATGATATGGAGGTAGTCTCAAACATCTATGACCATGTTCTTCAATTAACTTGTCTATTTTAAATCTCTTTGTTCGTTGTGTCTGTTTTACAAGGTTAAGCAATTCGGGTTTCAAGTACCTGTCGGTAAATGGTATGTGTTCTTTTATGAGCCACGTTTTGATTGCATCTTTTGTACTTGATGATGTTGGGATTCTATCTTCTACGTTCACTACGTTATGGTATGAAGCATTGTCCATTATCAGACAAGAAGGTCTATCTAATATTGGAAGAATACTTTTTTCGATCCAGTCTTCGAATATGTGCCCATTCATTTCGGAGTGGTAGTCTCTATTGTCAATGGATTTTGAAATGAAAATTAGATGAGCATTCTGCAACAACCCATTATGTCTGCTACCTGCATGTGCAACTATCAAACGTTGCCCTTTACTACTTGGTACTGATCTTTTAATACTTCCATCTGCTAACTGCCATTCCTTTTCATTTGTATGATGAGCGTTGATCCAAGTTTCATCTAAATACACAATATCATAACCATTCTCGCGCATTCCCTTCACGTAAATACTTGCTTCTAAGAGCTACCAGATGTGGCTTTTCACAAATAATGTTTTTTCCACCAGCATACTTTCTAAAGGTGAAGCCTGCATTTCTTACAGTTTTCCATAATAAAGTTTTTGATATTTCAATGTCGTTATTAGTTTTCAGCCAAATCTTCAACTTTCTAAGTGTCACTTCTTCGTTTTTATCAAACATTCTACATATTTCTCTTTTTACTAGGTCCTTATCGAAACTGTCTATCTTTTCTTTCCTTCCTTGCTTTCGTGAATTTGTTGGCAATAAATATCCGCTTGCTTCCACTATTCGATCAAATGAACGTTTACACAAACCTAAAATATGCATTGTTCTCTTCTCAGGATTTGATAAAGAACAATAAAGATGTCCCTTTTTACGCTCTCTGCAGAAGTATTGATAAATCTTTATAGCAATGTTATGCTCAGTAAAATATTTCGCTTTCAGATTCATTCTCACATAGACTTGCAGAAGGTAATATGCTTAGTGCCGCCTACATTTTGTAAATATTGAGACGTGCCTCTGACTTGTGACTTGAAATCGAGTCAATATCCGATTTTGATTTCACATAATTCTAAGTTCAGGAAAAATAATATTTGGTGCTAAACGGGAATTTCCATATGTAACATTGCTTTATACAAATGTACAGTGGAAACAACTACTTTTAGAACGGTGCACATTCTACCGTGAGGGTCATGCCTTTATATTTAATAATCAGATGTGAGATGTAAGCATCTACATAATCCAGCGGTTGTTTATAATTTAGATTAACTTTTTTTTAATATAGGTTAAATAAGGTATCTTTGATACTGGATCACATTTCTTTGATAAAAAAATATTTCTATAGCGACATTATTATTCTAAACCTAACTTCAAATGATCAATCCAAATGAACAATACGTTTTTGATAAAAATAATTTAACATCTCGGCAAACGATTCTGAACGGACTATAGTGATATGATTACAGATGTCCACTGTTCAGTAGATGTGGTTAAAAACACTAAACTTATTCATTACAAACACCAAAGTCGGATGTATCAGACCATGTACATGAATAAAACGGCAATGCAACACATTTCCATTCTCAGGCCTCATCATCATCAAATGCTGCTTTGCAACGAAGGTTGGCTGCAACAGATCTCCAAAATCCCATCTCTTGTTTTGGTGGTGCACTCTGCTAGATTGTAACCTGTGATGTTACTCTCCCAGTTGTGATGTTACTCTCCCAGTTGTATCTCTGTCTACCTCTTGTTCACTTCCCTTTGACTTTACCCTCAAGTAAGATCTTCAATATGGTGTCATGGCTTTTAATGTGTCCAAAATATTTTTTTTGCCTGTTCTTTATATCTCTTAGTAATTCTTTCTTCATATTGAGTGTTTTTAGCACCTCTTTATTTGTTTTTTTCTCTTTCCATGATGTTCTCCCTATTCTCCTATATTAATCAATATCAATCAATAAACCCATAAGCCTTCAGGGTCGTAGGGGTACCACATTGGATGCTTCAGCACACAGAGTCCTCCAGCGAATTATATCCTCAGCGATGCCGATGAGTGTGGAAATATCTTGCCCTGTCCATTCCTTGATGTTGTCTGTCCATGTCTTTATATGTCCTCCTCTGCTTCTTCCACCCTTGACAGCTCCCTGCAGTATTGTTTTTTACAAGGAATCGTGCCTGCATACATGTCCAAACCATGCTAGTTTTCGTCGTTTCACTATTGAAAGCAATGGCTCCTGAACACCTGCACACATCTCTACTTTATTTCTTACAAACACATTGGTCTTATGTTCCCTATAGGAAATTCGTAGAATTCTTCTGTAGCATTTGTACTCGAAAGCCTGTAATCTTCTCTCCATGTCCGCAGTGAGTGTCCAACTCTCACAACCATACAACACAACGGAAAGCACCAGCGATTTATACAGTTTGATTTTCACTCCAACACTGATGTTACTTTTCCAAATCACAGTTAGCCTTGACAAGGACGCTAAAGCCATCTCCAGCCTTATTTTTAGTTCTGCTTTGCATTTACCATCGCTGCATATACTGGATCCGAAGTATTTGAAGGTAATCACGTCCTCAAACATGTCCATTCATCATGATATTAGTCTGGTTTTCTGTGTCTCTGCTGTTTACCAAGATTTTGCTCTTATCTGTATTGATTTCCATTCCGTACTTGCTGGTAACTTTTTCCAACTTTGATGTTAATTCTTGCAATGATTGTTCTGACCCAGCTATAAGATCAATATCATCAGCGAAACGCAAGTTGCAAATAGGGCGACCTCCGATCGATATAGACATGTTGTAATCATGTAATGTCTCTTGTATGATGTGCTCTAAGTATATGTTAAAAAGTACTGGGGACATTATGCATCCCTGTCAAACTCCCACATTCGTTTTGAAGAACTCTCCAATACTCCTATATACCCACATCTCAAAGGCATCAATTCTGTCTTCTAATTGTTTATTTAATGTTCATGTTTCTGATCCATACATTAATATAGAATAGATGTAGCATTTTATAATTCTCATTTTTAACTTTGTAATTTGTTTAGATGTTACTATTTTCCTCATGTCATTGAAGGTACTTTTGGCAATTCATATTCTCCTTTTACCTTCTCTTTCACATTTGCCATCATTTGTAACTATGTGTCCAAGATATTTATTATGTTTTACTTGTTGTATTTTCTCTACATGTATGTTTACGTTTAGCTCTTGTTCTTCTGTGTCCCTGCTCATTATCATGGTTTTTTAAAAATGTTTATATCCAGCTCATATTCATTACTTGATTTACTGACTTGATCTATTAGTCTTTGTAGTTCATGTTCACTTTCTGCTAAAAGAATAGTGTCATCTGCATATTTCAGGTTGTTTATTATTTTCCCATTGATCTTGAGTCCTGACATTTCTTCTATATTTTTAAAGATATTCTCTGTGTAGATATTAAATAGGTTAGGTGACAAAATGCATCCTTGTCTTATCCCTCTTCTTATTTCTATGTATGGAGAGTAGCTGTTTTCACACCTTATTGATATAAATAACCAAATGGTCAGAGGGTGTCCGACAAAGTGGATGGTGCCGCAGTAACCTAATGAACAAATAGTCAAGCAAAATGAATTAAACAGGTTACTAAAACACTTACCTTGCCTATTAATAAAAATATATTAAAAAAATAAAAAAAACATACAATAAAACTAAACAGGACAATTCTCCATGTATCGGCTCAAATTGAACCTTTTTCAAGAGACAAACAACAGAAAACAACAAAATAAAAAACAAAATAGATGACTAGATTTCATCAAGCATAGCGCAGGGATGGCAACGCATCTAGTAAAAGAGAAAATGCGTGCATTCATTATAAACAAACCGAAAGTGGGAAATTAGAGGCACTATAGATGAGTGCAAGAATAATAAAAGAAAAAGATAAGAAAAATACCCCTTTTGTCACTTTATCAGACAGGCAGGTTTTAAGAACATAGTCACAACAGGCAAGACTGAAGGGAACAGAGACAGATGGGGACGTGAGAAAATATTTGTGTGACAACCTAGCAAGGCTTGGAAACAACGATCCTGATAACAATACTGTGAACAGAGAACCATGGTCACCTACGCCAACCAGAATGGCATATGATAATGATAGATGAGTAATGATGAGGTTGTGTGGTGGTGGGGTGAGTGGGTTTGGGGAAGGAAGGATACAAGAAGAATCATCATTTGAAAACACATGGAATGTATGTGAAACAAAATATAGACATAAACATATATATAAAACCAAACCTAAACATACATAGAAATGTATACACACACCAAGAGTTAAGAAATAAATATATAACAAAATGGACACAGATGTGTGAAGGATACCCACACAAAATGCATAGGCATGTAAATGTATCCACACAAAGGAAACGGCTCACACCAGAATAGGCATACATATTGACACAGAATGGAGATACGTGCATTAACATAAACAAGCGCTCACATGAAATATATATATATATATATATATACATAAATATGAACATGCATCCACATAAACACTTTCTCACATAAATAAAAACAATAACATGAACATTCGTACACATAGAAACATATACATATATTAATGTAAATATAAACGTTCGTTCACATAAAGATAATGCTATAACAACTGCATATGTATACATACAAATGTGTGGCCCAAAGTAATTGTGTGGATACATAGAACCATGTAAAACAAAATGCATATACAAATAACTATACATGTGTGGGCACCCATCGAAGAGACAACTGCAATAACAACAAGGAAATCATAATCTAAATATGTAATTGATTTAACAATAACAAAATGGCAGAGTACAAAATAATCACATAATGACATACACAAACGAAAGAAGACATAAAGGGAATATATAGAAGTACGGCAAACACAAAAATAATTACCAACGAAAGTGTACAAAGACAAATAATTATTACAAGAATCAGTGCAATATGGGAGTAGAGGGTATAAAGAAAAGGTGGGTAACTCAAACAAAACTGTGATGAATGTTCATTCCATGTGGTTGCAAGACTCCCATATGACAAATGAGATGATATTCCAAGGACTGACGTTGCCGGTCACCGGTATAACAACGTAACAAACCGGTTACAGAGACATCAGAGCTACCATGATGTGACGGGCTGTTAAAATGATTAGCTACTGGGGAGTCACGATGATTCGTGATATCTCTCAAATGTTCGGCGAATCTATCTGCTAAACGTCTACCAGTCTCACCAATATACTTCATATCACAACGCTTACATATGATAGAGTATATTAAATTACGGGACAAACATTAAAAAGAATCCTGAATATCAAAGTGTGATTTAGGAAACTGTAACATGGGAGTGAGAATAACAAAAGGGCAAGTCAAACAATTTCGATGACAAGGGACAGTTCCTAGTTGACCTGCAGAAGTGCGCAGACGAGAATGAACTAAGAGATCGCGAAGGTTTCTGTCCCTCCGAAAAGCGACTAGTGGAAGAGAGGAAAATGCAGGACTGGAGATGGGATCTAACTGGAGGATAGAGAAGTGTTGTAATAGGATACGTAGTGCCGGCATATTATGAGGATGAAAAGTGATAGCCAGTATTGGGCGATCAGAGGTATGTTTAATAGATGGTACGAGGGCCACTGAGCGGGAAATAGTAAGAACACGTTGTAAAGCTGATGACAGGATATCCTCAGGGTATAAGTGACTGCGAAAAAAATCCAGCATCTTAAGAGATTGAACCTGAAAATCTACATCGCCTTGGCAGAGACGACGAAGATGAAGCAGCTGAGAGAAAGGGAGGGCATGATGACAAGACCTTGGGTGAGATGATGTATAAAGAAGAAAACTATGAGAGGCCGTAGGCTTATAATGTACAGAAGTGGTAAGGGATGTGGATCCTGTGGAAACACAAATGTCAAGGAAGTTCACAGAGGTGGAGGAAATAAGAGAAGTAAATTTAATAGCTGGATGGAAACCACTCACAAAGTCAATGAAAAGGTTGAGGTTATCAAGAGAAATATCAGTAACCCCAAACCCATCGTCTATGTAGCAATGGAATATGGAAGGGACAGGGCCCTGAAATGTGGTAAAGATAAGATTTTCAAGGTGACCCATAAATAGGCAGGCATAACTGGGTCCCATTTTAGTACCCATTGCTACACCGCTAATTTGATCAAAAAAGTGTCCATTGAATTCAAAAGAATTCAAGGTGAGAACTAATTCTGCCAGTCAAAGAATAGCGGCAGTAGCAATAGACTTATGCGGATTGATGTTAAGAAAGAACTGTAACGCCAGAAGCCCATCATTATGAGGAATACATGTATAGAGGGAAACAACATCTAGAAGGAATATGTGATAGGTGTATAGAGGATCGAGAGCAATAGAAGAAAAGATGGATAGAGCATGGTTAGTGTCCTTTAGGGATGGAAGAGATGCGACAAGAGGTTGGAAGACACTGTCTAAGAAATCAGAAATTAATTCAGTTGGACAAGAACAGGCGGAAACAATTGGTCTAACTGGGTTAGATGGTTTATGTATTTTAGGTAGTAAATACAGAGCAGGAGAGCCCAGATTGCTTTTAATAATCCGAAGTTTGAGGGCACTAATGGGGAGTTGATTGCTGTTAATTTTTACGCATGTGGTTACATCTGTGGGTCTCACCAATGGCCCACTAGACATACCATCCATGCAACAGAAAACCTTAGTGGATGACATGCCGTTATATTGAGGTTATCTTCTTATAGAAGCTTCATGGCACGTCATCTATACAATTATGATTTTGTTTTGTTGTTGAAATGTTTTACATGTTCGCCTGAATATATATGTATGCACCCTCTGTGGTTGGGAGGGAGCCAGAGATGTACTGTGCAGCACTGAGGAGGAGGAAACTGACATCACTGTTTTTCCTATGGCTGAGGCCCATCATAGAGGCACAGTGACTCAGGACGTGACAATCCTTTTGACTTGAACATTTGGTTGCATGCCTGGAGCAATAGAGAAGTTCGGCATAACCAGTAGTCAACTGGTGGCGAGGAATGAGCACAGTGAACCCTATCTTGGCTACAGTGGCTAGGAGCAGTGCATAGGTTTAAACCTACCTTCCTGGAGGTGTGATAGTTATTCTCTGGCTCTGTCCCGGGGTGGGCCGAAAATCCACAGACTTCCCAGCAATATAATGCCATCTAATGGCATTAGGTCAAAGGACAGGAGCCCATGGACCGCTGGATCAGCAACCAACCAACCAACCATTGCTGTAAATAAGTTGTTTAAGAGTTTTGTCCACTTTATTATTATGTGCTAAAATTGGATCCTTGGCACAGGGACGATAGAAATCCAAGTCCTCTAACTGGCGCATGGCTTCTTTGATATATAGGTCCTTCTGCCACACAACTACAGTGCCACCCTTATCAGCCGGTTTAATCACGATGTCATCACGTGAGCGAAGTTTGGAGAGCGCCCATGACTATGATCTAGTGAGATTAGAGCGACGTAGTTTAGGAAAACGTAACTGTTGTATAGCATGAAGGGTAAAGTCAATGTAGGCATCAAGTGTTTTGGTTTCAGGAGAAGAAGGGGGGGGTCCAATCATGTTTGTGATGATGGTAAGAGGAGAAAGGGTCATCAAGTGAAACCGGTTCAGAGGACGAAGTGTGGTAATAAAAGTGTTCTTTAAGACGAAGAATACGGTGAAATCGATTGACATCACATTCCAAGGAATAGCGATCACAGCTGGGGCAGAGCGGGATGAAGGTAAGACCTTTGTTGAGAACGGATATTTCATCAGCAGATAAGGGGAGATCAGGCGGTATACAACGTACTAAAGGATGATGATTAGTTGGTAGATCTAAGGAGAGGGGTTCAGGGGTGCCGGAAAGATTAGTAGTAGGTGGAAAAAGAGGTGGAGATGTAGAAGGTGGATGAAAATTGATAGGTTGATAGGTGGAGGAATAAATGGGGGCATAAGATGAAGGAAACAGGGATGAGAATTTACGTGAATGGGAAGAGTTAAGAAAAGTGTATAACTGGCTATTAAGGCAATGGATGATGAAGCGTACGAGAAAGTAGACAGGGAAAACGTTAGATGTGAGAGTTAATAGGCGTAGATGGAGTGATTCTAATGATGAGGATAAATCAGAGAGGAGGTCAGAGTGGCAGTTCAGTACGGCACGCATGCAAGAAAATCCATATTGTCGATCGATATGAGTAAAGCGGGAAACATATGACGGTTTGGAGTTACCTAATTGAGGATGGAAATGCGATATGAAGCCACGAGGAAGAACATTACAACTAAGACAACGCTGTAGAAAGAAAGAATGGCATGAGAAGCGGGTCTTCTTGAATGTGTCAGACGCAAATGCAATGGCGATGTCGGAGATATCAGGAGGTAGACAACTCGAGAAAGATTTGTGAATAGAAGAATGGATAATTCGAAGAAAACGCTTGGAGGATGGCATGATGATTAACAAGCGTTAAGAGGTAGATGAAGTGATATAATAAAAAAACCTATGCTAAGTGAAAATGAGAACAAAAACAAGTAGACAACGAAAACCATGTAAGGTAGCGGCTGGAAGACAAATATAAATAACCAAATGGTCAGAGGGTGTCCGACAAAGTGGATAGTGCCGCAGTAACCTAATGAACAAATAGTCAAGCAAAATGAATTAAACAGGTTACTAAAACACTTACCTTGCCTATTAATAAAAATATATTTAAAAAAAGTATATATAAAAAAACATACAATAAAACTAAACAGGACAATTCTCCATGTATCGGCTCAAATTGAACCTTTTTCAAGAGACAAACAACAGAAAACAACAAAATAAAAAACAAAATAGATGACTAGATTTCATCAAGCCCCGTCTCCATAGCGCAGGGATGGCAACGCATCTAGTAAAAGAGAAAATGCGTGCATTCATTATAAACAAACCGAAAGTGGGAAATTAGAGGCACTATAGATGAGTGCAAGAATAATAAAAGAAAAAGATAAGAAAAATACCCCTTGTCACTTTATCAGACAGGCAGGTTTTAAGAACATAGTCACAACAGGCAAGACTGAAGGAAACAGAGACAGATGGGGACGTGAGAAAATATTAGTTTGACAACCTAGCAAGGCTTGGAAACAACGATCCTGATAACAATACTGTGAACAGAGAACCATGGTCACCTACGCCAACCAGAATGGCATATGATAATGATAGATGAGTAATGATGAGGTTGTGTGGTGGTGGGGTGAGTGGGTTTGGGGAAGGAAGGATACAAGAAGAATCATCATTTGAAAACGCATGGAATGAATGTGAAACCAAATATAGACATAAACATATATATAAAACCAAACCTAAACATACATAGAAATGTATACACACACCAAGAGTTAAGAAGAAATAAATATATAACAAAATGGACACAGATGTGTGAAGGATACCCACACAAATGTGGATACATTTACATGCCTGTGCATTTTGACGGGGCTTGATGAAATCTAGTCATCTATTTTGTTTTTTATTTTGTTGTTTTCTGTTGTTTGTCTCTTTAAAAAGGTTCAATTTAAGCCGATATGTGGAGAATTGTCCTGTTTAGTTTTATTGTATGTTTTTTATATATACTTTTTTTAATATATTTTTATTAATAGGCAAGGTAAGTGTTTTAGTAACCTGTTTAATTCATTTTGCTTGACACCTTATTGATGCAGTTTGTTCCCAATATATATTTCTAATTAGTCTGATGTCTTTTTCATCTATGCCTATTTCTTGAAGACATTTGATTAATTTTTAATGTTGGACTCTGTCAAAGACTTTGCTGTGGTCTATGAAACAAATGTAGATACTTTTTTGGACTTCTATATATTTATCTATCACTATTCGAATACTAAGTATAGCTTCTCTGGTTCCTTTGTTTTTTCTAACACAGAATTGTTCTTCACCGACCTCCGTGTCTTGATTCTTGATTAGGAAAATGCGTCACAGCACTGAGGGCATTCCCATATATGCTCTGCTTGCCATTCCGTCAGCCATCTAAAAGTGTATAAGCTCAGTGTCCCAGTCAGTTGCTGATTACGTGCTATTCTGATCTTTCCGGAGAGGGAGTACTTTCTCCCATCACCTCTAGTCACTCCCATTTCTACCATTCTCTTAATATATACACTGGCCCATTTGACTTCCACCTCGTCTTCTCGTAGGGTATCCATGACTGCTCTAATCAATTAAATCCTGTCTCTTCTTATCTCGGTGCCATTCACCAAAGCTTTACCAGCCAACACAACAGCTCTTTCGTTTCCCCTGACCTCAGAATGACCAGGACAGTAAATGCATGTATTGCTCTGTGCATTGTCGAGAAGAGTGACTCACTTAGTTCTGATGATACACTTTTCTATCTTGTGCAGCATACTTTGAGAGTCCGATAGAATCACTGAGTCTGTTGGTGGTTGTGTCGCCAGCCAAGTGAGAGCTGCTGTCACCGCTTTTATTTCCATTCTCATACTCGATGTTGTAGTGGGGTAGACAGCTGACTTCTCAGCTAACTTATTGTCATTTTGGTAGGCCACGAAACCCCCAAACCAAACCTGTGTGTTTCTTGTGTTACTGAGTCATCTGTGTAAATTACTGTATCTTGTGACTTCGAGTGCTGCAGTATGAGTTCTTGGATCATTTCCTCTGTTCTGTTGGCAGCCCAGTCATGGCATTCTCTTCCCATCTGTATCACAACTGTTGTCTGTAATTTTCTTTCTTTGCCAAATGTCACCCACTCACAGCCTCTTCCCATTTCCTCCATCTCACAAACTCTGAGTAGGGTATCTTCTGCAATCCAGGACTTTCCTCTCTTGATTCGTTTTCCATTTGTGCTGTCTAGAGATTGATGTAAGACGTGATGATCATTATTGGTGACCTTGAAGTATTCTTTAACCTGGACTATTTTATGTCTTCATTTGATGCTAGGTAGGTCTAGGAGAAACCCTGTGGCCACGAAAGGTGTATCTCTTGTGCATCTTTAACGTTAACACATACAAAATAACGCAGTTTCAAGACGCTGGGCCCGGCAAGATACTAACATATGCAGATGACCTCTTGCTGTACAAGCATGGCAGAAACAAAAGAGACATGATTGATAACGTCCAGCATAATCTAGAAGATTTGTCACTCTGGTGTACTAACTACAAGGCAGTTATCAATCCCACTAAGGCAAACATCCTCTGGTTCTCACTGAACAACAAAATAGTCACCGACACATTACCAGCAGTCTCCTGCATGGGCATCAACATTGACAGTGAGCAGGTTATATGAAATATCTAGGCATCACTCTTGATAGAAGTCTATCTTTCGCGAAACATGTGGATGATGTCATTCAGAAAGCTGGGAAGGTTGTCAGTGCAGTCAAAATCATGGCATCTGCAGAGATGCAGCAGCGAACCCTTTTTCAGATGATGCAGGCAGTGGTATTATCTGTGTTGGACTATGCTTTAGGTTTATTAACACTGTCGTCTAATATTTCATCTGTCATCCATGTTTGTTTGTTACGCAAACAAACATCCTGCTGAAAATCTAGTATGATCATTGAACTGATACAAGAGGTCCAGCTGGAATTTGAGAACGAATGAAAAAAAAACCAAATCATGTATTACTGTAACATTTCTTCTATTTTCATTCTTAAACTCCAGCAGATTAACAGGATGTAGTCTGGAGAACAGAATTCTTTGTGCCATCATCATCATCAGGTGCCATGCCGGCTGGCGTAGACTGTCATGGCTCTCCACAGTTTTCTGTCCACAGTATTATGTATCAAAGTCGTTGTTGTTTCCTTGCCGTACCAGGTTGTCAAACTGTCTAATATATTCTCACGTTGTCGCCCTCTGTCTCTGTTGCCTTCAATTTTGCCTGCTGTGACTATGTTCTCTAAACTTGCCTGTCTCATGAAGTGGCCAAAAAAAGAAGATTGCTGTTTTCTTATATTGTTGATTAAGGTCTCTTTTGCATTTGACTCTTTCAACACCTCTACATTTAGTTTTTCTGGCAGTCCATGGTATTCTCAGCATTCTTCTGTAGAACCACATCTCTGTTGCCTCTAATTTCCCACTTTCCAGTTTGTTTATTGTCCAAGACTTGCACCCATATGTTAGTATAGGGGTTATATAGCACTGCAGAACTCTCTTTCTCACCTCTAATGACAAGGTCATATTACACAGTATATTTTTCATTTTTCTGAATGTTGTTTTTGCCTGTCCTATTCTGCTTCTTATTTCTGTTGAACTTCTTCCATCTGCTGTAATCATTGTACCTAAATATTTGAATTTGTAGACCTGCTTTACTATATCATTCACTTTGATCTTGCAAGGTCTGTTATTTTGTTTCTTTGAAATAACCATTATTTCTGTTTTCTTAATATTTAGGAAAATGCCTTTCTCTTTACTTTCTGTGACTACTACATTAATTAAATCTTGAAGGTCTTCCTCACTTTTTGCAATCAGAACAGTGTCATCCGCATATCTCAAATTATTTATGTTATGTCCTCCCACTGATATTCCTGGGATATCTACTATTGCACGAAATATGTTTTCACTGTATAAAGAGAACAAGTCTGATGAAAGCACGCATCCCTGTCTGACTCCTTGTTTTATTTGTTGAAAAGGGCCAAATTGATTTCCTACTCTTATTGCTGCTGTTTGTTGCCAGTACATGTTCTTGAATATGGGATGTTTGAACATGTTTGTGCCATAGTTTTGCCATAGTTAGATCAATATTTTATTTGTTTCAATCGGCAGGAATTAAAAGTAATTAAGGTTGTGTTTTTTATGTGCAGCAGCGGGACTTCTCCTTGTATTCTATAGTAGAACACAGGTTTTAGAAGTTTCACTTGATGACAACTGACAGACTATCACTAAGGGGCTATGGGTCATAAACATGAAAAAATACAAATAACAATACACAAGACATTTTCAACATTATGAACTGTTAGGTCTTGTCCAGCAGGGCTCGTCTATATGTTTTTTAAGTGCAGCATTGGTGCTTCTCTAGATGTTTCATACTCATTGGTTTACATTGCTTTGAGGAGAAACCTCAACCAGGCACTAAAACAGAAACCAAGTGAGATATTGAGTCCAAAAGCTCTTTTGAGTGTTAGTTTCCAGATACAATAAGATCTCAGTTGAGTTGGATTTGTGTCAATTATGTCTGCTCAGGATAGGAAAGAATTACACATTACTCTAGAATGGATAAATAAACATTTTGCATGTGAGACACCACCTATTGCATTTGTTGAGACATTAGAGTGTAAATATGGTCGCGCCTGTACTACAGTATTCACAGTCACATCTGTATTACAGCACAGACATGTACTCACCTGTACTAAGAGCGGCTTTCATTAAACCTCTTCTGAATACTTCCCTAAGCCTTGCTTTCATGGTAAAATTTTTAGCCCCTCCTGTCACTGATATCAACAAATTTGGCTTCTCCATGCCCCAGGCAGATGTCAATAGGTCCAACATGGTTTCCATTTTCGTGTCAACATCAACTCGCACATACTGAAAAGCACAAACTATAATGTTTACAAACAAACAAAGCTAACATATTAGCTCATTGCATATGTAAACACAATATATCGTGGCAGTGATACCCCCTTTCTGGAAGTATTCACGATATATCGGTCTTGCAGATATGCCATCTAAATTTATTTCATTTGGATCATAAATGAATTAGTATTAACTTATTTAGCTGTTTAAAATTTAGAAATCTGGCTAACGAAAGGAAACCCTCGTGTGATTAGATGCATGACATATTTATTCCAAATTAAAATTCGAACAAGGTAGGTTCAACTTTCCTGAAATTAGCAAAATAGCTACATTGCTCCACAGCAAGAGAGCTCAAACATTTAGCAAACATCTGACTTTATTATTATTTTAGTTTTACTATTGGAGATGTTATTTCATGTGATATGTTGGTAAACAACAGTGTTTTTGATTTTGACAGTGGAGATTACCGACTTGTTGAAAATCGGAAATAAAATAGGCCTAGACCTAGTAGGTAAGAGCTACAAAAATTCTAAGACTATTCCCACTGTCATTGCTTCTGAAGAATCAGATAAGCTAGTGACAGCAATGATAATCTTGCACTACGTTACACAGGAAATAGACCTAATGATAATATTGAATTTCATAAAGTTCAACTTTGGAAATCTAATACTTGGGAATATTTTCTAAATTTTCACAAAATTGTGTTCAGTTTTGAAATCAGATACCCTATAGCACCAAAAATGGCATAAAACACTAGGCAGTTGATATATTTACTTCAAATAAACTAATTATGATCAGTAAATGGACACTCAGGGCATTTACTTTAGATATTGGATATCAACATTTCAAGACAAATGAAATTGAGAGTGAGTAGAACAAAATTCATGACCAATAAATTTGTATTCACTAACCTCCGTGTTTGTGGTATAATTTTTTATTTTGTTGTTACAATTCTTATATTTATATATTGTAAATGAATTCCCCACTCAATTATCTTTATTTTGGTACCTTATATATCCTTCCATACCCTTTGTCTTCAGGAAGCTTGTGCCTAAATCATGTTGCAGTTAAACATTTAGCCTAAAATTAATTACATCCAAACCCTGAGAATCGAATGTCCTGAAAGAATTAATTTTGAAAAATTAACTTTGTAAAATTTACTATTCCTCACTGGTCTGGTCTGAAACGGGTGTTTTACTGGAATAATTTGTAAAGTTTGTAACAAGCATAATCAAGATGTTTCCATTCACTATTGAATTGAACAAAACAAATTTTTGACACTGAAGGAAAATTCTCATAATGTTCAGTCAATGAACTGTGAGAAACATTTAGCTCTGCTTGCAGGCATAAATAAAAACAACATTTAGATAAAAACTCAATTTATTCATACTCATAGAATCAGAAATTGGAACTCAGACACGGGCAATATCTGACTGCTAGTCTGGATGACTGCTGAACAGCGAATGGAATAGTCTACTTATGGGGATGTCACATGTGCTAGTATGCTGGCTTATAATCTAGAATCAATGTATTTGAGTACAATAGAGATGGTGCACAAAAATCTGTGACGTCACTCTAGCCCTAACACTGGTCACCTAGCCATTAAAACTCCATCCCCCTAGGCTTCTGACCAGAAAACATATAAGAAGGAGACATAAGTAGAGCTAATTGCTAAATTTATTGCATAGGGGTCCTACACAATATTACCAATATTCTTGCCAGCTTAGTCCTCTTTTATTGTACACATTAGCATGAAAGACGCATACGGTCGTGTCTGTGGGTCTCACCTATGACCCACTAGACAAACCACCCATGCAACAGAAAACCTCAGGAGATGACATACCGTTATATTGAGATTATCTTCTTATAGAAGCTTCATGACACGTCATCTATATAATTATTTAATTGTGCTTTTATTTTGTTGCTGCAAGGTGTTTTATGCTTTGCTATTTTCATATATGTATCCACCCTCTGTGGGTGGGAGGGAGCTAGAGATGTACTGCGCAGCACTGGGGAGGAGGAAACTGACAGCACTGTATTTTCCCATGATTGAGGCCCATCATAGAGGCATAGTGACTCAGGACGTGACAATCCTTTTGACTTGAACATTTGGTTGCATGCCTGAAGCAACAGAGAAATTTGGCATAACCAGTAGTTAATTGGTGGCAGGGAATGTACACAATGAATCCTATCTTGGCTGCAGTGGCTCAGACCAGTGCATAGATTGATACCTATCTTTCTAGTGGTGTGATAGTTATTCTCTGGCTCTGGCCCATGCTGGGCCAAAAATACACAGATTTTCCAGAAATATAATCTCATTTTAATGTAATTGGCTCAATGGGGCATGAGACCGTGGACCGATGCATCAGCAACCAACCAACCAACCATTAGCATGAAAGAAATCTGTCCACAATTTACTTGATATACTATGTAGGACATACCTCTGTTCAATCCTTCTGAGGGCATCATCATTGATCTCGGATGTGATCACATCTATTGATCACTAGTATAACTAATTCACTGATTTTAACACTAAAATAATTATCCAATTTGATTTTCATATTCCTCTTCAGCGTTCATTCTCAAACTCTCGCTGGATCTCTCTTGTAGCAGAACAATGATCCTATTATATTTCCAGTAGGAGGTAGTCTAGAGAACAGAAATGCATTGTATCTCTGTTTTATTTGCACCAATGGCCCATCACATCCATCTTTGGAGGTCATTACTATATAATTTCAGAATATTCATAACCAAGTTCATCATTGAATCACTAGTACAAGTTCATTAACTTATTTTGATTTTAGCCTTTTAGAACATAATTATAACTGATTTTCAGCATGTCATTTCATTTTAAAAATAGATCACAACCAAAAACTTTCATTAAAAATGTGCACCATTTTGTGGAAACACTTTTCCACAATGCAATGAATATTTTGTGTCGATCGATCTCATTGATAAGGGGGGATTCTTTTGTGATGTCAAAATCATTTAATTTCGGTCCATCAGGAGATGCAATCATTTATAAAAGACAAAAAATGTTGGGATCTCAGGTTCTAAGAGTAAAGGTGCCATCCAAGTCATGTTTGACAGTTTTCATTCCCACTTTGATTTGATGTTGACTTGCTAATTATTTTTCAAACACTTTAAAGCTCCATGTATTTCCTTTTGGTATAAAGATACACATTCTTTCACAAATTTATCTACCTGTTAAAAATCTTGTTTCAAACTGTACAGAAACAAAAGATTGAACCCTATTTCTAACTATGTAAACATCATATCTGAGCTAGAGTGTGATACTATGGATGGCAGTTGACATCACTTTGGAGAAAGTTCATTGTTGTTCTTCAAGATATAAGTATCAGACTTTGTTTGATGGACAACCTTTTTGTTAACAACACAAGAAGAAAAGCAATGTTTATAAGAACAGATCATCTTACCTTTCCAACTTTGTCACCAAACCCAACAAACTCAATTTCACCAAATGCATTTGATGGCACTGACTTTGTGTGCTCTGTGTATTCCCAGGTGACACCTGGTAATGACAATTCTCCAACATCTATAGAGTGAGCACTTCTATTGTAACCACACCCACATAGTTTGTCCTCTTCAGGTCTGTAATACATTCAGTATTAAACATTTAACTTTGCTGCTTTTAGCATGATCTGGGGATCTGATTTGGGGATATGATCTTGGCGATCTGATCTGAGTTCCAAACCTGATCTGAGGTAAACCATACATCTAAAGAGATTATACCAAAAGTTAAACATACATCACACCAATGTGTTGCAGGGCCCTAAAGGGAAGCACAGAATAGCAACACTGTACCTTCCATGCATGTCGTATGAGGCGACTAAGGAGGTTGTGGGATGGAGTTGGCTGTGCCATCCCATATAGGGTCAATGACCCAAAGCCATGCTGAAGTTGGATGTGTCAGGCTGAAAGACACAGATATCGCAGCAGTGCTGTAAACCATGACACAACACATTCCGTTCTCCGGACTACATCCTGCTAATCTGCAAGAGTTTGAGAACGAACACAGAAGAAGAAGAAGAAGAAACATACATCAAAACAAAAATGGATGACTGAAGAAATATTAGAATTGATGAGCACCAGAAGAAAAAATAAACATAAGATAGAGAAATATCTGTAAATTAGAGAATTATCTGTAAATACATTATGAGGTAAGAGAGAAATGCAAATTAGCAAAAGAAAGCTGGCTGAACAAGAAATGAATGGAAATAGAATCACATTACTTTCTGTCTTCTTTCTTTTGTGTTTGTTCTCAAACTCCTGCAGATCAGCAGGATGTAGTCTGGAGAACGGAATGCATTGTGTCATGGTTTACAGCACTGCTGCGATATCTGTGTCTTTCAGCCTGACACATCCGACTTCAGCATGGCTTTGGGTCATTTACCCTATATGGGATGGCACAGCCAACTCCATCCCATAACCTCCTTAGTCGCCTCATACGACATGCATGGAAGGTACACAGTGTTGCTATTATTTACTCTCCTTTTGGGCCCCGACAACACACGGGCGGAATCAAATTACAACCAAGACATAATATTACTACATAAGTAAATTTATGTGATAACAGGAAAAGAATACAAACAGTTGCAGTATGTCTAAAATCTAAGACAAGGCTGGTATTAATGGGAAAAGATCACATAATAGAGATGGTAAGAATATATCAAAGAACTTTATGATGACTCTATTGTCATCATAAAGTTCTTTGATATATTCTTACCATTCTTACTGAGATAAACATACAAGATAATGGCAAAGGTCCATCAATACTTGCAGACGAAGTAAAACTAAGACACATGAAATATGGCAAAGCCCCAGGACCAGACAATATCACATTAGAGGAATTAGTAGCTTTAGGTGACTTTGGAATTGAAGTAATCACAAAATTGCTGAATGACGTATATAATAGCGGACATATAGCCGATGACTTAATGAGATTCATATTTATAACCTTACTGAAGAAACCAGGGACCACCAAATGTGAAGAACATCGTATAATCAGCCTCATGAGCCAAATAATAAAAATACTTCTCAGATTCATCATGAAGAGAGTGAGAAACAAAATAAAAACAGAAATAAGTAAAGAACAATGTGGCTTCATAGAAGGCATAGGTACCAATAATGCTATACATATATTTTGAGAACACTAATGGAGAGGTTTATATACTGTAGGTAAAAACAGATCTGGACCTCTGTTTTATAGACTACACAAAAGCGTTTGATAAAGTTAAACATAGTGAAGTTATACACATGCTAGAAATTTGAACATCGACAGTAAGGATTTTAAGAATCATCAAAAACATGTACTGGCAAAAATAACTCAATAAATAAAATAGTTATGCCAAAAAAAGCAAACACATGAAGAAAAAAGACAATTTAAAAAATTAAAAATGGCTGGGTACCAGGGAAAGTGATCATCAAGTGCCGTCTCCGCAACGAAGGTTGGCTGCAACAGACCTCCAACATCCCCTGTCTCTTATTTTGGTGGTGCACTCTACTAGACTGTAACTTGTCCATTTTGTGATGTTACTCTCCCACTTGTATCTCTGTCTACCTCTTGCTCGATTCCCTTTGACTTTACCCTTAAGTAAGGTCTTCAATAAGGTGTCATGTCTTTTAATGTGTTCAAAATATTTTATTTGCCTGATCTTTATTTTATTTCTTTTAGTAATTCTTCCTTCATATTAAGTGTTTTCGAATTTTCGTGAATGTGAAAATGACTTGCACTGGGGATTTTGATTAAAGTGAGGAAGAGTTGTGCAAAGCGTCGCCCTCACTCTCTTGTCGGACCTCATTTGAAACCAGTGGCAAGACGAATCGAGACGACTGGAAGTGAAGTACGATGCAGTGGATGACCATGGTTTTCTACGTGTACACCATGCTCGATGCGGTACACACCGCGTTGCTGGCGTTCACCTTCATTACCTGGTGGGCCGATAAACCATCGTACCTCGTACGCATAAATTCGCAGAATATCAGACTTTACGTGTTTAGGTTGAAAAGCATACAAATTATTCCATCTCCTACATACCCACATCTCAAAGGCATCAATTCTGTCTTTTAATTGTTTATTTAGTGCTCATGTTTCTTATCCATACATTAATATAGAATAGATGTAGCATTTTATAATTCTCAATTTTAACTTGTTTGCAATTCGTTTAGATGTATTATTTTCCTCATGTTATTGAAGGTACTTTTCTTTTAGGCATTCCTTTTCTCCTTTAAACTTCTGTTTCACATCTGCTGTCATTTGTGACTATTTGTCCAAGATATTGATAATGTTTTATGTGTTGTAGTTTCTCTCCATGTATTCTTGGTTCTTGATTAGGAACAAGCACCACAGCACTGGGGGCATTCCCATATATGCTCTGCTTGCCGTTCCATCAGCCATCTAAAAGTGTATAAGCTCAGTGTTCCAGTCAGTTGCTGATTACGCGTTCTTTGGATCTTGCCGGAGAGGGAGCATTTTCTCCCATCACCTCTACCATTTCTACCATTCTCTGAATATGTCTCATTCGTCTTCCTCCTCGTCTTCTCGTAGGGTATCCATGACTGCTCTAATCATTTCAATCCTCCTGTCTCTTCTTATCTCGATGCCGCTCACCAAGGCTTTACCAGCCAACACATCAGCTCTTTTGTTTCCCCTGCCCCCAGCATGATATGGACAGTAGATCCATGTAATGCTCTGCGAGTTGTTGAGAAGAGTGACCCATTCTGTTCTGATTATCCACTTTTTATCTTGCGCAGCATGCTTTAAGAGTCCAATAGAATCACTGAGTCTGTTGGTGGTTGCGTCGCTAGCTAAGTGAGAGCTGCTGTCACCGCTTCTATTTCCATTCTCATACTCCATGTTGTAGTAGAGTACACAGCTGACTTCTCAGCTAATTTCTTGCCATTATGGTAGGCCACGAAACCCCAACCACACCGGTGTGTTTCTTGTGTTACTGAACCATCTGTGTAAATTATTGTATCGAGTGATATTGAGTGCTGCAGATTGAGTTCTTAGATCATTCCCTCTGTTCTGTTGGCAGCCCAGTCATGGCACTATCTTCCCATCTATATCACAACTGTTGTCAATAACTTTCTCTCTTTGCCAAATGTCACCCATTCAGTCTCTTCCCAATTCCTCCAGCTCAAAATCTCTAAGTAGGGTATATTCTGCTTCTGCCATCCAGGACCTACAATACATCTTCTGCCATCCAGGACCTTCTTCTCTTGATACGCCTTCCGTTTGTGTTGTCTAGAGATTGGTGTAAGAGGTGATGATCATTATTGGCAACCTTGAAGTATTCTTTAACCTGAGCTATTTAATGTCTTGATTTGATGCTCAGTAGGTCTAGGAGAAACCTCATGGTCACGATAGGTGTAGGCCCCTATCTCTTGTGCATCCTAAGACAGTTCTCGTGGTCTCGTTTCGAATTCTCTCCAATCTCTCCACCTGTGTTTGTGACAGTGCCAGTAAACCTAAACCATAGTCCAACACAGACAGTACCGCTGCCTGCATCATCTGAAAAAGGGTTCGCTGCTGCATTTCTGCAGATGCCATGAATTTGACTGCATTGACATCCTTCCAAGCTTTCTAAATGACATTGACCACATGTTTCGCGAAAGATAGACTTCTATAAAAAGTTATGCCTAGATATGTCATAGTCTGCTCCCTGTCAATGTTGATGTCCATGCAGGTGGCTGCTGGTAATGTGTCTGTGACTATGTTGTTCTGTGAGAACCATACGATGTTTGTCGTAGTGGGATAGATAACTGCCCTGTAGTTAATGCACCAGAGCGAAAAATGTTCTAGATTACTCTGGACGCCATCAATCATACAACTTCTGTTGCCATGCTTGTACAGCAAGAGGTTGTCCGCATATGTTAGTATCCTGCCAGATTCAGCCTCCTGAAGCTGCGCTATTTTGTATGTGTAGACGTTAAAGAGTACAGGTGATAATGGCTATACCTGTGGCAATCCCGGTGCTATAGTTCTGATCTCTGATGTCCAGGATCCAAATCTCAGAACAACAGGTCTGGACATTAACACCATTGCTATCCATCGAATTATCCACAAGTCGATGCTGAGTTCACTTAGCAGATGTAATGTATTAGCTGGCCAAAGCTGACTCTGTTGTAAGCATCTTCTATATCAACTGTGGTGACCACTGTTTCCTCCTTTGTCTAAAAGCCCTCATAGATGTCATAGGCGAGGATAGCTGCATTTATGGTCATGTCTCTCCCCGGTCTGTATGCACCTAGACTGAAAGGAAATAGGCCTTTATTTTCCAAATCTAATGACAGTCTTCTAGCGATTATCCTCTCCAGCACCTTACTGTAGATAGACATTTCGTAAGATGATGATATGATAACTCTTGATGTCGGAGGTGTCTTTGCCTGAATTTCACCAGGGGGAGAAGGTAGCTGTGTAGCCATTCTTCTGGTATGCATCCTGTTTTCAGACGTGTTGAAATCATCAACAATTCTCTCCATGTATGATTATGTTTAGCTCTTGTTCTGCTGCGTCTTTGCTGATTATCATGGATTTTGTTTTTTTGGACATTTATATCCAGCCCATGTTCTTTACTTGATTTATTGATGTGATTAATTAGTCTTTGTAGTTCATGTTCTTTTTCTACTAAACGAACAGTGTAATCTGCATATTGTAATCTGTAATCAGTGTAATCTGGTTGTTTATTATTTTCCCATTGATCTTGAGTCCTGGTCTTTCTTCTATATTTTTAGAGATATTCTCTGTGTAGATATTAAATAGGCTTGGTGATAAAATGCAGCTGTCTTACCCCTCTTTTATTTCTACGTATGGTGAGTAGCTGTTTTCACGCCTTATTGATGCAGTATGTTTCCAATACATATTCCTGATCAGTCTGATGTCTTTTCCATCTATTCCTATTTCTTGAAGACATTTTATTAATTTTTCATGTTGGACTCCGTCAAAGACCTTGCTGTAGTCTATTAAGCAAATATAGATACTTTTTTGGACTTCTATATATTTATCTATCACTAGTCGGATACTAAGTATAGCTTCTCTGGTTCCTTTGTATTTCCTAAAACCGAATTTTTCTTCACCAACCTCCATGTTTATCTTGTTTTTAATTCTTTCATGTATTATCCTGAGAAATATTTTAGTTAAATGACTCATTAGACTTATTGTTTTATATTCTGTACAGTCCACATCCCTATGATTCTTAGGTAGTGGTATGAATATTGATGATGTCAGGCCTTTAGGTATGTGGCCTGTTTTATATATGTCATTGCAAAGTTCTGTGACAATATCCACACCAAATTCATTTAGAGTTCTTATTATATCTGCCAGGGAAAGTAGAGAAAGTATTTTTAATCTGGGTTGCTACAGGTTAAACAAAGATGAGATCAGAATAAAATTCTACGAAGGGAACTCTATATGGAAGCACTGGGCAACCTTTTGGGTCAAATTCAGTACTATTTTTTGAAGATGGGATCAAGCATGTTCATTTTTTAAAGTCATTTGGACACCATCTCAAAAAGTCTATTTCATTATTTACAGTTTTGAACAAGTAACATCAAAGTTTATGTAATTTCATCCTTATCACTGATTGGTAATCATAGCTTATACTTACAATTAGGTTAAAATACCTTGGGATTTTTAATTTTCTGAGATCAGTGCACTTAATAATTTTAAATCAGCATGATATTTAAAGTATTAATGGCTTGGCGCACCAGATCTGAGCCCAGGAGTCATAGTTTTACCACCCCTGCTATATTATGATCAAACAAACATAGTATGACATAGTCAGCACTTACACAGATGGATCTTGATTGCTCTCCTCAATAAAACATATACATTCTCGTCGTTTGATCTTCTTTCGCATAAAAGCAAACTCCTTGCTCTGATAAAACATGAAATAAAATAGTCCATTAATAAATTATGTCATAAATGGTACATATATGTGCAAAAACAACAACATAAAGATATGCTTACCTGTCAACTGCCCGTAAATCGCTGTAATTTTTATGGTTTTTTCCAAGCTGTACGGCTTTACACCGGAATTTACGGGTTTTTACGTGAATTTCTGCAGTTCTGTACGATTTGGGTTTTTTTACTAAATTTAGTGGTGACATTGATATTTTTGTATATATTTTAGTGGCAACGATGATTTGTGCAGGTTTATTTACAATAGTGTCGTTTGCGGGTTTTATTTGATCTGGTCTTGGGGTGAAGTATTGTTGGAAACAATGCTTTTAACACACTACCCAGTACTTTAATTATTCTCTATGCTGGGGACGTTGTCTTTATATCGAACTTAGGGAATTTTTGTCCCCGTGCATTGACAGTGTTACTCAGTGTATCTACAGTACACAAATACTAGTAACACATGTATTTTGTTTCTAGGCCTACTATATACATCGTTTAATTTATATTGTAAGTTTTTGTTTTCCTCCTAGACCTAGGTAGTGTAGGTAGGCCTATAGTTAAATAATAGAATATGTTATTTGTCTATGTAGGCCTAAATCTGATCTTTAGACTTATCTTAAACCAATATTTTATTGTCACGTTTCTTTTTAGGAATTACAAACGGAAAATGATGCCGTTGACTGAAAATAAAGCTGCCGCTGCTATAGATGCACGATCCCTTCCGATCACAGATGCACAATCTTCACGAGTCATAGTTGTACGGTCTCCGCCGATAATAGATGCACAGTCTCCGCTATTCACAGATGCACGATCTCCTCTATTCATAGATGCACGATCTCCGCTATTCATAGATGCACGATCCCTGCCGGTTATAGCTGCACAATCTCCACGGGTCATAGTTGTACGACCTCCGCCGATGCACAAGCTCCGCTATTCATAGATGCACGTACTCCGCCTGTCATAGGTGCACATTCTTCGCCGGTCACAGATGCACGATCGATGCCGGTCATAGTTGTACGATCTCCACTGATCATAAATGCATGATGTGCGATATTCATGGATAGTTGAAATTATTGTCGAACGCTTTATAGAGCACTCCAAAAAGTTGTTAAGTTTAAAACGGATCTAAGCATCCATTCTCTGTATTTTGATGCCCCTCAAGCCTTGATGCCCGGTGTAACCGCACACCCTGCATTGCCCTTTTTCACTTCTTTCCACATGAAGATCTGTTTAGGAAGTCTGTTCTAATCCATTCTGAGTACATGACTTCTTCTTCTTCAGCATTCTCAAACTCCTGTTGGATCTCTCTTGTAGCAGGACCATGGTCCTATTAGATTTCCAGCAGGATGTAGTGTAGAGAATGGAAATGCGTTGTGTCGCCGTTTTATTTGCGCCAATGGCCCAACACATATATCTTCAGCGGTAGTACATGACTGATTTACTTACTTCCAATGTCTTCTTATGAAACTTGACACAAATTAGCCTATAGTTTGGTTTCTTTCCTCAATGATTCACTCCTACAGTTTAGATATTCGTAGCCTCTAAAAATTATAGAATAGCCTTTATTGAATAGCAATGTCATACAGGGTTCCAATTTAATATCCATATTAACATATGCTTGTAAAAGTTGCAAAATAAAGAACTAGAGAAGAAATTAAATTCATTTGAAAATAAATGTCTTAGAAAACTCTTACATATTGGTTGGGAAGAATTCAAGTCAATCAAGTAAAAGAAGACATCAAATAGCATTATGTTACAACAACAATAAGAAGAAGACGATGGTCTTATACCAGACATACACTTATAATGAATGAAAACAAGCTGCCATTACAAGCATTAACTGTTCTAATCCATTCTGAAAGAAAAAGAACCACGTGCATCTATATAGTACCATATAGAAAGAAAAAGAAGACCAATATAAAAAAATACTCTTCATAAAAAAACCATCAAAGAGACTATGGGTCTTAACAACATGCAAGAAGTACACACAGTGGTATCACATTGGTGGAGCTAAAGAACTATGACTTTTGTCCTATGCATTGTGTTTGGTGCTGAAGAAACATAGATAGAATTTCACTTAGGGCCTACAGCTTAGTATAACAGTGTTGGTATTATGGTCACAAAGAATTAACTGATGTATTAGAAATAAATCTAAGAATGAAATCAAATAGAATTAGAATTATTGACTGGACAAGTTATTGAACTAATCCAGACAATCTCCTTACCATATTGGCCTCTTTCTCTCTCTCTCCCTCGCTCTCTTTCTCTCATCTGATCTCATTGTTAGGTTTTTTTATGTCTTATTTTGGTATCACTTCTACCTATTTTTGTTAATCTTGTTATTTAATTAATCCAGACAGGAAGGTTGTGGTAGAATACAATGTGTTAACGAAACACAAGGATTTAAAACTTTGACACTAACTAGATATGCATATTATTTTGCTCGTTCAGAAATGTTGACAAGACAAGTTAAATGTTAAGATATAATTTATAACATGTAGTCAGACACGGTACATGCGAGTGAAGTTAATGAAACACTGGACTTTTAGGGCAACCTTGTCTTAAAAGTGGATAATTATAAACAGACAAACAGCTTGTTGACAAGTTAAAAGAATGTCTAGATGAACTATTTGTAAAAGTAAAATTATTACTTTAGGTTTGGAGATGGAAAGTGTGCATTTTTTTACTGAGTAATGTTCCAGGATGTGGGACATTTGAATAAATATTAACTTTATATATACAGGAGTTTAGTGAGGAGAAGAGTTGCTTAATGAAAGCAGTAATAAACTAATTTCAAGATGAAGATTATGTCAATGAGGCTGAGAAACATACAGAGAATGTTAGAAATGGGAGCATTTAGATGGGAGGAAAGGAAAAGTAATTTTTTTGGAAGGCCCCGAAGATCACGCAATCAACACCTGACCGAGACTGAGTCTACATACACTGGGATGGCTGTTGGAACAGAGGACCCTGGGAATGCCCCACGTGCTGCGAAGCCAGTTTCTAATCAAGAATCAAGAAGAGTTGCTCATTAGTAAGTAGAGAGATCATACTACAAGATGGTTCACATGGAACACGATCTCGGTACAATTTCCAGTGTTGTGTGAATGTTAATGTTGCAGTTATAAAGTAGGGATTTAACCGTAGTTTGAGGATCCCAAGTGAAACAACAGCAAAGGATATTACTTGTACTACTTATATATATTATCTGCACCGATGCTGCTATAGAAATAGGTGGAAAAGAACCATGTACAATATGCGTATGCCTCATTTTTTTAAATGATTCTTTATTGAGGGATTTTTTTAGGCTTAACGATAAAATGATTATTCTGCAAGTTTACTGGTGTGTATTTAGTTGCAAATAAAATAAATTTAAAAAAAAATTAACATGAGAATTTTGAGATTCATAGTTTTAAAAAAAATTGATTAAAATTTACAGACTGTATGATCATCACAAAATATTTTGTGATTTTAATAACAATAAACCTATCCATAGTATGAAAATACCACCTGCTTCATATTAGTTACTTGAAATTGTACTTAATAAATAAAACAACTAGGCCTATATAATTCAGAACCAATATTCAACATAGATAATATAGAACTAGAATGTGTAAACAAATTCAAATATCTGGGAGCAAATATAAAGTTCCTGAGATTGTTCAGTCGAGATTAGAAGAAGACTCGCAATTGCAACACTCAAATTAACACAAATGAGAAAGCTATGGCAAAGTAGTAATAATGACACTAAAGTAACCTTTTAAGATCATTTGTTTTCCCAGTGGCAACATATGGATGCGAGATTTGGACTTTTAAACAAGACAGTATCCAAAAGAATATATTCATTTGAAATGAAATGCTACAGAAAGATCCTACGAATATCATGGGCAGAGAAAAAAATACATTGAAGTTTTGAAATTACTGAAACTAAATGAAGGGTGGCTTCTAAATACTATCATAAGAAGGAAGATACAGTATTTTGGACTATTAAAGCGACATGATGGCATCGAAAGGCTGGTTCTAAAAGGCAGAGGGCCAGGTGAGAGAATAAGAGAAGTCCAAGAAGACAATGGACCAGCGACATCGAATAATGTATGCACATGTCTCTAGTCAATGCAGGCCTGCTTGTCTAAAACAGAGAGGCGTTCGTGTGTATATATCATATCCTATTCAGGACGTGGCTATCAACCCAGCATTTTTTTGCTGTAGTGATTATCTAGGCAATATAAATATGTTCAGTAGTTTGCCAGTACTTTCTGAACGGTCCAGCTGCACAATTGCCTGTGGTGGGGATCGAACTCGGTACCTTGGCTGTGACAGATGGGTCCTGTACCACTCCGCCACAGAGTATGTATATATATATATATATATATATATATATATATATATATATATATATATATATATAAAATTCAGGAAATGTGCAATCTTTCACAACTACGCACCTTTGATCACACTAGTCACAAGTTAAAGAATGTAGGGGCAAGTTTAAGTATGTTGATCATTGTCATAGAAAAACAAAATGGAATCCTAAATTGTTTAAAAATATAGCACCCCTCATTAAAAAGGCTTAGTTTTCATGTTAAAAACAAACACTTGAATCTAAAATTGCAATCAAATAATTTCCTTGAAGAAGGTTAAGAAACATTATAAATTTAATTGACTTGCTTATAACCTATAAAAAAAGCAATGACAATTGATTATCATGCATGGACGCTATCTGCCTTCCATGTAATTTCAATTGAAACTACTTTTGCAAAAATAAATTATTTGAATTGATTGTGCGAGACAATATTGTATGAACTAGGGGCCTACATACAAACTTTAAAGCAATTATAGTAGGTCTCTGACTACCCCTTTTCTCACTTCTACCCTCAACCCACATAAAAAACCAAATTGTATAAATAAAACTTCCTCAGTGAACATTAAAAGTGCACATACCAGAAGAATCACTGATTCGATCAGGAGTGAAAAAGATCATTTACATTAACACATAAAACATCAATAAAGGTTTGCTGAATGAATGGGGATTGCATTAAGGTGTTGCAACGTGGAAATCAATAAACCAGGTGTGTCCAGTATTGAAGCTAGCTAAACTGCTCCATTGACCCTTATCTATGGGGCCTACATATTGATATAATGGCTGTTCAATTTCAGGAGCTGTTTTTGTTTCAGTTTGGCACACAAAAATGCCATGTCATTACATCCAACTTTGGCAGTAGGCCTATGTGTATACTAGAGTTGAATTGATCTACAATTTATAATCTGCTTATTTATAAATTTGAGTTATTAGTGAAGGTTAGGCTATTCATCAGCATGCATTGGACAAGACCATAGGTCCATCTCAGATATCCAACAGTATAGCATCTCACAGTTCTAGTTCAGTTTTGATTTATTAGACTTCATATAGGGCCTATCTATTGTTTTTCTTTCTGAATTCTTCCATTTACTCCAATCTCCCCAACTTTGAAAGTGATCATGATTCATAATTCTTTAAATTCTCTGAATGTACAGAGTCCTTTAATATATGTTAGCACAATCCATTCACCATTCTGATAGTGACAATGCTAACCAGCTTGCCAGCTCAGATATTACCTTGGAGCAAACATGAATGCAATTTATCAGGTTATGATTGTGTGTACAGCAATAACCCTTAAGGTAGTCATCATTCAGTTAGCAGCTACAACTTTTTATTACCTTAACAACTTCACCCCATTGCTGGTGAATAATTCCCACTTCAAACTTGAAGACTATATTCCCATTCTCTTATAATACATGCATAATGTATTCTCTGACACCAGCCCCAGCTCTGTTGCAGATTTTGCCTCCATCATAAGACTTTTCATAGTTGTAAAAGTACTGCATGTGTCTTGGTCTACTTCAAACGCTTTCAGTGAGGTCTTTAATGAGTCCTTATAGCACTTCCTTTGGCCACCTTGAGATTGTTTACCGTAAACCATTTTAAACAAAATCTTTGGCAGGCGATAGTCTGGCATACGTACCAAATGACCTGCCAAACGAATATGTGCCTACATCAGGATAGTGTCAATGATGGGAATACCAGATCACTTTACTATAGGCCTACCTACTTTTATTATGAAATTCAAAACAAATTTGAAAAACTACTTGAAATACAAGAAGAATACACTCTAAATGAATTTGAAAACAAAATAAGTGACATTTTCAATAGCTGTGCAAAAAACATGCTACACAAAAAGAGCAGGTAGAAGAAAGAGTATACATCAGAAAAAAACTATGAACATTATCCAAGAAAGTAGTGAAGACACATTAAAAATAGTAGTAAAAATATAACAAATTATAGAAGCTTGTCAAGAGACATTCAAAGAAGAATTAGACAAGACAAGCAAAACTACATAGGGCCTAAACAAAATATGCCTGGAGATAGAAGGGGAGAAAAACCAAGGTAACAGTAAAATAATGTTCGAAAATGCACGACACTGAAGAGACAACACACTTCAACCATCATTAAAAGTGTTGAAAGATAAACAAAGAAACATAATAATAGAAGGGAAACATATCTTACATAGATGGAAGAAATGTTAACAACAAAGGCCATACCTCACAATCAAGAGGAAGAATAGGGGGTAGACCTAGAGTTCGCTGCATCGACAACATCAAAGAGACATTACACCAACACCAAATAACATTCTCTGAATCTGCCAGAAAAGCGAGAACAAGAACATTGTATCTCCCTCGACACCCGTAAAGGGTAAAAGAGGAAGGAAAGAAGAAAAAGATGGAAGGAATACTGCAGTGAGATGTACAATGACACAAGAAAAACAAATCAATAATCAAATATGAAAAAGAGCCAGAACCTACAAAGGAAGAAGTAAGATACACAACAGAAAGTTGAAAGAAAGGAAAAGCCCTAGGCAATGATGGTTTAGAAACATAAATGATACACACAGGGTCGAGGCCGGAATCAAGATTTACCACAAATTCTGCTGTAAAATATGGGAAAGTGGCACATGGCCGGAGAAATGGTAAAAAATCATTAGGCCTATGTCATTAAAAGAGCGTAGAGATACTAAAATGATAATTTATGGAGAAATGTTTCTTTCCCATCATAGTCACCCAATGAAAGAAAGATTCCAGAATCTGTCACAAGGACGGCTTAAAAGAAGCAGCTTCATACACCAGGTGTACATGGGGATGAACATCAGAATAATTTGCAGAAATGGTAGCAGCTCTCAGCTTCCTTGATGACGTTTATCCAAGTGATCTATGGACCAGAGTATATACAGATGGGTCAGCACAGAATGCAGTAAAAAATGGAGGAAGTTGTGTATATGTAGAATACCCAGATGGCACCACTGTTACCACTTGTATACCAACATGGAATTACTGCAACTATGACTCTGAAGTCAAAGCTATTTGTACAGCTGCAGAGAAACTGTTAACATTGGACAGCACCTCAAACCCTATTGTAATACTTACAGATGCAAGGTCAGTACTAGAGGCACTACAATCCAATAAACTTCCAGAGTTAAAAGAAGTATCGTCCATAGTACAAAATAGGTGTAGTTATACTGCAATGGATTCCATCACACTGTAGAATAGCAGGAAATGAGAGATCTGATCTACTCGCCAAGCAGTAGATTCTAACATGCAGCAACCAGATGTACCAATCAGCTATCACCAAAAGAAATTCATGATAAAGGCACAACGAAAGCCTAACTTACCTCCACGGGATGACTACCACCTACTTAAGAGAGAGAAAATAACAGGTCATCATATTTCGACTCACAACTGGACACAATAGACTAAACAGCCATGTATACAAAATTTACAATTGACACAACAGCAAAGTGTAATTGTAAACAAGCCAACCAGACTTCAGAACATAGGCCTATCCTTCAAGAATGTACAAACTATGACACATTAAGGTGTACATACTGGCCTTCTGATACACCAATGAATGTTAAACTTTATGGTACAAAACAAGAAATGAAAAACACTGTCCAATTTATACAATAAACAACACTGCAGATATAGATATTATTAGCGAATGAAAGAAGAAGAATTAGGCCTAGGTATATATATTCATTCTTTTTCCTTTTGCGCTGAAGTTAGCGCATAGGGCAGAGGTCAGATCTCTCCAATTCTGTCTGTTCAAAACTATTCTGTGCAGTTCTTGAAATTCTTTATTTGGTTATAATGTGTTGTTAACTAGATCTGACTGTATGACAATCCCACGATGATGGTGAACACAGGATTTAGGAAATATTAAGGGAACGTAAACGTGAATTTGGCTTATATTATTTCCAGTGTTTTCGTAGCGTCCGCGAATCCATTTTTGCATCACGTGAAACACTGGCAAAGCAATTTTCTTTAGGCATCGCGACACAACCTTATTGCTTATAAAAGACAACTGATTAAGCTTTCTCATTCATTTGTGCATCGGATTCAGAAACTGTATGTTGGAAATACGTTGTGTGAAATTTACAGCAAGCAATTAAACAAGCTTAGGTAAGTGTTTTTCATATTTGCACACGTGTATCGGATTAGTTTTATTGTGACAGTATGTGTAAACCATGTCTAACACATTTAGCAACCATTTCTCTCTTTATATACGAAGTTTCACTATTTTTGGAAGTTACCTGTAATTTTTATTGAATTTAAAAAAAAACACTGCAGATCAGTCACGCATCCTTAGCCATCATCTTGTTTAACGCTATTCCTTCCTTCGGTAATTCTGAAATGTCTCTTATTTAAAGAAATTTACGTTTAACAACTACAATTCTTGCCAATTTGAATTTCTTTAATTCATTTTTAAATGATACAAGTAATAAATCTAAGATTTATGTGTAGAATAATTCAAATTATTGGTACAAGACCATGCAGGGTGCGTGCACTATGCTGCATCTATTGCCATGACGACTTAAGTGTTTTCTTAGTCAAATCGTCCTGCTTCATGTGGATAATTATACAAGAAACACATTGTACATTAAATATATATTGTTTATGAAGTCCAATTACTTATAATTCTCTCATGAATATTCCGTAAAATTCATTTTTATTTGAGAGATGTGTTCTTCTTTCATTAGACCTAATAATAAATCATCAATGTAGAGAATATCAACTGCAACATCTTCCAAACTTTCTCACTTTTTGATATCTTTGTCTCTTGTTGTTTATTATGAAATTTACTCAATTTTCTACATAAGAATATCTACACTACATATATAATAAAGTATTTAATTATATAGGGCTAATTAAACATCATTAATATAGGAAAAAGCTTATTCATAATGATGTCAAACCATTTTGAAAATTTGGTGCATTTACCTACCTAGTATTTCACCCATACCTTTGAAATAGAATTGTTTATGTGATACCAAATGCCAATAATAATAATAATTAAATATTTTTCAGATACAACGAGGGCTGAGATGACAGATTGCCAGCCATATGCATGTTGCCATAAAGTGGAGCAAAGAAGAGATTTTAATTATGCTAATTAGACGCCATTTTTAATTATTAATTAAGTCTGGCTGCGTCGGAAAATTAGCATAATGTAGGTACTTGGACACAATTTTCAAAATAATGCTACATAATTACAAATAGCATAGTTAGATAGCCCTTAAAAATTGCATTCAACGATACCTTAACCAAGTCTTTACGTCAACATTGAAAAAAGTTTTTTTAAAATTTGAATTAATTTCACATCAAAATAGTTTACATGAAACATATAGGAAAATATAAATAAAACTTGTCCCCACAAAATGTAGTCAAGCTGGTAATTTTTAAATTATCTTTGTTATTTCCAATAATACAACACACAAACTATACATATTTTTGTTCGCGAAGACAAGACGCATCTATTGATCCCATTTCTGTAATTTTAAGAAGCAAGCACAACTAATTAATATTCAAAAATGGCAGCTAATTAGCATATTTAAAATATAAAAATTAATTATATAGCAATTAAATATATTTAAATACCACATATTATATATATTTTTGTGTTCGCAAAGGCAAGGCAGATCTGTTTATCCCATTTCTGTAATTTTCAAATGCACGCAGAACTAATTAATATTCAAAATGGCAGATAATCAGCGTAATTAAGATGAAAATAATTTATATAATTATTGAATATAAAATACCATAGAAACTTTATATTTTTGTGTGCGCAAAGACTAGACTGATTAATTACATTTCTATAATTTTAATATGCGCGAAAAAAAAATATTAATATTAAAAATGGCAGCTAATTAGCATAAAATAAACTATGTAAATATAAAATATAATAAAATAGCACATAAAATATATATTTTTGGGTTCACAAAGGCAAGACGCATCTGTTGATTACATTGTGTTAATTTTCATATGAAATTAGGGTTAATAAAATCCAAATCGGTGGCTAATTTGTATAAATAACATTACATTGAGTAATCTAGTTATTAGAATTTTTTGTTGTTTACAATAAAATATTATATAAACTATACATTTTTGTGTTCTGTAAAACTAGATAAATCTGTGGATTGCATTGCCATAATTTTTAAATACAACCAAAGCTAATTAATATTCAGAATGGCTAATTTGCATAATTAATATTTTTTTTCAAATATAGGATTGTTAAATATCTTAGTTATTTATAATAAAATGTTTCTGTGCTTAAAATGTGACAGAACATTCATGGATTATGTGCATAGTGATGTGTTTAGTTAGTTTTGTGAGCAGCTTGTGTGGAGGAATATTATTCATGTGCATTATATTATTCATGGGTAAGTAGAGATTTTATTTCTTCTGTTTTACTCCCCCCCCCCCCCCCCAACAAAAAATCTCCTTATTCATATAATTATTGGTAGCATTATTGTACATAGTCATGTTCTAGGAATAATAGTTTAAGAATTTGTGGGGAAAATTTTTTAACAAGAGTACCTTGTAGGGCCAAATTAGGATTTCTTGATTATGAGCTTAATTTCCATGTCCTGAAGCATGGACAATTTTTTGCATATAATCCTTCCCCCCCCCTCCTTTTTTCCACCAACCACGGGTTTGCATGTTACCTCAGATCATCTATGGACCTTTGGTCAGCCATTACATTTATGAAATTATATTTCTAAATAACTACAAAAGAAGAAAACTGATGTTCACTATGCAGATTTGATAGCAGATAAATGCAAATAATTAGGCCTAGTGACTAGTTATTTACAGTAACCATAGTAATGACTGTGCAATTGAACGACATGCTTAGTTGGTACAGTAGGCCCAGCTATATAATATATTATTCAATACTACAAGCCTAAGTAAATTTGCGATCAGTCTACGATTTAATTGCTACAATGTATTTATTAAGCTTATGCCATAAATCAAACACCAAAACAACAAAACTATATATTTACGAGGCGTGTTCAAATGAAAACGGGACTTGTTACACCACGCGTGATAGAGCGCACTGATATTGATGACATTTTGCACTAGTAATGAGTATCCAATAATTTACATACGGTCACGTGTTCATCTTCCCAGCATGCATATGTGCTGCAGAAGACTGTTAACAATATGGCGGGTGTGATTCCGAACCCGTCCAAAGTGAATCAGCGTGCTGTGATCCAGTTTCTTTCATTTGAAGGATGTCAAGCAGTAGACATTCATCGGAGAATGAAGGCAGCATATGGTGACAAATGTTTGTCGAGGACCAGAGTGATGGAGTGGGTGCGTATGTTTAAAGACGTCGCAAAAATTGTGCAGGAAACATTGGCAAAGAAGAATTGGGAAGTTCTTCATCACCCAGCCTATAGTCCCGATTTATCCCCGTGTGATTTCCATTTGTTCGGACCGTTGAAGAAAGCACTAAAGGGACAGCGATTCAACAGCGACGCAGACGTGAAGACAGCGGTGACCACATGGTTCAGAGAACAGCCACGCAACTTTTTCTCGGACGGCATTCGACGTCTACCTAAACAGTGGGATGCTTGCCTAAATGCATACGGAGATTTTTTCTGATGAACCCAGGTGCATTCTTATTCACAAGTGGTTGCTTTGTTCAATTCCGTTGAAAATATTAAATTGCGTATGATACTTTTTAAATAAATCCACAAGTCCCGTTTTCATTTGAACACGCCTCGTACATTACATGCGTAGAAATCCGACATGGCCAACATAATTAATAGAACAGCCATAATGGCCGCTGACAACTTGTTGTCAGCATGAAATATCGATGTCTTTAAAAATTCTTTTCATCTTCCTGCAATGTCAAACATTCTTAAAAGTACCAAATATCAACATTAAAATGGTCAAAGAAATTATTAAGACTACTAAATGCGTTGTCGTAGGAATTGTAAGTTAATGAAATGGTTATAACTCACATTTAATATTATAAAACAGAACAACAATATGGGCGATATAAGAAAAAAATGGCGAGGTGTTCAAAAATTATTTTTGTCTTCCTTCACTGTCAAACATTCGTAACAATTGCACATATGTCATGTGACGTATTCCTTCCAGAACGTTGTCTTCCCAATGAACTCTCTGAACCTCTCTCTGTCTTGGGCGATGTGGCTTGCATTTTCTAGCGATGTATTCATGTTTTCTTTAATGTCATCAGTCCATCGTCTTCTTGGTCTGCCCCTTCTCCTCTTCCCAGGTACTCTTCCCTCCATTATTTGTCTTTCTAAACAGTTATGTCTCTTTATATGACCAAACAGGCGTAGTTTTCTTTTTGTTATTGTGTTTAGTAACCAACACTCTGGAATATTCAGTGTGTTTATAATATCAGAGTTTCTGATCTTATCCTTCCATGATATTCTAAGTATCTTTCTGTAGCATTTCAGCTCGAAGGTGTTGATCTTCTTTGCCGCTGTTTTACTTAGAGTCCATGTTTCACAGCCGTATGTTGCAACCGGAAAAATAAAAGTTCGTAACATTAGCACTTTCGTTTCTATTTTGTTGTTTTTCCATATGTTTTTCAATCCATTGGAAATTTCTAGGCACAATATTCCCGTAGGTTGCCATTACTTTCGGGAAGGAACAACCGTTAATCGAGCACCGTAAAGAGAACACATTCGTTCTAGTCGGCCATTTTGGCGGAAAATTGCACATATCTATATAAAAATGGTCAAAGAACTTTATAAAACTATTAACAAACTTGTCGCAACACAAAGAAAAGTGAAAAAATGGTGATAACATACCTATGAGCAATAAATTTGTAATTAATTCAATGTATCATGACATTTTCACCAAAAAAACAATGTCTCAATTTCGCGCCAGATTTAGCCGGTCAAGAATCATTCACTTTTTTCAATGTAAACAATAATTTAGTATCGAAATTTCTGAAGAAACCACATTATATCAATAGGTACTTGATAAATGCATAGCCAAATATTAATTGCCAAAATGTGAAAATCGATTACGTAATTTCAGCCGGATGTCCAAGTACCTACATTATGTAATCAACAGGTGCATCTTGTCTTCCAGAACAAGAGAATGTATAATTTGTTAGATTTTTTAATGCAAATAACTTTGATATTCATAAATTAGTGGCTCGGTTCTAAGGCAGGGCCGCAACTTTTTGACAATTATCATTTCATATTTCCTTATATGTTCCTGTTGAGGCAAAAATTAATTTGAAAAAAATTAATAACTTCCCTCAGAATTGATGTAGAGACTTGGCTAAGGTATCGTTATATTGCAATTTTCAAAGGCTATCTAACTGTGGTATTTATAATGTTGTAAACCCATTTTGAAAATTTTGTCCTAATGCCTTATGTTATCTTGAATATCCGATGTTGTAATACACAGTTTGTCACAAACTAGTTCATTTGAATGAAAAATAATTGGATCTAGGTCTTACTGTACGACAATCCCACGATGATGATGAACAGAATCGCATATTCTTCTTAAATATCCGATGCTGTACTACATTGTGTCACAAAATAATTCGTTGGAATAAAACAGAATTGTAACTAGATCACTGTACGACAATCCTGCAATGATGAAGAGAAAGCACATGTGCTATCTTAAATATTCCATGTTGTAATACACAGTTTGTCAGAAAATAATTCGCTTGAATGAAAAAGAATTGGAATGAGCTGACTTCTGTTAAACAAATCAGTCTGGACTTTACGATGTTAGTTGATTAATCCAATGATCGACAAAATGACCCCCAGACTTGATTAGAGAAACACCCTCCATCAATGGTTTTCACTACCGGAAGTCCAATATATACACCCCTCCCAAATATATATATATACACTATATATATATACACTATATATATATATATACACTATATATATACTATATATATATATATATACACTATATATATATATATATATATATATATATATATATATATACACACCCCTCCCAAAAAAAGGCAGCCATCAGATGTTATCAAACTATAGGGCCTAGCCTTTATAAGTCAAGCAAATAAAATAATGCTAAATATCATAAATGCAAAGAATTAAACTAAAATTAGAGATGGAGATAAACGAAACACAGGCCGGTTTCAGATCGGGCAGAGAAACAAAAGATCACATTCTTAACATGAGACTGATCATAGAAAAGTGTAGGGAATTCTCAACTGACCTGTACATGTGCTTCATAGATTACTCAAAAGCACCAGAAACTATGGGAAATTATGAACAGCATGGGTTTCCCAAAACATGTGATTTATCTAATAGAAGTCTTTACCAAGATCAAAAGAATGCAGTGAAGTTAGAGGGCGGTCTCTCAGAGTGGTTTGAAGTACAGAGTTGAGTAAGGCAGGGATGTACACTCTCCCCATACCTGTTCAACATCTATGCAGAAAATATAATGAGGAATGTGAGAGAAGGCATACACAACGCTGACAATCACGCTTTAATCATTGCTATTGAAACATGGACTGTGTATAGACGTCATGTAAAAAAACTCAATCATTTTCATACAAATTGTCTCAGAAAGTTATGAATATCAGATGGCAAGACAAGATTCCAGATACCACTGTCCTTGATAGAGCTGGTATCCCCAGCATTGACACGATCCTGATGCAGACACAGATTCGTTGGGCAGGTCATTTGGTGCGTATGCCAGACCATCGTCTGCCAAAGATACTTCTCTATGGTGAGCTAGAGAAGGGTATACAATCTCAAGGTGGCCAAAGGAAGCGCTACAAGGACTTGTTAAAGAACTCACTGAAAGCCTTTGAAATAGACCATGATACATGGGAAGAACTTGCACAATTTACTTGCAGCCATATTTGCGCAGGATGTTTTTGAGGGGTTCGATTCGCGCATGGAGACATGTGCGGTCACAATAGACCTTGAGGATGCGTACAATAGGGTGTCCTTGGATATCTTGATGCACCAGCTGTTAAATCTTGCAGTTAATCCTTTTGTCATGCGTTGGGTTAGCGTCGCCCTGATGCACAGGGTTGTAGTTCTTAAGTGTGGTAACTAGATATCTGCACCAACGGTTATTAGTCCTGGTCTGCCACAGGGATCGCCTCTATCTCCTGTACTTTTCAATGTATACACAGTACATATCGCTGGCAATCAAATCACAGGTGTTGGCAGAACAATGTCATATGCCGATGATATCTTGGTGTATAGACAGGGCAGAAATCGAGAAGAGTGTGTCGTGGAACTACAGAAGGAGCTGGACAGACTGACAAATTGGTGTCGAGATACGGGAGCAGTGCTTAATCCATCTAAGGCATTCGTGATGTGGTTTTCCTTGAACAGTCACATAGTAAAGACACCCATGCCACAAGTTTCATTGTCCGGGAAAAGTTTAGAAAGAACTAGCACGATAAGATCTGGGTGTGTTTTTTGACAGAAGCATGAGTTTCAGGGAACATGTTGACCACATTATCATAAGGGCAGGCAAAGGCTTAGCAGCAATGAAGGTTATGGCTGCTGCGCAGTGTGAGCAAAGATTGTTATTTCTTTTGTACCAGGGATTGGTTGTGGCTGTGGTAGAATATGCACTGGCAATTCTGACTCTTAGCCAAACTCAGATCGAAAGACTGGATAGAGTCCAGAATGCAGTAATGCATATCATTCTGGGATGTACAAGAGACACATCGACAAGAGCTATGCGATACCTACTTGACTGCCCAACAACTGAGCATAGATTACAGTATTGCCGTGCACGGGTGTACCTTAAAATACATGCAGATAAGGAACACCCATTGCATTCAGAAAGTTAAAGGCAGCAGACTCAAGAGAGGAAGGTCATGGATGGGACATGCTGAGGATGTCATACAAAGCGTGTGCAGATTACAGGATGTGGCAGCAGGTGCTGAATGGATAGGTCTACCCACAGATTTCGAAACTTGTTTGAGAGTAGTAATATCACTTAGCAGGGAATGCAGAGAATGGTGTCCCATTGCTGTGGAGAAAGAAGTGCAGGCTTTAATCAGTGAGAATACCAAAGAGGGAGATGTGATTATATACACTGATGGATCTGTGATTAGGCATGTTCGCAGCGCTTGGGCCTTTACAGCTCAGTGCGCAGGTAAAACGATCACGGTGGACAATGGTGCCTTTGCGGTCACTACGAGTAGTATGACCATGGAGACTATGGCGGTGACCAAGACATTTGAGTGGCAACGCACACAGAAGGTAACGCAGGTCTGCATCTTGAGTGACTCTATGAGTATGATTAAGAAGGTACAAGTGGGTCTCGTTCGCGAACAGTGGATTGAGGCCTTGAGAAAGGCGAGCTTGAAAGTGGTTACATTTATTTTCGTGCTGGGACATGTGGGCGTTCGAGGCAATGAAAGAGCGGATCAACTGGCATTGTGCGCGAATGTGGCACAGGGTGATGGGGCAATGGATCGCGCTTACGTTTTGAACTCCTTAAGAGATATAACACGCGAGAGTGAGACTAATGTGGATGATGATTCCTTTTCAATGGCTAGGATTAAAGATCAGGGATTGAAATGCAGTGTTGCTAGAGGTGAACATTTTGGAGGGTGCAGAAGAATGATGGTCAACCAGCATAGGACCGGTACTGTCAGCAGAAGTGTGATGGCGGATACACTCAAGGAGAGATCGGAGCAACTATGGATGTGTCCAGTTTGCAGTGATGATGATCAGACGAGTAACTAACTAACTAACTTGCACAAAATAGATCTACATGGCGTTCTAAAATTAAAAAGAGTGCATCATCTTGTGAAAAGAAGAGGAATGCAGCAGCTCAACGGCGGAGAGCAGCTAGAAAGTCACGGATAGACCAAGATCCGTCTACAGTCGTCATTCCATGTCCGAACTGTCCAAGCACATTTACAGCTCGAATAGGGCTCATTAGCCATCTACGAACTCATAATCAAGGACATAACTAAAATTGAATTTTCAAAAGTGGATGTAACACATGGTCATCATCACTTGTGATGGACGAACAACAAAACATCGGTGGGCTCGAAATCCCTGAACTATTCTACACAGATGACAATGTGCTTCTTTCTAATGATATAAAGAGATTGGTACAACTAATCAAGAACACAAAGAAATATAGCGAATCACAAAACTTATATTTAAACACACACAAAAACAAAAACCATGTCAACAGATATAACGACCACAAATCAGAATATACAATATCAAGATAGAATGTGTGGATAAATTTGAATACTTAAGAGCAAACATCAACGGTGCAGGAGACTGCATGGCAGAAAAGGAAAAGATTGGCAATAGCATATTGTAAAATAACATGACTGAAAAACATATGGAAAACAACAAAATAGAAACGAAATTGCTACGAACTTTTATTTTTCCAGTTGCAACATATGGCTGTGAATTATGGACACTAAGTCAGCAGCAAAGAAGATCAATGCCATTGAGATGAAATGCTATAGAAAGATACTTAGAATATCATGGAAGGAAAAAAAAGAGAAACTAAGATATTATAAACACATTGAAGATTCCAGAGTGTTGGTTATTAAACACAATAACAAAAAGAAAACTACACCTGTTTGGTCATATAAAGAGCCACAACTGTTTAGAAAGACAAATAATGGAGGAAAGAGTACCTAGGAAGAGGAGAAAAGACAGACCCAGAAGACAATGGACTGATGACATTAAAGATAATATGAATACATCGTTGGAAAATGCAAGCCGCATAGCCCAAGACAGAGTTTATTGGGAAGACAACATTCTGGAAAGAATATGTCACATGACTTTTATTATGCACAAAAAAATAGATATTATTAAGAGATGATAAATAATGATGACTCATAAGAGATGACTCAGCAAAGATAATAATGTTTAGTAGCAAAAATCAAGATTAAACATTTTCGTGAAAAATTGTTTCATTATTGATTACAGATAGGCTAAAAATGTGCACTAAGCACAGCACACATTTCTGTGCTATTACCTTTCACAGACAACATGAACCTATTATGAACAACATAACAACTGTTATTTACCTGTGAATTATGATGACAAATGCAAGTCTGCTTTTAGATGGAATCATTCCATCATCTAAACTCAAGTGATGTGATGGTGAATAATAATGTTGAAACTTTGGAAGCAACACATTCAACATGGGTATCACTTTGTACAACTTATGTGTCTTATCAAGAGAGGGTCCTCCTCATCAACAAGGTGAAGAAATGTCCATAAAGCAAGACAGCGATCTCATTCCATCACAGTGCGAAAACCAGGAGTTTCACACACAAAATTTGTTGATGAGATGGACGAATAATCTTCATTTCATGCTTACTCACACTGTGCTCCATTTGAAGGCATAGTCCTAAGAAAACTTTCATCTCTGGAACTGCTACATCTTTATTCTTCTTCTTCTTCTTTCGTTCACTTGAAACATGTCTATATCTGTAATTCTGTCTCCTGAATAAAACTCACTGTCTTTTGTAGTTCATACAGTGGCCCATAGAGCTTTGATTCCAGTGTTGTTTCCTCTAGCCAATATGTCTGCCTCAGCATTTCATACTCAGAACACTCTTAAAGTATATGTTTGGCACTCTGTTCTGCCTGTTCGCATGTACACATGGCCGTGTTGCCAATTTTGAACTTTGTATACATGTGACTGCGGAGTCGGTTGTGTCCTGTTCTGAGGTGTAGAATTATAACTTGTTCTGATCTGTTTATAATGTGATAGTCATCTTGTGTTGGTGTTTGTGGCTTTCTTATTGACTTTATCATCTGTTTTTTCTGATGGTAGGTGATTGGTATATCTGGTTGGTCTTCAGCAGCACCTTCCTTAGCCAGTTGGTCTGCTTTTTCCTTTCCTGGTATTCCACAGTGAGAGGGTATCCACTGCATGGTTACCCTATACTGGTAAGACAATTCATTAAGTAGTTTTTGCAGGTCTGTTAGTTTTCCAGACTGGAGAGCTTGAAGCACTGACCTTGCATCTGTCAGGAATACCACAGGCTGTAGGCCAGAATTGGAGTTCAGCAGTTTTTTAGTTGCCACACTAATTGCCTGAATTTCTTCATCATAATTATTGCATAATTTCCCTGTTGGTGTTCTGATTGTATCTATAGGCTTGTGTGGATATTCTATATATACACCTGCACCTCCATTCCTCACAGCATTCTGTGCTGACCCATCTGTATATGCTCTGACCCATATATCTTGTGGATATTCCTCATCCAAGAAACTGAGAGTGACTGTCCTTCGCTGCACACTGTTCTGTTCATCCTCGCTTAGTATTTCTTTCACATGGGTCTGAATGTATATTGGCATTCTATGCCTTTCACTCCAAGGGATTTATTCTGATACAGACCTTAAGAGGCTGTCAACTTCAGGCAGGTCTGTAAGTTGTATACGGAGTTGTTTAGCTTGGTGGATAACGCTGCTTCTTTTCAGTCGCCCCATTGCATGATTTTGGAATCTTTTCTTCATTGGATGACTTGGCATACATTGAAACTTTTCTGCTTGAATTAGTACTTTTGTGTCTCTATGTTTGCCAAGTGATTGCATTCTTCCCATTTTCTGCATCTCTACTATGGGTGTTGATTTCATTGATCCCAAAATTATCCTAAGTGCCTGATTTTGCTAAATTCCTCCTGGCTTTTGTTGTTGCTTTGTTTATGTGTTTTTCCTTGCCAGCTTAGCATCAAAAGTAACTCTGAGGTATGTGGGTTGTTTGTCTTCTTTCAAGAGCTCTCCATCTATCTTGATATGACTGTTTTGTTTTGGTGAGAGGATAAAGACTGTAGTGCTGCACTTATCTGTGTTAATGCTAACGCACCATCTATTTTCCCATAAAGTTAGGGCATCGATAGCTCTTTGTATATGTTTAGTGGCCACTGTCGCATGTTCTTCCGTGCACCAGGTCGTCAGCATACATTACCACTTTGATCCCATGTGGAAGTTCAGCAACTAGGTCATTGATGTAAACCAAGAAAAGTGTGGGTGACAGGACACCTCCCTGGGAAACTCCATGACACAGTAAGACTTTCTTGCTCTTGCAACCATCTAATTGTACCCTGGCTCTTCTATTATGCAGGTATGCTTTTACCCATTTGTATATTCTTGAGCTAACCCTGCAATTTTGCAATTTCTTTAAGAGCCCTTCTTTCCAGACCTTATCACAATGCTTTCCTGAGGTCTATCCATGCTGCTAGTACCAGTTTCTAATCTTGGAAGGTATCCTCAATCTCTTGGTAGAGGTAGGCTGCCAGATCTGCAGTAGAGTAGCACTGTCTGAAGCCTGCTTGCTTTGATACCAGAAGGTTTTCACTTTCAAGGTACCACTGCATCCTAAGATTGATTATGCATTCCATTGTTTTGCATAGACAGCTTGTGAGGCTGATGGGCCTGTAATTGGAGACTGTGTTGCCATCTTTTCCTGATTTGAGGAGTGGTATCATTATTGCTTCTCTCCACGCCTGTGGTACATTACCTGTGGATCAACGTGTGTTAAAGATCTGCAGTAGCTTTGCTCTTGCTGCAATTCCCAGGTTTCTAATCATTTCATTGGGGACTTTTTCATTTTCAATTTGTATATTGCATGCTCCAGTTCTTTCATTGTGATTGGTGCCTCCATGACTTCAGGTATAAGTTCGCCTTGTCCAATGTTTTGCTGATTCCCTGTTGTTTGTCTGGGCTAACTTTGACGTTATTGTCTTCTGCAAAGGAATATGCAAAATAATCAGCTGCATGTTTACCTGTTAAAATGTTTCTATCTTTATAAAGTGTGATCCTGGTATTTCTCTCTGTACTTTCATCATTTAGTTGTTTTACAAGTTTCCATAATTTCCTAGTATCTCTTTGTAGGTTCAGCGACTGTTTTTTTCTTTCCAGCCATCTGGCTTGTAACTTGGCTCTTTGAAATTTAGCCTTTGTTTGCTGATATTTGTTGTGATGTTCTTGGCTAGGTCTGTTCTCTACCTGCTGTCTAGATGTTTCCATCTCATTTTGCAGCTTTTCCAGTTCATCATTCTAGTAGGGTCTGTAGTTTTTGCGTTCTCCCCTGGGTATTTTTTTACTAGCAGCATGTAGTATGCATCTATTAAATTCACTCACTGCTCTATTGATTTCTTTGTCCAAGTTCATGCCCTTAGCTAGAAAACTGGTTAAATGCTGGTACATTTTCCAGTCTGCCCTCTTATAGTTCCACCTAGTGAGTGTGCTCCTCATTGTGGTTTTCCAGAAATACTGGTCTGTGGTCACTACTCCAAAGCTGCTTTCCAACGACACATGTGATGTTCCATTCCACGCCTGGTGAGTGGAATGCCAGGCCTGGTGTAGAGGTGGTATGCCATGCTCTCGAATAGAAGGTTGGTGAGTCTGCTGGCTTGTTAATAAGGATAAGATTATTTTCATCCTTCCAGCTCTCAAGTTCCTCACCTCTCTTGTCAATGTGATCGTAGCCCCAGCTCTGAGAGTGGCTGTTGAAGTCACCACACACCATAAGTCTCTCTTTTTCTGGAATTGTGTCTAATGCCAATGGTACTTAATGATGATGAATTATCAAAAACTAGATTATCAAAGAATCAACAGGAGGTCACCATTTTGCAAACTTTGTGGACTAGCTATCCAACAATGCAATGTGTCTCTCGGGATATCGCAAATAATGTAAATCAATTTATTAACAATTATTATTAGGGGTACTGTTTTGTGAAGTTGAAATATTGAAAACTTGGTATCGCAGGGTAGCAATATTTAGTCTAAATCCAAAAATTTCAGGATACTGGTTTCTAGAGGTTAACAAAGTCTTCTTCACTACCACTATATCACTACTACTTATAAGACAGACATTTACAAAGAAGAGACTATATCCTTATCACTTAAAAGACAGATATTAACAAAGAAGAGACTATCACTTACCGTCAGATCAATATTCAAGAAACCTCCCTGGTCTTCAACATCTGTAACTTTGTCATCGTAATGCAGGCTGCGACGGGTCACAGCAGCTGGTGCACTCTGTGTGTTATTCTCCATTGGAGCTACTCTAGCCATAGTGAAATAACTGTGTGAATAATCTGTGTCCAGGCTTTCATTGCTTGTAAGAAGAAAGAATATGAATAACACTACAGGTCTGTTAATTCTTCACTTGAATTAATAATAAGTGCAGATGTGTTACATATGAGATCTAATTTTAAATAAAAATAAACAATAATAATTATAAAAATGTATAAGATGTTAAATAAACATTGAACTGTGCATTTGCTGTTAATGTACATGCTCTTACACAGGTTAATCAAGTGTTGTGGTACTCTGTATAGCTATAGTGTTACCTATAGTTTTGTTCTATCCATTATGCCAAATGTTTTCTCTTGGTCTACGAATGCTAAGTATGTCTTTACTGTGTTCCGCCGCAAATGTCCATGGACACTTCAAGTATGGAATGACCACCATAGATGGGTTTTTGGTCTACCCATGAGACTACTCTCTGCTGTTGAGATGCTGTATTTTTCCTGTTTTAACAAGGTGTTGTGTCTTTTTTTTTACTGAAGCACTATTTTGTGCATGTTATTCCATGTATCTTGATTTATTTCAGTCTTTCAGTGAGGCTTTTAATGAGTCCTTATAGAGATTCTTTTGGCCACCTTGAGATTGTATGCCCTTCTGCAACTCACCATAAAGAAGTGTCTTTGGCAGACAATGATCTGGTATTAGTACCAGATGACCTGCCCAACGAATCTGTGTATGCATAAAAGTAGTATCAATGCTAGGGATACCATATCTGTCAAAGACAGTGGCATCTGGAATCTTGTCTTGCCATCTGATTATAATTTTTCTGAGACAAGTTGTGTGAAAGTGATTGAGCTTCCTCACATATCATCTATATAATCATGTTTCACCAGCGTATAACCCCCATCGAGGCTAACTCCTTGACGTGGAGATGGGGCTTACTCCAGCCATCAGAGGCTGGAAACTAAAATAGGTCGGGCCAACCCAATATCGAGCAGGGTCACAGTCCTGCCCAAGCAAGCACAGGTGCTGAAGTCAGAGATGCCAGGCCGAGAGGCGCATTAGCAACCATGGTATCATGCAAACCGAATAGTTGACATGTCTGCACGACAAAATTATAAAAATCGTCATGGTGCTCGCCCTGTGAAGTTCCCCCAGGCAGGAGCAGTGCCGGATTCTGAACCTGGACAGAATCCACCCCCAGCTACTGGAGGTCCCTCTAGTCTACCTTGTGGAGCCAGGAGAGGAAAGCGACTGGCCAACCAGACAGGATGAAAACCCCTCTGAATATTATGCACTGGAATGGAGAGGGAGTTAGAAATAAAAAAACCGAACCAGAAAACACCTTGCACCAGAAATAAATTAGTATTTGTTGCATACAGGAAACCCATCTCAATGAAAAAATAACATTCAAAATACGAGGGTACCAATGCTTTAGAGTAGACAGGAAAGATCGGAGGAAAGGCGGCATACTAACTCTGGTCAAGGATAACATCAACGCCATAGAAACGAAAACACAAGAGGAAGGTGCCGAATACCAGATGATTCACATAAAAGAAGACAATTCCCTTGAACTGGACATACTAAACTTCTACTGCCTAAATGACATCCCACTAAACATGACCAATATTAACATCCCAAACAAACACTTTCTGGTAGTGGGAGACTTTAACAGCCACTCCCAAAGCTGGGGATATAACAATCTAGACAGAATGGGAGAAGAGATAGAAAGTTGGCAAGATGATAACAACCTAATCCTCCTGAACAATCCACAGGATCCACCAACTTTCTACTCAAGAAGATGGCATAGCACCTCAACCCCAGACCTGGCATTCTGCACCTCAGAACTGGCTGGAATATTGGAAAGAACAATAGGCAAACAACGTGGTGGCAGTGATCACCATCCAGTTATCATCCAAGTGAACAAATCAACAATTACAAGACAACTAAGGCAAGATGGAACAACAAGAAAGCAAACTGGCACATATATAAACATAGAGCAAATCTACTTACAAAAGATATAAAATTAACAGGCAGAGACATCAATACTATTATCATGGAGTTTAATAAAGGAATACTTCAGGCAGCTAAGGAGACAATACCAAGAGGAGCAAGGAAGAATTATGTACCATATTGGACCAATACACTTCAAAAACTACAGGAAGAACTGACTGAAGCACCAAATATGGCAGAGAAGCAACCATCACAACAGAATCACATCGCTCTACAAAAAACCAAAGCAAAGTTCACTAAAGAAAAGATAGAAACACAGAGAAGAAGTTGGAGGGAAAAAACTCAAAAATTAAATTTTGAAAAGTAAGGGAGAAAGCTGTGGAAACTAACCAAGCAAATAAATGATGATAGCAATACCCAGCGACAAAAAATTATGTTGGAAGATTCAGGTAAATTCCACTCTGGCAAACAAGCAGCAGACAAGCTTGCGGAATCTTACAGAAGAGAAAGTACAATTACCATCAATACATGTAGACAACGAAGCATTCATCAAGAAATGAATAATGATAAGAACAACACAAACTGCCCAGACATCATGTCCAAATTATTCACAATAGAAGAATTACAGGCATCTATAGGGAAACTAAAGGATAGAAAATCACCAGGACTGGACGGTGTCACCAATGAAATGCTTAGGAACCTAGGACAGGCAGCAATGTATCAATTATTACAGAAATACAACTATAGTTGCGAAACAGGCAATGTACCACAGTCGTGGAGAGAAGCGTTTATGTGTCCTATTATTAAAAAAGGCAAGGAAAAATAGAAGCCAGACAGTTATAGACCAATAAGTCTAAAGAGTTGTGTCTGCAAGACGATGGAAAGGATGGTCAACAGAAGACTAAAGTGGTACCTAGAATCGGAGAAGCTATTGGTGCCAGAACAAGCTGGGTTTAGAGAGTGTAACAGCACAGAAGACCAAATAACATTCCTGTCCCAGATCATAGAAGACGCATTTCAAGAAAAGAAAAAAGTTTTCACCTAATGGATAGATCTTCAAAAAGCTTTCGACAAGGTCTGGAAAGATGGACTGATAATAAAGCTGCAAAGAAATGGAATAGTGGGCAACATGAGCACGTGGATCCGGTCCTTCCTACACAATAGGAAAGCAAGAGTCACCATGGAAGGATACAACAGCAAAAAAGGTCTCCTAAAACATGGAGTTCCTCAAGGCTCAGTATTGTCTCCAATTCTGTTTCTTGTCTTCATAAATAATATAATTTGTGAATTGCCACGAGGTGTAAAAGCTGCAATGTACACTGATGACTTTGTGGTGTGTAGAAGAACATCTAAAGATCGCCAACAAAAAAATACAAAAGACAGCAGACATCATAGCAGCATGGGCAGATAAATGGATGGTAAAGATAAATGCTGAGAAATCTTCAACAACACTCTTCACACTCTCAAATAAGGACAAAGCAGGAGAGATAAAACTCAGAAATGTACATATCCAAACAGAAGACAAGCCAGTGTACTTGGGCACTACGCTAGGTAAGAGATTGACATGGAGGCCTCATATTGAGAAAATAGAAGCAATGGCAAGAAAGAAACTTGCCTTCCTGAGGAAATTGGCAGGAACAAACTGGGGGGCCAATGAGGCAACTTTGAAGGTATATACTGGTGAAATTAGACCAGTACTAGAATATGGATCAACAGCATGAACTTCAGCAGCCAACTCCCATCTACAAGCCCTGAACAAGGTACAAAATCAAGCACTTCGCCTTATCACAGGTGCCATGAAGACCTCTCCCATAAATGAAATGGAAAAAATTACAGGCATCACCCCCTTACCATACAGGCGAGACACTAAGACCATGGTACATGCAGAAAAGTACAAGAGCATGCCAGCACATCCAATGAGGACCAGACACAGTGACCTAGCCAGTGGAAGACTGAAGAGGAGCAGTTTTATACACCGATCCAAAAAACTAAACAGAAAATATAAGGATGAACTACCAGACATAACAAGAGAGATATCACCAACACTTTTTCCAGTTCCGTGGGAACAATACCCAAATCTCACTATCAGAACCACCATAAACAACTACCACACTATGATAGAACTGAATAATCTTCAAAAGAAAACAATAGTATGCAACATTATTGAAGATATGTACCCCACAGAAGCATAGATACAAGTATGTACCGACGGATCAGCAACCAGAGCAGTAAAGAATGGAGGTGCTGGCGTGTACATAAAATATCCAGAAAAAGAAAATGAATCCACATGTTCACCAACTGGAATATTCTGCTCCAACTACTCTGCAGAAGTACAGGCTTTAAACATTGTTGCAGAAATAATTAAAAACACAACAAGCCAATGCCAGCAGGTGGTATTTCTTACTGATGCTATGTCTGTCCTACAAACCCTTGACAGCGATAAACTGCCAAACCTGAAGAAAGCCATGTGAGAAGTGAGCATCCAAAGAAGGGTAGTACTACAGTGGATACCATCCCACTGTGGCATACCAGGAAATGAAGAGGCAGACAGACTGGCAAAGGATGGAGCAACACAGGAACAAAAAGACCAAGAAATCACCTACCAAGAAAAGAAGACCCTCATCAAAGCCATCAGGAAAGTCGACCACCCAAAAGACAATTACCACTATCTTGACAGAGCAGAGCAGGTTATTATCTTCCGCCTCAGAACAGGACATAACAGATTAACCAGCCACTTAAATAGACTAAGATTGGTCCCATCACCACTGTGCCTTTGTGGGCAGGCAGCACAAATAGCTGAGCATATCCTGTAAGACTGCAATAAACTAAACCAGTTAAGGGAAGAACACTGGCCCACAGAAATGGATATCCACAGAAAGATGTATGGGAGCACTGAGGAGCTTTCAAATACAGCATCATTTATTAAGAAAACAGGACTTGCTGTGTAGACATGTCAAACTCCAAACGAGAAGAAGACCAGTGTATAACAGCACTGGAAATACCACTGCTCTGTAAACTTTCAATTTAGTCTGTAGGTTAATGTCATTTCTATGCCACACATTTGATGTCTACTTACAAGTCCAGATCTCCTAAAGTATCATTCAACATAGCAGTGAACATGATGCTCAATAAGGCAGGTGCTAATACACTCCTGTTTAACTCCATTAAACAAGAAAAGTTGTAGATCTCTCCATTATCCTGAACTCTGGCTTGCATGCCATCATGAAATTGCAGCACCATTGTGATAAATTCCTTGAGGGCAACCATATTTTGCCATCATCTTCCACAGACCCTCTATACTTACTGCGTCAAATTCTTTTGTTAAGTCTATGAATGTTGGAGCTACTCTGTGGTCACAGTGTTGTTCTTAGGCCTATCATAGTGTATATTATAGGCCTATATCATTGTGTCAATGACAGCAACAACATGATGCATAAGGTAATCAGGGGGGAAAGTGTTGCACTTTTCATGTTTTTGCATATTCTGACAACTAGTCTTAACTACGAGAGACCAAACTGCCATCAGTGTATAGTTTATCCATCCATCTAACATTAGTGAAAGTATTGAAAACATACAGCTACAAACATACAGTAGAATTAAATTTTTTGAACATGTTTTTTAAAAATCACTTTGCCCTGCGTTTTGGGGCAAAGTATCACAGATATAAAGGTGATACAAACTATTATAACATTGAGGGAGATTGCCACAGCAGCATATCAAGTACACCAGCAATGTGTAAACTTGTGCTAAAGAATCAATAAAATAAATAGATTGACCTAGTTTCGTACCTTTAATATGAAAAAAAAAGTTCAACTTTAAAGCTAATAATGTTTTTGTAAAGTTGGATGAACAATGACAGCACAAGACAAAAGAAAAATAGTGACAGCAGAAATGACATATATACGAAGAATACTTGGAGTGTCATTAAGAGATAGAATTAGAAATGATAACATCAGACAGATATCAAAAACAATACCAGTATTGGAACACATCAACAGACAACAGATCAAGTGGTTTTCACATGCTTCCAGACTACCAACAGATAGCATGCCACAAATGGCCATGACACATAGACGTAACAGCTATAAAGCCAGAAGCAGACCTTGTAAAAGATGGATCACATAAATCAAAGAAGGCACAGGAACAACAAGCTTACAAACAGCACACAAGAAGGCCATCTCCAGAGAATTTCACCCCTGACACCACAAGGTAAATAAGGGCAACAGTGTATAGATAGATAATCATTATAACCATATATATCTGTCTCCCTAGATTTAGATTGGCAATTTCCTCATGACATTGCTTTTCTTGAATGTCATTTTGAATGTGCCACTTTGCCCCAATAACGTGTGACACCTTACCCCAAATCCACATTTGTAGCAACTATCATAAATTCTGATGAAAAAACAAAGTAGCCTGACAAGATAATGTGCTTAATTACGCAACAAACTGAAACATATATTTTAGAGTAAACATTTTTTTAAATCATGATAGTAATGATAACAGCAGACAGAGTGCGAGAAGTTGCAAAAACATAGATCAAACTTAGTGAAAACATATTATTCTGCATTATTGGAAATTGACTCATTCTTGACCTATAAAACTTCATTGTTTTAAAGATTGGAATGTTAGCATCTGATCTAGCCACGTGCGGTATCGGAAGAACCCATAGATTCAGAAAAAAAACTGCCATGACATTTTACTCTGTGCATCTTTTTACCCCAGGCTACCTATATTTTGACAACATATTTTCATAGTGACATTTCATGAATAATCACCAAATATAATCTCATGATTTAATTGGAAATTTGTGGCTGAATAATAATCAATTAATCAATATTATATATGGCTACTTAAACTATATTGACCTACTTATAGTTAGGCCCCTATCAAAATTATATAGGACCTAGACTTGGTTATTTTATTATAAAATATAAAGTAGGTCTACATCTACCCTATTACTAAAATACTGATTTAAGGCTATAGGCCTAACTAACTAACTTTAGTTTTAGTGGTAAACTACAGAAAATAATACAAAGCTATGTACTAATATTGAGCGGGGTAGACAAAACCTTGAATGCAAAACACAGCATTGGTTTCTTGGTTAGCCCATATAAAGTGAAATAATACGGATACAAATAATAGAGGAAGAAAGAACAACCACACTAATCCAAATATATGCACCTTGCAATGACAACAACAAATTAGAAGAAACAACTGAATTTTTTGAAAGTCTATCAGATGTCCTAAACAAGATTAGCAACAAAGACAAGTTATACATCATGGGTGATTTCAACAGGAGAATAGGGAAGAAAAGAATTCAGCCTAAACACTGCTTAGGCAATTTCAAGGACATAATAATGGGAAGAACTGATCAATATATGCCTAGAACATGGACTGCTAATAACAAATTCTTTTTACCAACATAGACAAAGCCACATACAAAAACATGGTATAAATGGGACATTACAATTATCCCAAATTGATTTCATTCTTGTTAGACATAAGCAAAATAGCAACATCACTGATGCAAGAGCTTTACCAAACATAGACATTGACACAGATTACATACTTGTTAAACTCACTGAGAAAAGAGAACACATGAGAACAACACATAGAAAAGAAACAAAACAAAGACAGGACAAAGTTCTAAATTTCAAAATTCTAGAAGAAACAAAAAAGCAATGAGCTGTATAAAGAAATGACTCAAATTTTTCAAAGCCTACCTAAAGAAACTGATACCATCCAAAAATAATGGGATATTTTCAAAAATGCAATGACAAAACAACTACAGAATATATGCGGCACAAGACGTTCCAAGAAAACATCATGGTGGAGTGTGGAGATACAAAAGGATGTGCAAAAGAAAAATCAATGTTTCCAGAAATCGTTAAAATCCAAACATCATGACAACTATCTACAATATCGACTAGCTAGAAAAAATTCCCCGCATGTAATCAGAGAAGCAAAAGTTAATTCATGGAAAAATACAAATAAGCTAGGAAGGTTACTGTAGAAAACTGTCAATATAAAATATAGAAAATAACAATAAAACAAAGAACAAATACAATTGTCAAAATCAGATTTTGTCGGATATCCTCCGATATTTGGGTTATTTATATTCATGGACAAAGTATGGAGAACATTTAACTGGCATATGTAAATCAAACCCAAGAGAATTTTTCTAAAGTATTAAATCAATGCAAGTGAGAGAAGAGAGTTATAATCCCATAACAATCATCAATGATAAAATTGGCAAACCCTTAGTGAACAGCATAAAGCAAGATGGAAAGAATACTTCCAGGAATTATACAATCCAACCATCAAAACAGAATATAAGCTCACCATTGATCAAAAAGATCTAGAAACCACAGAATCTACTACAAGAATATACTAAATCAAGTTGGAGTAGGGCGCCCTTAGATTGTCTAATGGCCTTCAAAGTAATAATAATACTCGATATAGAATGCAGGAAATGGCGTCAGACAGTGGTGGAGACAGAGGTGCTCGCTCTGTTCTGTGAGAATTCCAGGGAAAGAGATGATTATACAGATGGGTCAGTTGAGAGGCACATCAGGAGTGCCTGGGCCTTAAAGGTGGCGGGAGACCATCAAATGTGGTGCTTTGCTCAGACGATAAGCAGCATGACAATGGAGATTTTGGCAGTAACCAAAGGGCAGACATTTTGAACGCCCTATGGGAATACTCACAAACAAATGACTGTATAAATGGCAATGACTCTTGTTCCATGACTAGAATAAGGGAGATTGGATGATAGTCCGTCGTTTCTAGGTGGGACGTTCTAAAAACCTGTGTTTTACGTAAGTATAAAAATACTCCATAGCGAATAAGGCCTAAGTTAAGTATTAAATTAGTATAGGCCTATATATCTAAACATACTATTTATATTATATAGGCCCTAGGTCTATTACTATGTTATCATAACATTTCTCTCATGTTAACTGTTATGCAAACAATGTAAATGTTAGCATACTGTTATGTTAGTTACATTTCTCTCATGAATTGAACAGCTCTGAATACATTTAATAATTTCTCCTTTTAATTTTATTTGTTTAAATATAGTATACCTACTCAGAATGAACAAGTATAAAAGTAAAGTATTCTATCTTCACTTAGGCGTAAGTTATAGGCCAAACATTTATGCCAAGGCCTGCTAGCAGAGCACAGGGGCCTATCTGTTAGTGAACTTGCTTACTATCACCAAGTTACGGCGTGACAACAGGTTCTGGTACATCCGTACAAAAATAAATATTCCGCCTTACAGGACCTCAGTCACTAAATGGGTACCTACCACATGAGTTAGAGAAGGTAAAGACAGCAAGGAAGGGAATTTGCCACTGGATCTAATAGCTGCTGCAGCTTAGTATATGATGAATTATCTTCATCCGTGACAGGATTCTGCCCTGGGACCTAAAACTCTAGGTACTTGGACAAAAATTTTCAAAATAATGCTAAGCATTAAAAAATAATGTAGTTAGATAACCTTGAAAATTGCAATTCAACAATACCAAGTAATTACGGCAATCCTGAAAAAAGTTATGAATTTTTTTCCAGATTAATTTGACATCAAAATAATTTACTTGGAACATATTCATTCATTCATTTTCCTTTTGCGTTTAAGTTAGCGCATATGGCAGAGGTCAGATCTCTCCAATTCTGTCTGTTCAAAGCTACTCTGTGAAGTTCTTGAATAGTATGAATATTGGTTGTTTTACTTTCTCTAAGTATTGTTCTTCTGAGTGTTTATTTTGGTCTACCCCTTGCTCTTTTGCCTGTAGGTATCCATTCAAGAGATTGGTGGTGTATTTTGTTGGTGTCTGCGCATAGGACATACCGATGTAGGACCAACAGCATTTTCTGATAACATCTGTAATGAAATTTTGATTTCCGGTAGATGGAGGGTGTTTCTCTAATCAAGTCTGAGTCATTCCGTCGATCGTTGGATTAATCAACTAGCATCGTAAAGTCCAGACCAATTTGTGTAACATGAAACATATAGGAAAATATAAATAAAACTTGTGATCACAAAATGTAGCAGAGCTGACAATTTCTGAATTATCTTTGTTATTTTCAATAATACAACACACAAACTATATATTTTTGTGTTCGTGAAAACAAGATGCTTATGTTGATCACATTTCTGGAATTTTCAGATGGACACAGAACTAACTGATATTCAAAATGGCTGCTACTTTGCATAATAATAATGAAAATAATTTAAATACTTATTAAACATAATAAAATACCACATAAACTAATCACATTGTTGCTGTGATTCTTAGAAGCATGTGCAACTAATTAATATTCAAAATTTCGGCCAATTTGCATAATTAAAACAAATGTTAATGTTTAAAAAAATTAACTGATGTTTTCAGTAAGTCCAGTCCTTATATTAAAAGTAATAAAACTTTTATTAAAAGTTACATATATAAATAGAAAAATGATTAAAGAGCAAAAAAAATCTAGTTGCAAACTTGAAAAACGACGACACCAATATGTAAATCCTACTTACTTCCAAATTACTACTTACTCTTTAGCTTAGGCTACTTAATTTTATATTTTATAAAATTATATTATTTCTGGCTTTCTAGCCCTAGTAGAAAACAACTCAGGCATGAAAGATTCGATCATTTCTAAGCCATAGGTCACTTATTACGAGCCATTTCACATTAACTATATTTGGACAAAGTCCATATTTTAGTTAAACTTAACGGTTACTCTTTATATAAGATATATACTCTTAATCTTTCATATAACTACTATTTCAAGGCGCCATTTTACGTTGCTTATGAAAACAAGACATAAATCCCAACAACCAAATGGAGCTAAGGAATAACATTGTATCAATCTATATGATTTAATTTAAAGAATATATAAGATATACGTGCAATGAGAAAAATTAGTACTTGGCATTGGAAGAGAATGATAAGTCATGCAATTGTGAATTTATAATATAATACCAAAATAACAAGTTCTCCTAATGTGTCGTACAGCTTTATCACGGTGGTTTTTTTTCCCCGTTAAATAAGTAATCTCCCTTTTTTAGTGAATGTCGTTGCTAATGACGCTTTTGGGTGTGTAAAAAGTCATGTCGGTTTCTATGGTTTTATATAGCACGGAAAACACGTTGCTACTAACATGCAAAGATAATATGCGCTAAAAAACTGTAATAATATGATACAACATAAGTAGTTCTGTAATTGTGGACAGTTTCACTGCTGCAAACGTTGTAGGTTTAAAGATATTTTAATGAAAAGTTTGATTATAAAGTACGATTTGTTAAACTGTAGGATTTGATGTATCAATCAATCAACCCGTAACTCTTCAGGGTCGTAGGGGTATCACATTGGATGCTTCAGCGCACAGAGTCATCCAGCGAATTCTATCCTACGCGATGTGGATTACTATTTATTCGATGTATGGTCTTTTCTAATCTTGAGTGCAGAATCGAAAATTCAAAAAAGAATTTATTGAATTTTTGTATAGGCTATATATTCTAGATATGAAAGAAGTGAATTAATGAAAGAAGTCCTAAAAAGGAATAATATAAAAACATGACAGAAAGTCATGCATACAACATAATATTGTTGTAACAGTGTCGTAGATATGATTACCTTAAGGAGAGGGTTTTAACGTAATTTTTGTTAAAATAAGTCTTCGCACATTAAATTACAATATTTGATGGGCAATTGTAATGCCTTTTTGTGAGAAATCATCGAGGAAGTGGTTTTAAGGAACATTTTGGCTAACTTCCAAGTACTGAAAGCCGTATTCAGAGTTGATAAGAGAGTGCTTTGAACACCACAAACCCCTCCCGTATCTACGGGTCTGCGTGTTAACTGGAGTAATATGATAATATTTAGCAGTACCGGGTACAGTGTTTCCTATTATTGAATGTGTAAACGGAAACACGGGCATAATTTTCTGTAGATGTATTCCATATTTGCATATGACGTGCATTTGTAGTTCATTGTTTCCCTATTCCTTTTACAAGTATATTAGTTATGTGAACAGTCAACTGTCTACCATTGTCATACTTCTTATCTAGCATTCCATCATAGTATTCATTTTACTCTATGTTCAGGAACATTTTCTTCAATAATTAAGCATTTTATATCCAAGTCTTCGTGGAAATTGCAGTGATTCGTCTTTCTGTCCGTGAAAGATACTTAGGGCCTGTCTATAGTATTGCATTTCGAATGCTGATATTGTCTTGTCCATTGAGAATGTCATAGTGCAAGCCATAGATGATTCATATGTGATGCGTTTTGTAAGGCTATTACTAAGAACTTCTAATAGAGCAATGTTCTATATTATAATTATATATCTTTGAGTATTGTAGTTGGGTTTTCATTGTTGTTCTTTGTCAATGACTTTTGCAAGTATTAGTTCACCTCTGGTTTTGAAACATTTTGTCTCCTCTTTTGTTTTGAGAATATTTCGAGTCTTGCTACGATCTTTGACACACACAGATATATATATATATATATATATCAATCAATCAATCAATAAAACCCATAACCCTTCAGGGTCGTAGGGGTACCACATTGGAAGCTTCAGCACACAGAGTCCTCCAGCGAATTCTATCCTCAGCGATGCGGATGAGTGTGGAAATATCTAGCCCTGTCCATTCCTTGATGTTGTCCGTCCATGTCTTTATTTGTCCTCCTCTGCTTCTTCCACCCTCGACAGATCCCTGCAGTATTGTTTTTGACAAGGAATCGTGCCTGCATACATGTCCGAACCATGCTAATTTTCGTCGTTTCACTAGTAAAAGCAATGGCTCCTGGACACCTGCACACATCTCTACTTTATTTCTTACGTACACATTGGTCTTATGTTCCCTATAGGAAATTCGTAGAATTCTTCTGTATCATTTATACTCGAAAGCCTGTAATCTGCTCTCCATGTCCGCAGTGAGTGTCCAACTCTCACAACCATACAACACAACGGAAAGCACCAGCGACCTATACAGTTTGATTTTCACTCCAACACTGATGTTGCTTTTCCAAATCACAGTTAGCCTTGACAAGGACGCTAAAGCCATCCCGAGCCTTATTTTTAGTTCTGCTTTGCATTTACCATCGCTGCATATACTGGATCCGAGGTATTTGAAGGTATTCACCTCTTCAAGCTTATGTCCATTCATCATGATATTAGTCTGGTTTTCTGTGTCTCTGCTGTTTACCAAGATTTTGCTCTTATCTGAATTGATTTCCATTCCGTACTTGCTGGTAACTTTTTCTAACTTTGATGTTAATTCTTGCAATGATTGTTCTGACCCAGCTATAAGATCAATATCATCAGCGAAACGCAAGTTGCAAATAGGGCTACCTCCGATCGATATAGACGTGTTGTAGTCATGCAATGTCTCTTGTATGATGTGCTCTAAGTATATGTTAAAAAGTACTGGGGACATTATGCATCCCTGTCGAACTCCCACAGTTGTTTTGAAGAACTCTCCAATTGTATTGTGTGACAAGACAGCACTATTTGCATTTTCGTACAGAGCTTCAATAATGTCTATAATTGTGGTGTCAAAATTAAATTTCCTCAGTATGTGCCACAGACCATCATGCCAAACACGATCAAAGGCCTTTGTAAAGTCAATGTAGTTGTGGTATAGATCACGTTGGTGCTGAATATGTTTTTCGATTAGTGTTCTGATGTTAAATATTTGTTCAACAGTGCTTCTGTTTGCTCTGAAGCCAGCTTGTTCTTCTGCAATTATTTCTTCTGACTTGTGTTTTATTCTGTTAAGTAGTATTTTGAGCATCACTTTACTGGGGTGTGTTATAAGGCTAATTGTTCTGCAATTTGTACACACTTTCAAATTTCCTTTCTTAGGAATTGGTATTATTAGTGATTGTGTCCACTCAGTGGGCCATTGTTTTGTGTTCCATATATTTTGGCATATTTTGGTCATAATATTTACCACATTAATGCCCCCTTATTTCAACAATTCTGCTGGAATGTTGTCTACACCAGGTGACTTCCCTCCTTTCAATGTTCGTATGGCCTCTTTTATTTCATCTATTAGAATTTCTGCATTTCCTATTTCTCTGTTGTTTAGTTCAGAATTCTGTAATATCGTGTAGTCAGGATTACACTTGCAGTTATACAGCTCCTTACAATACTCTGTCCATCTTTTCACTATATCTGTTGTTTCATTGAGTATCTCTCCGTGTTTGTCTTGTATTGTAGATATCTTTGGTCTATTTGGCTGTGTTATCTTTCTTAGAGTGTCGTATGCTACCTTGCTGTTTCCGCGTTTAATACCTTCATTGATGGTTTCGCATTTTTCCTCTAGCCACACTTCTTGTGCTTGTTTCATTTTCCTTCTGATGTTTTTGTTTATTTTGCTATATTGCCCTGACATTTCAGGGGCCTCTTTCTTAATCTTTTTCATTTCCCTCCGTTCGTCACACAATTTTAGGATGTCATCTGTTACCCAAGGTTTGTGTGTTATTCTTCTTGTCCCTAGTATTTCTGTTGCTGATTCTAATAAAGTTCCTTTCATGGTTTCTGTGAGAGAGTTAACATCTTCATTTACAAGGTTTAGAGCTGCAAATTTTCCTCCCACTGTTGCCTCAAATATCTCTGCTATTTCTGGATCTTTCAATTTTTCTTAATTAAATCTTAATCGTGTGCATTTGTTTTGCGTATGATTCCGTAATTTGTTATACTCTATCATATGTAAGCGTTGTGATATGAAGTATATTGGTGAGACTGGTAGACGTTTAGCAGGTAGATTCGCCGAACAATTGAGAGATATCACGAATCATCGTGACTCCCCAGTGGCTAATCATTTTAACAGCCCGTCACATCATGGTAGCTCTGATGTCTCTGTAACCGGTTTGTTACATTGTTATACCGGTGACCGGCAACGTTAGTCCTTGGAATATCGTCTCATTTGTCATATGGGAGTCTTGCAACCACACGGAATGAACATTAATCACCGTTTTGTTTGAGTTACCCACCTTTTCTTTATACCCTCTACTCCCGTATTGCACTGATTCTTGTAATTATTTTTCTCTGTACACTTTCGTGAGTAATTATTATTTTGTGTTTGCCGTACTTCTCTATAATTCTTTTATGTCTTCTTTCGTTTGTGTATGTCAATATGTGATTATTTTGTACTCTGCCATTATGTTATTGTTAAATCATTTACATATTTAGATTTTGATTTCCTCGTTTTTATTGCAGTTGTCTCTTCGATGGGTGCCCACACATGTATAGTTATTTGTATATGCATTTCGTTTTACATGGTTCTATGTATCCACACAATTACTTTGGGCCACACATTTGTATGTATACATATGCAGTTGTTATAGCATTATCTTTATGTGAACGAACGTTTATATTTACATTGATATATGTATATGTTTCTATGTGTACGAATGTTCATGTTATTGTTTTTATTTATGTGAGAAAGTGTTTATATGGATGAATGTTCATATTTATGTATATATATATATATATATATATATATATATATTTATGTGAGCGCTTGTTTATGTTAATGCACGTATCTCCATTCTGTGTCAATGTGTATACCTATTCTGGTGTGAGCCCTTTCCTGTGTGTGGATACATTTACATGCCTGTGCATTTTGTGTGGGTATCCTTCACACATATGTGTCCATTTTGTTTTGTGTTTATTTCTTGACTCTTGGTTTGTTTATACATTTCTAAGTATGTTTAGGATTGGTTTTATATATATGTTTATGTCTATATTTGGTTTCACATTCATTCCATGCGTTTTCAAATGTTGATTCTTCTTGTATCCTTCCTTCCCCAAACCCACTCACCCCACCACCACACAACCTCATCATTACTCATCTATCATTGTCATATGCCATTCTGGTTGGCGTAGGTGACCATGGTTCTCTGTTCACAGTATTGTTATCAGGATCGTTGTTTCCATAGCCTTGCTAGGTTGGCACATTAATATTTTCTCACGTCCCCATCTGTCTCTGTTCCCTTCAGTCTTGCCTGTTGTGACTATGTTCTTAAAACCTGCCTGTCTGATAAGTGACAAAAGGGGTATTTTTCTTATCTTTTTCTTTTATTATTCTTGCACTCATCTACAGTGCCTCTAATTTCCCACTTTCGGTTTGTTTATAATGAATGCACGCATTTTCTCTTTTACTCGATGCGTTGCCATCCCTGCGCTATGGAGACGGGGCTGGATGAAATATAGTCATTTATTTTGTTTTTTATTTTGTCGTTTTCTGTTGTTTGTCTCTTGAAAAAGGTTCAATTTGAGCCGATACGTGGAGAATTGTCCTGTTTAGTTTTATTGTATGTTTTTTTATATTTATATTTGTTTTTTAAATATATTTTTATTAATAGGCAAGGTAAGTGTTTTAGTAACCTGTTTAACTCATTTTGCTTGACTATTTGTTCATTAGGTTACTGCGGCACCATCCACTTTGTCGGACACCCTCTGACCATTTGGTTATTTATATTTGCAGATCTTTAACACAAGCTAGTCCACAGGTAATGTACCACAGGCGTGGAGAGAAGCAATAATGATACCACTCCTCAAATCAGGAAAAGATGGCAACACAGTCTCCAACTACAGGCCCATCAGCCTCACAAGCTGTCTATGTAAAACAATGGAACGCATTATCAATCTTAGGATGCAGTGGTACCTTGAAAGTGAAAACCTTCTTGTATCACAGCAAGGAGGTTTCAGACAGTGCTACTCTACTGAAGATCAGGCAACCTACCTCTCCCAAGAGATTGAGGATTCCTTCCAAGAAAAGAAACTGGTACTAGCATCATGGATAGACCTCAGGAAAGCATTTGATAAGGTCTGGAAAGAAGGGCTCCTAAAGAAATTGCGAAATTGCAGGGTTAGCTCAAGAATGTACAAATGGGTAAAAGCATACCTGCATAATAGAAGAGCCAGGGTACAATTAGATGATCGCAAGAGCAAGAAAGTTCTACTGCGTCATGGAGTCCCCCAGGGAGGAGTCCTGTCACCCACACTTTTCTTGGTTTACATCAATGACCTAGTTGCTGAACTACCACACGGGATCAAAGTGGCAATGTATGCTGACGACCTGGTGATCTGGTGCACGGAAGAACATGCAACAGTGGCCACTAAACAAATACAAAGAGCTATCGATGCCCTAACCTTATAGGCAAATAGATGGTGCGTCAGCATTAACACAGATAAGTGCAGCACTACACTCTTTACCCTCTCACCAAAATAAAAAGCTGGTCATATCAAGATAGATGGAGAGCTCTTGAAAGAAGATAAACAACCCACATACCTCGGAGTTACTTTTGATGATAAGCTGACATGGAAGCAGCACATAAACCAAGCAACAACAAAAGCCAGGAGGAAGCTAGCTATCCTGAGAAAACTAAGTGGAACCACATGGGTAGCCAGTGGAAATATACTCAGTAAAGTTTACCAGCAAGGCATAAGACCACACCTAGAATATGGTTCAGCTGCTTGGTGTCCTGCATCAAACACCACATTACAAGATCTAGAAAAAGTGCAAAACCAGGCACTTAGAATAATGTTGGGAGCAATGAAATCAACACCCATAGCAGAGATGCAGAAAATGGGAAGAATGCAAACACTTGGCGAACGCAGAGACACAAAAGTACTAATTGAAGCAGAAACGTTTCAGTGTATGCCGAGTCATCCAATGAAGGAAAGATTTCAAAATCTAGCAATGGGGCGACTGAAAAGGAGCAGCTTTATCCATCAAGCTAAACGACTCTGTAGACAACTTACAGACCTACCTGAAGTTGACAGTCCCTTAAGGTCTGTACCAGAACAAACCCCGTGGAGTGAAAGCCATGGAATGCCAATATACATTCAGACCCATGTGAAAGGAATACTAAGCGAGGACGAACAAAACAGTGTGCAGCGAATGACAGTCACCCTCAGTTTCCTGGATGAGGAATATCCACAAGATATATGGGTCAGAGTGTACACAGATGGGTCAGCACAGAATGCTGTGAGGAATGGAGGTGCAGGTGTATATATAGAATATCCACACAATCCTAGAGATACAATCAGAACACCGACAGGAAAATTCTGCAATAATTATGATGCAGAAATCCAGGCAATTAGTGTGGCAGCTAAAAAAACTGCTGAACTCCAACTCTGGCCTACAGTCTGTGGTATTCCTGACAGATGCAAGGTCAGTGCTTCAAGCTCTCCAGTCTGGAAAACTAACAGACTTAAAAAAACTACTTAGCGAATTGTCTTACCAGTATAGGGTAACCATGCAGTGGATTGGATACCCTCTCACTGTGGAATACCAGGAAATGAAAAAGCAGACCAACTGGCGAAGGAAGGTGCTGAAGAAGACCAACCAGATATACCAATCACCTACCATCAGAAAAAACAGATGATCAAGTCAGTAAGAAAGCCACAAACACCAACACAAGATGACTATCATATTATGAACAGACCAGAACAAGTTTTAATTCTACGTCTCAGAACAGGACACAACCGACTCCGCAGTCACATGTATAAAAAGTTCAAGATTGGCAACACAGCCATGTGTACATGTGGGATTGGCAACACAGCCATGTGTACATGTGGACAGGCAGCACAGAGTGCCAAACATATACTTCAAGAGTGTTCTGAACATGAAACGCTGAGGCAGACATATTGGCCAGAGGAAACAACACTGGAATCAAAACTCTATGGGGCACTGTATGAACTACAAAAGACAGTGAGTTTTATTAAGGAGACAGAATTACAGATATAGACATGTTTCAAGTGAACAAAAGAAGAAGAAGAAGAAGTTCTCTTGCTGTTAAGTATGTCAAAACTCAGTGTATTCTGGCATATTACTCACATATTGAGTGTACTGCAGCTTCCTTCAATAGAATTCTTTATATCCTGGCATTTTACACAGTAATTTGGTGTATTGCAGCTTAAGACGTCAGAACACTGGCGTATTACACACACATGGGTGTATTGCTGCTTACTACACCAGAAATTGTATTCTGGACACACGAATTTGGTGTATTGTAGCTTACTACGTCAGAACTGATGTATTACACACGAATTGGCTCTATTGCAGTTTAGTACGCCAACACTCTGTTATTCTGGAGTATTACTCACAAATGTATTGTACTGAAGCTTACTACACTAGAATTGAGTGTATTCTGGTCTATTACACATTATTTCGTTGTAGTGCAGCTTAATACGTCAGAACACTGGCGTATTACAGCCAAATTAGGTCTCTTGCTGTTAGGTACGGGAAAACTCATTGTATTCTGTCATATTACTCACAAATTGTGTGAACTGCATCTTACTACACCAGAAATTGTATTCTGGACACACGAATTTGGTGTATTGTAGTTTACTACGTCAGAACTCGATGCATTCTGGCATATTATTCACAAATTCAATGTACTGAAGCTTACTACACCAGAAATGAGTGTATTCTGGCCTATTACATATGATTTCGTTGTATTGCAGCTTACTGCATCACAACAGTGTCGTATTACAAGTAAATTAGGTCTATTGCTGTTTAGTACGTCAAAACTCAGTGTACTCTGGCATATTACTCAAAAGTTCAGTGTACTGAAGCTTACTACAGCAGAATTGCGTGTATTCTGGCCTATTACACATTATTTCGTTGTATAGCAGCTTAATACGTAAGAACACTGGCGTTTTACACACAAATTAGGTATCATGCTGTTAAGTACGTCAAAACTCGGTGTATTCTGGCATATCACTCACACATTGAGTGTACTGCAGCTTCATTCATTAGAACACTTTATATCCTGGCATTTTACACACTAATTTTATGTATTGCAGCTTAAGACGTCAGAACACTGGCGTATTACACACAAATTGGGTGTATTGCAGCTTACTACACCAGAAAATGTATTCTGGACACACGAATTTGGTGTATTGTAGCTTACTAAGTCAGAACTGGTGTATTACACACAAATTGGGTCTATTGTAGTTTAGTACGCCAACACCCTGTTAGTCTTGAGTATTACTCACAAATGTATTGTACTGAATCTTACTACACCAGAATTGAGTGTATTCTGGTCTATTACACATTATTTCGTTGTATGGCAGCTTAATACGTCAGAACATTGGCGTATTGCACCCAAATTAGGTCTCTTGCTGTTAAGTACGTCAAAACACGATGTATTCTGGCATATCACTCACAAAGTGGGTATACTGCAGCTTACTACACCAGAAATTGTATTCTGGACACACGAATTTGGTGTATTGTATCTTACTACGTCAGAACTCGGTGTATTCTGGCATATTATTCACAAATTCAATGTACTGAAAATTTCTACTATAGAATTTAGTTACTTCTGGCCTATTACACATGATTTCGTTGTAGTGCAGCTTAATACGTCATAACACTGGAATTTTACACACAAATTAGTTCTCTTGCTGTTAAGTACGTCAAAAGTCGGAGTATTCTGGTATATTACTAACAAATTGGGTGTATTGCAGCTTACTACATCGGAAATTGTATTCTGGACACACGAATTTTGTGTATTGTAGCTTACAACGTAATAACTCATTGTATTCTGGTATATTACTCACAAATTGAGTGTACTGCAGCTTACTTCAATAGAACTCTGTTATTCTGGCATATTACTCACAAATGCATTGTAGTGAAGCTTACTACACTAGAAATTAGTGTATTCTGGCCTATTACATATGATTTCGTTGTATTGTAGCTTACTACATCACAACACTGGCGTATTACAAGTAAATTAGGTCTCTTGCTGTTAAGTACGTCAAAACTCGGTGTATTCTGTCATATTACTCACAAATTGAGTGTACTGCAGCTTCCTTCAATAGCACTCTTTATATCATGGCATTTTACACAGTAATTTGGTGTATTGCAGCTTAAGACGTTAGAACACTGGCGTATTACACACAAATTGGGTGTATTGCAGCTTACTTCACCAGAAATTGTATTCTGGACACACGAATTTGGTGTATTGTAGCTTACTATGTCAGAACTGGCGTAATGCACACGAATTGCGTCTATTGCAGTTTAGTACGCCAAAACTCTGTTATTCTGGCATATTACTCACAAATGCATTGTAATGAAGCTTACTACACTAGAATTGAGTGTATTCTGGTCTATTACACATGATTTCATTGTAGTGCAGCTTAATACGTCAGAACACTGGCGTATTACACCCAAATTAGGACTCTTGCTGTTAAGTACGTCACAACTCGGTGTATTCTGGCATATCACTCACAAAGTGGGTATACTGCAGCTTACTACACCAGAAATTGTATTCTGGACACACGAATTTGGTGTATTGTATCTTACTACGTCAGAACTCGGTGTATTCTGGCATATTATTCACAAATTCAATGTACTGAAAATTTCTACTATAGAATTTAGTTACTTCTGGCCTATTACACATGATTTCGTTGTAGTGCAGCTTAATACGTCATAACACTGGAATTTTACACACAAATTAGTTCTCTTGCTGTTAAGTACGTCAAAAGTCGGAGTATTCTGGTATATTACTAACAAATTGGGTGTATTGCAGCTTACTACATCGGAAATTGTATTCTGGACACACGAATTTCGTGTATTGTAGCTTACAACGTAATAACTCATTGTATTCTGGTATATTACTCACAAATTGAGTGTACTGCAGCTTACTTCAATAGAACTCTGTTATTCTGGCATATTACTCACAAATGCATTGTAGTGAAGCTTACTACACTAGAAATTAGTGTATTCTGGCCTATTACATATGATTTCGTTGTATTGTAGCTTACTACATCACAACACTGGCGTATTACAAGTAAATTAGGTCTCTTGCTGTTAAGTACGTCAAAACTCGGTGTATTCTGTCATATTACTCACAAATTGAGTGTACTGCAGCTTCCTTCAATAGAACTCTTTATATCATGGCATTTTACACAGTAATTTGGTGTATTGCAGCTTAAGACGTTAGAACACTGGCGTATTACACACAAATTGGGTGTATTGCCGCTTACTTCACCAGAAATTGTATTCTGGACACACGAATTTGGTGTATTGTAGCTTACTATGTCAGAACTGGCGTAATGCACACGAATTGGGTCTATTGCAGTTTAGTACGCCAAAACTCTGTTATTCTGGCATATTACTCACAAATGCATTGTAATGAAGCTTACTACACTAGAATTGAGTGTATTCTGGTCTATTACACATGATTTCATTGTAGTGCAGCTTAATACGTCAGAACACTGGCGTATTACACCCAAATTAGGACTCTTGCTGTTAAGTACGTCACAACTCGGTGTACTCTGGCATATTACTCACAAATTGGGAGTATTGCAGCTTACTACACCAGAAATTATATTCTGGACACACGAATTAGGTGTATTGTAGCTTACTACGTTAGACCTCGTTGTATTCTGGCATATTACTCACAAATTGAGTGTACTGCAGCTTACTTCTATAGAACTCATTATATCCTGGATTTTTACACACTAATTTGGTGTAGTGCAGATTAAGACGTCAGAACACTGGCGTATTACACACAAATTAAGGTCTCTTGCTGTTTAGTATGTCATATCTCAGTGTATTCTTGCATATTACTCACAAATGGATTGTACTGGAGCTTACTAGAACAGAACTCTGTATATCTTGGCATTTTACACACTAATTTGGTGTATTGCAGCTTACTGCGTTAGAAGTTGTATTCTGGCATATTACTCACAAATTGAGTGTACTGCAGCTTACTAGAACAGAACTCTTTATATCGTGGCATTTTATACACTAATTTGGTGTAGTGCAGCTTAAGACGTCAGAACACTGGCGTACTACACACAAATTAAGGTCTCTTGCTGTTTAGTACGTTATATCTCAGTGTATTCTTGCATATTACTCACAAATTGGGTGTACTGCAGCTTACTACACCAGAAATTGTATTCTGGACACACGAATTTGGTGTATTATAGCTTACTATGTCAGAACTGGTGTATTACACACAAATTGGGTCTATTGTAGTTTAGTACGCCAACACCCTGTTAGTCTTGAGTATTACTCACAAATGTATTGTACTGAATCTTACTACACCAGAATTGAGTGTATTCTGGTCTATTACACATTATTTCGTTGTATGGCAGCTTAATACGTCAGAACATTGGCGTATTGCACCCACATTAGGTCTCTTGCTGTTAAGTACGTCAAAACACAATGTATTCTGGCATATCACTCACAAAGTGGGTATACTGCAGCTTACTACACCAGAAATTGTATTCTGGACACACGAATTTGGTGTATTGTATCTTACTACGTCAGAACTCGGTGTATTCTGGCATATTATTCACAAATTCAATGTACTGAAAATTTCTACTATAGAATTTAGTTACTTCTGGCCTATTACACATGATTTCGTTGTAGTGCAGCTTAATACGTCATAACACTGGAATTTTACACACAAATTAGTTCTCTTGCTGTTAAGTACGTCAAAAGTCGGAGTATTCTGGTATATTACTAACAAATTGGGTGTATTGCAGCTTACTACATCGGAAATTGTATTCTGGACACACGAATTTCGTGTATTGTAGCTTACAACGTAATAACTCATTGTATTCTGGTATATTACTCACAAATTGAGTGTACTGCAGCTTACTTCAATAGAACTCTGTTATTCTGGCATATTACTCACAAATGCATTGTAGTGAAGCTTACTACACTAGAAATTAGTGTATTCTGGCCCATTACATATGATTTCGTTGTATTGTAGCTTACTACATCACAACACTGGCGTATTACAAGTAAATTAGGTCTCTTGCTGTTAAGTACGTCAAAACTCGGTGTATTCTGTCATATTACTCACAAATTGAGTGTACTGCAGCTTCCTTCAATAGAACTCTTTATATCATGGCATTTTACACAGTAATTTGGTGTATTGCAGCTTAAGACGTTAGAACACTGGCGTATTACACACAAATTGGGTGTATTGCAGCTTACTTCACCAGAAATTGTATTCTGGACACACGAATTTGGTGTATTGTAGCTTACTATGTCAGAACTGGCGTAATGCACACGAATTGGGTCTATTGCAGTTTAGTACGCCAAAACTCTGTTATTCTGGCATATTACTCACAAATGCATTGTAATGAAGCTTACTACACTAGAATTGAGTGTATTCTGGTCTATTACACATGATTTCATTGTAGTGCAGCTTAATACGTCAGAACACTGGCGTATTACACCCAAATTAGGACTCTTGCTGTTAAGTACGTCACAACTCGGTGTATTCTGGCATATTACTCACAAATTGGGAGTATTGCAGCTTACTACACCAGAAATTATATTCTGTACACACGAATTAGGTGTATTGTAGCTTACTACGTTAGACCTCGTTGTATTCTGGCATATTACTCACAAATTGAGTGTACTGCAGCTTACTTCAATAGAACTCATTATATCCTGGATTTTTACACACTAATTTGGTGTAGTGCAGATTAAGACGTCAGAACACTGGCGTATTACACACAAATTAAGGTCTCTTGCTGTTTAGTATGTCATATCTCAGTGTATTCTTGCATATTACTCACAAATGGATTGTACTGGAGCTTACTAGAACAGAACTCTGTATATCTTGGCATTTTACACACTAATTTTGTGTATTGCAACTTACTGCGTTAGAAGTTGTATTCTGGCATATTACTCACAAATTGAGTGTACTGCAGCTTACTAGAACAGAACTCTTTATATCGTGGCATTTTATACACTAATTTGGTGTAGTGCAGCTTAAGACGTCAGAACACTGGCGTACTACACACAAATTAAGGTCTCTTGCTGTTTAGTACGTCATATCTCAGTGTATTCTTGCATATTACTCACAAATTGGGTGTACTGCAGCTTACTACACCAGAAATTGTATTCTGGACACACGAATTTGGTGTATTATAGCTTACTATGTCAGAACTGGCGTAATGCACACGAATTGGGTCTATTGCAGTTTAGTACGCCAAAACTCTGTTATTCTGGCATATTACTCACAAATGCATTGTAATGAAGCTAACTACACTAGAATTGAGTGTATTCTGGTCTATTACACATGATTTCATTGTAGTGCAGCTTAATACGTCAGAACACTGGCGTATTACACACAAATTAGGACTCTTGCTGTTAAGTACGTCACAACTCGGTGTATTCTGGAATATTACTCACAAATTGGGAGTATTGCAGCTTACTACACCAGAAATTATATTCTGGACACACGAATTAGGTGTATTGTAGCTTACTACGTTAGACCTCGTTGTATTCTGGCATATTACTCACAAATTGAGTGTACTGCAGCTTACTTCTATAGAACTCATTATATCCTGGCATTTTACACACTAATTTGGTGTAGTGCAGCTTACGACGTCAGAACACTGGCGTATTACACACAAATTAGGACTCTTGCTGTTAAGTACGTCACAACTCGGTGTATTCTGGAATATTACTCACAAATTGGGAGTATTGCAGCTTACTACACCAGAAATTATATTCTGGACACACGAATTAGGTGTATTGTAGCTTACTACGTTAGACCTCGTTGTATTCTGGCATATTACTCACAAATTGAGTGTACTGCAGCTTACTTCTATAGAACTCATTATATCCTGGCATTTTACACACTAATTTGGTGTAGTGCAGCTTACGACGTCAGAACAAAGGCGTATTACACACAAATTAAGGTCTATTGCTGTTTATTACGTCATATCTCAGTGTATTCTGGCATATTACTCACAAATGGATTGTACTGGAGCTTACTAGAACAGAACTCTGTATATCTTGGCATTTTACACACTAATATGGTGTATTGCAGCTTACTGCGTTAGAGGTTGTATTCTGGCATATTACTCACAAATTGATGGAATGCAGCTTACTAGAACAGAACTCTTTATATCGTGGCATTTTATACACTAATTTGGTGTAGTGCAGTTTAAGACGTCAGAACACTGGCGTATTACACACAAATTAAGGTCTCTTGCTGTTTAGTATGTCATATCTCAGTGTATTCTTGCATATTACTCACAAATTGGGTGTACTGCAGCTTACTACACCAGAAATTGTATTCTGGACATACGAATTTGGTGTATTGTATCTTACTATGTCAGAACTGGCGTAATGCACACGAATTGGGTCTATTGCAGTTTAGTACGCGAACACTCTGTTATTATGACATATTACTCACAAATGCATTGTAATGAAGCTTACTACACTAGAATTGAGTGTATTCTGGTCTATTACACATGATTTCATTGTAGTTCAGCTTAATACGTCAGAACACTGGAGTATTACACCCAAATTATGACTCTTGCTGTTAAGTACGTCACAACTCGGTGTATTCTGGCATATTACTCACAAATTGGGAGTATTGCAGCTTACTACACCAGAAATTATATTCTGGACACACGAATTTGGTGTATTGTAGCTTACTACGTTAGACCTCGTTGTATTCTGGCATATTACTCACAAATTGAGTGTACTGCAGCTTACTTCAATAGAACTCTGTTATTCTGGCATATTACTCACAAATGCATTGTAGTGAAGCTTACTACACTAGAAATTAGTGTATTCTGGTCCATTACATATGATTTCGTTGTATTGTAGCTTACTACATCACAACACTGGCGTATTACAAGTAAATTAGGTCTCTTGCTGTTAAGTACGTCAAAACTCGGTGTATTCTGTCATATTACTCACAAATTGAGTGTACTGCAGCTTCCTTCAATAGAACTCTTTATATCATGGCATTTTACACAGTAATTTGGTGTATTGCAGCTTAAGACGTTAGAACACTGGCGTATTACACACAAATTGGGTGTATTGCAGCTTACTTCACCAGAAATTGTATTCTGGACACACGAATTTGGTGTATTGTAGCTTACTATGTCAGAACTGGCGTAATGCACACGAATTGGGTCTATTGCAGTTTAGTACGCCAAAACTCTGTTATTCTGGCATATTACTCACAAATGCATTGTAATGAAGCTTACTACACTAGAATTGAGTGTATTCTGGTCTATTACACATGATTTCATTGTAGTGCAGCTTAATACGTCAGAACACTGGCGTATTACACCCAAATTAGGACTCTTGCTGTTAAGTACGTCACAACTCGGTGTATTCTGGCATATCACTCACAAAGTGGGTATACTGCAGCTTACTACACCAGAAATTGTATTCTGGACACACGAATTTGGTGTATTGTATCTTACTACGTCAGAACTCGGTGTATTCTGGCATATTACTCACAAATTGAGTGTACTGCAGCTTACTTCTATAGAACTCATTATATCCTGGATTTTTACACACTAATTTGGTGTAGTGCAGATTAAGACGTCAGAACACTGGCGTATTACACACAAATTAAGGTCTCTTGCTGTTTAGTATGTCATATCTCAGTGTATTCTTGCATATTACTCACAAATGGATTGTACTGGAGCTTACTAGAACAGAACTCTGTATATCTTGGCATTTTACACACTAATTTGGTGTATTGCAGCTTACTGCGTTAGAAGTTGTATTCTGGCATATTACTCACAAATTGAGTGTACTGCAGCTTACTAGAACAGAACTCTTTATATCGTGGCATTTTATACACTAATTTGGTGTAGTGCAGCTTAAGACGTCAGAACACTGGCGTACTACACACAAATTAAGGTCTCTTGCTGTTTAGTACGTCATATCTCAGTGTATTCTTGCATATTACTCACAAATTGGGTGTACTGCAGCTTACTACACCAGAAATTGTATTCTGGACACACGAATTTGGTGTATTATAGCTTACTATGTCAGAACTGGTGTATTACACACAAATTGGGTCTATTGTAATTTAGTACGCCAACACCCTGTTAGTCTTGAGTATTACTCACAAATGTATTGTACTGAATCTTACTACACCAGAATTGAGTGTATTCTGGTCTATTACACATTATTTCGTTGTATGGCAGCTTAATACGTCAGAACATTGGCGTATTGCACCCAAATTAGGTCTCTTGCTGTTAAGTACGTCAAAACACGATGTATTCTGGCATATCACTCACAAAGTGGGTATACTGCAGCTTACTACACCAGAAATTGTATTCTGGACACACGAATTTGGTGTATTGTATCTTACTACGTCAGAACTCGGTGTATTCTGGCATATTATTCACAAATTCAATGTACTGAAAATTTCTACTATAGAATTTAGTTACTTCTGGCCTATTACACATGATTTCGTTGTAGTGCAGCTTAATACGTCATAACACTGGAATTTTACACACAAATTAGTTCTCTTGCTGTTAAGTACGTCAAAAGTCGGAGTATTCTGGTATATTACTAACAAATTGGGTGTATTGCAGCTTACTACATCGGAAATTGTATTCTGGACACACGAATTTCGTGTATTGTAGCTTACAACGTAATAACTTATTGTATTCTGGTATATTACTCACAAATTGAGTGTACTGCAGCTTACTTCAATAGAACTCTGTTATTCTGGCATATTACTCACAAATGCATTGTAGTGAAGCTTACTACACTAGAAATTAGTGTATTCTGGCCTATTACATATGATTTCGTTGTATTGTAGCTTACTACATCACAACACTGGCGTATTACAAGTAAATTAGGTCTCTTGCTGTTAAGTACGTCAAAACTCGGTGTATTCTGTCATATTACTCACAAATTGAGTGTACTGCAGCTTCCTTCAATAGAACTCTTTATATCATCGCATTTTACACAGTAATTTGGTGTATTGCAGCTTAAGACGTTAGAACACTGGCGTATTACACACAAATTGGGTGTATTGCAGCTTACTTCACCAGAAATTGTATTCTGGACACACGAATTTGGTGTATTGTAGCTTACTATGTCAGAACTGGCGTAATGCACACGAATTGGGTCTATTGTAGTTTAGTACGCCAACACCCTGTTAGTCTTGAGTATTACTCACAAATGTATTGTACTGAATCTTACTACACCAGAATTGAGTGTATTCTGGTCTATTACACATTATTTCGTTGTATGGCAGCTTAATACGTCAGAACACTGGCGTATTACACCCAAATTAGGACTCTTGCTGTTAAGTACGTCACAACTCGGTGTATTCTGGCATATTACTCACAAATTGGGAGTATTGCAGCTTACTACACCAGAAATTATATTCTGGACACACGAATTAGGTGTATTGTAGCTTACTACGTTAGACCTCGTTGTATTCTGGCATATTACTCACAAATTGAGTGTACTGCAGCTTACTTCAATAGAACTCATTATATCCTGGATTTTTACACACTAATTTGGTGTAGTGCAGATTAAGACGTCAGAACACTGGCGTATTACACACAAATTAAGGTCTCTTGCTGTTTAGTATGTCATATCTCAGTGTATTCTTGCATATTACTCACAAATGGATTGTACTGGAGCTTACTAGAACAGAACTCTGTATATCTTGGCATTTTACACACTAATTTGGTGTATTGCAGCTTACTGCGTTAGAAGTTGTATTCTGGCATATTACTCACAAATTGAGTGTACTGCAGCTTACTAGAACAGAACTCTTTATATCGTGGCATTTTATACACTAATTTGGTGTAGTGCAGCTTAAGACGTCAGAACACTGGCGTACTACACACAAATTAAGGTCTCTTGCTGTTTAGTACGTCATATCTCAGTGTATTCTTGCATATTACTCACAAATTGGGTGTACTGCAGCTTACTACACCAGAAATTGTATTCTGGACACACGAATTTGGTGTATTATAGCTTACTATGTCAGAACTGGTGTATTACACACAAATTGGGTCTATTGTAGTTTAGTACGCCAACACCCTGTTAGTCTTGAGTATTACTCACAAATGTATTGTACTGAATCTTACTACACCAGAATTGAGTGTATTCTGGTCTATTACACATTATTTCGTTGTATGGCAGCTTAATACGTCAGAACATTGGCGTATTGCACCCAAATTAGGTCTCTTGCTGTTAAGTACGTCAAAACACGATGTATTCTGGCATATCACTCACAAAGTGGGTATACTGCAGCTTACTACACCAGAAATTGTATTCTGGACACACGAATTTGGTGTATTGTATCTTACTACGTCAGAACTCGGTGTATTCTGGCATATTACTCACAAATTGGGTGTACTGCAGCTAACTACACTTGAATTGAGTGTATTCTGGCCTGTTACACATGACTTAGTTGTTTTGCAGCTTAATAACTAAGAACACTGGCGAATTATACACAAATTAGGTCTCTTACTGTTTAGTACGTCAAAACTCAGTGTTTTGTGGCATATTACTCACAATTTGGGTGTACTGCAGCTTACTACACCAGAAATTGCAGTCTGGAAACACGAATTAGGTGCATTCTAGCTTACTACGACAGAACTCGGTGTATTCTTGCATATTACTCACAAATTCATTGTTCTGAAGCTTACTACACAAGAAGTGAGTCTATTCTGGCCTATTATACATCATTTCGTTGTAATGCAGCATAATACGTCAGAATACTGTCGTATTACACACAAATTAGGTCTTGCAGGTTTATTTCATCAAAACTCAGTGTTTTGTGGCATATTACTCACAATTTGGGTGTACTGCAGCTTACTACACCAGAAATTGCAGTCTGGACACACGAATTAGGTGTATTCTAGCTTACTACGAGAGAACTCGGTGTATTCTGGCATATTACTCACAAATTGGGTGTACTGCAGCTAACTACACTTGAATTGAGTGTATTCTGGCCGGTTACACATGACTTAGTTGTTTTGCAGCTTAATAACTAAGAACACTGGCGAATTATACACAAATTAGGTCTCTTGCTGTTTAGTACGTCAAAACTCAGTATTCTATGGCATTTTACTAACAAATTGGGTGTACTGCAGCTTACTACACCAGTCATTGCAGTCTGGACACACGAAATTGGTGTATTCTAGCTTACTACGTTAGAACGGTGTATTCTGGCATATTACTCACAAATTCATTGTTCTGAAGCTTACTACACTAGAAGTGAGTCTATTCTGGCCTATTATACATCATTTTGTTGTAATGCAGCATAATACGTCAGAATACTGTCGTATTACACACAAATTAGGTCTTGCTGTTTAGTACGTCAAAACTCAGTGTTTTGTGGCATATTACTCACAATTTGGGTGTACTGCAGCTTACTACACCAGAAATTGCAGTCTGGAAACACGAATTAGGTGCATTCTAGCTTACTACGACAGAACTCGGTGTATTCTTGCATATTACTAACAAATTCATTGTTCTGAAGCTTACTACACTATAAGTGAGTCTATTCTGGCCTATTATACATCATTTCGTTGTATTGCAGCATAATACGTCAGAATACTGTCGTATTACACACAAATTAGGTCTTGCTGTTTTGTACCTCAAAACTCTGTTTTTTTAGGCATATTACTCACAATTTCGGTGTACTGCAGCTTACTACACCAGAAATTGCAGTCTGGAAACACGAATTAGGTGCTTTCTAGCTTACTACGACAGAACTCGGCGTATTCTTGCATATTACTCACAAATTCATTGTTCTGAAGCTTACTACACTAGAAGTGAGTCTATTCTGGCCTATTATACATCATTTCGTTGTAATGCAGCATAATACGTCAGAATACTGTCGTATTACACACAAATTAGGTCTTGCTGTTTAGTACGTCAAAACTCAGTGTTTTGTGGTATATTACTCACAATTTGGGTGTACTGCAGCTTACTACACCAGAAATTGCAGTCTGGAAACACGAATTAGGTGCATTCTAGCTTACTACGACAGAACTCGGTGTATTCTTGCATATTACTCACAAATTCATTGTTCTGAAGCTTACTACACTAGAAGTGAGTATATTCTGGCCTATTATACATCATTTCGTTGTAATGCAGCATAATACGTCAGAATACTGGCGTATTACACACAAATTAGGTCTTGCTGTTTAGTACGTCAAATCTCAGTGTTTTGTGGCATATTACTCACAATTTGGGTGTACTGCAGCTTACTACACCAGAAATTGCAGTCTGGAAACACGAATTAGGTGCATTCTAGCTTACTACGACAGAACTCGGTGTATTCTTGCATATTACTCACAAATTCATTGTTCTGAAGCTTACTACACAAGAAGTGAGTCTATTCTGGCCTATTATACATCATTTCGTTGTAATGCAGCATAATACGTCAGAATACTGTCGTATTACACACAAATTAGGTCTTGCTGTTTAGTTCGTCAAAACTCAGTGTTTTGTGGCATATTACTCACAATTTGGGTGTACTGCAGCTTACTACACCAGAAATTGCAGTCTGGACACACGAATTAGGTGTATTCTAGCTTACTACGAGAGAACTCGGTGTATTCTGGCATATTACTCACAAATTCATTGTTCTGAAGCTAACTACACTTGAATTGAGTGTATTCTGGCCTGTTACACATGACTTAGTTGTTTTGCAGCTTAATAACTAAGAACACTGGCGAATTATACACAAATTAGGTCTCTTGCTGTTTAGTACGTCAAAACTCAGTATTCTATGGTATTTTACTAACAAATTGGGTGTACTGCAGCTTACTACACCAGACATTGCAGTCTGGACACACGAAATTGGTGTATTCTAGCTTACTACGTTAGAACGGTGTATTCTGGCATATTACTCACAAATTCATTGTTCTGAAGCTTACTACACTAGAAGTGAGTCTATTCTGGCCTATTATACATCATTTCGTTGTAATGCAGCATAATACGTCAGAATACTGTCGTATTACACACAAATTAGGTCTTGCTGTTTAGTACGTCAAAACTCAGTGTTTTGTGGCATATTACTCACAATTTGGGTGTACTGCAGCTTACTACACCAGAAATTGCAGTCTGGAAACACGAATTATGTGCATTCTAGCTTACTACGACAGAACTCGGTGTATTCTAGCATATTACTCACAAATTCATTGTTTTGAAGCTTACTACACTAGAAGTGAGTCTATTCTGGCCTATTATACATCATTTCGTTGTATTGCAGCATAATACGTCAGAATACTGTCGTATTACACACAAATTAGGTCTTGCTGTTTTGTACGTCAAAACTGTTTTTTTTAGGCATATTACTCACATTTTGGGTCTACTGCAGCTTACTACACCAGAAATTGCAGTCTGGACACACGAATTAGGTGTATTATAGCTTACAACGAGAGAACTCGGTGTATTCTGGCATATTACTCACAAATTGGGTGTACTGCAGCTTACTACACTTGAATTGAGTGTATTCTGGCCTGTTACACATAACTTAGTTGTTTTGCAGCTTAATAACTAAGAACACTGGCGAATTATATACAAATTAGGTCTCTTGCTGTTTAGTACGTCAAATCTCAGTGTTTTGTGGCATATTACTCACAATTTGGGTGTACTGCAGCTTACTACACCAGAACTCGGTGTATTCTTGTATATTACTCACAAATTCATTGTTCTGAAGCTTACTACACTAGAAGTGAGTCTATTCTGCCTATTATACATCATTTCGTTGTAATGCAGCATAATACGTCAGAATACTGTCGTATTACACACAAATTAGGTCTTGCTGTTTAGTACGTCAAAACTCAGTGTTTTTTGGCATATTACTCACAATTTGGGTGTACTGCAGCTTACTACACCAGAAATTGCAGTCTGGACACACGAATTAGGTGTATTCTAGCTTACTACGAGAGAACTCGGTGTATTCTGGCATATTACTCACAAATTCATTGTTCTGAAGCTAACTACACTTGAATTGAGTGTATTCTGGCCTGTTACACATGACTTAGTTGTTTTGCAGCTTAATAACTAAGAACACTGGCGAATTATACACAAATTAGGTCTCTTGCTGTTTAGTACGTCAAAACTCAGTATTCTATGGTATTTTACTAACAAATTGGGTGTACTGCAGCTTACTACACCAGACATTGCAGTCTGGACACACGAAATTGGTGTATTCTAGCTTACTACGTTAGAACGGTGTATTCTGGCATATTACTCACAAATTCATTGTTCTGAAGCTTACTACACTAGAAGTGAGTCTATTCTGGCCTATTATACATCATTTCGTTGTAATGCAGCATAATACGTCAGAATACTGTCGTATTACACACAAATTAGGTCTTGCTGTTTAGTACGTCAAAACTCAGTGTTTTGTGGCATATTACTCACAATTTGGGTGTACTGCAGCTTACTACACCAGAAATTGCAGTCTGGAAACACGAATTATGTGCATTCTAGCTTACTACGACAGAACTCGGTGTATTCTAGCATATTACTCACAAATTCATTGTTTTGAAGCTTACTACACTAGAAGTGAGTCTATTCTGGCCTATTATACATCATTTCGTTGTATTGCAGCATAATACGTCAGAATACTGTCGTATTACACACAAATTAGGTCTTGCTGTTTTGTACGTCAAAACTGTTTTTTTTAGGCATATTACTCACATTTTGGGTCTACTGCAGCTTACTACACCAGAAATTGCAGTCTGGACACACGAATTAGGTGTATTATAGCTTACAACGAGAGAACTCGGTGTATTCTGGCATATTACTCACAAATTGGGTGTACTGCAGCTTACTACACTTGAATTGAGTGTATTCTGGCCTGTTACACATAACTTAGTTGTTTTGCAGCTTAATAACTAAGAACACTGGCGAATTATACACAAATTAGGTCTCTTGCTGTTTAGTACGTCAAATCTCAGTGTTTTGTGGCATATTACTCACAATTTGGGTGTACTGCAGCTTACTACACCAGAACTCGGTGTATTCTTGTATATTACTCACAAATTCATTGTTCTGAAGCTTACTACACTAGAAGTGAGTCTATTCTGCCTATTATACATCATTTCGTTGTAATGCAGCATAATACGTCAGAATACTGTCGTATTACACACAAATTAGGTCTTGCTCTTTAGTACGTCAAAACTCAGTGTTTTTTGGCATATTACTCACAATTTGGGTGTGTTGCAGCTTACTACACCAGAAATTGCAGTCTGGACACACGAATTAGGTGTATTCTAGCTTACTACTAGAGAACTCGGTGTATTCTGGCATATTACTCACAAATTCATTGTTCTGAAGCTAACTACACTTGAATTGAGTGTATTCTGGCCTGTTACACATGACTTAGTTGTTTTGCAGCTTAATAACTAAGAACACTGGCGAATTATACACAAATTAGGTCTCTTGCTGTTTAGTACGTCAAAACTCAGTATTCTATGGTATTTTACTAACAAATTGGGTGTACTGCAGCTTACTACACCAGACATTGCGGTCTGGACACACGAAATTGGTGTATTCTAGCTTACTACGTTAGAACGGTGTATTCTGGCATATTACTCACAAATTCATTGTTCTGAAGCTTACTACACTAGAAGTGAGTCTATTCTGGCCTATTATACATCATTTCGTTGTAATGCAGCATAATACGTCAGAATACTGTCGTATTACACACAAATTAGGTCTTGCTGTTTAGTACGTCAAAACTCAGTGTTTTGTGGCATATTACTCACAATTTGGGTGTACTGCAGCTTACTACACCAGAAATTGCAGTCTGGAAACACGAATTATGTGCATTCTAGCTTACTACGACAGAACTCGGTGTATTCTAGCATATTACTCACAAATTCATTGTTTTGAAGCTTACTACACTAGAAGTGAGTCTATTCTGGCCTATTATACATCATTTCGTTGTATTGCAGCATAATACGTCAGAATACTGTCGTATTACACACAAATTAGGTCTTGCTGTTTTGTACGTCAAAACTCAGTGTTTTGTGGTATATTACTCACAATTTGGGTGTACTGCAGCTTACTACACCAGAAATTGCAGTCTGGAAACACGAATTAGGTGCATTCTAGCTTACTACGACAGAACTCGGTGTATTCTTGCATATTACTCACAAATTCATTGTTCTGAAGCTTACTACACTAGAAGTGAGTATATTCTGGCCTATTATACATCATTTCGTTGTAATGCAGCATAATACGTCAGAATACTGGCGTATTACACACAAATTAGGTCTTGCTGTTTAGTACGTCAAAACTCAGTGTTTTGTGGCATATTACTCACAATTTGGGTGTACTGCAGCTTACTACACCAGAAATTGCAGTCTGGACACACGAATTAGGTGTATTCTAGCTTACTACGAGAGAACTCGGTGTATTCTGGCATATTACTCACAAATTCATTGTTCTGAAGCTAACTACACTTGAATTGAGTGTATTCTGGCCTGTTACACATGACTTAGTTGTTTTGCAGCTTAATAACTAAGAACACTGGCGAATTATACACAAATTAGGTCTCTTGCTGTTTAGTACGTCAAAACTCAGTATTCTATGGTATTTTACTAACAAATTGGGTGTACTGCAGCTTACTACACCAGACATTGCAGTCTGGACACACGAAATTGGTGTATTCTAGCTTACTACGTTAGAACGGTGTATTCTGGCATATTACTCACACATTCATTGTTCTGAAGCTTACTACACTAGAAGTGAGTCTATTCTGGCCTATTATACATCATTTCGTTGTAATGCAGCATAATACGTCAGAATACTGTCGTATTACACACAAATTAGGTCTTGCTGTTTAGTACGTCAAATCTCAGTGTTTTGTGGCATATTACTCACAATTTGGGTGTACTGCAGCTTACTACACCAGAAATTGCAGTCTGGAAACACGAATTATGTGCATTCTAGCTTACTACGACAGAACTCGGTGTATTCTAGCATATTACTCACAAATTCATTGTTTTGAAGCTTACTACACTAGAAGTGAGTCTATTCTGGCCTATTATACATCATTTCGTTGTATTGCAGCATAATACGTCAGAATACTGTCGTATTACACACAAATTAGGTCTTGCTGTTTTGTACGTCAAAACTGTTTTTTTTAGGCATATTACTCACATTTTGGGTCTACTGCAGCTTACTACACCAGAAATTGCAGTCTGGACACACGAATTAGGTGTATTATAGCTTACAACGAGAGAACTCGGTGTATTCTGGCATATTACTCACAAATTGGGTGTACTGCAGCTTACTACACTTGAATTGAGTGTATTCTGGCCTGTTACACATAACTTAGTTGTTTTGCAGCTTAATAACTAAGAACACTGGCGAATTATACACAAATTAGGTCTCTTGCTGTTTAGTACGTCAAAACTCAGTGTTTTGTGGCATATTACTCACAATTTGGGTGTACTGCAGCTTACTACACCAGAAATTGCGGTCTGGACACACGAATTAGGTGCATTCTAGCTTACTACGACAGAACTCGGTGTATTCTTGTATATTACTCACAAATTCATTGTTCTGAAGCTTACTACACTAGAAGTGAGTCTATTCTGCCTATTATACATCATTTCGTTGTAATGCAGCATAATACGTCAGAATACTGTCGTATTACACACAAATTAGGTCTTGCTCTTTAGTACGTCAAAACTCAGTGTTTTTTGGCATATTACTCACAATTTGGGTGTGTTGCAGCTTACTACACCAGAAATTGCAGTCTGGACACACGAATTAGGTGTATTCTAGCTTACTACGAGAGAACTCGGTGTATTCTGGCATATTACTCACAAATTCATTGTTCTGAAGCTAACTACACTTGAATTGAGTGTATTCTGGCCTGTTACACATGACTTAGTTGTTTTGCAGCTTAATAACTAAGAACACTGGCGAATTATACACAAATTAGGTCTCTTGCTGTTTAGTACGTCAAAACTCAGTATTCTATGGTATTTTACTAACAAATTGGGTGTACTGCAGCTTACTACACCAGACATTGCAGTCTGGACACACGAAATTGGTGTATTCTAGCTTACTACGTTAGAACGGTGTATTCTGGCATATTACTCACAAATTCATTGTTCTGAAGCTTACTACACTAGAAGTGAGTCTATTCTGGCCTATTATACATCATTTCGTTGTAATGCAGCATAATACGTCAGAATACTGTCGTATTACACACAAATTAGGTCTTGCTGTTTAGTACGTCAAAACTCAGTGTTTTGTGGCATATTACTCACAATTTGGGTGTACTGCAGCTTACTACACCAGAAATTGCAGTCTGGAAACACGAATTATGTGCATTCTAGCTTACTACGACAGAACTCGGTGTATTCTAGCATATTACTCACAAATTCATTGTTTTGAAGCTTACTACACTAGAAGTGAGTCTATTCTGGCCTATTATACATCATTTCGTTGTATTGCAGCATAATACGTCAGAATACTGTCGTATTACACACAAATTAGGTCTTGCTGTTTTGTACGTCAAAACTGTTTTTTTTAGGCATATTACTCACATTTTGGGTCTACTGCAGCTTACTACACCAGAAATTGCAGTCTGGACACACGAATTAGGTGTATTATAGCTTACAACGAGAGAACTCGGTGTATTCTGGCATATTACTCACAAATTGGGTGTACTGCAGCTTACTACACTTGAATTGAGTGTATTCTGGCCTGTTACACATAACTTAGTTGTTTTGCAGCTTAATAACTAAGAACACTGGCGAATTATACACAAATTAGGTCTTGCTGTTTAGTACGTCAAAACTCAGTATTCTATGGCATTATACTCACAATTTCGGTGTACTGCAGCTTACTACACCAGAAATTGCGGTCTGGACACACGAATTAGGTGCATTCTAGCTTACTACGACAGAACTCGGTGTATTCTTGTATATTACTCACAAATTCATTGTTCTGAAGCTTACTACACAAGAAGTGAGTCTATTCTGGCCTATTATACATCATTTCGTTGTAATGCAGCATAATACGTCAGAATACTGTCGTATTACACACAAATTAGGTCTTGCTCTTTAGTACGTCAAAACTCAGTGTTTTTTGGCATATTACTCACAATTTGGGTGTGTTGCAGCTTACTACACCAGAAATTGCAGTCTGGACACACGAATTAGGTGCATTCTAGCTTACTACGACAGAACTCGGTGTATTCTTGCATATTACTCACAAATTCATTGTTCTGAAGCTTACTACACAAGAAGTGAGTCTATTCGTGCCTATTATACATCATTTCGTTGTAATGCAGCATAATACGTCACAATACTGTCGTATTACACACAAATTAGGTCTTGCTTTTTAGTTCGTCAAAACTCAGTGTTTTGTGGCATATTATTCACAATTTGGGTGTACTGCAGCTTACTACACCAGATATTGCAGTCTGGACACACGAATTAGGTGTATTCTAGCTTACTACGAGAGAACTCGGTGTATTCTGGCATATTACTCACAAATTCATTGTTCTGAAGCTAACTACACTTGAATTGAGTGTATTCTGGCCTGTTACACATGACTTAGTTGTTTTGCAGCTTAATAACTAAGAACACTGGCGAATTATACACAAATTAGGTCTCTTGCTGTTTAGTACGTCAAAACTCAGTATTCTATGGTATTTTACTAACAAATTGGGTGTACTGCAGCTTACTACACCAGACATTGCAGTCTGGACACACGAAATTGGTGTATTCTAGCTTACTACGTTAGAACGGTGTATTCTGGCATATTACTCACACATTCATTGTTCTGAAGCTTACTACACTAGAAGTGAGTCTATTCTGGCCTATTATACATCATTTCGTTGTAATGCAGCATAATACGTCAGAATACTGTCGTATTACACACAAATTAGGTCTTGCTGTTTAGTACGTCAAAACTCAGTGTTTTGTGGCATATTACTCACAATTTGGGTGTACTGCAGCTTACTACACCAGAAATTGCAGTCTGGAAACACGAATTAGGTGCATTCTAGCTTACTACGACAGAACTCGGTGTATTCTAGCATATTACTCACAAATTCATTGTTTTGAAGCTTACTACACTAGAAGTGAGTCTATTCTGGCCTATTATACATCATTTCGTTGTATTGCAGCATAATACGTCAGAATACTGTCGTATTACACACAAATTAGGTCTTGCTGTTTTGTACGTCAAAACTGTTTTTTTTAGGCATATTACTCACAATTTGGGTCTACTGCAGCTTACTACACCAGAAATTGCAGTCTGGACACACGAATTAGGTGTATTATAGCTTACAACGAGAGAACTCGGTGTATTCTGGCATATTACTCACAAATTGGGTGTACTGCAGCTTACTACACTTGAATTGAGTGTATTCTGGCCTGTTACACATAACTTAGTTGTTTTGCAGCTTAATAACTAAGAACACTGGCGAATTATACACAAATTAGGTCTCTTGCTGTTTAGTACGTCAAAACTCAGTATTCTATGGCATTATACTCACAATTTCGGAGTACTGCAGCTTACTACACCAGAAATTGCAGTCTGGACACACGAATTAGGTGCATTCTAGCTTACTACGACAGAACTCGGTGTATTCTTGTATATTACTTACAAATTCATTGTTCTGAAGCTTACTACACTAGAAGTGAGTCTATTCTGCCTATTATACATCATTTCGTTGTAATGCAGCATAATACGTCAGAATACTGTCGTATTACACACAAATTAGGTCTTGCTCTTTAGTACGTCAAAACTCAGTGTTTTTTGGCATATTACTCACAATTTGGGTGTGTTGCAGCTTACTACACCAGAAATTGCAGTCTGGACACACGAATTAGGTGCATTCTAGCTTACTACGACAGAACTCGGTGTATTCTTGCATATTACTCACAAATTCATTGTTCTGAAGCTTACTACACAAGAAGTGAGTCTATTCGTGCCTATTATACATCATTTCGTTGTAATGCAGCATAATACGTCACAATACTGTCGTATTACACACAAATTAGGTCTTGCTTTTTAGTTCGTCAAAACTCAGTGTTTTGTGGCATATTATTCACAATTTGGGTGTACTGCAGCTTACTACACCAGATATTGCAGTCTGGACACACGAATTAGGTGTATTCTAGCTTACTACGAGAGAACTCGGTGTATTCTGGCATATTACTCACAAATTCATTGTTCTGAAGCTAACTACACTTGAATTGAGTGTATTCTGGCCTGTTACACATGACTTAGTTGTTTTGCAGCTTAATAACTAAGAACACTGGCGAATTATACACAAATTAGGTCTCTTGCTGTTTAGTACGTCAAAACTCAGTATTCTATGGTATTTTACTAACAAATTGGGTGTACTGCAGCTTACTACACCAGAGATTGCAGTCTGGACACACGAAATTGGTGTATTCTAGCTTACTACGTTAGAACGGTGTATTCTGGCATATTACTCACACATTCATTGTTCTGAAGCTTACTACACTAGAAGTGAGTCTATTCTGGCCTATTATACATCATTTCGTTGTAATGCAGCATAATACGTCAGAATACTGTCGTATTACACACAAATTAGGTCTTGCTGTTTAGTACGTCAAAACTCAGTGTTTTGTGGCATATTACTCACAATTTGGGTGTACTGCAGCTTACTACACCAGAAATTGCAGTCTGGAAACACGAATTAGGTGCATTCTAGCTTACTACGACAGAACTCGGTGTATTCTAGCATATTACTCACAAATTCATTGTTTTTAAGCTTACTACACTAGAAGTGAGTCTATTCTGGCCTATTATACATCATTTCGTTGTATTGCAGCATAATACGTCAGAATACTGTCGTATTACACACAAATTAGGTCTTGCTGTTTTGTACGTCAAAACTGTTTTTTTTAGGCATATTACTCACAATTTGGGTCTACTGCAGCTTACTACACCAGAAATTGCAGTCTGGACACACGAATTAGGTGTATTATAGCTTACAACGAGAGAACTCGGTGTATTCTGGCATATTACTCACAAATTGGGTGTACTGCAGCTTACTACACTTGAATTGAGTGTATTCTGGCCTGTTACACATAACTTAGTTGTTTTGCAGCTTAATAACTAAGAACACTGGCGAATTATACACAAATTAGGTCTCTTGCTGTTTAGTACGTCAAAACTCAGTATTCTATGGCATTATACTCACAATTTCGGAGTACTGCAGCTTACTACACCAGAAATTGCAGTCTGGACACACGAATTAGGTGCATTCTAGCTTACTACGACAGAACTCGGTGTATTCTTGTATATTACTCACAAATTCATTGTTCTGAAGCTTACTACACAAGAAGTGAGTCTATTCTGGCCTATTATACATCATTTCGTTGTAATGCAGCATAATACGTCAGAATACTGTCGTATTACACACAAATTAGGTCTTGCTCTTTAGTACGTCAAAACTCAGTGTTTTTTGGCATATTACTCACAATTTGGGTGTGTTGCAGCTTACTACACCAGAAATTGCAGTCTGGACACACGAATTAGGTGCATTCTAGCTTACTACGACAGAACTCGGTGTATTCTTGCATATTACTCACAAATTCATTGTTCTGAAGCTTACTACACAAGAAGTGAGTCTATTCGTGCCTATTATACATCATTTCGTTGTAATGCAGCATAATACGTCACAATACTGTCGTATTACACACAAATTAGGTCTTGCTTTTTAGTTCGTCAAAACTCAGTGTTTTGTGGCATATTATTCACAATTTGGGTGTACTGCAGCTTACTACACCAGATATTGCAGTCTGGACACACGAATTAGGTGTATTCTAGCTTACTACGAGAGAACTCGGTGTATTCTGGCATATTACTCACAAATTCATTGTTCTGAAGCTAACTACACTTGAATTGAGTGTATTCTGGCCTGTTACACATGACTTAGTTGTTTTGCAGCTTAATAACTAAGAACACTGGCGAATTATACACAAATTAGGTCTCTTGCTGTTTAGTACGTCAAAACTCAGTATTCTATGGTATTTTACTAACAAATTGGGTGTACTGCAGCTTACTACACCAGAGATTGCAGTCTGGACACACGAAATTGGTGTATTCTAGCTTACTACGTTAGAACGGTGTATTCTGGCATATTACTCACACATTCATTGTTCTGAAGCTTACTACACTAGAAGTGAGTCTATTCTGGCCTATTATACATCATTTCGTTGTAATGCAGCATAATACGTCAGAATACTGTCGTATTACACACAAATTAGGTCTTGCTGTTTAGTACGTCAAAACTCAGTGTTTTGTGGCATATTACTCACAATTTGGGTGTACTGCAGCTTACTACACCAGAAATTGCAGTCTGGAAACACGAATTAGGTGCATTCTAGCTTACTACGACAGAACTCGGTGTATTCTAGCATATTACTCACAAATTCATTGTTTTTAAGCTTACTACACTAGAAGTGAGTCTATTCTGGCCTATTATACATCATTTCGTTGTATTGCAGCATAATACGTCAGAATACTGTCGTATTACACACAAATTAGGTCTTGCTGTTTTGTACGTCAAAACTGTTTTTTTTAGGCATATTACTCACAATTTGGGTCTACTGCAGCTTACTACACCAGAAATTGCAGTCTGGACACACGAATTAGGTGTATTATAGCTTACAACGAGAGAACTCGGTGTATTCTGGCATATTACTCACAAATTGGGTGTACTGCAGCTTACTACACTTGAATTGAGTGTATTCTGGCCTGTTACACATAACTTAGTTGTTTTGCAGCTTAATAACTAAGAACACTGGCGAATTATACACAAATTAGGTCTCTTGCTGTTTAGTACGTCAAAACTCAGTATTCTATGGCATTATACTCACAATTTCGGAGTACTGCAGCTTACTACACCAGAAATTGCAGTCTGGACACACGAATTAGGTGCATTCTAGCTTACTACGACAGAACTCGGTGTATTCTTGTATATTACTTACAAATTCATTGTTCTGAAGCTTACTACACTAGAAGTGAGTCTATTCTGCCTATTATACATCATTTCGTTGTAATGCAGCATAATACGTCAGAATACTGTCGTATTACACACAAATTAGGTCTTGCTCTTTAGTACGTCAAAACTCAGTGTTTTTTGGCATATTACTCACAATTTGGGTGTGTTGCAGCTTACTACACCAGAAATTGCAGTCTGGACACACGAATTAGGTGCATTCTAGCTTACTACGACAGAACTCGGTGTATTCTTGCATATTACTCACAAATTCATTGTTCTGAAGCTTACTACACAAGAAGTGAGTCTATTCGTGCCTATTATACATCATTTCGTTGTAATGCAGCATAATACGTCACAATACTGTCGTATTACACACAAATTAGGTCTTGCTTTTTAGTTCGTCAAAACTCAGTGTTTTGTGGCATATTATTCACAATTTGGGTGTACTGCAGCTTACTACACCAGATATTGCAGTCTGGACACACGAATTAGGTGTATTCTAGCTTACTACGAGAGAACTCGGTGTATTCTGGCATATTACTCACAAATTCATTGTTCTGAAGCTAACTACACTTGAATTGAGTGTATTCTGGCCTGTTACACATGACTTAGTTGTTTTGCAGCTTAATAACTAAGAACACTGGCGAATTATACACAAATTAGGTCTCTTGCTGTTTAGTACGTCAAAACTCAGTATTCTATGGTATTTTACTAACAAATTGGGTGTACTGCAGCTTACTACACCAGAGATTGCAGTCTGGACACACGAAATTGGTGTATTCTAGCTTACTACGTTAGAACGGTGTATTCTGGCATATTACTCACACATTCATTGTTCTGAAGCTTACTACACTAGAAGTGAGTCTATTCTGGCCTATTATACATCATTTCGTTGTAATGCAGCATAATACGTCAGAATACTGTCGTATTACACACAAATTAGGTCTTGCTGTTTAGTACGTCAAAACTCAGTGTTTTGTGGCATATTACTCACAATTTGGGTGTACTGAAGCTTACTACACCAGAAATTGCAGTCTGGAAACACGAATTAGGTGCATTCTAGCTTACTACGACAGAACTCGGTGTATTCTAGCATATTACTCACAAATTCATTGTTTTTAAGCTTACTACACTAGAAGTGAGTCTATTCTGGCCTATTATACATCATTTCGTTGTATTGCAGCATAATACGTCAGAATACTGTCGTATTACACACAAATTAGGTCTTGCTGTTTTGTACGTCAAAACTGTTTTTTTTAGGCATATTACTCACAATTTGGGTCTACTGCAGCTTACTACACCAGAAATTGCAGTCTGGACACACGAATTAGGTGTATTATAGCTTACAACGAGAGAACTCGGTGTATTCTGGCATATTACTCACAAATTGGGTGTACTGCAGCTTACTACACTTGAATTGAGTGTATTCTGGCCTGTTACACATAACTTAGTTGTTTTGCAGCTTAATAACTAAGAACACTGGCGAATTATACACAAATTAGGTCTCTTGCTGTTTAGTACGTCAAAACTCAGTATTCTATGGCATTATACTCACAATTTCGGAGTACTGCAGCTTACTACACCAGAAATTGCAGTCTGGACACACGAATTAGGTGCATTCTAGCTTACTACGACAGAACTCGGTGTATTCTTGTATATTACTTACAAATTCATTGTTCTGAAGCTTACTACACTAGAAGTGAGTCTATTCTGCCTATTATACATCATTTCGTTGTAATGCAGCATAATACGTCAGAATACTGTCGTATTACACACAAATTAGGTCTTGCTCTTTAGTACGTCAAAACTCAGTGTTTTTTGGCATATTACTCACAATTTGGGTGTGTTGCAGCTTACTACACCAGAAATTGCAGTCTGGACACACGAATTAGGTGCATTCTAGCTTACTACGACAGAACTCGGTGTATTCTTGCATATTACTCACAAATTCATTGTTCTGAAGCTTACTACACAAGAAGTGAGTCTATTCGTGCCTATTATACATCATTTCGTTGTAATGCAGCATAATACGTCACAATACTGTCGTATTACACACAAATTAGGTCTTGCTTTTTAGTTCGTCAAAACTCAGTGTTTTGTGGCATATTATTCACAATTTGGGTGTACTGCAGCTTACTACACCAGATATTGCAGTCTGGACACACGAATTAGGTGTATTCTAGCTTACTACGAGAGAACTCGGTGTATTCTGGCATATTACTCACAAATTCATTGTTCTGAAGCTAACTACACTTGAATTGAGTGTATTCTGGCCTGTTACACATGACTTAGTTGTTTTGCAGCTTAATAACTAAGAACACTGGCGAATTATACACAAATTAGGTCTCTTGCTGTTTAGTACGTCAAAACTCAGTATTCTATGGTATTTTACTAACAAATTGGGTGTACTGCAGCTTACTACACCAGAGATTGCAGTCTGGACACACGAAATTGGTGTATTCTAGCTTACTACGTTAGAACGGTGTATTCTGGCATATTACTCACACATTCATTGTTCTGAAGCTTACTACACTAGAAGTGAGTCTATTCTGGCCTATTATACATCATTTCGTTGTAATGCAGCATAATACGTCAGAATACTGTCGTATTACACACAAATTAGGTCTTGCTGTTTAGTACGTCAAAACTCAGTGTTTTGTGGCATATTACTCACAATTTGGGTGTACTGCAGCTTACTACACCAGAAATTGCAGTCTGGAAACACGAATTAGGTGCATTCTAGCTTACTACGACAGAACTCGGTGTATTCTAGCATATTACTCACAAATTCATTGTTTTTAAGCTTACTACACTAGAAGTGAGTCTATTCTGGCCTATTATACATCATTTCGTTGTATTGCAGCATAATACGTCAGAATACTGTCGTATTACACACAAATTAGGTCTTGCTGTTTTGTACGTCAAAACTGTTTTTTTTAGGCATATTACTCACAATTTGGGTCTACTGCAGCTTACTACACCAGAAATTGCAGTCTGGACACACGAATTAGGTGTATTATAGCTTACAACGAGAGAACTCGGTGTATTCTGGCATATTACTCACAAATTGGGTGTACTGCAGCTTACTACACTTGAATTGAGTGTATTCTGGCCTGTTACACATAACTTAGTTGTTTTGCAGCTTAATAACTAAGAACACTGGCGAATTATACACAAATTAGGTCTCTTGCTGTTTAGTACGTCAAAACTCAGTATTCTATGGCATTATACTCACAATTTCGGAGTACTGCAGCTTACTACACCAGAAATTGCAGTCTGGACACACGAATTAGGTGCATTCTAGCTTACTACGACAGAACTCGGTGTATTCTTGTATATTACTTACAAATTCATTGTTCTGAAGCTTACTACACTAGAAGTGAGTCTATTCTGCCTATTATACATCATTTCGTTGTAATGCAGCATAATACGTCAGAATACTGTCGTATTACACACAAATTAGGTCTTGCTCTTTAGTACGTCAAAACTCAGTGTTTTTTGGCATATTACTCACAATTTGGGTGTGTTGCAGCTTACTACACCAGAAATTGCAGTCTGGACACACGAATTAGGTGCATTCTAGCTTACTACGACAGAACTCGGTGTATTCTTGCATATTACTCACAAATTCATTGTTCTGAAGCTTACTACACAAGAAGTGAGTCTATTCGTGCCTATTATACATCATTTCGTTGTAATGCAGCATAATACGTCACAATACTGTCGTATTACACACAAATTAGGTCTTGCTTTTTAGTTCGTCAAAACTCAGTGTTTTGTGGCATATTATTCACAATTTGGGTGTACTGCAGCTTACTACACCAGATATTGCAGTCTGGACACACGAATTAGGTGTATTCTAGCTTACTACGAGAGAACTCGGTGTATTCTGGCATATTACTCACAAATTGGGTGTACTGCAGCTAACTACACTTGAATTGAGTGTATTCTGGCCTGTTACACATGACTTAGTTGTTTTGCAGCTTAACAACTAAGAACACTGTCGAATTATACACAAATTAGGTCTCTTGCTGTTTAGTACGTCAAAACTCAGTATTCTATGGCATTTTACTAACAAATTAGGTGTACTGCAGCTTACTACACCAGACATTGCAGTCTGGACACACGAAATTGGTGTATTCTAGCTTACTACGTTAGAACGGTGTATTCTGGCATATTACTCACAAATTCATTGTTCTGAAGCTTACTACACTAGAAGTGAGTCTATTCTGGCCTATTATACATCATTTCGTTGTAATGCAGCATAATACGTCAGAATACTGTCGTATTACACACAAATTAGGTCTTGCTGTTTAGTACGTCAAAACTCAGTGTTTTGTGGCATATTACTCACAATTTGGGTGTACTGCAGCTTACTACACCAGAAATTGCAGTCTGGAAACACGAATTAGGTGCATTCTAGCTTACTACGACAGAACTCGGTGTATTCTTGCATATTACTCACAAATTCATTGTTCTGAAGCTTACTACACTAGAAGTGAGTCTATTCTGGCCTATTATACATAATTTCGTTGTATTGCAGCATAATACGTCAGAATACTGTCGTATTACACACAAATTAGGTCTTGCTGTTTTGTACGTCAAAACGCTGTTTTTTTAGGCATATTACTCACAATTTGGGTGTACTGCAGCTTACTACACCAGAAATTGCAGTCTGGACACACGAATAAGGTGTATTATAGCTTACTACGGGAGAACTCGGTGTATTCTGGCATATTACTCACAAATTGGGTGTACTGCAGCTTACTACACTTGAATTGAGTGTATTCTGGCCTGTTACACATGACTTAGTTGTTTTGCAGCTTAATAACTAAGAACACTGGCGAATTATACACAAATTAGGTCTCTTGCTGTTTAGTACAACAAAACTCAGTATTCTATGGCATTTTACTCACAATTTGGGTGTACTGCAGCTTACTACACCAGAAATTGCAGTCTGGACACACGAATTAGGTGCATTCTAGCTTACTACGACAGAACTCGGTGTATTCTGGCTTATTACTCACAAATTCATTGTTCTGAAGCTTACTACACTAGAAGTGAGTCTATTCTGGCCTATTATACATCATTTCGTTGTAATGCAGCATAATACGTCAGAATACTGTCGTATTACACACAAATTAGGTCTTGCTGTTTAGTACGTCAAAACTCAGTGTTTTGTGGCATATTACTCACAATTTGGGTGTACTGCAGCTTATTACACCAGAAATTGCAGTCTGGAAACACGAATTAGGTGCATTCTAGCTTACTACGACAGAACTCGGTGTATTCTTGCATATTACTCACAAATTCATTGTTCTGAAGCTTACTACACTAGAAGTGAGTCTATTCTGGCCTATTATACATCATTTCGTTGTATTGCAGCATAATACGTCAGAATACTGTCGTATTACACACAAATTAGGTCTTGCTGTTTTGTACGTCAAAACTCTGTTTTTTAGGCATATTACTCACAATTTGGGTGTACTGCAGCTTACTACACCAGAAATTGCAGTCTGGACACACGAATTAGGTGTATTATAGCTTACTACAAGAGAACTCGGTGTATTCTGGCATATTACTCACAAATTGGGTGTACTGCAGCTTACTACACTTGAATTGAGTGTATTCTGGCCTGTTACACATGACTTAGTTGTTTTGCAGCTTAATAACTAAGAACACTGGCGAATTATACACAAATTAGGTCTCTTGCTGTTTAGTACGTCAAAACTCAGTATTCTATGGCATTTTACTCACAATTTGGGTGTACTGCAGCTTACTACACCAGAAATTGCAGTCTGGACACACGAATTAGGTGCATTCTAGCTTACTACGACAGAATTCGGTGTATTCTTGCATATTACTCACAAATTCATTGTTCTGAAGCTTACTACACTAGAAGTGAGTCTATTCTGGCCTATTATACATCATTTCGTTGTAATGCAGCATAATACGTCAGAATACTGTCGTATTACACACAAATTAGGTCTTGCTGTTTAGTACGTCAAAACTCAGTGTTTTGTGGCATATTACTCACAATTTGGGTGTACTGCAGCTTACTACACCAGAAATTGCAGTCTGGAAACACGAATTAGGTGCATTCTAGCTTACTACGACAGAACTCGGCGTATTCTTGCATATTACTCACAAATTCATTGTTCTGAAGCTTACTACACTAGAAGTGAGTCTATTCTGGCCTATTATACATCATTTCGTTGTAATGCAGCATAATACGTCAGAATACTGTCGTATTACACACAAATTAGGTCTTGCTGTTTAGTACGTCAAAACTCAGTGTTTTGTGGCATATTACTCACATTTTGGGTGTACTGCAGCTTACTACACCAGAAATTGCAGTCTGAACACACGAATAAGGTGTATTATAGCTTACTACGGGAGAACTCGGTGTATTCTGGCATATTACTCACAAATTGGGTGTACTGCAGCTTACTACACTTGAATTGAGTGTATTCTGGCCTGTTACACATGACTTAGTTGTTTTGCAGCTTAATAACTAAGAACACTGGCGAATTATACACAAATTAGGTCTCTTGCTGTTTAGTACAACAAAACTCAGTATTCTATGGCATTTTACTCACAATTTGGGTGTACTGCAGCTTACTACACCAGAAATTGCAGTCTGGACACACGAATTAGGTGCATTCTAGCTTACTACGACAGAACTCGGTGTATTCTTGCATATTACTCACAAATTCATTGTTCTGAAGCTTACTACACTAGAAGTGAGTATATTCTGGCCTATTATACATCATTTCGTTGTAATGCAGCATAATATGTCAGAATACTGGCGTATGACACACAAATTAGGTCTTGCTTAGTACGTCAAAACTCAGTGTTTTGTGGCATATTACTCACAATTTGGGTGTGCTGCAGCTTACTACACCAGAAATTGCAGTCTGGACACACGAATTAGGTGCATTCTAGCTTACTACGACAGAACTCGGTGTATTCTTGCATATTACTCACAAATTCATTGTTCTGAAGCTTACTACACAAGAAGTGAGTCTATTCGTGCCTATTATACATCATTTCGTTGTAATGCAGCATAATACGTCACAATACTGTCGTATTACACACAAATTAGGTCTTGCTTTTTAGTTCGTCAAAACTCAGTGTTTTCTGGCATATTACTCACAATTTGGGTGTACTGCAGCTTACTACACCAGAAATTGCAGTCTGGACACACGAATTAGGTGCATTCTAGCTTACTACGACAGAACTCGGTGTATTCTTGCATATTACTCACAAATTCATTGTTCTGAAGCTTACTACACAAGAAGTGAGTCTATTCTGGCCTATTATACATCATTTCGTTGTAATGCAGCATAATACGTCAGAATACTGTCGTATTACACACAAATTAGGTCTTGCTGTTTAGTTCGTCAAAACTCAGTGTTTTGTGGCATATTACTCACAATTTGGGTGTACTGCAGCTTACTACACCAGAAATTGCAGTCTGGACACACGAATTAGGTGTATTCTAGCTTACTACGAGAGAACTCGGTGTATTCTGGCATATTACTCACAAATTGGGTGTACTGCAGCTAACTACACTTGAATTGAGTGTATTCTGGCCTTACACATGACTTAGTTGTTTTGCAGCTTAATAACTAAGAACACTGGCGAATTATACACAAATTAGGTCTCTTGCTGTTTAGTACGTCAAAACTCAGTATTCTATGGTATTTTACTAACAAATTCGGTGTACTGCAGCTTACTACACCAGACATTGCAGTCGGGACACACGAAATTGGTGTATTCTAGCTTACTACGTTAGAACGGTGTATTCTGGCTTATTACTCACAAATTCATTGTTCTGAAGCTTACTACACTAGAAGTGAGTCTATTCTGGCCTATTATACATCATTTCGTTGTATTGCAGCATAATACGTCAGAATACTGTCGTATTACACACAAATTAGGTCTTGCTGTTTAGTACGTCAAAACTCAGTGTTTTGTGGCATATTACTCACAATTTGGGTGTACTGCAGCTTATTACACCAGAAATTGCAGTCTGGAAACACGAATTAGGTGCATTCTAGCTTACTACGACAGAACTCGGTGTATTCTTGCATATTACTCACAAATTCATTGTTCTGAAGCTTACTACACTAGAAGTGAGTCTATTCTGGCCTATTATACATCATTTCGCTGTATTGCAGCATAATACGTCAGAATACTGTCGTATTACACACAAATTAGGTCTTGCTGTTTTGTACGTCAAAACTCTGTTTTTTAGGCATATTACTAACAATTTGGGTGTACTGCAGCTTACTACACCAGAAATTGCAGTCTGGACACACGAATTAGGTGTATTATAGCTTACTACGAGAGAACTCGGTGTATTCTGGCATATTACTCACAAATTGGGTGTACTGCAGCTTACTACACTTGAATTGAGTGTATTCTGGCCTGTTACACATGACTTAGTTGTTTTGCAGCTTAATATCTAAGAACACTGGCGAATTATACACAAATTAGGTCTCTTGCTGTTTAGTACGTCAAAACTCAGTATTCTATGGCATTTTACTCACAATTTGGGTGTACTGCAGCTTACTACACCAGAAATTGCAGTCTGGACACACGAATTAGGTGCATTCTAGCTTACTACGACAGAATTCGGTGTATTCTTGCATATTACTCACACATTCATTGTTCTGAAGCTTACTATACTAGAAGTGAGTCTATTCTGGCCTATTATACATCATTTCGTTGTAATGCAGCATAATACGTCAGAATACTGTCGTATTACACACAAATTAGGTCTTGCTGTTTAGTACGTCAAAACTCAGTGTTTTGTGGCATATTACTCACAATTTGTGTGTACTGCAGCTTACTACACCAGAAATTGCAGTCTGGAAACACGAATTAGGTGCATTCTAGCTTACTACGACATAACTCGGCGTATTCTTGCATATTACTCACAAATTCATTGTTCTGAAGCTTACTACACTAGAAGTGAGTCTATTCTGGCCTATTATACATCATTTCGTTGTAATGCAGCATAATACGTCAGAATACTGTCGTATTACACACAAATTAGGTCTTGCTGTTTAGTACGTCAAAACTCAGTGTTTTGTGGCATATTACTCACAATTTGGGTGTACTGCAGCTTACTACACCAGAAATTGCAGTCTGGAAACACGAATTAGGTGCATTCTAGCTTACTACGACAGAACTCGGTGTATTCTTGCATATTACTCACAAATTCATTGTTCTGAAGCTTACTACACAAGAAGTGAGTCTATTCTGGCCTATTATACATCATTTCGTTGTAATGCAGCATAATACGTCAGAATACTGTCGTATTACACACAATTTAGGTCTTGCTGTTTAGTACGTCAAAACTCAGTGTTTTGTGGCATATTACTCACAATTTGGGTGTACTGCAGCTTACTACACCAGAAATTGCAGTCTGGAAACACGAATTAGGTGCATTCTAGCTTACTACGACAGAACTCGGTGTATTCTTGCCGATTACTCACAAATTGGGTGTACTGCAGCTAACTACACTAGAAGTGAGTATATTCTGGCCTATTATACATCATTTCGTTGTAATGCAGCATAATACGTCAGAATACTGGCGTATTACACACAAATTAGGTCTTGCTGTTTAGTTCGACAAAACTCAGTGTTTTGTGGCATATTACTCACAATTTGGGTGTACTGCAGATTACTACACCAGAAATTGCATTCTGGAAACACGAATTAGGTGCATTCTAGCTTACTACGACAGAACTCGGTGTATTCTTGCATATTACTCACAAATTCATTGTTGTGAAGCTTACTACACTAGAAGTGAGTCTATTCTGGCCTATTATACATCATTTCGTTGTATTGCAGCATAATACGTCAGAATACTGGCGTAATACACACAAATTAGGTCTTGCTGTTTAGTACGTCAAAACTCAGTGTTTTGTGGCATATTACTCACAATTTTGGTGTACTGCAGCTTACTACACCAGAAATTGCAGTCTGGAAACACGAATTAGGTGCATTCTAGCTTACTACGACAGAACTCGGTGTATTCTTGCATATTACTCACAAATTCATTGTTCTGAAGCTTACTACACAAGAAGTGAGTCTATTCTGGCCTATTATACATCATTTCGTTGTAATGCAGCATAATACGTCAGAATACTGTCGTATTACACACAATTTAGGTCTTGCTGTTTAGTACGTCAAAACTCAGTGTTTTGTGGCATATTACTCACAATTTGGGTGTACTGCAGCTTACTACACCAGAAATTGCAGTCTGGAAACACGAATTAGGTGCATTCTAGCTTACTACGACAGAACTCGGTGTATTCTTGCCGATTACTCACAAATTGGGTGTACTGCAGCTAACTACACTAGAAGTGAGTATATTCTGGCCTATTATACATCATTTCGTTGTAATGCAGCATAATACGTCAGAATACTGGCGTATTACACACAAATTAGGTCTTGCTGTTTAGTTCGACAAAACTCAGTGTTTTGTGGCATATTACTCACAATTTGGGTGTACTGCAGATTACTACACCAGAAATTGCATTCTGGAAACACGAATTAGGTGCATTCTAGCTTACTACGACAGAACTCGGTGTATTCTTGCATATTACTCACAAATTCATTGTTGTGAAGCTTACTACACTAGAAGTGAGTCTATTCTGGCCTATTATACATCATTTCGTTGTATTGCAGCATAATACGTCAGAATACTGGCGTATTACACACAAATTAGGTCTTGCTGTTTAGTACGTCAAAACTCAGTGTTTTGTGGCATATTACTCACAATTTGGGTGTACTGCAGCTTACTACACCAGAAATTGCAGTCTGGAAACACGAATTAGGTGCATTCTAGCTTACTACGACAGAACTCGGTGTATTCTTGCATATTACTCACAAATTCATTGTTCTGAAGCTTACTACACAAGAAGTGAGTCTATTCTGGCCTATTATACATCATTTCGTTGTAATGCAGCATAATACGTCAGAATACTGTCGTATTACACACAATTTAGGTCTTGCTGTTTAGTACGTCAAAACTCAGTGTTTTGTGGCATATTACTCACAATTTGGGTGTACTGCAGCTTACTACACCAGAAATTGCAGTCTGGAAACACGAATTAGGTGCATTCTAGCTTACTACGACAGAACTCGGTGTATTCTTGCCGATTACTCACAAATTGGGTGTACTGCAGCTAACTACACTAGAAGTGAGTATATTCTGGCCTATTATACATCATTTCGTTGTAATGCAGCATAATACGTCAGAATACTGGCGTATTACACACAAATTAGGTCTTGCTGTTTAGTTCGACAAAACTCAGTGTTTTGTGGCATATTACTCACAATTTGGGTGTACTGCAGATTACTACACCAGAAATTGCATTCTGGAAACACGAATTAGGTGCATTCTAGCTTACTACGACAGAACTCGGTGTATTCTTGCATATTACTCACAAATTCATTGTTGTGAAGCTTACTACACTAGAAGTGAGTCTATTCTGGCCTATTATACATCATTTCGTTGTATTGCAGCATAATACGTCAGAATACTGGCGTATTACACACAAATTAGGTCTTGCTGTTTAGTACGTCAAAACTCAGTGTTTTGTGGCATATTACTCACAATTTTGGTGTACTGCAGCTTACTACACCAGAAATTGCAGTCTGGAAACACGAATTAGGTGCATTCTAGCTTACTACGACAGAACTCGGTGTATTCTTGCATATTACTCACAAATTCATTGTTCTGAAGCTTACTACACAAGAAGTGAGTCTCTTCTGGCCTATTATACATCATTTCGTTGTAATGCAGCATAATACGTCAGAATACTGTCGTATTACACACAATTTAGGTCTTGCTGTTTAGTACGTCAAAACTCAGTGTTTTGTGGCATATTACTCACAATTTGGGTGTACTGCAGCTTACTACACCAGAAATTGCAGTCTGGAAACACGAATTAGGTGCATTCTAGCTTACTACGACAGAACTCGGTGTATTCTTGCATATTACTCACAAATTCATTGTTCTGAAGCTTACTACACAAGAAGTGAGTCTATTCTGGCCTATTATACATCATTTCGTTGTAATGCAGCATAATACGTCAGAATACTGTCGTATTACACACAAATTAGGTCTTGCTGTTTAGTTCGTCAAAACTCAGTGTTTTGTGGCATATTACTCACAATTTGGGTGTACTGCAGCTTACTACACCAGACATTGCAGTCTGGACACACGAAATTAGTGTATTTAAGCTTACTACGTTAGAACAGTGTATTCTGGCATATTACTCACAAATTCATTGTTCTGAAGCTGACTACACTAGAAGTGAGTCTATTCTTGCCTATTATACATCATTTCGTTGTAATGCAGCATAATACGTCAGAATACTGTCGTATTACACACAAATTAGATCTTGCTGTTTAGTTCGACAAAACTCAGTGTTTTGTAGCATATTACTCACAATTTGGGTGTACTGCAGATTACTACACCAGAAATTGCATTCTGGAAACACGAATTAGGTGCATTCTAGCTTACTACGACAGAACTCGGTGTATTCTTGCATATTACTCACAAATTCATTATTCTGAAGCTTACTACACAAGAAGTGAGTCTATTCTGGCCTATTATACATCATTTCGTTGTAATGCAGCATAATACGTCAGAATACTGGCGTATTACACACAAATTAGGTCTTGCTGTTTAGTACGTCAAAACTCAGTGTTTTGTGGCATATTATTCACAATTTTGGTGTACTGCAGCTTACTACACCAGAAATTGCAGTCTGGACACACGAATTAGGTGCATTCTAGCTTACTACGACAGAACTCGGTGTATTCTTGCATATTACTCACAAATTCATTGTTCTGAAGCTTACTACACTAGAAGTGAGTCTATTCTGGCCTATTATACATCATTTCGTTGTAATGCAGCATAATACGTCAGAATACTGTCGTATTACACACAAATTAGGTCTTGCTGTTTAGTACGTCAAAACTCAGTGTTTTGTGGCATATTACTCACAATTTGGGTGTACTGCAGCTTACTACACCAGAAATTGCAGTCTGGAAACACGAATTAGGTGCATTCTAGCTTACTACGACAGAACTCGGCGTATTCTTGCATATTACTCACAAATTCATTGTTCTGAAGCTTACTACACTAGAAGTGAGTCTATTCTGGCCTATTATACATCATTTCGTTGTAATGCAGCATAATACGTCAGAATACTGTCGTATTACACACAAATTAGGTCTTGCTGTTTAGTACGTCAAAACTCAGTGTTTTGTGGCATATTACTCACAATTTGGGTGTACTGCAGCTTACTACACCAGAAATTGCAGTCTGGAAACACGAATTAGGTGCATTCTTGCTTACTACGACAGAACTCGGTGTATTCTTGCATATTACTCACAAATTCATTGTTCTGAAGCTTACTACACAAGAAGTGAGTCTCTTCTGGCCTATTATACATCATTTCGTTGTAATGCAGCATAATACGTCAGAATACTGTCGTATTACACACAATTTAGGTCTTGCTGTTTAGTACGTCAAAACTCAGTGTTTTGTGGCATATTACTCACAATTTGGGTGTACTGCAGATTACTACACCAGAAATTGCATTCTGGAAACACGAATTAGGTGCATTCTAGCTTACTACGACAGAACTCGGTGTATTCTTGCATATTACTCACAAATTCATTGTTGTGAAGCTTACTACACTAGAAGTGAGTCTATTCTGGCCTATTATACATCATTTCGTTGTATTGCAGCATAATACGTCAGAATACTGGCGTAATACACACAAATTAGGTCTTGCTGTTTAGTACGTCAAAACTCAGTGTTTTGTGGCATATTACTCACAATTTTGGTGTACTGCAGCTTACTACACCAGAAATTGCAGTCTGGAAACACGAATTAGGTGCATTCTAGCTTACTACGACAGAACTCGGTGTATTCTTGCATATTACTCACAAATTCATTGTTCTGAAGCTTACTACACAAGAAGTGAGTCTATTCTGGCCTATTATACATCATTTCGTTGTAATGCAGCATAATACGTCAGAATACTGTCGTATTACACACAATTTAGGTCTTGCTGTTTAGTACGTCAAAACTCAGTGTTTTGTGGCATATTACTCACAATTTGGGTGTACTGCAGCTTACTACACCAGAAATTGCAGTCTGGAAACACGAATTAGGTGCATTCTAGCTTACTACGACAGAACTCGGTGTATTCTTGCCGATTACTCACAAATTGGGTGTACTGCAGCTAACTACACTAGAAGTGAGTATATTCTGGCCTATTATACATCATTTCGTTGTAATGCAGCATAATACGTCAGAATACTGGCGTATTACACACAAATTAGGTCTTGCTGTTTAGTTCGACAAAACTCAGTGTTTTGTGGCATATTACTCACAATTTGGGTGTACTGCAGATTACTACACCAGAAATTGCATTCTGGAAACACGAATTAGGTGCATTCTAGCTTACTACGACAGAACTCGGTGTATTCTTGCATATTACTCACAAATTCATTGTTCTGAAGCTTACTACACAAGAAGTGAGTCTATTCTGGCCTATTATACATCATTTCGTTGTAATGCAGCATAATACGTCAGAATACTGTCGTATTACACACAATTTAGGTCTTGCTGTTTAGTACGTCAAAACTCAGTGTTTTGTGGCATATTACTCACAATTTGGGTGTACTGCAGCTTACTACACCAGAAATTGCAGTCTGGAAACACGAATTAGGTGCATTCTAGCTTACTACGACAGAACTCGGTGTATTCTTGCCGATTACTCACAAATTGGGTGTACTGCAGCTAACTACACTAGAAGTGAGTATATTCTGGCCTATTATACATCATTTCGTTGTAATGCAGCATAATACGTCAGAATACTGGCGTATTACACACAAATTAGGTCTTGCTGTTTAGTTCGACAAAACTCAGTGTTTTGTGGCATATTACTCACAATTTGGGTGTACTGCAGATTACTACACCAGAAATTGCATTCTGGAAACACGAATTAGGTGCATTCTAGCTTACTACGACAGAACTCGGTGTATTCTTGCATATTACTCACAAATTCATTGTTGTGAAGCTTACTACACTAGAAGTGAGTCTATTCTGGCCTATTATACATCATTTCGTTGTATTGCAGCATAATACGTCAGAATACTGGCGTATTACACACAAATTAGGTCTTGCTGTTTAGTACGTCAAAACTCAGTGTTTTGTGGCATATTACTCACAATTTTGGTGTACTGCAGCTTACTACACCAGAAATTGCAGTCTGGAAACACGAATTAGGTGCATTCTAGCTTACTACGACAGAACTCGGTGTATTCTTGCATATTACTCACAAATTCATTGTTCTGAAGCTTACTACACAAGAAGTGAGTCTCTTCTGGCCTATTATACATCATTTCGTTGTAATGCAGCATAATACGTCAGAATACTGTCGTATTACACACAATTTAGGTCTTGCTGTTTAGTACGTCAAAACTCAGTGTTTTGTGGCATATTACTCACAATTTGGGTGTACTGCAGCTTACTACACCAGAAATTGCAGTCTGGAAACACGAATTAGGTGCATTCTAGCTTACTACGACAGAACTCGGTGTATTCTTGCATATTACTCACAAATTCATTGTTCTGAAGCTTACTACACAAGAAGTGAGTCTATTCTGGCCTATTATACATCATTTCGTTGTAATGCAGCATAATACGTCAGAATACTGTCGTATTACACACAAATTAGGTCTTGCTGTTTAGTTCGTCAAAACTCAGTGTTTTGTGGCATATTACTCACAATTTGGGTGTACTGCAGCTTACTACACCAGACATTGCAGTCTGGACACACGAAATTAGTGTATTTAAGCTTACTACGTTAGAACAGTGTATTCTGGCATATTACTCACAAATTCATTGTTCTGAAGCTGACTACACTAGAAGTGAGTCTATTCTTGCCTATTATACATCATTTCGTTGTAATGCAGCATAATACGTCAGAATACTGTCGTATTACACACAAATTAGATCTTGCTGTTTAGTTCGACAAAACTCAGTGTTTTGTAGCATATTACTCACAATTTGGGTGTACTGCAGATTACTACACCAGAAATTGCATTCTGGAAACACGAATTAGGTGCATTCTAGCTTACTACGACAGAACTCGGTGTATTCTTGCATATTACTCACAAATTCATTATTCTGAAGCTTACTACACAAGAAGTGAGTCTATTCTGGCCTATTATACATCATTTCGTTGTAATGCAGCATAATACGTCAGAATACTGGCGTATTACACACAAATTAGGTCTTGCTGTTTAGTACGTCAAAACTCAGTGTTTTGTGGCATATTATTCACAATTTTGGTGTACTGCAGCTTACTACACCAGAAATTGCAGTCTGGACACACGAATTAGGTGCATTCTAGCTTACTACGACAGAACTCGGTGTATTCTTGCATATTACTCACAAATTCATTGTTCTGAAGCTTACTACACTAGAAGTGAGTCTATTCTGGCCTATTATACATCATTTCGTTGTAATGCAGCATAATACGTCAGAATACTGTCGTATTACACACAAATTAGGTCTTGCTGTTTAGTACGTCAAAACTCAGTGTTTTGTGGCATATTACTCACAGTTTGGGTGTACTGCAGCTTACTACACCAGAAATTGCAGTCTGGAAACACGAATTAGGTGCATTCTAGCTTACTACGACAGAACTCGGCGTATTCTTGCATATTACTCACAAATTCATTGTTCTGAAGCTTACTACACTAGAAGTGAGTCTATTCTGGCCTATTATACATCATTTCGTTGTAATGCAGCATAATACGTCAGAATACTGTCGTATTACACACAAATTAGGTCTTGCTGTTTAGTACGTCAAAACTCAGTGTTTTGTGGCATATTACTCACAATTTGGGTGTACTGCAGCTTACTACACCAGAAATTGCAGTCTGGAAACACGAATTAGGTGCATTCTTGCTTACTACGACAGAACTCGGTGTATTCTTGCATATTACTCACAAATTCATTGTTCTGAAGCTTACTACACAAGAAGTGAGTCTCTTCTGGCCTATTATACATCATTTCGTTGTAATGCAGCATAATACGTCAGAATACTGTCGTATTACACACAATTTAGGTCTTGCTGTTTAGTACTTCAAAACTCAGTGTTTTGTGGCATATTACTCACAATTTTGGTGTACTGCAGCTTACTACACCAGAAATTGCAGTCTGGAAACACGAATTAGGTGCATTCTAGCTTACTACGACAGAACTCGGTGTATTCTTGCATATTACTCACAAATTCATTGTTCTGAAGCTTACTACACAAGAAGTGAGTCTATTCTGGCCTATTATACATCATTTCGTTGTAATGCAGCATAATACGTCAGAATACTGTCGTATTACACACAAATTAGGTCTTGCTGTTTAGTTCGTCAAAACTCAGTGTTTTGTGGCATATTACTCACAATTTGGGTGTACTGCAGCTTACTACACCAGAAATTGCAGTCTGGAAACACGAATTAGGTGCATTCTAGCTTACTACGACAGAACTCGGTGTATTCTTGCATATTACTCACAAATTCATTGTTCTGAAGCTTACTACACAAGAAGTGAGTCTATTCTGGCCTATTATACATCATTTCGTTGTAATGCAGCATACTACGCCAGAATACTGGCGTATTACACACAAATTAGGTCTTGCTGTTTAGTACGTCAAAACTCAGTGTTTTGTGGCATATTACTCACAATTTGGGTGTACTGCAGCTTACTACACCAGAAATTGCAGTCTGGACACACGAATTAGGTGCATTCTAGCTTACTACGACAGAACTCGGTGTATTCTTGCATATTACTCACAAATTCATTGTTCTGAAGCTTACTACACAAGAAGTGAGTCTATTCTGGCCTATTATACATCATTTCGTTGTAATGCAGCATAATACGTCAGAATACTGTCGTATTACACACAAATTAGGTCTTGCTGTTTAGTTCGTCAAAACTCAGTGTTTTGTAGCATATTACTCACAATTTGGGTGTACTGCAGCTTACTACACCAGAAATTGCAGTCTGGACACACGAATTAGGTGTATTCTAGCTTACTACGAGAGAACTCGGTGTATTCTGGCATATTACTCACAAATTGGGTGTACTGCAGCTAACTACACTTGAATTGAGTGTATTCTGGCCTGTTACACATGACTTAGTTGTTTTGCAGCTTAATAACTAAGAACACTGGCGAATTATACACAAATTAGGTCTCTTGCTGTTTAGTACGTCAAAACTCAGTATTCTATGGTATTTTACTAACAAATTCGGTGTACTGCAGCTTACTACACCAGACATTGCAGTCTGGACACGAAATTGGTGTATTCTAGCTTACTACGTTAGAACGGTGTATTCTGGCTTATTACTCACAAATTCATTGTTCTGAAGCTTACTACACTAGAAGTGAGTCTATTCTGGCCTATTATACATCATTTCGTTGTAATGCAGCATAATACGTCAGAATACTGTCGTATTACACACAAATTAGATCTTGCTGTTTAGTTCGACAAAACTCAGTGTTTTGTGGCATATTACTCACAATTTGGGTGTACTGCAGATTACTACACCAGAAATTGCATTCTGGAAACACGAATTAGGTGCATTCTAGCTTACTACGACAGAACTCGGTGTATTCTTGCATATTACTCACAAATTCATTGTTGTGAAGCTTACTACACTAGAAGTGAGTCTATTCTGGCCTATTATACATCATTTCGTTGTATTGCAGCATAATACGTCAGAATACTGGCGTATTACACACAAATTAGGTCTTGCTGTTTAGTACGTCAAAACTCAGTGTTTTGTGGCATATTACTCACAATTTTGGTGTACTGCAGCTTACTACACCAGAAATTGCAGTCTGGAAACACGAATTAGGTGCATTCTAGCTTACTACGACAGAACTCGGTGTATTCTTGCATATTACTCACAAATTCATTGTTCTGAAGCTTACTACACAAGAAGTGAGTCTCTTCTGGCCTATTATACATCATTTCGTTGTAATGCAGCATAATACGTCAGAATACTGTCGTATTACACACAATTTAGGTCTTGCTGTTTAGTACGTCAAAACTCAGTGTTTTGTGGCATATTACTCACAATTTGGGTGTACTGCAGCTTACTACACCAGAAATTGCAGTCTGGAAACACGAATTAGGTGCATTCTAGCTTACTACGACAGAACTCGGTGTATTCTTGCATATTACTCACAAATTCATTGTTCTGAAGCTTACTACACAAGAAGTGAGTCTATTCTGGCCTATTATACATCATTTCGTTGTAATGCAGCATAATACGTCAGAATACTGTCGTATTACACACAAATTAGGTCTTGCTGTTTAGTTCGTCAAAACTCAGTGTTTTGTGGCATATTACTCACAATTTGGGTGTACTGCAGCTTACTACACCAGACATTGCAGTCTGGACACACGAAATTAGTGTATTTAAGCTTACTACGTTAGAACAGTGTATTCTGGCATATTACTCACAAATTCATTGTTCTGAAGCTTACTACACTAGAAGTGAGTCTATTCTTGCCTATTATACATCATTTCGTTGTAATGCAGCATAATACGTCAGAATACTGTCGTATTACACACAAATTAGATCTTGCTGTTTAGTTCGACAAAACTCAGTGTTTTGTGGCATATTACTCACAATTTGGGTGTACTGCAGATTACTACACCAGAAATTGCATTCTGGAAACACGAATTAGGTGCATTCTAGCTTACTACGACAGAACTCGGTGTATTCTTGCATATTACTCACAAATTCATTATTCTGAAGCTTACTACACAAGAAGTGAGTCTATTCTGGCCTATTATACATCATTTCGTTGTAATGCAGCATAATACGTCAGAATACTGGCGTATTACACACAAATTAGGTCTTGCTGTTTAGTACGTCAAAACTCAGTGTTTTGTGGCATATTATTCACAATTTTGGTGTACTGCAGCTTACTACACCAGAAATTGCAGTCTGGACACACGAATTAGGTGCATTCTAGCTTACTACGACAGAACTCGGTGTATTCTTGCATATTACTCACAAATTCATTGTTCTGAAGCTTACTACACTAGAAGTGAGTCTATTCTGGCCTATTATACATCATTTCGTTGTAATGCAGCATAATACGTCAGAATACTGTCGTATTACACACAAATTAGGTCTTGCTGTTTAGTACGTCAAAACTCAGTGTTTTGTGGCATATTACTCACAATTTGGGTGTACTGCAGCTTACTACACCAGAAATTGCAGTCTGGAAACACGAATTAGGTGCATTCTAGCTTACTACGACAGAACTCGGCGTATTCTTGCATATTACTCACAAATTCATTGTTCTGAAGCTTACTACACTAGAAGTGAGTCTATTCTGGCCTATTATACATCATTTCGTTGTAATGCAGCATAATACGTCAGAATACTGTCGTATTACACACAAATTAGGTCTTGCTGTTTAGTACGTCAAAACTCAGTGTTTTGTGGCATATTACTCACAATTTGGGTGTACTGCAGCTTACTACACCAGAAATTGCAGTCTGGAAACACGAATTAGGTGCATTCTTGCTTACTACGACAGAACTCGGTGTATTCTTGCATATTACTCACAAATTCATTGTTCTGAAGCTTACTACACAAGAAGTGAGTCTATTCTGGCCTATTATACATCATTTCGTTGTAATGCAGCATAATACGTCAGAATACTGGCGTATTACACACAAATTAGGTCTTGCTGTTTAGTACGTCAAAACTCAGTGTTTTGTGGCATATTACTCACAATTTTGGTGTACTGCAGCTTACTACACCAGAAATTGCAGTCTGGAAACACGAATTAGGTGCATTCTAGCTTACTACGACAGAACTCGGTGTATTCTTGCATATTACTCACAAATTCATTGTTCTGAAGCTTACTACACAAGAAGTGAGTCTATTCTGGCCTATTATACATCATTTCGTTGTAATGCAGCATAATACGTCAGAATACTGTCGTATTACACACAAATTAGGTCTTGCTGTTTAGTTCGTCAAAACTCAGTGTTTTGTGGCATATTACTCACAATTTGGGTGTACTGCAGCTTACTACACCAGAAATTGCAGTCTGGAAACACGAATTAGGTGCATTCTAGCTTACTACGACAGAACTCGATGTATTCTTGCATATTACTCACAAATTGGGTGTACTGCAGCTAACTACACTAGAAGTGAGTATATTCTGGCCTATTATACATCATTTCGTTGTAATGCAGCATACTACGCCAGAATACTGGCGTATTACACACAAATTAGGTCTTGCTGTTTAGTACGTCAAAACTCAGTGTTTTGTGGCATATTACTCACAATTTGGGTGTACTGCAGCTTACTACACCAGAAATTGCAGTCTGGACACACGAATTAGGTGCATTCTAGCTTACTACGACAGAACTCGGTGTATTCTTGCATATTACTCACAAATTCATTGTTCTGAAGCTTACTACACAAGAAGTGAGTATATTCTGGCCTATTATACATCATTTCGTTGTAATGCAGCATACTACGCCAGAATACTGGCGTATTACACACAAATTAGGTCTTGCTGTTTAGTACGTCAAAACTCAGTGTTTTGTGGCATATTACTCACAATTTGGGTGTACTGCAGCTTACTACACCAGAAATTGCAGTCTGGACACACGAATTAGGTGTATTCTAGCTTACTACGAGAGAACTCGGTGTATTCTGGCATATTACTCACAAATTGGGTGTACTGCAGCTAACTACACTTGAATTGAGTGTATTCTGGCCTGTTACACATGACTTAGTTGTTTTGCAGCTTAATAACTAAGAACACTGGCGAATTATACACAAATTAGGTCTCTTGCTGTTTAGTACGTCAAAACTCAGTATTCTATGGTATTTTACTAACAAATTCGGTGTACTGCAGCTTACTACACCAGACATTGCAGTCTGGACACACGAATTAGGTGCATTCTAGCTTACTACGACAGAATTCGGTGTATTCTTGCATATTACTCACAAATTCATTGTTCTGAAGCTTACTATACTAGAAGTGAGTCTATTCTGGCCTATTATACATCATTTCGTTGTAATGCAGCATAATACGTCAGAATACTGTCGTATTACACACAAATTAGGTCTTGCTGTTTAGTACGTCAAAACTCAGTGTTTTGTGGCATATTACTCACAATTTGTGTGTACTGCAGCTTACTACACCAGAAATTGCAGTCTGGAAACACGAATTAGGTGCATTCTAGCTTACTACGACATAACTCGGCGTATTCTTGCATATTACTCACAAATTCATTGTTCTGAAGCTTACTACACTAGAAGTGAATCTATTCTGGCCTATTATACATCATTTCGTTGTAATGCAGCATAATACGTCAGAATACTGTCGTATTACACACAAATTAGGTCTTGCTGTTTAGTTCGTCAAAACTCAGTGTTTTGTAGCATATTACTCACAATTTGGGTGTACTGCAGCTTACTACACCAGAAATTGCAGTCTGGACACACGAATTAGGTGTATTCTAGCTTACTACGAGAGAACTCGGTGTATTCTGGCATATTACTCACAAATTGGGTGTACTGCAGCTAACTACACTTGAATTGAGTGTATTCTGGCCTGTTACACATGACTTAGTTGTTTTGCAGCTTAATAACTAAGAACACTGGCGAATTATACACAAATTAGGTCTCTTGCTGTTTAGTACGTCAAAACTCAGTATTCTATGGTATTTTACTAACAAATTCGGTGTACTGCAGCTTACTACACCAGACATTGCAGTCTGGACACGAAATTGGTGTATTCTAGCTTACTACGTTAGAACGGTGTATTCTGGCTTATTACTCACAAATTCATTGTTCTGAAGCTTACTACACTAGAAGTGAGTCTATTCTGGCCTATTATACATCATTTCGTTGTAATGCAGCATAATACGTCAGAATACTGTCGTATTACACACAAATTAGGTCTTGCTGTTTAGTACGTCAAAACTCAGTGTTTTGTGGCATATTACTCACAATTTGGGTGTACTGCAGCTTATTACACCAGAAATTGCAGTCTGGAAACACGAATTAGGTGCATTCTAGCTTACTACGACAGAACTCGGTGTATTCTTGCATATTACTCACAAATTCATTGTTCTGAAGCTTACTACACTAGAAGTGAGTCTATTCTGGCCTATTATACATCAATTCGTTGTATTGCAGCATAATACGTCAGAATACTGTCGTATTACACACAAATTAGGTCTTGCTGTTTTGTACGTCAAAACTCTGTTTTTTAGGCATATTACTCACAATTTGGGTGTACTGCAGCTTACTACACCAGAAATTGCAGTCTGGACACACGAATTAGGTGTATTATAGCTTACTACGAGAGAACTCGGTGTATTCTGGCATATTACTCACAAATTGGGTGTACTGCAGCTTACTACACTTGAATTGAGTGTATTCTGGCCTGTTACACATGACTTAGTTGTTTTGCAGCTTAATATCTAAGAACACTGGCGAATTATACACAAATTAGGTCTCTTGCTGTTTAGTACGTCAAAACTCAGTATTCTATGGCATTTTACTCACAATTTGGGTGTACTGCAGCTTACTACACCAGAAATTGCAGTCTGGAAACACGAATTAGGTGCATTCTAGCTTACTACGACAGAACTCGGTGTATTCTTGCATATTACTCACAAATTCATTGTTCTGAAGCTTACTACACTAGAAGTGAGTCTATTCTGGCCTATTATACATCATTTCGTTGTATTGCAGCATAATACGTCAGAATACTGTCGTATTACACACAAATTAGGTCTTGCTGTTTTGTACGTCAAAACGCTGTTTTTTTAGGAATATTACTCACAATTTGTGTGTACTGCAGCTTACTACACCAGAAAGTGCAGTCTGGACACACGAATTAGGTGTATTATAGCTTACTACGAGAGAACTCGGTGTATTCTGGCATATTACTTACAAATTGGGTGTACTGCAGCTTACTACACTTGAATTGAGTGTATTCTGGCCTGTTACACATGACTTAGTTGTTTTGCAGCTTAATAACTAAGAACACTGGCGAATTATACACAAATTTTGTCTCTTGCTGTTTAGTACGTCAAAACTCAGTATTCTATGGCATTTTACTCACAATTTGGGTGTACTGCAGCTTACTACACCAGAAATTGCAGTCTGGACACACGAATTAGGTGCATTCTAGCTTACTACGACATAACTCGGCGTATTCTTGCATATTACTCACAAATTCATTGTTCTGAAGCTTACTACACTAGAAGTGAATCTATTCTGGCCTATTATACATCATTTCGTTGTAATGCAGCATAATACGTCAGAATACTGTCGTATTACACACAAATTAGGTCTTGCTGTTTAGTACGTCAAAACTCAGTGTTTTGTGGCATATTACTCACAATTTGGGTGTACTGCAGCTTACTACACCAGAAATTGCAGTCTGGAAACACGAATTAGGTGCATTCTAGCTTACTACGACATAACTCGGCGTATTCTTGCATATTACTCACAAATTCATTGTTCTGAAGCTTACTACACTAGAAGTGAATCTATTCTGGCCTATTATACATCATTTCGTTGTAATGCAGCATAATACGTCAGAATACTGTCGTATTACACACAAATTAGGTCTTGCTGTTTAGTACGTCAAAACTCAGTGTTTTGTGGCATATTACTCACAATTTGGGTGTACTGCAGCTTACTACACCAGAAATTGCAGTCTGGAAACACGAATTAGGTGCATTCTAGCTTACTACGACAGAACTCGGTGTATTCTTGCATATTACTCACAAATTCATTGTTCTGAAGCTTACTACAATAGAAGTGAGTCTATTCTGGCCTATTATACATCATTTCGTTGTATTGCAGCATAATACGTCAGAATACTGGCGTATTACACACAAATTAGGTCTTGCTGTTTAGTACGTCAAAACTCAGTGTTTTGTGGCATATTACTCACAATTTGGGTGTACTGCAGCTTACTACACCAGAAATTGCAGTCTGGAAACACGAATTAGGTGCATTCTAGCTTACTACGACAGAACTCGGTGTATTCTTGCATATTACTCACAAATTCATTGTTCTGAAGCTTACTACACAAGAAGTGAGTCTATTCTGGCCTATTATACATCATTTCGTTGTAATGCAGCATAATACGTCAGAATACTGTCGTATTACACACAATTTAGGTCTTGCTGTTTAGTACGTCAAAACTCAGTGTTTTGTGGCATATTACTCACAATTTGGGTGTACTGCAGCTTACTACACCAGAAATTGCAGTCTGGAAACACGAATTAGGTGCATTCTAGCTTACTACGACAGAACTCGGTGTATTCTTGCCTATTACTCACAAATTGGGTGTACTGCAGCTAACTACACTAGAAGTGTATATTCTGGCCTATTATACATCATTTCGTTGTAATGCAGCATAATACGTCAGAATACTGGCGTATTACACACAAATTAGGTCTTGCTGTTTAGTACGTCAAAACTCAGTGTTTTGTGGCACATTACTCACAATTTGGGTGTACTGCAGCTTACTACACCAGAAATTGCAGTCTGGAAACACGAATTAGGTGCATTCTAGCTTACTACGACAGAACTCGGTGTATTCTTGCATATTACTCACAAATTCATTGTTCTGAAGCTTACTACACAAGAAGTGAGTCTATTCTGGCCTATTATACATCATTTCGTTGTAATGCAGCATAAAACGTCAGAATACTGTCGTATTACACACAAATTAGGTCTTGCTGTTTAGTTCGTCAAAACTCAGTGTTTTGTGGCATATTACTCACAATTTGGGTGTACTGCAGCTTACTACACCAGACATTGCAGTCTGGACACACGAAATTGGTGTATTCTAGCTTACTACGTTAGAACAGTGTATTCTGGCATATTACTCATAAATTCATTGTTCTGAAGCTTACTACACTAGAAGTGAGTCTATTCTGGCCTATTATACATCATTTCGTTGTAATGCAGCATAATACGTCAGAATACTGTCGTATTACACACAAATTAGATCTTGCTGTTTAGTTCGACAAAACTCAGTGTTTTGTGGCATATTACTCACAATTTGGGTGTACTGCAGATTACTACACCAGAAATTGCATTCTGGAAACACGAATTAGGTGCATTCTAGCTTACTACGACAGAACTCGGTGTATTCTTGCATATTACTCACAAATTCATTGTTCTGAAGCTTACTACACTAGAAGTGAGTCTATTCTGGCCTATTATACATCATTTCGTTGTATTGCAGCATAATACGTCAGAATACTGGCGTATTACACACAAATTAGGTCTTGCTGTTTAGTACGTCAAAACTCAGTGTTTTGTGGCATATTACTCACAATTTTGGTGTACTGCAGCTTACTACACCAGAAATTGCAGTCTGGAAACACGAATTAGGTGCATTCTAGCTTACTACGACAGAACTCGGTGTATTCTGGCTTATTACTCACAAATTCATTGTTCTGAAGCTTACTACACTAGAAGTGAGTCTATTCTGGCCTATTATACATCATTTCGTTGTAATGCAGCATAATACGTCAGAATACTGTCGTATTACACACAAATTAGGTCTTGCTGTTTAGTACGTCAAAACTCAGTGTTTTGTGGCATATTACTCACAATTTGGGTGTACTGCAGCTTACTACACCAGAAATTGCAGTCTGGAAACACGAATTAGGTGCATTCTAGCTTACTACGACAGAACTCGGTGTATTCTTGCATATTACTCACAAATTCATTGTTCTGAAGCTTACTACACAAGAAGTGAGTCTATTCTGGCCTATTATACATCATTTCGTTGTAATGCAGCATAATACGTCAGAATACTGTCGTATTACACACAATTTAGGTCTTGCTGTTTAGTACGTCAAAACTCAGTGTTTTGTGGCATATTACTCACAATTTGGGTGTACTGCAGCTTACTACACCAGAAATTGCAGTCTGGAAACACGAATTAGGTGCATTCTAGCTTACTACGACAGAACTCGGTGTATTCTTGCCTATTACTCACAAATTGGGTGTACTGCAGCTAACTACACTAGAAGTGAGTATATTCTGGCCTATTATACATCATTTCGTTGTAATGCAGCATAATACGTCAGAATACTGGCGTATTACACACAAATTAGGTCTTGCTGTTTAGTACGTCAAAACTCAGTGTTTTGTGGCACATTACTCACAATTTGGGTGTACTGCAGCTTACTACACCAGAAATTGCAGTCTGGAAACACGAATTAGGTGCATTCTAGCTTACTACGACAGAACTCGGTGTATTCTTGCATATTACTCACAAATTCATTGTTCTGAAGCTTACTACACAAGAAGTGAGTCTATTCTGGCCTATTATACATCATTTCGTTGTAATGCAGCATAATACGTCAGAATACTGTCGTATTACACACAAATTAGGTCTTGCTGTTTAGTTCGTCAAAACTCAGTGTTTTGTGGCATATTACTCACAATTTGGGTGTACTGCAGCTTACTACACCAGACATTGCAGTCTGGACACACGAAATTGGTGTATTCTAGCTTACTACGTTAGAACAGTGTATTCTGGCATATTACTCACAAATTCATTGTTCTGAAGCTTACTACACTAGAAGTGAGTCTATTCTGGCCTATTATACATCATTTCGTTGTAATGCAGCATAATACGTCAGAATACTGTCGTATTACACACAAATTAGATCTTGCTGTTTAGTTCGACAAAACTCAGTGTTTTGTGGCATATTACTAACAATTTGGGTGTACTGCAGATTACTACACCAGAAATTGCATTCTGGAAACACGAATTAGGTGCATTCTAGCTTACTACGACAGAACTCGGTGTATTCTTGCATATTACTCACAAATTCATTGTTCTGAAGCTTACTACACTAGAAGTGAGTCTATTCTGGCCTATTATACATCATTTCGTTGTATTGCAGCATAATACGTCAGAATACTGGCGTATTACACACAAATTAGGTCTTGCTGTTTAGTACGTCAAAACTCAGTGTTTTGTGGCATATTATTCACAATTTTGGTGTACTGCAGCTTACTACACCAGAAATTGCAGTCTGGACACACGAATTAGGTGCATTCTAGCTTACTACGACAGAACTCGGTGTATTCTTGCATATTACTCACAAATTCATTGTTCTGAAGCTTACTACACTAGAAGTGAGTCTATTCTGGCCTATTATACATCATTTCGTTGTAATGCAGCATAATACGTCAGAATACTGTCGTATTACACACAAATTAGGTCTTGCTGTTTAGTACGTCAAAACTCAGTGTTTTGTGGCATATTACTCACAATTTGGGTGTACTGCAGCTTACTACACCAGAAATTGCAGTCTGGAAACACGAATTAGGTGCATTCTAGCTTACTACGACAGAACTCGGCGTATTCTTGCATATTACTCACAAATTCATTGTTCTGAAGCTTACTACACTAGAAGTGAGTCTATTCTGGCCTATTATACATCATTTCGTTGTAATGCAGCATAATACGTCAGAATACTGTCGTATTACACACAAATTAGGTCTTGCTGTTTAGTACGTCAAAACTCAGTGTTTTGTGGCATATTACTCACAATTTGGGTGTACTGCAGCTTACTACACCAGAAATTGCAGTCTGGAAACACGAATTAGGTGCATTCTTGCTTACTACGACAGAACTCGGTGTATTCTTGCATATTACTCACAAATTCATTGTTCTGAAGCTTACTACACAAGAAGTGAGTCTATTCTGGCCTATTATACATCATTTCGTTGTAATGCAGCATAATACGTCAGAATACTGGCGTATTACACACAAATTAGGTCTTGCTGTTTAGTACGTCAAAACTCAGTGTTTTGTGGCATATTACTCACAATTTTGGTGTACTGCAGCTTACTACACCAGAAATTGCAGTCTGGAAACACGAATTAGGTGCATTCTAGCTTACTACGACAGAACTCGGTGTATTCTTGCATATTACTCACAAATTCATTGTTCTGAAGCTTACTACACAAGAAGTGAGTCTATTCTGGCCTATTATACATCATTTCGTTGTAATGCAGCATAATACGTCAGAATACTGTCGTATTACACACAAATTAGGTCTTGCTGTTTAGTTCGTCAAAACTCAGTGTTTTGTGGCATATTACTCACAATTTGGGTGTACTGCAGCTTACTACACCAGAAATTGCAGTCTGGAAACACGAATTAGGTGCATTCTAGCTTACTACGACAGAACTCGATGTATTCTTGCATATTACTCACAAATTGGGTGTACTGCAGCTAACTACACTAGAAGTGAGTATATTCTGGCCTATTATACATCATTTCGTTGTAATGCAGCATACTACGCCAGAATACTGGCGTATTACACACAAATTAGGTCTTGCTGTTTAGTACGTCAAAACTCAGTGTTTTGTGGCATATTACTCACAATTTGGGTGTACTGCAGCTTACTACACCAGAAATTGCAGTCTGGACACACGAATTAGGTGCATTCTAGCTTACTACGACAGAACTCGGTGTATTCTTGCATATTACTCACAAATTCATTGTTCTGAAGCTTACTACACAAGAAGTGAGTCTATTCTGGCCTATTATACATCATTTCGTTGTAATGCAGCATAATACGTCAGAATACTGTCGTATTACACACAAATTAGGTCTTGCTGTTTAGTTCGTCAAAACTCAGTGTTTTGTAGCATATTACTCACAATTTGGGTGTACTGCAGCTTACTACACCAGAAATTGCAGTCTGGACACACGAATTAGGTGTATTCTAGCTTACTACGAGAGAACTCGGTGTATTCTGGCATATTACTCACAAATTGGGTGTACTGCAGCTAACTACACTTGAATTGAGTGTATTCTGGCCTGTTACACATGACTTAGTTGTTTTGCAGCTTAATAACTAAGAACACTGGCGAATTATACACAAATTAGGTCTCTTGCTGTTTAGTACGTCAAAACTCAGTATTCTATGGTATTTTACTAACAAATTCGGTGTACTGCAGCTTACTACACCAGACATTGCAGTCTGGACACGAAATTGGTGTATTCTAGCTTACTACGTTAGAACGGTGTATTCTGGCTTATTACTCACAAATTCATTGTTCTGAAGCTTACTACACTAGAAGTGAGTCTATTCTGGCCTATTATACATCATTTCGTTGTAATGCAGCATAATACGTCAGAATACTGTCGTATTACACACAAATTAGGTCTTGCTGTTTAGTACGTCAAAACTCAGTGTTTTGTGGCATATTACTCACAATTTGGGTGTACTGCAGCTTATTACACCAGAAATTGCAGTCTGGAAACACGAATTAGGTGCATTCTAGCTTACTACGACAGAACTCGGTGTATTCTTGCATATTACTCACAAATTCATTGTTCTGAAGCTTACTACACTAGAAGTGAGTCTATTCTGGCCTATTATACATCAATTCGTTGTATTGCAGCATAATACGTCAGAATACTGTCGTATTACACACAAATTAGGTCTTGCTGTTTTGTACGTCAAAACTCTGTTTTTTAGGCATATTACTCACAATTTGGGTGTACTGCAGCTTACTACACCAGAAATTGCAGTCTGGACACACGAATTAGGTGTATTATAGCTTACTACGAGAGAACTCGGTGTATTCTGGCATATTACTCACAAATTGGGTGTACTGCAGCTTACTACACTTGAATTGAGTGTATTCTGGCCTGTTACACATGACTTAGTTGTTTTGCAGCTTAATATCTAAGAACACTGGCGAATTATACACAAATTAGGTCTCTTGCTGTTTAGTACGTCAAAACTCAGTATTCTATGGCATTTTACTCACAATTTGGGTGTACTGCAGCTTACTACACCAGAAATTGCAGTCTGGAAACACGAATTAGGTGCATTCTAGCTTACTACGACAGAACTCGGTGTATTCTTGCATATTACTCACAAATTCATTGTTCTGAAGCTTACTACACTAGAAGTGAGTCTATTCTGGCCTATTATACATCATTTCGTTGTATTGCAGCATAATACGTCAGAATACTGTCGTATTACACACAAATTAGGTCTTGCTGTTTTGTACGTCAAAACGCTGTTTTTTTAGGAATATTACTCACAATTTGTGTGTACTGCAGCTTACTACACCAGAAAGTGCAGTCTGGACACACGAATTAGGTGTATTATAGCTTACTACGAGAGAACTCGGTGTATTCTGGCATATTACTTACAAATTGGGTGTACTGCAGCTTACTACACTTGAATTGAGTGTATTCTGGCCTGTTACACATGACTTAGTTGTTTTGCAGCTTAATAACTAAGAACACTGGCGAATTATACACAAATTTTGTCTCTTGCTGTTTAGTACGTCAAAACTCAGTATTCTATGGCATTTTACTCACAATTTGGGTGTACTGCAGCTTACTACACCAGAAATTGCAGTCTGGACACACGAATTAGGTGCATTCTAGCTTACTACGACAGAATTCGGTGTATTCTTGCATATTACTCACAAATTCATTGTTCTGAAGCTTACTATACTAGAAGTGAGTCTATTCTGGCCTATTATACATCATTTCGTTGTAATGCAGCATAATACGTCAGAATACTGTCGTATTACACACAAATTAGGTCTTGCTGTTTAGTACGTCAAAACTCAGTGTTTTGTGGCATATTACTCACAATTTGGGTGTACTGCAGCTTATTACACCAGAAATTGCAGTCTGGAAACACGAATTAGGTGCATTCTAGCTTACTACGACAGAACTCGGTGTATTCTTGCATATTACTCACAAATTCATTGTTCTGAAGCTTACTACACTAGAAGTGAGTCTATTCTGGCCTATTATACATCAATTCGTTGTATTGCAGCATAATACGTCAGAATACTGTCGTATTACACACAAATTAGGTCTTGCTGTTTTGTACGTCAAAACTCTGTTTTTTAGGCATATTACTCACAATTTGGGTGTACTGCAGCTTACTACACCAGAAATTGCAGTCTGGACACACGAATTAGGTGTATTATAGCTTACTACGAGAGAACTCGGTGTATTCTGGCATATTACTCACAAATTGGGTGTACTGCAGCTTACTACACTTGAATTGAGTGTATTCTGGCCTTACACATGACTTAGTTGTTTTGCAGCTTAATATCTAAGAACACTGGCGAATTATACACAAATTAGGTCTCTTGCTGTTTAGTACGTCAAAACTCAGTATTCTATGGCATTTTACTCACAATTTGGGTGTACTGCAGCTTACTACACCAGAAATTGCAGTCTGGAAACACGAATTAGGTGCATTCTAGCTTACTACGACAGAACTCGGTGTATTCTTGCATATTACTCACAAATTCATTGTTCTGAAGCTTACTACACTAGAAGTGAGTCTATTCTGGCCTATTATACATCATTTCGTTGTATTGCAGCATAATACGTCAGAATACTGTCGTATTACACACAAATTAGGTCTTGCTGTTTTGTACGTCAAAACGCTGTTTTTTTAGGAATATTACTCACAATTTGTGTGTACTGCAGCTTACTACACCAGAAAGTGCAGTCTGGACACACGAATTAGGTGTATTATAGCTTACTACGAGAGAACTCGGTGTATTCTGGCATATTACTTACAAATTGGGTGTACTGCAGCTTACTACACTTGAATTGAGTGTATTCTGGCCTGTTACACATGACTTAGTTGTTTTGCAGCTTAATAACTAAGAACACTGGCGAATTATACACAAATTTTGTCTCTTGCTGTTTAGTACGTCAAAACTCAGTATTCTATGGCATTTTACTCACAATTTGGGTGTACTGCAGCTTACTACACCAGAAATTGCAGTCTGGACACACGAATTAGGTGCATTCTAGCTTACTACGACAGAATTCGGTGTATTCTTGCATATTACTCACAAATTCATTGTTCTGAAGCTTACTATACTAGAAGTGAGTCTATTCTGGCCTATTATACATCATTTCGTTGTAATGCAGCATAATACGTCAGAATACTGTCGTATTACACACAAATTAGGTCTTGCTGTTTAGTACGTCAAAACTCAGTGTTTTGTGGCATATTACTCACAATTTGTGTGTACTGCAGCTTACTACACCAGAAATTGCAGTCTGGAAACACGAATTAGGTGCATTCTAGCTTACTACGACATAACTCGGCGTATTCTTGCATATTACTCACAAATTCATTGTTCTGAAGCTTACTACACTAGGTGAATCTATTCTGGCCTATTATACATCATTTCGTTGTAATGCAGCATAATACGTCAGAATACTGTCGTATTACACACAAATTAGGTCTTGCTGTTTAGTTCGTCAAAACTCAGTGTTTTGTAGCATATTACTCACAATTTGGGTGTACTGCAGCTTACTACACCAGAAATTGCAGTCTGGACACACGAATTAGGTGTATTCTAGCTTACTACGAGAGAACTCGGTGTATTCTGGCATATTACTCACAAATTGGGTGTACTGCAGCTAACTACACTTGAATTGAGTGTATTCTGGCCTGTTACACATGACTTAGTTGTTTTGCAGCTTAATAACTAAGAACACTGGCGAATTATACACAAATTAGGTCTCTTGCTGTTTAGTACGTCAAAACTCAGTATTCTATGGTATTTTACTAACAAATTCGGTGTACTGCAGCTTACTACACCAGACATTGCAGTCTGGACACGAAATTGGTGTATTCTAGCTTACTACGTTAGAACGGTGTATTCTGGCTTATTACTCACAAATTCATTGTTCTGAAGCTTACTACACTAGAAGTGAGTCTATTCTGGCCTATTATACATCATTTCGTTGTAATGCAGCATAATACGTCAGAATACTGTCGTATTACACACAAATTAGGTCTTGCTGTTTAGTACGTCAAAACTCAGTGTTTTGTGGCATATTACTCACAATTTGGGTGTACTGCAGCTTATTACACCAGAAATTGCAGTCTGGAAACACGAATTAGGTGCATTCTAGCTTACTACGACAGAACTCGGTGTATTCTTGCATATTACTCACAAATTCATTGTTCTGAAGCTTACTACACTAGAAGTGAGTCTATTCTGGCCTATTATACATCAATTCGTTGTATTGCAGCATAATACGTCAGAATACTGTCGTATTACACACAAATTAGGTCTTGCTGTTTTGTACGTCAAAACTCTGTTTTTTAGGCATATTACTCACAATTTGGGTGTACTGCAGCTTACTACACCAGAAATTGCAGTCTGGACACACGAATTAGGTGTATTATAGCTTACTACGAGAGAACTCGGTGTATTCTGGCATATTACTCACAAATTGGGTGTACTGCAGCTTACTACACTTGAATTGAGTGTATTCTGGCCTGTTACACATGACTTAGTTGTTTTGCAGCTTAATATCTAAGAACACTGGCGAATTATACACAAATTAGGTCTCTTGCTGTTTAGTACGTCAAAACTCAGTATTCTATGGCATTTTACTCACAATTTGGGTGTACTGCAGCTTACTACACCAGAAATTGCAGTCTGGAAACACGAATTAGGTGCATTCTAGCTTACTACGACAGAACTCGGTGTATTCTTGCATATTACTCACAAATTCATTGTTCTGAAGCTTACTACACTAGAAGTGAGTCTATTCTGGCCTATTATACATCATTTCGTTGTATTGCAGCATAATACGTCAGAATACTGTCGTATTACACACAAATTAGGTCTTGCTGTTTTGTACGTCAAAACGCTGTTTTTTTAGGAATATTACTCACAATTTGTGTGTACTGCAGCTTACTACACCAGAAAGTGCAGTCTGGACACACGAATTAGGTGTATTATAGCTTACTACGAGAGAACTCGGTGTATTCTGGCATATTACTTACAAATTGGGTGTACTGCAGCTTACTACACTTGAATTGAGTGTATTCTGGCCTGTTACACATGACTTAGTTGTTTTGCAGCTTAATAACTAATAACACTGGCGAATTATACACAAATTTTGTCTCTTGCTGTTTAGTACGTCAAAACTCAGTATTCTATGGCATTTTACTCACAATTTGGGTGTACTGCAGCTTACTACACCAGAAATTGCAGTCTGGACACACGAATTAGGTGCATTCTAGCTTACTACGACATAACTCGGCGTATTCTTGCATATTACTCACAAATTCATTGTTCTGAAGCTTACTACACTAGAAGTGAATCTATTCTGGCCTATTATACATCATTTCGTTGTAATGCAGCATAATACGTCAGAATACTGTCGTATTACACACAAATTAGGTCTTGCTGTTTAGTACGTCAAAACTCAGTGTTTTGTGGCATATTACTCACAATTTGGGTGTACTGCAGCTTACTACACCAGAAATTGCAGTCTGGAAACACGAATTAGGTGCATTCTAGCTTACTACGACATAACTCGGCGTATTCTTGCATATTACTCACAAATTCATTGTTCTGAAGCTTACTACACTAGAAGTGAATCTATTCTGGCCTATTATACATCATTTCGTTGTAATGCAGCATAATACGTCAGAATACTGTCGTATTACACACAAATTAGGTCTTGCTGTTTAGTACGTCAAAACTCAGTGTTTTGTGGCATATTACTCACAATTTGGGTGTACTGCAGCTTACTACACCAGAAATTGCAGTCTGGAAACACGAATTAGGTGCATTCTAGCTTACTACGACAGAACTCGGTGTATTCTTGCATATTACTCACAAATTCATTGTTCTGAAGCTTACTACACTAGAAGTGAGTCTATTCTGGCCTATTATACATCATTTCGTTGTATTGCAGCATAATACGTCAGAATACTGGCGTATTACACACAAATTAGGTCTTGCTGTTTAGTACGTCAAAACTCAGTGTTTTGTGGCATATTACTCACAATTTGGGTGTACTGCAGCTTACTACACCAGAAATTGCAGTCTGGAAACACGAATTAGGTGCATTCTAGCTTACTACGACAGAACTCGGTGTATTCTTGCATATTACTCACAAATTCATTGTTCTGAAGCTTACTACACAAGAAGTGAGTCTATTCTGGCCTATTATACATCATTTCGTTGTAATGCAGCATAATACGTCAGAATACTGTCGTATTACACACAATTTAGGTCTTGCTGTTTAGTACGTCAAAACTCAGTGTTTTGTGGCATATTACTCACAATTTGGGTGTACTGCAGCTTACTACACCAGAAATTGCAGTCTGGAAACACGAATTAGGTGCATTCTAGCTTACTACGACAGAACTCGGTGTATTCTTGCCTATTACTCACAAATTGGGTGTACTGCAGCTAACTACACTAGAAGTGTATATTCTGGCCTATTATACATCATTTCGTTGTAATGCAGCATAATACGTCAGAATACTGGCGTATTACACACAAATTAGGTCTTGCTGTTTAGTACGTCAAAACTCAGTGTTTTGTGGCACATTACTCACAATTTGGGTGTACTGCAGCTTACTACACCAGAAATTGCAGTCTGGAAACACGAATTAGGTGCATTCTAGCTTACTACGACAGAACTCGGTGTATTCTTGCATATTACTCACAAATTCATTGTTCTGAAGCTTACTACACAAGAAGTGAGTCTATTCTGGCCTATTATACATCATTTCGTTGTAATGCAGCATAATACGTCAGAATACTGTCGTATTACACACAAATTAGGTCTTGCTGTTTAGTTCGTCAAAACTCAGTGTTTTGTGGCATATTACTCACAATTTGGGTGTACTGCAGCTTACTACACCAGACATTGCAGTCTGGACACACGAAATTGGTGTATTCTAGCTTACTACGTTAGAACAGTGTATTCTGGCATATTACTCATAAATTCATTGTTCTGAAGCTTACTACACTAGAAGTGAGTCTATTCTGGCCTATTATACATCATTTCGTTGTAATGCAGCATAATACGTCAGAATACTGTCGTATTACACACAAATTAGATCTTGCTGTTTAGTTCGACAAAACTCAGTGTTTTGTGGCATATTACTCACAATTTGGGTGTACTGCAGATTACTACACCAGAAATTGCATTCTGGAAACACGAATTAGGTGCATTCTAGCTTACTACGACAGAACTCGGTGTATTCTTGCATATTACTCACAAATTCATTGTTCTGAAGCTTACTACACTAGAAGTGAGTCTATTCTGGCCTATTATACATCATTTCGTTGTATTGCAGCATAATACGTCAGAATACTGGCGTATTACACACAAATTAGGTCTTGCTGTTTAGTACGTCAAAACTCAGTGTTTTGTGGCATATTACTCACAATTTTGGTGTACTGCAGCTTACTACACCAGAAATTGCAGTCTGGAAACACGAATTAGGTGCATTCTAGCTTACTACGACAGAACTCGGTGTATTCTGGCTTATTACTCACAAATTCATTGTTCTGAAGCTTACTACACTAGAAGTGAGTCTATTCTGGCCTATTATACATCATGTCGTTGTAATGCAGCATAATACGTCAGAATACTGTCGTATTACACACAAATTAGGTCTTGCTGTTTAGTACGTCAAAACTCAGTGTTTTGTGGCATATTACTCACAATTTGGGTGTACTGCAGCTTACTACACCAGAAATTGCAGTCTGGAAACACGAATTAGGTGCATTCTAGCTTACTACGACAGAACTCGGTGTATTCTTGCCTATTACTCACAAATTGGGTGTACTGCAGCTAACTACACTAGAAGTGTATATTCTGGCCTATTATACATCATTTCGTTGTAATGCAGCATAATACGTCAGAATACTGGCGTATTACACACAAATTAGGTCTTGCTGTTTAGTACGTCAAAACTCAGTGTTTTGTGGCACATTACTCACAATTTGGGTGTACTGCAGCTTACTACACCAGAAATTGCAGTCTGGAAACACGAATTAGGTGCATTCTAGCTTACTACGACAGAACTCGGTGTATTCTTGCATATTACTCACAAATTCATTGTTCTGAAGCTTACTACACAAGAAGTGAGTCTATTCTGGCCTATTATACATCATTTCGTTGTAATGCAGCATAATACGTCAGAATACTGTCGTATTACACACAAATTAGGTCTTGCTGTTTAGTTCGTCAAAACTCAGTGTTTTGTGGCATATTACTCACAATTTGGGTGTACTGCAGCTTACTACACCAGACATTGCAGTCTGGACACACGAAATTGGTGTATTCTAGCTTACTACGTTAGAACAGTGTATTCTGGCATATTACTCATAAATTCATTGTTCTGAAGCTTACTACACTAGAAGTGAGTCTATTCTGGCCTATTATACATCATTTCGTTGTAATGCAGCATAATACGTCAGAATACTGTCGTATTACACACAAATTAGATCTTGCTGTTTAGTTCGACAAAACTCAGTGTTTTGTGGCATATTACTCACAATTTGGGTGTACTGCAGATTACTACACCAGAAATTGCATTCTGGAAACACGAATTAGGTGCATTCTAGCTTACTACGACAGAACTCGGTGTATTCTTGCATATTACTCACAAATTCATTGTTCTGAAGCTTACTACACTAGAAGTGAGTCTATTCTGGCCTATTATACATCATTTCGTTGTATTGCAGCATAATACGTCAGAATACTGGCGTATTACACACAAATTAGGTCTTGCTGTTTAGTACGTCAAAACTCAGTGTTTTGTGGCATATTACTCACAATTTTGGTGTACTGCAGCTTACTACACCAGAAATTGCAGTCTGGAAACACGAATTAGGTGCATTCTAGCTTACTACGACAGAACTCGGTGTATTCTGGCTTATTACTCACAAATTCATTGTTCTGAAGCTTACTACACTAGAAGTGAGTCTATTCTGGCCTATTATACATCATTTCGTTGTAATGCAGCATAATACGTCAGAATACTGTCGTATTACACACAAATTAGGTCTTGCTGTTTAGTACGTCAAAACTCAGTGTTTTGTGGCATATTACTCACAATTTGGGTGTACTGCAGCTTACTACACCAGAAATTGCAGTCTGGAAACACGAATTAGGTGCATTCTAGCTTACTACGACAGAACTCGGTGTATTCTTGCATATTACTCACAAATTCATTGTTCTGAAGCTTACTACACAAGAAGTGAGTCTATTCTGGCCTATTATACATCATTTCGTTGTAATGCAGCATAACACGTCAGAATACTGTCGTATTACACACAATTTAGGTCTTGCTGTTTAGTACGTCAAAACTCAGTGTTTTGTGGCATATTACTCACACTTTGGGTGTACTGCAGCTTACTACACCAGAAATTGCAGTCTGGAAACACGAATTAGGTGCATTCTAGCTTACTACGACAGAACTCGGTGTATTCTTGCCTATTACTCACAAATTGGGTGTACTGCAGCTAACTACACTAGAAGTGAGTATATTCTGGCCTATTATACATCATTTCGTTGTAATGCAGCATAATACGTCAGAATACTGGCGTATTACACACAAATTAGGTCTTGCTGTTTAGTACGTCAAAACTCAGTGTTTTGTGGCACATTACTCACAATTTGGGTGTACTGCAGCTTACTACACCAGAAATTGCAGTCTGGAAACACGAATTAGGTGCATTCTAGCTTACTACGACAGAACTCGGTGTATTCTTGCATATTACTCACAAATTCATTGTTCTGAAGCTTACTACACAAGAAGTGAGTCTATTCTGGCCTATTATACATCATTTCGTTGTAATGCAGCATAATACGTCAGAATACTGTCGTATTACACACAAATTAGATCTTGCTGTTTAGTTCGACAAAACTCAGTGTTTTGTGGCATATTACTCACAATTTGGGTGTACTGCAGATTACTACACCAGAAATTGCATTCTGGAAACACGAATTAGGTGCATTCTAGCTTACTACGATAGAACTCGGTGTATTCTTGCATATTACTCACAAATTCATTGTTCTGAAGCTTACTACACTAGAAGTGAGTCTATTCTGGCCTATTATACATCATTTCGTTGTATTGCAGCATAATACGTCAGAATACTGGCGTATTACACACAAATTAGGTCTTGCTGTTTAGTACGTCAAAACTCAGTGTTTTGTGGCATATTACTCACAATTTTGGTGTACTGCAGCTTACTACACCAGAAATTGCAGTCTGGAAACACGAATTAGGTGCATTCTAGCTTACTACGACAGAACTCGGTGTATTCTTGCATATTACTCACAAATTCATTGTTCTGAAGCTTACTACACAAGAAGTGAGTCTCTTCTGGCCTATTATACATCATTTCGTTGTAATGCAGCATAATACGTCAGAATACTGTCGTATTACACACAATTTAGGTCTTGCTGTTTAGTACGTCAAAACTCAGTGTTTTGTGGCATATTACTCACAATTTGGGTGTACTGCAGCTTACTACACCAGAAATTGCAGTCTGGAAACACGAATTAGGTGCATTCTACCTTACTACGACAGAACTCGGTGTATTCTTGCCTATTACTCACAAATTGGGTGTACTGCAGCTAACTACACTAGAAGTGAGTATATTCTGGCCTATTATACATCATTTCGTTGTAATGCAGCATAATACGTCAGAATACTGGCGTATTACACACAAATTAGGTCTTGCTGTTTAGTACGTCTAAACTCAGTGTTTTGTGGCATATTACTCACAATTTTGGTGTACTGCAGCTTACTACACCAGAAATTGCAGTCTGGAAACACGAATTAGGTGCATTCTAGCTTACTACGACAGAACTCGGTGTATTCTTGCATATTACTCACAAATTCATTGTTCTGAAGCTTACTACACAAGAAGTGAGTCTATTCTGGCCTATTATACATCATTTCGTTGTAATGCAGCATAATACGTCAGAATACTGGCGTATTACACACAAATTAGGTCTTGCTGTTTAGTACGTCAAAACTCAGTGTTTTGTGGCATATTACTCACAATTTGGGTGTACTGCAGCTTACTACACCAGAAATTGCAGTCTGGAAACACGAATTAGGTGCATTCTAGCTTACTACGACAGAACTCGGTGTATTCTTGCCTATTACTCACAAATTGGGTGTACTGCAGCTAACTACACTAGAAGTGAGTATATTCTGGCCTATTATACATCATTTCGTTGTAATGCAGCATAATACGTCAGAATACTGGCGTATTACACACAAATTAGGTCTTGCTGTTTAGTACGTCAAAACTCAGTGTTTTGTGGCATATTACTCACAATTTTGGTGTACTGCAGCTTACTACACCAGAAATTGCAGTCTGGAAACACGAATTAGGTGCATTCTAGCTTACTACGACAGAACTCGGTGTATTCTTGCATATTACTCACAAATTCATTGTTCTGAAGCTTACTACACAAGAAGTGAGTCTATTCTGGCCTATTATACATCATTTCGTTGTAATGCAGCATAATACGTCAGAATACTGGCGTATTACACACAAATTAGGTCTTGCTGTTTAGTACGTCAAAACTCAGTGTTTTGTGGCATATTACTCACAATTTTGGTGTACTGCAGCTTACTACACCAGAAATTGCAGTCTGGACACACGAATTAGGTGCATTCTAGCTTACTACGACAGAACTCGGTGTATTCTTGCATATTACTCACAAATTCATTGTTCTGAAGCTTACTACACAAGAAGTGAGTCTATTCTGGCCTATTATACATCATTTCGTTGTAATGCAGCATAATACGTCAGAATACTGTCGTATTACACACAAATTAGGTCTTGCTGTTTAGTACGTCAAAACTCAGTATTCTATGGCATTTTACTCACAATTTGGGTGTACTGCAGCTTACTACACCAGAAATTGCAGTCTGGACACACGAATTAGGTGCATTCTAGCTTACTACGACAGAATTCGGTGTATTCTTGCATATTACTCACAAATTCATTGTTCTGAAGCTTACTACACTAGAAGTGAGTCTATTCTGGCCTATTATACATCATTTCGTTGTAATGCAGCATAATACGTCAGAATACTGTCGTATTACACACAAATTAGGTCTTGCTGTTTAGTACGTCAAAACTCAGTGTTTTGTGGCATATTACTCACAATTTGGGTGTACTGCAGCTTATTACAGCAGAAATTGCAGTCTGGAAACACGAATTAGGTGCATTCTAGCTTACTACGACAGAACTCGGTGTATTCTTGCATATTACTCACAAATTCATTGTTCTGAAGCTTACTACACTAGAAGTGAGTCTATTCTGGCCTATTATACATCATTTCGTTGTATTGCAGCATAATACATCAGAATACTGTCGTATTACACACAAATTAGGTCTTGCTGTTTTGTACGTCAAAACTCTGTTTTTTAGGCATATTACTCACAATTTGGGTGTACTGCAGCTTACTACACCAGAAATTGCAGTCTGGACACACGAATTAGGTGTATTATAGCTTACTACGAGAGAACTCGGTGTATTCTGGCATATTACTCACAAATTGGGTGTACTGCAGCTTACTACACTTGAATTGAGTGTATTCTGGCCTGTTACACATGACTTAGTTGTTTTGCAGCTTAATATCTAAGAACACTGGCGAATTATACACAAATTAGGTCTCTTGCTGTTTAGTACGTCAAAACTCAGTATTCTATGGCATTTTACTCACAATTTGGGTGTACTGCAGCTTACTACACCAGAAATTGCAGTCTGGAAACACGAATTAGGTGCATTCTAGCTTACTACGACAGAACTCGGTGTATTCTTGCATATTACTCACAAATTCATTGTTCTGAAGCTTACTACACTAGAAGTGAGTCTATTCTGGCCTATTATACATCATTTCGTTGTATTGCAGCATAATACGTCAGAATACTGTCGTATTACACACAAATTAGGTCTTGCTGTTTTGTACGTCAAAACGCTGTTTTTTTAGGAATATTACTCACAATTTGTGTGTACTGCAGCTTACTACACCAGAAAGTGCAGTCTGGACACACGAATTAGGTGTATTATAGCTTACTACGAGAGAACTCGGTGTATTCTGGCATATTACTTACAAATTGGGTGTACTGCAGCTTACTACACTTGAATTGAGTGTATTCTGGCCTGTTACACATGACTTAGTTGTTTTGCAGCTTAATAACTAAGAACACTGGCGAATTATACACAAATTTGGTCTCTTGCTGTTTACTACGTCAAAACTCAGTATTCTATGGCATTTTACTCACAATTTGGGTGTACTGCAGCTTACTACACCAGAAATTGCAGTCTGGACACACGAATTAGGTGCATTCTAGCTTACTACGACAGAATTCGGTGTATTCTTGCATATTACTCACAAATTCATTGTTCTGAAGCTTACTATACTAGAAGTGAGTCTATTCTGGCCTATTATACATCATTTCGTTGTAATGCAGCATAATACGTCAGAATACTGTCGTATTACACACAAATTAGGTCTTGCTGTTTAGTACGTCAAAACTCAGTGTTTTGTGGCATATTACTCACAATTTTGGTGTACTGCAGCTTACTACACCAGAAATTGCAGTCTGGAAACACGAATTAGGTGCATTCTAGCTTACTACGACATAACTCGGCGTATTCTTGCATATTACTCACAAATTCATTGTTCTGAAGCTTACTACACTAGAAGTGAGTCTATTCTGGCCTATTATACATCATTTCGTTGTAATGCAGCATAATACGTCAGAATACTGTCGTATTACACACAAATTAGGTCTTGCTGTTTAGTACGTCAAAACTCAGTGTTTTGTGGCATATTACTCACAATTTGGGTGTACTGCAGCTTACTACACCAGAAATTGCAGTCTGGAAACACGAATTAGGTGCATTCTAGCTTACTACGACAGAACTCGGTGTATTCTTGCATATTACTCACAAATTCATTGTTCTGAAGCTTACTACACTAGAAGTGAGTCTATTCTGGCCTATTATACATCATTTCGTTGTATTGCAGCATAATACGTCAGAATACTGGCGTATTACACACAAATTAGGTCTTGCTGTTTAGTACGTCAAAACTCAGTGTTTTGTGGCATATTACTCACAATTTGGGTGTTCTGCAGCTTACTACACCAGAAATTGCAGTCTGGAAACACGAATTAGGTGCATTCTAGCTTACTACGACAGAACTCGGTGTATTCTTGCATATTACTCACAAATTCATTGTTCTGAAGCTTACTACACAAGAAGTGAGTCTATTCTGGCCTATTATACATCATTTCGTTGTAATGCAGCATAATACGTCAGAATACTGTCGTATTACACACAATTTAGGTCTTGCTGTTTAGTACGTCAAAACTCAGTGTTTTGTGGCATATTACTCACAATTTGGGTGTACTGCAGCTTACTACACCAGAAATTGCAGTCTGGAAACACGAATTAGGTGCATTCTAGCTTACTACGACAGAACTCGGTGTATTCTTGCATATTACTCACAAATTCATTGTTCTGAAGCTTACTACACTAGAAGTGAGTCTATTCTGGCCTATTATACATCATTTCGTTGTATTGCAGCATAATACATCAGAATACTGTCGTATTACACACAAATTAGGTCTTGCTGTTTTGTACGTCAAAACTCTGTTTTTTAGGCATATTACTCACAATTTGGGTGTACTGCAGCTTACTACACCAGAAATTGCAGTCTGGACACACGAATTAGGTGTATTATAGCTTACTACGAGAGAACTCGGTGTATTCTGGCATATTACTCACAAATTGGGTGTACTGCAGCTTACTACACTTGAATTGAGTGTATTCTGGCCTGTTACACATCTTAGTTGTTTTGCAGCTTAATATCTAAGAACACTGGCGAATTATACACAAATTAGGTCTCTTGCTGTTTAGTACGTCAAAACTCAGTATTCTATGGCATTTTACTCACAATTTGGGTGTACTGCAGCTTACTACACCAGAAATTGCAGTCTGGAAACACGAATTAGGTGCATTCTAGCTTACTACGACAGAACTCGGTGTATTCTTGCATATTACTCACAAATTCATTGTTCTGAAGCTTACTACACTAGAAGTGAGTCTATTCTGGCCTATTATACATCATTTCGTTGTATTGCAGCATAATACGTCAGAATACTGTCGTATTACACACAAATTAGGTCTTGCTGTTTTGTACGTCAAAACGCTGTTTTTTTAGGAATATTACTCACAATTTGTGTGTACTGCAGCTTACTACACCAGAAAGTGCAGTCTGGACACACGAATTAGGTGTATTATAGCTTACTACGAGAGAACTCGGTGTATTCTGGCATATTACTTACAAATTGGGTGTACTGCAGCTTACTACACTTGAATTGAGTGTATTCTGGCCTGTTACACATGACTTAGTTGTTTTGCAGCTTAATAACTAAGAACACTGGCGAATTATACACAAATTTGGTCTCTTGCTGTTTACTACGTCAAAACTCAGTATTCTATGGCATTTTACTCACAATTTGGGTGTACTGCAGCTTTCTACACCAGAAATTGCAGTCTGGACACACGAATTAGGTGCATTCTAGCTTACTACGACAGAATTCGGTGTATTCTTGCATATTACTCACAAATTCATTGTTCTGAAGCTTACTATACTAGAAGTGAGTCTATTCTGGCCTATTATACATCATTTCGTTGTAATGCAGCATAATACGTCAGAATACTGTCGTATTACACACAAATTAGGTCTTGCTGTTTAGTACGTCAAAACTCAGTGTTTTGTGGCATATTACTCACAATTTTGGTGTACTGCAGCTTACTACACCAGAAATTGCAGTCTGGAAACACGAATTAGGTGCATTCTAGCTTACTACGACATAACTCGGCGTATTCTTGCATATTACTCACAAATTCATTGTTCTGAAGCTTACTACACTAGAAGTGAGTCTATTCTGGCCTATTATACATCATTTCGTTGTAATGCAGCATAATACGTCAGAATACTGTCGTATTACACACAAATTAGGTCTTGCTGTTTAGTACGTCAAAACTCAGTGTTTTGTGGCATATTACTCACAATTTGGGTGTACTGCAGCTTACTACACCAGAAATTGCAGTCTGGAAACACGAATTAGGTGCATTCTAGCTTACTACGACAGAACTCGGTGTATTCTTGCATATTACTCACAAATTCATTGTTCTGAAGCTTACTACACTAGAAGTGAGTCTATTCTGGCCTATTATACATCATTTCGTTGTATTGCAGCATAATACGTCAGAATACTGGCGTATTACACACAAATTAGGTCTTGCTGTTTAGTACGTCAAAACTCAGTGTTTTGTGGCATATTACTCACAATTTTGGTGTACTGCAGCTTACTACACCAGAAATTGCAGTCTGGAAACACGAATTAGGTGCATTCTAGCTTACTACGACAGAACTCGGTGTATTCTTGCCTATTACTCACAAATTGGGTGTACTGCAGCTAACTACACTAGAAGTGAGTATATTCTGGCCTATTATACATCATTTCGTTGTAATGCAGCATAATACGTCAGAATACTGGCGTATTACACACAAATTAGGTCTTGCTGTTTAGTTCGTCAAAACTCAGTGTTTTGTGGCATATTACTCACAATTTGGGTGTACTGCAGCTTACTACACCAGACATTGCAGTCTGGACACACGAAATTGGTGTATTCTAGCTTACTACGTTAGAACAGTGTATTCTGGCATATTACTCACAAATTCATTGTTCTGAAGCTTACTACACTAGAAGTGAGTCTATTCTGGCCTATTATACATCATTTCGTTGTATTGCAGCATAATACGTCAGAATACTGTCGTATTACACACAAATTAGGTCTTGCTGTTTAGTACGTCAAAACTCAGTGTTTTGTGGCATATTACTCCCAATTTTGGTGTACTGCAGCTTACTACACCAGAAATTGCAGTCTGGAAACACGAATTAGGTGCATTCTAGCTTACTACGACAGAACTCGGTGTATTCTTGCATATTACTCACAAATTCATTGTTCTGAAGCTTACTACACAAGAAGTGAGTCTCTTCTGGCCTATTATACATCATTTCGTTGTAATGCAGCATAATACGTCAGAATACTGTCGTATTACACACAATTTAGGTCTTGCTGTTTAGTACGTCAAAACTCAGTGTATTGTGGCATATTACTCACAATTTGGGTGTACTGCAGCTTACTACACCAGAAATTGCAGTCTGGAAACACGAATTAGGTGCATTCTAGCTTACTACGACAGAACTCGGTGTATTCTTGCCTATTACTCACAAATTGGGTGTACTGCAGCTAACTACACTAGAAGTGAGTATATTCTGGCCTATTATACATCATTTCGTTGTAATGCAGCATAATACGTCAGAATACTGGCGTATTACACACAAATTAGGTCTTGCTGTTTAGTACGTCAAAACTCAGTGTTTTGTGGCACATTACTCACAATTTGGGTGTACTGCAGCTTACTACACCAGAAATTGCAGTCTGGAAACACGAATTAGGTGCATTCTAGCTTACTACGACAGAACTCGGTGTATTCTTGCATATTACTCACAAATTCATTGTTCTGAAGCTTACTACACAAGAAGTGAGTCTATTCTGGCCTATTATACATCATTTCGTTGTAATGCAGCATAATACGTCAGAATACTGTCGTATTACACACAAATTAGGTCTTGCTGTTTAGTTCGTCAAAACTCAGTGTTTTGTGGCATATTACTCACAATTTGGGTGTACTGCAGCTTACTACACCAGACATTGCAGTCTGGACACACGAAATTGGTGTATTCTAGCTTACTACGTTAGAACAGTGTATTCTGGCATATTACTCACAAATTCATTGTTCTGAAGCTTACTACACTAGAAGTGAGTCTATTCTGGCCTATTATACATCATTTCGTTGTAATGCAGCATAATACGTCAGAATACTGTCGTATTACACACAAATTAGATCTTGCTGTTTAGTTCGACAAAACTCAGTGTTTTGTGGCATATTACTCACAATTTGGGTGTACTGCAGATTACTACACCAGAAATTGCATTCTGGAAACACGAATTAGGTGCATTCTAGCTTACTACGACAGAACTCGGTGTATTCTTGCATATTACTCACAAATTCATTGTTCTGAAGCTTACTACACTAGAAGTGAGTCTATTCTGGCCTATTATACATCATTTCGTTGTATTGCAGCATAATACGTCAGAATACTGGCGTATTACACACAAATTAGGTCTTGCTGTTTAGTACGTCAAAACTCAGTGTTTTGTGGCATATTACTCACAATTTTGGTGTACTGCAGCTTACTACACCAGAAATTGCAGTCTGGAAACACGAATTAGGTGCATTCTAGCTTACTACGACAGAACTCGGTGTATTCTTGCATATTACTCACAAATTCATTGTTCTGAAGCTTACTACACAAGAAGTGAGTCTCTTCTGGCCTATTATACATCATTTCGTTGTAATGCAGCATAATACGTCAGAATACTGTCGTATTACACACAATTTAGGTCTTGCTGTTTAGTACGTCAAAACTCAGTGTTTTGTGGCATATTACTCACAATTTGGGTGTACTGCAGCTTACTACACCAGAAATTGCAGTCTGGAAACACGAATTAGGTGCATTCTAGCTTACTACGACAGAACTCGGTGTATTCTTGCCTATTACTCACAAATTGGGTGTACTGCAGCTAACTACACTAGAAGTGAGTATATTCTGGCCTATTATACATCATTTCGTTGTAATGCAGCATAATACGTCAGAATACTGGCGTATTACACACAAATTAGGTCTTGCTGTTTAGTACGTCAAAACTCAGTGTTTTGTGGCATATTACTCACAATTTTGGTGTACTGCAGCTTACTACACCAGAAATTGCAGTCTGGAAACACGAATTAGGTGCATTCTAGCTTACTACGACAGAACTCGGTGTATTCTTGCATATTACTCACAAATTCATTGTTCTGAAGCTTACTACACAAGAAGTGAGTCTATTCTGGCCTATTATACATCATTTCGTTGTAATGCAGCATAATACGTCAGAATACTGGCGTATTACACACAAATTAGGTCTTGCTGTTTAGTACGTCAAAACTCAGTGTTTTGTGGCATATTACTCACAATTTGGGTGTACTGCAGCTTACTACACCAGAAATTGCAGTCTGGAAACACGAATTAGGTGCATTCTAGCTTACTACGACAGAACTCGGTGTATTCTTGCCTATTACTCACAAATTGGGTGTACTGCAGCTAACTACACTAGAAGTGAGTATATTCTGGCCTATTATACATCATTTCGTTGTAATGCAGCATAATACGTCAGAATACTGGCGTATTACACACAAATTAGGTCTTGCTGTTTAGTACGTCAAAACTCAGTGTTTTGTGGCATATTACTCACAATTTTGGTGTACTGCAGCTTACTACACCAGAAATTGCAGTCTGGAAACACGAATTAGGTGCATTCTAGCTTACTACGACAGAACTCGGTGTATTCTTGCATATTACTCACAAATTCATTGTTCTGAAGCTTACTACACAAGAAGTGAGTCTATTCTGGCCTATTATACATCATTTCGTTGTAATGCAGCATAATACGTCAGAATACTGGCGTATTACACACAAATTAGGTCTTGCTGTTTAGTACGTCAAAACTCAGTGTTTTGTGGCATATTACTCACAATTTTGGTGTACTGCAGCTTACTACACCAGAAATTGCAGTCTGGACACACGAATTAGGTGCATTCTAGCTTACTACGACAGAACTCGGTGTATTCTTGCATATTACTCACAAATTCATTGTTCTGAAGCTTACTACACAAGAAGTGAGTCTATTCTGGCCTATTATACATCATTTCGTTGTAATGCAGCATAATACGTCAGAATACTGTCGTATTACACACAAATTAGGTCTTGCTGTTTAGTACGTCAAAACAGTATTCTATGGCATTTTACTCACAATTTGGGTGTACTGCAGCTTACTACACCAGAAATTGCAGTCTGGACACACGAATTAGGTGCATTCTAGCTTACTACGACAGAATTCGGTGTATTCTTGCATATTACTCACAAATTCATTGTTCTGAAGCTTACTACACTAGAAGTGAGTCTATTCTGGCCTATTATACATCATTTCGTTGTAATGCAGCATAATACGTCAGAATACTGTCGTATTACACACAAATTAGGTCTTGCTGTTTAGTACGTCAAAACTCAGTGTTTTGTGGCATATTACTCACAATTTGGGTGTACTGCAGCTTATTACAGCAGAAATTGCAGTCTGGAAACACGAATTAGGTGCATTCTAGCTTACTACGACAGAACTCGGTGTATTCTTGCATATTACTCACAAATTCATTGTTCTGAAGCTTACTACACTAGAAGTGAGTCTATTCTGGCCTATTATACATCATTTCGTTGTATTGCAGCATAATACATCAGAATACTGTCGTATTACACACAAATTAGGTCTTGCTGTTTTGTACGTCAAAACTCTGTTTTTTAGGCATATTACTCACAATTTGGGTGTACTGCAGCTTACTACACCAGAAATTGCAGTCTGGACACACGAATTAGGTGTATTATAGCTTACTACGAGAGAACTCGGTGTATTCTGGCATATTACTCACAAATTGGGTGTACTGCAGCTTACTACACTTGAATTGAGTGTATTCTGGCCTGTTACACATGACTTAGTTGTTTTGCAGCTTAATATCTAAGAACACTGGCGAATTATACACAAATTAGGTCTCTTGCTGTTTAGTACGTCAAAACTCAGTATTCTATGGCATTTTACTCACAATTTGGGTGTACTGCAGCTTACTACACCAGAAATTGCAGTCTGGAAACACGAATTAGGTGCATTCTAGCTTACTACGACAGAACTCGGTGTATTCTTGCATATTACTCACAAATTCATTGTTCTGAAGCTTACTACACTAGAAGTGAGTCTATTCTGGCCTATTATACATCATTTCGTTGTATTGCAGCATAATACGTCAGAATACTGTCGTATTACACACAAATTAGGTCTTGCTGTTTTGTACGTCAAAACGCTGTTTTTTTAGGAATATTACTCACAATTTGTGTGTACTGCAGCTTACTACACCAGAAAGTGCAGTCTGGACACACGAATTAGGTGTATTATAGCTTACTACGAGAGAACGGTGTATTCTGGCATATTACTTACAAATTGGGTGTACTGCAGCTTACTACACTTGAATTGAGTGTATTCTGGCCTGTTACACATGACAGTTGTTTTGCAGCTTAATAACTAAGAACACTGGCGAATTATACACAAATTTGGTCTCTTGCTGTTTACTACGTCAAAACTCAGTATTCTATGGCATTTTACTCACAATTTGGGTGTACTGCAGCTTACTACACCAGAAATTGCAGTCTGGACACACGAATTAGGTGCATTCTAGCTTACTACGACAGAATTCGGTGTATTCTTGCATATTACTCACAAATTCATTGTTCTGAAGCTTACTATACTAGAAGTGAGTCTATTCTGGCCTATTATACATCATTTCGTTGTAATGCAGCATAATACGTCAGAATACTGTCGTATTACACACAAATTAGGTCTTGCTGTTTAGTACGTCAAAACTCAGTGTTTTGTGGCATATTACTCACAATTTTGGTGTACTGCAGCTTACTACACCAGAAATTGCAGTCTGGAAACACGAATTAGGTGCATTCTAGCTTACTACGACATAACTCGGCGTATTCTTGCATATTACTCACAAATTCATTGTTCTGAAGCTTACTACACTAGAAGTGAGTCTATTCTGGCCTATTATACATCATTTCGTTGTATTGCAGCATAATACGTCAGAATACTGGCGTATTACACACAAATTAGGTCTTGCTGTTTAGTACGTCAAAACTCAGTGTTTTGTGGCATATTACTCACAATTTTGGTGTACTGCAGCTTACTACACCAGAAATTGCAGTCTGGAAACACGAATTAGGTGCATTCTAGCTTACTACGACAGAACTCGGTGTATTCTTGCATATTACTCACAAATTCATTGTTCTGAAGCTTACTACACAAGAAGTGAGTCTATTCTGGCCTATTATACATCATTTCGTTGTAATGCAGCATAATACGTCAGAATACTGTCGTATTACACACAATTTAGGTCTTGCTGTTTAGTACGTCAAAACTCAGTGTTTTGTGGCATATTACTCACAATTTGGGTGTACTGCAGCTTACTACACCAGAAATTGCAGTCTGGAAACACGAATTAGGTGCATTCTAGCTTACTACGACAGAACTCGGTGTATTCTTGCATATTACTCACAAATTCATTGTTCTGAAGCTTACTACACTAGAAGTGAGTCTATTCTGGCCTATTATACATCATTTCGTTGTATTGCAGCATAATACATCAGAATACTGTCGTATTACACACAAATTAGGTCTTGCTGTTTTGTACGTCAAAACTCTGTTTTTTAGGCATATTACTCACAATTTGGGTGTACTGCAGCTTACTACACCAGAAATTGCAGTCTGGACACACGAATTAGGTGTATTATAGCTTACTACGAGAGAACTCGGTGTATTCTGGCATATTACTCACAAATTGGGTGTACTGCAGCTTACTACACTTGAATTGAGTGTATTCTGGCCTGTTACACATCTTAGTTGTTTTGCAGCTTAATATCTAAGAACACTGGCGAATTATACACAAATTAGGTCTCTTGCTGTTTAGTACGTCAAAACTCAGTATTCTATGGCATTTTACTCACAATTTGGGTGTACTGCAGCTTACTACACCAGAAATTGCAGTCTGGAAACACGAATTAGGTGCATTCTAGCTTACTACGACAGAACTCGGTGTATTCTTGCATATTACTCACAAATTCATTGTTCTGAAGCTTACTACACTAGAAGTGAGTCTATTCTGGCCTATTATACATCATTTCGTTGTATTGCAGCATAATACGTCAGAATACTGTCGTATTACACACAAATTAGGTCTTGCTGTTTTGTACGTCAAAACGCTGTTTTTTTAGGAATATTACTCACAATTTGTGTGTACTGCAGCTTACTACACCAGAAAGTGCAGTCTGGACACACGAATTAGGTGTATTATAGCTTACTACGAGAGAACTCGGTGTATTCTGGCATATTACTTACAAATTGGGTGTACTGCAGCTTACTACACTTGAATTGAGTGTATTCTGGCCTGTTACACATGACTTAGTTGTTTTGCAGCTTAATAACTAAGAACACTGGCGAATTATACACAAATTTGGTCTCTTGCTGTTTACTACGTCAAAACTCAGTATTCTATGGCATTTTACTCACAATTTGGGTGTACTGCAGCTTACTACACCAGAAATTGCAGTCTGGACACACGAATTAGGTGCATTCTAGCTTACTACGACAGAATTCGGTGTATTCTTGCATATTACTCACAAATTCATTGTTCTGAAGCTTACTATACTAGAAGTGAGTCTATTCTGGCCTATTATACATCATTTCGTTGTAATGCAGCATAATACGTCAGAATACTGTCGTATTACACACAAATTAGGTCTTGCTGTTTAGTACGTCAAAACTCAGTGTTTTGTGGCATATTACTCACAATTTTGGTGTACTGCAGCTTACTACACCAGAAATTGCAGTCTGGAAACACGAATTAGGTGCATTCTAGCTTACTACGACAGAACTCGGTGTATTCTTGCATATTACTCACAAATTCATTGTTCTGAAGCTTACTACACTAGAAGTGAGTCTATTCTGGCCTATTATACATCATTTCGTTGTATTGCAGCATAATACGTCAGAATACTGGCGTATTACACACAAATTAGGTCTTGCTGTTTAGTACGTCAAAACTCAGTGTTTTGTGGCATATTACTCACAATTTTGGTGTACTGCAGCTTACTACACCAGAAATTGCAGTCTGGAAACACGAATTAGGTGCATTCTAGCTTACTACGACAGAACTCGGTGTATTCTTGCATATTACTCACAAATTCATTGTTCTGAAGCTTACTACACAAGAAGTGAGTCTATTCTGGCCTATTATACATCATTTCGTTGTAATGCAGCATAATACGTCAGAATACTGTCGTATTACACACAATTTAGATCTTGCTGTTTAGTACGTCAAAACTCAGTGTTTTGTGGCATATTACTCACAATTTGGGTGTACTGCAGCTTACTACACCAGAAATTGCAGTCTGGAAACACGAATTAGGTGCATTCTAGCTTACTACGACAGAACTCGGTGTATTCTTGCATATTACTCACAAATTCATTGTTCTGAAGCTTACTACACTAGAAGTGAGTCTATTCTGGCCTATTATACATCATTTCGTTGTATTGCAGCATAATACATCAGAATACTGTCGTATTACACACAAATTAGGTCTTGCTGTTTTGTACGTCAAAACTCTGTTTTTTAGGCATATTACTCACAATTTGGGTGTACTGCAGCTTACTACACCAGAAATTGCAGTCTGGACACACGAATTAGGTGTATTATAGCTTACTACGAGAGAACTCGGTGTATTCTGGCATATTACTCACAAATTGGGTGTACTGCAGCTTACTACACTTGAATTGAGTGTATTCTGGCCTGTTACACATCTTAGTTGTTTTGCAGCTTAATATCTAAGAACACTGGCGAATTATACACAAATTAGGTCTCTTGCTGTTTAGTACGTCAAAACTCAGTATTCTATGGCATTTTACTCACAATTTGGGTGTACTGCAGCTTACTACACCAGAAATTGCAGTCTGGAAACACGAATTAGGTGCATTCTAGCTTACTACGACAGAACTCGGTGTATTCTTGCATATTACTCACAAATTCATTGTTCTGAAGCTTACTACACTAGAAGTGAGTCTATTCTGTCCTATTATACATCATTTCGTTGTATTGCAGCATAATACGTCAGAATACTGTCGTATTACACACAAATTAGGTCTTGCTGTTTTGTACGTCAAAACGCTGTTTTTTTAGGAATATTACTCACAATTTGTGTGTACTGCAGCTTACTACACCAGAAAGTGCAGTCTGGACACACGAATTAGGTGTATTATAGCTTACTACGAGAGAACTCGGTGTATTCTGGCATATTACTTACAAATTGGGTGTACTGCAGCTTACTACACTTGAATTGAGTGTATTCTGGCCTGTTACACATGACTTAGTTGTTTTGCAGCTTAATAACTAAGAACACTGGCGAATTATACACAAATTTGGTCTCTTGCTGTTTACTACGTCAAAACTCAGTATTCTATGGCATTTTACTCACAATTTGGGTGTACTGCAGCTTACTACACCAGAAATTGCAGTCTGGACACACGAATTAGGTGCATTCTAGCTTACTACGACAGAATTCGGTGTATTCTTGCATATTACTCACAAATTCATTGTTCTGAAGCTTACTATACTAGAAGTGAGTCTATTCTGGCCTATTATACATCATTTCGTTGTAATGCAGCATAATACGTCAGAATACTGTCGTATTACACACAAATTAGGTCTTGCTGTTTAGTACGTCAAAACTCAGTGTTTTGTGGCATATTACTCACAATTTTGGTGTACTGCAGCTTACTACACCAGAAATTGCAGTCTGGAAACACGAATTAGGTGCATTCTAGCTTACTACGACAGAACTCGGTGTATTCTTGCATATTACTCACAAATTCATTGTTCTGAAGCTTACTACACTAGAAGTGAGTCTATTCTGGCCTATTATACATCATTTCGTTGTATTGCAGCATAATACGTCAGAATACTGGCGTATTACACACAAATTAGGTCTTGCTGTTTAGTACGTCAAAACTCAGTGTTTTGTGGCATATTACTCACAATTTTGGTGTACTGCAGCTTACTACACCAGAAATTGCAGTCTGGAAACACGAATTAGGTGCATTCTAGCTTACTACGACAGAACTCGGTGTATTCTTGCCTATTACTCACAAATTGGGTGTACTGCAGCTAACTACACTAGAAGTGAGTATATTCTGGCCTATTATACATCATTTCGTTGTAATGCAGCATAATACGTCAGAATACTGGCGTATTACACACAAATTAGGTCTTGCTGTTTAGTACGTCAAAACTCAGTGTTTTGTGGCACATTACTCACAATTTGGGTGTACTGCAGCTTACTACACCAGAAATTGCAGTCTGGAAACACGAATTAGGTGCATTCTAGCTTACTACGACAGAACTCGGTGTATTCTTGCATATTACTCACAAATTCATTGTTCTGAAGCTTACTACACAAGAAGTGAGTCTATTCTGGCCTATTATACATCATTTCGTTGTAATGCAGCATAATACGTCAGAATACTGGCGTATTACACACAAATTAGGTCTTGCTGTTTAGTACGTCAAAACTCAGTGTTTTGTGGCACATTACTCACAATTTGGGTGTACTGCAGCTTACTACACCAGAAATTGCAGTCTGGAAACACGAATTAGGTGCATTCTAGCTTACTACGACAGAACTCGGTGTATTCTTGCATATTACTCACAAATTCATTGTTCTGAAGCTTACTACACAAGAAGTGAGTCTATTCTGGCCTATTATACATCATTTCGTTGTAATGCAGCATAATACGTCAGAATACTGTCGTATTACACACAAATTAGGTCTTGCTGTTTAGTTCGTCAAAACTCAGTGTTTTGTGGCATATTACTCACAATTTGGGTGTACTGCAGCTTACTACACCAGACATTGCAGTCTGGACACACGAAATTGGTGTATTCTAGCTTACTACGTTAGAACAGTGTATTCTGGCATATTACTCACAAATTCATTGTTCTGAAGCTTACTACACTAGAAGTGAGTCTATTCTGGCCTATTATACATCATTTCGTTGTAATGCAGCATAATACGTCAGAATACTGTCGTATTACACACAAATTAGATCTTGCTGTTTAGTTCGACAAAACTCAGTGTTTTGTGGCATATTACTCACAATTTGGGTGTACTGCAGATTACTACACCAGAAATTGCATTCTGGAAACACGAATTAGGTGCATTCTAGCTTACTACGACAGAACTCGGTGTATTCTTGCATATTACTCACAAATTCATTGTTCTGAAGCTTACTACACTAGAAGTGAGTCTATTCTGGCCTATTATACATCATTTCGTTGTATTGCAGCATAATACGTCAGAATACTGGCGTATTACACACAAATTAGGTCTTGCTGTTTAGTACGTCAAAACTCAGTGTTTTGTGGCATATTACTCACAATTTTGGTGTACTGCAGCTTACTACACCAGAAATTGCAGTCTGGAAACACGAATTAGGTGCATTCTAGCTTACTACGACAGAACTCGGTGTATTCTTGCATATTACTCACAAATTCATTGTTCTGAAGCTTACTACACAAGAAGTGAGTCTCTTCTGGCCTATTATACATTATTTCGTTGTAATGCAGCATAATACGTCAGAATACTGTCGTATTACACACAATTTAGGTCTTGCTGTTTAGTACGTCAAAACTCAGTGTTTTGTGGCATATTACTCACAATTTTGGTGTACTGCAGCTTACTACACCAGAAATTGCAGTCTGGAAACACGAATTAGGTGCATTCTAGCTTACTACGACAGAACTCGGTGTATTCTTGCATATTACTCACAAATTCATTGTTCTGAAGCTTACTACACAAGAAGTGAGTCTATTCTGGCCTATTATACATCATTTCGTTGTAATGCAGCATAATACGTCAGAATACTGGCGTATTACACACAAATTAGGTCTTGCTGTTTAGTACGTCAAAACTCAGTGTTTTGTGGCATATTACTCACAATTTGGGTGTACTGCAGCTTACTACACCAGAAATTGCAGTCTGGAAACACGAATTAGGTGCATTCTAGCTTACTACGACAGAACTCGGTGTATTCTTGCCTATTACTCACAAATTGGGTGTACTGCAGCTAACTACACTAGAAGTGAGTATATTCTGGCCTATTATACATCATTTCGTTGTAATGCAGCATAATACGTCAGAATACTGGCGTATTACACACAAATTAGGTCTTGCTGTTTAGTACGTCAAAACTCAGTGTTTTGTGGCATATTACTCACAATTTTGGTGTACTGCAGCTTACTACACCAGAAATTGCAGTCTGGAAACACGAATTAGGTGCATTCTAGCTTACTACGACAGAACTCGGTGTATTCTTGCATATTACTCACAAATTCATTGTTCTGAAGCTTACTACACAAGAAGTGAGTCTATTCTGGCCTATTATACATCATTTCGTTGTAATGCAGCATAATACGTCAGAATACTGGCGTATTACACACAAATTAGGTCTTGCTGTTTAGTACGTCAAAACTCAGTGTTTTGTGGCATATTACTCACAATTTTGGTGTACTGCAGCTTACTACACCAGAAATTGCAGTCTGGACACACGAATTAGGTGCATTCTAGCTTACTACGACAGAACTCGGTGTATTCTTGCATATTACTCACAAATTCATTGTTCTGAAGCTTACTACACAAGAAGTGAGTCTATTCTGGCCTATTATACATCATTTCGTTGTAATGCAGCATAATACGTCAGAATACTGTCGTATTACACACAAATTAGGTCTTGCTGTTTAGTACGTCAAAACAGTATTCTATGGCATTTTACTCACAATTTGGGTGTACTGCAGCTTACTACACCAGAAATTGCAGTCTGGACACACGAATTAGGTGCATTCTAGCTTACTACGACAGAATTCGGTGTATTCTTGCATATTACTCACAAATTCATTGTTCTGAAGCTTACTACACTAGAAGTGAGTCTATTCTGGCCTATTATACATCATTTCGTTGTAATGCAGCATAATACGTCAGAATACTGTCGTATTACACACAAATTAGGTCTTGCTGTTTAGTACGTCAAAACTCAGTGTTTTGTGGCATATTACTCACAATTTGGGTGTACTGCAGCTTATTACAGCAGAAATTGCAGTCTGGAAACACGAATTAGGTGCATTCTAGCTTACTACGACAGAACTCGGTGTATTCTTGCATATTACTCACAAATTCATTGTTCTGAAGCTTACTACACTAGAAGTGAGTCTATTCTGGCCTATTATACATCATTTCGTTGTATTGCAGCATAATACATCAGAATACTGTCGTATTACACACAAATTAGGTCTTGCTGTTTTGTACGTCAAAACTCTGTTTTTTAGGCATATTACTCACAATTTGGGTGTACTGCAGCTTACTACACCAGAAATTGCAGTCTGGACACACGAATTAGGTGTATTATAGCTTACTACGAGAGAACTCGGTGTATTCTGGCATATTACTCACAAATTGGGTGTACTGCAGCTTACTACACTTGAATTGAGTGTATTCTGGCCTGTTACACATGACTTAGTTGTTTTGCAGCTTAATATCTAAGAACACTGGCGAATTATACACAAATTAGGTCTCTTGCTGTTTAGTACGTCAAAACTCAGTATTCTATGGCATTTTACTCACAATTTGGGTGTACTGCAGCTTACTACACCAGAAATTGCAGTCTGGAAACACGAATTAGGTGCATTCTAGCTTACTACGACAGAACTCGGTGTATTCTTGCATATTACTCACAAATTCATTGTTCTGAAGCTTACTACACTAGAAGTGAGTCTATTCTGGCCTATTATACATCATTTCGTTGTATTGCAGCATAATACGTCAGAATACTGTCGTATTACACACAAATTAGGTCTTGCTGTTTTGTACGTCAAAACGCTGTTTTTTTAGGAATATTACTCACAATTTGTGTGTACTGCAGCTTACTACACCAGAAAGTGCAGTCTGGACACACGAATTAGGTGTATTATAGCTTACTACGAGAGAACGGTGTATTCTGGCATATTACTTACAAATTGGGTGTACTGCAGCTTACTACACTTGAATTGAGTGTATTCTGGCCTGTTACACATGACAGTTGTTTTGCAGCTTAATAACTAAGAACACTGGCGAATTATACACAAATTTGGTCTCTTGCTGTTTACTACGTCAAAACTCAGTATTCTATGGCATTTTACTCACAATTTGGGTGTACTGCAGCTTACTACACCAGAAATTGCAGTCTGGACACACGAATTAGGTGCATTCTAGCTTACTACGACAGAATTCGGTGTATTCTTGCATATTACTCACAAATTCATTGTTCTGAAGCTTACTATACTAGAAGTGAGTCTATTCTGGCCTATTATACATCATTTCGTTGTAATGCAGCATAATACGTCAGAATACTGTCGTATTACACACAAATTAGGTCTTGCTGTTTAGTACGTCAAAACTCAGTGTTTTGTGGCATATTACTCACAATTTTGGTGTACTGCAGCTTACTACACCAGAAATTGCAGTCTGGAAACACGAATTAGGTGCATTCTAGCTTACTACGACATAACTCGGCGTATTCTTGCATATTACTCACAAATTCATTGTTCTGAAGCTTACTACACTAGAAGTGAGTCTATTCTGGCCTATTATACATCATTTCGTTGTATTGCAGCATAATACGTCAGAATACTGGCGTATTACACACAAATTAGGTCTTGCTGTTTAGTACGTCAAAACTCAGTGTTTTGTGGCATATTACTCACAATTTTGGTGTACTGCAGCTTACTACACCAGAAATTGCAGTCTGGAAACACGAATTAGGTGCATTCTAGCTTACTACGACAGAACTCGGTGTATTCTTGCATATTACTCACAAATTCATTGTTCTGAAGCTTACTACACAAGAAGTGAGTCTATTCTGGCCTATTATACATCATTTCGTTGTAATGCAGCATAATACGTCAGAATACTGTCGTATTACACACAATTTAGGTCTTGCTGTTTAGTACGTCAAAACTCAGTGTTTTGTGGCATATTACTCACAATTTGGGTGTACTGCAGCTTACTACACCAGAAATTGCAGTCTGGAAACACGAATTAGGTGCATTCTAGCTTACTACGACAGAACTCGGTGTATTCTTGCATATTACTCACAAATTCATTGTTCTGAAGCTTACTACACTAGAAGTGAGTCTATTCTGGCCTATTATACATCATTTCGTTGTATTGCAGCATAATACATCAGAATACTGTCGTATTACACACAAATTAGGTCTTGCTGTTTTGTACGTCAAAACTCTGTTTTTTAGGCATATTACTCACAATTTGGGTGTACTGCAGCTTACTACACCAGAAATTGCAGTCTGGACACACGAATTAGGTGTATTATAGCTTACTACGAGAGAACTCGGTGTATTCTGGCATATTACTCACAAATTGGGTGTACTGCAGCTTACTACACTTGAATTGAGTGTATTCTGGCCTGTTACACATCTTAGTTGTTTTGCAGCTTAATATCTAAGAACACTGGCGAATTATACACAAATTAGGTCTCTTGCTGTTTAGTACGTCAAAACTCAGTATTCTATGGCATTTTACTCACAATTTGGGTGTACTGCAGCTTACTACACCAGAAATTGCAGTCTGGAAACACGAATTAGGTGCATTCTAGCTTACTACGACAGAACTCGGTGTATTCTTGCATATTACTCACAAATTCATTGTTCTGAAGCTTACTACACTAGAAGTGAGTCTATTCTGGCCTATTATACATCATTTCGTTGTATTGCAGCATAATACGTCAGAATACTGTCGTATTACACACAAATTAGGTCTTGCTGTTTTGTACGTCAAAACGCTGTTTTTTTAGGAATATTACTCACAATTTGTGTGTACTGCAGCTTACTACACCAGAAAGTGCAGTCTGGACACACGAATTAGGTGTATTATAGCTTACTACGAGAGAACTCGGTGTATTCTGGCATATTACTTACAAATTGGGTGTACTGCAGCTTACTACACTTGAATTGAGTGTATTCTGGCCTGTTACACATGACTTAGTTGTTTTGCAGCTTAATAACTAAGAACACTGGCGAATTATACACAAATTTGGTCTCTTGCTGTTTACTACGTCAAAACTCAGTATTCTATGGCATTTTACTCACAATTTGGGTGTACTGCAGCTTACTACACCAGAAATTGCAGTCTGGACACACGAATTAGGTGCATTCTAGCTTACTACGACAGAATTCGGTGTATTCTTGCATATTACTCACAAATTCATTGTTCTGAAGCTTACTATACTAGAAGTGAGTCTATTCTGGCCTATTATACATCATTTCGTTGTAATGCAGCATAATACGTCAGAATACTGTCGTATTACACACAAATTAGGTCTTGCTGTTTAGTACGTCAAAACTCAGTGTTTTGTGGCATATTACTCACAATTTTGGTGTACTGCAGCTTACTACACCAGAAATTGCAGTCTGGAAACACGAATTAGGTGCATTCTAGCTTACTACGACAGAACTCGGTGTATTCTTGCATATTACTCACAAATTCATTGTTCTGAAGCTTACTACACTAGAAGTGAGTCTATTCTGGCCTATTATACATCATTTCGTTGTATTGCAGCATAATACGTCAGAATACTGGCGTATTACACACAAATTAGGTCTTGCTGTTTAGTACGTCAAAACTCAGTGTTTTGTGGCATATTACTCACAATTTTGGTGTACTGCAGCTTACTACACCAGAAATTGCAGTCTGGAAACACGAATTAGGTGCATTCTAGCTTACTACGACAGAACTCGGTGTATTCTTGCATATTACTCACAAATTCATTGTTCTGAAGCTTACTACACAAGAAGTGAGTCTATTCTGGCCTATTATACATCATTTCGTTGTAATGCAGCATAATACGTCAGAATACTGTCGTATTACACACAATTTAGATCTTGCTGTTTAGTACGTCAAAACTCAGTGTTTTGTGGCATATTACTCACAATTTGGGTGTACTGCAGCTTACTACACCAGAAATTGCAGTCTGGAAACACGAATTAGGTGCATTCTAGCTTACTACGACAGAACTCGGTGTATTCTTGCATATTACTCACAAATTCATTGTTCTGAAGCTTACTACACTAGAAGTGAGTCTATTCTGGCCTATTATACATCATTTCGTTGTATTGCAGCATAATACATCAGAATACTGTCGTATTACACACAAATTAGGTCTTGCTGTTTTGTACGTCAAAACTCTGTTTTTTAGGCATATTACTCACAATTTGGGTGTACTGCAGCTTACTACACCAGAAATTGCAGTCTGGACACACGAATTAGGTGTATTATAGCTTACTACGAGAGAACTCGGTGTATTCTGGCATATTACTCACAAATTGGGTGTACTGCAGCTTACTACACTTGAATTGAGTGTATTCTGGCCTGTTACACATCTTAGTTGTTTTGCAGCTTAATATCTAAGAACACTGGCGAATTATACACAAATTAGGTCTCTTGCTGTTTAGTACGTCAAAACTCAGTATTCTATGGCATTTTACTCACAATTTGGGTGTACTGCAGCTTACTACACCAGAAATTGCAGTCTGGAAACACGAATTAGGTGCATTCTAGCTTACTACGACAGAACTCGGTGTATTCTTGCATATTACTCACAAATTCATTGTTCTGAAGCTTACTACACTAGAAGTGAGTCTATTCTGGCCTATTATACATCATTTCGTTGTATTGCAGCATAATACGTCAGAATACTGTCGTATTACACACAAATTAGGTCTTGCTGTTTTGTACGTCAAAACGCTGTTTTTTTAGGAATATTACTCACAATTTGTGTGTACTGCAGCTTACTACACCAGAAAGTGCAGTCTGGACACACGAATTAGGTGTATTATAGCTTACTACGAGAGAACTCGGTGTATTCTGGCATATTACTTACAAATTGGGTGTACTGCAGCTTACTACACTTGAATTGAGTGTATTCTGGCCTGTTACACATGACTTAGTTGTTTTGCAGCTTAATAACTAAGAACACTGGCGAATTATACACAAATTTGGTCTCTTGCTGTTTACTACGTCAAAACTCAGTATTCTATGGCATTTTACTCACAATTTGGGTGTACTGCAGCTTACTACACCAGAAATTGCAGTCTGGACACACGAATTAGGTGCATTCTAGCTTACTACGACAGAATTCGGTGTATTCTTGCATATTACTCACAAATTCATTGTTCTGAAGCTTACTATACTAGAAGTGAGTCTATTCTGGCCTATTATACATCATTTCGTTGTAATGCAGCATAATACGTCAGAATACTGTCGTATTACACACAAATTAGGTCTTGCTGTTTAGTACGTCAAAACTCAGTGTTTTGTGGCATATTACTCACAATTTTGGTGTACTGCAGCTTACTACACCAGAAATTGCAGTCTGGAAACACGAATTAGGTGCATTCTAGCTTACTACGACAGAACTCGGTGTATTCTTGCATATTACTCACAAATTCATTGTTCTGAAGCTTACTACACTAGAAGTGAGTCTATTCTGGCCTATTATACATCATTTCGTTGTATTGCAGCATAATACGTCAGAATACTGGCGTATTACACACAAATTAGGTCTTGCTGTTTAGTACGTCAAAACTCAGTGTTTTGTGGCATATTACTCACAATTTTGGTGTACTGCAGCTTACTACACCAGAAATTGCAGTCTGGAAACACGAATTAGGTGCATTCTAGCTTACTACGACAGAACTCGGTGTATTCTTGCCTATTACTCACAAATTGGGTGTACTGCAGCTAACTACACTAGAAGTGAGTATATTCTGGCCTATTATACATCATTTCGTTGTAATGCAGCATAATACGTCAGAATACTGGCGTATTACACACAAATTAGGTCTTGCTGTTTAGTACGTCAAAACTCAGTGTTTTGTGGCACATTACTCACAATTTGGGTGTACTGCAGCTTACTACACCAGAAATTGCAGTCTGGAAACACGAATTAGGTGCATTCTAGCTTACTACGACAGAACTCGGTGTATTCTTGCATATTACTCACAAATTCATTGTTCTGAAGCTTACTACACAAGAAGTGAGTCTATTCTGGCCTATTATACATCATTTCGTTGTAATGCAGCATAATACGTCAGAATACTGGCGTATTACACACAAATTAGGTCTTGCTGTTTAGTACGTCAAAACTCAGTGTTTTGTGGCACATTACTCACAATTTGGGTGTACTGCAGCTTACTACACCAGAAATTGCAGTCTGGAAACACGAATTAGGTGCATTCTAGCTTACTACGACAGAACTCGGTGTATTCTTGCATATTACTCACAAATTCATTGTTCTGAAGCTTACTACACTAGAAGTGAGTCTATTCTGGCCTATTATACATCATTTCGTTGTATTGCAGCATAATACGTCAGAATACTGGCGTATTACACACAAATTAGGTCTTGCTGTTTAGTACGTCAAAACTCAGTGTTTTGTGGCATATTACTCACAATTTTGGTGTACTGCAGCTTACTACACCAGAAATTGCAGTCTGGAAACACGAATTAGGTGCATTCTAGCTTACTACGACAGAACTCGGTGTATTCTTGCATATTACTCACAAATTCATTGTTCTGAAGCTTACTACACAAGAAGTGAGTCTCTTCTGGCCTATTATACATCATTTCGTTGTAATGCAGCATAATACGTCAGAATACTGTCGTATTACACACAATTTAGGTCTTGCTGTTTAGTACGTCAAAACTCAGTGTTTTGTGGCATATTACTCACAATTTGGGTGTACTGCAGCTTACTACACCAGAAATTGCAGTCTGGAAACACGAATTAGGTGCATTCTAGCTTACTACGACAGAACTCGGTGTATTCTTGCCTATTACTCACAAATTGGGTGTACTGCAGCTAACTACACTAGAAGTGAGTATATTCTGGCCTATTATACATCATTTCGTTGTAATGCAGCATAATACGTCAGAATACTGGCGTATTACACACAAATTAGGTCTTGCTGTTTAGTACGTCAAAACTCAGTGTTTTGTGGCATATTACTCACAATTTTGGTGTACTGCAGCTTACTACACCAGAAATTGCAGTCTGGAAACACGAATTAGGTGCATTCTAGCTTACTACGACAGAACTCGGTGTATTCTTGCATATTACTCACAAATTCATTGTTCTGAAGCTTACTACACAAGAAGTGAGTCTATTCTGGCCTATTATACATCATTTCGTTGTAATGCAGCATAATACGTCAGAATACTGGCGTATTACACACAAATTAGGTCTTGCTGTTTAGTACGTCAAAACTCAGTGTTTTGTGGCATATTACTCACAATTTGGGTGTACTGCAGCTTACTACACCAGAAATTGCAGTCTGGAAACACGAATTAGGTGCATTCTAGCTTACTACGACAGAACTCGGTGTATTCTTGCCTATTACTCACAAATTGGGTGTACTGCAGCTAACTACACTAGAAGTGAGTATATTCTGGCCTATTATACATCATTTCGTTGTAATGCAGCATAATACGTCAGAATACTGGCGTATTACACACAAATTAGGTCTTGCTGTTTAGTACGTCAAAACTCAGTGTTTTGTGGCATATTACTCACAATTTTGGTGTACTGCAGCTTACTACACCAGAAATTGCAGTCTGGAAACACGAATTAGGTGTATTCTAGCTTACTACGAGAGAACTCGGTGTATTCTGGCATATTACTCACAAATTGGGTGTACTGCAGCTAACTACACTTGAATTGAGTGTATTCTGGCCTGTTACACATGACTTAGTTGTTTTGCAGCTTAATAACTAAGAACACTGGCGAATTATACACAAATTAGGTCTCTTGCTGTTTAGTACGTCAAAACTCAGTATTCTATGGTATTTTACTAACAAATTCGGTGTACTGCAGCTTACTACACCAGACATTGCAGTCTGGACACACGAAATTGGTGTATTCTAGCTTACTACGTTAGAACGGTGTATTCTGGCTTATTACTCACAAATTCATTGTTCTGAAGCTTACTACACTAGAAGTGAGTCTATTCTGGCCTATTATACATCATTTCGTTGTAATGCAGCATAATACGTCAGAATACTGTCGTATTACACACAAATTAGGTCTTGCTGTTTAGTACGTCAAAACTCAGTGTTTTGTGGCATATTACTCACAATTTGGGTGTACTGCAGCTTATTACACCAGAAATTGCAGTCTGGAAACACGAATTAGGTGCATTCTAGCTTACTACGACAGAACTCGGTGTATTCTTGCATATTACTCACAAATTCATTGTTCTGAAGCTTACTACACTAGAAGTGAGTCTATTCTGGCCTATTATACATCATTTCGTTGTATTGCAGCATAATACGTCAGAATACTGTCGTATTACACACAAATTAGGTCTTGCTGTTTTGTACGTCAAAACTCTGTTTTTTAGGCATATTACTCACAATTTGGGTGTACTGCAGCTTACTACACCAGAAATTGCAGTCTGGACACACGAATTAGGTGTATTATAGCTTACTACGAGAGAACTCGGTGTATTCTGGCATATTACTCACAAATTGGGTGTACTGCAGCTTACTACACTTGAATTGAGTGTATTCTGGCCTGTTACACATCTTAGTTGTTTTGCAGCTTAATATCTAAGAACACTGGCGAATTATACACAAATTAGGTCTCTTGCTGTTTAGTACGTCAAAACTCAGTATTCTATGGCATTTTACTCACAATTTGGGTGTACTGCAGCTTACTACACCAGAAATTGCAGTCTGGAAACACGAATTAGGTGCATTCTAGCTTACTACGACAGAACTCGGTGTATTCTTGCATATTACTCACAAATTCATTGTTCTGAAGCTTACTACACTAGAAGTGAGTCTATTCTGGCCTATTATACATCATTTCGTTGTATTGCAGCATAATACGTCAGAATACTGTCGTATTACACACAAATTAGGTCTTGCTGTTTAGTACGTCAAAACTCAGTGTTTTGTGGCATATTACTCACAATTTGTGTGTACTGCAGCTTACTACACCAGAAAGTGCAGTCTGGACACACGAATTAGGTGTATTATAGCTTACTACGAGAGAACTCGGTGTATTCTGGCATATTACTTACAAATTGGGTGTACTGCAGCTTACTACACTTGAATTGAGTGTATTCTGGCCTGTTACACATGACTTAGTTGTTTTGCAGCTTAATAACTAAGAACACTGGCGAATTATACACAAATTTGGTCTCTTGCTGTTTACTACGTCAAAACTCAGTATTCTATGGCATTTTACTCACAATTTGGGTGTACTGCAGCTTACTACACCAGAAATTGCAGTCTGGACACACGAATTAGGTGCATTCTAGCTTACTACGACAGAATTCGGTGTATTCTTGCATATTACTCACAAATTCATTGTTCTGAAGCTTACTATACTAGAAGTGAGTCTATTCTGGCCTATTATACATCATTTCGTTGTAATGCAGCATAATACGTCAGAATACTGTCGTATTACACACAAATTAGGTCTTGCTGTTTAGTACGTCAAAACTCAGTGTTTTGTGGCATATTACTCACAATTTTGGTGTACTGCAGCTTACTACACCAGAAATTGCAGTCTGGAAACACGAATTAGGTGCATTCTAGCTTACTACGACAGAACTCGGTGTATTCTTGCATATTACTCACAAATTCATTGTTCTGAAGCTTACTACACTAGAAGTGAGTCTATTCTGGCCTATTATACATCATTTCGTTGTAATGCAGCATAATACGTCAGAATACTGTTGTATTACACACAAATTAGATCTTGTTGTTTAGTTCGACAAAACTCAGTGTTTTGTGGCATATTACTCACAATTTGGGTGTACTGCAGATTACTACACCAGAAATTGCATTCTGGAAACACGAATTAGGTGCATTCTAGCTTACTACGACAGAACTCGGTGTATTCTTGCATATTACTCACAAATTCATTGTTCTGAAGCTTACTACACTAGAAGTGAGTCTATTCTGGCCTATTATACATCATTTCGTTGTATTGCAGCATAATACGTCAGAATACTGGCGTATTACACACAAATTAGGTCTTGCTGTTTAGTACGTCAAAACTCAGTGTTTTGTGGCATATTACTCACAATTTTGGTGTACTGCAGCTTACTACACCAGAAATTGCAGTCTGGAAACACGAATTAGGTGCATTCTAGCTTACTACGACAGAACTCGGTGTATTCTTGCATATTACTCACAAATTCATTGTTCTGAAGCTTACTACACAAGAAGTGAGTCTCTTCTGGCCTATTATACATCATTTCGTTGTAATGCAGCATAATACGTCAGAATACTGTCGTATTACACACAATTTAGGTCTTGCTGTTTAGTACGTCAAAACTCAGTGTTTTGTGGCATATTACTCACAATTTGGGTGTACTGCAGCTTACTACACCAGAAATTGCAGTCTGGAAACACGAATTAGGTGCATTCTAGCTTACTACGACAGAACTCGGTGTATTCTTGCCTATTACTCACAAATTGGGTGTACTGCAGCTAACTACACTAGAAGTGAGTATATTCTGGCCTATTATACATCATTTCGTTGTAATGCAGCATAATACGTCAGAATACTGGCGTATTACACACAAATTAGGTCTTGCTGTTTAGTACGTCAAAACTCAGTGTTTTGTGGCATATTACTCACAATTTGGGTGTACTGCAGCTTACTACACCAGAAATTGCAGTCTGGACACACGAATTAGGTGCATTCTAGCTTACTACGACAGAACTCGGTGTATTCTTGCATATTACTCACAAATTCATTGTTCTGAAGCTTACTACACAAGAAGTGAGTCTATTCTGGCCTATTATACATCATTTCGTTGTAATGCAGCATAATACGTCAGAATACTGTCGTATTACACACAAATTAGGTCTTGCTGTTTAGTTCGTCAAAACTCAGTGTTTTGTGGCATATTACTCACAATTTGGGTGTACTGCAGCTTACTACACCAGAAATTGCAGTCTGGACACACGAATTAGGTGTATTCTAGCTTACTACGAGAGAACTCGGTGTATTCTGGCATATTACTCACAAATTGGGTGTACTGCAGCTAACTACACTTGAATTGAGTGTATTCTGGCCTGTTACACATGACTTAGTTGTTTTGCAGCTTAATAACTAAGAACACTGGCGAATTATACACAAATTAGGTCTCTTGCTGTTTAGTACGTCAAAACTCAGTATTCTATGGTATTTTACTAACAAATTCGGTGTACTGCAGCTTACTACACCAGACATTGCAGTCTGGACACACGAAATTGGTGTATTCTAGCTTACTACGTTAGAACGGTGTATTCTGGCTTATTACTCACAAATTCATTGTTCTGAAGCTTACTACACTAGAAGTGAGTCTATTCTGGCCTATTATACATCATTTCGTTGTAATGCAGCATAATACGTCAGAATACTGTCGTATTACACACAAATTAGGTCTTGCTGTTTAGTACGTCAAAACTCAGTGTTTTGTGGCATATTACTCACAATTTGGGTGTACTGCAGCTTATTACACCAGAAATTGCAGTCTGGAAACACGAATTAGGTGCATTCTAGCTTACTACGACAGAACTCGGTGTATTCTTGCATATTACTCACAAATTCATTGTTCTGAAGCTTACTACGCTAGAAGTGAGTCTATTCTGGCCTATTATACATCATTTCGTTGTATTGCAGCATAATACGTCAGAATACTGTCGTATTACACACAAATTAGGTCTTGCTGTTTTGTACGTCAAAACTCTGTTTTTTAGGCATATTACTCACAATTTGGGTGTACTGCAGCTTACTACACCAGAAATTGCAGTCTGGACACACGAATTAGGTGTATTATAGCTTACTACGAGAGAACTCGGTGTATTCTGGCATATTACTCACAAATTGGGTGTACTGCAGCTTACTACACTTGAATTGAGTGTATTCTGGCCTGTTACACATGACTTAGTTGTTTTGCAGCTTAATATCTAAGAACACTGGCGAATTATACACAAATTAGGTCTCTTGCTGTTTAGTACGTCAAAACTCAGTATTCTATGGCATTTTACTCACAATTTGGGTGTACTGCAGCTTACTACACCAGAAATTGCAGTCTGGAAACACGAATTAGGTGCATTCTAGCTTACTACGAGAGAACTCGGTGTATTCTTGCATATTACTCACAAATTCATTGTTCTGAAGCTTACTACACTAGAAGTGAGTCTATTCTGGCCTATTATACATCATTTCGTTGTATTGCAGCATAATACGTCAGAATACTGGCGTATTACACACAAATTAGGTCTTGCTGTTTAGTACGTCAAAACTCAGTGTTTTGTGGCATATTACTCACAATTTTGGTGTACTGCAGCTTACTACACCAGAAATTGCAGTCTGGAAACACGAATTAGGTGCATTCTAGCTTACTACGACAGAACTCGGTGTATTCTTGCCTATTACTCACAAATTGGGTGTACTGCAGCTAACTACACTAGAAGTGAGTATATTCTGGCCTATTATACATCATTTCGTTGTAATGCAGCATAATACGTCAGAATACTGGCGTATTACACACAAATTAGGTCTTGCTGTTTAGTACGTCAAAACTCAGTGTTTTGTGGCACATTACTCACAATTTGGGTGTACTGCAGCTTACTACACCAGAAATTGCAGTCTGGAAACACGAATTAGGTGCATTCTAGCTTACTACGACAGAACTCGGTGTATTCTTGCATATTACTCACAAATTCATTGTTCTGAAGCTTACTACACAAGAAGTGAGTCTATTCTGGCCTATTATACATCATTTCGTTGTAATGCAGCATAATACGTCAGAATACTGTCGTATTACACACAAATTAGGTCTTGCTGTTTAGTTCGTCAAAACTCAGTGTTTTGTGGCATATTACTCACAATTTGGGTGTACTGCAGCTTACTACACCAGACATTGCAGTCTGGACACACGAAATTGGTGTATTCTAGCTTACTACGTTAGAACAGTGTATTCTGGCATATTACTCACAAATTCATTGTTCTGAAGCTTACTACACTAGAAGTGAGTCTATTCTGGCCTATTATACATCATTTCGTTGTAATGCAGCATAATACGTCAGAATACTGTTGTATTACACACAAATTAGATCTTGTTGTTTAGTTCGACAAAACTCAGTGTTTTGTGGCATATTACTCACAATTTGGGTGTACTGCAGATTACTACACCAGAAATTGCATTCTGGAAACACGAATTAGGTGCATTCTAGCTTACTACGACAGAACTCGGTGTATTCTTGCATATTACTCACAAATTCATTGTTCTGAAGCTTACTACACTAGAAGTGAGTCTATTCTGGCCTATTATACATCATTTCGTTGTATTGCAGCATAATACGTCAGAATACTGGCGTATTACACACAAATTAGGTCTTGCTGTTTAGTACGTCAAAACTCAGTGTTTTGTGGCATATTACTCACAATTTTGGTGTACTGCAGCTTACTACACCAGAAATTGCAGTCTGGAAACACGAATTAGGTGCATTCTAGCTTACTACGACAGAACTCGGTGTATTCTTGCATATTACTCACAAATTCATTGTTCTGAAGCTTACTACACAAGAAGTGAGTCTCTTCTGGCCTATTATACATCATTTCGTTGTAATGCAGCATAATACGTCAGAATACTGTCGTATTACACACAATTTAGGTCTTGCTGTTTAGTACGTCAAAACTCAGTGTTTTGTGGCATATTACTCACAATTTGGGTGTACTGCAGCTTACTACACCAGAAATTGCAGTCTGGAAACACGAATTAGGTGCATTCTAGCTTACTACGACAGAACTCGGTGTATTCTTGCCTATTACTCACAAATTGGGTGTACTGCAGCTAACTACACTAGAAGTGAGTATATTCTGGCCTATTATACATCATTTCGTTGTAATGCAGCATAATACGTCAGAATACTGGCGTATTACACACAAATTAGGTCTTGCTGTTTAGTACGTCAAAACTCAGTGTTTTGTGGCATATTACTCACAATTTGGGTGTACTGCAGCTTACTACACCAGAAATTGCAGTCTGGACACACGAATTAGGTGCATTCTAGCTTACTACGACAGAACTCGGTGTATTCTTGCATATTACTCACAAATTCATTGTTCTGAAGCTTACTACACAAGAAGTGAGTCTATTCTGGCCTATTATACATCATTTCGTTGTAATGCAGCATAATACGTCAGAATACTGTCGTATTACACACAAATTAGGTCTTGCTGTTTAGTTCGTCAAAACTCAGTGTTTTGTGGCATATTACTCACAATTTGGGTGTACTGCAGCTTACTACACCAGAAATTGCAGTCTGGACACACGAATTAGGTGTATTCTAGCTTACTACGAGAGAACTCGGTGTATTCTGGCATATTACTCACAAATTGGGTGTACTGCAGCTAACTACACTTGAATTGAGTGTATTCTGGCCTGTTACACATGACTTAGTTGTTTTGCAGCTTAATAACTAAGAACACTGGCGAATTATACACAAATTAGGTCTCTTGCTGTTTAGTACGTCAAAACTCAGTATTCTATGGTATTTTACTAACAAATTCGGTGTACTGCAGCTTACTACACCAGACATTGCAGTCTGGACACACGAAATTGGTGTATTCTAGCTTACTACGTTAGAACGGTGTATTCTGGCTTATTACTCACAAATTCATTGTTCTGAAGCTTACTACACTAGAAGTGAGTCTATTCTGGCCTATTATACATCATTTCGTTGTAATGCAGCATAATACGTCAGAATACTGTCGTATTACACACAAATTAGGTCTTGCTGTTTAGTACGTCAAAACTCAGTGTTTTGTGGCATATTACTCACAATTTGGGTGTACTGCAGCTTATTACACCAGAAATTGCAGTCTGGAAACACGAATTAGGTGCATTCTAGCTTACTACGACAGAACTCGGTGTATTCTTGCATATTACTCACAAATTCATTGTTCTGAAGCTTACTACACTAGAAGTGAGTCTATTCTGGCCTATTATACATCATTTCGTTGTATTGCAGCATAATACGTCAGAATACTGTCGTATTACACACAAATTAGGTCTTGCTGTTTTGTACGTCAAAACTCTGTTTTTTAGGCATATTACTCACAATTTGGGTGTACTGCAGCTTACTACACCAGAAATTGCAGTCTGGACACACGAACTAGGTGTATTATAGCTTACTACGAGAGAACTCGGTGTATTCTGGCATATTACTCACAAATTGGGTGTACTGCAGCTTACTACACTTGAATTGAGTGTATTCTGGCCTGTTACACATGACTTAGTTGTTTTGCAGCTTAATATCTAAGAACACTGGCGAATTATACACAAATTAGGTCTCTTGCTGTTTAGTACGTCAAAACTCAGTATTCTATGGCATTTTACTCACAATTTGGGTGTACTGCAGCTTACTACACCAGAAATTGCAGTCTGGAAACACGAATTAGGTGCATTCTAGCTTACTACGACAGAACTCGGTGTATTCTTGCCTATTACTCACAAATTGGGTGTACTGCAGCTAACTACACTAGAAGTGAGTATATTCTGGCCTATTATACATCATTTCGTTGTAATGCAGCATAATACGTCAGAATACTGGCGTATTACACACAAATTAGGTCTTGCTGTTTAGTACGTCAAAACTCAGTGTTTTGTGGCATATTACTCACAATTTGGGTGTACTGCAGCTTACTACACCAGAAATTGCAGTCTGGACACACGAATTAGGTGCATTCTAGCTTACTACGACAGAACTCGGTGTATTCTTGCATATTACTCACAAATTCATTGTTCTGAAGCTTACTACACAAGAAGTGAGTCTATTCTGGCCTATTATACATCATTTCGTTGTAATGCAGCATAATACGTCAGAATACTGTCGTATTACACACAAATTAGGTCTTGCTGTTTAGTTCGTCAAAACTCAGTGTTTTGTGGCATATTACTCACAATTTGGGTGTACTGCAGCTTACTACACCAGAAATTGCAGTCTGGACACACGAATTAGGTGTATTCTAGCTTACTACGAGAGAACTCGGTGTATTCTGGCATATTACTCACAAATTGGGTGTACTGCAGCTAACTACACTTGAATTGAGTGTATTCTGGCCTGTTACACATGACTTAGTTGTTTTGCAGCTTAATAACTAAGAACACTGGCGAATTATACACAAATTAGGTCTCTTGCTGTTTAGTACGTCAAAACTCAGTATTCTATGGTATTTTACTAACAAATTCGGTGTACTGCAGCTTACTACACCAGACATTGCAGTCTGGACACACGAAATTGGTGTATTCTAGCTTACTACGTTAGAACGGTGTATTCTGGCTTATTACTCACAAATTCATTGTTCTGAAGCTTACTACACTAGAAGTGAGTCTATTCTGGCCTATTATACATCATTTCGTTGTAATGCAGCATAATACGTCAGAATACTGTCGTATTACACACAAATTAGGTCTTGCTGTTTAGTACGTCAAAACTCAGTGTTTTGTGGCATATTACTCACAATTTGGGTGTACTGCAGCTTATTACACCAGAAATTGCAGTCTGGAAACACGAATTAGGTGCATTCTAGCTTACTACGACAGAACTCGGTGTATTCTTGCATATTACTCACAAATTCATTGTTCTGAAGCTTACTACACTAGAAGTGAGTCTATTCTGGCCTATTATACATCATTTCGTTGTATTGCAGCATAATACGTCAGAATACTGTCGTATTACACACAAATTAGGTCTTGCTGTTTTGTACGTCAAAACTCTGTTTTTTAGGCATATTACTCACAATTTGGGTGTACTGCAGCTTACTACACCAGAAATTGCAGTCTGGACACACGAATTAGGTGTATTATAGCTTACTACGAGAGAACTCGGTGTATTCTGGCATATTACTCACAAATTGGGTGTACTGCAGCTTACTACACTTGAATTGAGTGTATTCTGGCCTGTTACACATGACTTAGTTGTTTTGCAGCTTAATATCTAAGAACACTGGCGAATTATACACAAATTAGGTCTCTTGCTGTTTAGTACGTCAAAACTCAGTATTCTATGGCATTTTACTCACAATTTGGGTGTACTGCAGCTTACTACACCAGAAATTGCAGTCTGGAAACACGAATTAGGTGCATTCTAGCTTACTACGAGAGAACTCGGTGTATTCTTGCATATTACTCACAAATTCATTGTTCTGAAGCTTACTACACTAGAAGTGAGTCTATTCTGGCCTATTATACATCATTTCGTTGTATTGCAGCATAATACGTCAGAATACTGGCGTATTACACACAAATTAGGTCTTGCTGTTTAGTACGTCAAAACTCAGTGTTTTGTGGCATATTACTCACAATTTTGGTGTACTGCAGCTTACTACACCAGAAATTGCAGTCTGGAAACACGAATTAGGTGCATTCTAGCTTACTACGACAGAACTCGGTGTATTCTTGCCTATTACTCACAAATTGGGTGTACTGCAGCTAACTACACTAGAAGTGAGTATATTCTGGCCTATTATACATCATTTCGTTGTAATGCAGCATAATACGTCAGAATACTGGCGTATTACACACAAATTAGGTCTTGCTGTTTAGTACGTCAAAACTCAGTGTTTTGTGGCACATTACTCACAATTTGGGTGTACTGCAGCTTACTACACCAGAAATTGCAGTCTGGAAACACGAATTAGGTGCATTCTAGCTTACTACGACAGAACTCGGTGTATTCTTGCATATTACTCACAAATTCATTGTTCTGAAGCTTACTACACAAGAAGTGAGTCTATTCTGGCCTATTATACATCATTTCGTTGTAATGCAGCATAATACGTCAGAATACTGTCGTATTACACACAAATTAGGTCTTGCTGTTTAGTTCGTCAAAACTCAGTGTTTTGTGGCATATTACTCACAATTTGGGTGTACTGCAGCTTACTACACCAGACATTGCAGTCTGGACACACGAAATTGGTGTATTCTAGCTTACTACGTTAGAACAGTGTATTCTGGCATATTACTCACAAATTCATTGTTCTGAAGCTTACTACACTAGAAGTGAGTCTATTCTGGCCTATTATACATCATTTCGTTGTAATGCAGCATAATACGTCAGAATACTGTTGTATTACACACAAATTAGATCTTGTTGTTTAGTTCGACAAAACTCAGTGTTTTGTGGCATATTACTCACAATTTGGGTGTACTGCAGATTACTACACCAGAAATTGCATTCTGGAAACACGAATTAGGTGCATTCTAGCTTACTACGACAGAACTCGGTGTATTCTTGCATATTACTCACAAATTCATTGTTCTGAAGCTTACTACACTAGAAGTGAGTCTATTCTGGCCTATTATACATCATTTCGTTGTATTGCAGCATAATACGTCAGAATACTGGCGTATTACACACAAATTAGGTCTTGCTGTTTAGTACGTCAAAACTCAGTGTTTTGTGGCATATTACTCACAATTTTGGTGTACTGCAGCTTACTACACCAGAAATTGCAGTCTGGAAACACGAATTAGGTGCATTCTAGCTTACTACGACAGAACTCGGTGTATTCTTGCATATTACTCACAAATTCATTGTTCTGAAGCTTACTACACAAGAAGTGAGTCTCTTCTGGCCTATTATACATCATTTCGTTGTAATGCAGCATAATACGTCAGAATACTGTCGTATTACACACAATTTAGGTCTTGCTGTTTAGTACGTCAAAACTCAGTGTTTTGTGGCATATTACTCACAATTTGGGTGTACTGCAGCTTACTACACCAGAAATTGCAGTCTGGAAACACGAATTAGGTGCATTCTAGCTTACTACGACAGAACTCGGTGTATTCTTGCCTATTACTCACAAATTGGGTGTACTGCAGCTAACTACACTAGAAGTGAGTATATTCTGGCCTATTATACATCATTTCGTTGTAATGCAGCATAATACGTCAGAATACTGGCGTATTACACACAAATTAGGTCTTGCTGTTTAGTACGTCAAAACTCAGTGTTTTGTGGCATATTACTCACAATTTGGGTGTACTGCAGCTTACTACACCAGAAATTGCAGTCTGGACACACGAATTAGGTGCATTCTAGCTTACTACGACAGAACTCGGTGTATTCTTGCATATTACTCACAAATTCATTGTTCTGAAGCTTACTACACAAGAAGTGAGTCTATTCTGGCCTATTATACATCATTTCGTTGTAATGCAGCATAATACGTCAGAATACTGTCGTATTACACACAAATTAGGTCTTGCTGTTTAGTTCGTCAAAACTCAGTGTTTTGTGGCATATTACTCACAATTTGGGTGTACTGCAGCTTACTACACCAGAAATTGCAGTCTGGACACACGAATTAGGTGTATTCTAGCTTACTACGAGAGAACTCGGTGTATTCTGGCATATTACTCACAAATTGGGTGTACTGCAGCTAACTACACTTGAATTGAGTGTATTCTGGCCTGTTACACATGACTTAGTTGTTTTGCAGCTTAATAACTAAGAACACTGGCGAATTATACACAAATTAGGTCTCTTGCTGTTTAGTACGTCAAAACTCAGTATTCTATGGTATTTTACTAACAAATTCGGTGTACTGCAGCTTACTACACCAGACATTGCAGTCTGGACACACGAAATTGGTGTATTCTAGCTTACTACGTTAGAACGGTGTATTCTGGCTTATTACTCACAAATTCATTGTTCTGAAGCTTACTACACTAGAAGTGAGTCTATTCTGGCCTATTATACATCATTTCGTTGTAATGCAGCATAATACGTCAGAATACTGTCGTATTACACACAAATTAGGTCTTGCTGTTTAGTACGTCAAAACTCAGTGTTTTGTGGCATATTACTCACAATTTGGGTGTACTGCAGCTTATTACACCAGAAATTGCAGTCTGGAAACACGAATTAGGTGCATTCTAGCTTACTACGACAGAACTCGGTGTATTCTTGCATATTACTCACAAATTCATTGTTCTGAAGCTTACTACACTAGAAGTGAGTCTATTCTGGCCTATTATACATCATTTCGTTGTATTGCAGCATAATACGTCAGAATACTGTCGTATTACACACAAATTAGGTCTTGCTGTTTTGTACGTCAAAACTCTGTTTTTTAGGCATATTACTCACAATTTGGGTGTACTGCAGCTTACTACACCAGAAATTGCAGTCTGGACACACGAACTAGGTGTATTATAGCTTACTACGAGAGAACTCGGTGTATTCTGGCATATTACTCACAAATTGGGTGTACTGCAGCTTACTACACTTGAATTGAGTGTATTCTGGCCTGTTACACATGACTTAGTTGTTTTGCAGCTTAATATCTAAGAACACTGGCGAATTATACACAAATTAGGTCTCTTGCTGTTTAGTACGTCAAAACTCAGTATTCTATGGCATTTTACTCACAATTTGGGTGTACTGCAGCTTACTACACCAGAAATTGCAGTCTGGAAACACGAATTAGGTGCATTCTAGCTTACTACGACAGAACTCGGTGTATTCTTGCCTATTACTCACAAATTGGGTGTACTGCAGCTAACTACACTAGAAGTGAGTATATTCTGGCCTATTATACATCATTTCGTTGTAATGCAGCATAATACGTCAGAATACTGGCGTATTACACACAAATTAGGTCTTGCTGTTTAGTACGTCAAAACTCAGTGTTTTGTGGCATATTACTCACAATTTGGGTGTACTGCAGCTTACTACACCAGAAATTGCAGTCTGGACACACGAATTAGGTGCATTCTAGCTTACTACGACAGAACTCGGTGTATTCTTGCATATTACTCACAAATTCATTGTTCTGAAGCTTACTACACAAGAAGTGAGTCTATTCTGGCCTATTATACATCATTTCGTTGTAATGCAGCATAATACGTCAGAATACTGTCGTATTACACACAAATTAGGTCTTGCTGTTTAGTTCGTCAAAACTCAGTGTTTTGTGGCATATTACTCACAATTTGGGTGTACTGCAGCTTACTACACCAGAAATTGCAGTCTGGACACACGAATTAGGTGTATTCTAGCTTACTACGAGAGAACTCGGTGTATTCTGGCATATTACTCACAAATTGGGTGTACTGCAGCTAACTACACTTGAATTGAGTGTATTCTGGCCTGTTACACATGACTTAGTTGTTTTGCAGCTTAATAACTAAGAACACTGGCGAATTATACACAAATTAGGTCTCTTGCTGTTTAGTACGTCAAAACTCAGTATTCTATGGTATTTTACTAACAAATTCGGTGTACTGCAGCTTACTACACCAGACATTGCAGTCTGGACACACGAAATTGGTGTATTCTAGCTTACTACGTTAGAACGGTGTATTCTGGCTTATTACTCACAAATTCATTGTTCTGAAGCTTACTACACTAGAAGTGAGTCTATTCTGGCCTATTATACATCATTTCGTTGTAATGCAGCATAATACGTCAGAATACTGTCGTATTACACACAAATTAGGTCTTGCTGTTTAGTACGTCAAAACTCAGTGTTTTGTGGCATATTACTCACAATTTGGGTGTACTGCAGCTTATTACACCAGAAATTGCAGTCTGGAAACACGAATTAGGTGCATTCTAGCTTACTACGACAGAACTCGGTGTATTCTTGCATATTACTCACAAATTCATTGTTCTGAAGCTTACTACACTAGAAGTGAGTCTATTCTGGCCTATTATACATCATTTCGTTGTATTGCAGCATAATACGTCAGAATACTGTCGTATTACACACAAATTAGGTCTTGCTGTTTTGTACGTCAAAACTCTGTTTTTTAGGCATATTACTCACAATTTGGGTGTACTGCAGCTTACTACACCAGAAATTGCAGTCTGGACACACGAACTAGGTGTATTATAGCTTACTACGAGAGAACTCGGTGTATTCTGGCATATTACTCACAAATTGGGTGTACTGCAGCTTACTACACTTGAATTGAGTGTATTCTGGCCTGTTACACATGACTTAGTTGTTTTGCAGCTTAATATCTAAGAACACTGGCGAATTATACACAAATTAGGTCTCTTGCTGTTTAGTACGTCAAAACTCAGTATTCTATGGCATTTTACTCACAATTTGGGTGTACTGCAGCTTACTACACCAGAAATTGCAGTCTGGAAACACGAATTAGGTGCATTCTAGCTTACTACGACAGAACTCGGTGTATTCTTGCATATTACTCACAAATTCATTGTTCTGAAGCTTACTACACTAGAAGTGAGTCTATTCTTGCCTATTATACATCATTTCGTTGTATTGCAGCATAATACGTCAGAATACTGTCGTATTACACACAAATTAGGTCTTGCTGTTTTGTACGTCAAAACGCTGTTTTTTTAGGAATATTATTCACAATTTGTGTGTACTGCAGCTTACTACACCAGAAAGTGCAGTCTGGACACACGAATTAGGTGTATTATAGCTTACTACGAGAGAACTCGGTGTATTCTGGCATATTACTTACAAATTGGGTGTACTGCAGCTTACTACACTTGAATTGAGTGTATTCTGGCCTGTTACACATGACTTAGTTGTTTTGCAGCTTAATAACTAAGAACACTGGCGAATTATACACAAATTTGGTCTCTTGCTGTTTAGTACGTCAAAACTCAGTATTCTATGGCATTTTACTCACAATTTGGGTGTACTGCAGCTTACTACACCAGAAATTACAGTCTGGACACACGAATTAGGTGCATTCTAGCTTACTACGACAGAATTCGGTGTATTCTTGCATATTACTCACTAATTCATTGTTCTGAAGCTTACTATACTAGAAGTGAGTCTATTCTGGCCTATTATACATCATTTCGTTGTAATGCAGCATAATACGTCAGAATACTGTCGTATTACACACAAATTAGGTCTTGCTGTTTAGTACGTCAAAACTCAGTGTTTTGTGGCATATTACTCACAATTTGTGTGTACTGCAGCTTACTACACCAGAAATTGCAGTCTGGAAACACAAATTAGGTGCATTCTAGCTTACTACGACATAACTCGGCGTATTCTTGCATATTACTCACAAATTCATTGTTCTGAAGCTTACTACACTAGAAGTGAGTCTATTCTGGCCTATTATACATCATTTCGTTGTAATGCAGCATAATACGTCAGAATACTGTCGTATTACACACAAATTAGGTCTTGCTGTTTAGTACGTCAAAACTCAGTGTTTTGTGGCATATTACTCACAATTTGGGTGTACTGCAGCTTACTACACCAGAAATTGCAGTCTGGAAACACGAATTAGGTGCATTCTAGCTTACTACGACAGAACTCGGTGTATTCTTGCATATTACTCACAAATTCATTGTTCTGAAGCTTACTACACTAGAAGTGAGTCTATTCTGGCCTATTATACATCATTTCGTTGTATTGCAGCATAATACGTCAGAATACTGTCGTATTACACACAAATTAGGTCTTGCTGTTTAGTACGTCAAAACTCAGTGTTTTGTGGCATATTACTCACAATTTGGGTGTACTGCAGCTTACTACACCAGAAATTGCAGTCTGGAAACACGAATTAGGTGCATTCTAGCTTACTACGACAGAACTCGGTGTATTCTTGCATATTACTCACAAATTCATTGTTCTGAAGCTTACTACACTAGAAGTGAGTCTATTCTGGCCTATTATACATCATTTCGTTGTATTGCAGCATAATACGTCAGAATACTGTCGTATTACACACAAATTAGGTCTTGCTGTTTAGTACGTCAAAACTCAGTGTTTTGTGGCATATTACTCACAATTTGGGTGTACTGCAGCTTACTACACCAGAAATTGCAGTCTGGAAACACGAATTAGGTGCATTTTAGCTTACTACGACAGAACTCGGTGTATTCTTGCCTATTACTCACAAATTGGGTGTACTGCAGCTAACTACACTAGAAGTGAGTATATTCTGGCCTATTATACATCATTTCGTTGTAATGCAGCATAATACGTCAGAATACTGTCGTATTACACACAAATTAGGTCTTGCTGTTTAGTACGTCAAAACTCAGTGTTTTGTGGCATATTACTCACAATTTGGGTGTACTGCAGCTTACTACACCAGAAATTGCAGTCTGGAAACACGAATTAGGTGCATTCTAGCTTACTACGACAGAACTCGGTGTATTCTGGCATATTACTCACAAATTGGGTGTACTGCAGCAAACTACACTTGAATTGAGTGTATTCTGGCCGGTTACACATGACTTAGTTGTTTTGCAGCTTAATAACTAAGAACACTGGCGAATTATACACAAATTAGGTCTCTTGCTGTTTAGTACGTCAAAACTCAGTATTCTATGGCATTTTACTAACAAATTGGGTGTACTGCAGCTTACTACACCAGACATTGCAGTCTGGACACACGAAATTGGTGTATTCTAGCTTACTACGTTAGAACAGTGTATTCTGGCATATTACTCACAAATTCATTGTTCTGAAGCTTACTACACTAGAAGTGAGTCTATTCTTGCCTATTATACATCATTTCGTTGTAATGCAGCATAATACGTCAGAATAATGTCGTATTACACACAAATTAGATCTTGCTGTTTAGTTCGACAAAACTCAGTGTTTTGAGGCATATTACTCACAATTTGGGTGTACTGCAGCTTACTACACCAGAAATTGCAGTCTGGAAACACGAATTAGGTGCATTCTAGCTTACTACGACAGAACTCGGTGTATTCTTGCATATTACTCACAAATTTATTATTCTGAAGCTTACTACACAAGAAGTGAGTCTATTCTGGCCTATTATACATCATTTCGTTGTAATGCAGCATAATACGTCAGAATACTGTCGTATTACACACAAATTAGGTCTTGCTGTTTTGTACGTCAAAACTCCGTGTTTTGAGGCATATTACTCACAATTTTGGTGTACTGCAGCTTACTACACCAGAAATTGCAGTCTGGACACACGAATTAGGTGTATTCTAGCTTACTACGAGAGAACTCGGTGTATTCTGGCATATTACTCACAAATTCATTGTTCTGAAGCTTACTACACAAGAAGTGAGTCTATTCTGGCCTATTATACATCATTTCGTTGTAATGCAGCATAATACGTCAGAATACTGGCGTATTACACACAAATTAGGTCTTGCTGTTTAGTACGTCAAAACTCAGTGTTTTGTGGCATATTACTCACAATTTGGGTGTACTGCAGCTTACTACACCAGAAATTGCAGTCTGGACACACGAATTAGGTGCATTCTAGCTTACTACGACAGAACTCGGTGTATTCTTGCATATTACTCACAAATTCATTGTTCTGAAGCTTACTACACAAGAAGTGAGTCTATTCTGGCCTATTATACATCATTTCGTTGTAATGCAGCATAATACGTCAGAATATTGTCGTATTACACACAAATTAGGTCTTGCTGTTTAGTACGTCAAAACTCAGTGTTTTCTGGCATATTACTCACAATTTGGGTGTACTGCAGCTTACTACACCAGAAATTGCAGTCTGGAAACACGAATTAGGTGCATTCTAGCTTACTACGACAGAACTCGATGTATTCTTGCATATTACTCACAAATTGGGTGTACTGCAGCTAACTACACTAGAAGTGAGTATATTCTGGCCTATTATACATCATTTCGTTGTAATGCAGCATAATACGTCAGAATACTGTCGTATTACACACAAATTAGGTCTTGCTGTTTAGTACGTCAAAACTCAGTGTTTTGTGGCATATTACTCACAATTTGGGTGTACTGCAGCTTACTACACCAGAAATTGCAGTCTGGAAACACGAATTAGGTGCATTCTAGAATACTACGACTGAACTCGGTGTATTCTGGCATATTACTCACAAATTGGGTGTACTGCAGCTAACTACACTTGAATTGAGTGTATTCTGGCCGGTTACACATGACTTAGTTGTTTTGCAGCTTAATAACTAAGAACACTGGCGAATTATACACAAATTAGGTCTCTTGCTGTTTAGTACGTCAAAACTCAGTATTCTATGGCATTTTACTAACAAATTGGGTGTACTGCAGCTTACTACACCAGACATTGCAGTCTGGACACACGAAATTGGTGTATTCTAGCTTACTACGTTAGAACAGTGTATTCTGGCATATTACTCACAAATTCATTGTTCTGAAGCTTACTACACTAGAAGTGAGTCTATTCTTGCCTATTATACATCATTTCGTTGTAATGCAGCATAATACGTCAGAATACTGTCGTATTACACACAAATTAGGTCTTGCTGTTTTGTACGTCAAAACTCCGTGTTTTGAGGCATATTACTCACAATTTGGGTGTACTGCAGCTTACTACACCAGAAATTGCAGTCTGGACACACGAATTAGGTGTATTCTAGCTTACTACGAAAGAACTCGGTGTATTCTGGAATATTATTCACAAATTCATTGTTCTGAAGCTTACTACACAAGAAGTGAGTCTATTCTGGCCTATTATACATCATTTCGTTGTAATGCAGCATAATACGTCAGAATAATGTCGTATTACACACAAATTAGATCTTGCTGTTTAGTTCGACAAAACTCAGTGTTTTGAGGCATATTACTCACAATTTGGGTGTACTGCAGCTTACTACACCAGAAATTGCAGTCTGGAAACACGAATTAGGTGCATTCTAGCTTACTACGACAGAACTCGGTGTATTCTTGCATATTACTCACAAATTCATTGTTCTGAAGCTTACTACACAAGAAGTGAGTCTATTCTGGCCTATTATACATCATTTCGTTGTAATGCAGCATAATACGTCAGAATACTGTCGTATTACACACAAATTAGGTCTTGCTGTTTAGTTCGTCAAAACTCAGTGTTTTGTGGCATATTACTCACAATTTGGGTGTACTGCAGCTTACTACACCAGAAATTGCAGTCTGGAAACACGAATTAGGTGCATTCTAGCTTACTACGACAGAACTCGATGTATTCTTGCATATTACTCACAAATTGGGTGTACTGCAGCTAACTACACTAGAAGTGAGTATATTCTGGCCTATTATACATCATTTCGTTGTAATGCAGCATAATACGTCAGAATACTGTCGTATTACACACAAATTAGGTCTTGCTGTTTAGTACGTCAAAACTCAGTGTTTTGTGGCATATTACTAACAATTTTGGTGTACTGCAGCTTACTACACCAGAAATTGCAGTCTGGAAACACGAATTAGGTGCATTCTAGAATACTACGACAGAACTCGGTGTATTCTGGCATATTACTCACAAATTGGGTGTACTGCAGCTAACTACACTTGAATTGAGTGTATTCTGGCCGGTTACACATGACTTAGTTGTTTTGCAGCTTAATAACTAAGAACACTGGCGAATTATACACAAATTAGGTCTCGTGCTGTTTAGTACGTCAAAACTCAGTATTCTATGGCATTTTACTAACAAATTGGGTGTACTGCAGCTTACTACACCAGACATTGCAGTCTGGACACACGAAATTGGTGTATTCTAGCTTACTACGTTAGAACAGTGTATTCTGGCATAGTACTCACAAATTCATTGTTCTGAAGCTTACTACACTAGAAGTGAGTCTATTCTTGCCTATTATACATCATTTCGTTGTAATGCAGCATAATACGTCAGAATAATGTCGTATTACACACAAATTAGATCTTGCTGTTTAGTTCGACAAAACTCAGTGTTTTGAGGCATATTACTCACAATTTGGGTGTACTGCAGCTTACTACACCAGAAATTGCAGTCTGGAAACACGAATTAGGTGCATTCTAGCTTACTACGACAGAACTCGGTGTATTCTTGCATATTACTCACAAATTCATTATTCTGAAGCGTACTACACAAGAAGTGAGTCTATTCTGGCCTATTATACATCATTTCGTTGTAATGCAGCATAATACGTCAGAATACTGTCGTATTACACACAAATTAGGTCTTGCTGTTTTGTACGTCAAAACTCCGTGTTTTGAGGCATATTACTCACAATTTTGGTGTACTGCAGCTTACTACACCAGAAATTGCAGTCTGGACACACGAATTAGGTGTATTCTAGCTTACTACGAGAGAACTCGGTGTATTCTGGCATATTACTCACAAATTCATTGTTCTGAAGCTTACTACACAAGAAGTGAGTCTATTCTGGCCTATTATACATCATTTCGTTGTAATGCAGCATAATACGTCAGAATACTGGCGTATTACACACAAATTAGGTCTTGCTGTTTAGTACGTCAAAACTCAGTGTTTTGTGGCATATTACTCACAATTTGGGTGTACTGCAGCTTACTACACCAGAAATTGCAGTCTGGACACACGAATTAGGTGCATTCTAGCTTACTACGACAGAACTCGGTGTATTCTTGCATATTACTCACAAATTCATTGTTCTGAAGCTTACTACACAAGAAGTGAGTCTATTCTGGCCTATTATACATCATTTCGTTGTAATGCAGCATAATACGTCAGAATATTGTCGTATTACACACAAATTAGGTCTTGCTGTTTAGTACGTCAAAACTCAGTGTTTTGTGGCATATTACTCACAATTTGGGTGTACTGCAGCTTACTACACCAGAAATTGCAGTCTGGAAACACGAATTAGGTGCATTCTAGAATACTACGACTGAACTCGGTGTATTCTGGCATATTACTCACAAATTGGGTGTACTGCAGCTAACTACACTAGAAGTGAGTATATTCTGGCCTATTATACATCATTTCGTTGTAATGCAGCATAATACGTCAGAATACTGTCGTATTACACACAAATTAGGTCTTGCTGTTTAGTACGTCAAAACTCAGTGTTTTGTGGCATATTACTCACAATTTGGGTGTACTGCAGCTTACTACACCAGAAATTGCAGTCTGGAAACACGAATTAGGTGCATTCTAGAATACTACGACTGAACTCGGTGTATTCTGGCATATTACTCACAAATTGGGTGTACTGCAGCTAACTACACTTGAATTGAGTGTATTCTGGCCGGTTACACATGACTTAGTTGTTTTGCAGCTTAATAACTAAGAACACTGGCGAATTATACACAAATTAGGTCTCTTGCTGTTTTGTACGTCAAAACTCCGTGTTTTGAGGCATATTACTCACAATTTGGGTGTACTGCAGCTTACTACACCAGAAATTGCAGTCTGGACACACGAATTAGGTGTATTCTAGCTTACTACGAAAGAACTCGGTGTATTCTGGAATATTATTCACAAATTCATTGTTCTGAAGCTTACTACACAAGAAGTGAGTCTATTCTGGCCTATTATACATCATTTCGTTGTAATGCAGCATTACGTCAGAATACTGGCGTATTACACACAAATTAGGTCTTGCTGTTTAGTACATCAAAACTCAGTGTTTTGTGGCATATTACTCACAATTTTGGTGTACTGCAGCTTACTACACCAGAAATTGCAGTCTGGAAACACGAATTAGGTGCATTCTAGCTTACTACGACAGAACTCGGTGTATTCTTGCATATTACTCACAAATTCATTGTTCTGAAGCTTACTACACAAGAAGTGAGTCTATTCTGGCCTATTATACATCATTTCGTTGTAATGCAGCATAATACGTCAGAATACTGTCGTATTACACACAAATTAGGTCTTGCTGTTTAGTTCGTCAAAACTCAGTGTTTTGTGGCATATTACTCACAATTTGGGTGTACTGCAGCTTACTACACCAGAAATTGCAGTCTGGAAACACGAATTAGGTGCATTCTAGCTTACTACGACAGAACTCGATGTATTCTTGCATATTACTCACAAATTGGGTGTACTGCAGCTAACTACACTAGAAGTGAGTATATTCTGGCCTATTATACATCATTTCGTTGTAATGCAGCATAATACGTCAGAATACTGTCGTATTACACACAAATTAGGTCTTGCTGTTTAGTACGTCAAAACTCAGTGTTTTGTGGCATATTACTCACAATTTGGGTGTACTGCAGCTTACTACACCAGAAATTGCAGTCTGGACACACGAATTAGGTGCATTCTAGCTTACTACGACAGAACTCGGTGTATTCTTGCATATTACTCACAAATTCATTGTTCTGAAGCTTACTACACAAGAAGTGAGTCTATTCTGGCCTATTATACATCATTTCGTTGTAATGCAGCATAATACGTCAGAATACTGTCGTATTATACACACAAATTAGGTCTTGCTGTTTAGTTCGTCAAAACTCAGTGTTTTGTGGCATATTACTCACAATTTGGGTGTACTGCAGCTTACTACACCAGCAATTGCAGTCTGGACACACGAATTAGGTGTATTCTAGGTTACTACGAGAGAACTCGGTGTATTCTGGCATATTACTCACAAATTGGGTGTACTGCAGCTAACTACACTTGAATTGAGTGTATTCTGGCCTGTTACACATGACTTAGTTGTTTTGCAGCTTAATAACTAAGAACACTGGCGAATTATACACAAATTAGGTCTCTTGCTGTTTAGTACGTCAAGACTCAGTATTCTATGGTATTTTACTAACAAATTGGGTGTACTGCAGCTTACTACACCAGACATTGCAGTCTGGACACACGAAATTGGTGTATTCTAGCTTACTACGTTAGAACGGTGTATTCTGGCTTATTACTCACAAATTCATTGTTCTGAAGCTTACTACACTAGAAGTGAGTCTATTCTGGCCTATTATACATCATTTCGTTGTATTGCAGCATAATACGTCAGAATACTGTCGTATTACACACAAATTAGGTCTTGCTGTTTAGTACGTCAAAACTCAGTGTTTTGTGGCATATTACTCACAATTTGGGTGTACTGCAGCTTACTACACCAGAAATTGCAGTCTGGAAACACGAATTAGGTGCATTTTAGCTTACTACGACAGAACTCGGTGTATTCTTGCCTATTACTCACAAATTGGGTGTACTGCAGCTAACTACACTAGAAGTGAGTATATTCTGGCCTATTATACATCATTTCGTTGTAATGCAGCATAATACGTCAGAATACTGTCGTATTACACACAAATTAGGTCTTGCTGTTTAGTACGTCAAAACTCAGTGTTTTGTGGCATATTACTCACAATTTTGGTGTACTGCAGCTTACTACACCAGAAATTGCAGTCTGGAAACACGAATTAGGTGCATTCTAGAATACTACGACAGAACTCGGTGTATTCTGGCATATTACTCACAAATTGGGTGTACTGCAGCTAACTACACTTGAATTGAGTGTATTCTGGCCGGTTACACATGACTTAGTTGTTTTGCAGCTTAATAACTAAGAACACTGGCGAATTATACACAAATTAGGTCTCGTGCTGTTTAGTACGTCAAAACTCAGTATTCTATGGCATTTTACTAACAAATTGGGTGTACTGCAGCTTACTACACCAGACATTGCAGTCTGGACACACGAAATTGGTGTATTCTAGCTTACTACGTTAGAACAGTGTATTCTGGCATATTACTCACAAATTCATTGTTCTGAAGCTTACTACACTAGAAGTGAGTCTATTCTTGCCTATTATACATCATTTCGTTGTAATGCAGCATAATACGTCAGAATAATGTCGTATTACACACAAATTAGATCTTGCTGTTTAGTTCGACAAAACTCAGTGTTTTGAGGCATATTACTCACAATTTGGGTGTACTGCAGCTTACTACACCAGAAATTGCAGTCTGGAAACACGAATTAGGTGCATTCTAGCTTACTACGACAGAACTCGGTGTATTCTTGCATATTACTCACAAATTCATTATTCTGAAGCGTACTACACAAGAAGTGAGTCTATTCTGGCCTATTATACATCATTTCGTTGTAATGCAGCATAATACGTCAGAATACTGTCGTATTACACACAAATTAGGTCTTGCTGTTTTGTACGTCAAAACTCCGTGTTTTGAGGCATATTACTCACAATTTTGGTGTACTGCAGCTTACTACACCAGAAATTGCAGTCTGGACACACGAATTAGGTGTATTCTAGCTTACTACGAGAGAACTCGGTGTATTCTGGCATATTACTCACAAATTCATTGTTCTGAAGCTTACTACACAAGAAGTGAGTCTATTCTGGCCTATTATACATCATTTCGTTGTAATGCAGCATAATACGTCAGAATACTGGCGTATTACACACAAATTAGGTCTTGCTGTTTAGTACGTCAAAACTCAGTGTTTTGTGGCATATTACTCACAATTTGGGTGTACTGCAGCTTACTACACCAGAAATTGCAGTCTGGAAACACGAATTAGGTGCATTTTAGCTTACTACGACAGAACTCGGTGTATTCTTGCCTATTACTCACAAATTGGGTGTACTGCAGCTAACTACACTAGAAGTGAGTATATTCTGGCCTATTATACATCATTTCGTTGTAATGCAGCATAATACGTCAGAATACTGTCGTATTACACACAAATTAGGTCTTGCTGTTTAGTACGTCAAAACTCAGTGTTTTGTGGCATATTACTCACAATTTTGGTGTACTGCAGCTTACTACACCAGAAATTGCAGTCTGGAAACACGAATTAGGTGCATTCTAGAATACTACGACAGAACTCGGTGTATTCTGGCATATTACTCACAAATTGGGTGTACTGCAGCTAACTACACTTGAATTGAGTGTATTCTGGCCGGTTACACATGACTTAGTTGTTTTGCAGCTTAATAACTAAGAACACTGGCGAATTATACACAAATTAGGTCTCGTGCTGTTTAGTACGTCAAAACTCAGTATTCTATGGCATTTTACTAACAAATTGGGTGTACTGCAGCTTACTACACCAGACATTGCAGTCTGGACACACGAAATTGGTGTATTCTAGCTTACTACGTTAGAACAGTGTATTCTGGCATATTACTCACAAATTCATTGTTCTGAAGCTTACTACACTAGAAGTGAGTCTATTCTTGCCTATTATACATCATTTCGTTGTAATGCAGCATAATACGTCAGAATAATGTCGTATTACACACAAATTAGATCTTGCTGTTTAGTTCGACAAAACTCAGTGTTTTGAGGCATATTACTCACAATTTGGGTGTACTGCAGCTTACTACACCAGAAATTGCAGTCTGGAAACACGAATTAGGTGCATTCTAGCTTACTACGACAGAACTCGGTGTATTCTTGCATATTACTCACAAATTCATTATTCTGAAGCGTACTACACAAGAAGTGAGTCTATTCTGGCCTATTATACATCATTTCGTTGTAATGCAGCATAATACGTCAGAATACTGTCGTATTACACACAAATTAGGTCTTGCTGTTTTGTACGTCAAAACTCCGTGTTTTGAGGCATATTACTCACAATTTTGGTGTACTGCAGCTTACTACACCAGAAATTGCAGTCTGGACACACGAATTAGGTGTATTCTAGCTTACTACGAGAGAACTCGGTGTATTCTGGCATATTACTCACAAATTCATTGTTCTGAAGCTTACTACACAAGAAGTGAGTCTATTCTGGCCTATTATACATCATTTCGTTGTAATGCAGCATAATACGTCAGAATACTGGCGTATTACACACAAATTAGGTCTTGCTGTTTAGTACGTCAAAACTCAGTGTTTTGTGGCATATTACTCACAATTTGGGTGTACTGCAGCTTACTACACCAGAAATTGCAGTCTGGACACACGAATTAGGTGCATTCTAGCTTACTACGACAGAACTCGGTGTATTCTTGCATATTACTCACAAATTCATTGTTCTGAAGCTTACTACACAAGAAGTGAGTCTATTCTGGCCTATTATACATCATTTCGTTGTAATGCAGCATAATACGTCAGAATATTGTCGTATTACACACAAATTAGGTCTTGCTGTTTAGTACGTCAAAACTCAGTGTTTTGTGGCATATTACTCACAATTTGGGTGTACTGCAGCTTACTACACCAGAAATTGCAGTCTGGAAACACGAATTAGGTGCATTCTAGAATACTACGACTGAACTCGGTGTATTCTGGCATATTACTCACAAATTGGGTGTACTGCAGCTAACTACACTAGAAGTGAGTATATTCTGGCCTATTATACATCATTTCGTTGTAATGCAGCATAATACGTCAGAATACTGTCGTATTACACACAAATTAGGTCTTGCTGTTTAGTACGTCAAAACTCAGTGTTTTGTGGCATATTACTCACAATTTGGGTGTACTGCAGCTTACTACACCAGAAATTGCAGTCTGGAAACACGAATTAGGTGCATTCTAGAATACTACGACTGAACTCGGTGTATTCTGGCATATTACTCACAAATTGGGTGTACTGCAGCTAACTACACTTGAATTGAGTGTATTCTGGCCGGTTACACATGACTTAGTTGTTTTGCAGCTTAATAACTAAGAACACTGGCGAATTATACACAAATTAGGTCTCTTGCTGTTTAGTACGTCAAAACTCAGTATTCTATGGCATTTTACTAACAAATTGGGTGTACTGCAGCTTACTACACCAGACATTGCAGTCTGGACACACGAAATTGGTGTATTCTAGCTTACTACGTTAGAACAGTGTATTCTGGCATATTACTCACAAATTCATTGTTCTGAAGCTTACTACACTAGAAGTGAGTCTATTCTTGCCTATTATACATCATTTCGTTGTAATGCAGCATAATACGTCAGAATACTGTCGTATTACACACAAATTAGGTCTTGCTGTTTTGTACGTCAAAACTCCGTGTTTTGAGGCATATTACTCACAATTTGGGTGTACTGCAGCTTACTACACCAGAAATTGCAGTCTGGACACACGAATTAGGTGTATTCTAGCTTACTACGAAAGAACTCGGTGTATTCTGGAATATTATTCACAAATTCATTGTTCTGAAGCTTACTACACAAGAAGTGAGTCTATTCTGGCCTATTATACATCATTTCGTTGTAATGCAGCATTACGTCAGAATACTGGCGTATTACACACAAATTAGGTCTTGCTGTTTAGTACATCAAAACTCAGTGTTTTGTGGCATATTACTCACAATTTTGGTGTACTGCAGCTTACTACACCAGAAATTGCAGTCTGGAAACACGAATTAGGTGCATTCTAGCTTACTACGACAGAACTCGGTGTATTCTTGCATATTACTCACAAATTCATTGTTCTGAAGCTTACTACACAAGAAGTGAGTCTATTCTGGCCTATTATACATCATTTCGTTGTAATGCAGCATAATACGTCAGAATACTGTCGTATTACACACAAATTAGGTCTTGCTGTTTAGTTCGTCAAAACTCAGTGTTTTGTGGCATATTACTCACAATTTGGGTGTACTGCAGCTTACTACACCAGAAATTGCAGTCTGGAAACACGAATTAGGTGCATTCTAGCTTACTACGACAGAACTCGATGTATTCTTGCATATTACTCACAAATTGGGTGTACTGCAGCTAACTACACTAGAAGTGAGTATATTCTGGCCTATTATACATCATTTCGTTGTAATGCAGCATAATACGTCAGAATACTGTCGTATTACACACAAATTAGGTCTTGCTGTTTAGTACGTCAAAACTCAGTGTTTTGTGGCATATTACTCACAATTTGGGTGTACTGCAGCTTACTACACCAGAAATTGCAGTCTGGACACACGAATTAGGTGCATTCTAGCTTACTACGACAGAACTCGGTGTATTCTTGCATATTACTCACAAATTCATTGTTCTGAAGCTTACTACACAAGAAGTGAGTCTATTCTGGCCTATTATACATCATTTCGTTGTAATGCAGCATAATACGTCAGAATACTGTCGTATTATACACACAAATTAGGTCTTGCTGTTTAGTTCGTCAAAACTCAGTGTTTTGTGGCATATTACTCACAATTTGGGTGTACTGCAGCTTACTACACCAGCAATTGCAGTCTGGACACACGAATTAGGTGTATTCTAGGTTACTACGAGAGAACTCGGTGTATTCTGGCATATTACTCACAAATTGGGTGTACTGCAGCTAACTACACTTGAATTGAGTGTATTCTGGCCTGTTACACATGACTTAGTTGTTTTGCAGCTTAATAACTAAGAACACTGGCGAATTATACACAAATTAGGTCTCTTGCTGTTTAGTACGTCAAGACTCAGTATTCTATGGTATTTTACTAACAAATTGGGTGTACTGCAGCTTACTACACCAGACATTGCAGTCTGGACACACGAAATTGGTGTATTCTAGCTTACTACGTTAGAACGGTGTATTCTGGCTTATTACTCACAAATTCATTGTTCTGAAGCTTACTACACTAGAAGTGAGTCTATTCTGGCCTATTATACATCATTTCGTTGTAATGCAGCATAATACGTCAGAATACTGTCGTATTACACACAAATTAGGTCTTGCTGTTTTGTACGTCAAAACTCCGTGTTTTGAGGCATATTACTCACAATTTGGGTGTACTGCAGCTTACTACACCAGAAATTGCAGTCTGGACACACGAATTAGGTGTATTCTAGCTTACTACGAAAGAACTCGGTGTATTCTGGAATATTACTCACACATTCATTGTTCTGAAGCTAACTACACAAGAAGTGAGTCTATTCTGGCCTATTATACATCATTTCGTTGTAATGCAGCATAATACGTCAGAATACTGTCGTATTACACACAAATTAGGTCTTGCTGTTTAGTTCGTCAAAACTCAGTGTTTTGTGGCATATTACTCACAATTTGGGTGTACTGCAGCTTACTACACCAAAAATTGCAGTCTGGAAACACGAATTAGGTGCATTCTAGCTTACTACGACAGAACTCGATGTATTCTTGCATATTACTCACAAATTGGGTGTACTGCAGCTAACTACACTAGAAGTGAGTATATTCTGGCCTATTATACATCATTTCGTTGTAATGCAGCATAATACGTCAGAATACTGTCGTATTACACACAAATTAGGTCTTCTTGTTTAGTACGTCAAAACTCAGTGTTTTGTGGCATATTACTCACAATTTGGGTGTACTGCAGCTTACTACACCAGAAATTGCAGTCTGGACACACGAATTAGGTGCATTCTAGCTTACTACGACAGAACTCGGTGTATTCTTGCATATTACTCACAAATTCATTGTTCTGAAGCTTACTACACAAGAAGTGAGTCTATTCTGGCCTATTATACATCATTTCGTTGTAATGCAGCATAATACGTCAGAATACTGTCGTATTACACACAAATTAGGTCTTGCTGTTTAGTTCGTCAAAACTCAGTGTTTTGTGGCATATTACTCACAATTTGGGTGTACTGCAGCTTACTACACCAGAAATTGCAGTCTGGACACACGAATTAGGTGTATTCTAGGTTACTACGAGAGAACTCGGTGTATTCTGGCATATTACTCACAAATTGGGTGTACTGCAGCTAACTACACTTGAATTGAGTGTATTCTGGCCTGTTACACATGACTTAGTTGTTTTGCAGCTTAATAACTAAGAACACTGGCGAATTATACACAAATTAGGTCTCTTGCTGTTTAGTACGTCAAAACTCAGTATTCTATGGCATTTTACTCACAATTTGGGTGTACTGCAGCTTACTACACCAGACATTGCAGTCTGGACACACGAAATTGGTGTATTCTAGCTTACTACGTTAGAACGGTGTATTCTGGCATATTACTCACAAATTCATTGTTCTGAAGCTTACTACACTAGAAGTGAGTCTATTCTTGCCTATTATACATCATTTCGTTGTAATGCAGCATAATACGTCAGAATACTGTCGTATTACACACAAATTAGGTCTTGCTGTTTTGTACGTCAAAACTCCGTGTTTTGAGGCATATTACTCACAATTTGGGTGTACTGCAGCTTACTACACCAGAAATTGCAGTCTGGACACACGAATTAGGTGTATTCTAGCTTACTACGAAAGAACTCGGTGTATTCTGGAATATTATTCACAAATTCATTGTTCTGAAGCTTACTACACAAGAAGTGAGTCTATTCTGGCCTATTATACATCATTTCGTTGTAATGCAGCATTACGTCAGAATACTGGCGTATTACACACAAATTAGGTCTTGCTGTTTAGTACATCAAAACTCAGTGTTTTGTGGCATATTACTCACAATTTTGGTGTACTGCAGCTTACTACACCAGAAATTGCAGTCTGGAAACACGAATTAGGTGCATTCTAGCTTACTACGACAGAACTCGGTGTATTCTTGCATATTACTCACAAATTCATTGTTCTGAAGCTTACTACACAAGAAGTGAGTCTATTCTGGCCTATTATACATCATTTCGTTGTAATGCAGCATAATACGTCAGAATACTGTCGTATTACACACAAATTAGGTCTTGCTGTTTAGTTCGTCAAAACTCAGTGTTTTGTGGCATATTACTCACAATTTGGGTGTACTGCAGCTTACTACACCAGAAATTGCAGTCTGGAAACACGAATTAGGTGCATTCTAGCTTACTACGACAGAACTCGATGTATTCTTGCATATTACTCACAAATTGGGTGTACTGCAGCTAACTACACTAGAAGTGAGTATATTCTGGCCTATTATACATCATTTCGTTGTAATGCAGCATAATACGTCAGAATACTGTCGTATTACACACAAATTAGGTCTTGCTGTTTAGTACGTCAAAACTCAGTGTTTTGTGGCATATTACTCACAATTTGGGTGTACTGCAGCTTACTACACCAGAAATTGCAGTCTGGACACACGAATTAGGTGCATTCTAGCTTACTACGACAGAACTCGGTGTATTCTTGCATATTACTCACAAATTCATTGTTCTGAAGCTTACTACACAAGAAGAGTCTATTCTGGCCTATTATACATCATTTCGTTGTAATGCAGCATAATACGTCAGAATACTGTCGTATTACACACAAATTAGGTCTTGCTGTTTAGTTCGTCAAAACTCAGTGTTTTGTGGCATATTACTCACAATTTGGGTGTACTGCAGCTTACTACACCAGCAATTGCAGTCTGGACACACGAATTAGGTGTATTCTAGGTTACTACGAGAGAACTCGGTGTATTCTGGCATATTACTCACAAATTGGGTGTACTGCAGCTAACTACACTTGAATTGAGTGTATTCTGGCCTGTTACACATGACTTAGTTGTTTTGCAGCTTAATATCTAAGAACACTGGCGAATTATACACAAATTAGGTCTCTTGCTGTTTAGTACGTCAAGACTCAGTATTCTATGGTATTTTACTAACAAATTGGGTGTACTGCAGCTTACTACACCAGACATTGCAGTCTGGACACACGAAATTGGTGTATTCTAGCTTACTACGTTAGAACGGTGTATTCTGGCTTATTACTCACAAATTCATTGTTCTGAAGCTTACTACACTAGAAGTGAGTCTATTCTGGCCTATTATACATCATTTCGTTGTAATGCAGCATAATACGTCAGAATACTGTCGTATTACACACAAATTAGGTCTTGCTGTTTTGTACGTCAAAACTCCGTGTTTTGAGGCATATTACTCACAATTTGGGTGTACTGCAGCTTACTACACCAGAAATTGCAGTCTGGACACACGAATTAGGTGTATTCTAGCTTACTACGAAAGAACTCGGTGTATTCTGGAATATTACTCACACATTCATTGTTCTGAAGCTAACTACACAAGAAGTGAGTCTATTCTGGCCTATTATACATCATTTCGTTGTAATGCAGCATAATACGTCAGAATACTGTCGTATTACACACAAATTAGGTCTTGCTGTTTAGTTCGTCAAAACTCAGTGTTTTGTGGCATATTACTCACAATTTGGGTGTACTGCAGCTTACTACACCAAAAATTGCAGTCTGGAAACACGAATTAGGTGCATTCTAGCTTACTACGACAGAACTCGATGTATTCTTGCATATTACTCACAAATTGGGTGTACTGCAGCTAACTACACTAGAAGTGAGTATATTCTGGCCTATTATACATCATTTCGTTGTAATGCAGCATAATACGTCAGAATACTGTCGTATTACACACAAATTAGGTCTTCCTGTTTAGTACGTCAAAACTCAGTGTTTTGTGGCATATTACTCACAATTTGGGTGTACTGCAGCTTACTACACCAGAAATTGCAGTCTGGACACACGAATTAGGTGCATTCTAGCTTACTACGACAGAACTCGGTGTATTCTTGCATATTACTCACAAATTCATTGTTCTGAAGCTTACTACACAAGAAGTGAGTCTATTCTGGCCTATTATACATCATTTCGTTGTAATGCAGCATAATACGTCAGAATACTGTCGTATTACACACAAATTAGGTCTTGCTGTTTAGTTCGTCAAAACTCAGTGTTTTGTGGCATATTACTCACAATTTGGGTGTACTGCAGCTTACTACACCAGCAATTGCAGTCTGGACACACGAATTAGGTGTATTCTAGGTTACTACGAGAGAACTCGGTGTATTCTGGCATATTACTCACAAATTGGGTGTACTGCAGCTAACTACACTTGAATTGAGTGTATTCTGGCCTGTTACACATGACTTAGTTGTTTTGCAGCTTAATAACTAAGAACACTGGCGAATTATACACAAATTAGGTCTCTTGCTGTTTAGTACGTCAAAACTCAGTATTCTATGGTATTTTACTAACAAATTGGGTGTACTGCAGCTTACTACACCAGACATTGCAGTCTGGACACACGAAATTGGTGTATTCTAGCTTACTACATTAGAACGGTGTATTCTGGCATATTACTCACAAATTCATTGTTCTGAAGCTTACTACACTAGAAGTGAGTCTATTCTTGCCTATTATACATCATTTCGTTGTAATGCAGCATAATACGTCAGAATACTGTCGTATTACACACAAATTAGGTCTTGCTGTTTTGTACGTCAAAACTCCGTGTTTTGAGGCATATTACTCACAATTTGGGTGTACTGCAGCTTACTACACCAGAAATTGCAGTCTGGACACACGAATTAGGTGTATTCTAGCTTACTACGAAAGAACTCGGTGTATTCTGGAATATTATTCACAAATTCATTGTTCTGAAGCTTACTACACAAGAAGTGAGTCTATTCTGGCCTATTATACATCATTTCGTTGTAATGCAGCATTACGTCAGAATACTGGCGTATTACACACAAATTAGGTCTTGCTGTTTAGTACATCAAAACTCAGTGTTTTGTGGCATATTACTCACAATTTTGGTGTACTGCAGCTTACTACACCAGAAATTGCAGTCTGGAAACACGAATTAGGTGCATTCTAGCTTACTACGACAGAACTCGGTGTATTCTTGCATATTACTCACAAATTCATTGTTCTGAAGCTTACTACACAAGAAGTGAGTCTATTCTGGCCTATTATACATCATTTCGTTGTAATGCAGCATAATACGTCAGAATACTGTCGTATTACACACAAATTAGGTCTTGCTGTTTAGTTCGTCAAAACTCAGTGTTTTGTGGCATATTACTCACAATTTGGGTGTACTGCAGCTTACTACACCAGAAATTGCAGTCTGGAAACACGAATTAGGTGCATTCTAGCTTACTACGACAGAACTCGATGTATTCTTGCATATTACTCACAAATTGGGTGTACTGCAGCTAACTACACTAGAAGTGAGTATATTCTGGCCTATTATACATCATTTCGTTGTAATGCAGCATAATACGTCAGAATACTGTCGTATTACACACAAATTAGGTCTTCCTGTTTAGTACGTCAAAACTCAGTGTTTTGTGGCATATTACTCACAATTTGGGTGTACTGCAGCTTACTACACCAGAAATTGCAGTCTGGACACACGAATTAGGTGCATTCTAGCTTACTACGACAGAACTCGGTGTATTCTTGCATATTACTCACAAATTCATTGTTCTGAAGCTTACTACACAAGAAGTGAGTCTATTCTGGCCTATTATACATCATTTCGTTGTAATGCAGCATAATACGTCAGAATAATGTCGTATTACACACAAATTAGGTCTTGCTGTTTAGTTCGTCAAAACTCAGTGTTTTGTGGCATATTACTCACAATTTGGGTGTACTGCAGCTTACTACACCAGAAATTGCAGTCTGGACACACGAATTAGGTGTATTCTAGGTTACTACGAGAGAACTCGGTGTATTCTGGCATATTACTCACAAATTGGGTGTACTGCAGCTAACTACACTTGAATTGAGTGTATTCTGGCCTGTTACACATGACTTAGTTGTTTTGCAGCTTAATAACTAAGAACACTGGCGAATTATACACAAATTAGGTCTCTTGCTGTTTAGTACGTCAAAACTCAGTATTCTATGGTATTTTACTAACAAATTGGGTGTACTGCAGCTTACTACACCAGACATTGCAGTCTGGACACACGAAATTGGTGTATTCTAGCTTACTACGTTAGAACAGTGTATTCTGGCATATTACTCACAAATTCATTATTCTGAAGCTTACTACACTAGAAGTGAGTCTATTCTTGCCTATTATACATCATTTCGTTGTAATGCAGCATAATACGTCAGAATACTGTCGTATTACACACAAATTAGGTCTTGCTGTTTTGTACGTCAAAACTCCGTGTTTTGAGGCATATTACTCACAATTTGGGTGTACTGCAGCTTACTACACCAGAAATTGCAGTCTGGACACACGAATTAGGTGTATTCTAGCTTACTACGAAAGAACTCGGTGTATTCTGGAATATTATTCACAAATTCATTGTTCTGAAGCTTACTACACAAGAAGTGAGTCTATTCTGGCCTATTATACATCATTTCGTTGTAATGCAGCATAAGACGTCAGAATACTGTCGTATTACACACAAATTAGGTCTTGCTGTTTAGTACATCAAAACTCAGTGTTTTGTGGCATATTACTCACAATTTTGGTGTACTGCAGCTTACTACACCAGAAATTGCAGTCTGGAAACACGAATTAGGTGCATTCTAGCTTACTACGACAGAACTCGGTGTATTCTTGCATATTACTCACAAATTCATTGTTCTGAAGCTCTACACAAGAAGTGAGTCTATTCTGGCCTATTATACATCATTTCGTTGTAATGCAGCATAATACGTCAGAATACTGTCGTATTACACACAAATTAGGTCTTGCTGTTTAGTTCGTCAAAACTCAGTGTTTTGTGGCATATAACTCACAATTTGGGTGTACTGCAGCTTACTACACCAGAAATTGCAGTCTGGAAACACGAATTAGGTGCATTCTAGCTTACTACGACAGAACTCGATGTATTCTTGCATATTACTCACAAATTGGGTGTACTGCAGCTAACTACACTAGAAGTGAGTATATTCTGGCCTATTATACATCATTTCGTTGTAATGCAGCATAATACGTCAGAATACTGTCGTATTACACACAAATTAGGTCTTGCTGTTTAGTACGTCAAAACTCAGTGTTTTGTGGCATATTACTCACAATTTTGGTGTACTGCAGCTTACTACACCAGAAATTGCAGTCTGGACACACGAATTAGGTGCATTCTAGCTTACTACGACAGAACTCGGTGTATTCTTGCATATTACTCACAAATTCATTGTTCTGAAGCTTACTACACAAGAAGTGAGTCTATTCTGGCCTATTATACATCATTTCGTTGTAATGCAGCATAATACGTCAGAATACTGTCGTATTACACACAAATTAGGTCTTGCTGTTTAGTACGTCAAAACTCAGTGTTTTCTGGCATATTACTCACAATTTGGGTGTACTGCAGCTTACTACACCAGAAATTGCAGTCTGGAAACACGAATTAGGTGCATTCTAGCTTACTACGACAGAACTCGGTGTATTCTGGCATATTACTCACAAATTGGGTGTACTGCAGCTAACTACACTTGAATTGAGTGTATTCTGGCCGGTTACACATGACTTAGTTGTTTTGCAGCTTAATAACTAAGAACACTGGCGAATTATACACAAATTAGGTCTCGTGCTGTTTAGTACGTCAAAACTCAGTATTCTATGGCATTTTACTAACAAATTGGGTGTACTGCAGCTTACTACACCAGACATTGCAGTCTGGACACACGAAATTGGTGTATTCTAGCTTACTACGTTAGAACAGTGTATTCTGGCATATTACTCACAAATTCATTGTTCTGAAGCTTACTACACTAGAAGTGAGTCTATTCTTGCCTATTATACATCATTTCGTTGTAATGCAGCATAATACGTCAGAATAATGTCGTATTACACACAAATTAGATCTTGCTGTTTAGTTCGACAAAACTCAGTGTTTTGAGGCATATTACTCACAATTTGGGTGTACTGCAGCTTACTACACCAGAAATTGCAGTCTGGAAACACGAATTAGGTGCATTCTAGCTTACTACGACAGAACTCGGTGTATTCTTGCATATTACTCACAAATTCATTATTCTGAAGCTTACTACACAAGAAGTGAGTCTATTCTGGCCTATTATACATCATTTCGTTGTAATGCAGCATAATACGTCAGAATACTGTCGTATTACACACAAATTAGGTCTTGCTGTTTTGTACGTCAAAACTCCGTGTTTTGAGGCATATTACTCACAATTTTGGTGTACTGCAGCTTACTACACCAGAAATTGCAGTCTGGACACACGAATTAGGTGTATTCTAGCTTACTACGAGAGAACTCGGTGTATTCTGGCATATTACTCACAAATTCATTGTTCTGAAGCTTACTACACAAGAAGTGAGTCTATTCTGGCCTATTATACATCATTTCGTTGTAATGCAGCATAATACGTCAGAATACTGGCGTATTACACACAAATTAGGTCTTGCTGTTTAGTACGTCAAAACTCAGTGTTTTGTGGCATATTACTCACAATTTGGGTGTACTGCAGCTTACTACACCAGAAATTGCAGTCTGGACACACGAATTAGGTGCATTCTAGCTTACTACGACAGAACTCGGTGTATTCTTGCATATTACTCACAAATTCATTGTTCTGAAGCTTACTACACAAGAAGTGAGTCTATTCTGGCCTATTATACATCATTTCGTTGTAATGCAGCATAATACGTCAGAATATTGTCGTATTACACACAAATTAGGTCTTGCTGTTTAGTACGTCAAAACTCAGTGTTTTCTGGCATATTACTCACAATTTGGGTGTACTGCAGCTTACTACACCAGAAATTGCAGTCTGGAAACACGAATTAGGTGCATTCTAGCTTACTACGACAGAACTCGATGTATTCTTGCATATTACTCACAAATTGGGTGTACTGCAGCTAACTACACTAGAAGTGAGTATATTCTGGCCTATTATACATCATTTCGTTGTAATGCAGCATAATACGTCAGAATACTGTCGTATTACACACAAATTAGGTCTTGCTGTTTAGTACGTCAAAACTCAGTGTTTTGTGGCATATTACTCACAATTTGGGTGTACTGCAGCTTACTACACCAGAAATTGCAGTCTGGAAACACGAATTAGGTGCATTCTAGAATACTACGACTGAACTCGGTGTATTCTGGCATATTACTCACAAATTGGGTGTACTGCAGCTAACTACACTTGAATTGAGTGTATTCTGGCCGGTTACACATGACTTAGTTGTTTTGCAGCTTAATAACTAAGAACACTGGCGAATTATACACAAATTAGGTCTCTTGCTGTTTAGTACGTCAAAACTCAGTATTCTATGGCATTTTACTAACAAATTGGGTGTACTGCAGCTTACTACACCAGACATTGCAGTCTGGACACACGAAATTGGTGTATTCTAGCTTACTACGTTAGAACAGTGTATTCTGGCATATTACTCACAAATTCATTGTTCTGAAGCTTACTACACTAGAAGTGAGTCTATTCTTGCCTATTATACATCATTTCGTTGTAATGCAGCATAATACGTCAGAATACTGTCGTATTACACACAAATTAGGTCTTGCTGTTTTGTACGTCAAAACTCCGTGTTTTGAGGCATATTACTCACAATTTGGGTGTACTGCAGCTTACTACACCAGAAATTGCAGTCTGGACACACGAATTAGGTGTATTCTAGCTTACTACGAAAGAACTCGGTGTATTCTGGAATATTATTCACAAATTCATTGTTCTGAAGCTTACTACACAAGAAGTGAGTCTATTCTGGCCTATTATACATCATTTCGTTGTAATGCAGCATAATACGTCAGAATACTGTCGTATTACACACAAATTAGGTCTTGCTGTTTAGTACATCAAAACTCAGTGTTTTGTGGCATATTACTCACAATTTTGGTGTACTGCAGCTTACTACACCAGAAATTGCAGTCTGGAAACACGAATTAAGTGCATTCTAGCTTACTACGACAGAACTCGGTGTATTCTTGCATATTACTCACAAATTCATTGTTCTGAAGCTTACTACACAAGAAGTGAGTCTATTCTGGCCTATTATACATCATTTCGTTGTAATGCAGCATAATACGTCAGAATACTGTCGTATTACACACAAATTAGGTCTTGCTGTTTAGTTCGTCAAAACTCAGTGTTTTGTGGCATATTACTCACAATTTGGGTGTACTGCAGCTTACTACACCAGAAATTGCAGTCTGGAAACACGAATTAGGTGCATTCTAGCTTACTACGACAGAACTCGATGTATTCTTGCATATTACTCACAAATTGGGTGTACTGCAGCTAACTACACTAGAAGTGAGTATATTCTGGCCTATTATACATCATTTCGTTGTAATGCAGCATAATACGTCAGAATACTGTCGTATTACACACAAATTAGGTCTTGCTGTTTAGTACGTCAAAACTCAGTGTTTTGTAGCATATTACTCACAATTTGGGTGTACTGCAGCTTACTACACCAGAAATTGCAGTCTGGACACACGAATTAGGTGCATTCTAGCTTACTACGACAGAACTCGGTGTATTCTTGCATATTACTCACAAATTCATTGTTCTGAAGCTTACTACACAAGAAGTGAGTCTATTCTGGCCTATTATACATCATTTCGTTGTAATGCAGCATAATACGTCAGAATACTGTCGTATTACACACAAATTAGGTCTTGCTGTTTAGTTCGTCAAAACTCAGTGTTTTGTGGCATATTACTCACAATTTGGGTGTACTGCAGCTTACTACACAAGCAATTGCAGTCTGGACACACGAATTAGGTGTATTCTAGGTTACTACGAGAGAACTCGGTGTATTCTGGCATATTACTCACAAATTGGGTGTACTGCAGCTAACTACACTTGAATTGAGTGTATTCTGGCCGGTTACACATGACTTAGTTGTTTTGCAGCTTAATAACTAAGAACACTGGCGAATTATACACAAATTAGGTCTCTTGCTGTTTAGTACGTCAAAACTCAGTATTCTATGGCATTTTACTAACAAATTGGGTGTACTGCAGCTTAGTACACCAGACATTGCAGTCTGGACACACGAATTAGGTGTATTCTAGCTTACTACGAAAGAACTCGGTGTATTCTGGAATATTACTCACACATTCATTGTTCTGAAGCTTACTACACAAGAAGTGAGTCTATTCTGGCCTATTATACATCATTTCGTTGTAATGCAGCATAATACTTCAGAATACTGTCGTATTACACACAAATTAGGTCTTGCTGTTTAGTTCGTCAAAACTCAGTGTTTTGTGGCATATTACTCACAATTTGGGTGTACTGCAGCTTACTACACCAAAAATTGCAGTCTGGAAACACGAATTAGGTGCATTCTAGCTTACTACGACAGAACTCGATGTATTCTTGCATATTACTCACAAATTGGGTGTACTGCAGCTAACTACACTAGAAGTGAGTATATTCTGGCCTATTATACATCATTTCGTTGTAATGCAGCATAATACGTCAGAATACTGTCGTATTACACACAAATTAGGTCTTCCTGTTTAGTACGTCAAAACTCAGTGTTTTGTGGCATATTACTCACAATTTGGGTGTACTGCAGCTTACTACACCAGAAATTGCAGTCTGGACACACGAATTAGGTGCATTCTAGCTTACTACGACAGAACTCGGTGTATTCTTGCATATTACTCACAAATTCATTGTTCTGAAGCTTACTACACAAGAAGTGAGTCTATTCTGGCCTATTATACATCATTTCGTTGTAATGCAGCATAATACGTCAGAATACTGTCGTATTACACACAAATTAGGTCTTGCTGTTTAGTTCGTCAAAACTCAGTGTTTTGTGGCATATTACTCACAATTTGGGTGTACTGCAGCTTACTACACCAGAAATTGCAGTCTGGACACACGAATTAGGTGTATTCTAGGTTACTACGAGAGAACTCGGTGTATTCTGGCATATTACTCACAAATTGGGTGTACTGCAGCTAACTACACTTGAATTGAGTGTATTCTGGCCTGTTACACATGACTTAGTTGTTTTGCAGCTTAATAACTAAGAACACTGGCGAATTATACACAAATTAGGTCTCTTGCTGTTTAGTACGTCAAAACTCAGTATTCTATGGTATTTTACTAACAAATTGGGTGTACTGCAGCTTACTACACCAGACATTGCAGTCTGGACACACGAAATTGGTGTATTCTAGCTTACTACGTTAGAACGGTGTATTCTGGCTTCTTACTCACAAATTCATTGTTCTGAAGCTTACTACACTAGAAGTGAGTCTATTCTGGCCTATTATACATCATTTCGTTGTATTGCAGCATAATACGTCAGAATACTGTCGTATTACACACAAATTAGGTCTTGCTGTTTTGTACGTCAAAACGCTGTTTTTTTAGGCATATTACTCACATTTGGGTGTACTGCAGCTTACTACACCAGAAATTGCAGTCTGGACACACGAATTAGGTGTATTATAGCTTACTACGAGAGAACTCGGTGTATTCTGGCATATTACTTACAAATTGGGTGTACTGCAGCTTACTACACTTGAATTGAGTGTATTCTGGCCTTTTACACATGACTTAGTTGTTTTGCAGCTTAATAACTAAGAACACTGGCGAATTATACACAAATTAGGTCTCTTGCTGTTTAATACGTCAAAACTCAGTATTCTATGGCATTTTACTCACAATTTGGGTGTACTGCAGCTTACTACACCAGAAATTGCAGTCTGGACACACGAATTAGGTGTATTATAGCTTACTACGAGAGAACTCGGTGTATTCTGGCATATTACTTACAAATTGGGTGTACTGCAGCTTACTACACTTGAATTGAGTGTATTCTGGCCTTTTACACATGACTTAGTTGTTTTGCAGCTTAATAACTAAGAACACTGGCGAATTATACACAAATTAGGTCTCTTGCTGTTTAATACGTCAAAACTCAGTATTCTATGGCATTTTACTCACAATTTGGGTGTACTGCAGCTTACTACACCAGAAATTGCAGTCTGGAAACACGAATTAGGTGCATTCTAGCTTACTACGACAGAACTCGGTGTATTCTTGCATATTACTCACAAATTCATTGTTCTGAAGCTTACTACACAAGAAGTGAGTCTATTCTGGCCTATTATACATCATTTCGTTGTAATGCAGCATAATACGTCAGAATACTGTCGTATTACACACAAATTAGGTCTTGCTGTTTAGTTCGTCAAAACTCAGTGTTTTGTGGCATATTACTCACAATTTGGGTGTACTGCAGCTTACTACACCAGAAATTGCAGTCTGGAAACACGAATTAGGTGCATTCTAACTTACTACGACAGAACTCGATGTATTCTTGCATATTACTCACAAATTGGGTGTACTGCAGCTAACTACACTAGAAGTGAGTATATTCTGGCCTATTATACATCATTTCGTTGTAATGCAGCATAATACGTCAGAATACTGGCGTATTACACACAAATTAGGTCTTGCTGTTTAGTACGTCAAAACTCAGTGTTTTGTGGCATATTACTCACAATTTGGGTGTACTGCAGCTTACTACACCAGAAATTGCAGTCTGGACATACGAATTAGGTGCATTCTAGCTTACTACGACAGAACTCGGTGTATTCTTGCATATTACTCACAAATTCATTGTTCTGAAGCTTACTACACAAGAAGTGAGTCTATTCTGGCCTATTATACATCATTTCGTTGTAATGCAGCATAATACGTCAGAATACTGTCGTATTACACACAAATTAGGTCTTGCTGTTTAGTTCGTCAAAACTCAGTGTTTTTTGGCATATTACTCACAATTTGGGTGTACTGCAGCTTACTACACCAGAAATTGCAGTCTGGACACACGAATTAGTTGTATTCTAGGTTACTACGAGAGAACTCGGTGTATTCTGGCATATTACTCACAAATTGGGTGTACTGCAGCTAACTACACTTGAATTGAGTGTATTCTGGCCTGTTACACATGACTTAGTTGTTTTGCAGCTTAATAACTAAGAACACTGGCGAATTATACACAAATTAGGTCTCTTGCTGTTTAGTACGTCAAAACTCAGTATTCTATGGTATTTTACTAACAAATTGGGTGTACTGCAGCTTACTACACCAGACATTGCAGTCTGGACACACGAAATTGGTGTATTCTAGCTTACTACGTTAGAACGGTGTATTCTGGCTTCTTACTCACAAATTCATTGTTCTGAAGCTTACTACACTAGAAGTGAGTCTATTCTGGCCTATTATACATCATTTCGTTGTAATGCAGCATAATACGTCAGAATACTGGCGTATTACACACAAATTAGGTCTTGCTGTTTAGTACGTCAAAACTCAGTGTTTTGTGGCATATTACTCACAATTTGGGTGTACTGCAGCTTACTACACCAGAAATTGCAGTCTGGACACACGAATTAGGTGTATTCTAGCTTACTACGACAGAACTCGGTGTATTCTTGCATATTACTCACAAATCCATTGTTCTGAAGCTTACTACACAAGAAGTGAGTCTATTCTGGCCTATTATACATCATTTCGTTGTAATGCAGCATAATACGTCAGAATACTGTCGTATTACACACAAATTAGGTCTTGCTGTTTTGTACGTCAAAACGCTGTTTTTTTAGGCATATTACTCACAATTTGGGTGTACTGCAGCTTACTACACCAGAAATTGCAGTCTGGACACACGAATTAGGTGTATTATAGCTTACTACGAGAGAACTCGGTGTATTCTGGCATATTACTTACAAATTGGGTGTACTGCAGCTTACTACACTTGAATTGCGTGTATTCTGGCCTGTTACACATGACTTAGTTGTTTTGCAGCTTAATAACTAAGAACACAGGCGAATTATACACAAATTATGTCTCTTGCTGTTTAGTACGTCAAAACTCAGTATTCTATGGCATTTTACTCACAATTTGGGTGTACTGCAGCTTACTACACCAGAAATTGCAGTCTGGAAACACGAATTAGGTGCATTCTAGCTTACTACGACAGAACTCGGTGTATTCTTGCATATTACTCACAAATTCATTGTTCTGAAGCTTACTACACTAGAAGTGAGTCTATTCTGGCCTATTATACATCATTTCGTTGTATTGCAGCATAATACGTCAGAATACTGTCGTTTTACACACAAATTAGGTCTTGCTGTTTTGTACGTCAAAACGCTGTTTTTTTTAGGCATATTACTCACAATTTGGGTGTACTGCAGCTTACTACACCAGAAATTGCAGTCTGGACACACGAATTAGGTGTATTATAGCTTACTACGAGAGAACTCGGTGTATTCTGGCATATTACTTACAAATTGGGTGTACTGCAGCTTACTACACTTGAATTGAGTGTATTCTGGCCTTTTACACATGACTTAGTTGTTTTGCAGCTTAATAACTAAGAACACTGGCGAATTATACACAAATTAGGTCTCTTGCTGTTTAGTACGTCAAAACTCAGTGTTTTGTGGCATATTACTCACAATTTGGGTGTACTGCAGCTTACTACACCAGAAATTGCAGTCTGGACATACGAATTAGGTGCATTCTAGCTTACTACGACAGAACTCGGTGTATTCTTGCATATTACTCACAAATTCATTGTTCTGAAGCTTACTACACAAGAAGTGAGTCTATTCTGGCCTATTATACATCATTTCGTTGTAATGCAGCATAATACGTCAGAATACTGTCGTATTACACACAAATTAGGTCTTGCTGTTTAGTTCGTCAAAACTCAGTGTTTTGTGGCATATTACTCACAATTTGGGTGTACTGCAGCTTACTACACCATAAATTGCAGTCTGGACACACGAATTAGTTGTATTCTAGGTTACTACGAGAGAACTCGGTGTATTCTGGCATATTACTCACAAATTGGGTGTACTGCAGCTAACTACACTTGAATTGAGTGTATTCTGGCCTGTTACACATGACTTAGTTGTTTTGCAGCTTAATAACTAAGAACACTGGCGAATTATACACAAATTAGGTCTCTTGCTGTTTAGTACGTCAAAACTCAGTATTCTATGGTATTTTACTAACAAATTGGGTGTACTGCAGCTTACTACACCAGACATTGCAGTCTGGACACACGAAATTGGTGTATTCTAGCTTACTACGTTAGAACGGTGTATTCTGGCTTCTTACTCACAAATTCATTGTTCTGAAGCTTACTACACTAGAAGTGAGTCTATTCTGGCCTATTATACATCATTTCGTTGTAATGCAGCATAATACGTCAGAATACTGGCGTATTACACACAAATTAGGTCTTGCTGTTTAGTACGTCAAAACTCAGTGTTTTGTGGCATATTACTCACAATTTGGGTGTACTGCAGCTTACTACACCAGAAATTGCAGTCTGGACACACGAATTAGGTGTATTCTAGCTTACTACGACAGAACTCGGTGTATTCTTGCATATTACTCACAAATTCATTGTTCTGAAGCTTACTACACAAGAAGTGAGTCTATTCTGGCCTATTATACATCATTTCGTTGTAATGCAGCATAATACGTCAGAATACTGTCGTATTACACACAAATTAGGTCTTGCTGTTTAGTTCGTCAAAACTCAGTGTTTTGTGGCATATTACTCACAATTTGGGTGTACTGCAGCTTACTACACCAGAAATTGCAGTCTGGACACACGAATTAGGTGTATTCTAGGTTACTACGAGAGAACTCGGTGTATTCTGGCATATTACTCACAAATTGGGTGTACTGCAGCTAACTACACTTGAATTGAGTGTATTCTGGCCTGTTACACATGACTTAGTTGTTTTGCAGCTTAATAACTAAGAACACTGGCGAATTATACACAAATTAGGTCTCTTGCTGTTTAGTACGTCAAAACTCAGTATTCTATGGTATTTTACTAACAAATTGGGTGTACTGCAGCTTACTACACCAGACATTGCAGTCTGGACACACGAAATTGGTGTATTCTAGCTTACTACGTTAGAACGGTGTATTCTGGCTTATTACTCACAAATTCATTGTTCTGAAGCTTACTACACTAGAAGTGAGTCTATTCTGGCCTATTATACATCATTTCGTTGTAATGCAGCATAATACGTCAGAATACTGTCGTATTACACACAAATTAGGTCTTGCTGTTTAGTACGTCAAAACTCAGTGTTTTGTGGCATATTACTCACAATTTGGGTGTACAGCAGCTTATTACACCAGAAATTGCAGTCTGGAAACTCGAATTAGGTGCATTCTAGCTTACTACGACAGAACTCGGTGTATTCTTGCATATTACTCACAAATTGGGTGTACTGCAGCTAACTACACTAGAAGTGAGTCTATTCTGGCCTATTATACATCATTTCGTTGTATTGCAGCATAATACGTCAGAATACTGTCGTATTACACACAAATTAGGTCTTGCTGTTTTGTACGTCAAAACGCTGTTTTTTTAGGCATATTACTCACAATTTGGGTGTACTGCAGCTTACTACACAAGAAATTGCAGTCTGGACACACGAATTAGGTGTATTATAGCTTACTACGAGAGAACTCGGTGTATTCTGGCATATTACTTACAAATTGGGTGTACTGCAGCTTACTACACTTGAATTGAGTGTATTCTGGCCTGTTACACATGACTTAGTTGTTTTGCAGCTTAATAACTAAGAACACAGGCGAATTATACACAAATTAGGTCTCTTGCTGTTTAGTACGTCAAAACTCAGTATTCTATGGCATTTTACTCACAATTTGGGTGTACTGCAGCTTACTACACCAGAAATTGCAGTCTGGAAACACGAATTAGGTGCATTCTAGCTTACTACGACAGAACTCGGTGTATTCTTGCATATTACTCACAAATTCATTGTTCTGAAGCTTACTACACTAGAAGTGAGTCTATTCTGGCCTATTATACATCATTTCGTTGTATTGCAGCATAATACGTCAGAATACTGTCGTATTACACACAAATTAGGTCTTGCTGTTTTGTACGTCAAAACGCTGTTTTTTTTAGGCATATTACTCACAATTTGGGTGTACTGCAGCTTACTACACCAGAAATTGCAGTCTGGACACACGAATTAGGTGTATTATAGCTTACTACGAGAGAACTCGGTGTATTCTGGCATATTACTTACAAATTGGGTGTACTGCAGCTTACTACACTTGAATTGAGTGTATTCTGGCCTTTTACACATGACTTAGTTGTTTTGCAGCTTAATAACTAAGAACACTGGCGAATTATACACAAATTAGGTCTCTTGCTGTTTAGTACGTCAAAACTCAGTGTTTTGTGGCATATTACTCACAATTTGGGTGTACTGCAGCTTACTACACCAGAAATTGCAGTCTGGACATACGAATTAGGTGCATTCTAGCTTACTACGACAGAACTCGGTGTATTCTTGCATATTACTCACAAATTCATTGTTCTGAAGCTTACTACACAAGAAGTGAGTCTATTCTGGCCTATTATACATCATTTCGTTGTAATGCAGCATAATACGTCAGAATACTGTCGTATTACACACAAATTAGGTCTTGCTGTTTAGTTCGTCAAAACTCAGTGTTTTTTGGCATTTTACTCACAATTTGGGTGTACTGCAGCTTACTACACCATAAATTGCAGTCTGGACACACGAATTAGTTGTATTCTAGGTTACTACGAGAGAACTCGGTGTATTCTGGCATATTACTCACAAATTGGGTGTACTGCAGCTAACTACACTTGAATTGAGTGTATTCTGGCCTGTTACACATGACTTAGTTGTTTTGCAGCTTAATAACTAAGAACACTGGCGAATTATACACAAATTAGGTCTCTTGCTGTTTAGTACGTCAAAACTCAGTATTCTATGGTATTTTACTAACAAATTGGGTGTACTGCAGCTTACTACACCAGACATTGCAGTCTGGACACACGAAATTGGTGTATTCTAGCTTACTACGTTAGAACGGTGTATTCTGGCTTCTTACTCACAAATTCATTGTTCTGAAGCTTACTACACTAGAAGTGAGTCTATTCTGGCCTATTATACATCATTTCGTTGTAATGCAGCATAATACGTCAGAATACTGGCGTATTACACACAAATTAGGTCTTGCTGTTTAGTACGTCAAAACTCAGTGTTTTGTGGCATATTACTCACAATTTGGGTGTACTGCAGCTTACTACACCAGAAATTGCAGTCTGGACACACGAATTAGGTGTATTCTAGCTTACTACGACAGAACTCGGTGTATTCTTGCATATTACTCACAAATTCATTGTTCTGAAGCTTACTACACAAGAAGTGAGTCTATTCTGGCCTATTATACATCATTTCGTTGTAATGCAGCATAATACGTCAGAATACTGTCGTATTACACACAAATTAGGTCTTGCTGTTTAGTTCGTCAAAACTCAGTGTTTTGTGGCATATTACTCACAATTTGGGTGTACTGCAGCTTATTACACCAGAAATTGCAGTCTGGAAACTCGAATTAGGTGCATTCTAGCTTACTACGACAGAACTCGGTGTATTCTTGCATATTACTCACAAATTGGGTGTACTGCAGCTAACTACACTAGAAGTGAGTCTATTCTGGCCTATTATACATCATTTCGTTGTAATGCAGCATAATACGTCAGAATACTGTCGTATTACACACAAATTAGGTCTTGCTGTTTTGTACGTCAAAACGCTGTTTTTTTTAGGCATATTACTCACAATTTGGGTGTACTGCAGCTTACTACACCAGAAATTGCAGTCTGGACACACGAATTAGGTGTATTATAGCTTACTACGAGAGAACTCGGTGTATTCTGGCATATTACTTACAAATTGGGTGTACTGCAGCTTACTACACTTGAATTGAGTGTATTCTGGCCTTTTACACATGACTTAGTTGTTTTGCAGCTTAATAACTAAGAACACTGGCGAATTATACACAAATTAGGTCTCTTGCTGTTTAGTACGTCAAAACTCAGTGTTTTGTGGCATATTACTCACAATTTGGGTGTACTGCAGCTTACTACACCAGAAATTGCAGTCTGGACATACGAATTAGGTGCATTCTAGCTTACTACGACAGAACTCGGTGTATTCTTGCATATTACTCACAAATTCATTGTTCTGAAGCTTACTACACAAGAAGTGAGTCTATTCTGGCCTATTATACATCATTTCGTTGTAATGCAGCATAATACGTCAGAATACTGTCGTATTACACACAAATTAGGTCTTGCTGTTTAGTTCGTCAAAACTCAGTGTTTTTTGGCATTTTACTCACAATTTGGGTGTACTGCAGCTTACTACACCATAAATTGCAGTCTGGACACACGAATTAGTTGTATTCTAGGTTACTACGAGAGAACTCGGTGTATTCTGGCATATTACTCACAAATTGGGTGTACTGCAGCTAACTACACTTGAATTGAGTGTATTCTGGCCTGTTACACATGACTTAGTTGTTTTGCAGCTTAATAACTAAGAACACTGGCGAATTATACACAAATTAGGTCTCTTGCTGTTTAGTACGTCAAAACTCAGTATTCTATGGTATTTTACTAACAAATTGGGTGTACTGCAGCTTACTACACCAGACATTGCAGTCTGGACACACGAAATTGGTGTATTCTAGCTTACTACGTTAGAACGGTGTATTCTGGCTTCTTACTCACAAATTCATTGTTCTGAAGCTTACTACACTAGAAGTGAGTCTATTCTGGCCTATTATACATCATTTCGTTGTAATGCAGCATAATACGTCAGAATACTGGCGTATTACACACAAATTAGGTCTTGCTGTTTAGTACGTCAAAACTCAGTGTTTTGTGGCATATTACTCACAATTTGGGTGTACTGCAGCTTACTACACCAGAAATTGCAGTCTGGACACACGAATTAGGTGTATTCTAGCTTACTACGACAGAACTCGGTGTATTCTTGCATATTACTCACAAATTCATTGTTCTGAAGCTTACTACACAAGAAGTGAGTCTATTCTGGCCTATTATACATCATTTCGTTGTAATGCAGCATAATACGTCAGAATACTGTCGTATTACACACAAATTAGGTCTTGCTGTTTAGTTCGTCAAAACTCAGTGTTTTGTGGCATATTACTCACAATTTGGGTGTACTGCAGCTTATTACACCAGAAATTGCAGTCTGGAAACTCGAATTAGGTGCATTCTAGCTTACTACGACAGAACTCGGTGTATTCTTGCATATTACTCACAAATTGGGTGTACTGCAGCTAACTACACTAGAAGTGAGTCTATTCTGGCCTATTATACATCATTTCGTTGTATTGCAGCATAATACGTCAGAATACTGTCGTATTACACACAAATTAGGTCTTGCTGTTTTGTACGTCAAAACGCTGTTTTTTTAGGCATATTACTCACAATTTGGGTGTACTGCAGCTTACTACACCAGAAATTGCAGTCTGGACACACGAATTAGGTGTATTATAGCTTACTACGAGAGAACTCGGTGTATTCTGGCATATTACTTACAAATTGGGTGTACTGCAGCTTACTACACTTGAATTGAGTGTATTCTGGCCTGTTACACATGACTTAGTTGTTTTGCAGCTTAATAACTAAGAACACAGGCGAATTATACACAAATTAGGTCTCTTGCTGTTTAGTACGTCAAAACTCAGTATTCTATGGCATTTTACTCACAATTTGGGTGTACTGCAGCTTACTACACCAGAAATTGCAGTCTGGAAACACGAATTAGGTGCATTCTAGCTTACTACGACAGAACTCGGTGTATTCTTGCATATTACTCACAAATTCATTGTTCTGAAGCTTACTACACTAGAAGTGAGTCTATTCTGGCCTATTATACATCATTTCGTTGTATTGCAGCATAATACGTCAGAATACTGTCGTATTACACACAAATTAGGTCTTGCTGTTTTGTACGTCAAAACGCTGTTTTTTTTAGGCATATTACTCACAATTTGGGTGTACTGCAGCTTACTACACCAGAAATTGCAGTCTGGACACACGAATTAGGTGTATTATAGCTTACTACGAGAGAACTCGGTGTATTCTGGCATATTACTTACAAATTGGGTGTACTGCAGCTTACTACACTTGAATTGAGTGTATTCTGGCCTTTTACACATGACTTAGTTGTTTTGCAGCTTAATAACTAAGAACACTGGCGAATTATACACAAATTAGGTCTCTTGCTGTTTAGTACGTCAAAACTCAGTGTTTTGTGGCATATTACTCACAATTTGGGTGTACTGCAGCTTACTACACCAGAAATTGCAGTCTGGACATACGAATTAGGTGCATTCTAGCTTACTACGACAGAACTCGGTGTATTCTTGCATATTACTCACAAATTCATTGTTCTGAAGCTTACTACACAAGAAGTGAGTCTATTCTGGCCTATTATACATCATTTCGTTGTAATGCAGCATAATACGTCAGAATACTGTCGTATTACACACAAATTAGGTCTTGCTGTTTAGTTCGTCAAAACTCAGTGTTTTGTGGCATATTACTCACAATTTGGGTGTACTGCAGCTTACTACACCAGAAATTGCAGTCTGGACACACGAATTAGGTGTATTCTAGGTTACTACGAGAGAACTCGGTGTATTCTGGCATATTACTCACAAATTGGGTGTACTGCAGCTAACTACACTTGAATTGAGTGTATTCTGGCCTGTTACACATGACTTAGTTGTTTTGCAGCTTAATAACTAAGAACACTGGCGAATTATACACAAATTAGGTCTCTTGCTGTTTAGTACGTCAAAACTCAGTATTCTATGGTATTTTACTAACAAATTGGGTGTACTGCAGCTTACTACACCAGACATTGCAGTCTGGACACACGAAATTGGTGTATTCTAGCTTACTACGTTAGAACGGTGTATTCTGGCTTATTACTCACAAATTCATTGTTCTGAAGCTTACTACACTAGAAGTGAGTCTATTCTGGCCTATTATACATCATTTCGTTGTAATGCAGCATAATACGTCAGAATACTGTCGTATTACACACAAATTAGGTCTTGCTGTTTAGTACGTCAAAACTCAGTGTTTTGTGGCATATTACTCACAATTTGGGTGTACTGCAGCTTATTACACCAGAAATTGCAGTCTGGAAACTCGAATTAGGTGCATTCTAGCTTACTACGACAGAACTCGGTGTATTCTTGCATATTACTCACAAATTGGGTGTACTGCAGCTAACTACACTAGAAGTGAGTCTATTCTGGCCTATTATACATCATTTCGTTGTATTGCAGCATAATACGTCAGAATACTGTCGTATTACACACAAATTAGGTCTTGCTGTTTTGTACGTCAAAACGCTGTTTTTTTAGGCATATTACTCACAATTTGGGTGTACTGCAGCTTACTACACCAGAAATTGCAGTCTGGACACACGAATTAGGTGTATTATAGCTTACTACGAGAGAACTCGGTGTATTCTGGCATATTACTTACAAATTGGGTGTACTGCAGCTTACTACACTTGAATTGAGTGTATTCTGGCCTGTTACACATGACTTAGTTGTTTTGCAGCTTAATAACTAAGAACACAGGCGAATTATACACAAATTAGGTCTCTTGCTGTTTAGTACGTCAAAACTCAGTATTCTATGGCATTTTACTCACAATTTGGGTGTACTGCAGCTTACTACACCAGAAATTGCAGTCTGGAAACACGAATTAGGTGCATTCTAGCTTACTACGACAGAACTCGGTGTATTCTTGCATATTACTCACAAATTCATTGTTCTGAAGCTTACTACACTAGAAGTGAGTCTATTCTGGCCTATTATACATCATTTCGTTGTATTGCAGCATAATACGTCAGAATACTGTCGTATTACACACAAATTAGGTCTTGCTGTTTTGTACGTCAAAACGCTGTTTTTTTTAGGCATATTACTCACAATTTGGGTGTACTGCAGCTTACTACACCAGAAATTGCAGTCTGGACACACGAATTAGGTGTATTATAGCTTACTACGAGAGAACTCGGTGTATTCTGGCATATTACTTACAAATTGGGTGTACTGCAGCTTACTACACTTGAATTGAGTGTATTCTGGCCTTTTACACATGACTTAGTTGTTTTGCAGCTTAATAACTAAGAACACTGGCGAATTATACACAAATTAGGTCTCTTGCTGTTTAGTACGTCAAAACTCAGTGTTTTGTGGCATATTACTCACAATTTGGGTGTACTGCAGCTTACTACACCAGAAATTGCAGTCTGGACATACGAATTAGGTGCATTCTAGCTTACTACGACAGAACTCGGTGTATTCTTGCATATTACTCACAAATTCATTGTTCTGAAGCTTACTACACAAGAAGTGAGTCTATTCTGGCCTATTATACATCATTTCGTTGTAATGCAGCATAATACGTCAGAATACTGTCGTATTACACACAAATTAGGTCTTGCTGTTTAGTTCGTCAAAACTCAGTGTTTTTTGGCATTTTACTCACAATTTGGGTGTACTGCAGCTTACTACACCATAAATTGCAGTCTGGACACACGAATTAGTTGTATTCTAGGTTACTACGAGAGAACTCGGTGTATTCTGGCATATTACTCACAAATTGGGTGTACTGCAGCTAACTACACTTGAATTGAGTGTATTCTGGCCTGTTACACATGACTTAGTTGTTTTGCAGCTTAATAACTAAGAACACTGGCGAATTATACACAAATTAGGTCTCTTGCTGTTTAGTACGTCAAAACTCAGTATTCTATGGTATTTTACTAACAAATTGGGTGTACTGCAGCTTACTACACCAGACATTGCAGTCTGGACACACGAAATTGGTGTATTCTAGCTTACTACGTTAGAACGGTGTATTCTGGCTTCTTACTCACAAATTCATTGTTCTGAAGCTTACTACACTAGAAGTGAGTCTATTCTGGCCTATTATACATCATTTCGTTGTAATGCAGCATAATACGTCAGAATACTGGCGTATTACACACAAATTAGGTCTTGCTGTTTAGTACGTCAAAACTCAGTGTTTTGTGGCATATTACTCACAATTTGGGTGTACTGCAGCTTACTACACCAGAAATTGCAGTCTGGACACACGAATTAGGTGTATTCTAGCTTACTACGACAGAACTCGGTGTATTCTTGCATATTACTCACAAATTCATTGTTCTGAAGCTTACTACACAAGAAGTGAGTCTATTCTGGCCTATTATACATCATTTCGTTGTAATGCAGCATAATACGTCAGAATACTGTCGTATTACACACAAATTAGGTCTTGCTGTTTAGTTCGTCAAAACTCAGTGTTTTGTGGCATATTACTCACAATTTGGGTGTACTGCAGCTTATTACACCAGAAATTGCAGTCTGGAAACTCGAATTAGGTGCATTCTAGCTTACTACGACAGAACTCGGTGTATTCTTGCATATTACTCACAAATTGGGTGTACTGCAGCTAACTACACTAGAAGTGAGTCTATTCTGGCCTATTATACATCATTTCGTTGTATTGCAGCATAATACGTCAGAATACTGTCGTATTACACACAAATTAGGTCTTGCTGTTTTGTACGTCAAAACGCTGTTTTTTTAGGCATATTACTCACAATTTGGGTGTACTGCAGCTTACTACACCAGAAATTGCAGTCTGGACACACGAATTAGGTGTATTATAGCTTACTACGAGAGAACTCGGTGTATTCTGGCATATTACTTACAAATTGGGTGTACTGCAGCTTACTACACTTGAATTGAGTGTATTCTGGCCTGTTACACATGACTTAGTTGTTTTGCAGCTTAATAACTAAGAACACAGGCGAATTATACACAAATTAGGTCTCTTGCTGTTTAGTACGTCAAAACTCAGTATTCTATGGCATTTTACTCACAATTTGGGTGTACTGCAGCTTACTACACCAGAAATTGCAGTCTGGAAACACGAATTAGGTGCATTCTAGCTTACTACGACAGAACTCGGTGTATTCTTGCATATTACTCACAAATTCATTGTTCTGAAGCTTACTACACTAGAAGTGAGTCTATTCTGGCCTATTATACATCATTTCGTTGTATTGCAGCATAATACGTCAGAATACTGTCGTATTACACACAAATTAGGTCTTGCTGTTTTGTACGTCAAAACGCTGTTTTTTTTAGGCATATTACTCACAATTTGGGTGTACTGCAGCTTACTACACCAGAAATTGCAGTCTGGACACACGAATTAGGTGTATTATAGCTTACTACGAGAGAACTCGGTGTATTCTGGCATATTACTTACAAATTGGGTGTACTGCAGCTTACTACACTTGAATTGAGTGTATTCTGGCCTTTTACACATGACTTAGTTGTTTTGCAGCTTAATAACTAAGAACACTGGCGAATTATACACAAATTAGGTCTCTTGCTGTTTAGTACGTCAAAACTCAGTGTTTTGTGGCATATTACTCACAATTTGGGTGTACTGCAGCTTACTACACCAGAAATTGCAGTCTGGACATACGAATTAGGTGCATTCTAGCTTACTACGACAGAACTCGGTGTATTCTTGCATATTACTCACAAATTCATTGTTCTGAAGCTTACTACACAAGAAGTGAGTCTATTCTGGCCTATTATACATCATTTCGTTGTAATGCAGCATAATACGTCAGAATACTGTCGTATTACACACAAATTAGGTCTTGCTGTTTAGTTCGTCAAAACTCAGTGTTTTTTGGCATTTTACTCACAATTTGGGTGTACTGCAGCTTACTACACCATAAATTGCAGTCTGGACACACGAATTAGTTGTATTCTAGGTTACTACGAGAGAACTCGGTGTATTCTGGCATATTACTCACAAATTGGGTGTACTGCAGCTAACTACACTTGAATTGAGTGTATTCTGGCCTGTTACACATGACTTAGTTGTTTTGCAGCTTAATAACTAAGAACACTGGCGAATTATACACAAATTAGGTCTCTTGCTGTTTAGTACGTCAAAACTCAGTATTCTATGGTATTTTACTAACAAATTGGGTGTACTGCAGCTTACTACACCAGACATTGCAGTCTGGACACACGAAATTGGTGTATTCTAGCTTACTACGTTAGAACGGTGTATTCTGGCTTCTTACTCACAAATTCATTGTTCTGAAGCTTACTACACTAGAAGTGAGTCTATTCTGGCCTATTATACATCATTTCGTTGTAATGCAGCATAATACGTCAGAATACTGGCGTATTACACACAAATTAGGTCTTGCTGTTTAGTACGTCAAAACTCAGTGTTTTGTGGCATATTACTCACAATTTGGGTGTACTGCAGCTTACTACACCAGAAATTGCAGTCTGGACACACGAATTAGGTGTATTCTAGCTTACTACGACAGAACTCGGTGTATTCTTGCATATTACTCACAAATTCATTGTTCTGAAGCTTACTACACAAGAAGTGAGTCTATTCTGGCCTATTATACATCATTTCGTTGTAATGCAGCATAATACGTCAGAATACTGTCGTATTACACACAAATTAGGTCTTGCTGTTTAGTTCGTCAAAACTCAGTGTTTTGTGGCATATTACTCACAATTTGGGTGTACTGCAGCTTACTACACCAGAAATTGCAGTCTGGACACACGAATTAGGTGTATTCTAGGTTACTACGAGAGAACTCGGTGTATTCTGGCATATTACTCACAAATTGGGTGTACTGCAGCTAACTACACTTGAATTGAGTGTATTCTGGCCTGTTACACATGACTTAGTTGTTTTGCAGCTTAATAACTAAGAACACTGGCGAATTATACACAAATTAGGTCTCTTGCTGTTTAGTACGTCAAAACTCAGTATTCTATGGTATTTTACTAACAAATTGGGTGTACTGCAGCTTACTACACCAGACATTGCAGTCTGGACACACGAAATTGGTGTATTCTAGCTTACTACGTTAGAACGGTGTATTCTGGCTTATTACTCACAAATTCATTGTTCTGAAGCTTACTACACTAGAAGTGAGTCTATTCTGGCCTATTATACATCATTTCGTTGTAATGCAGCATAATACGTCAGAATACTGTCGTATTACACACAAATTAGGTCTTGCTGTTTAGTACGTCAAAACTCAGTGTTTTGTTGCATATTACTCACAATTTGGGTGTACTGCAGCTTACTACACCAGAAATTGCAGTCTGGACACACGAATTAGGTGCATTCTAGCTTACTACGACAGAACTCGGTGTATTCTTGCATATTACTCACAAATTCATTGTTCTGAAGCTTACTACACTAGAAGTGAGTCTATTCTGGCCTATTATACATCATTTCGTTGTAATGCAGCATAATACGTCAGAATACTGTCGTATTACACACAAATTAGGTCTTGTTGTTTAGTACGTCAAAACTCAGTGTTTTGTGGCATATTACTCACACTTTGGGTGTACTGCAGCTTACTACACCAGAAATTGCAGTCTGGAAACACGAATTAGGTGCATTCTAGCTTAGTACGACAGAACTCGGTGTATTCTTGCATATTACTCACAAATTCATTGTTCTGAAGCTTACTACACAAGAAGTGAGTCTATTCTGGCCTATTATACATCATTTCGTTGTATTGCAGCATACTACGTCAGAATACTGTCGCATTACACACAAATTAGGTCTTGCTGTTTAGTTCGTCAAAACTCAGTGTTTTGTGGCATATTACTCACAATTTGGGTGTGCTGCAGCTTACTACACCAGAAATTGCAGTCTGGAAACACGAATTAGGTGCATTCTAGCTTACTACGACAGAACTCGGTGTATTCTTGCATATTACTCACAAATTCATTGTTCTGAAGCTTACTACACTAGAAGTGAGTCTATTCTGGCCTATTATACATCATTTCGTTGTAATGCAGCATAATACGTCAGAATACTGTCGTATTACACACAAATTAGGTCTTGCTGTTTAGTACGTCAAAACTCAGTGTTTTGTGGCATATTACTCACAATTTGGGTGTACTGCAGCTTACTACACCAGAAATTGCAGTCTGGAAACACGAATTAGGTGCATTCTAGCTTAGTACGACAGAACTCGGTGTATTCTTGCATATTACTCACAAATTCATTGTTCTGAAGCTTACTACACAAGAAGTGAGTCTATTCTGGCCTATTATACATCATTTCGTTGTATTGCAGCATACTACGTCAGAATACTGTCGTATTACACACAAATTAGGTCTTGCTGTTTAGTTCGTCAAAACTCAGTGTTTTGTGGCATATTACTCACAATTTGGGTGTACTGCAGCTTACTACACCAGAAATTGCAGTCTGGAAACACGAATTAGGTGCATTCTAGCTTACTACGACAGAACTCGGTGTATTCTTGCATATTACTCACAAATTCATTGTTCTGAAGCTTACTACACTAGAAGTGAGTCTATTCTGGCCTATTATACATCATTTCCTTGTATTGCAGCATAATACGTCAGAATACTGTCGTATTACACACAAATTAGGTCTTGCTGTTTTGTACGTCAAAACGCCCTTTTTTGTTTAGGCATATTACTCACAATTTGGGTGTACTGCAGCTGACTACACCAGAACTTGCAGTCTGGACACACGAATTAGGTGTATTATAGCTTACTACGAGAGAACTCGGTGTATTCTGGCATATTACTTACAAATTGGGTGTACTGCAGCTTACTACACTTGAATTGAGTGTATTCTGGCCTGTTACACATGACAGTTGTTTTGCAGCTTAATAACTAAGAACACTGGCGAATTATACACAAATTAGGTCTCTTGCTGTTTAGTACGTCAAAACTCAGTATTCTATGGCATTTTACTCACAATTTGGGTGTACTGCAGCTTACTACACCAGAAATTGCAGTCTGGAAACACGAATTAGGTGCATTCTAGCTTAGTACGACAGAACTCGGTGTATTCTTGCATATTACTCACAAATTCATTGTTCTGAAGCTTACTACACTAGAAGTGTCTATTCTGGCCTATTATACATCATTTCGTTGTAATGCAGCATAATACGTCAGAATACTGTCGTATTACACACAAATTAGGTCTTGCTGTTTAGTACGTCAAAACTCAGTGTTTTGTGGCATATTACTCACAATTTGGGTGTACTGCAGCTTACTACACCAGAAATTGCAGTCTGGAAACACGAATTAGGTGTATTATAGCTTACTACGAGAGAACTCGGTGTATTCTGGCATATTACTTACAAATTGGGTGTACTGCAGCTTACTACACTTGAATTGAGTGTATTCTGGCCTGTTACACATGACTTAGTTGTTTTGCAGCTTAATAACTAAGAACACTGGCGAATTATACACAAATTAGGTCTCTTGCTGTTTAGTACGTCAAAACTCAGTATTCTATGGCATTTTACTCACAATTTGGGTGTACTGCAGCTTACTACACCAGAAATTGCAGTCTGGAAACACGAATTAGGTGCATTCTAGCTTACTACGACAGAACTCGGTGTATTCTTGCATATTACTCACAAATTCATTGTTCTGAAGCTTACTACACTAGAAGTGAGTCTATTCTGGCCTATTATACATCATTTCGTTGTAATGCAGCATAATACGTCAGAATACTGTCGTATTACACACAAATTAGGTCTTGCTGTTTAGTACGTCAAAACTCAGTGTTTTGTGGCATATTACTCACAATTTGGGTGTACTGCAGCTTATTACACCAGAAATTGCAGTCTGGAAACTCGAATTAGGTGCATTCTAGCTTACTACGACAGAACTCGGTGTATTCTTGCATATTACTCACAAATTCATTGTTCTGAAGCTTACTACACTAGAAGTGAGTCTATTCTGGCCTATTATACATCATTTCGTTGTAATGCAGCATAAGTCAGAATACTGTCGTATTACACACAAATTAGGTCTTGCTGTTTAGTTCGTCAAAACTCAGTGTTTTGTGGCATATTACTCACAATTTGGGTGTACTGCAGCTTACTACACCAGAAATTGCAGTCTGGAAACACGAATTAGGTGCATTCTAGCTTACTACGACAGAACTCGGTGTATTCTTGCATATTACTCACAAATTCATTGTTCTGAAGCTTACTACACTAGAAGTGAGTCTATTCTGGCCTATTATACATCATTTCGTTGTAATGCAGCATAATACGTCAGAATACTGTCGTATTACACACAAATTAGGTCTTTCTGTTTAGTACGTCAAAACTCAGTGTTTTGTGGCATATTACTCACAATTTGGGTGTACTGCAGCTTACTACACCAGAAATTGCAGTCTGAAACACGAATTAGGTGCATTCTAGCTTAGTACGACAGAACTCGGTGTATTCTTGCATATTACTCACAAATTCATTGTTCTGAAGCTTACTACACAAGAAGTGAGTCTATTCTGGCCTATTATACATCATTTCGTTGTATTGCAGCATACTACGTCAGAATACTGTCGTATTACACACAAATTAGGTCTTGCTGTTTTGTACGTCAAAACGCTGTTTTTTTAGGCATATTACTCACAATTTGGGTGTACTGCAGCTTACTACACCAGAAATTGCAGTCTGGACACACGAATTAGGTGTATTATAGCTTACTACGAGAGAACTCGGTGTATTCTGGCATATTACTTACAAATTGGGTGTACTGCAGCTTACTACACTTGAATTGAGTGTATTCTGGCCTGTTACACATGACTTAGTTGTTTTGCAGCTTAATAACTAAGAACACTGGCGAATTATACACAAATTAGGTCTCTTGCTGTTTAGTACGTCAAAACTCAGTATTCTATGGCATTTTACTCACAATTTGGGTGCACTGCAGCTTACTACACCAGAAATTGCAGTCTGAAAACACGAATTAGGTGCATTCTAGCTTACTACGACAGAACTCGGTGTATTCTTGCATATTACTCACAAATTCATTGTTCTGAAGCTTACTACACTAGAAGTGAGTCTATTCTGGCCTATTATACATCATTTCGTTGTAATGCAGCATAATACGTCAGAATACTGTCGTATTACACACAAATTAGGTCTTGCTGTTTAGTACGTCAAAACTCAGTGTTTTGTGGCATATTACTCACAATTTGGGTGTACTGCAGCTTACTACACCAGAAATTGCAGTCTGGAAACACGAATTAGGTGCATTCTAGCTTAGTACGACAGAACTCGGTGTATTCTTGCATATTACTCACAAATTCATTGTTCTGAAGCTTACTACACAAGAAGTGAGTCTATTCTGGCCTATTATACATCATTTCGTTGTATTGCAGCATACTACGTCAGAATACTGTCGTATTACACACAAATTAGGTCTTGCTGTTTAGTTCGTCAAAACTCAGTGTTTTGTGGCATATTACTCACAATTTGGGTGTACTGCAGCTTACTACACCAGAAATTGCAGTCTGGAAACACGAATTAGGTGCATTCTAGCTTACTACGACAGAACTCGGTGTATTCTTGCATATTACTCACAAATTCATTGTTCTGAAGCTTACTACACTAGAAGTGAGTCTATTCTGGCCTATTATACATCATTTCCTTGTATTGCAGCATAATACGTCAGAATACTGTCGTATTACACACAAATTAGGTCTTGCTGTTTTGTACGTCAAAACGCCCTTTTTTGTTTAGGCATATTACTCACAATTTGGGTGTACTGCAGCTTACTACACCAGAACTTGCAGTCTGGACACACGAATTAGGTGTATTATAGCTTACTACGAGAGAACTCGGTGTATTCTGGCATATTACTTACAAATTGGGTGTACTGCAGCTTACTACACTTGAATTGAGTGTATTCTGGCCTGTTACACATGACAGTTGTTTTGCAGCTTAATAACTAAGAACACTGGCGAATTATACACAAATTAGGTCTCTTGCTGTTTAGTACGTCAAAACTCAGTATTCTATGGCATTTTACTCACAATTTGGGTGTACTGCAGCTTACTACACCAGAAATTGCAGTCTGGAAACACGAATTAGGTGCATTCTAGCTTAGTACGACAGAACTCGGTGTATTCTTGCATATTACTCACAAATTCATTGTTCTGAAGCTTACTACACTAGAAGTGTCTATTCTGGCCTATTATACATCATTTCGTTGTAATGCAGCATAATACGTCAGAATACTGTCGTATTACACACAAATTAGGTCTTGCTGTTTAGTACGTCAAAACTCAGTGTTTTGTGGCATATTACTCACAATTTGGGTGTACTGCAGCTTACTACACCAGAAATTGCAGTCTGAAACACGAATTAGGTGCATTCTAGCTTAGTACGACAGAACTCGGTGTATTCTTGCATATTACTCACAAATTCATTGTTCTGAAGCTTACTACACAAGAAGTGAGTCTATTCTGGCCTATTATACATCATTTCGTTGTATTGCAGCATACTACGTCAGAATACTGTCGTATTACACACAAATTAGGTCTTGCTGTTTTGTACGTCAAAACGCTGTTTTTTTAGGCATATTACTCACAATTTGGGTGTACTGCAGCTTACTACACCAGAAATTGCAGTCTGGACACACGAATTAGGTGTATTATAGCTTACTACGAGAGAACTCGGTGTATTCTGGCATATTACTTACAAATTGGGTGTACTGCAGCTTACTACACTTGAATTGAGTGTATTCTGGCCTGTTACACATGACTTAGTTGTTTTGCAGCTTAATAACTAAGAACACTGGCGAATTATACACAAATTAGGTCTCTTGCTGTTTAGTACGTCAAAACTCAGTATTCTATGGCATTTTACTCACAATTTGGGTGCACTGCAGCTTACTACACCAGAAATTGCAGTCTGAAAACACGAATTAGGTGCATTCTAGCTTACTACGACAGAACTCGGTGTATTCTTGCATATTACTCACAAATTCATTGTTCTGAAGCTTACTACACTAGAAGTGAGTCTATTCTGGCCTATTATACATCATTTCGTTGTAATGCAGCATAATACGTCAGAATACTGTCGTATTACACACAAATTAGGTCTTGCTGTTTAGTACGTCAAAACTCAGTGTTTTGTGGCATATTACTCACAATTTGGGTGTACTGCAGCTTACTACACCAGAAATTGCAGTCTGGAAACACGAATTAGGTGCATTCTAGCTTAGTACGACAGAACTCGGTGTATTCTTGCATATTACTCACAAATTCATTGTTCTGAAGCTTACTACACAAGAAGTGAGTCTATTCTGGCCTATTATACATCATTTCGTTGTATTGCAGCATACTACGTCAGAATACTGTCGTATTACACACAAATTAGGTCTTGCTGTTTAGTTCGTCAAAACTCAGTGTTTTGTGGCATATTACTCACAATTTGGGTGTACTGCAGCTTACTACACCAGAAATTGCAGTCTGGAAACACGAATTAGGTGCATTCTAGCTTACTACGACAGAACTCGGTGTATTCTTGCATATTACTCACAAATTCATTGTTCTGAAGCTTACTACACTAGAAGTGAGTCTATTCTGGCCTATTATACATCATTTCCTTGTATTGCAGCATAATACGTCAGAATACTGTCGTATTACACACAAATTAGGTCTTGCTGTTTTGTACGTCAAAACGCCCTTTTTTGTTTAGGCATATTACTCACAATTTGGGTGTACTGCAGCTTACTACACCAGAACTTGCAGTCTGGACACACGAATTAGGTGTATTATAGCTTACTACGAGAGAACTCGGTGTATTCTGGCATATTACTTACAAATTGGGTGTACTGCAGCTTACTACACTTGAATTGAGTGTATTCTGGCCTGTTACACATGACAGTTGTTTTGCAGCTTAATAACTAAGAACACTGGCGAATTATACACAAATTAGGTCTCTTGCTGTTTAGTACGTCAAAACTCAGTATTCTATGGCATTTTACTCACAATTTGGGTGTACTGCAGCTTACTACACCAGAAATTGCAGTCTGGAAACACGAATTAGGTGCATTCTAGCTTAGTACGACAGAACTCGGTGTATTCTTGCATATTACTCACAAATTCATTGTTCTGAAGCTTACTACACTAGAAGTGTCTATTCTGGCCTATTATACATCATTTCGTTGTAATGCAGCATAATACGTCAGAATACTGTCGTATTACACACAAATTAGGTCTTGCTGTTTAGTACGTCAAAACTCAGTGTTTTGTGGCATATTACTCACAATTTGGGTGTACTGCAGCTTACTACACCAGAAATTGCAGTCTGGAAACACGAATTAGGTGTATTATAGCTTACTACGAGAGAACTCGGTGTATTCTGGCATATTACTTACAAATTGGGTGTACTGCAGCTTACTACACTTGAATTGAGTGTATTCTGGCCTGTTACACATGACTTAGTTGTTTTGCAGCTTAATAACTAAGAACACTGGCGAATTATACACAAATTAGGTCTCTTGCTGTTTAGTACGTCAAAACTCAGTATTCTATGGCATTTTACTCACAATTTGGGTGTACTGCAGCTTACTACACCAGAAATTGCAGTCTGGAAACACGAATTAGGTGCATTCTAGCTTACTACGACAGAACTCGGTGTATTCTTGCATATTACTCACAAATTCATTGTTCTGAAGCTTACTACACTAGAAGTGAGTCTATTCTGGCCTATTATACATCATTTCGTTGTAATGCAGCATAATACGTCAGAATACTGTCGTATTACACACAAATTAGGTCTTGCTGTTTAGTACGTCAAAACTCAGTGTTTTGTGGCATATTACTCACAATTTGGGTGTACTGCAGCTTATTACACCAGAAATTGCAGTCTGGAAACTCGAATTAGGTGCATTCTAGCTTACTACGACAGAACTCGGTGTATTCTTGCATATTACTCACAAATTCATTGTTCTGAAGCTTACTACACTAGAAGTGAGTCTATTCTGGCCTATTATACATCATTTCGTTGTAATGCAGCATAATACGTCAGAATACTGTCGTATTACACACAAATTAGGTCTTGCTGTTTAGTTCGTCAAAACTCAGTGTTTTGTGGCATATTACTCACAATTTGGGTGTACTGCAGCTTACTACACCAGAAATTGCAGTCTGGAAACACGAATTAGGTGCATTCTAGCTTACTACGACAGAACTCGGTGTATTCTTGCATATTACTCACAAATTCATTGTTCTGAAGCTTACTACACTAGAAGTGAGTCTATTCTGGCCTATTATACATCATTTCGTTGTATTGCAGCATAATACGTCAGAATACTGTCGTATTACACACAAATTAGGTCTTGCTGTTTTGTACGTCAAAACGCTGTTTTTTTAGGCATATTACTCACAATTTGGGTGTACTGCAGCTTACTACACCAGAAATTGCAGTCTGGACACACGAATTAGGTGTATTATAGCTTACTACGAGAGAACTCGGTGTATTCTGGCATATTACTTACAAATTGGGTGTACTGCAGCTTACTACACTTGAATTGAGTGTATTCTGGCCTGTTACACATGACAGTTGTTTTGCAGCTTAATAACTAAGAACACTGGCGAATTATACACAAATTAGGTCTCTTGCTGTTTAGTACGTCAAAACTCAGTATTCTATGGCATTTTACTCACAATTTGGGTGTACTGCAGCTTACTACACCAGAAATTGCAGTCTGAAAACACGAATTAGGTGCATTCTAGCTTTCTACGACAGAACTCGGTGTATTCTTGCATATTACTCACAAATTCATTGTTCTGAAGCTTACTACACTAGAAGTGAGTCTATTCTGGCCTATTATACATCATTTCGTTGTAATGCAGCATAATACGTCAGAATACTGTCGTATTACACACAAATTAGGTCTTGCTGTTTAGTACGTCAAAACTCAGTGTTTTGTGGCATATTACTCACAATTTGGGTGTACTGCAGCTTACTACACCAGAAATTGCAGTCTGGAAACTCGAATTAGGTGCATTCTAGCTTAGTACGACAGAACTCGGTGTATTCTTGCATATTACTCACAAATTCATTGTTCTGAAGCTTACTACACAAGAAGTGAGTCTATTCTGGCCTATTATACATCATTTCGTTGTATTGCAGCATACTACGTCAGAATACTGTCGTATTACACACAAATTAGGTCTTGCTGTTTAGTTCATCAAAACTCAGTGTTTTGTGGCATATTACTCACAATTTGGGTGTACTGCAGCTTACTACACCAGAAATTTCAGTCTGGACACACGAATTAGGTGTATTATAGCTTACTACGAGAGAACTCGGTGTATTCTTGCATATTACTCACAAATTGGGTGTACTGCAGCTAACTACACTAGAAGTGAGTCTATTCTGGCCTATTATACATCATTTCGTTGTATTGCAGCATAATACGTCAGAATACTGTCGTATTACACACAAATTAGGTCTTGCTGTTTTGTACGTCAAAACGCTGTTTTTTTAGGCATATTACTCACAATTTGGGTGTACTGCAGCTTACTACACCAGAAATTGCAGTCTGGACACACGAATTAGGTGCATTCTAGCTTACTACGACAGAACTCGGTGTATTCTTGCATATTACTCACAAATTCATTGTTCTGAAGCTTACTACACAAGAAGTGAGTCTATTCTGGCCTATTATACATCATTTCGTTGTATTTCAGCATACTACGTCAGAATACTGTCGTATTACACACAAATTAGGTCTTGCTGTTTAGTTCGTCAAAACTCAGTGTTTTGTGGCATATTACTCACAATTTGGGTGTACTGCAGCTTACTACACCAGAAATTGCAGTCTGGAAACACGAATTAGGTGCATTCTAGCTTACTACGACAGAACTCGGTGTATTCTTGCATATTACTCACAAATTCATTGTTCTGAAGCTTACTACACTAGAAGTGAGTCTATTCTGGCCTATTATACATCATTTCGTTGTATTGCAGCATAATACGTCAGAATACTGTCGTATTACACACAAATTAGGTCTTGCTGTTTTGTACGTCAAAACGCTGTTTTTTTAGGCATATTACTCACAATTTGGGTGTACTGCAGCTTACTACACCAGAAATTGCAGTCTGGACACACGAATTAGGTGTATTATAGCTTACTACGAGAGAACTCGGTGTATTCTCACATATTACTTACAAATTGGGTGTACTGCAGCTTACTACACTTGAATTGAGTGTATTCTGGCCTGTTACACATCTTAGTTGTTTTGCAGCTTAATAACTAAGAACACTGGCGAATTATACACAAATTAGGTCTCTTGCTGTTTAGTACGTCAAAACTCAGTATTCTATGGCATTTTACTCACAATTTGGGTGTACTGCAGCTTACTACACCAGAAATTGCAGTCTGAAAACACGAATTAGGTGCATTCTAGCTTACTACGACAGAACTCGGTGTATTCTTGCATATTACTCACAAATTCATTGTTCTGAAGCTTACTACACTAGAAGTGAGTCTATTCTGGCCTATTATACATCATTTCGTTGTAATGCAGCATAATACGTCAGAATACTGTCGTATTACACACAAATTAGGTCTTGCTGTTTAGTACGTCAAAACTCAGTGTTTTGTGGCATATTACTCACAATTTGGGTGTACTGCAGCTTACTACACCAGAAATTGCAGTCTGGAAACTCGAATTAGGTGCATTCTAGCTTAGTACGACAGAACTCGGTGTATTCTTGCATATTACTCACAAATTCATTGTTCTGAAGCTTACTACACAAGAAGTGAGTCTATTCTGGCCTATTATACATCATTTCGTTGTATTGCAGCATACTACGTCAGAATACTGTCGTATTACACACAAATTAGGTCTTGCTGTTTAGTTCATCAAAACTCAGTGTTTTGTGGCATATTACTCACAATTTGGGTGTACTGCAGCTTACTACACCAGAAATTTCAGTCTGGACACACGAATTAGGTGTATTATAGCTTACTACGAGAGAACTCGGTGTATTCTGGCATATTACTTACAAATTGGGTGTACTGCAGCTTACTACACTTGAATTGAGTGTATTCTGGCCTGTTACACATGACTTAGTTGTTTTGCAGCTTAATAACTAAGAACACTGGCGAATTATACACAAATTAGGTCTCTTGCTGTTTAGTACGTCAAAACTCAGTATTCTATGGCATTTTACTCACAATTTGGGTGTACTGCAGCTTACTACACCAGAAATTGCAGTCTGGAAACACGAATTAGGTGCATTCTAGCTTACTACGACAGAACTCGGTGTATTCTTGCATATTACTCACAAATTCATTGTTCTGAAGCTTACTACACTAGAAGTGAGTCTATTCTGGCCTATTATACATCATTTCGTTGTAATGCAGCATAATACGTCAGAATACTGTCGTATTACACACAAATTAGGTCTTGCTGTTTAGTACGTCAAAACTCAGTGTTTTGTGGCATATTACTCACAATTTGGGTGTACTGCAGCTTATTACACCAGAAATTGCAGTCTGGAAACTCGAATTAGGTGCATTCTAGCTTACTACGACAGAACTCGGTGTATTCTTGCATATTACTCACAAATTGGGTGTACTGCAGCTAACTACACTAGAAGTGAGTCTATTCTGGCCTATTATACATCATTTCGTTGTATTGCAGCATAATACGTCAGAATACTGTCGTATTACACACAAATTAGGTCTTGCTGTTTTGTACGTCAAAACGCTGTTTTTTTAGGCATATTACTCACAATTTGGGTGTACTGCAGCTTACTACACCAGAAATTGCAGTCTGGACACACGAATTAGGTGCATTCTAGCTTACTACGACAGAACTCGGTGTATTCTTGCATATTACTCACAAATTCATTGTTCTGAAGCTTACTACACTAGAAGTGAGTCTATTCTGGCCTATTATACATCATTTCGTTGTAATGCAGCATAATACGTCAGAATACTGTCGTATTACACACAAATTAGGTCTTGTTGTTTAGTACGTCAAAACTCAGTGTTTTGTGGCATATTACTCACAATTTGGGTGTACTGCAGCTTACTACACCAGAAATTGCAGTCTGGACACACGAATTAGGTGCATTCTAGCTTACTACGACAGAACTCGGTGTATTCTTGCATATTACTCACAAATTCATTGTTCTGAAGCTTACTACACAAGAAGTGAGTCTATTCTGGCCTATTATACATCATTTCGTTGTAATGCAGCATAATACGTCAGAATACTGTCGTATTACACACAATTTAGGTCTTGCTGTTTAGTTCGTCAAAACTCAGTGTTTTGTGGCATATTACTCACAATTTGGGTGTACTGCAGCTTACTACACCAGAAATTGCAGTCTGGAAACACGAATTAGGTGCATTCTAGCTTACTACGACAGAACTCGGTGTATTCTTGCATATTACTCACAAATTGGGTGTACTGCAGCTAACTACACTAGAAGTGAGTATATTCTGGCCTATTATACATCATTTCGTTGTAATGCAGCATAATACGTCAGAATACTGTCGTATTACACACAAATTAGGTCTTGCTGTTTAGTACGTCAAAACTCAGTGTTTTGTGGCATATTACTCACAATTTGGGTGTACTGCAGCTTACTACACCAGAAATTACAGTCTGGACACACGAATTAGGTGCATTCTAGCTTACTACGACAGAACTCGGTGTATTCTTGCATATTACTCACAAATTCATTGTTCTGAAGCTTACTACACTAGAAGTGAGTCTATTCTGGCCTATTATACATCATTTCGTTGTAATGCAGCATAATACGTCAGAATACTGTCGTATTACTCACAAATTAGGTCTTGTTGTTTAGTACGTCAAAACTCAGTGTTTTGTGGCATATTACTCACACTTTGGGTGTACTGCAGCTTACTACACCAGAAATTGCAGTCTGGAAACACGAATTAGGTGCATTCTAGCTTAGTACGACAGAACTCGGTGTATTCTTGCATATTACTCACAAATTCATTGTTCTGAAGCTTACTACACAAGAAGTGAGTCTATTCTGGCCTATTATACATCATTTCGTTGTAATGCAGCATAATACGTCAGAATACTGTCGTATTACACACAATTTAGGTCTTGCTGTTTAGTTCGTCAAAACTCAGTGTTTTGTGGCATATTACTCACAATTTGGGTGTACTGCAGCTTACTACACCAGAAATTGCAGTCTGGAAACACGAATTAGGTGCATTCTAGCTTACTACGACAGAACTCGGTGTATTCTTGCATATTACTCACAAATTGGGTGTACTGCAGCTAACTACACTAGAAGTGAGTATATTCTGGCCTATTATACATCATTTCGTTGTAATGCAGCATAATACGTCAGAATACTATCGTATTACACACAAATTAGGTCTTGCTGTTTAGTACGTCAAAACTCAGTGTTTTGTGGCATATTACTCACAATTTGGGTGTACTGCAGCTTACTACACCAGAAATTGCAGTCTGGACACACGAATTAGGTGCATTCTAGCTTACTACGACAGAACTCGGTGTATTCTTGCATATTACTCACAAATTCATTGTTCTGAAGCTTACTACACTAGAAGTGAGTCTATTCTGGCCTATTATACATCATTTCGTTGTAATGCAGCATAATACGTCAGAATACTGTCGTATTACACACAAATTAGGTCTTGTTGTTTAGTACGTCAAAACTCAGTGTTTTGTGGCATATTACTCACAATTTGGGTGTACTGCAGCTTACTACACCAGAAATTGCAGTCTGGACATACGAATTAGGTGCATTCTAGCTTACTACGACAGAACTCGGTGTATTCTTGCATATTACTCACAAATTCATTGTTCTGAAGCTTACTACACAAGAAGTGAGTCTATTCTGGCCTATTATACATCATTTCGTTGTAATGCAGCATAATACGTCAGAATACTGTCGTATTACACACAAATTAGGTCTTGCTGTTTAGTTCGTCAAAACTCAGTGTTTTTTGGCATATTACTCACAATTTGGGTGTACTGCAGCTTACTACACCAGAAATTGCAGTCTGGACACACGAATTAGTTGTATTCTAGGTTACTACGAGAGAACTCGGTGTATTCTGGCATATTACTCACAAATTGGGTGTACTGCAGCTAACTACACTTGAATTGAGTGTATTCTGGCCTGTTACACATGACTTAGTTGTTTTGCAGCTTAATAACTAAGAACACAGGCGAATTATACACAAATTAGGTCTCTTGCTGTTTAGTACGTCAAAACTCAGTATTCTATGGTATTTTACTAACAAATTGGGTGTACTGCAGCTTACTACACCAGACATTGCAGTCTGGACACACGAAATTGGTGTATTCTAGCTTACTACGTTAGAACGGTGTATTCTGGCTTCTTACTCACAAATTCATTGTTCTGAAGCTTACTACACTAGAAGTGAGTCTATTCTGGCCTATTATACATCATTTCGTTGTAATGCAGCATAATACGTCAGAATAATGGCGTATTACACACAAATTAGGTCTTGCTGTTTAGTACGTCAAAACTCAGTGTTTTGTGGCATATTACTCACAATTTGGGTGTACTGCAGCTTACTACACCAGAAATTGCAGTCTGGACACACGAATTAGGTGTATTCTAGCTTACTACGACAGAACTCGGTGTATTCTTGCATATTACTCACAAATTCATTGTTCTGAAGCTTACTACACAAGAAGTGAGTCTATTCTGGCCTATTATACATCATTTCGTTGTAATGCAGCATAATACGTCAGAATACTGTCGTATTACACACAAATTAGGTCTTGCTGTTTAGTTCGTCAAAACTCAGTGTTTTGTGGCATATTACTCACAATTTGGGTGTACTGCAGCTTACTACACCAGAAATTGCAGTCTGGACACACGAATTAGGTGTATTCTAGGTTACTACGAGAGAACTCGGTGTATTCTGGCATATTACTCACAAATTGGGTGTACTGCAGCTAACTACACTTGAATTGAGTGTATTCTGGCCTGTTACACATGACTTAGTTGTTTTGCAGCTTAATAACTAAGAACACTGGCGAATTATACACAAATTAGGTCTCTTGCTGTTTAGTACGTCAAAACTCAGTATTCTATGGTATTTTACTAACAAATTGGGTGTACTGCAGCTTACTACACCAGACATTGCAGTCTGGACACACGAAATTGGTGTATTCTAGCTTACTACGTTAGAACGGTGTATTCTGGCTTATTACTCACAAATTCATTGTTCTGAAGCTTACTACACTAGAAGTGAGTCTATTCTGGCCTATTATACATCATTTCGTTGTAATGCAGCATAATACGTCAGAATACTGTCGTATTACACACAAATTAGGTCTTGCTGTTTAGTACGTCAAAACTCAGTGTTTTGTGGCATATTACTCACAATTTGGGTGTACTGCAGCTTATTACACCAGAAATTGCAGTCTGGAAACTCGAATTAGGTGCATTCTAGCTTACTACGACAGAACTCGGTGTATTCTTGCATATTACTCACAAATTGGGTGTACTGCAGCTAACTACACTAGAAGTGAGTCTATTCTGGCCTATTATACATCATTTCGTTGTATTGCAGCATAATACGTCAGAATACTGTCGTATTACACACAAATTAGGTCTTGCTGTTTTGTACGTCAAAACGCTGTTTTTTTAGGCATATTACTCACAATTTGGGTGTACTGCAGCTTACTACACCAGAAATTGCAGTCTGGACACACGAATTAGGTGTATTATAGCTTACTACGAGAGAACTCGGTGTATTCTGGCATATTACTTACAAATTGGGTGTACTGCAGCTTACTACACTTGAATTGAGTGTATTCTGGCCTGTTACACTTAGTTGTTTTGCAGCTTAATAACTAAGAACACAGGCGAATTATACACAAATTAGGTCTCTTGCTGTTTAGTACGTCAAAACTCAGTATTCTATGGCATTTTACTCACAATTTGGGTGTACTGCAGCTTACTACACCAGAAATTGCAGTCTGGAAACACGAATTAGGTGCATTCTAGCTTACTACGACAGAACTCGGTGTATTCTTGCATATTACTCACAAATTCATTGTTCTGAAGCTTACTACACTAGAAGTGAGTCTATTCTGGCCTATTATACATCATTTCGTTGTAATGCAGCATAATACGTCAGAATACTGTCGTATTACACACAAATTAGGTCTTGCTGTTTAGTACGTCAAAACTCAGTGTTTTGTGGCATATTACTCACAATTTGGGTGTACTGCAGCTTACTACACCAGAAATTGCAGTCTGGACACACGAATTAGGTGCATTCTAGCTTACTACGACAGAACTCGGTGTATTCTTGCATATTACTCACAAATTCATTGTTCTGAAGCTTACTACACAAGAAGTGAGTCTATTCTGGCCTATTATACATCATTTCGTTGTAATGCAGCATAATACGTCAGAATACTGTCGTATTACACACAATTTAGGTCTTGCTGTTTAGTTCGTCAAAACTCAGTGTTTTGTGGCATATTACTCACAATTTGGGTGTACTGCAGCTTACTACACCAGAAATTGCAGTCTGGAAACACGAATTAGGTGCATTCTAGCTTACTACGACAGAACTCGGTGTATTCTTGCATATTACTCACAAATTCATTGTTCTGAAGCTTACTACACAAGAAGTGAGTCTATTCTGGCCTATTATACATCGTTTCGTTGTAATGCAGCATAATACGTCAGAATACTGTCGTATTACACACAATTTAGGTCTTGCTGTTTAGTTCGTCAAAACTCAGTGTTTTGTGGCATATTACTCACAATTTGGGTGTACTGCAGCTTACTACACCAGAAATTGCAGTCTGGAAACACGAATTAGGTGCATTCTAGCTTATTACGACAGAACTCGGTGTATTCTTGCATATTACTCACAAATTCATTGTTCTGAAGCTTACTACACTAGAAGTGAGTCTATTCTGGCCTATTATACATCATTTCGTTGTAATGCAGCATAATACGTCAGAATACTGTCGTATTACACACAAATTAGGTCTTGTTGTTTAGTACGTCAAAACTTAGTGTTTTGTGGCATATTACTCACACTTTGGGTGTACTGCAGCTTACTACACCAGAAATTGCAGTCTGGAAACACGAATTAGGTGCATTCTAGCTTAGTACGACAGAACTCGGTGTATTCTTGCATATTACTCACAAATTCATTGTTCTGAAGCTTACTACACAAGAAGTGAGTCTATTCTGGCCTATTATACATCATTTCGTTGTATTGCAGCATACTACGTCAGAATACTGTCGTATTACACACAAATTAGGTCTTGCTGTTTAGTTCGTCAAAACTCAGTGTTTTGTGGCATATTACTCACAATTTGGGTGTACTGCAGCTTACTACACCAGAAATTGCAGTCTGGAAACACGAATTAGGTGCATTCTAGCTTACTACGACAGAACTCGGTGTATTCTTGCATATTACTCACAAATTCATTGTTCTGAAGCTTACTACACTAGAAGTGAGTCTATTCTGGCCTATTATACATCATTTCGTTGTATTGCAGCATAATACGTCACAATACTGTCGTATTACACACAAATTAGGTCTTGCTGTTTTGTACGTCAAAACGCTGTTTTTTTAGGCATATTACTCACAATTTGGGTGTACTGCAGCTTACTACACCAGAAATTGCAGTCTGGAAACACGAATTAGGTGCATTCTAGCTTACTACGACAGAACTCGGTGTATTCTTGCATATTACTCACAAATTCATTGTTCTGAAGCTTACTACACTAGAAGTGAGTCTATTCTGGCCTATTATACATCATTTCCTTGTATTGCAGCATAATACGTCAGAATACTGTCGTATTACACACAAATTAGGTCTTGCTGTTTTGTACGTCAAAACGCCCTTTTTTGTTTAGGCATATTACTCACAATTTGGGTGTACTGCAGCTTACTACACCAGAACTTGCAGTCTGGACACACGAATTAGGTGTATTATAGCTTACTACGAGAGAACTCGGTGTATTCTGGCATATTACTTACAAATTGGGTGTACTGCAGCTTACTACACTTGAATTGAGTGTATTCTGGCCTGTTACACATGACAGTTGTTTTGCAGCTTAATAACTAAGAACACTGGCGAATTATACACAAATTAGGTCTCTTGCTGTTTAGTACGTCAAAACTCAGTATTCTATGGCATTTTACTCACAATTTGGGTGTACTGCAGCTTACTACACCAGAAATTGCAGTCTGGAAACACGAATTAGGTGCATTCTAGCTTACTACGACAGAACTCGGTGTATTCTTGCATATTACTCACAAATTCATTGTTCTGAAGCTTACTACACTAGAAGTGTCTATTCTGGCCTATTATACATCATTTCGTTGTAATGCAGCATAATACGTCAGAATACTGTCGTATTACACACAAATTAGGTCTTGCTGTTTAGTACGTCAAAACTCAGTGTTTTGTGGCATATTACTCACAATTTGGGTGTACTGCAGCTTACTACACCAGAAATTGCAGTCTGGAAACACGAATTAGGTGTATTATAGCTTACTACGAGAGAACTCGGTGTATTCTGGCATATTACTTACAAATTGGGTGTACTGCAGCTTACTAACTTGAATTGAGTGTATTCTGGCCTGTTACACATGACTTAGTTGTTTTGCAGCTTAATAACTAAGAACACTGGCGAATTATACACAAATTAGGTCTCTTGCTGTTTAGTACGTCAAAACTCAGTATTCTATGGCATTTTACTCACAATTTGGGTGTACTGCAGCTTACTACACCAGAAATTGCAGTCTGGAAACACGAATTAGGTGCATTCTAGCTTACTACGACAGAACTCGGTGTATTCTTGCATATTACTCACAAATTCATTGTTCTGAAGCTTACTACACTAGAAGTGAGTCTATTCTGGCCTATTATACATCATTTCGTTGTAATGCAGCATAATACGTCAGAATACTGTCGTATTACACACAAATTAGGTCTTGCTGTTTAGTACGTCAAAACTCAGTGTTTTGTGGCATATTACTCACAATTTGGGTGTACTGCAGCTTATTAAACCAGAAATTGCAGTCTGGAAACTCGAATTAGGTGCATTCTAGCTTACTACGACAGAACTCGGTGTATTCTTGCATATTACTCACAAATTCATTGTTCTGAAGCTTACTACACTAGAAGTGAGTCTATTCTGGCCTATTATACATCATTTCGTTGTAATGCAGCATAATACGTCAGAATACTGTCGTATTACACACAAATTAGGTCTTGCTGTTTAGTACGTCAAAACTTAGTGTTTTGTGGCATATTACTCACACTTTGGGTGTACTGCAGCTTACTACACCAGAAATTGCAGTCTGGAAACACGAATTAGGTGCATTCTAGCTTAGTACGACAGAACTCGGTGTATTCTTGCATATTACTCACAAATTCATTGTTCTGAAGCTTACTACACAAGAAGTGAGTCTATTCTGGCCTATTATACATCATTTCGTTGTATTGCAGCATACTACGTCAGAATACTGTCGTATTACACACAAATTAGGTCTTGCTGTTTAGTTCGTCAAAACTCAGTGTTTTGTGGCATATTACTCACAATTTGGGTGTACTGCAGCTTACTACACCAGAAATTGCAGTCTGGAAACACGAATTAGGTGCATTCTAGCTTACTACGACAGAACTCGGTGTATTCTTGCATATTACTCACAAATTCATTGTTCTGAAGCTTACTACACTAGAAGTGAGTCTATTCTGGCCTATTATACATCATTTCGTTGTATTGCAGCATAATACGTCACAATACTGTCGTATTACACACAAATTAGGTCTTGCTGTTTTGTACGTCAAAACGCTGTTTTTTTAGGCATATTACTCACAATTTGGGTGTACTGCAGCTTACTACACCAGAAATTGCAGTCTGGAAACACGAATTAGGTGCATTCTAGCTTAGTACGACAGAACTCGGTGTATTCTTGCATATTACTCACAAATTCATTGTTCTGAAGCTTACTACACAAGAAGTGAGTCTATTCTGGCCTATTATACATCATTTCGTTGTATTGCAGCATACTACGTCAGAATACTGTCGTATTACACACAAATTAGGTCTTGCTGTTTAGTTCGTCAAAACTCAGTGTTTTGTGGCATATTACTCACAATTTGGGTGTACTGCAGCTTACTACACCAGAAATTGCAGTCTGGAAACACGAATTAGGTGCATTCTAGCTTACTACGACAGAACTCGGTGTATTCTTGCATATTACTCACAAATTCATTGTTCTGAAGCTTACTACACTAGAAGTGAGTCTATTCTGGCCTATTATACATCATTTCGTTGTATTGCAGCATAATACGTCACAATACTGTCGTATTACACACAAATTAGGTCTTGCTGTTTTGTACGTCAAAACGCTGTTTTTTTAGGCATATTACTCACAATTTGGGTGTACTGCAGCTTACTACACCAGAAATTGCAGTCTGGAAACACGAATTAGGTGCATTCTAGCTTACTACGACAGAACTCGGTGTATTCTTGCATATTACTCACAAATTCATTGTTCTGAAGCTTACTACACTAGAAGTGAGTCTATTCTGGCCTATTATACATCATTTCCTTGTATTGCAGCATAATACGTCAGAATACTGTCGTATTACACACAAATTAGGTCTTGCTGTTTTGTACGTCAAAACGCCCTTTTTTGTTTAGGCATATTACTCACAATTTGGGTGTACTGCAGCTTACTACACCAGAACTTGCAGTCTGGACACACGAATTAGGTGTATTATAGCTTACTACGAGAGAACTCGGTGTATTCTGGCATATTACTTACAAATTGGGTGTACTGCAGCTTACTAACTTGAATTGAGTGTATTCTGGCCTGTTACACATGACTTAGTTGTTTTGCAGCTTAATAACTAAGAACACTGGCGAATTATACACAAATTAGGTCTCTTGCTGTTTAGTACGTCAAAACTCAGTATTCTATGGCATTTTACTCACAATTTGGGTGTACTGCAGCTTACTACACCAGAAATTGCAGTCTGGAAACACGAATTAGGTGCATTCTAGCTTACTACGACAGAACTCGGTGTATTCTTGCATATTACTCACAAATTCATTGTTCTGAAGCTTACTACACTAGAAGTGAGTCTATTCTGGCCTATTATACATCATTTCGTTGTAATGCAGCATAATACGTCAGAATACTGTCGTATTACACACAAATTAGGTCTTGCTGTTTAGTACGTCAAAACTCAGTGTTTTGTGGCATATTACTCACAATTTGGGTGTACTGCAGCTTATTAAACCAGAAATTGCAGTCTGGAAACTCGAATTAGGTGCATTCTAGCTTACTACGACAGAACTCGGTGTATTCTTGCATATTACTCACAAATTCATTGTTCTGAAGCTTACTACACTAGAAGTGAGTCTATTCTGGCCTATTATACATCATTTCGTTGTAATGCAGCATAATACGTCAGAATACTGTCGTATTACACACAAATTAGGTCTTGCTGTTTAGTACGTCAAAACTTAGTGTTTTGTGGCATATTACTCACACTTTGGGTGTACTGCAGCTTACTACACCAGAAATTGCAGTCTGGAAACACGAATTAGGTGCATTCTAGCTTAGTACGACAGAACTCGGTGTATTCTTGCATATTACTCACAAATTCATTGTTCTGAAGCTTACTACACAAGAAGTGAGTCTATTCTGGCCTATTATACATCATTTCGTTGTATTGCAGCATACTACGTCAGAATACTGTCGTATTACACACAAATTAGGTCTTGCTGTTTAGTTCGTCAAAACTCAGTGTTTTGTGGCATATTACTCACAATTTGGGTGTACTGCAGCTTACTACACCAGAAATTGCAGTCTGGAAACACGAATTAGGTGCATTCTAGCTTACTACGACAGAACTCGGTGTATTCTTGCATATTACTCACAAATTCATTGTTCTGAAGCTTACTACACTAGAAGTGAGTCTATTCTGGCCTATTATACATCATTTCGTTGTATTGCAGCATAATACGTCACAATACTGTCGTATTACACACAAATTAGGTCTTGCTGTTTTGTACGTCAAAACGCTGTTTTTTTAGGCATATTACTCACAATTTGGGTGTACTGCAGCTTACTACACCAGAAATTGCAGTCTGGAAACACGAATTAGGTGCATTCTAGCTTAGTACGACAGAACTCGGTGTATTCTTGCATATTACTCACAAATTCATTGTTCTGAAGCTTACTACACAAGAAGTGAGTCTATTCTGGCCTATTATACATCATTTCGTTGTATTGCAGCATACTACGTCAGAATACTGTCGTATTACACACAAATTAGGTCTTGCTGTTTAGTTCGTCAAAACTCAGTGTTTTGTGGCATATTACTCACAATTTGGGTGTACTGCAGCTTACTACACCAGAAATTGCAGTCTGGAAACACGAATTAGGTGCATTCTAGCTTACTACGACAGAACTCGGTGTATTCTTGCATATTACTCACAAATTCATTGTTCTGAAGCTTACTACACTAGAAGTGAGTCTATTCTGGCCTATTATACATCATTTCGTTGTATTGCAGCATAATACGTCACAATACTGTCGTATTACACACAAATTAGGTCTTGCTGTTTTGTACGTCAAAACGCTGTTTTTTTAGGCATATTACTCACAATTTGGGTGTACTGCAGCTTACTACACCAGAAATTGCAGTCTGGAAACACGAATTAGGTGCATTCTAGCTTACTACGACAGAACTCGGTGTATTCTTGCATATTACTCACAAATTCATTGTTCTGAAGCTTACTACACTAGAAGTGAGTCTATTCTGGCCTATTATACATCATTTCCTTGTATTGCAGCATAATACGTCAGAATACTGTCGTATTACACACAAATTAGGTCTTGCTGTTTTGTACGTCAAAACGCCCTTTTTTGTTTAGGCATATTACTCACAATTTGGGTGTACTGCAGCTTACTACACCAGAACTTGCAGTCTGGACACACGAATTAGGTGTATTATAGCTTACTACGAGAGAACTCGGTGTATTCTGGCATATTACTTACAAATTGGGTGTACTGCAGCTTACTACACTTGAATTGAGTGTATTCTGGCCTGTTACACATGACAGTTGTTTTGCAGCTTAATAACTAAGAACACTGGCGAATTATACACAAATTAGGTCTCTTGCTGTTTAGTACGTCAAAACTCAGTATTCTATGGCATTTTACTCACAATTTGGGTGTACTGCAGCTTACTACACCAGAAATTGCAGTCTGGAAACACGAATTAGGTGCATTCTAGCTTACTACGACAGAACTCGGTGTATTCTTGCATATTACTCACAAATTCATTGTTCTGAAGCTTACTACACTAGAAGTGTCTATTCTGGCCTATTATACATCATTTCGTTGTAATGCAGCATAATACGTCAGAATACTGTCGTATTACACACAAATTAGGTCTTGCTGTTTAGTACGTCAAAACTCAGTGTTTTGTGGCATATTACTCACAATTTGGGTGTACTGCAGCTTACTACACCAGAAATTGCAGTCTGGAAACACGAATTAGGTGTATTATAGCTTACTACGAGAGAACTCGGTGTATTCTGGCATATTACTTACAAATTGGGTGTACTGCAGCTTACTACACTTGAATTGAGTGTATTCTGGCCTGTTACACATGACTTAGTTGTTTTGCAGCTTAATAACTAAGAACACTGGCGAATTATACACAAATTAGGTCTCTTGCTGTTTAGTACGTCAAAACTCAGTATTCTATGGCATTTTACTCACAATTTGGGTGTACTGCAGCTTACTACACCAGAAATTGCAGTCTGGAAACACGAATTAGGTGCATTCTAGCTTACTACGACAGAACTCGGTGTATTCTTGCATATTACTCACAAATTCATTGTTCTGAAGCTTACTACACTAGAAGTGAGTCTATTCTGGCCTATTATACATCATTTCGTTGTAATGCAGCATAATACGTCAGAATACTGTCGTATTACACACAAATTAGGTCTTGCTGTTTAGTACGTCAAAACTCAGTGTTTTGTGGCATATTACTCACAATTTGGGTGTACTGCAGCTTATTAAACCAGAAATTGCAGTCTGGAAACTCGAATTAGGTGCATTCTAGCTTACTACGACAGAACTCGGTGTATTCTTGCATATTACTCACAAATTCATTGTTCTGAAGCTTACTACACTAGAAGTGAGTCTATTCTGGCCTATTATACATCATTTCGTTGTAATGCAGCATAATACGTCAGAATACTGTCGTATTACACACAAATTAGGTCTTGCTGTTTAGTACGTCAAAACTCAGTGTTTTGTGGCATATTACTCACAATTTGGGTGTACTGCAGCTTACTACACCAGAAATTGCAGTCTGGACACACGAATTAGGTGCATTCTAGCTTACTACGACAGAACTCGGTGTATTCTTGCATATTACTCACAAATTCATTGTTCTGAAGCTTACTACACAAGAAGTGAGTCTATTCTGGCCTATTATACATCATTTCGTTGTAATGCAGCATAATACGTCAGAATACTGTCGTATTACACACAATTTAGGTCTTGCTGTTTAGTTCGTCAAAACTCAGTGTTTTGTGGCATATTACTCACAATTTGGGTGTACTGCAGCTTACTACACCAGAAATTGCAGTCTGGAAACACGAATTAGGTGCATTCTAGCTTACTACGACAGAACTCGGTGTATTCTTGCATATTACTCACAAATTGGGTGTACTGCAGCTAACTACACTAGAAGTGAGTATATTCTGGCCTATTATACATCATTTCGTTGTAATGCAGCATAATACGTCAGAATACTGTCGTATTACACACAAATTAGGTCTTGCTGTTTAGTACGTCAAAACTCAGTGTTTTGTGGCATATTACTCACAATTTGGGTGTACTGCAGCTTACTACACCAGAAATTGCAGTCTGGACACACGAATTAGGTGCATTCTAGCTTACTACGACAGAACTCGGTGTATTCTTGCATATTACTCACAAATTCATTGTTCTGAAGCTTACTACACTAGAAGTGAGTCTATTCTGGCCTATTATACATCATTTCGTTGTATTGCAGCATAATACGTCAGAATACTGTCGTATTACACACAAATTAGGTCTTGCTGTTTTGTACGTCAAAACGCTGTTTTTTTAGGCATATTACTCACAATTTGGGTGTACTGCAGCTTACTACACCAGAACTTGCAGTCTGGACACACGAATTAGGTGTATTATAGCTTACTACGAGAGAACTCGGTGTATTCTGGCATATTACTTACAAATTGGGTGTACTGCAGCTTACTACACTTGAATTGAGTGTATTCTGGCCTGTTACACATGACAGTTGTTTTGCAGCTTAATAACTAAGAACACTGGCGAATTATACACAAATTAGGTCTCTTGCTGTTTAGTACGTCAAAACTCAGTATTCTATGGCATTTTACTCACAATTTGGGTGTACTGCAGCTTACTACACCAGAAATTGCAGTCTGGAAACACGAATTAGGTGCATTCTAGCTTACTACGACAGAACTCGGTGTATTCTTGCATATTACTCACAAATTCATTGTTCTGAAGCTTACTACACTAGAAGTGAGTCTATTCTGGCCTATTATACATCATTTCGTTGTAATGCAGCATAATACGTCAGAATACTGTCGTATTACACACAAATTAGGTCTTGCTGTTTAGTACGTCAAAACTCAGTGTTTTGTGGCATATTACTCACAATTTGGGTGTACTGCAGCTTATTAAACCAGAAATTGCAGTCTGGAAACTCGAATTAGGTGCATTCTAGCTTACTACGACAGAACTCGGTGTATTCTTGCATATTACTCACAAATTCATTGTTCTGAAGCTTACTACACTAGAAGTGAGTCTATTCTGGCCTATTATACATCATTTCGTTGTAATGCAGCATAATACGTCAGAATACTGTCGTATTACACACAAATTAGGTCTTGCTGTTTAGTACGTCAAAACTCAGTGTTTTGTGGCATATTACTCACAATTTGGGTGTACTGCAGCTTACTACACCAGAAATTGCAGTCTGGACACACGAATTAGGTGCATTCTAGCTTACTACGACAGAACTCGGTGTATTCTTGCATATTACTCACAAATTCATTGTTCTGAAGCTTACTACACAAGAAGTGAGTCTATTCTGGCCTATTATACATCATTTCGTTGTAATGCAGCATAATACGTCAGAATACTGTCGTATTACACACAATTTAGGTCTTGCTGTTTAGTTCGTCAAAACTCAGTGTTTTGTGGCATATTACTCACAATTTGGGTGTACTGCAGCTTACTACACCAGAAATTGCAGTCTGGAAACACGAATTAGGTGCATTCTAGCTTACTACGACAGAACTCGGTGTATTCTTGCATATTACTCACAAATTGGGTGTACTGCAGCTGACTACACTAGAAGTGAGTATATTCTGGCCTATTATACATCATTTCGTTGTAATGCAGCATAATACGTCAGAATACTGTCGTATTACACACAAATTAGGTCTTGCTGTTTAGTACGTCAAAACTCAGTGTTTTGTGGCATTTTACTCACAATTTGGGTGTACTGCAGCTTATTAAACCAGAAATTGCAGTCTGGAAACTCGAATTAGGTGCATTCTAGCTTACTACGACAGAACTCGGTGTATTCTTGCATATTACTCACAAATTCATTGTTCTGAAGCTTACTACACTAGAAGTGAGTCTATTCTGGCCTATTATACATCATTTCGTTGTAATGCAGCATAATACGTCAGAATACTGTCGTATTACACACAAATTAGGTCTTGCTGTTTAGTACGTCAAAACTCAGTGTTTTGTGGCATATTACTCACAATTTGCGTGTACTGCAGCTTACTACACCAGAAATTGCAGTCTGGACACACGAATTAGGTGCATTCTAGCTTACTACGACAGAACTCGGTGTATTCTTGCATATTACTCACAAATTCATTGTTCTGAAGCTTACTACACAAGAAGTGAGTCTATTCTGGCCTATTATACATCATTTCGTTGTAATGCAGCATAATACGTCAGAATACTGTCGTATTACACACAATTTAGGTCTTGCTGTTTAGTTCGTCAAAACTCAGTGTTTTGTGGCATATTACTCACAATTTGGGTGTACTGCAGCTTACTACACCAGAAATTGCAGTCTGGAAACACGAATTAGGTGCATTCTAGCTTACTACGACAGAACTCGGTGTATTCTTGCATATTACTCACAAATTGGGTGTACTGCAGCTAACTACACTAGAAGTGAGTATATTCTGGCCTATTATACATCATTTCGTTGTAATGCAGCATAATACGTCAGAATACTGTCGTATTACACACAAATTAGGTCTTGCTGTTTAGTACGTCAAAACTCAGTGTTTTGTGGCATATTACTCACAATTTGGGTGTACTGCAGCTTACTACACCAGAAATTGCAGTCTGGACACACGAATTAGGTGCATTCTAGCTTACTACGACAGAACTCGGTGTATTCTTGCATATTACTCACAAATTCATTGTTCTGAAGCTTACTACACTAGAAGTGAGTCTATTCTGGCCTATTATACATCATTTCGTTGTAATACAGCATAATACGTCAGAATACTGTCGTATTACACACAAATTAGGTCTTGTTGTTTAGTACGTCAAAACTCAGTGTTTTGTGGCATATTACTCACACTTTGGGTGTACTGCAGCTTACTACACCAGAAATTGCAGTCTGGAAACACGAATTAGGTGCATTCTAGCTTAGTACGACAGAACTCGGTGTATTCTTGCATATTACTCACAAATTCATTGTTCTGAAGCTTACTACACAAGAAGTGAGTCTATTCTGGCCTATTATACATCATTTCGTTGTATTGCAGCATACTACGTCAGAATACTGTCGTATTACACACAAATTAGGTCTTGCTGTTTAGTTCGTCAAAACTCAGTGTTTTGTGGCATATTACTCACAATTTGGGTGTACTGCAGCTTACTACACCAGAAATTGCAGTCTGGAAACACGAATTAGGTGCATTCTAGCTTACTACGACAGAACTCGGTGTATTCTTGCATATTAATCACAAATTCATTGTTCTGAAGCTTACTACACTAGAAGTGAGTCTATTCTGGCCTATTATACATCATTTCGTTGTATTGCAGCATAATACGTCAGAATACTGTCGTATTACACACAAATTAGGTCTTGCTGTTTTGTACGTCAAAACGCTGTTTTTTTAGGCATATTACTCACAATTTGGGTGTACTGCAGCTTACTACACCAGAAATTGCAGTCTGGACACACGAATTAGGTGTATTATAGCTTACTACGAGAGAACTCGGTGTATTCTGGCATATTACTTACAAATTGGGTGTACTGCAGCTTACTACACTTGAATTGAGTGTATTCTGGCCTGTTACACATGACTTAGTTGTTTTGCAGCTTAATAACTAAGAACACAGGCGAATTATACACAAATTAGGTCTCTTGCTGTTTAGTACGTCAAAACTCAGTATTCTATGGCATTTTACTCACAATTTGGGTGTACTGCAGCTTACTACACCAGAAATTGCAGTCTGGAAACACGAATTAGGTGCATTCTAGCTTACTACGACAGAACTCGGTGTATTCTTGCATATTACTCACAAATTCATTGTTCTGAAGCTTACTACACTAGAAGTGAGTCTATTCTGGCCTATTATACATCATTTCGTTGTAATGCAGCATAATACGTCAGAATACTGTCGTATTACACACAAATTAGGTCTTGCTGTTTAGTACGTCAAAACTCAGTGTTTTGTGGCATATTACTCACAATTTGGGTGTACTGCAGCTTACTACACCAGAAATTGCAGTCTGGACACACGAATTAGGTGCATTCTAGCTTACTACGACAGAACTCGGTGTATTCTTGCATATTACTCACAAATTCATTGTTCTGAAGCTTACTACACAAGAAGTGAGTCTATTCTGGCCTATTATACATCATTTCGTTGTAATGCAGCATAATACGTCAGAATACTGTCGTATTACACACAATTTAGGTCTTGCTGTTTAGTTCGTCAAAACTCAGTGTTTTGTGGCATATTACTCACAATTTGGGTGTACTGCAGCTTACTACACCAGAAATTGCAGTCTGGAAACACGAATTAGGTGCATTCTAGCTTACTACGACAGAACTCGGTGTATTCTTGCATATTACTCACAAATTCATTGTTCTGAAGCTTACTACACAAGAAGTGAGTCTATTCTGGCCTATTATACATCATTTCGTTGTAATGCAGCATAATACGTCAGAATACTGTCGTATTACACACAATTTAGGTCTTGCTGTTTAGTTCGTCAAAACTCAGTGTTTTGTGGCATATTACTCACAATTTGGGTGTACTGCAGCTTACTACACCAGAAATTGCAGTCTGGAAACACGAATTAGGTGCATTCTAGCTTATTACGACAGAACTCGGTGTATTCTTGCATATTACTCACAAATTCATTGTTCTGAAGCTTACTACACTAGAAGTGAGTCTATTCTGGCCTATTATACATCATTTCGTTGTAATGCAGCATAATACGTCAGAATACTGTCGTATTACACACAAATTAGGTCTTGTTGTTTAGTACGTCAAAACTTAGTGTTTTGTGGCATATTACTCACACTTTGGGTGTACTGCAGCTTACTACACCAGAAATTGCAGTCTGGAAACACGAATTAGGTGCATTCTAGCTTAGTACGACAGAACTCGGTGTATTCTTGCATATTACTCACAAATTCATTGTTCTGAAGCTTACTACACAAGAAGTGAGTCTATTCTGGCCTATTATACATCATTTCGTTGTATTGCAGCATACTACGTCAGAATACTGTCGTATTACACACAAATTAGGTCTTGCTGTTTAGTTCGTCAAAACTCAGTGTTTTGTGGCATATTACTCACAATTTGGGTGTACTGCAGCTTACTACACCAGAAATTGCAGTCTGGAAACACGAATTAGGTGCATTCTAGCTTACTACGACAGAACTCGGTGTATTCTTGCATATTACTCACAAATTCATTGTTCTGAAGCTTACTACACTAGAAGTGAGTCTATTCTGGCCTATTATACATCATTTCGTTGTATTGCAGCATAATACGTCACAATACTGTCGTATTACACACAAATTAGGTCTTGCTGTTTTGTACGTCAAAACGCTGTTTTTTTAGGCATATTACTCACAATTTGGGTGTACTGCAGCTTACTACACCAGAAATTGCAGTCTGGAAACACGAATTAGGTGCATTCTAGCTTACTACGACAGAACTCGGTGTATTCTTGCATATTACTCACAAATTCATTGTTCTGAAGCTTACTACACTAGAAGTGAGTCTATTCTGGCCTATTATACATCATTTCCTTGTATTGCAGCATAATACGTCAGAATACTGTCGTATTACACACAAATTAGGTCTTGCTGTTTTGTACGTCAAAACGCCCTTTTTTGTTTAGGCATATTACTCACAATTTGGGTGTACTGCAGCTTACTACACCAGAACTTGCAGTCTGGACACACGAATTAGGTGTATTATAGCTTACTACGAGAGAACTCGGTGTATTCTGGCATATTACTTACAAATTGGGTGTACTGCAGCTTACTACACTTGAATTGAGTGTATTCTGGCCTGTTACACATGACAGTTGTTTTGCAGCTTAATAACTAAGAACACTGGCGAATTATACACAAATTAGGTCTCTTGCTGTTTAGTACGTCAAAACTCAGTATTCTATGGCATTTTACTCACAATTTGGGTGTACTGCAGCTTACTACACCAGAAATTGCAGTCTGGAAACACGAATTAGGTGCATTCTAGCTTACTACGACAGAACTCGGTGTATTCTTGCATATTACTCACAAATTCATTGTTCTGAAGCTTACTACACTAGAAGTGTCTATTCTGGCCTATTATACATCATTTCGTTGTAATGCAGCATAATACGTCAGAATACTGTCGTATTACACACAAATTAGGTCTTGCTGTTTAGTACGTCAAAACTCAGTGTTTTGTGGCATATTACTCACAATTTGGGTGTACTGCAGCTTACTACACCAGAAATTGCAGTCTGGAAACACGAATTAGGTGTATTATAGCTTACTACGAGAGAACTCGGTGTATTCTGGCATATTACTTACAAATTGGGTGTACTGCAGCTTACTACACTTGAATTGAGTGTATTCTGGCCTGTTACACATGACTTAGTTGTTTTGCAGCTTAATAACTAAGAACACTGGCGAATTATACACAAATTAGGTCTCTTGCTGTTTAGTACGTCAAAACTCAGTATTCTATGGCATTTTACTCACAATTTGGGTGTACTGCAGCTTACTACACCAGAAATTGCAGTCTGGAAACACGAATTAGGTGCATTCTAGCTTACTACGACAGAACTCGGTGTATTCTTGCATATTACTCACAAATTCATTGTTCTGAAGCTTACTACACTAGAAGTGAGTCTATTCTGGCCTATTATACATCATTTCGTTGTAATGCAGCATAATACGTCAGAATACTGTCGTATTACACACAAATTAGGTCTTGCTGTTTAGTACGTCAAAACTCAGTGTTTTGTGGCATATTACTCACAATTTGGGTGTACTGCAGCTTATTAAACCAGAAATTGCAGTCTGGAAACTCGAATTAGGTGCATTCTAGCTTACTACGACAGAACTCGGTGTATTCTTGCATATTACTCACAAATTCATTGTTCTGAAGCTTACTACACTAGAAGTGAGTCTATTCTGGCCTATTATACATCATTTCGTTGTAATGCAGCATAATACGTCAGAATACTGTCGTATTACACACAAATTAGGTCTTGCTGTTTAGTACGTCAAAACTCAGTGTTTTGTGGCATATTACTCACAATTTGGGTGTACTGCAGCTTACTACACCAGAAATTGCAGTCTGGACACACGAATTAGGTGCATTCTAGCTTACTACGACAGAACTCGGTGTATTCTTGCATATTACTCACAAATTCATTGTTCTGAAGCTTACTACACAAGAAGTGAGTCTATTCTGGCCTATTATACATCATTTCGTTGTAATGCAGCATAATACGTCAGAATACTGTCGTATTACACACAATTTAGGTCTTGCTGTTTAGTTCGTCAAAACTCAGTGTTTTGTGGCATATTACTCACAATTTGGGTGTACTGCAGCTTACTACACCAGAAATTGCAGTCTGGAAACACGAATTAGGTGCATTCTAGCTTACTACGACAGAACTCGGTGTATTCTTGCATATTACTCACAAATTGGGTGTACTGCAGCTAACTACACTAGAAGTGAGTATATTCTGGCCTATTATACATCATTTCGTTGTAATGCAGCATAATACGTCAGAATACTGTCGTATTACACACAAATTAGGTCTTGCTGTTTAGTACGTCAAAACTCAGTGTTTTGTGGCATATTACTCACAATTTGGGTGTACTGCAGCTTACTACACCAGAAATTGCAGTCTGGACACACGAATTAGGTGCATTCTAGCTTACTACGACAGAACTCGGTGTATTCTTGCATATTACTCACAAATTCATTGTTCTGAAGCTTACTACACTAGAAGTGAGTCTATTCTGGCCTATTATACATCATTTCGTTGTAATACAGCATAATACGTCAGAATACTGTCGTATTACACACAAATTAGGTCTTGTTGTTTAGTACGTCAAAACTCAGTGTTTTGTGGCATATTACTCACACTTTGGGTGTACTGCAGCTTACTACACCAGAAATTGCAGTCTGGAAACACGAATTAGGTGCATTCTAGCTTAGTACGACAGAACTCGGTGTATTCTTGCATATTACTCACAAATTCATTGTTCTGAAGCTTACTACACAAGAAGTGAGTCTATTCTGGCCTATTATACATCATTTCGTTGTATTGCAGCATACTACGTCAGAATACTGTCGTATTACACACAAATTAGGTCTTGCTGTTTAGTTCGTCAAAACTCAGTGTTTTGTGGCATATTACTCACAATTTGGGTGTACTGCAGCTTACTACACCAGAAATTGCAGTCTGGAAACACGAATTAGGTGCATTCTAGCTTACTACGACAGAACTCGGTGTATTCTTGCATATTACTCACAAATTCATTGTTCTGAAGCTTACTACACTAGAAGTGAGTCTATTCTGGCCTATTATACATCATTTCGTTGTATTGCAGCATAATACGTCAGAATACTGTCGTATTACACACAAATTAGGTCTTGCTGTTTTGTACGTCAAAACGCTGTTTTTTTAGGCATATTACTCACAATTTGGGTGTACTGCAGCTTACTACACCAGAACTTGCAGTCTGGACACACGAATTAGGTGTATTATAGCTTACTACGAGAGAACTCGGTGTATTCTGGCATATTACTTACAAATTGGGTGTACTGCAGCTTACTACACTTGAATTGAGTGTATTCTGGCCTGTTACACATGACAGTTGTTTTGCAGCTTAATAACTAAGAACACTGGCGAATTATACACAAATTAGGTCTCTTGCTGTTTAGTACGTCAAAACTCAGTATTCTATGGCATTTTACTCACAATTTGGGTGTACTGCAGCTTACTACACCAGAAATTGCAGTCTGGAAACACGAATTAGGTGCATTCTAGCTTACTACGACAGAATTCGGTGTATTCTTGCATATTACTCACAAATTCATTGTTCTGAAGCTTACTACACTAGAAGTTAGTCTATTCTGGCCTATTATACATCATTTCGTTGTAATGCAGCATAATACGTCAGAATACTGTCGTATTACACACAAATTAGGTCTTGCTGTTTAGTACGTCAAAACTCAGTGTTTTGTGGCATATTACTCACAATTTGGGTGTACTGCAGCTTATTAAACCAGAAATTGCAGTCTGGAAACTCGAATTAGGTGCATTCTAGCTTACTACGACAGAACTCGGTGTATTCTTGCATATTACTCACAAATTCATTGTTCTGAAGCTTACTACACTAGAAGTGAGTCTATTCTGGCCTATTATACATCATTTCGTTGTAATGCAGCATAATACGTCAGAATACTGTCGTATTACACACAAATTAGGTCTTGCTGTTTAGTACGTCAAAACTCAGTGTTTTGTGGCATATTACTCACAATTTGGGTGTACTGCAGCTTACTACACCAGAAATTGCAGTCTGGACACACGAATTAGGTGCATTCTAGCTTACTACGACAGAACTCGGTGTATTCTTGCATATTACTCACAAATTCATTGTTCTGAAGCTTACTACACAAGAAGTGAGTCTATTCTGGCCTATTATACATCATTTCGTTGTAATGCAGCATAATACGTCAGAATACTGTCGTATTACACACAATTTAGGTCTTGCTGTTTAGTTCGTCAAAACTCAGTGTTTTGTGGCATATTACTCACAATTTGGGTGTACTGCAGCTTACTACACCAGAAATTGCAGTCTGGAAACACGAATTAGGTGCATTCTAGCTTACTACGACAGAACTCGGTGTATTCTTGCATATTACTCACAAATTGGGTGTACTGCAGCTAACTACACTAGAAGTGAGTATATTCTGGCCTATTATACATCATTTCGTTGTAATGCAGCATAATACGTCAGAATACTGTCGTATTACACACAAATTAGGTCTTGCTGTTTAGTACGTCAAAACTCAGTGTTTTGTGGCATATTACTCACAATTTGGGTGTACTGCAGCTTACTACACCAGAAATTGCAGTCTGGACACACGAATTAGGTGCATTCTAGCTTACTACGACAGAACTCGGTGTATTCTTGCATATTACTCACAAATTCATTGTTCTGAAGCTTACTACACTAGAAGTGAGTCTATTCTGGCCTATTATACATCATTTCGTTGTAATACAGCATAATACGTCAGAATACTGTCGTATTACACACAAATTAGGTCTTGTTGTTTAGTACGTCAAAACTCAGTGTTTTGTGGCATATTACTCACACTTTGGGTGTACTGCAGCTTACTACACCAGAAATTGCAGTCTGGAAACACGAATTAGGTGCATTCTAGCTTAGTACGACAGAACTCGGTGTATTCTTGCATATTACTCACAAATTCATTGTTCTGAAGCTTACTACACAAGAAGTGAGTCTATTCTGGCCTATTATACATCATTTCGTTGTATTGCAGCATACTACGTCAGAATACTGTCGTATTACACACAAATTAGGTCTTGCTGTTTAGTTCGTCAAAACTCAGTGTTTTGTGGCATATTACTCACAATTTGGGTGTACTGCAGCTTACTACACCAGAAATTGCAGTCTGGAAACACGAATTAGGTGCATTCTAGCTTACTACGACAGAACTCGGTGTATTCTTGCATATTAATCACAAATTCATTGTTCTGAAGCTTACTACACTAGAAGTGAGTCTATTCTGGCCTATTATACATCATTTCGTTGTATTGCAGCATAATACGTCAGAATACTGTCGTATTACACACAAATTAGGTCTTGCTGTTTTGTACGTCAAAACGCTGTTTTTTTAGGCATATTACTCACAATTTGGGTGTACTGCAGCTTACTACACCAGAAATTGCAGTCTGGACACACGAATTAGGTGTATTATAGCTTACTACGAGAGAACTCGGTGTATTCTGGCATATTACTTACAAATTGGGTGTACTGCAGCTTACTACACTTGAATTGAGTGTATTCTGGCCTGTTACACATGACTTAGTTGTTTTGCAGCTTAATAACTAAGAACACAGGCGAATTATACACAAATTAGGTCTCTTGCTGTTTAGTACGTCAAAACTCAGTATTCTATGGCATTTTACTCACAATTTGGGTGTACTGCAGCTTACTACACCAGAAATTGCAGTCTGGAAACACGAATTAGGTGCATTCTAGCTTACTACGACAGAACTCGGTGTATTCTTGCATATTACTCACAAATTCATTGTTCTGAAGCTTACTACACAAGAAGTGAGTCTATTCTGGCCTATTATACATCATTTCGTTGTAATGCAGCATAATACGTCAGAATACTGTCGTATTACACACAATTTAGGTCTTGCTGTTTAGTTCGTCAAAACTCAGTGTTTTGTGGCATATTACTCACAATTTGGGTGTACTGCAGCTTACTACACCAGAAATTGCAGTCTGGAAACACGAATTAGGTGCATTCTAGCTTATTACGACAGAACTCGGTGTATTCTTGCATATTACTCACAAATTCATTGTTCTGAAGCTTACTACACTAGAAGTGAGTCTATTCTGGCCTATTATACATCATTTCGTTGTAATGCAGCATAATACGTCAGAATACTGTCGTATTACACACAAATTAGGTCTTGTTGTTTAGTACGTCAAAACTTAGTGTTTTGTGGCATATTACTCACACTTTGGGTGTACTGCAGCTTACTACACCAGAAATTGCAGTCTGGAAACACGAATTAGGTGCATTCTAGCTTAGTACGACAGAACTCGGTGTATTCTTGCATATTACTCACAAATTCATTGTTCTGAAGCTTACTACACAAGAAGTGAGTCTATTCTGGCCTATTATACATCATTTCGTTGTATTGCAGCATACTACGTCAGAATACTGTCGTATTACACACAAATTAGGTCTTGCTGTTTAGTTCGTCAAAACTCAGTGTTTTGTGGCATATTACTCACAATTTGGGTGTACTGCAGCTTACTACACCAGAAATTGCAGTCTGGAAACACGAATTAGGTGCATTCTAGCTTACTACGACAGAACTCGGTGTATTCTTGCATATTACTCACAAATTCATTGTTCTGAAGCTTACTACACTAGAAGTGAGTCTATTCTGGCCTATTATACATCATTTCGTTGTATTGCAGCATAATACGTCACAATACTGTCGTATTACACACAAATTAGGTCTTGCTGTTTTGTACGTCAAAACGCTGTTTTTTTAGGCATATTACTCACAATTTGGGTGTACTGCAGCTTACTACACCAGAAATTGCAGTCTGGAAACACGAATTAGGTGCATTCTAGCTTACTACGACAGAACTCGGTGTATTCTTGCATATTACTCACAAATTCATTGTTCTGAAGCTTACTACACTAGAAGTGAGTCTATTCTGGCCTATTATACATCATTTCCTTGTATTGCAGCATAATACGTCAGAATACTGTCGTATTACACACAAATTAGGTCTTGCTGTTTTGAACGTCAAAACGCCCTTTTTTGTTTAGGCATATTACTCACAATTTGGGTGTACTGCAGCTTACTACACCAGAACTTGCAGTCTGGACACACGAATTAGGTGTATTATAGCTTACTACGAGAGAACTCGGTGTATTCTGGCATATTACTTACAAATTGGGTGTACTGCAGCTTACTACACTTGAATTGAGTGTATTCTGGCCTGTTACACATGACAGTTGTTTTGCAGCTTAATAACTAAGAACACTGGCGAATTATACACAAATTAGGTCTCTTGCTGTTTAGTACGTCAAAACTCAGTATTCTATGGCATTTTACTCACAATTTGGGTGTACTGCAGCTTACTACACCAGAAATTGCAGTCTGGAAACACGAATTAGGTGCATTCTAGCTTACTACGACAGAACTCGGTGTATTCTTGCATATTACTCACAAATTCATTGTTCTGAAGCTTACTACACTAGAAGTGAGTCTATTCTGGCCTATTATACATCATTTCGTTGTAATGCAGCATAATACGTCAGAATACTGTCGTATTACACACAAATTAGGTCTTGCTGTTTAGTACGTCAAAACTCAGTGTTTTGTGGCATATTACTCACAATTTGGGTGTACTGCAGCTTATTAAACCAGAAATTGCAGTCTGGAAACTCGAATTAGGTGCATTCTAGCTTACTACGACAGAACTCGGTGTATTCTTGCATATTACTCACAAATTCATTGTTCTGAAGCTTACTACACTAGAAGTGAGTCTATTCTGGCCTATTATACATCATTTCGTTGTAATGCAGCATAATACGTCAGAATACTGTCGTATTACACACAAATTAGGTCTTGCTGTTTAGTACGTCAAAACTCAGTGTTTTGTGGCATATTACTCACAATTTGGGTGTACTGCAGCTTACTACACCAGAAATTGCAGTCTGGACACACGAATTAGGTGCATTCTAGCTTACTACGACAGAACTCGGTGTATTCTTGCATATTACTCACAAATTCATTGTTCTGAAGCTTACTACACAAGAAGTGAGTCTATTCTGGCCTATTATACATCATTTCGTTGTAATGCAGCATAATACGTCAGAATACTGTCGTATTACACACAATTTAGGTCTTGCTGTTTAGTTCGTCAAAACTCAGTGTTTTGTGGCATATTACTCACAATTTGGGTGTACTGCAGCTTACTACACCAGAAATTGCAGTCTGGAAACACGAATTAGGTGCATTCTAGCTTACTACGACAGAACTCGGTGTATTCTTGCATATTACTCACAAATTGGGTGTACTGCAGCTAACTACACTAGAAGTGAGTATATTCTGGCCTATTATACATCATTTCGTTGTAATGCAGCATAATACGTCAGAATACTGTCGTATTACACACAAATTAGGTCTTGCTGTTTAGTACGTCAAAACTCAGTGTTTTGTGGCATATTACTCACAATTTGGGTGTACTGCAGCTTACTACACCAGAAATTGCAGTCTGGACACACGAATTAGGTGCATTCTAGCTTACTACGACAGAACTCGGTGTATTCTTGCATATTACTCACAAATTCATTGTTCTGAAGCTTACTACACTAGAAGTGAGTCTATTCTGGCCTATTATACATCATTTCGTTGTAATACAGCATAATACGTCAGAATACTGTCGTATTACACACAAATTAGGTCTTGTTGTTTAGTACGTCAAAACTCAGTGTTTTGTGGCATATTACTCACACTTTGGGTGTACTGCAGCTTACTACACCAGAAATTGCAGTCTGGAAACACGAATTAGGTGCATTCTAGCTTAGTAGGACAGAACTCGGTGTATTCTTGCATATTACTCACAAATTCATTGTTCTGAAGCTTACTACACAAGAAGTGAGTCTATTCTGGCCTATTATACATCATTTCGTTGTATTGCAGCATACTACGTCAGAATACTGTCGTATTACACACAAATTAGGTCTTGCTGTTTAGTTCGTCAAAACTCAGTGTTTTGTGGCATATTACTCACAATTTGGGTGTACTGCAGCTTACTACACCAGAAATTGCAGTCTGGAAACACGAATTAGGTGCATTCTAGCTTACTACGACAGAACTCGGTGTATTCTTGCATATTACTCACAAATTCATTGTTCTGAAGCTTACTACACTAGAAGTGAGTCTATTCTGGCCTATTATACATCATTTCGTTGTATTGCAGCATAATACGTCAGAATACTGTCGTATTACACACAAATTAGGTCTTGCTGTTTTGTACGTCAAAACGCTGTTTTTTTAGGCATATTACTCACAATTTGGGTGTACTGCAGCTTACTACACCAGAAATTGCAGTCTGGACACACGAATTAGGTGTATTATAGCTTACTACGAGAGAACTCGGTGTATTCTGGCATATTACTTACAAATTGGGTGTACTGCAGCTTACTACACTTGAATTGAGTGTATTCTGGCCTGTTACACATGACTTAGTTGTTTTGCAGCTTAATAACTAAGAACACTGGCGAATTATACACAAATTAGGTCTCTTGCTGTTTAGTACGTCAAAACTCAGTATTCTATGGCATTTTACTCACAATTTGGGTGTACTGCAGCTTACTACACCAGAAATTGCAGTCTGAAAACACGAATTAGGTGCATTCTAGCTTACTACGACAGAACTCGGTGTATTCTTGCATATTACTCACAAATTCATTGTTCTGAAGCTTACTACACTAGAAGTGAGTCTATTCTGGCCTATTATACATCATTTCGTTGTAATGCAGCATAATACGTCAGAATACTGTCGTATTACACACAAATTAGGTCTTGCTGTTTAGTACGTCAAAACTCAGTGTTTTGTGGCATATTACTCACAATTTGGGTGTACTGCAGCTTACTACACCAGAAATTGCAGTCTGGAAACACGAATTAGGTGCATTCTAGCTTAGTACGACAGAACTCGGTGTATTCTTGCATATTACTCACAAATTCATTGTTCTGAAGCTTACTACACAAGAAGTGAGTCTATTCTGGCCTATTATACATCATTTCGTTGTATTGCAGCATACTACGTCAGAATACTGTCGTATTACACACAAATTAGGTCTTGCTGTTTAGTTCGTCAAAACTCAGTGTTTTGTGGCATATTACTCACAATTTGGGTGTACTGCAGCTTACTACACCAGAAATTGCAGTCTGGAAACACGAATTAGGTGCATTCTAGCTTACTACGACAGAACTCGGTGTATTCTTGCATATTACTCACAAATTCATTGTTCTGAAGCTTACTACACTAGAAGTGAGTCTATTCTGGCCTATTATACATCATTTCCTTGTATTGCAGCATAATACGTCAGAATACTGTCGTATTACACACAAATTAGGTCTTGCTGTTTTGTACGTCAAAACGCCCTTTTTTGTTTAGGCATATTACTCACAATTTGGGTGTACTGCAGCTTACTACACCAGAACTTGCAGTCTGGACACACGAATTAGGTGTATTATAGCTTACTACGAGAGAACTCGGTGTATTCTGGCATATTACTTACAAATTGGGTGTACTGCAGCTTACTACACTTGAATTGAGTGTATTCTGGCCTGTTACACATGACAGTTGTTTTGCAGCTTAATAACTAAGAACACTGGCGAATTATACACAAATTAGGTCTCTTGCTGTTTAGTACGTCAAAACTCAGTATTCTATGGCATTTTACTCACAATTTGGGTGTACTGCAGCTTACTACACCAGAAATTGCAGTCTGGAAACACGAATTAGGTGCATTCTAGCTTACTACGACAGAACTCGGTGTATTCTTGCATATTACTCACAAATTCATTGTTCTGAAGCTTACTACACTAGAAGTGAGTCTATTCTGGCCTATTATACATCATTTCGTTGTAATGCAGCATAATACGTCAGAATACTGTCGTATTACACACAAATTAGGTCTTGCTGTTTAGTACGTCAAAACTCAGTGTTTTGTGGCATATTACTCACAATTTGGGTGTACTGCAGCTTATTACACCAGAAATTGCAGTCTGGAAACTCGAATTAGGTGCATTCTAGCTTACTACGACAGAACTCGGTGTATTCTTGCATATTACTCACAAATTCATTGTTCTGAAGCTTACTACACTAGAAGTGAGTCTATTCTGGCCTATTATACATCATTTCGTTGTATTGCAGCATAATACGTCAGAATACTGTCGTATTACACACAAATTAGGTCTTGCTGTTTTGTACGTCAAAACGCTGTTTTTTTAGGCATATTACTCACAATTTGGGTGTACTGCAGCTTACTACACCAGAAATTGCAGTCTGGACACACGAATTAGGTGTATTATAGCTTACTACGAGAGAACTCGGTGTATTCTGGCATATTACTTACAAATTGGGTGTACTGCAGCTTACTACACTTGAATTGAGTGTATTCTGGCCTGTTACACATGACTTAGTTGTTTTGCAGCTTAATAACTAAGAACACAGGCGAATTATACACAAATTAGGTCTCTTGCTTTTAGTACGTCAAAACTCAGTATTCTATGGCATTTTACTCACAATTTGGGTGTACTGCAGCTTACTACACCAGAAATTGCAGTCTGGAAACACGAATTAGGTGCATTCTAGCTTACTACGACAGAACTCGGTGTATTCTTGCATATTACTCACAAATTCATTGTTCTGAAGCTTACTACACTAGAAGTGAGTCTATTCTGGCCTATTATACATCATTTCGTTGTAATGCAGCATAATACGTCAGAATACTGTCGTATTACACACAAATTAGGTCTTGCTGTTTAGTACGTCAAAACTCAGTGTTTTGTGGCATATTACTCACAATTTGGGTGTACTGCAGCTTACTACACCAGAAATTGCAGTCTGGACACACGAATTAGGTGCATTCTAGCTTACTACGACAGAACTCGGTGTATTCTTGCATATTACTCACAAATTCATTGTTCTGAAGCTTACTACACAAGAAGTGAGTCTATTCTGGCCTATTATACATCATTTCGTTGTAATGCAGCATAATACGTCAGAATACTGTCGTATTACACACAATTTAGGTCTTGCTGTTTAGTTCGTCAAAACTCAGTGTTTTGTGGCATATTACTCACAATTTGGGTGTACTGCAGCTTACTACACCAGAAATTGCAGTCTGGAAACACGAATTAGGTGCATTCTAGCTTACTACGACAGAACTCGGTGTATTCTTGCATATTACTCACAAATTGGGTGTACTGCAGCTAACTACACTAGAAGTGAGTATATTCTGGCCTATTATACATCATTTCGTTGTAATGCAGCATAATACGTCAGAATACTGTCGTATTACACACAAATTAGGTCTTGCTGTTTAGTACGTCAAAACTCAGTGTTTTGTGGCATATTACTCACACTTTGGGTGTACTGCAGCTTACTACACCAGAAATTGCAGTCTGGAAACACGAATTAGGTGCATTCTAGCTTAGTACGACAGAACTCGGTGTATTCTTGCATATTACTCACAAATTCATTGTTCTGAAGCTTACTACACTAGAAGTGAGTCTATTCTGGCCTATTATACATCATTTCGTTGTAATGCAGCATAATACGTCAGAATACTGTCGTATTACACACAAATTAGGTCTTGCTGTTTAGTACGTCAAAACTCAGTGTTTTGTGGCATATTACTCACAATTTGGGTGTACTGCAGCTTACTACACCAGAAATTGCAGTCTGGAAACACGAATTAGGTGCATTCTAGCTTAGTACGACAGAACTCGGTGTATTCTTGCATATTACTCACAAATTCATTGTTCTGAAGCTTACTACACAAGAAGTGAGTCTATTCTGGCCTATTATACATCATTTCGTTGTATTGCAGCATTCTACGTCAGAATACTGTCGTATTACACACAAATTAGGTCTTGCTGTTTAGTTCGTCAAAACTCAGTGTTTTGTGGCATATTACTCACAATTTGGGTGTACTGCAGCTTACTACACCAGAAATTGCAGTCTGGAAACACGAATTAGGTGCATTCTAGCTTACTACGACAGAACTCGGTGTATTCTTGCATATTACTCACAAATTCATTGTTCTGAAGCTTACTACACTAGAAGTGAGTCTATTCTGGCCTATTATACATCATTTCCTTGTATTGCAGCATAATACGTCAGAATACTGTCGTATTACACACAAATTAGGTCTTGCTGTTTTGTACGTCAAAACGCCCTTTTTTGTTTAGGCATATTACTCACAATTTGGGTGTACTGCAGCTTACTACACCAGAACTTGCAGTCTGGACACACGAATTAGGTGTATTATAGCTTACTACGAGAGAACTCGGTGTATTCTGGCATATTACTTACAAATTGGGTGTACTGCAGCTTACTACACTTGAATTGAGTGTATTCTGGCCTGTTACACATGACAGTTGTTTTGCAGCTTAATAACTAAGAACACTGGCGAATTATACACAAATTAGGTCTCTTGCTGTTTAGTACGTCAAAACTCAGTATTCTATGGCATTTTACTCACAATTTGGGTGTACTGCAGCTTACTACACCAGAAATTGCAGTCTGGAAACACGAATTAGGTGCATTCTAGCTTACTACGACAGAACTCGGTGTATTCTTGCATATTACTCACAAATTCATTGTTCTGAAGCTTACTACACTAGAAGTGTCTATTCTGGCCTATTATACATCATTTCGTTGTAATGCAGCATAATACGTCAGAATACTGTCGTATTACACACAAATTAGGTCTTGCTGTTTAGTACGTCAAAACTCAGTGTTTTGTGGCATATTACTCACAATTTGGGTGTACTGCAGCTTACTACACCAGAAATTGCAGTCTGGAAACACGAATTAGGTGTATTATAGCTTACTACGAGAGAACTCGGTGTATTCTGGCATATTACTTACAAATTGGGTGTACTGCAGCTTACTACACTTGAATTGAGTGTATTCTGGCCTGTTACACATGACTTAGTTGTTTTGCAGCTTAATAACTAAGAACACTGGCGAATTATACACAAATTAGGTCTCTTGCTGTTTAGTACGTCAAAACTCAGTATTCTATGGCATTTTACTCACAATTTGGGTGTACTGCAGCTTACTACACCAGAAATTGCAGTCTGGAAACACGAATTAGGTGCATTCTAGCTTACTACGACAGAACTCGGTGTATTCTTGCATATTACTCACAAATTCATTGTTCTGAAGCTTACTACACTAGAAGTGAGTCTATTCTGGCCTATTATACATCATTTCGTTGTAATGCAGCATAATACGTCAGAATACTGTCGTATTACACACAAATTAGGTCTTGCTGTTTAGTACGTCAAAACTCAGTGTTTTGTGGCATATTACTCACAATTTGGGTGTACTGCAGCTTATTACACCAGAAATTGCAGTCTGGAAACTCGAATTAGGTGCATTCTAGCTTACTACGACAGAACTCGGTGTATTCTTGCATATTACTCACAAATTCATTGTTCTGAAGCTTACTACACTAGAAGTGAGTCTATTCTGGCCTATTATACATCATTTCGTTGTATTGCAGCATAATACGTCAGAATACTGTCGTATTACACACAAATTAGGTCTTGCTGTTTTGTACGTCAAAACGCTGTTTTTTTAGGCATATTACTCACAATTTGGGTGTACTGCAGCTTACTACACCAGAAATTGCAGTCTGGACACACGAATTAGGTGTATTATAGCTTACTACGAGAGAACTCGGTGTATTCTGGCATATTACTTACAAATTGGGTGTACTGCAGCTTACTACACTTGAATTGAGTGTATTCTGGCCTGTTACACATGACTTAGTTGTTTTGCAGCTTAATAACTAAGAACACAGGCGAATTATACACAAATTAGGTCTCTTGCTTTTAGTACGTCAAAACTCAGTATTCTATGGCATTTTACTCACAATTTGGGTGTACTGCAGCTTACTACACCAGAAATTGCAGTCTGGAAACACGAATTAGGTGCATTCTAGCTTACTACGACAGAACTCGGTGTATTCTTGCATATTACTCACAAATTCATTGTTCTGAAGCTTACTACACTAGAAGTGAGTCTATTCTGGCCTATTATACATCATTTCGTTGTAATGCAGCATAATACGTCAGAATACTGTCGTATTACACACAAATTAGGTCTTGCTGTTTAGTACGTCAAAACTCAGTGTTTTGTGGCATATTACTCACAATTTGGGTGTACTGCAGCTTACTACACCAGAAATTGCAGTCTGGACACACGAATTAGGTGCATTCTAGCTTACTACGACAGAACTCGGTGTATTCTTGCATATTACTCACAAATTCATTGTTCTGAAGCTTACTACACAAGAAGTGAGTCTATTCTGGCCTATTATACATCATTTCGTTGTAATGCAGCATAATACGTCAGAATACTGTCGTATTACACACAATTTAGGTCTTGCTGTTTAGTTCGTCAAAACTCAGTGTTTTGTGGCATATTACTCACAATTTGGGTGTACTGCAGCTTACTACACCAGAAATTGCAGTCTGGAAACACGAATTAGGTGCATTCTAGCTTACTACGACAGAACTCGGTGTATTCTTGCATATTACTCACAAATTGGGTGTACTGCAGCTAACTACACTAGAAGTGAGTATATTCTGGCCTATTATACATCATTTCGTTGTAATGCAGCATAATACGTCAGAATACTGTCGTATTACACACAAATTAGGTCTTGCTGTTTAGTACGTCAAAACTCAGTGTTTTGTGGCATATTACTCACACTTTGGGTGTACTGCAGCTTACTACACCAGAAATTGCAGTCTGGAAACACGAATTAGGTGCATTCTAGCTTAGTACGACAGAACTCGGTGTATTCTTGCATATTACTCACAAATTCATTGTTCTGAAGCTTACTACACTAGAAGTGAGTCTATTCTGGCCTATTATACATCATTTCGTTGTAATGCAGCATAATACGTCAGAATACTGTCGTATTACACACAAATTAGGTCTTGCTGTTTAGTACGTCAAAACGCTGTTTTTTTAGGCATATTACTCACAATTTGGGTGTACTGCAGCTTACTACACCAGAAATTGCAGTCTGGACACACGAATTAGGTGTATTATAGCTTACTACGAGAGAACTCGGTGTATTCTCACATATTACTTACAAATTGGGTGTACTGCAGCTTACTACACTTGAATTGAGTGTATTCTGGCCTGTTACACATGACTTAGTTGTTTTGCAGCTTAATAACTAAGAACACTGGCGAATTATACACAAATTAGGTCTCTTGCTGTTTAGTACGTCAAAACTCAGTATTCTATGGCATTTTACTCACAATTTGGGTGTACTGCAGCTTACTACACCAGAAATTGCAGTCTGAAAACACGAATTACGTGCATTCTAGCTTACTACGACAGAACTCGGTGTATTCTTGCATATTACTCACAAATTCATTGTTCTGAAGCTTACTACACTAGAAGTGAGTCTATTCTGGCCTATTATACATCATTTCGTTGTAATGCAGCATAATACGTCAGAATACTGTCGTATTACACACAAATTAGGTCTTGCTGTTTAGTACGTCAAAACTCAGTGTTTTGTGGCATATTACTCACAATTTGGGTGTACTGCAGCTTACTACACCAGAAATTGCAGTCTGGAAACTCGAATTAGGTGCATTCTAGCTTAGTACGACAGAACTCGGTGTATTCTTGCATATTACTCACAAATTCATTGTTCTGAAGCTTACTACACAAGAAGTGAGTCTATTCTGGCCTATTATACATCATTTCGTTGTATTGCAGCATACTACGTCAGAATACTGTCGTATTACACACAAATTAGGTCTTGCTGTTTAGTTCGTCAAAACTCAGTGTTTTGTGGCATATTACTCACAATTTGGGTGTACTGCAGCTTACTACACCAGAAATTTCAGTCTGGACACACGAATTAGGTGTATTATAGCTTACTACGAGAGAACTCGGTGTATTCTGGCATATTACTTACAAATTGGGTGTACTGCAGCTTACTACACTTGAATTGAGTGTATTCTGGCCTGTTACACATGACTTAGTTGTTTTGCAGCTTAATAACTAAGAACACTGGCGAATTATACACAAATTAGGTCTCTTGCTGTTTAGTACGTCAAAACTCAGTATTCTATGGCATTTTACTCACAATTTGGGTGTACTGCAGCTTACTACACCAGAAATTGCAGTCTGGAAACACGAATTAGGTGCATTCTAGCTTACTACGACAGAACTCGGTGTATTCTTGCATATTACTCACAAATTCATTGTTCTGAAGCTTACTACACTAGAGGTGAGTCTATTCTGGCCTATTATACATCATTTCGTTGTAATGCAGCATAATACGTCAGAATACTGTCGTATTACACACAAATTAGGTCTTGCTGTTTAGTACGTCAAAACTCAGTGTTTTGTGGCATATTACTCACAATTTGGGTGTACTGCAGCTTATTACACCAGAAATTGCAGTCTGGAAACTCGAATTAGGTGCATTCTAGCTTACTACGACAGAACTCGGTGTATTCTTGCATATTACTCACAAATTGGGTGTACTGCAGCTAACTACACTAGAAGTGAGTCTATTCTGGCCTATTATACATCATTTCGTTGTATTGCAGCATAATACGTCAGAATACTGTCGTATTACACACAATTTAGGTCTTGCTGTTTAGTTCGTCAAAACTCAGTGTTTTGTGGCATATTACTCACAATTTGGGTGTACTGCAGCTTACTACACCAGAAATTGCAGTCTGGAAACACGAATTAGGTGCATTCTAGCTTACTACGACAGAACTCGGTGTATTCTTGCATATTACTCACAAATTGGGTGTACTGCAGCTAACTACACTAGAAGTGAGTATATTCTGGCCTATTATACATCATTTCGTTGTAATGCAGCATAATACGTCAGAATACTGTCGTATTACACACAAATTAGGTCTTGCTGTTTAGTACGTCAAAACTCAGTGTTTTGTGGCATATTACTCACAATTTGGGTGTACTGCAGCTTACTACACCAGAAATTGCAGTCTGGACACACGAATTAGGTGCATTCTAGCTTACTACGACAGAACTCGGTGTATTCTTGCATATTACTCACAAATTCATTGTTCTGAAGCTTACTACACTAGAAGTGAGTCTATTCTGGCCTATTATACATCATTTCGTTGTAATGCAGCATAATACGTCAGAATACTGTCGTATTACACACAAATTAGGTCTTGTTGTTTAGTACGTCAAAACTCAGTGTTTTGTGGCATATTACTCACACTTTGGGTGTACTGCAGCTTACTACACCAGAAATTGCAGTCTGGAAACACGAATTAGGTGCATTCTAGCTTAGTACGACAGAACTCGGTGTATTCTTGCATATTACTCACAAATTCATTGTTCTGAAGCTTACTACACAAGAAGTGAGTCTATTCTGGCCTATTATACATCATTTCGTTGTATTGCAGCATACTACGTCAGAATACTGTCGTATTACACACAAATTAGGTCTTGCTGTTTAGTTCGTCAAAACTCAGTGTTTTGTGGCATATTACTCACAATTTGGGTGTACTGCAGCTTACTACACCAGAAATTGCAGTCTGGAAACACGAATTAGGTGCATTCTAGCTTACTACGACAGAACTCGGTGTATTCTTGCATATTACTCACAAATTCATTGTTCTGAAGCTTACTACACTAGAAGTGAGTCTATTCTGGCCTATTATACATCATTTCGTTGTATTGCAGCATAATACGTCAGAATACTGTCGTATTACACACAAATTAGGTCTTGCTGTTTTGTACGTCAAAACGCTGTTTTTTTAGGCATATTACTCACAATTTGGGTGTACTGCAGCTTACTACACCAGAAATTGCAGTCTGGACACACGAATTAGGTGTATTATAGCTTACTACGAGAGAACTCGGTGTATTCTGGCATATTACTTACAAATTGGGTGTACTGCAGCTTACTACACTTGAATTGAGTGTATTCTGGCCTGTTACACATGACTTAGTTGTTTTGCAGCTTAATAACTAAGAACACTGGCGAATTATACACAAATTAGGTCTCTTGCTGTTTAGTACGTCAAAACTCAGTATTCTATGGCATTTTACTCACAATTTGGGTGTACTGCAGCTTACTACACCAGAAATTGCAGTCTGAAAACACGAATTAGGTGCATTCTAGCTTACTACGACAGAACTCGGTGTATTCTTGCATATTACTCACAAATTCATTGTTCTGAAGCTTACTACACTAGAAGTGAGTCTATTCTGGCCTATTATACATCATTTCGTTGTAATGCAGCATAATACGTCAGAATACTGTCGTATTACACACAAATTAGGTCTTGCTGTTTAGTACGTCAAAACTCAGTGTTTTGTGGCATATTACTCACAATTTGGGTGTACTGCAGCTTACTACACCAGAAATTGCAGTCTGGAAACACGAATTAGGTGCATTCTAGCTTAGTACGACAGAACTCGGTGTATTCTTGCATATTACTCACAAATTCATTGTTCTGAAGCTTACTACACAAGAAGTGAGTCTATTCTGGCCTATTATACATCATTTCGTTGTATTGCAGCATACTACGTCAGAATACTGTCGTATTACACACAAATTAGGTCTTGCTGTTTAGTTCGTCAAAACTCAGTGTTTTGTGGCATATTACTCACAATTTGGGTGTACTGCAGCTTACTACACCAGAAATTGCAGTCTGGAAACACGAATTAGGTGCATTCTAGCTTACTACGACAGAACTCGGTGTATTCTTGCATATTACTCACAAATTCATTGTTCTGAAGCTTACTACACTAGAAGTGAGTCTATTCTGGCCTATTATACATCATTTCCTTGTATTGCAGCATAATACGTCAGAATACTGTCGTATTACACACAAATTAGGTCTTGCTGTTTAGTTCGTCAAAACGCCCTTTTTTGTTTAGGCATATTACTCACAATTTGGGTGTACTGCAGCTTACTACACCAGAAATTGCAGTCTGGAAACACGAATTAGGTGCATTCTAGCTTACTACGACAGAACTCGGTGTATTCTTGCATATTACTCACAAATTCATTGTTCTGAAGCTTACTACACTAGAAGTGAGTCTATTCTGGCCTATTATACATCATTTCCTTGTATTGCAGCATAATACGTCAGAATACTGTCGTATTACACACAAATTAGGTCTTGCTGTTTTGTACGTCAAAACGCCCTTTTTTGTTTAGGCATATTACTCACAATTTGGGTGTACTGCAGCTTACTACACCAGAACTTGCAGTCTGGACACACGAATTAGGTGTATTATAGCTTACTACGAGAGAACTCGGTGTATTCTGGCATATTACTTACAAATTGGGTGTACTGCAGCTTACTACACTTGAATTGAGTGTATTCTGGCCTGTTACACATGACAGTTGTTTTGCAGCTTAATAACTAAGAACACTGGCGAATTATACACAAATTAGGTCTCTTGCTGTTTAGTACGTCAAAACTCAGTATTCTATGGCATTTTACTCACAATTTGGATGTACTGCAGCTTACTACACCAGAAATTGCAGTCTGGAAACACGAATTAGGTGCATTCTAGCTTACTACGACAGAACTCGGTGTATTCTTGCATATTACTCACAAATTCATTGTTCTGAAGCTTACTACACTAGAAGTGTCTATTCTGGCCTATTATACATCATTTCGTTGTAATGCAGCATAATACGTCAGAATACTGTCGTATTACACACAAATTAGGTCTTGCTGTTTAGTACGTCAAAATTTAGGTCTTGCTGTTTAGTTCGTCAAAACTCAGTGTTTTGTGGCATATTACTCACAATTTGGGTGTACTGCAGCTTACTACACCAGAAATTGCAGTCTGGAAACACGAATTAGGTGCATTCTAGCTTACTACGACAGAACTCGGTGTATTCTTGCATATTACTCACAAATTGGGTGTACTGCAGCTAACTACACTAGAAGTGAGTATATTCTGGTGAGTGTTTTGTGGCATATTACTCACAATTTGGGTGTACTGCAGCTTACTACACCAGAAATTGCAGTCTGGAAACACGAATTAGGTGCATTCTAGCTTACTACGACAGAACTCGGTGTATTCTTGCATATTACTCACAAATTCATTGTTCTGAAGCTTACTACACAAGAAGTAAGTCTATTCTGGCCTATTATACATCATTTCGTTGTAATGCAGCATAATACGTCAGAATACTGTCGTATTACACACAATTTAGGTCTTGCTGTTTAGTTCGTCAAAACTCAGTGTTTTGTGGCATATTACTCACAATTTGGGTGTACTGCAGCTTACTACACCAGAAATTGCAGTCTGGAAACACGAATTAGGTGCATTCTAGCTTACTACGACAGAACTCGGTGTATTCTTGCATATTACTCACAAATTGGGTGTACTGCAGCTAACTACACTAGAAGTGAGTATATTCTGGCCTATTATACATCATTTCGTTGTAATGCAGCATAATACGTCAGAATACTGTCGTATTACACACAAATTAGGTCTTGCTGTTTAGTACGTCAAAACTCAGTGTTTTGTGGCATATTACTCACAATTTGGGTGTACTGCAGCTTATTACACCAGAAATTGCAGTCTGGAAACTCGAATTAGGTGCATTCTAGCTTACTACGACAGAACTCGGTGTATTCTTGCATATTACTCACAAATTCATTGTTCTGAAGCTTACTACACTAGAAGTGAGTCTATTCTGGCCTATTATACATCATTTCGTTGTATTGCAGCATAATACGTCAGAATACTGTCGTATTACACACAAATTAGGTCTTGCTGTTTTGTACGTCAAAACGCTGTTTTTTTAGGCATATTACTCACAATTTGGGTGTACTGCAGCTTACTACACCAGAAATTGCAGTCTGGAAACACGAATTAGGTGCATTCTAGCTTACTACGACAGAACTCGGTGTATTCTTGCATATTACTCACAAATTCATTGTTCTGAAGCTTACTACACTAGAAGTGAGTCTATTCTGGCCTATTATACATCATTTCGTTGTAATGCAGCATAATACGTCAGAATACTGTCGTATTACACACAAATTAGGTCTTGCTGTTTAGTACGTCAAAACTCAGTGTTTTGTGGCATATTACTCACAATTTGGGTGTACTGCAGCTTACTACACCAGAAATTGCAGTCTGGACACACGAATTAGGTGCATTCTAGCTTACTACGACAGAACTCGGTGTATTCTTGCATATTACTCACAAATTCATTGTTCTGAAGCTTACTACACAAGAAGTGAGTCTATTCTGGCCTATTATACATCATTTCGTTGTAATGCAGCATAATTCGTCAGAATACTGTCGTATTACACACAATTTAGGTCTTGCTGTTTAGTTCGTCAAAACTCAGTGTTTTGTGGCATATTACTCACAATTTGGGTGTACTGCAGCTTACTACACCAGAAATTGCAGTCTGGAAACACGAATTAGGTGCATTCTAGCTTACTACGACAGAACTCGGTGTATTCTTGCATATTACTCACAAATTCATTGTTCTGAAGCTTACTACACTAGAAGTGAGTATTCTGGCCTATTATACATCATTTCGTTGTAATGCAGCATAATACGTCAGAATACTGTCGTATTACACACAAATTAGGTCTTGTTGTTTAGTACGTCAAAACTCAGTGTTTTGTGGCATATTACTCACACTTTGGGTGTACTGCAGCTTACTACACCAGAAATTGCAGTCTGGAAACACGAATTAGGTGCATTCTAGCTTAGTACGACAGAACTCGGTGTATTCTTGCATATTACTCACAAATTCATTGTTCTGAAGCTTACTACACAAGAAGTGAGTCTATTCTGGCCTATTATACATCATTTCGTTGTATTTCAGCATACTACGTCAGAATACTGTCGTATTACACACAAATTAGGTCTTGCTGTTTAGTTCGTCAAAACTCAGTGTTTTGTGGCATATTACTCACAATTTGGGTGTACTGCAGCTTACTACACCAGAAATTGCAGTCTGGAAACACGAATTAGGTGCATTCTAGCTTAGTACGACAGAACTCGGTGTATTCTTGCATATTACTCACAAATTCATTGTTCTGAAGCTTACTACACAAGAAGTGAGTCTATTCTGGCCTATTATACATCATTTCGTTGTATTGCAGCATACTACGTCAGAATACTGTCGTATTACACACAAATTAGGTCTTGCTGTTTAGTTCGTCAAAACTCAGTGTTTTGTGGCATATTACTCACAATTTGGGTGTACTGCAGCTTACTACACCAGAAATTGCAGTCTGGAAACACGAATTAGGTGCATTCTAGCTTACTACGACAGAACTCGGTGTATTCTTGCATATTACTCACAAATTCATTGTTCTGAAGCTTACTACACTAGAAGTGAGTCTATTCTGGCCTATTATACATCATTTCGTTGTATTGCAGCATAATACGTCAGAATACTGTCGTATTACACACAAATTAGGTCTTGCTGTTTTGTACGTCAAAACGCTGTTTTTTTAGGCATATTACTCACAATTTGGGTGTACTGCAGCTTACTACACCAGAAATTGCAGTCTGGACACACGAATTAGGTGTATTATAGCTTACTACGAGAGAACTCGGTGTATTCTGGCATATTACTTACAAATTGGGTGTACTGCAGCTTACTACACTTGAATTGAGTGTATTCTGGCCTGTTACACATGACTTAGTTGTTTTGCAGCTTAATAACTAAGAACACTGGCGAATTATACACAAATTAGGTCTCTTGCTGTTTAGTACGTCAAAACTCAGTATTCTATGGCATTTTACTCACAATTTGGGTGTACTGCAGCTTACTACACCAGAAATTGCAGTCTGAAAACACGAATTAGGTGCATTCTAGCTTACTACGACAGAACTCGGTGTATTCTTGCATATTACTCACAAATTCATTGTTCTGAAGCTTACTACACTAGAAGTGAGTCTATTCTGGCCTATTATACATCATTTCGTTGTAATGCAGCATAATACGTCAGAATACTGTCGTATTACACACAAATTAGGTCTTGCTGTTTAGTACGTCAAAACTCAGTGTTTTGTGGCATATTACTCACAATTTGGGTGTACTGCAGCTTACTACACCAGAAATTGCAGTCTGGAAACACGAATTAGGTGCATTCTAGCTTAGTACGACAGAACTCGGTGTATTCTTGCATATTACTCACAAATTCATTGTTCTGAAGCTTACTACACAAGAAGTGAGTCTATTCTGGCCTATTATACATCATTTCGTTGTATTGCAGCATACTACGTCAGAATACTGTCGTATTACACACAAATTAGGTCTTGCTGTTTAGTTCGTCAAAACTCAGTGTTTTGTGGCATATTACTCACAATTTGGGTGTACTGCAGCTTACTACACCAGAAATTGCAGTCTGGAAACACGAATTAGGTGCATTCTAGCTTACTACGACAGAACTCGGTGTATTCTTGCATATTACTCACAAATTCATTGTTCTGAAGCTTACTACACTAGAAGTGAGTCTATTCTGGCCTATTATACATCATTTCCTTGTATTGCAGCATAATACGTCAGAATACTGTCGTATTACACACAAATTAGGTCTTGCTGTTTTGTACGTCAAAACGCCCTTTTTTGTTTAGGCATATTACTCACAATTTGGGTGTACTGCAGCTTACTACACCAGAACTTGCAGTCTGGACACACGAATTAGGTGTATTATAGCTTACTACGAGAGAACTCGGTGTATTCTGGCATATTACTTACAAATTGGGTGTACTGCAGCTTACTACACTTGAATTGAGTGTATTCTGGCCTGTTACACATGACAGTTGTTTTGCAGCTTAATAACTAAGAACACTGGCGAATTATACACAAATTAGGTCTCTTGCTGTTTAGTACGTCAAAACTCAGTATTCTATGGCATTTTACTCACAATTTGGATGTACTGCAGCTTACTACACCAGAAATTGCAGTCTGGAAACACGAATTAGGTGCATTCTAGCTTACTACGACAGAACTCGGTGTATTCTTGCATATTACTCACAAATTCATTGTTCTGAAGCTTACTACACTAGAAGTGTCTATTCTGGCCTATTATACATCATTTCGTTGTAATGCAGCATAATACGTCAGAATACTGTCGTATTACACACAAATTAGGTCTTGCTGTTTAGTACGTCAAAATTTAGGTCTTGCTGTTTAGTTCGTCAAAACTCAGTGTTTTGTGGCATATTACTCACAATTTGGGTGTACTGCAGCTTACTACACCAGAAATTGCAGTCTGGAAACACGAATTAGGTGCATTCTAGCTTACTACGACAGAACTCGGTGTATTCTTGCATATTACTCACAAATTGGGTGTACTGCAGCTAACTACACTAGAAGTGAGTATATTCTGGTGAGTGTTTTGTGGCATATTACTCACAATTTGGGTGTACTGCAGCTTACTACACCAGAAATTGCAGTCTGGAAACACGAATTAGGTGCATTCTAGCTTACTACGACAGAACTCGGTGTATTCTTGCATATTACTCACAAATTCATTGTTCTGAAGCTTACTACACAAGAAGTAAGTCTATTCTGGCCTATTATACATCATTTCGTTGTAATGCAGCATAATACGTCAGAATACTGTCGTATTACACACAATTTAGGTCTTGCTGTTTAGTTCGTCAAAACTCAGTGTTTTGTGGCATATTACTCACAATTTGGGTGTACTGCAGCTTACTACACCAGAAATTGCAGTCTGGAAACACGAATTAGGTGCATTCTAGCTTACTACGACAGAACTCGGTGTATTCTTGCATATTACTCACAAATTGGGTGTACTGCAGCTAACTACACTAGAAGTGAGTATATTCTGGCCTATTATACATCATTTCGTTGTAATGCAGCATAATACGTCAGAATACTGTCGTATTACACACAAATTAGGTCTTGCTGTTTAGTACGTCAAAACTCAGTGTTTTGTGGCATATTACTCACAATTTGGGTGTACTGCAGCTTATTACACCAGAAATTGCAGTCTGGAAACTCGAATTAGGTGCATTCTAGCTTACTACGACAGAACTCGGTGTATTCTTGCATATTACTCACAAATTCATTGTTCTGAAGCTTACTACACTAGAAGTGAGTCTATTCTGGCCTATTATACATCATTTCGTTGTATTGCAGCATAATACGTCAGAATACTGTCGTATTACACACAAATTAGGTCTTGCTGTTTTGTACGTCAAAACGCTGTTTTTTTAGGCATATTACTCACAATTTGGGTGTACTGCAGCTTACTACACCAGAAATTGCAGTCTGGAAACACGAATTAGGTGCATTCTAGCTTACTACGACAGAACTCGGTGTATTCTTGCATATTACTCACAAATTCATTGTTCTGAAGCTTACTACACTAGAAGTGAGTCTATTCTGGCCTATTATACATCATTTCGTTGTAATGCAGCATAATACGTCAGAATACTGTCGTATTACACACAAATTAGGTCTTGCTGTTTAGTACGTCAAAACTCAGTGTTTTGTGGCATATTACTCACAATTTGGGTGTACTGCAGCTTACTACACCAGAAATTGCAGTCTGGACACACGAATTAGGTGCATTCTAGCTTACTACGACAGAACTCGGTGTATTCTTGCATATTACTCACAAATTCATTGTTCTGAAGCTTACTACACAAGAAGTGAGTCTATTCTGGCCTATTATACATCATTTCGTTGTAATGCAGCATAATTCGTCAGAATACTGTCGTATTACACACAATTTAGGTCTTGCTGTTTAGTTCGTCAAAACTCAGTGTTTTGTGGCATATTACTCACAATTTGGGTGTACTGCAGCTTACTACACCAGAAATTGCAGTCTGGAAACACGAATTAGGTGCATTCTAGCTTACTACGACAGAACTCGGTGTATTCTTGCATATTACTCACAAATTCATTGTTCTGAAGCTTACTACACTAGAAGTGAGTATTCTGGCCTATTATACATCATTTCGTTGTAATGCAGCATAATACGTCAGAATACTGTCGTATTACACACAAATTAGGTCTTGTTGTTTAGTACGTCAAAACTCAGTGTTTTGTGGCATATTACTCACACTTTGGGTGTACTGCAGCTTACTACACCAGAAATTGCAGTCTGGAAACACGAATTAGTTGCATTCTAGCTTAGTACGACAGAACTCGGTGTATTCTTGCATATTACTCACAAATTCATTGTTCTGAAGCTTACTACACAAGAAGTGAGTCTATTCTGGCCTATTATACATCATTTCGTTGTATTTCAGCATACTACGTCAGAATACTGTCGTATTACACACAAATTAGGTCTTGCTGTTTAGTTCGTCAAAACTCAGTGTTTTGTGGCATATTACTCACAATTTGGGTGTACTGCAGCTTACTACACCAGAAATTGCAGTCTGGAAACACGAATTAGGTGCATTCTAGCTTACTACGACAGAACTCGGTGTATTCTTGCATATTACTCACAAATTCATTGTTCTGAAGCTTACTACACTAGAAGTGAGTCTATTCTGGCCTATTATACATCATTTCGTTGTATTGCAGCATAATACGTCAGAATACTGTCGTATTACACACAAATTAGGTCTTGCTGTTTTGTACGTCAAAACGCTGTTTTTTTAGGCATATTACTCACAATTTGGGTGTACTGCAGCTTACTACACCAGAAATTGCAGTCTGGACACACGAATTAGGTGTATTATAGCTTACTACGAGAGAACTCGGTGTATTCTGGCATATTACTTACAAATTGGGTGTACTGCAGCTTACTACACTTGAATTGAGTGTATTCTGGCCTGTTACACATGACTTAGTTGTTTTGCAGCTTAATAACTAAGAACACTGGCGAATTATACACAAATTAGGTCTCTTGCTGTTTAGTACGTCAAAACTCAGTATTCTATGGCATTTTACTCACAATTTGGGTGTACTGCAGCTTACTACACCAGAAATTGCAGTCTGAAAACACGAATTAGGTGCATTCTAGCTTACTACGACAGAACTCGGTGTATTCTTGCATATTACTCACAAATTCATTGTTCTGAAGCTTACTACACTAGAAGTGAGTCTATTCTGGCCTATTATACATCATTTCGTTGTAATGCAGCATAATACGTCAGAATACTGTCGTATTACACACAAATTAGGTCTTGCTGTTTAGTACGTCAAAACTCAGTGTTTTGTGGCATATTACTCACAATTTGGGTGTACTGCAGCTTACTACACCAGAAATTGCAGTCTGGAAACTCGAATTAGGTGCATTCTAGCTTAGTACGACAGAACTCGGTGTATTCTTGCATATTACTCACAAATTCATTGTTCTGAAGCTTACTACACAAGAAGTGAGTCTATTCTGGCCTATTATACATCATTTCGTTGTATTGCAGCATACTACGTCAGAATACTGTCGTATTACACACAAATTAGGTCTTGCTGTTTAGTTCGTCAAAACTCAGTGTTTTGTGGCATATTACTCACAATTTGGGTGTACTGCAGCTTACTACACCAGAAATTGCAGTCTGGACACACGAATTAGGTGTATTATAGCTTACTACGAGAGAACTCGGTGTATTCTGGCATATTACTTACAAATTGGGTGTACTGCAGCTTACTACACTTGAATTGAGTGTATTCTGGCCTGTTACACATGACTTAGTTGTTTTGCAGCTTAATAACTAAGAACACTGGCGAATTATACACAAATTAGGTCTCTTGCTGTTTAGTACGTCAAAACTCAGTATTCTATGGCATTTTACTCACAATTTGGGTGTACTGCAGCTTACTACACCAGAAATTGCAGTCTGGAAACACGAATTAGGTGCATTCTAGCTTACTACGACAGAACTCGGTGTATTCTTGCATATTACTCACAAATTCATTGTTCTGAAGCTTACTACACTAGAAGTGAGTCTATTCTGGCCTATTATACATCATTTCGTTGTAATGCAGCATAATACGTCAGAATACTGTCGTATTACACACAAATTAGGTCTTGCTGTTTAGTACGTCAAAACTCAGTGTTTTGTGGCATATTACTCACAATTTGGGTGTACTGCAGCTTACTACACCAGAAATTGCAGTCTGGAAACTCGAATTAGGTGCATTCTAGCTTAGTACGACAGAACTCGGTGTATTCTTGCATATTACTCACAAATTCATTGTTCTGAAGCTTATTACACAAGAAGTGAGTCTATTCTGGCCTATTATACATCATTTCGTTGTATTGCAGCATACTACGTCAGAATACTGTCGTATTACACACAAATTAGGTCTTGCTGTTTAGTTCGTCAAAACTCAGTGTTTTGTGGCATATTACTCACAATTTGGGTGTACTGCAGCTTACTACACCAGAAATTGCAGTCTGGACACACGAATTAGGTGTATTATAGCTTACTACGAGAGAACTCGGTGTATTCTGGCATATTACTTACAAATTGGGTGTACTGCAGCTTACTACACTTGAATTGAGTGTATTCTGGCCTGTTACACATGACTTAGTTGTTTTGCAGCTTAATAACTAAGAACACTGGCGAATTATACACAAATTAGGTCTCTTGCTGTTTAGTACGTCAAAACTCAGTATTCTATGGCATTTTACTCACAATTTGGGTGTACTGCAGCTTACTACACCAGAAATTGCAGTCTGGAAACACGAATTAGGTGCATTCTAGCTTACTACGACAGAACTCGGTGTATTCTTGCATATTACTCACAAATTCATTGTTCTGAAGCTTACTACACTAGAAGTGAGTCTATTCTGGCCTATTATACATCATTTCGTTGTAATGCAGCATAATACGTCAGAATACTGTCGTATTACACACAAATTAGGTCTTGCTGTTTAGTACGTCAAAACTCAGTGTTTTGTGGCATATTACTAACAATTTGGGTGTACTGCAGCTTACTACACCAGAAATTGCAGTCTGGAAACACGAATTAGGTGCATTCTAGCTTACTACGACAGAACTCGGTGTATTCTTGCATATTACTCACAAATTCATTGTTCTGAAGCTTACTACACAAGAAGTGAGTCTATTCTGGCCTATTATACATCATTTCGTTGTAATGCAGCATAATACGTCAGAATACTGTCGTATTACACACAATTTAGGTCTTGCTGTTTAGTTCGTCAAAACTCAGTGTTTTGTGGCATATTACTCACAATTTGGGTGTACTGCAGCTTACTACACCAGAAATTGCAGTCTGGAAACACGAATTAGGTGCATTCTAGCTTACTACGACAGAACTCGGTGTATTCTTGCATATTACTCACAAATTGGGTGTACTGCAGCTAACTACACTAGAAGTGAGTATATTCTGGCCTATTATACATCATTTCGTTGTAATGCAGCATAATACGTCAGAATACTGTCGTATTACACACAAATTAGGTCTTGCTGTTTAGTACGTCAAAACTAAGTGTTTTGTGGCATATTACTCACAATTTGGGTGTACTGCAGCTTACTACACCAGAAATTGCAGTCTGGACACACGAATTAGGTGCATTCTAGCTTACTACGACAGAACTCGGTGTATTCTTGCATATTACTCACAAATTCATTGTTCTGAAGCTTACTACACTAGAAGTGAGTCTATTCTGGCCTATTATACATCATTTCGTTGTAATGCAGCATAATACGTCAGAATACTGTCGTATTACACACAAATTAGGTCTTGCTGTTTAGTACGTCAAAACTCAGTGTTTTGTGGCATATTACTCACAATTTGGGTGTACTGCAGCTTACTACACCAGAAATTGCAGTCTGGAAACACGAATTAGGTGCATTCTAGCTTACTACGTCAGAACTCGGTGTATTCTTGCATATTACTCACAAATTCATTGTTCTGAAGCTTACTACACTAGAAGTGAGTCTATTCTGGCCTATTATACATCATTTCGTTGTAATGCAGCATAATACGTCAGAATACTGTCGTATTACACACAAATTAGGTCTTGTTGTTTAGTACGTCAAAACTCAGTGTTTTGTGGCATATTACTCACACTTTGGGTGTACTGCAGCTTACTACACCAGAAATTGCAGTCTGGAAACACGAATTAGGTGCATTCTAGCTTAGTACGACAGAACTCGGTGTATTCTTGCATATTACTCACAAATTCATTGTTCTGAAGCTTACTACACAAGAAGTGAGTCTATTCTGGCCTATTATACATCATTTCGTTGTATTTCAGCATACTACGTCAGAATACTGTCGTATTACACACAAATTAGGTCTTGCTGTTTAGTTCGTCAAAACTCAGTGTTTTGTGGCATATTACTCACAATTTGGGTGTACTGCAGCTTACTACACCAGAAATTGCAGTCTGGAAACACGAATTAGGTGCATTCTAGCTTACTACGACAGAACTCGGTGTATTCTTGCATATTACTCACAAATTCATTGTTCTGAAGCTTACTACACTAGAAGTGAGTCTATTCTGGCCTATTATACATCATTTCGTTGTATTGCAGCATAATACGTCAGAATACTGTCGTATTACACACAAATTAGGTCTTGCTGTTTTGTACGTCAAAACGCTGTTTTTTTAGGCATATTACTCACAATTTGGGTGTACTGCAGCTTACTACACCAGAAATTGCAGTCTGGACACACGAATTAGGTGTATTATAGCTTACTACGAGAGAACTCGGTGTATTCTGGCATATTACTTACAAATTGGGTGTACTGCAGCTTACTACACTTGAATTGAGTGTATTCTGGCCTGTTACACATGACTTAGTTGTTTTGCAGCTTAATAACTAAGAACACTGGCGAATTATACACAAATTAGGTCTCTTGCTGTTTAGTACGTCAAAACTCAGTATTCTATGGCATTTTACTCACAATTTGGATGTACTGCAGCTTACTACACCAAAAATTGCAGTCTGAAAACACGAATTAGGTGCATTCTAGCTTACTACGACAGAACTCGGTGTATTCTTGCATATTACTCACAAATTCATTGTTCTGAAGCTTACTACACTAGAAGTGAGTCTATTCTGGCCTATTATACATCATTTCGTTGTAATGCAGCATAATACGTCAGAATACTGTCGTATTACACACAAATTAGGTCTTGCTGTTTAGTACGTCAAAACTCAGTGTTTTGTGGCATATTACTCACAATTTGGGTGTACTGCAGCTTACTACACCAGAAATTGCAGTCTGGAAACTCGAATTAGGTGCATTCTAGCTTAGTACGACAGAACTCGGTGTATTCTTGCATATTACTCACAAATTCATTGTTCTGAAGCTTATTACACAAGAAGTGAGTCTATTCTGGCCTATTATACATCATTTCGTTGTATTGCAGCATACTACGTCAGAATACTGTCGTATTACACACAAATTAGGTCTTGCTGTTTAGTTCGTCAAAACTCAGTGTTTTGTGGCATATTACTCACAATTTGGGTGTACTGCAGCTTACTACACCAGAAATTGCAGTCTGGACACACGAATTAGGTGTATTATAGCTTACTACGAGAGAACTCGGTGTATTCTGGCATATTACTTACAAATTGGGTGTACTGCAGCTTACTACACTTGAATTGAGTGTATTCTGGCCTGTTACACATGACTTAGTTGTTTTGCAGCTTAATAACTAAGAACACTGGCGAATTATACACAAATTAGGTCTCTTGCTGTTTAGTACGTCAAAACTCAGTATTCTATGGCATTTTACTCACAATTTGGGTGTACTGCAGCTTACTACACCAGAAATTGCAGTCTGGAAACACGAATTAGGTGCATTCTAGCTTACTACGACAGAACTCGGTGTATTCTTGCATATTACTCACAAATTCATTGTTCTGAAGCTTACTACACTAGAAGTGAGTCTATTCTGGCCTATTATACATCATTTCGTTGTAATGCAGCATAATACGTCAGAATACTGTCGTATTACACACAAATTAGGTCTTGCTGTTTAGTACGTCAAAACTCAGTGTTTTGTGGCATATTACTAACAATTTGGGTGTACTGCAGCTTACTACACCAGAAATTGCAGTCTGGAAACACGAATTAGGTGCATTCTAGCTTACTACGACAGAACTCGGTGTATTCTTGCATATTACTCACAAATTCATTGTTCTGAAGCTTACTACACAAGAAGTGAGTCTATTCTGGCCTATTATACATCATTTCGTTGTAATGCAGCATAATACGTCAGAATACTGTCGTATTACACACAATTTAGGTCTTGCTGTTTAGTTCGTCAAAACTCAGTGTTTTGTGGCATATTACTCACAATTTGGGTGTACTGCAGCTTACTACACCAGAAATTGCAGTCTGGAAACACGAATTAGGTGCATTCTAGCTTACTACGACAGAACTCGGTGTATTCTTGCATATTACTCACAAATTGGGTGTACTGCAGCTAACTACACTAGAAGTGAGTATATTCTGGCCTATTATACATCATTTCGTTGTAATGCAGCATAATACGTCAGAATACTGTCGTATTACACACAAATTAGGTCTTGCTGTTTAGTACGTCAAAACTAAGTGTTTTGTGGCATATTACTCACAATTTGGGTGTACTGCAGCTTACTACACCAGAAATTGCAGTCTGGACACACGAATTAGGTGCATTCTAGCTTACTACGACAGAACTCGGTGTATTCTTGCATATTACTCACAAATTCATTGTTCTGAAGCTTACTACACTAGAATTGAGTCTATTCTAGCCTATTATACATCATTTCGTTGTAATGCAGCATAATACGTCAGAATACTGTCGTATTACACACAAATTAGGTCTTGCTGTTTAGTACGTCAAAACTCAGTGTTTTGTGGCATATTACTCACAATTTGGGTGTACTGCAGCTTACTACACCAGAAATTGCAGTCTGGAAACACGAATTAGGTGCATTCTAGCTTACTACGACAGAACTCGGTGTATTCTTGCATATTACTCACAAATTCATTGTTCTGAAGCTTACTACACTAGAAGTGAGTCTATTCTGGCCTATTATACATCATTTCGTTGTAATGCAGCATAATACGCCAGAATACTGTCGTATTACACACAAATTAGGTCTTGTTGTTTAGTACGTCAAAACTCAGTGTTTTGTGGCATATTACTCACACTTTGGGTGTACTGCAGCTTACTACACCAGAAATTGCAGTCTGGAAACACGAATTAGGTGCATTCTAGCTTAGTACGACAGAACTCGGTGTATTCTTGCATATTACTCACAAATTCATTGTTCTGAAGCTTACTACACAAGAAGTGAGTCTATTCTGGCCTATTATACATCATTTCGTTGTATTTCAGCATACTACGTCAGAATACTGTCGTATTACACACAAATTAGGTCTTGCTGTTTAGTTCGTCAAAACTCAGTGTTTTGTGGCATATTACTCACAATTTGGGTGTACTGCAGCTTACTACACCAGAAATTGCAGTCTGGAAACACGAATTAGGTGCATTCTAGCTTACTACGACAGAACTCGGTGTATTCTTGCATATTACTCACAAATTCATTGTTCTGAAGCTTACTACACTAGAAGTGAGTCTATTCTGGCCTATTATACATCATTTCGTTGTATTGCAGCATAATACGTCAGAATACTGTCGTATTACACACAAATTAGGTCTTGCTGTTTTGTACGTCAAAACGCTGTTTTTTTAGGCATATTACTCACAATTTGGGTGTACTGCAGCTTACTACACCAGAAATTGCAGTCTGGACACACGAATTAGGTGTATTATAGCTTACTACGAGAGAACTCGGTGTATTCTGGCATATTACTTACAAATTTGGTGTACTGCAGCTTACTACACTTGAATTGAGTGTATTCTGGCCTGTTACACATGACTTAGTTGTTTTGCAGCTTAATAACTAAGAACACTGGCGAATTATACACAAATTAGGTCTCTTGCTGTTTAGTACGTCAAAACTCAGTATTCTATGGCATTTTACTCACAATTTGGGTGTACTGCAGCTTACTACACCAGAAATTGCAGTCTGAAAACACGAATTAGGTGCATTCTAGCTTACTACGACAGAACTCGGTGTATTCTTGCATATTACTCACAAATTCATTGTTCTGAAGCTTACTACACTAGAAGTGAGTCTATTCTGGCCTATTATACATCATTTCGTTGTAATGCAGCATAATACGTCAGAATACTGTCGTATTACACACAAATTAGGTCTTGCTGTTTAGTACGTCAAAACTCAGTGTTTTGTGGCATATTACTCACAATTTGGGTGTACTGCAGCTTACTACACCAGAAATTGCAGTCTGGAAACACGAATTAGGTGCATTCTAGCTTACTACGACAGAACTCGGTGTATTCTTGCATATTACTCACAAATTCATTGTTCTGAAGCTTACTACACAAGAAGTGAGTCTATTCTGGCCTATTATACATCATTTCGTTGTAATGCAGCATAATACGTCAGAATACTGTCGTATTACACACAATTTAGGTCTTGCTGTTTAGTTCGTCAAAACTCAGTGTTTTGTGGCATATTACTCACAATTTGGGTGTACTGCAGCTTACTACACCAGAAATTGCAGTCTGGAAACACGAATTAGGTGCATTCTAGCTTACTACGACAGAACTCGGTGTATTCTTGCATATTACTCACAAATTGGGTGTACTGCAGCTAACTACACTAGAAGTGAGTATATTCTGGCCTATTATACATCATTTTGTTGTAATGCAGCATAATACGTCAGAATACTGTCGTATTACACACAAATTAGGTCTTGCTGTTTAGTACGTCAAAACTAAGTGTTTTGTGGCATATTACTCACAATTTGGGTGTACTGCAGCTTACTACACCAGAAATTGCAGTCTGGACACACGAATTAGGTGCATTCTAGCTTACTACGACAGAACTCGGTGTATTCTTGCATATTACTCACAAATTCATTGTTCTGAAGCTTACTACACTAGAAGTGAGTCTATTCTGGCCTATTATACATCATTTCGTTGTAATGCAGCATAATACGTCAGAATACTGTCGTATTACACACAAATTAGGTCTTGCTGTTTAGTACGTCAAAACTCAGTGTTTTGTGGCATATTACTCACAATTTGGGTGTACTGCAGCTTACTACACCAGAAATTGCAGTCTGGAAACACGAATTAGGTGCATTCTAGCTTAGTACGACAGAACTCGGTGTATTCTTGCATATTACTCACAAATTCATTGTTCTGAAGCTTACTACACAAGAAGTGAGTCTATTCTGGCCTATTATACATCATTTCGTTGTAATGTAGCATACTACGTCAGAATACTGTCGTATTACACACAAATTAGGTCTTGCTGTTTAGTTCGTCAAAACTCAGTGTTTTGTGGCATATTACTCACAATTTGGGTGTACTGCAGCTTACTACACCAGAAATTGCAGTCTGGACACACGAATTAGGTGTATTATAGCTTACTACGAGAGAACTCGGTGTATTCTGGCATATTACTTACAAATTGGGTGTACTGCAGCTTACTACACTTGAATTGAGTGTATTCTGGCCTGTTACACATGACTTAGTTGTTTTGCAGCTTAATAACTAAGAACACTGGCGAATTATACACAAATTAGGTCTCTTGCTGTTTAGTACGTCAAAACTCAGTATTCTATGGCATTTTACTCACAATTTGGGTGTACTGCAGCTTACTACACCAGAAATTGCAGTCTGGAAACACGAATTAGGTGCATTCTAGCTTACTACGACAGAACTCGGTGTATTCTTGCATATTACTCACAAATTCATTGTTCTGAAGCTTACTACACTAGAAGTGAGTCTATTCTGGCCAATTATACATCATTTCGTTGTAATGCAGCATAATACGTCAGAATACTGTCGTATTACACACAAATTAGGTCTTGCTGTTTAGTACGTCAAAACTCAGTGTTTTGTGGCATATTACTAACAATTTGGGTGTACTGCAGCTTACTACACCAGAAATTGCAGTCTGGAAACACGAATTAGGTGCATTCTAGCTTACTACGACAGAACTCGGTGTATTCTTGCATATTACTCACAAATTCATTGTTCTGAAGCTTACTACACAAGAAGTGAGTCTATTCTGGCCTATTATACATCATTTCGTTGTAATGCAGCATAATACGTCAGAATACTGTCGTATTACACACAATTTAGGTCTTGCTGTTTAGTTCGTCAAAACTCAGTGTTTTGTGGCATATTACTCACAATTTGGGTGTACTGCAGCTTACTACACCAGAAATTGCAGTCTGGAAACACGAATTAGGTGCATTCTAGCTTACTACGACAGAACTCGGTGTATTCTTGCATATTACTCACAAATTGGGTGTACTGCAGCTAACTACACTAGAAGTGAGTATATTCTGGCCTATTATACATCATTTTGTTGTAATGCAGCATAATACGTCAGAATACTGTCGTATTACACACAAATTAGGTCTTGCTGTTTAGTACGTCAAAACTAAGTGTTTTGTGGCATATTACTCACAATTTGGGTGTACTGCAGCTTACTACACCAGAAATTGCAGTCTGGACACACGAATTAGGTGCATTCTAGCTTACTACGACAGAACTCGGTGTATTCTTGCATATTACTCACAAATTCATTGTTCTGAAGCTTACTACACTAGAAGTGAGTCTATTCTGGCCTATTATACATCATTTCGTTGTAATGCAGCATAATACGTCAGAATACTGTCGTATTACACACAAATTAGGTCTTGCTGTTTAGTACGTCAAAACTCAGTGTTTTGTGGCATATTACTCACAATTTGGGTGTACTGCAGCTTACTACACCAGAAATTGCAGTCTGGAAACACGAATTAGGTGCATTCTAGCTTAGTACGACAGAACTCGGTGTATTCTTGCATATTACTCACAAATTCATTGTTCTGAAGCTTACTACACAAGAAGTGAGTCTATTCTGGCCTATTATACATCATTTCGTTGTAATGTAGCATACTACGTCAGAATACTGTCGTATTACACACAAATTAGGTCTTGCTGTTTAGTTCGTCAAAACTCAGTGTTTTGTGGCATATTACTCACAATATGGGTGTACTGCAGCTTACTACACCAGAAATTGCAGTCTGGAAACACTAATTAGGTGTATTATAGCTTACTACGAGAGAACTCGGTGTATTCTGGCATATTACTTACAAATTGGGTGTACTGCAGCTTACTACACTTGAATTGAGTGTATTCTGGCCTGTTACACATGACTTAGTTGTTTTGCAGCTTAATAACTAAGAACACTGGCGAATTATACACAAATTAGGTCTCTTGCTGTTTAGTACGTCAAAACTCAGTATTCTATGGCATTTTACTCACAATTTGGGTGTACTGCAGCTTACTACACCAGAAATTGCAGTCTGGAATCACGAATTAGGTGTATTCTAGCTTACTACGACAGAACTCGGTGTATTCTTGCATATTACTCACAAATTCATTGTTCTGAAGCTTACTACACTAGAAGTGAGTCTATTCTGGCCTATTATACATCATTTCGTTGTAATGCAGCATAATACGTCAGAATACTGTCGTATTACACACAAATTAGGTCTTGCTGTTTAGTACGTCAAAACTCAGTGTTTTGTGGCATATTACTCACAATTTGGGTGTACTGCAGCTTACTACACCAGAAATTGCAGTCTGGAAACACGAATTAGGTGCATTCTAGCTTACTACGACAGAACTCGGTGTATTCTTGCATATTACTCACAAATTCATTGTTCTGAAGCTTACTACACAAGAAGTGAGTCTATTCTGGCCTATTATACATCATTTCGTTGTAATGCAGCATAATACGTCAGAATACTGTCGTATTACACACAATTTAGGTCTTGCTGTTTAGTTCGTCAAAACTCAGTGTTTTGTGGCATATTACTCACAATTTGGGTGTACTGCAGCTTACTACACCAGAAATTGCAGTCTGGAAACTCGAATTAGGTGCATTCTAGCTTACTACGACAGAACTCGGTGTATTCTTGCATATTACTCACAAATTGGGTGTACTGCAGCTAACTACACTAGAAGTGAGTATATTCTGGCCTATTATACATCATTTCGTTGTAATGCAGCATAATACGTCAGAATACTGTCGTATTACACACAAATTAGGTCTTGCTGTTTAGTACGTCAAAACTCAGTGTTTTGTGGCATATTACTCACAATTTGGGTGTACTGCAGCTTACTACACCAGAAATTGCAGTCTGGACACACGAATTAGGTGCATTCTAGCTTACTACGACAGAACTCGGTGTATTCTTGCATATTACTCATAAATTGGGTGTACTGCAGCTAACTACACTTGAATTGAGTCTATTCTGGCCTATTATACATCATTTCGTTGTAATGCAGCATAATACGTCAGAATACTGTCGTATTACACACAAATTAGGTCTTGCTGTTTAGTACGTCAAAACTCAGTGTTTTGTGGCATATTACTCACAATTTGGGTGTACTGCAGCTTACTACACCAGAAATTGCAGTCTGGAAACACGAATTAGGTGCATTCTAGCTTAGTACGACAGAACTCGGTGTATTCTTGCATATTACTCACAAATTCATTGTTCTGAAGCTTACTACACAAGAAGTGAGTCTATTCTGGCCTATTATACATCATTTCGTTGTAATGCAGCATACTACGTCAGAATACTGTCGTATTACACACAAATTAGGTCTTGCTGTTTAGTTCGTCAAAACTCAGTGTTTTGTGGCATATTACTCACAATTTGGGTGTACTGCAGCTTACTACACCAGAAATTGCAGTCTGGACACACGAATTAGGTGTATTCTAGCTTACTACGAGAGAACTCGGTGTATTCTGGCATATTACTCATAAATTGGGTGTACTGCAGCTAACTACACTTGAATTGAGTGTATTCTGGCCTGTTACACATGACTTAGTTGTTTTGCAGCTTAATTGTTTGTTTGTTTGTTTGTTTGTTTGTTTTTCGTTCGCTCCATTGTAACCATCACGGATATCCGTGCGATTTCCGCCGGGAGCGTGATTACGTTGTGCCACCGTTATGCGCCTTGTAGGCCTAGCACATCCGATTTCGGCATGCCTTGACAATTCGGGTGGGCTACCCTTAGCCTGTGACAGCCTCTATATCTGTCTCCAGGCACGCGTAGTGGAGACTCTTCGCCCAGACTATTTTCTTGCTCTTAGTCTGACTCAAACGAGGTGTTCCACTGTCTATGAACTTGTCTCGTGTAATTGGACGTGCTGTGCCCGTGCCCATTGGGTACCGAACCGTTTCTCATCCGTGAGCCTGGTTCCCCAAGGGGAAGAACTCAACAGAGGAGTTGGACCCTGGCTCTTTCGCCCTCTTAGCCGAGGTGTCACTCACCGACATCGTGTACCCCTTGTCCAAGTTCGAGTCTCACACCACGCGTTTGAGAGCAAGGCGTTCTCGAGCTGAGCGTCCTTGTCCCAATAGCGCCTGAGCCCATCAGGTACTGAACCCTTTCTCTCTTCAAGTGTATTTCCGGTGTAGGAAAACCTGACAGTAGAGTTGGGCCAGGGCTAAATCGTTGTCCCTTTTGTGCCTGAGCGAATCGAGTACAGAACCCTTTCTCTCTGCAAGTTACTTCCGGTATAGGAAACCTTGACAGTAGAGTTGGGCCAGGACTGCCATCGTTGTCCCTTTCTTGCCTACACCCATCGGGTACAGAACCCTTTCTCTTTGCAAGCATATTTCCGGTTTAGGAAGGCTCGACATTAGAGTTGGGTTAGGTCTTTTGCTTTACCAAACGCCGATGGATTGGTCTGGGTCTCTGCCTGTTAGGAACTCTGGTAACTAGAAGCCCGTCTCGAGCTGACGGAGCTTGTAGTTCCCTTTCCTAGGGACTTTTCACTTTCTGTTTGCAGTTCGCGCTGCCCTCTAGCGCTGTTCTGCCCTTTCATTGTTTCATTGTACTCTGTATGAAACATATTTGTCTCTTGCCATGCATTTACCTTTACGTGCATTTTACATTGGCCGCCCCTCCAATGTTCGGACTGGACTGACTAGCTTCACTGTATGTCAACAGTGTCGCTATATGTGGTGATGCGGGTGGTGTCGGAGATATTGTCTGTCTCTTGTGAAGTCAAATCTCTTTCCATCTGCTACCTCCACATTCTCGGACGCGATCCCCAAATGATTTGGCCAGAATCAGCACGAGCTGCTGTATTTCTGTTTCCAGGGTGCACCACGTGGAGGTACATTTGGGATCTTGGTTATCTGCTAACCCTGGGTCCGCCTAGAGCAGTGCGTTCCCTTTGCACCCCTTGCAGCTTAATAACTAAGAACACTGGCGAATTATACACAAATTAGGTCTCTTGCTGTTTAGTACGTCAAAACTCAGTATTCTATGGTATTTTACTAACAAATTGGGTGTACTGCAGGTTACTACACCAGACATTGCAGTCTGGACACACGAAATTGGTGTATTCTAGCTTACTACGTTAGAACGGTGTATTCTGGCTTATTACTCACAAATTCATTGTTCTGAAGCTTACTACACTAGAAGTGAGTCTATTCTGGCCTATTATACATCATTTCGTTGTAATGCAGCATAATACGTCAGAATACTGTCGTATTACACACAAATTAGGTCTTGCTGTTTAGTACGTCAAAACTCAGTGTTTTGTGGCATATTACTCACAATTTGGATGTACTGCAGCTTACTACACCAGAAATTGCAGTCTGGAAACACGAATTAGGTGCATTCTAGCTTACTACGAGAGAACTCGGTGTATTCTGGCATATTACTCACAAATTGGGTGTACTGCAGCTAACTACACTTGAATTGAGTGTATTCTGGCCTGTTACACATGACTTAGTTGTTTTGCAGCTTAATAACTAAGAACACTGGCGAATTATACACAAATTAGGTCTCTTGCTGTTTAGTACGTCAAAACTCAGTATTCTATGGCATTTTACTAACAAATTGGGTGTACTGCAGCTTACTTCACCAGACATTGCAGTCTGGACACACGAAATTGGTGTATTCTAGCTTTCTACGTTAGAACGGTGTATTCTGGCATATTACTCACAAATTCATTGTTCTGAAGCTTACTACACTAGAAGTGAGTCTATTCTGGCCTATTATACATCATTTCGTTGTAATGCAGCATAATACGTCAGAATACTGTCGTATTACACACAAATTAGGTCTTGCTGTTTAGTACGTCAAAACTCAGTGTTTTCTGGCATATTACTCACAATTTGGGTGTACTGCAGCTTACTACACCAGAAATTGCAGTCTGGAAACACGAATTAGGTGCATTCTAGCTTACTACGACAGAACTCGGTATATTCTGGCATATTACTCACAAATTCATTGTTCTGAAGCTTACTACACTAGAAGTGAGTCTATTCTGGCCTATTATACATCATTTCGTTGTAATGCAGCATAATACGTCAGAATACTGTCGTATTACACACAAATTAGGTCTTGCTGTTTAGTACGTCAAAACTCAGTGTTTTGTGGCATATTACTCACAATTTGGGTGTACTGCAGCTTACTACACCAGAAATTGCAGTCTGGACACACGAATTAGGTGTATTCTAGCATACTACGACAGAACTCGGTGTATTCTGGCATATTACTCACAAATTGGGTGTACTGCAGCTAACTACACGTGAATTGAGTGTATTCTGGCCTGTTACACATGACTTAGTTGTTTTGCAGCTTAATAACTAAGAACACTGGCGAATTATACACAAATTAGGTCTCTTGCTGTTTAGTACGTCAAAACTCAGTATTCTATGGTATTTTACTAACAAATTGGGTGTACTGCAGCTTACTACACCAGACATTGCAGTCTGGACACACGAAATTGGTGTATTCTAGCTTACTACGTTAGAACGGTGTGTTCTGGCTTATTACTCACAAATTCATTGTTCTGAAGCTTACTACACTAGAAGTGAGTCTATTCTGGCCTATTATACATCATTTCGTTGTAATGCAGCATAATACGTCAGAATACTGTCGTATTACACACAAATTAGGTCTTGCTGTTTAGTACGTCAAAACTCAGTGTTTTGTGGCATATTACTCACAATTTGGGTGTACTGCAGCTTACTACACCAGAAATTGCAGTCTGGAAACACGAATTAGGTGCATTCTAGCTTACTACGACAGAACTCGGTGTATTCTTGCATATTACTCACAAATTCATTGTTCTGAAGCTTACTACACAAGAAGTGAGTCTATTCTGGCCTATTATACATCATTTCGTTGTAATGCAGCATAATACGTCAGAATACTGTCGTATTACACACAATTTAGGTCTTGCTGTTTAGTTCGTCAAAACTCAGTGTTTTGTGGCATATTACTCACAATTTGGGTGTACTGCAGCTTACTACACCAGAAATTGCAGTCTGGAAACACGAATTAGGTGCATTCTAGCTTACTACGACAGAACTCGGTGTATTCTTGCATATTACTCACAAATTGGGTGTACTGCAGCTAACTACACTAGAAGTGAGTATATTCTGGCCTATTATACATCATTTCGTTGTAATGCAGCATAATACGTCAGAATACTGTCGTATTACACACAAATTAGGTCTTGCTGTTTAGTACGTCAAAACTCAGTGTTTTGTGGCATATCTCACAATTTGGGTGTACTGCAGCTTACTACACCAGAAATTGCAGTCTGGACACACGAATTAGGTGTATTCTAGCTTACTACGAGAGAACTCGGTGTATTCTGGCATATTACTCATAAATTGGGTGTACTGCAGCTAACTACACTTGAATTGAGTGTATTCTGGCCTGTTACACATGACTTAGTTGTTTTGCAGCTTAATTGTTTGTTTGTTTGTTTGTTTGTTTGTTTTTCGTTCGCTCCATTGTAACCATCACGGATATCCGTGCGATTTCCGCCGGGAGCGTGATTACGTTGTGCCACCGTTATGCGCCTTGTAGGCCTAGCACATCCGATTTCGGCATGCCTTGACAATTCGGGTGGGCTACCCTTAGCCTGTGACAGCCTCTATATCTGTCTCCAGGCACGCGTAGTGGAGACTCTTCGCCCAGACTATTTTCTTGCTCTTAGTCTGACTCAAACGAGGTGTTCCACTGTCTATGAACTTGTCTCGTGTAATTGGACGTGCTGTGCCCGTGCCCATTGGGTACCGAACCGTTTCTCATCCGTGAGCCTGGTTCCCCAAGGGGAAGAACTCAACAGAGGAGTTGGACCCTGGCTCTTTCGCCCTCTTAGCCGAGGTGTCACTCACCGACATCGTGTACCCCTTGTCCAAGTTCGAGTCTCACACCACGCGTTTGAGAGCAAGGCGTTCTCGAGCTGAGCGTCCTTGTCCCAATAGCGCCTGAGCCCATCAGGTACTGAACCCTTTCTCTCTTCAAGTGTATTTCCGGTGTAGGAAAACCTGACAGTAGAGTTGGGCCAGGGCTAAATCGTTGTCCCTTTTGTGCCTGAGCGAATCGAGTACAGAACCCTTTCTCTCTGCAAGTTACTTCCGGTATAGGAAACCTTGACAGTAGAGTTGGGCCAGGACTGCCATCGTTGTCCCTTTCTTGCCTACACCCATCGGGTACAGAACCCTTTCTCTTTGCAAGCATATTTCCGGTTTAGGAAGGCTCGACATTAGAGTTGGGTTAGGTCTTTTGCTTTACCAAACGCCGATGGATTGGTCTGGGTCTCTGCCTGTTAGGAACTCTGGTAACTAGAAGCCCGTCTCGAGCTGACGGAGCTTGTAGTTCCCTTTCCTAGGGACTTTTCACTTTCTGTTTGCAGTTCGCGCTGCCCTCTAGCGCTGTTCTGCCCTTTCATTGTTTCATTGTACTCTGTATGAAACATATTTGTCTCTTGCCATGCATTTACCTTTACGTGCATTTTACATTGGCCGCCCCTCCAATGTTCGGACTGGACTGACTAGCTTCACTGTATGTCAACAGTGTCGCTATATGTGGTGATGCGGGTGGTGTCGGAGATATTGTCTGTCTCTTGTGAAGTCAAATCTCTTTCCATCTGCTACCTCCACATTCTCGGACACGATCCCCAAATGATTTGGCCAGAATCAGCACGAGCTGCTGTATTTCTGTTTCCAGGGTGCACCACGTGGAGGTACATTTGGGATCTTGGTTATCTGCTAACCCTGGGTCCGCCTAGAGCAGTGCGTTCCCTTTGCACCCCTTGCAGCTTAATAACTAAGAACACTGGCGAATTATACACAAATTAGGTCTCTTCCTGTTTAGTACGTCAAAACTCAGTATTCTATGGTATTTTACTAACAAATTGGGTGTACTGCAGCTTACTACACCAGAAATTGCAGTCTGGAAACACGAATTAGGTGCATTCTAGCTTACTACGACAGAACTCGGTGTATTCTTGCATATTACTCACAAATTCATTGTTCTGAAGCTTACTACACTAGAAGTGAGTCTATTCTGGCCTATTATACATAATTTCGTTGTAATGCATCATAATACGTCAGAATACTGTCGTATTACACACAAATTAGGTCTTGCTGTTTAGTACGTCAAAACTCAGTGTTTTGTGGCATAGTACTCACAATTTGGGTGTACTGCAGCTTACTACACCAGAAATTGCAGTCTGGACACACGAATTAGGTGTATTCTAGCTTACTACGAGAGAACTCGGTGTATTCTGGCATATTACTCACAAATTGGGTGTACTGCAGCTAACTACACTTGAATTGAGTGTATTCTGGCCTGTTACACATGACTTAGTTGTTTTGCAGCTTAATAACTAAGAACACTGGCGAATTATACACAAATTAGGTCTCTTGCTGTTTAGTACGTCAAAACTCAGTGTTTTGTGGCATATTACTCACAATTTGGGTGTACTGCAGCTTACTACACCAGAAATTGCAGTCTGGATACACGAATTAGGTGTATTCTAGCTTACTACGAGAGAACTCGGTGTATTCTGGCATATTACTCACAAATTCATTGTTCTGAAGCTTACTACACAAGAAGTGAGTCTATTCTGGCCTATTATACATCATTTCGTTGTAATGCAGCATAATACGTCAGAATACTGTCGTATTACACACAAATTAGGTCTTGCTGTTTAGTTCGTCAAAACTCAGTGTTTTGTGGCATATTACTCACAATTTGGGTGTAATTTCACACCAGAAATTGCATTCTGGAAACACGATTAGGTGCATTCTAGCTTACTACGACAGAACTCGATGTATTCTTGCATATTACTCACAAATTGGGTGTACTGCAGCTAACTACACTAGAAGTGAGTATATTCTGGCCTATTATACATCATTTCGTTGTAATGCAGCATAATACGTCAGAATACTGGCGTATTACACACAAATTAGGTCTTGCTGTTTAGTACGTCAAAACTCAGTGTTTTGTGGCATATTACTCACAATTTGGGTGTACTGCAGCTTACTACACCAGAAATTGCAGTCTGGACACACGAATTAGGTGTATTCTAGCATACTACGAGAGAACTCGGTGTATTCTGGCATATTACTCACAAATTGGGTGTACTGCAGCTAACTACACTTGAATTGAGTGTATTCTGGCCTGTTACACATGACTTAGTTGTTTTGCAGCTTAATAACTAAGAACACTGGCGAATTATACACAAATTAGGTCTCTTGCTGTTTAGTACGTCAAAACTCAGTATTCTATGGTATTTTACTAACAAATTGGGTGTACTGCAGCTTACTACACCAGACATTGCAGTCTGGACACACGAAATTGGTGTATTCTAGATTACTACGTTAGAACGGTGTATTCTGGCTTATTACTCACAAATTCATTGTTCTGAAGCTTACTACACTAGAAGTGAGTCTATTCTGGCCTATTATACATCATTTCGTTGTAATGCAGCATAATACGTCAGAATACTGTCGTATTACACACAAATTAGGTCTTGCTGTTTAGTACGTCAAAACTCAGTGTTTTGTGGCATATTACTCACAATTTGGGTGTACTGCAGCTTACTACACCAGAAATTGCAGTCTGGAAACACGAATTAGGTGCATTCCAGCTTACTACGACAGAACTCGGTGTATTCTTGCATATTACTCACAAATTCATTGTTCTGAAGCTTACTACACTAGAAGTGAGTCTATTCTGGCCTATTATACATCATTTCGTTGTATTGCAGCATAATACGTCAGAATACTGTCGTATTACACACAAATTAGGTCTTGCTGTTTTGTACGTCAAAACTCTGTTTTTTTAGGCATATTACTCACAATTTGGGTGTACTGCAGCTTACTACACCAGAAATTGCAGTCTGGACACACGAATTAGGTGTATTATAGCTTACTACGAGAGAACTCGGTGTATTCTGGCATATTACTCACAAATTGGGTGTACTGCAGCTTACTACACTTGAATTGAGTGTATTCTGGCCTGTTACACATGACTTAGTTGTTTTGCAGCTTAATAACTAAGAACACTGGCGAATTATACACAAATTAGGTCTCTTGCTGTTTAGTACGTCAAAACTCAGTATTCTATGGCATTTTACTCACAATTTGGGTGTACTGCAGCTTACTACAGCAGAAATTGCAGTCTGGACACACGAATTAGGTGCATTCTAGCTTACTACGACAGAACTCGGTGTATTCTTGCATATTACTCATAAATTGGGTGTACTGCAGCTAACTACACTTGAATTGAGTCTATTCTGGCCTATTATACATCATTTCGTTGTAATGCAGCATAATACGTCAGAATACTGTCGTATTACACACAAATTAGGTCTTGCTGTTTAGTACGTCAAAACTCAGTGTTTTGTGGCATATTACTCACAATTTGGGTGTACTGCAGCTTACTACACCAGAAATTGCAGTCTGGAAACACGAATTAGGTGCATTCTAGCTTAGTACGACAGAACTCGGTGTATTCTTGCATATTACTCACAAATTCATTGTTCTGAAGCTTACTACACAAGAAGTGAGTCTATTCTGGCCTATTATACATCATTTCGTTGTAATGCAGCATACTACGTCAGAATACTGTCGTATTACACACAAATTAGGTCTTGCTGTTTAGTTCGTCAAAACTCAGTGTTTTGTGGCATATTACTCACAATTTGGGTGTACTGCAGCTTACTACACCAGAAATTGCAGTCTGGACACACGAATTAGGTGTATTCTAGCTTACTACGAGAGAACTCGGTGTATTCTGGCATATTACTCATAAATTGGGTGTACTGCAGCTAACTACACTTGAATTGAGTGTATTCTGGCCTGTTACACATGACTTAGTTGTTTTGCAGCTTAATTGTTTGTTTGTTTGTTTGTTTGTTTGTTTTTCGTTCGCTCCATTGTAACCATCACGGATATCCGTGCGATTTCCGCCGGGAGCGTGATTACGTTGTGCCACCGTTATGCGCCTTGTAGGCCTAGCACATCCGATTTCGGCATGCCTTGACAATTCGGGTGGGCTACCCTTAGCCTGTGACAGCCTCTATATCTGTCTCCAGGCACGCGTAGTGGAGACTCTTCGCCCAGACTATTTTCTTGCTCTTAGTCTGACTCAAACGAGGTGTTCCACTGTCTATGAACTTGTCTCGTGTAATTGGACGTGCTGTGCCCGTGCCCATTGGGTACCGAACCGTTTCTCATCCGTGAGCCTGGTTCCCCAAGGGGAAGAACTCAACAGAGGAGTTGGACCCTGGCTCTTTCGCCCTCTTAGCCGAGGTGTCACTCACCGACATCGTGTACCCCTTGTCCAAGTTCGAGTCTCACACCACGCGTTTGAGAGCAAGGCGTTCTCGAGCTGAGCGTCCTTGTCCCAATAGCGCCTGAGCCCATCAGGTACTGAACCCTTTCTCTCTTCAAGTGTATTTCCGGTGTAGGAAAACCTGACAGTAGAGTTGGGCCAGGGCTAAATCGTTGTCCCTTTTGTGCCTGAGCGAATCGAGTACAGAACCCTTTCTCTCTGCAAGTTACTTCCGGTATAGGAAACCTTGACAGTAGAGTTGGGCCAGGACTGCCATCGTTGTCCCTTTCTTGCCTACACCCATCGGGTACAGAACCCTTTCTCTTTGCAAGCATATTTCCGGTTTAGGAAGGCTCGACATTAGAGTTGGGTTAGGTCTTTTGCTTTACCAAACGCCGATGGATTGGTCTGGGTCTCTGCCTGTTAGGAACTCTGGTAACTAGAAGCCCGTCTCGAGCTGACGGAGCTTGTAGTTCCCTTTCCTAGGGACTTTTCACTTTCTGTTTGCAGTTCGCGCTGCCCTCTAGCGCTGTTCTGCCCTTTCATTGTTTCATTGTACTCTGTATGAAACATATTTGTCTCTTGCCATGCATTTACCTTTACGTGCATTTTACATTGGCCGCCCCTCCAATGTTCGGACTGGACTGACTAGCTTCACTGTATGTCAACAGTGTCGCTATATGTGGTGATGCGGGTGGTGTCGGAGATATTGTCTGTCTCTTGTGAAGTCAAATCTCTTTCCATCTGCTACCTCCACATTCTCGGACGCGATCCCCAAATGATTTGGCCAGAATCAGCACGAGCTGCTGTATTTCTGTTTCCAGGGTGCACCACGTGGAGGTACATTTGGGATCTTGGTTATCTGCTAACCCTGGGTCCGCCTAGAGCAGTGCGTTCCCTTTGCACCCCTTGCAGCTTAATAACTAAGAACACTGGCGAATTATACACAAATTAGGTCTCTTGCTGTTTAGTACGTCAAAACTCAGTATTCTATGGTATTTTACTAACAAATTGGGTGTACTGCAGGTTACTACACCAGACATTGCAGTCTGGACACACGAAATTGGTGTATTCTAGCTTACTACGTTAGAACGGTGTATTCTGGCTTATTACTCACAAATTCATTGTTCTGAAGCTTACTACACTAGAAGTGAGTCTATTCTGGCCTATTATACATCATTTCGTTGTAATGCAGCATAATACGTCAGAATACTGTCGTATTACACACAAATTAGGTCTTGCTGTTTAGTACGTCAAAACTCAGTGTTTTGTGGCATATTACTCACAATTTGGATGTACTGCAGCTTACTACACCAGAAATTGCAGTCTGGAAACACGAATTAGGTGCATTCTAGCTTACTACGAGAGAACTCGGTGTATTCTGGCATATTACTCACAAATTGGGTGTACTGCAGCTAACTACACTTGAATTGAGTGTATTCTGGCCTGTTACACATGACTTAGTTGTTTTGCAGCTTAATAACTAAGAACACTGGCGAATTATACACAAATTAGGTCTCTTGCTGTTTAGTACGTCAAAACTCAGTATTCTATGGCATTTTACTAACAAATTGGGTGTACTGCAGCTTACTTCACCAGACATTGCAGTCTGGACACACGAAATTGGTGTATTCTAGCTTTCTACGTTAGAACGGTGTATTCTGGCATATTACTCACAAATTCATTGTTCTGAAGCTTACTACACTAGAAGTGAGTCTATTCTGGCCTATTATACATCATTTCGTTGTAATGCAGCATAATACGTCAGAATACTGTCGTATTACACACAAATTAGGTCTTGCTGTTTAGTACGTCAAAACTCAGTGTTTTCTGGCATATTACTCACAATTTGGGTGTACTGCAGCTTACTACACCAGAAATTGCAGTCTGGAAACACGAATTAGGTGCATTCTAGCTTACTACGACAGAACTCGGTATATTCTGGCATATTACTCACAAATTCATTGTTCTGAAGCTTACTACACTAGAAGTGAGTCTATTCTGGCCTATTATACATCATTTCGTTGTAATGCAGCATAATACGTCAGAATACTGTCGTATTACACACAAATTAGGTCTTGCTGTTTAGTACGTCAAAACTCAGTGTTTTGTGGCATATTACTCACAATTTGGGTGTACTGCAGCTTACTACACCAGAAATTGCAGTCTGGACACACGAATTAGGTGTATTCTAGCATACTACGACAGAACTCGGTGTATTCTGGCATATTACTCACAAATTGGGTGTACTGCAGCTAACTACACGTGAATTGAGTGTATTCTGGCCTGTTACACATGACTTAGTTGTTTTGCAGCTTAATAACTAAGAACACTGGCGAATTATACACAAATTAGGTCTCTTGCTGTTTAGTACGTCAAAACTCAGTATTCTATGGTATTTTACTAACAAATTGGGTGTACTGCAGCTTACTACACCAGACATTGCAGTCTGGACACACGAAATTGGTGTATTCTAGCTTACTACGTTAGAACGGTGTGTTCTGGCTTATTACTCACAAATTCATTGTTCTGAAGCTTACTACACTAGAAGTGAGTCTATTCTGGCCTATTATACATCATTTCGTTGTAATGCAGCATAATACGTCAGAATACTGTCGTATTACACACAAATTAGGTCTTGCTGTTTAGTACGTCAAAACTCAGTGTTTTGTGGCATATTACTCACAATTTGGGTGTACTGCAGCTTACTACACCAGAAATTGCAGTCTGGAAACACGAATTAGGTGCATTCTAGCTTACTACGACAGAACTCGGTGTATTCTTGCATATTACTCACAAATTCATTGTTCTGAAGCTTACTACACAAGAAGTGAGTCTATTCTGGCCTATTATACATCATTTCGTTGTAATGCAGCATAATACGTCAGAATACTGTCGTATTACACACAATTTAGGTCTTGCTGTTTAGTTCGTCAAAACTCAGTGTTTTGTGGCATATTACTCACAATTTGGGTGTACTGCAGCTTACTACACCAGAAATTGCAGTCTGGAAACACGAATTAGGTGCATTCTAGCTTACTACGACAGAACTCGGTGTATTCTTGCATATTACTCACAAATTGGGTGTACTGCAGCTAACTACACTAGAAGTGAGTATATTCTGGCCTATTATACATCATTTCGTTGTAATGCAGCATAATACGTCAGAATACTGTCGTATTACACACAAATTAGGTCTTGCTGTTTAGTACGTCAAAACTCAGTGTTTTGTGGCATATCTCACAATTTGGGTGTACTGCAGCTTACTACACCAGAAATTGCAGTCTGGACACACGAATTAGGTGTATTCTAGCTTACTACGAGAGAACTCGGTGTATTCTGGCATATTACTCATAAATTGGGTGTACTGCAGCTAACTACACTTGAATTGAGTGTATTCTGGCCTGTTACACATGACTTAGTTGTTTTGCAGCTTAATTGTTTGTTTGTTTGTTTGTTTGTTTGTTTTTCGTTCGCTCCATTGTAACCATCACGGATATCCGTGCGATTTCCGCCGGGAGCGTGATTACGTTGTGCCACCGTTATGCGCCTTGTAGGCCTAGCACATCCGATTTCGGCATGCCTTGACAATTCGGGTGGGCTACCCTTAGCCTGTGACAGCCTCTATATCTGTCTCCAGGCACGCGTAGTGGAGACTCTTCGCCCAGACTATTTTCTTGCTCTTAGTCTGACTCAAACGAGGTGTTCCACTGTCTATGAACTTGTCTCGTGTAATTGGACGTGCTGTGCCCGTGCCCATTGGGTACCGAACCGTTTCTCATCCGTGAGCCTGGTTCCCCAAGGGGAAGAACTCAACAGAGGAGTTGGACCCTGGCTCTTTCGCCCTCTTAGCCGAGGTGTCACTCACCGACATCGTGTACCCCTTGTCCAAGTTCGAGTCTCACACCACGCGTTTGAGAGCAAGGCGTTCTCGAGCTGAGCGTCCTTGTCCCAATAGCGCCTGAGCCCATCAGGTACTGAACCCTTTCTCTCTTCAAGTGTATTTCCGGTGTAGGAAAACCTGACAGTAGAGTTGGGCCAGGGCTAAATCGTTGTCCCTTTTGTGCCTGAGCGAATCGAGTACAGAACCCTTTCTCTCTGCAAGTTACTTCCGGTATAGGAAACCTTGACAGTAGAGTTGGGCCAGGACTGCCATCGTTGTCCCTTTCTTGCCTACACCCATCGGGTACAGAACCCTTTCTCTTTGCAAGCATATTTCCGGTTTAGGAAGGCTCGACATTAGAGTTGGGTTAGGTCTTTTGCTTTACCAAACGCCGATGGATTGGTCTGGGTCTCTGCCTGTTAGGAACTCTGGTAACTAGAAGCCCGTCTCGAGCTGACGGAGCTTGTAGTTCCCTTTCCTAGGGACTTTTCACTTTCTGTTTGCAGTTCGCGCTGCCCTCTAGCGCTGTTCTGCCCTTTCATTGTTTCATTGTACTCTGTATGAAACATATTTGTCTCTTGCCATGCATTTACCTTTACGTGCATTTTACATTGGCCGCCCCTCCAATGTTCGGACTGGACTGACTAGCTTCACTGTATGTCAACAGTGTCGCTATATGTGGTGATGCGGGTGGTGTCGGAGATATTGTCTGTCTCTTGTGAAGTCAAATCTCTTTCCATCTGCTACCTCCACATTCTCGGACACGATCCCCAAATGATTTGGCCAGAATCAGCACGAGCTGCTGTATTTCTGTTTCCAGGGTGCACCACGTGGAGGTACATTTGGGATCTTGGTTATCTGCTAACCCTGGGTCCGCCTAGAGCAGTGCGTTCCCTTTGCACCCCTTGCAGCTTAATAACTAAGAACACTGGCGAATTATACACAAATTAGGTCTCTTCCTGTTTAGTACGTCAAAACTCAGTATTCTATGGTATTTTACTAACAAATTGGGTGTACTGCAGCTTACTACACCAGAAATTGCAGTCTGGAAACACGAATTAGGTGCATTCTAGCTTACTACGACAGAACTCGGTGTATTCTTGCATATTACTCACAAATTCATTGTTCTGAAGCTTACTACACTAGAAGTGAGTCTATTCTGGCCTATTATACATAATTTCGTTGTAATGCATCATAATACGTCAGAATACTGTCGTATTACACACAAATTAGGTCTTGCTGTTTAGTACGTCAAAACTCAGTGTTTTGTGGCATAGTACTCACAATTTGGGTGTACTGCAGCTTACTACACCAGAAATTGCAGTCTGGACACACGAATTAGGTGTATTCTAGCTTACTACGAGAGAACTCGGTGTATTCTGGCATATTACTCACAAATTGGGTGTACTGCAGCTAACTACACTTGAATTGAGTGTATTCTGGCCTGTTACACATGACTTAGTTGTTTTGCAGCTTAATAACTAAGAACACTGGCGAATTATACACAAATTAGGTCTCTTGCTGTTTAGTACGTCAAAACTCAGTGTTTTGTGGCATATTACTCACAATTTGGGTGTACTGCAGCTTACTACACCAGAAATTGCAGTCTGGATACACGAATTAGGTGTATTCTAGCTTACTACGAGAGAACTCGGTGTATTCTGGCATATTACTCACAAATTCATTGTTCTGAAGCTTACTACACAAGAAGTGAGTCTATTCTGGCCTATTATACATCATTTCGTTGTAATGCAGCATAATACGTCAGAATACTGTCGTATTACACACAAATTAGGTCTTGCTGTTTAGTTCGTCAAAACTCAGTGTTTTGTGGCATATTACTCACAATTTGGGTGTAATTTCACACCAGAAATTGCATTCTGGAAACACGATTAGGTGCATTCTAGCTTACTACGACAGAACTCGATGTATTCTTGCATATTACTCACAAATTGGGTGTACTGCAGCTAACTACACTAGAAGTGAGTATATTCTGGCCTATTATACATCATTTCGTTGTAATGCAGCATAATACGTCAGAATACTGGCGTATTACACACAAATTAGGTCTTGCTGTTTAGTACGTCAAAACTCAGTGTTTTGTGGCATATTACTCACAATTTGGGTGTACTGCAGCTTACTACACCAGAAATTGCAGTCTGGACACACGAATTAGGTGTATTCTAGCATACTACGAGAGAACTCGGTGTATTCTGGCATATTACTCACAAATTGGGTGTACTGCAGCTAACTACACTTGAATTGAGTGTATTCTGGCCTGTTACACATGACTTAGTTGTTTTGCAGCTTAATAACTAAGAACACTGGCGAATTATACACAAATTAGGTCTCTTGCTGTTTAGTACGTCAAAACTCAGTATTCTATGGTATTTTACTAACAAATTGGGTGTACTGCAGCTTACTACACCAGACATTGCAGTCTGGACACACGAAATTGGTGTATTCTAGATTACTACGTTAGAACGGTGTATTCTGGCTTATTACTCACAAATTCATTGTTCTGAAGCTTACTACACTAGAAGTGAGTCTATTCTGGCCTATTATACATCATTTCGTTGTAATGCAGCATAATACGTCAGAATACTGTCGTATTACACACAAATTAGGTCTTGCTGTTTAGTACGTCAAAACTCAGTGTTTTGTGGCATATTACTCACAATTTGGGTGTACTGCAGCTTACTACACCAGAAATTGCAGTCTGGAAACACGAATTAGGTGCATTCCAGCTTACTACGACAGAACTCGGTGTATTCTTGCATATTACTCACAAATTCATTGTTCTGAAGCTTACTACACTAGAAGTGAGTCTATTCTGGCCTATTATACATCATTTCGTTGTATTGCAGCATAATACGTCAGAATACTGTCGTATTACACACAAATTAGGTCTTGCTGTTTTGTACGTCAAAACTCTGTTTTTTTAGGCATATTACTCACAATTTGGGTGTACTGCAGCTTACTACACCAGAAATTGCAGTCTGGACACACGAATTAGGTGTATTATAGCTTACTACGAGAGAACTCGGTGTATTCTGGCATATTACTCACAAATTGGGTGTACTGCAGCTTACTACACTTGAATTGAGTGTATTCTGGCCTGTTACACATGACTTAGTTGTTTTGCAGCTTAATAACTAAGAACACTGGCGAATTATACACAAATTAGGTCTCTTGCTGTTTAGTACGTCAAAACTCAGTATTCTATGGCATTTTACTCACAATTTGGGTGTACTGCAGCTTACTACAGCAGAAATTGCAGTCTGGACACACGAATTAGGTGCATTCTAGCTTACTACGACAGAACTCGGTGTATTCTTGCATATTACTCACAAATTCATTGTTCTGAAGCTTACTACACTAGAAGTGAGTCTATTCTGGCCTATTATACATCATTTCGTTGTAATGCAGCATAATACGTCATAATACTGTCGTATTACACACAAATTAGGTCTTGCTGTTTAGTACGTCAAAACTCAGTGTTTTGTGGCATATTACTCACAATTTGGGTGTACTGCAGCTTACTACACCAGAAATTGCAGTCTGGAAACACGAATTAGGTGCATTCTAGCTTACTACGACAGAACTCGGTGTATTCTTGCATATTACTCACAAATTCATTGTTCTGAAGCTTACTACACTAGAAGTGAGTCTATTCTGGCCTATTATACATCATTTCGTTGTAATGCAGCATAATACGTCAGAATACTGTCGTATTACACACAAATTAGGTCTTGCTGTTTAGTACGTCAAAACTCAGTGTTTTGTGGCATATTACTCACAATTTGGATGTACTGCAGCTTACTACACCAGAAATTGCAGTCTGGAAACACGAATTAGGTGCATTCTAGCTTACTACGACAGAACTCGGTGTATTCTTGCATATTACTCACAAATTGGGTGTACTGCAGCTAACTACACTAGAAGTGAGTATATTCTGGCCTATTATACATCATTTCGTTGTAATGCAGCATAATACGTCAGAATACTGGCGTATTACACACAAATTAGGTCTTGCTGTTTAGTACGTCAAAACTCAGTGTTTTGTGGCATATTACTCACAATTTGGGTGTACTGCAGCTTACTACACCAGAAATTGCAGTCTGGACACACGAATTAGGTGCATTCTAGCTTACTACGACAGAACTCGGTGTATTCTTGCATATTACTCACAAATTCATTGTTCTGAAGCTTACTACACTAGAAGTGAGTCTATTCTGGCCTATTATACATCATTTCGTTGTAATGCAGCATAATACGTCAGAATACTGGCGTATTACACACAAATTAGGTCTTTCTGTTTAGTACGTCAAAACTCAGTGTTTTGTGGCATATTACTCACAATTTGGGTGTACTGCAGCTTACTACACCAGAAATTGCAGTCTGGAAACACGAATTAGGTGCATTCTAGCTTACTACGACAGAACGGTGTATTCTTGCATATTACTCACAAATTCATTGTTCTGAAGCTTACTACACAAGAAGTGAGTCTATTCTGGCCTATTATACATCATTTCGTTGTAATGCAGCATAATACGTCAGAATACTGTCGTATTACACACAAATTAGGTCTTTCTGTTTAGTTCGTCAAAACTCAGTGTTTTGTGGCATATTACTCACAATTTGGGTGTATTGCAGCTTACTACACCAGAAATTGCAGTCTGGACACACGAATTAGGTGTATTCTAGCTTACTACGAGAGAACTCGGTGTATTCTGGCATATTACTCATAAATTGGGTGTACTGCAGCTAACTACACTTGAATTGAGTGTATTCTGGCCTGTTACACATGACTTAGTTGTTTTGCAGCTTAATAACTAAGAACACTGGCGAATTATACACAAATTAGGTCTCTTGCTGTTTAGTACGTCAAAACTCAGTATTCTATGGCATTTTACTAACAAATTGGGTGTACTGCAGCTTAGTACACCAGACATTGCAGTCTGGACACACGAAATTGGTGTATTCTAGCTTACTACGTTAGAACGGTGTATTCTGGCTTATTACTCACAAATTCATTGTTCTGAAGCTTACTACACTAGAAGTGAGTCTATTCTGGCCTATTATACATCATTTCGTTGTAATGCAGCATAATACGTCAGAATACTGTCGTATTACACACAAATTAGGTCTTGCTGTTTAGTTCGTCAAAACTCAGTGTTTTGTGGCATATTACTCACAATTTGGGTGTAATTTCACACCAGAAATTGCAGTCTGGAAACACGATTAGGTGCATTCTAGCTTACTACGACAGAACTCGATGTATTCTTGCATATTACTCACAAATTGGGTGTACTGCAGCTAACTACACTAGAAGTGAGTATATTCTGGCCTATTATACATCATTTCGTTGTAATGCAGCATAATACGTCAGAATACTGGCGTATTACACACAAATTAGGTCTTGCTGTTTAGTACGTCAAAACTCAGTGTTTTGTGGCATATTACTCACAATTTGGGTGTACTGCAGCTTACTACACCAGAAATTGCAGTCTGGACACACGAATTAGGTGTATTCTAGCATACTACGAGAGAACTCGGTGTATTCTGGCATATTACTCACAAATTGGGTGTACTGCAGCTAACTACACTTGAATTGAGTGTATTCTGGCCTGTTACACATGACTTAGTTGTTTTGCAGCTTAATAACTAAGAACACTGGCGAATTATACACAAATTAGGTCTCTTGCTGTTTAGTACGTCAAAACTCAGTATTCTATGGTATTTTACTAACAAATTGGGTGTACTGCAGCTTACTACACCAGACATTGCAGTCTGGACACACGAAATTGGTGTATTCTAGATTACTACGTTAGAACGGTGTATTCTGGCTTATTACTCACAAATTCATTGTTCTGAAGCTTACTACACTAGAAGTGAGTCTATTCTGGCCTATTATACATCATTTCGTTGTAATGCAGCATAATACGTCAGAATACTGTCGTATTACACACAAATTAGGTCTTGCTGTTTAGTACGTCAAAACTCAGTGTTTTGTGGCATATTACTCACAATTTGGGTGTACTGCAGCTTACTACACCAGAAATTGCAGTCTGGAAACACGAATTAGGTGCATTCCAGCTTACTACGACAGAACTCGGTGTATTCTTGCATATTACTCACAAATTCATTGTTCTGAAGCTTACTACACTAGAAGTGAGTCTATTCTGGCCTATTATACATCATTTCGTTGTATTGCAGCATAATACGTCAGAATACTGTCGTATTACACACAAATTAGGTCTTGCTGTTTTGTACGTCAAAACTCTGTTTTTTAGGCATATTACTCACAATTTGGGTGTACTGCAGCTTACTACACCAGAAATTGCAGTCTGGACACACGAATTAGGTGTATTATAGCTTACTACGAGAGAACTCGGTGTATTCTGGCATATTACTCACAAATTGGGTGTACTGCAGCTTACTACACTTGAATTGAGTGTATTCTGGCCTGTTACACATGACTTAGTTGTTTTGCAGCTTAATAACTAAGAACACTGGCGAATTATACACAAATTAGGTCTCTTGCTGTTTAGTACGTCAAAACTCAGTATTCTATGGCATTTTACTCACAATTTGGGTGTACTGCAGCTTACTACACCAGAAATTGCAGTCTGGACACACGAATTAGGTGCATTCTAGCTTACTACGACAGAACTCGGTGTATTCTTGCATATTACTCACAAATTCATTGTTCTGAAGCTTACTACACTAGAAGTGAGTCTATTCTGGCCTATTATACATCATTTCGTTGTAATGCAGCATAATACGTCATAATACTGTCGTATTACACACAAATTAGGTCTTGCTGTTTAGTACGTCAAAACTCAGTGTTTTGTGGCATATTACTCACAATTTGGGTGTACTGCAGCTTACTACACCAGAAATTGCAGTCTGGAAACACGAATTAGGTGCATTCTAGCTTACTACGACAGAACTCGGTGTATTCTTGCATATTACTCACAAATTCATTGTTCTGAAGCTTACTACACTAGAAGTGAGTCTATTCTGGCCTATTATACATCATTTCGTTGTAATGCAGCATAATACGTCAGAATACTGTCGTATTACACACAAATTAGGTCTTGCTGTTTAGTACGTCAAAACTCAGTGTTTTGTGGCATATTACTCACAATTTGGATGTACTGCAGCTTACTACACCAGAAATTGCAGTCTGGAAACACGAATTAGGTGCATTCTAGCTTACTACGACAGAACTCGGTGTATTCTTGCATATTACTCACAAATTGGGTGTACTGCAGCTAACTACACTAGAAGTGAGTATATTCTGGCCTATTATACATCATTTCGTTGTAATGCAGCATAATACGTCAGAATACTGGCGTATTACACACAAATTAGGTCTTGCTGTTTAGTACGTCAAAACTCAGTGTTTTGTGGCATATTACTCACAATTTGGGTGTACTGCAGCTTACTACACCAGAAATTGCAGTCTGGACACACGAATTAGGTGCATTCTAGCTTACTACGACAGAACTCGGTGTATTCTTGCATATTACTCACAAATTCATTGTTCTGAAGCTTACTACACTAGAAGTGAGTCTATTCTGGCCTATTATACATCATTTCGTTGTAATGCAGCATAATACGTCAGAATACTGTCGTATTACACACAAATTAGGTCTTTCTGTTTAGTTCGTCAAAACTCAGTGTTTTGTGGCATATTACTCACAATTTGGGTGTATTGCAGCTTACTACACCAGAAATTGCAGTCTGGACACACGAATTAGGTGTATTCTAGCTTACTACGAGAGAACTCGGTGTATTCTGGCATATTACTCATAAATTGGGTGTACTGCAGCTAACTACACTTGAATTGAGTGTATTCTGGCCTGTTACACATGACTTAGTTGTTTTGCAGCTTAATAACTAAGAACACTGGCGAATTATACACAAATTAGGTCTCTTGCTGTTTAGTACGTCAAAACTCAGTATTCTATGGCATTTTACTAACAAATTGGGTGTACTGCAGCTTAGTACACCAGACATTGCAGTCTGGACACACGAAATTGGTGTATTCTAGCTTACTACGTTAGAACGGTGTATTCTGGCTTATTACTCACAAATTCATTGTTCTGAAGCTTACTACACTAGAAGTGAGTCTATTCTGGCCTATTATACATCATTTCGTTGTAATGCAGCATAATACGTCAGAATACTGTCGTATTACACACAAATTAGGTCTTGCTGTTTAGTACGTCAAAACTCAGTGTTTTGTGGCATATTACTCACAATTTGGATGTACTGCAGCTTACTACACCAGAAATTGCAGTCTGGAAACACGAATTAGGTGCATTCTAGCTTACTACGACAGAACTCGGTGTATTCTTGCATATTACTCACAAATTCATTGTTCTGAAGCTTACTACACTAGAAGTGAGTCTATTCTGGCCTATTATACATAATTTCGTTGTAATGCATCATAATACGTCAGAATACTGTCGTATTACACACAAATTAGGTCTTGCTGTTTAGTACGTCAAAACTCAGTGTTTTGTGGCATATTACTCACAATTTGGGTGTACTGCAGCTTACTACACCAGAAATTGCAGTCTGGACACACGAATTAGGTGTATTCTAGCTTACTACGAGAGAACTCGGTGTATTCTGGCATATTACTCACAAATTCATTGTTCTGAAGCTTACTACACAAGAAGTGAGTCTATTCTGGCCTATTATACATCATTTCGTTGTAATGCAGCATAATACGTCAGAATACTGTCGTATTACACACAAATTAGGTCTTGCTGTTTAGTTCGTCGAAACTCAGTGTTTTGTGGCATATTACTCACAATTTGGGTGTACTGCAGCTTACTACACCAGAAATTGCAGTCTGGAAACACGATTAGGTGCATTCTAGCTTACTACGACAGAACTCGATGTATTCTTGCATATTACTCACAAATTGGGTGTACTGCAGCTAACTACACTAGAAGTGAGTATATTCTGGCCTATTATACATCATTTCGTTGTAATGCAGCATAATACGTCAGAATACTGGCGTATTACACACAAATTAGGTCTTGCTGTTTAGTACGTCAAAACTCAGTGTTTTGTGGCATATTACTCACAATTTGGGTGTACTGCAGCTTACTACACCAGAAATTGCAGTCTGGACACACGAATTAGGTGTATTCTAGCATACTACGAGAGAACTCGGTGTATTCTGGCATATTACTCACAAATTGGGTGTACTGCAGCTAACTACACTTGAATTGAGTGTATTCTGGCCTGTTACACATGACTTAGTTGTTTTGCAGCTTAATAACTAAGAACACTGGCGAATTATACACAAATTAGGTCTCTTGCTGTTTAGTACGTCAAAACTCAGTATTCTATGGTATTTTACTAACAAATTGGGTGTACTGCAGCTTACTACACCAGACATTGCAGTCTGGACACACGAAATTGGTGTATTCTAGCTTACTACGTTAGAACGGTGTATTCTGGCTTATTACTCACAAATTCATTGTTCTGAAGCTTACTACACTAGAAGTGAGTCTATTCTGGCCTATTATACATCATTTCGTTGTAATGCAGCATAATACGTCAGAATACTGTCGTATTACACACAAATTAGGTCTTTCTGTTTAGTTCGTCAAAACTCAGTGTTTTGTGGCATATTACTCACAATTTGGGTGTACTGCAGCTTACTACACCAGAAATTGCAGTCTGGACACACGAATTAGGTGTATTATAGCTTACTACGAGAGAACTCGGTGTATTCTGGCATATTACTCACAAATTGGGTGTACTGCAGCTTACTACACTTGAAGAGTGTATTCTGGCCTGTTACACATGACTTAGTTGTTTTGCAGCTTAATAACTAAGAACACTGGCGAATTATACACAAATTAGGTCTCTTGCTGTTTAGTACGTCAAAACTCAGTATTCTATGGCATTTTACTCACAATTTGGGTGTACTGCAGCTTACTACACCAGAAATTGCAGTCTGGACACACGAATTAGGTGCATTCTAGCTTACTACGACAGAACTCGGTGTATTCTTGCATATTACTCACAAATTCATTGTTCTGAAGCTTACTACACTAGAAGTGAGTCTATTCTGGCCTATTATACATCATTTCGTTGTATTGCAGCATAATACGTCAGAATACTGTCGTATTACACACAAATTAGGTCTTGCTGTTTTGTACGTCAAAACGCTGTTTTTTAGGCATATTACTCACAATTTGGGTGTACTGCAGCTTACTACACCAGGAATTGCAGTCTGGACACACGAATTAGGTGTATTATAGCTTACTACGAGAGAACTCGGTGTATTCTGGCATATTACTTACAAATTGGGTGTACTGCAGCTTACTACATTTGAATTGAGTGTATTCTGGCCTGTTACACATGACTTAGTTGTTTTGCAGCTTAATAACTAAGAACACTGGCGAATTATACACAAATTAGGTCTCTTGCTGTTTAGTACGTCAAAACTCAGTATTCTATGGCATTTTACTCACAATTTGGGTGTACTGCAGCTTACTACACCAGAAATTGCAGTCTGGAAACACGAATTAGGTGCATTCTAGCTTACTACGACAGAACTCGGTGTATTCTTGCATATTACTAACAAATTCATTGTTCTGAAGCTTACTACACAAGAAGTGAGTCTATTCTGGCCTATTATACATCATTTCGTTGTAATGCAGCATAATACGTCAGAATACTGTCGTATTACACACAAATTAGGTCTTGCTGTTTAGTTCGTCAAAACTCAGTGTTTTGTGGCATATTACTCACAATTTGGGTGTACTGCAGCTTACTACACCAGAAATTGCAGTCTGGAAACACGATTAGGTGCATTCTAGCTTACTACGACAGAACTCGGTGTATTCTTGCATATTACTCACAAATTCATTGTTCTGAAGCTTACTACACTAGAAGTGAGTCTATTCTGGCCTATTATACATCATTTCGTTGTATTGCAGCATAATACGTCAGAATACTGTCGTATTACACACAAATTAGGTCTTGCTGTTTAGTACGTCAAAACTCAGTGTTTTGTGGCATATTACTCACAATTTGGGTGTACTGCAGCTTACTACACCAGAAATTGCAGTCTGGACACACGAATTAGGTGTATTATAGCTTACTACGAGAGAACTCGGTGTATTCTGGCATATTACTCACAAATTGGGTGTACTGCAGCTTACTACACTTGAAGAGTGTATTCTGGCCTGTTACACATGACTTAGTTGTTTTGCAGCTTAATAACTAAGAACACTGGCGAATTATACACAAATTAGGTCTCTTGCTGTTTAGTACGTCAAAACTCAGTATTCTATGGCATTTTACTCACAATTTGGGTGTACTGCAGCTTACTACACCAGAAATTGCAGTCTGGACACACGAATTAGGTGCATTCTAGCTTACTACGACAGAACTCGGTGTATTCTTGCATATTACTCACAAATTCATTGTTCTGAAGCTTACTACACTAGAAGTGAGTCTATTCTGGCCTATTATACATCATTTCGTTGTATTGCAGCATAATACGTCAGAATACTGTCGTATTACACACAAATTAGGTCTTGCTGTTTTGTACGTCAAAACGCTGTTTTTTTAGGCATATTACTCACAATTTGGGTGTACTGCAGCTTACTACACCAGAAATTGCAGTCTGGACACACGAATTAGGTGTATTATAGCTTACTACGAGAGAACTCGGTGTATTCTGGCATATTACTTACAAATTGGGTGTACTGCAGCTTACTACATTTGAATTGAGTGTATTCTGGCCTGTTACACATGACTTAGTTGTTTTGCAGCTTAATAACTAAGAACACTGGCGAATTATACACAAATTAGGTCTCTTGCTGTTTAGTACGTCAAAACTCAGTATTCTATGGCATTTTACTCACAATTTGGGTGTACTGCAGCTTACTACACCAGAAATTGCAGTCTGGAAACACGAATTAGGTGCATTCTAGCTTACTACGACAGAACTCGGTGTATTCTTGCATATTACTCACAAATTCATTGTTCTGAAGCTTACTACACAAGAAGTGAGTCTATTCTGGCCTATTATACATCATTTCGTTGTAATGCAGCATAATACGTCAGAATACTGTCGTATTACACACAAATTAGGTCTTGCTGTTTAGTTCGTCAAAACTCAGTGTTTTGTGGCATATTACTCACAATTTGGGTGTACTGCAGCTTACTACACCAGAAATTGCAGTCTGGAAACACGATTAGGTGCATTCTAGCTTACTACGACAGAACTCGATGTATTCTTGCATATTACTCACAAATTGGGTGTACTGCAGCTAACTACACTAGAAGTGAGTATATTCTGGCCATTATACATCATTTCGTTGTAATGCAGCATAATACGTCAGAATACTGGCGTATTACACACAAATTAGGTCTTGCTGTTTAGTACGTCAAAACTCAGTGTTTTGTGGCATATTACTCACAATTTGGGTGTACTGCAGCTTACTACACCAGAAATTGCAGTCTGGACACACGAATTAGGTGTATTCTAGCATACTACGAGAGAACTCGGTGTATTCTGGCATATTACTCACAAATTGGGTGTACTGCAGCTAACTACACTTGAATTGAGTGTATTCTGGCCTGTTACACATGACTTAGTTGTTTTGCAGCTTAATAACTAAGAACACTGGCGAATTATACACAAATTAGGTCTCTTGCTGTTTAGTACGTCAAAACTCAGTATTCTATGGTATTTTACTAACAAATTGGGTGTACTGCAGCTTAGTACACCAGACATTGCAGTCTGGACACACGAAATTGGTGTATTCTAGATTACTACGTTAGAACGGTGTATTCTGGCTTATTACTCACAAATTCATTTTTCTGAAGCTTACTACACTAGAAGTGAGTCTATTCTGGCCTATTATACATCATTTCGTTGTAATGCAGCATAATACGTCAGAATACTGTCGTATTACACACAAATTAGGTCTTGCTGTTTAGTACGTCAAAACTCAGTGTTTTGTGGCATATTACTCACAATTTGGGTGTACTGCAGCTTACTACACCAGAAATTGCAGTCTGGAAACACGATTAGGTGCATTCTAGCTTACTACGACAGAACTCGATGTATTCTTGCATATTACTCACAAATTGGGTGTACTGCAGCTAGCTACACTAGAAGTGAGTATATTCTGGCCATTATACATCATTTCGTTGTAATGCAGCATAATACGTCAGAATACTGGCGTATTACACACAAATTAGGTCTTGCTGTTTAGTACGTCAAAACTCAGTGTTTTGTGGCATATTACTCACAATTTGGGTATACTGCAGCTTACTACACCAGAAATTGCAGTCTGGACACACGAATTAGGTGTATTCTAGCATACTACGAGAGAACTCGGTGTATTCTGGCATATTACTCACAAATTGGGTGTACTGCAGCTAACTACACTTGAATTGAGTGTATTCTGGCCTGTTACACATGACTTAGTTGTTTTGCAGCTTAATAACTAAGAACACTGGCGAATTATACACAAATTAGGTCTCTTGCTGTTTAGTACGTCAAAACTCAGTATTCTATGGTATTTTACTAACAAATTGGGTGTACTGCAGCTTAGTACACCAGACATTGCAGTCTGGACACACGAAATTGGTGTATTCTAGATTACTACGTTAGAACGGTGTATTCTGGCTTATTACTCACAAATTCATTGTTCTGAAGCTTACTACACTAGAAGTGAGTCTATTCTGGCCTATTATACATCATTTCGTTGTAATGCAGCATAATACGTCAGAATACTGTCGTATTACACACAAATTAGGTCTTGCTGTTTAGTACGTCAAAACTCAGTGTTTTGTGGCATATTACTCACAATTTGGGTGTACTGCAGCTTACTACACCAGAAATTGCAGTCTGGAAACACGAATTAGGTGCATTCTAGCTTACTACGACAGAACTCGGTGTATTCTTGCATATTACTCACAAATTCATTGTTCTGAAGCTTACTACACTAGAAGTGAGTCTATTCTGGCCTATTATACATCATTTCGTTGTATTGCAGCATAATACGTCAGAATACTGTCGTATTACACACAAATTAGGTCTTGCTGTTTTGTACGTCAAAACGCTGTTTTTTTAGGCATATTACTCACAATTTGGGTGTACTGCAGCTTACTACACCAGAAATTGCAGTCTGGACACACGAATTAGGTGTATTATAGCTTACTACGAGAGAACTCGGTGTATTCTGGCATATTACTTACAAATTGGGTGTACTGCAGCTTACTACATTTGAATTGAGTGTATTCTGGCCTGTTACACATGACTTAGTTGTTTTGCAGCTTAATAACTAAGAACACTGGCGAATTATACACAAATTAGGTCTCTTGCTGTTTAGTACGTCAAAACTCAGTATTCTATGGTATTTTACTAACAAATTGGGTGTACTGCAGCTTAGTACACCAGACATTGCAGTCTGGACACACGAAATTGGTGTATTCTAGATTACTACGTTAGAACGGTGTATTCTGGCTTATTACTCACAAATTCATTGTTCTGAAGCTTACTACACTAGAAGTGAGTCTATTCTGGCCTATTATACATCATTTCGTTGTAATGCAGCATAATACGTCAGAATACTGTCGTATTACACACAAATTAGGTCTTGCTGTTTAGTACGTCAAAACTCAGTGTTTTGTGGCATATTACTCACAATTTGGGTGTACTGCAGCTTACTACACCAGAAATTGCAGTCTGGAAACACGATTAGGTGCATTCTAGCTTACTACGACAGAACTCGATGTATTCTTGCATATTACTCACAAATTGGGTGTACTGCAGCTAACTACACTAGAAGTGAGTATATTCTGGCCATTATACATCATTTCGTTGTAATGCAGCATAATACGTCAGAATACTGGCGTATTACACACAAATTAGGTCTTGCTGTTTAGTACGTCAAAACTCAGTGTTTTGTGGCATATTACTCACAATTTGGGTATACTGCAGCTTACTACACCAGAAATTGCAGTCTGGACACACGAATTAGGTGTATTCTAGCATACTACGAGAGAACTCGGTGTATTCTGGCATATTACTCACAAATTGGGTGTACTGCAGCTAACTACACTTGATTTGAGTGTATTCTGGCCTGTTACACATGACTTAGTTGTTTTGCAGCTTAATAACTAAGAACACTGGCGAATTATACTAAAATTAGGTCTCTTGCTGTTTAGTACGTCAAAACTCAGTATTCTATGGTATTTTACTAACAAATTGCGTGTACTGCAGCTTAGTACACCAGACATTGCAGTCTGGACACACGAAATTGGTGTATTCTAGATTACTACGTTAGAACGGTGTATTCTGGCTTATTACTCACAAATTCATTGTTCTGAAGCTTACTACACTAGAAGTGAGTCTATTCTGGCCTATTATACATCATTTCGTTGTAATGCAGCATAATACGTCAGAATACTGTCGTATTACACACAAATTAGGTCTTGCTGTTTAGTACGTCAAAACTCAGTGTTTTGTGGCATATTACTCACAATTTGGGTGTACTGCAGCTTACTACACCAGAAATTGCAGTCTGGAAACACGAATTAGGTGCATTCTAGCTTACTACGACAGAACTCGGTGTATTCTTGCATATTACTCACAAATTCATTGTTCTGAAGCTTACTACACAAGAAGTGAGTCTATTCTGGCCTATTATACATCATTTCGTTGTAATGCAGCATAATACGTCAGAATACTGTCGTATTACACACAAATTAGGTCTTGCTGTTTAGTACGTCAAAACTCAGTGTTTTGTGGCATATTACTCACAATTTGGGTGTACTGCAGCTTACTACACCAGAAATTGCAGTCTGGACACACGAATTAGGTGTATTCTAGCTTACTACGAGACAACTCGGTGTATTCTGGCATATTACTCATAAATTGGGTGTACTGCAGCTAACTACACTTGAATTGAGTGTATTCTGGCCTGTTACACATGACTTAGTTGTTTTGCAGCTTAATAACTAAGAACACTGGCGAATTATACACAAATTAGGTCTCTTGCTGTTTAGTACGTCAAAACTCAGTATTCTATGGTATTTTACTAACAAATTGGGTGTACTGCAGCTTACTACACCAGACATTGCAGTCTGGACACACGAAATTGGTGTATTCTAGCTTACTACGTTAGAACGGTGTATTCTGGCTTATTACTCACAAATTCATTGTTCTGAAGCTTACTACACTAGAAGTGAGTCTATTCTGGCCTATTATACATCATTTCGTTGTAATGCAGCATAATACGTCAGAATACTGTCGTATTACACACAAATTAGGTCTTGCTGTTTAGTACGTCAAAACTCAGTGTTTTGTGGCATATTACTCACAATTTGGGTGTACTGCAGCTTACTACACCAGAAATTGCAGTCTGGAAACACGAATTAGGTGCATTCTAGCTTACTACGACAGAACTCGGTGTATTCTTGCATATTACTCACAAATTCATTGTTCTGAAGCTTACTACACAAGAAGTGAGTCTATTCTGGCCTATTATACATCATTTCGTTGTAATGCAGCATAATACGTCAGAATACTGTCGTATTACACACAAATTAGGTCTTGCTGTTTAGTACGTCAAAACTCAGTGTTTTGTGGCATATTACTCACAATTTGGGTGTACTGCAGCTTACTACACCAGAAATTGCAGTCTGGACACACGAATTAGGTGTATTATAGCTTACTACGAGAGAACTCGGTGTATTCTGGCATATTACTCACAAATTGGGTGTACTGCAGCTTACTACACTTGAAGAGTGTATTCTGGCCTGTTACACATGACTTAGTTGTTTTGCAGCTTAATAACTAAGAACACTGGCGAATTATACACAAATTAGGTCTCTTGCTGTTTAGTACGTCAAAACTCAGTATTCTATGGCATTTTACTCACAATTTGGGTGTACTGCAGCTTACTACACCAGAAATTGCAGTCTGGACACACGAATTAGGTGCATTCTAGCTTACTACGACAGAACTCGGTGTATTCTTGCATATTACTCACAAATTCATTGTTCTGAAGCTTACTACACTAGAAGTGAGTCTATTCTGGCCTATTATACATCATTTCGTTGTATTGCAGCATAATACGTCAGAATACTGTCGTATTACACACAAATTAGGTCTTGCTGTTTTGTACGTCAAAACGCTGTTTTTTTAGGCATATTACTCACAATTTGGGTGTACTGCAGCTTACTACACCAGAAATTGCAGTCTGGACACACGAATTAGGTGTATTATAGCTTACTACGAGAGAACTCGGTGTATTCTGGCATATTACTTACAAATTGGGTGTACTGCAGCTTACTACATTTGAATTGAGTGTATTCTGGCCTGTTACACATGACTTAGTTGTTTTGCAGCTTAATAACTAAGAACACTGGCGAATTATACACAAATTAGGTCTCTTGCTGTTTAGTACGTCAAAACTCAGTATTCTATGGCATTTTACTCACAATTTGGGTGTACTGCAGCTTACTACACCAGAAATTGCAGTCTGGAAACACGAATTAGGTGCATTCTAGCTTACTACGACAGAACTCGGTGTATTCTTGCATATTACTCACAAATTCATTGTTCTGAAGCTTACTACACAAGAAGTGAGTCTATTCTGGCCTATTATACATCATTTCGTTGTAATGCAGCATAATACGTCAGAATACTGTCGTATTACACACAAATTAGGTCTTGCTGTTTAGTTCGTCAAAACTCAGTGTTTTGTGGCATATTACTCACAATTTGGGTGTACTGCAGCTTACTACACCAGAAATTGCAGTCTGGAAACACGATTAGGTGCATTCTAGCTTACTACGACAGAACTCGATGTATTCTTGCATATTACTCACAAATTGGGTGTACTGCAGCTAACTACACTAGAAGTGAGTATATTCTGGCCATTATACATCATTTCGTTGTAATGCAGCATAATACGTCAGAATACTGGCGTATTACACACAAATTAGGTCTTGCTGTTTAGTACGTCAAAACTCAGTGTTTTGTGGCATATTACTCACAATTTGGGTGTACTGCAGCTTACTACACCAGAAATTGCAGTCTGGACACACGAATTAGGTGTATTCTAGCATACTACGAGAGAACTCGGTGTATTCTGGCATATTACTCACAAATTGGGTGTACTGCAGCTAACTACACTTGAATTGAGTGTATTCTGGCCTGTTACACATGACTTAGTTGTTTTGCAGCTTAATAACTAAGAACACTGGCGAATTATACACAAATTAGGTCTCTTGCTGTTTAGTACGTCAAAACTCAGTATTCTATGGTATTTTACTAACAAATTGGGTGTACTGCAGCTTAGTACACCAGACATTGCAGTCTGGACACACGAAATTGGTGTATTCTAGATTACTACGTTAGAACGGTGTATTCTGGCTTATTACTCACAAATTCATTTTTCTGAAGCTTACTACACTAGAAGTGAGTCTATTCTGGCCTATTATACATCATTTCGTTGTAATGCAGCATAATACGTCAGAATACTGTCGTATTACACACAAATTAGGTCTTGCTGTTTAGTACGTCAAAACTCAGTGTTTTGTGGCATATTACTCACAATTTGGGTGTACTGCAGCTTACTACACCAGAAATTGCAGTCTGGAAACACGATTAGGTGCATTCTAGCTTACTACGACAGAACTCGATGTATTCTTGCATATTACTCACAAATTGGGTGTACTGCAGCTAACTACACTAGAAGTGAGTATATTCTGGCCATTATACATCATTTCGTTGTAATGCAGCATAATACGTCAGAATACTGGCGTATTACACACAAATTAGGTCTTGCTGTTTAGTACGTCAAAACTCAGTGTTTTGTGGCATATTACTCACAATTTGGGTATACTGCAGCTTACTACACCAGAAATTGCAGTCTGGACACACGAATTAGGTGTATTCTAGCATACTACGAGAGAACTCGGTGTATTCTGGCATATTACTCACAAATTGGGTGTACTGCAGCTAACTACACTTGAATTGAGTGTATTCTGGCCTGTTACACATGACTTAGTTGTTTTGCAGCTTAATAACTAAGAACACTGGCGAATTATACACAAATTAGGTCTCTTGCTGTTTAGTACGTCAAAACTCAGTATTCTATGGTATTTTACTAACAAATTGGGTGTACTGCAGCTTAGTACACCAGACATTGCAGTCTGGACACACGAAATTGGTGTATTCTAGATTACTACGTTAGAACGGTGTATTCTGGCTTATTACTCACAAATTCATTGTTCTGAAGCTTACTACACTAGAAGTGAGTCTATTCTGGCCTATTATACATCATTTCGTTGTAATGCAGCATAATACGTCAGAATACTGTCGTATTACACACAAATTAGGTCTTGCTGTTTAGTACGTCAAAACTCAGTGTTTTGTGGCATATTACTCACAATTTGGGTGTACTGCAGCTTACTACACCAGAAATTGCAGTCTGGAAACACGAATTAGGTGCATTCTAGCTTACTACGACAGAACTCGGTGTATTCTTGCATATTACTCACAAATTCATTGTTCTGAAGCTTACTACACAAGAAGTGAGTCTATTCTGGCCTATTATACATCATTTCGTTGTAATGCAGCATAATACGTCAGAATACTGTCGTATTACACACAAATTAGGTCTTGCTGTTTAGTACGTCAAAACTCAGTGTTTTGTGGCATATTACTCACAATTTGGGTGTACTGCAGCTTACTACACCAGAAATTGCAGTCTGGACACACGAATTAGGTGTATTATAGCTTACTACGAGAGAACTCGGTGTATTCTGGCATATTACTCACAAATTGGGTGTACTGCAGCTTACTACACTTGAAGAGTGTATTCTGGCCTGTTACACATGACTTAGTTGTTTTGCAGCTTAATAACTAAGAACACTGGCGAATTATACACAAATTAGGTCTCTTGCTGTTTAGTACGTCAAAACTCAGTATTCTATGGCATTTTACTCACAATTTGGGTGTACTGCAGCTTACTACACCAGAAATTGCAGTCTGGACACACGAATTAGGTGCATTCTAGCTTACTACGACAGAACTCGGTGTATTCTTGCATATTACTCACAAATTCATTGTTCTGAAGCTTACTACACTAGAAGTGAGTCTATTCTGGCCTATTATACATCATTTCGTTGTATTGCAGCATAATACGTCAGAATACTGTCGTATTACACACAAATTAGGTCTTGCTGTTTTGTACGTCAAAACGCTGTTTTTTTAGGCATATTACTCACAATTTGGGTGTACTGCAGCTTACTACACCAGAAATTGCAGTCTGGACACACGAATTAGGTGTATTATAGCTTACTACGAGAGAACTCGGTGTATTCTGGCATATTACTTACAAATTGGGTGTACTGCAGCTTACTACATTTGAATTGAGTGTATTCTGGCCTGTTACACATGACTTAGTTGTTTTGCAGCTTAATAACTAAGAACACTGGCGAATTATACACAAATTAGGTCTCTTGCTGTTTAGTACGTCAAAACTCAGTATTCTATGGTATTTTACTAACAAATTGGGTGTACTGCAGCTTAGTACACCAGACATTGCAGTCTGGACACACGAAATTGGTGTATTCTAGATTACTACGTTAGAACGGTGTATTCTGGCTTATTACTCACAAATTCATTGTTCTGAAGCTTACTACACTAGAAGTGAGTCTATTCTGGCCTATTATACATCATTTCGTTGTAATGCAGCATAATACGTCAGAATACTGTCGTATTACACACAAATTAGGTCTTGCTGTTTAGTACGTCAAAACTCAGTGTTTTGTGGCATATTACTCACAATTTGGGTGTACTGCAGCTTACTACACCAGAAATTGCAGTCTGGAAACACGATTAGGTGCATTCTAGCTTACTACGACAGAACTCGATGTATTCTTGCATATTACTCACAAATTGGGTGTACTGCAGCTAACTACACTAGAAGTGAGTATATTCTGGCCATTATACATCATTTCGTTGTAATGCAGCATAATACGTCAGAATACTGGCGTATTACACACAAATTAGGTCTTGCTGTTTAGTACGTCAAAACTCAGTGTTTTGTGGCATATTACTCACAATTTGGGTATACTGCAGCTTACTACACCAGAAATTGCAGTCTGGACACACGAATTAGGTGTATTCTAGCATACTACGAGAGAACTCGGTGTATTCTGGCATATTACTCACAAATTGGGTGTACTGCAGCTAACTACACTTGATTTGAGTGTATTCTGGCCTGTTACACATGACTTAGTTGTTTTGCAGCTTAATAACTAAGAACACTGGCGAATTATACTAAAATTAGGTCTCTTGCTGTTTAGTACGTCAAAACTCAGTATTCTATGGTATTTTACTAACAAATTGCGTGTACTGCAGCTTAGTACACCAGACATTGCAGTCTGGACACACGAAATTGGTGTATTCTAGATTACTACGTTAGAACGGTGTATTCTGGCTTATTACTCACAAATTCATTGTTCTGAAGCATACTACACTAGAAGTGAGTCTATTCTGGCCTATTATACATCATTTCGTTGTAATGCAGCATAATACGTCAGAATACTGTCGTATTACACACAAATTAGGTCTTGCTGTTTAGTACGTCAAAACTCAGTGTTTTGTGGCATATTACTCACAATTTGGGTGTACTGCAGCTTACTACACCAGAAATTGCAGTCTGGAAACACGAATTAGGTGCATTCTAGCTTACTACGACAGAACTCGGTGTATTCTTGCATATTACTCACAAATTCATTGTTCTGAAGCTTACTACACAAGAAGTGAGTCTATTCTGGCCTATTATACATCATTTCGTTGTAATGCAGCATAATACGTCAGAATACTGTCGTATTACACACAAATTAGGTCTTGCTGTTTAGTACGTCAAAACTCAGTGTTTTGTGGCATATTACTCACAATTTGGGTGTACTGCAGCTTACTACACCAGAAATTGCAGTCTGGACACACGAATTAGGTGTATTCTAGCTTACTACGAGACAACTCGGTGTATTCTGGCATATTACTCATAAATTGGGTGTACTGCAGCTAACTACACTTGAATTGAGTGTATTCTGGCCTGTTACACATGACTTAGTTGTTTTGCAGCTTAATAACTAAGAACACTGGCGAATTATACACAAATTAGGTCTCTTGCTGTTTAGTACGTCAAAACTCAGTATTCTATGGTATTTTACTAACAAATTGGGTGTACTGCAGCTTACTACACCAGACATTGCAGTCTGGACACACGAAATTGGTGTATTCTAGCTTACTACGTTAGAACGGTGTATTCTAGCTTATTACTCACAAATTCTATGTTCTGAAGCTAACTACACTAGAAGTGAGTCTATTCTGGCCTATTATACATCATTTCGTTGTAATGCAGCTTAATAACTAAGAACACTGTCGTATTACACACAAATTAGGTCTCTTGCTGTTTAGTACGTCAAAACTCAGTGTTTTGTGGCATATTACTCACAATTTGGATGTACTGCAGCTTACTACACCAGAAATTGCAGTCTGGAAACACGAATTAGGTGCATTCTAGCTTACTACGACAGAACTCGGTGTATTCTTGCATATTACTCACAAATTCATTGTTCTGAAGCTTACTACACTAGAAGTGAGTCTATTCTGGCCTATTATACATAATTTCGTTGTAATGCATCATAATACGTCAGAATACTGTCGTATTACACACAAATTAGGTCTTGCTGTTTAGTACGTCAAAACTCAGTGTTTTGTGGCATATTACTCACAATTTGGGTGTACTGCAGCTTACTACACCAGAAATTGCAGTCTGGACACACGAATTAGGTGTATTCTAGCTTACTACGAGAGAACTCGGTGTATTCTGGCATATTACTCACAAATTCATTGTTCTGAAGCTTACTACACAAGAAGTGAGTCTATTCTGGCCTATTATACATCATTTCGTTGTAATGCAGCATAATACGTCAGAATACTGTCGTATTACACACAAATTAGGTCTTGCTGTTTAGTTCGTCAAAACTCAGTGTTTTGTGGCATATTACTCACAATTTGGGTGTACTGCAGCTTACTACACCAGAAATTGCAGTCTGGAAACACGATTAGGTGCATTCTAGCTTACTACGACAGAACTCGATGTATTCTTGCATATTACTCACAAATTGGGTGTACTGCAGCTAACTACACTAGAAGTGAGTATATTCTGGCCTATTATACATCATTTCGTTGTAATGCAGCATAATACGTCAGAATACTGGCGTATTACACACAAATTAGGTCTTGCTGTTTAGTACGTCAAAACTCAGTGTTTTGTGGCATATTACTCACAATTTGAGTGTACTGCAGCTTACTACACCAGAAATTGCAGTCTGGACACACGAATTAGGTGTATTCTAGCATACTACGAGAGAACTCGGTGTATTCTGGCATATTACTCACAAATTGGGTGTACTGCAGCTAACTACACTTGAATTGAGTGTATTCTGGCCTGTTACACATGACAGTTGTTTTGCAGCTTAATAACTAAGAACACTGGCGAATTATACACAAATTAGGTCTCTTGCTGTTTAGTACGTCAAAACTCAGTATTCTATGGTATTTTACTAACAAATTGGGTGTACTGCAGCTTACTACACCAGACATTGCAGTCTGGACACACGAAATTGGTGTATTCTAGCTTACTACGTTAGAACGGTGTATTCTGGCTTATTACTCACAAATTCATTGTTCTGAAGCTTACTACACTAGAAGTGAGTCTATTCTGGCCTATTATACATCATTTCGTTGTAATGCAGCATAATACGTCAGAATACTGTCGTATTACACACAAATTAGGTCTTGCTGTTTAGTACGTCAAAACTCAGTATTCTATGGTATTTTACTAACAAATTGGGTGTACTGCAGCTTACTACACCAGAAATTGCAGTCTGGAAACACGAATTAGGTGCATTCTAGCTTACTACGACAGAACTCGGTGTATTCTTGCATATTACTCACAAATTCATTGTTCTGAAGCTTACTACACAAGAAGTGAGTCTATTCTGGCCTATTATACATCATTTCGTTGTAATGCAGCATAATACGTCAGAATACTGTCGTATTACACACAAATTAGGTCTTGCTGTTTAGTACGTCAAAACTCAGTGTTTTGTGGCATATTACTCACAATTTGGGTGTACTGCAGCTTACTACACCAGAAATTGCAGTCTGGACACACGAATTAGGTGTATTCTAGCTTACTACGAGACAACTCGGTGTATTCTGGCATATTACTCATAAATTGGGTGTACTGCAGCTAACTACACTTGAATTGAGTGTATTCTGGCCTGTTACACATGACTTAGTTGTTTTGCAGCTTAATAACTAAGAACACTGGCGAATTATGCACAAATTAGGTCTCTTGCTGTTTAGTACGTCAAAACTCAGTATTCTATGGTATTTTACTAACAAATTGGGTGTACTGCAGCTTACTACACCAGACATTGCAGTCTGGACACACGAAATTGGTGTATTCTAGCTTACTACGACAGAACTCGGTGTATTCTTGCATATTACTCACAAATTGGGTGTACTGCAGCTAACTACACTAGAAGTGAGTATATTCTGGCCTATTATACATCATTTCGTTGTAATGCAGCATAATACGTCAGAATACTGGCGTATTACACACAAATTAGGTCTTGCTGTTTAGTACGTCGTAACTCAGTGTTTTGTGGCATATTACTCACAATTTGGGTGTACTGCAGCTTACTACACCAGAAATTGCAGTCTGGACACACGAATTAGGTGCATTCTAGCTTACTACGACAGAACTCGGTGTATTCTTGCATATTACTCACAAATTCATTGTTCTGAAGCTTACTACACTAGAAGTGAGTCTATTCTGGCCTATTATACATCATTTCGTTGTAATGCAGTATAATACGTCAGAATACTGGCGTATTACACACAAATTAGGTCTTGCTGTTTAGTACGTCAAAACTCAGTGTTTTGTGGCATATTACTCACAATTTGGGTGTACTGCAGCTTACTACACCAGAAATTGCAGTCTGGAAACACGAATTAGGTGCATTCTAGCTTACTACGACAGAACTCGGTGTATTCTTGCATATTACTCACAAATTCATTGTTCTGAAGCTTACTACACAAGAAGTGAGTCTATTCTGGCCTATTATACATCATTTCGTTGTAATGCAGCATAATACGTCAGAATACTGTCGTATTACACACAAATTAGGTCTTGCTGTTTAGTTCGTCAAAACTCAGTGTTTTGTGGCATATTACTCACAATTTGGGTGTACTGCAGCTTACTACACCAGAAATTGCAGTCTGGAAACACGATTAGGTGCATTCTAGCTTACTACGACAGAACTCGATGTATTCTTGCATATTACTCACAAATTGGGTGTACTGCAGCTAACTACACTAGAAGTGAGTATTTTCTGGCCATTATACATCATTTCGTTGTAATGCAGCATAATACGTCAGAATACTGGCGTATTACACACAAATTAGGTCTTGCTGTTTAGTACGTCAAAACTCAGTGTTTTGTGGCATATTACTCACAATTTGGGTGTACTGCAGCTTACTACACCAGAAATTGCAGTCTGAACACACGAATTAGGTGTATTCTAGCATACTACGAGAGAACTCGGTGTATTCTGGCATATTACTCACAAATTGGGTGTACTGCAGCTAACTACACTTGAATTGAGTGTATTCTGGCCTGTTACACATGACTTAGTTGTTTTGCAGCTTAATAACTAAGAACACTGGCGAATTATACACAAATTAGGTCTCTTGCTGTTTAGTACGTCAAAACTCAGTATTCTATGGTATTTTACTAACAAATTGGGTGTACTGCAGCTTAGTACACCAGACATTGCAGTCTGGACACACGAAATTGGTGTATTCTAGATTACTACGTTAGAACGGTGTATTCTGGCTTATTACTCACAAATTCATTGTTCTGAAGCTTACTACACTAGAAGTGAGTCTATTCTGGCCTATTATACATCATTTCGTTGTAATGCAGCATAATACGTCAGAATACTGGCGTATTACACACAAATTAGGTCTTGCTGTTTAGTACGTCGTAACTCAGTGTTTTGTGGCATATTACTCACAATTTGGGTGTACTGCAGCTTACTACACCAGAAATTGCAGTCTGGACACACGAATTAGGTGCATTCTAGCTTACTACGACAGAACTCGGTGTATTCTTGCATATTACTCACAAATTCATTGTTCTGAAGCTTACTACACTAGAAGTGAGTCTATTCTGGCCTATTATACATCATTTCGTTGTAATGCAGCATAATACGTCAGAATACTGGCGTATTACACACAAATTAGGTCTTGCTGTTTAGTACGTCGTAACTCAGTGTTTTGTGGCATATTACTCACAATTTGGGTGTACTGCAGCTTACTACACCAGAAATTGCAGTCTGGACACACGAATTAGGTGCATTCTAGCTTACTACGACAGAACTCGGTGTATTCTTGCATATTACTCACAAATTCATTGTTCTGAAGCTTATTACACTAGAAGTGAGTCTATTCTGGCCTATTATACATCATTTCGTTGTAATGCAGCATAATACGTCAGAATACTGGCGTATTACACACAAATTAGGTCTTGCTGTTTAGTACGTCAAAACTCAGTGTTTTGTGGCATATTACTCACAATTTGGGTGTACTGCAGCTTACTACACCAGAAATTGCAGTCTGGAAACACGAATTAGGTGCATTCTAGCTTACTACGACAGAACTCGGTGTATTCTTGCATATTACTCACAAATTCATTGTTCTGAAGCTTACTACACAAGAAGTGAGTCTATTCTGGCCTATTATACATCATTTCGTTGTAATGCAGCATAATACGTCAGAATACTGTCGTATTACACACAAATTAGGTCTTGCTGTTTAGTTCGTCAAAACTCAGTGTTTTGTGGCATATTACTCACAATTTGGGTGTACTGCAGCTTACTACACCAGAAATTGCAGTCTGGAAACACGATTAGGTGCATTCTAGCTTACTACGACAGAACTCGATGTATTCTTGCATATTACTCACAAATTGGGTGTACTGCAGCTAACTACACTAGAAGTGAGTATTTTCTGGCCATTATACATCATTTCGTTGTAATGCAGCATAATACGTCAGAATACTGGCGTATTACACACAAATTAGGTCTTGCTGTTTAGTACGTCAAAACTCAGTGTTTTGTGGCATATTACTCACAATTTGGGTGTACTGCAGCTTACTACACCAGAAATTGCAGTCTGAACACACGAATTAGGTGTATTCTAGCATACTACGAGAGAACTCGGTGTATTCTGGCATATTACTCACAAATTGGGTGTACTGCAGCTAACTACACTTGAATTGAGTGTATTCTGGCCTGTTACACATGACTTAGTTGTTTTGCAGCTTAATAACTAAGAACACTGGCGAATTATACACAAATTAGGTCTCTTGCTGTTTAGTACGTCAAAACTCAGTATTCTATGGTATTTTACTAACAAATTGGGTGTACTGCAGCTTAGTACACCAGACATTGCAGTCTGGACACACGAAATTGGTGTATTCTAGATTACTACGTTAGAACGGTGTATTCTGGCTTATTACTCACAAATTCATTGTTCTGAAGCTTACTACACTAGAAGTGAGTCTATTCTGGCCTATTATACATCATTTCGTTGTAATGCAGCATAATACGTCAGAATACTGGCGTATTACACACAAATTAGGTCTTGCTGTTTAGTACGTCGTAACTCAGTGTTTTGTGGCATATTACTCACAATTTGGGTGTACTGCAGCTTACTACACCAGAAATTGCAGTCTGGACACACGAATTAGGTGCATTCTAGCTTACTACGACAGAACTCGGTGTATTCTTGCATATTACTCACAAATTCATTGTTCTGAAGCTTACTACACTAGAAGTGAGTCTATTCTGGCCTATTATACATCATTTCGTTGTAATGCAGCATAATACGTCAGAATACTGGCGTATTACACACAAATTAGGTCTTGCTGTTTAGTACGTCGTAACTCAGTGTTTTGTGGCATATTACTCACAATTTGGGTGTACTGCAGCTTACTACACCAGAAATTGCAGTCTGGACACACGAATTAGGTGCATTCTAGCTTACTACGACAGAACTCGGTGTATTCTTGCATATTACTCACAAATTCATTGTTCTGAAGCTTACTACACTAGAAGTGAGTCTATTCTGGCCTATTATACATCATTTCGTTGTAATGCAGCATAATACGTCAGAATACTGGCGTATTACACACAAATTAGGTCTTGCTGTTTAGTACGTCAAAACTCAGTGTTTTGTGGCATATTACTCACAATTTGGGTGTACTGCAGCTTACTACACCAGAAATTGCAGTCTGGAAACACGAATTAGGTGCATTCTAGCTTACTACGACAGAACTCGGTGTATTCTTGCATATTACTCACAAATTCATTGTTCTGAAGCTTACTACACAAGAAGTGAGTCTATTCTGGCCTATTATACATCATTTCGTTGTAATGCAGCATAATACGTCAGAATACTGTCGTATTACACACAAATTAGGTCTTTCTGTTTAGTTCGTCAAAACTCAGTGTTTTGTGGCATATTACTCACAATTTGGGTGTACTGCAGCTTACTACACCAGAAATTGCAGTCTGAACACACGAATTAGGTGTATTATAGCTTACTACGAGAGAACTCGGTGTATTCTGGCATATTACTTACAAATTGGGTGTACTGCAGCTTACTACATTTGAATTGAGTGTATTCTGGCCTGTTACACATGACTTAGTTGTTTTGCAGCTTAATAACTAAGAACACTGGCGAATTATACACAAATTAGGTCTCTTGCTGTTTAGTACGTCAAAACTCAGTATTCTATGGCATTTTACTCACAATTTGGGTGTACTGCAGCTTACTACACCAGAAATTGCAGTCTGGAAACACGAATTAGGTGCATTCTAGCTTACTACGACAGAACTCGGTGTATTCTTGCATATTACTCACAAATTCATTGTTCTGAAGCTTACTACACAAGAAGTGAGTCTATTCTGGCCTATTATACATCATTTCGTTGTAATGCAGCATAATACGTCAGAATACTGTCGTATTACACACAAATTAGGTCTTGCTGTTTAGTTCGTCAAAACTCAGTGTTTTGTGGCATATTACTCACAATTTGGGTGTACTGCAGCTTACTACACCAGAAATTGCAGTCTGGAAACACGATTAGGTGCATTCTAGCTTACTACGACAGAACTCGATGTATTCTTGCATATTACTCACAAATTGGGTGTACTGCAGCTAACTACACTTGAATTGAGTGTATTCTGGCCTGTTACACATGACTTAGTTGTTTTGCAGCTTAATAACTAAGAACACTGGCGAATTATACACAAATTAGGTCTCTTGCTGTTTAGTACGTCAAAACTCAGTATTCTATGGTATTTTACTAACAAATTGGGTGTACTGCAGCTTACTACACCAGACATTGCAGTCTGGACACACGAAATTGGTGTATTCTAGCTTACTACGTTAGAACGGTGTATTCTGGCTTATTACTCACAAATTCATTGTTCTGAAGCTTACTACACTAGAAGTGAGTCTATTCTGGCCTATTATACATCATTTCGTTGTAATGCAGCATAATACGTCAGAATACTGGCGTATTACACACAAATTAGGTCTTGCTGTTTAGTACGTCAAAACTCAGTGTTTTGTGGCATATTACTCACAATTTGGGTGTACTGCAGCTTACTACACCAGAAATTGCAGTCTGGAAACACGAATTAGGTGCATTCTAGCTTACTACGACAGAACTCGGTGTATTCTTGCATATTACTCACAATTTCATTGTTCTGAAGCTTACTACACAAGAAGTGAGTCTATTCTGGCCTATTATACATCATTTCGTTGTAATGCAGCATAATACGTCAGAATACTGTCGTATTACACACAAATTAGGTCTTTCTGTTTAGTTCGTCAAAACTCAGTGTTTTGTGGCATATTACTCACAATTTGGGTGTACTGCAGCTTACTACACCAGAAATTGCAGTCTGGACACACGAATTAGGTGTATTCTAGCTTACTACGAGAGAACTCGGTGTATTCTGGCATATTACTCATAAATTGGGTGTACTGCAGCTAACTACACTTGAATTGAGTGTATTCTGGCCTGTTACACATGACTTAGTTGTTTTGCAGCTTAATAACTAAGAACACTGGCGAATTATACACAAATTAGGTCTCTTGCTGTTTAGTACGTCAAAACTCAGTATTCTATGGCATTTTACTCACAATTTGGGTGTACTGCAGCTTACTACACCAGAAATTGCAGTCTGGAAACACGAATTAGGTGCATTCTAGCTTACTACGACAGAACTCGGTGTATTCTTGCATATTACTCACAAATTCATTGTTCTGAAGCTTACTACACAAGAAGTGAGTCTATTCTGGCCTATTATACATCATTTCGTTGTAATGCAGCATAATACGTCAGAATACTGTCGTATTACACACAAATTAGGTCTTGCTGTTTAGTTCGTCAAAACTCAGTGTTTTGTGGCATATTACTCACAATTTGGGTGTACTGCAGCTTACTACACCAGAAATTGCAGTCTGGAAACACGATTAGGTGCATTCTAGCTTACTACGACAGAACTCGATGTATTCTTGCATATTACTCACAAATTGGGTGTACTGCAGCTAACTACACTAGAAGTGAGTATTTTCTGGCCATTATACATCATTTCGTTGTAATGCAGCATAATACGCCAGAATACTGGCGTATTACACACAAATTAGGTCTTGCTGTTTAGTACGTCAAAACTTAGTGTTTTGTGGCATATTACTCACAATTTGGGTGTACTGCAGCTTACTACACCAGAAATTGCAGTCTGAACACACGAATTAGGTGTATTCTAGCATACTACGAGAGAACTCGGTGTATTCTGGCATATTACTCACAAATTGGGTGTACTGCAGCTAACTACACTTGAATTGAGTGTATTCTGGCCTGTTACACATGACTTAGTTGTTTTGCAGCTTAATAACTAAGAACACTGGCGAATTATACACAAATTAGGTCTCTTGCTGTTTAGTACGTCAAAACTCAGTATTCTATGGTATTTTACTAACAAATTGGGTGTACTGCAGCTTAGTACACCAGACATTGCAGTCTGGACACACGAAATTGGTGTATTCTAGATTACTACGTTAGAACGGTGTATTCTGGCTTATTTCTCACAAATTCATTGTTCTGAAGCTTACTACACTAGAAGTGAGTCTATTCTGGCCTAATATACATCATTTCGTTGTAATGCAGCATAATACGTCAGAATACTGTCGTATTACACACAAATTAGGTCTTGCTGTTTAGTACGTCAAAACTCAGTGTTTTGTGGCATATTACTCACAATTTGGATGTACTGCAGCTTACTACACCAGAAATTGCAGTCTGGAAACACGAATTAGGTGCATTCTAGCTTACTACGACAGAACTCGGTGTATTCTGGCATATTACTCACAAATTCATTGTTCTGAAGCTTACTACACTAGAAGTGAGTCTATTCTGGCCTATTATACATCATTTCGTTGTAATGCAGCATAATACGTCAGAATACTGTCGTATTACACACAAATTAGGTCTTGCTGTTTAGTACGTCAAAACTCAGTGTTTTGTGGCATATTACTCACAATTTGGGTGTACTGCAGCTTACTACACCAGAAATTGCAGTCTGGAAACACGATTAGGTGCATTCTAGCTTACTACGACAGAACTCGATGTATTCTTGCATATTACTCACAAATTGGGTGTACTGCAGCTAACTACACTAGAAGTGAGAATATTCTGGCCTATTATACATCATTTCGTTGTAATGCAGCATAATACGTCAGAATACTGGCGTATTACACACAAATTAGGTCTTGCTGTTTAGTACGTCAAAACTCAGTATTCTATGGTATTTTACTAACAAATTGGGTGTACTGCAGCTTACTACACCAGAAATTGCAGTCTGGAAACACGAATTAGGTGCATTCTAGCTTACTACGACAGAACTCGGTGTATTCTTGCATATTACTCACAAATTCATTGTTCTGAAGCTTACTACACAAGAAGTGAGTCTATTCTGGCCTATTATACATCATTTCGTTGTAATGCAGCATAATACGTCAGAATACTGGCGTATTACACACAAATTAGGTCTTGCTGTTTAGTACGTCAAAACTCAGTGTTTTGTGGCATATTACTCACAATTTGGGTGTACTGCAGCTTACTACACCAGAAATTGCAGTCTGGAAACACGAATTAGGTGCATTCTAGCTTACTACGACAGAACTCGGTGTATTCTTGCATATTACTCACAAATTCATTGTTCTGAAGCTTACTACACAAGAAGTGAGTCTATTCTGGCCTATTATACATCATTTCGTTGTATTGCAGCATAATACGTCAGAATACTGTCGTATTACACACAAATTAGGTCTTTCTGTTTAGTTCGTCAAAACTCAGTGTTTTGTGGCATATTACTCACAATTTGGGTGTACTGCAGCTTACTACACCAGAAATTGCAGTCTGGACACACGAATTAGGTGTATTCTAGCTTACTACGAGAGAACTCGGTGTATTCTGGCATATTACTCATAAATTGGGTGTACTGCAGCTAACTACACTTGAATTGAGTGTATTCTGGCCTGTTACACATGACTTAGTTGTTTTGCAGCTTAATAACTAAGAACACTGGCGAATTATACACAAATTAGGTCTCTTGCTGTTTAGTACGTCAAAACTCAGTATTCTATGGCATTTTACTAACAAATTGGGTGTACTGCAGCTTACTACACCAGACAGTCTGGACACACGAAATTGGTGTATTCTAGCTTACTACGTTAGAACGGTGTATTCTGGCTTATTACTCACAAATTCATTGTTCTGAAGCTTACTACACTAGAAGTGAGTCTATTCTGGCCTATTATACATCATTTCGTTGTAATGCAGCATAATACGTCAGAATACTGTCGTATTACACACAAATTAGGTCTTGCTGTTTAGTACGTCAAAACTCAGTGTTTTGTGGCATATTACTCACAATTTGGATGTACTGCAGCTTACTACACCAGAAATTGCAGTCTGGAAACACGAATTAGGTGCATTCTAGCTTACTACGACAGAACTCGGTGTATTCTTGCATATTACTCACAAATTCATTTTTCTGAAGCTTACTACACTAGAAGTGAGTCTATTCTGGCCTATTATACATAATTTCGTTGTAATGCATCATAATACGTCAGAATACTGTCGTATTACACACAAATTAGGTCTTGCTGTTTAGTACGTCAAAACTCAGTGTTTTGTGGCATATTACTCACAATTTGGGTGTACTGCAGCTTACTACACCAGAAATTGCAGTCTGGAAACACGATTAGGTGCATTCTAGCTTACTACGACAGAACTCGATGTATTCTTGCATATTACTCACAAATTGGGTGTACTGCAGCTAACTACACTAGAAGTGAGAATATTCTGGCCTATTATACATCATTTCGTTGTAATGCAGCATAATACGTCAGAATACTGGCGTATTACACACAAATTAGGTCTTGCTGTTTAGTACGTCAAAACTCAGTATTCTATGGTATTTTACTAACAAATTGGGTGTACTGCAGCTTACTACACCAGAAATTGCAGTCTGGAAACACGAATTAGGTGCATTCTAGCTTACTACGACAGAACTCGGTGTATTCTTGCATATTACTCACAAATTCATTGTTCTGAAGCTTACTACACAAGAAGTGAGTCTATTCTGGCCTATTATACATCATTTCGTTGTAATGCAGCATAATACGTCAGAATACTGGCGTATTACACACAAATTAGGTCTTGCTGTTTAGTACGTCAAAACTCAGTGTTTTGTGGCATATTACTCACAATTTGGGTGTACTGAAGCTTACTACACCAGAAATTGCAGTCTGGACACACGAATTAGGTGTATTCTAGCTTACTACGAGACAACTCGGTGTATTCTTGCATATTACTCACAAATTCATTGTTCTGAAGCTTACTACACTAGAAGTGAGTCTATTCTGGCCTATTATACATCATTTCGTTGTAATGCAGCATAATACGTCAGAATACTGGCGTATTACACACAAATTAGGTCTTGCTGTTTAGTACGTCAAAACTCAGTGTTTTGTGGCATATTACTCACAATTTGGGTGTACTGCAGCTTACTACACCAGAAATTGCAGTCTGGAAACACGAATTAGGTGCATTCTAGCTTACTACGACAGAACTCGGTGTATTCTTGCATATTACTCACAAATTCATTGTTCTGAAGCTTACTACACAAGAAGTGAGTCTATTCTGGCCTATTATACATCATTTCGTTGTAATGCAGCATAATACGTCAGAATACTGTCGTATTACACACAAATTAGGTCTTTCTGTTTATTTCGTCAAAACTCAGTGTTTTGTGGCATATTACTCACAATTTGGGTGTACTGCAGCTTACTACACCAGAAATTGCAGTCTGGACACACGAATTAGGTGTATTCTAGCTTACTACGAGAGAACTCGGTGTATTCTGGCATATTACTCATAAATTGGGTGTACTGCAGCTAACTACACTTGAATTGAGTGTATTCTTGCCTGTTACACATGACTTAGTTGTTTTGCAGCTTAATAACTAAGAACACTGGCGAATTATACACAAATTAGGTCTCTTGCTGTTTAGTACGTCAAAACTCAGTATTCTATGGCATTTTACTAACAAATTGGGTGTACTGCAGCTTACTACACCAGACAGTCTGGACACACGAAATTGGTGTATTCTAGCTTACTACGTTAGAACGGTGTATTCTGGCTTATTTCTCACAAATTCATTGTTCTGAAGCTTACTACACTAGAAGTGAGTCTATTCTGGCCTAATATACATCATTTCGTTGTAATGCAGCATAATACGTCAGAATACTGTCGTATTACACACAAATTAGGTCTTGCTGTTTAGTACGTCAAAACTCAGTGTTTTGTGGCATATTACTCACAATTTGGATGTACTGCAGCTTACTACACCAGAAATTGCAGTCTGGAAACACGAATTAGGTGCATTCTAGCTTACTACGACAGAACTCGGTGTATTCTTGCATATTACTCACAAATTCATTGTTCTGAAGCTTACTACACTAGAAGTGAGTCTATTCTGGCCTATTATACATAATTTCGTTGTAATGCATCATAATACGTCAGAATACTGTCGTATTACACACAAATTAGGTCTTGCTGTTTAGTACGTCAAAACTCAGTGTTTTGTGGCATATTACTCACAATTTGGGTGTACTGCAGCTTACTACACCAGAAATTGCAGTCTGGACACACGAATTAGGTGTATTCTAGCTTACTACGAGAGAACTCGGTGTATTCTGGCATATTACTCACAAATTCATTGTTCTGAAGCTTACTACACTAGAAGTGAGTCTATTCTGGCCTATTATACATCATTTCGTTGTAATGCAGCATAATACGTCAGAATACTGTCGTATTACACACAAATTAGGTCTTGCTGTTTAGTACGTCAAAACTCAGTGTTTTGTGGCATATTACTCACAATTTGGGTGTACTGCAGCTTACTACACCAGAAATTGCAGTCTGGAAACACGATTAGGTGCATTCTAGCTTACTACGACAGAACTCGATGTATTCTTGCATATTACTCACAAATTGGGTGTACTGCAGCTAACTACACTAGAAGTGAGAATATTCTGGCCTATTATACATCATTTCGTTGTAATGCAGCATAATACGTCAGAATACTGGCGTATTACACACAAATTAGGTCTTGCTGTTTAGTACGTCAAAACTCAGTATTCTATGGTATTTTACTAACAAATTGGGTGTACTGCAGCTTACTACACCAGAAATTGCAGTCTGGAAACACGAATTAGGTGCATTCTAGCTTACTACGACAGAACTCGATGTATTCTTGCATATTACTCACAAATTCATTGTTCTGAAGCTTACTACACAAGAAGTGAGTCTATTCTGGCCTATTATACATCATTTCGTTGTAATGCAGCATAATACGTCAGAATACTGGCGTATTACACACAAATTAGGTCTTGCTGTTTAGTACGTCAAAACTCAGTGTTTTGTGGCATATTACTCACAATTTGGGTGTACTGAAGCTTACTACACCAGAAATTGCAGTCTGGACACACGAATTAGGTGTATTCTAGCTTACTACGAGACAACTCGGTGTATTCTTGCATATTACTCACAAATTCATTGTTCTGAAGCTTACTACACTAGAAGTGAGTCTATTCTGGCCTATTATACATCATTTCGTTGTAATGCAGCATAATACGTCAGAATACTGGCGTATTACACACAAATTAGGTCTTGCTGTTTAGTACGTCAAAACTCAGTGTTTTGTGGCATATTACTCACAATTTGGGTGTACTGCAGCTTACTACACCAGAAATTGCAGTCTGGAAACACGAATTAGGTGCATTCTAGCTTACTACGACAGAACTCGGTGTATTCTTGCATATTACTCACAAATTCATTGTTCTGAAGCTTACTACACAAGAAGTGAGTCTATTCTGGCCTATTATACATCATTTCGTTGTAATGCAGCATAATACGTCAGAATACTGTCGTATTACACACAAATTAGGTCTTTCTGTTTAGTTCGTCAAAACTCAGTGTTTTGTGGCATATTACTCACAATTTGGGTGTACTGCAGCTTACTACACCAGAAATTGCAGTCTGGACACACGAATTAGGTGTATTCTAGCTTACTACGAGAGAACTCGGTGTATTCTGGCATATTACTCATAAATTGGGTGTACTGCAGCTAACTACACTTGAATTGAGTGTATTCTTGCCTGTTACACATGACTTAGTTGTTTTGCAGCTTAATAACTAAGAACACTGGCGAATTATACACAAATTAGGTCTCTTGCTGTTTAGTACGTCAAAACTCAGTATTCTATGGCATTTTACTAACAAATTGGGTGTACTGCAGCTTACTACACCAGACAGTCTGGACACACGAAATTGGTGTATTCTAGCTTACTACGTTAGAACGGTGTATTCTGGCTTATTTCTCACAAATTCATTGTTCTGAAGCTTACTACACTAGAAGTGAGTCTATTCTGGCCTAATATACATCATTTCGTTGTAATGCAGCATAATACGTCAGAATACTGTCGTATTACACACAAATTAGGTCTTGCTGTTTAGTACGTCAAAACTCAGTGTTTTGTGGCATATTACTCACAATTTGGATGTACTGCAGCTTACTACACCAGAAATTGCAGTCTGGAAACACGAATTAGGTGCATTCTAGCTTACTACGACAGAACTCGGTGTATTCTTGCATATTACTCACAAATTCATTGTTCTGAAGCTTACTACACTAGAAGTGAGTCTATTCTGGCCTATTATACATAATTTCGTTGTAATGCATCATAATACGTCAGAATACTGTCGTATTACACACAAATTAGGTCTTGCTGTTTAGTACGTCAAAACTCAGTGTTTTGTGGCATATTACTCACAATTTGGGTGTACTGCAGCTTACTACACCAGAAATTGCAGTCTGGACACACGAATTAGGTGTATTCTAGCTTACTACGAGAGAACTCGGTGTATTCTTGCATATTACTCACAAATTGGGTGTACTGCAGCTAACTACACTAGAAGTGAGTATATTCTGGCCTATTATACATCATTTCGTTGTAATGCAGCATAATACGTCAGAATACTGGCGTATTACACACAAATTAGGTCTTGCTGTTTAGTACGTCAAAACTCAGTGTTTTGTGGCATATTACTCACAATTTGAGTGTACTGCAGCTTACTACACCAGAAATTGCAGTCTGGAAACACGATTAGGTGCATTCTAGCTTACTACGACAGAACTCGATGTATTCTTGCATATTACTCACAAATTGGGTGTACTGCAGCTAACTACACTAGAAGTGAGAATATTCTGGCCTATTATACATCATTTCGTTGTAATGCAGCATAATACGTCAGAATACTGGCGTATTACACACAAATTAGGTCTTGCTGTTTAGTACGTCAAAACTCAGTATTCTATGGTATTTTACTAACAAATTGGGTGTACTGCAGCTTACTACACCAGAAATTGCAGTCTGGAAACACGAATTAGGTGCATTCTAGCTTACTACGACAGAACTCGGTGTATTCTTGCATATTACTCACAAATTCATTGTTCTGAAGCTTACTACACAAGAAGTGAGTCTATTCTGGCCTATTATACATCATTTCGTTGTAATGCAGCATAATACGTCAGAATACTGGCGTATTACACACAAATTAGGTCTTGCTGTTTAGTACGTCAAAACTCAGTGTTTTGTGGCATATTACTCACAATTTGGGTGTACTGAAGCTTACTACACCAGAAATTGCAGTCTGGACACACGAATTAGGTGTATTCTAGCTTACTACGAGACAACTCGGTGTATTCTTGCATATTACTCACAAATTCATTGTTCTGAAGCTTACTACACTAGAAGTGAGTCTATTCTGGCCTATTATACATCATTTCGTTGTAATGCAGCATAATACGTCAGAATACTGGCGTATTACACACAAATTAGGTCTTGCTGTTTAGTACGTCAAAACTCAGTGTTTTGTGGCATATTACTCACAATTTGGGTGTACTGCAGCTTACTACACCAGAAATTGCAGTCTGGAAACACGAATTAGGTGCATTCTAGCTTACTACGACAGAACTCGGTGTATTCTTGCATATTACTCACAAATTCATTGTTCTGAAGCTTACTACACAAGAAGTGAGTCTATTCTGGCCTATTATACATCATTTCGTTGTAATGCAGCATAATACGTCAGAATACTGTCGTATTACACACAAATTAGGTCTTTCTGTTTAGTTCGTCAAAACTCAGTGTTTTGTGGCATATTACTCACAATTTGGGTGTACTGCAGCTTACTACACCAGAAATTGCAGTCTGGACACACGAATTAGGTGTATTCTAGCTTACTACGAGAGAACTCGGTGTATTCTGGCATATTACTCATAAATTGGGTGTACTGCAGCTAACTACACTTGAATTGAGTGTATTCTTGCCTGTTACACATGACTTAGTTGTTTTGCAGCTTAATAACTAAGAACACTGGCGAATTATACACAAATTAGGTCTCTTGCTGTTTAGTACGTCAAAACTCAGTATTCTATGGCATTTTACTAACAAATTGGGTGTACTGCAGCTTACTACACCAGACAGTCTGGACACACGAAATTGGTGTATTCTAGCTTACTACGTTAGAACGGTGTATTCTGGCTTATTTCTCACAAATTCATTGTTCTGAAGCTTACTACACTAGAAGTGAGTCTATTCTGGCCTAATATACATCATTTCGTTGTAATGCAGCATAATACGTCAGAATACTGTCGTATTACACACAAATTAGGTCTTGCTGTTTAGTACGTCAAAACTCAGTGTTTTGTGGCATATTACTCACAATTTGGATGTACTGCAGCTTACTACACCAGAAATTGCAGTCTGGAAACACGAATTAGGTGCATTCTAGCTTACTACGACAGAACTCGGTGTATTCTTGCATATTACTCACAAATTCATTGTTCTGAAGCTTACTACACTAGAAGTGAGTCTATTCTGGCCTATTATACATAATTTCGTTGTAATGCATCATAATACGTCAGAATACTGTCGTATTACACACAAATTAGGTCTTGCTGTTTAGTACGTCAAAACTCAGTGTTTTGTGGCATATTACTCACAATTTGGGTGTACTGCAGCTTACTACACCAGAAATTGCAGTCTGGACACACGAATTAGGTGTATTCTAGCTTACTACGAGAGAACTCGGTGTATTCTGGCATATTACTCACAAATTCATTGTTCTGAAGCTTACTACACAAGAAGTGAGTCTATTCTGGCCTATTATACATCATTTCGTTGTAATGCAGCATAATACGTCAGAATACTGTCGTATTACACACAAATTAGGTCTTGCTGTTTAGTTCGTCAAAACTCAGTGTTTTGTGGCATATTACTCACAATTTGGGTGTACTGCAGCTTACTACACCAGAAATTGCAGTCTGGAAACACGATTAGGTGCATTCTAGCTTACTACGACAGAACTCGATGTATTCTTGCATATTACTCACAAATTGGGTGTACTGCAGCTAACTACACTAGAAGTGAGTATATTCTGGCCTATTATACATCATTTCGTTGTAATGCAGCATAATACGTCAGAATACTGGCGTATTACACACAAATTAGGTCTTGCTGTTTAGTACGTCAAAACTCAGTGTTTTGTGGCATATTACTCACAATTTGAGTGTACTGCAGCTTACTACACCAGAAATTGCAGTCTGGACACACGAATTAGGTGTATTCTAGCATACTACGAGAGAACTCGGTGTATTCTGGCATATTACTCACAAATTGGGTGTACTGCAGCTAACTACACTTGAATTGAGTGTATTCTGGCCTGTCACACATGACTTAGTTGTTTTGCAGCTTAATAACTAAGAACACTGGCGAATTATACACAAATTAGGTCTCTTGCTGTTTAGTACGTCAAAACTCAGTATTCTATGGTATTTTACTAACAAATTGGGTGTACTGCAGCTTACTACACCAGACATTGCAGTCTGGACACACGAAATTGGTGTATTCTAGCTTACTACGTTAGAACGGTGTATTCTGGCTTATTACTCACAAATTCATTGTTCTGAAGCTTACTACACTAGAAGTGAGTCTATTCTGGCCTATTATACATCATTTCGTTGTAATGCAGCATAATACGTCAGAATACTGTCGTATTACACACAAATTAGGTCTTGCTGTTTAGTACGTCAAAACTCAGTGTTTTGTGGCATATTACTCACAATTTGGATGTACTGCAGCTTACTACACCAGAAATTGCAGTCTGGAAACACGAATTAGGTGCATTCTAGCTTACTACGACAGAACTCGGTGTATTCTTGCATATTACTCACAAATTCATTGTTCTGAAGCTTACTACACTAGAAGTGAGTCTATTCTGGCCTATTATACATCATTTCGTTGTAATGCATCATAATACGTCAGAATACTGTCGTATTACACACAAATTAGGTCTTGATGTTTAGTACGTCAAAACTCAGTGTTTTGTGGCATATTACTCACAATTTGGGTGTACTGCAGCTTACTACACCAGAAATTGCAGTCTGGACACACGAATTAGGTGTATTCTAGCTTACTACGAGAGAACTCGGTGTATTCTGGCATATTACTCACAAATTCATTGTTCTGAAGCTTACTACACAAGAAGTGAGTCTATTCTGGCCTATTATACATCATTTCGTTGTAATGCAGCATAATACGTCAGAATACTGTCGTATTACACACAAATTAGGTCTTGCTGTTTAGTTCGTCAAAACTCAGTGTTTTGTGGCATATTACTCACAATTTGGGTGTACTGCAGCTTACTACACCAGAAATTGCAGTCTGGAAACACGATTAGGTGCATTCTAGCTTACTACGACAGAACTCGATGTATTCTTGCATATTACTCACAAATTGGGTGTACTGCAGCTAACTACACTAGAAGTGAGTATATTCTGGCCTATTATACATCATTTCGTTGTAATGCAGCATAATACGTCAGAATACTGGCGTATTACACACAAATTAGGTCTTGCTGTTTAGTACGTCAAAACTCAGTGTTTTGTGGCATATTACTCACAATTTGAGTGTACTGCAGCTTACTACACCAGAAATTGCAGTCTGGACACACGAATTAGGTGTATTCTAGCATACTACGAGAGAACTCGGTGTATTCTGGCATATTACTCACAAATTGGGTGTACTGCAGCTAACTACACTTGAATTGAGTGTATTCTGGCCTGTTACACATGACTTAGTTGTTTTGCAGCTTAATAACTAAGAACACTGGCGAATTATACACAAATTAGGTCTCTTGCTGTTTAGTACGTCAAAACTCAGTATTCTATGGTATTTTACTAACAAATTGGGTGTACTGCAGCTTACTACACCAGACAGTCTGGACACACGAAATTGGTGTATTCTAGCTTACTACGTTAGAACGGTGTATTCTGGCTTATTACTCACAAATTCATTATTCTGAAGCTTACTACACAAGAAGTGAGTCTATTCTGGCCTATTATACATACTTTCGTTGTAATGCATCATAATACGTCAGAATACTGTCGTATTACACACAAATTAGGTCTTGCTGTTTAGTACGTCAAAACTCAGTGTTTTGTGGCATATTACTCACAATTTGGGTGTACTGCAGCTTACTACACCAGAAATTGCAGTCTGGACACACGAATTAGGTGTATTCTAGCTTACTACGAGAGAACTCGGTGTATTCTGGCATATTACTCACAAATTCATTGTTCTGAAGCTTACTACACAAGAAGTGAGTCTATTCTGGCCTATTATACATCATTTCGTTGTAATGCAGCATAATACGTCAGAATACTGTCGTATTACACACAAATTATGTCTTGCTGTTTAGTTCGTCAAAACTCAGTGTTTTGTGGCATATTACTCACAATTTGGGTGTACTGCAGCTTACTACACCAGAAATTGCAGTCTGGAAACACGATTAGGTGCATTCTAGCTTACTACGACAGAACTCGATGTATTCTTGCATATTACTCACAAATTGGGTGTACTGCAGCTAACTACACTAGAAGTGAGTATATTCTGGCCTATTATACATCATTTCGTTGTAATGCAGCATAATACGTCAGAATACTGGCGTATTACACACAAATTAGGTCTTGCTGTTTAGTACGTCAAAACTCAGTGTTTTGTGGCATATTACTCACAATTTGAGTGTACTGCAGCTTACTACACCAGAAATTGCAGTCTGGACACACGAATTAGGTGTATTCTAGCATACTACGAGAGAACTCGGTGTATTCTGGCATATTACTCACAAATTGGGTGTACTGCAGCTAACTACACTAGAAGTGAGTATATTCTGGCCTATTATACATCATTTCGTTGTAATGCAGCATAATACGTCAGAATACTGGCGTATTACACACAAATTAGGTCTTGCTGTTTAGTACGTCAAAACTCAGTGTTTTGTGGCATATTACTCACAATTTGGGTGTACTGCAGCTTACTACACCAGAAATTGCAGTCTGGAAACACGAAATTGGTGTATTCTAGCTTACTACGTTAGAACGGTGTATTCTGGCTTATTACTCACAAATTCATTGTTCTGAAGCTTACTACACTAGAAGTGAGTCTATTCTGGCCTATTATACATCATTTCGTTGTAATGCAGCATAATACGTCAGAATACTGTCGTATTACACACAAATTAGGTCTTGCTGTTTAGTACGTCAAAACTCAGTGTTTTGTGGCATATTACTCACAATTTGGATGTACTGCAGCTTACTACACCAGAAATTGCAGTCTGGAAACACGAATTAGGTGCATTCTAGCTTACTACGACAGAACTCGGTGTATTCTTGCATATTACTCACAAATTGGGTGTACTGCAGCTAACTACACTAGAAGTGAGTATATTCTGGCCTATTATACATCATTTCGTTGTAATGCAGCATAATACGTCAGAATACTGGCGTATTACACACAAATTAGGTCTTCCTGTTTAGTACGTCAAAACTCAGTGTTTTGTGGCATATTACTCACAATTTGGGTGTACTGCAGCTTACTACACCAGAAATTGCAGTCTGGACACACGAATTAGGTGCATTCTAGCTTACTACGACAGAACTCGGTGTATTCTTGCATATTACTCACAAATTCATTGTTCTGAAGCTTACTACACTAGAAGTGAGTCTATTCTGGCCTATTATACATCATTTCGTTGTAATGCAGCATAATACGTCAGAATACTGGCGTATTACACACAAATTAGGTCTTGCTGTTTAGTACGTCAAAACTCAGTGTTTTGTGGCATATTACTCACAATTTGGGTGTACTGCAGCTTACTACACCAGAAATTGCAGTCTGGAAACACGAATTAGGTGCATTCTAGCTTACTACGACAGAACTCGGTGTATTCTTGCATATTACTCACAAATTCATTGTTCTGAAGCTTACTACACAAGAAGTGAGTCTATTCTGGCCTATTATACATCATTTCGTTGTAATGCAGCATAATACGTCAGAATACTGTCGTATTACACACAAATTAGGTCTTTCTGTTTAGTTCGTCAAAACTCAGTGTTTTGTGGCATATTACTCACAATTTGGGTGTACTGCAGCTTACAACACCAGAAATTGCAGTCTGGACACACGAATTAGGTGTATTCCAGCTTACTACGAGAGAACTCGGTGTATTCTGGCATATTACTCATAAATTGGGTGTACTGCAGCTAACTACACTTGAATTGAGTGTATTCTGGCCTGTTACACATGACTTAGTTGTTTTGAAGCTTAATAACTAAGAACACTGGCGAATTATACACAAATTAGGTCTCTTGCTGTTTAGTACGTCAAAACTCAGTATTCTATGGCATTTTACTAACAAATTGGGTGTACTGCAGCTTACTACACCAGACAGTCTGGACACACGAAATTGGTGTATTCTAGCTTACTACGTTAGAACGGTGTATTCTGGCTTATTACTCACAAATTCATTGTTCTGAAGCTTACTACACTAGAAGTGAGTCTATTCTGGCCTATTATACATCATTTCGTTGTAATGCAGCATAATACGTCAGAATACTGTCGTATTACACACAAATTAGGTCTTGCTGTTTAGTACGTCAAAACTCAGTGTTTTGTGGCATATTACTCACAATTTGGATGTACTGCAGCTTACTACACCAGAAATTGCAGTCTGGAAACACGAATTAGGTGCATTCTAGCTTACTACGACAGAACTCGGTGTATTCTTGCATATTACTCACAAATTCATTGTTCTGAAGCTTACTACACTAGAAGTGAGTCTATTCTGGCCTATTATACATAATTTCGTTGTAATGCATCATAATACGTCAGAATACTGTCGTATTACACACAAATTAGGTCTTGCTGTTTAGTACCTCCAAAATCAGTGTTTTGTGGCATATTACTCACAATTTGGGTGTACTGCAGCTTACTACACCAGAAATTGCAGTCTGGACACACGAATTAGGTGTATTCTAGCTTACTACGAGAGAACTCGGTGTATTCTGGCATATTACTCACAAATTCATTGTTCTGAAGCTTACTACACTAGAAGTGAGTCTATTCTGGCCTATTATACATCATTTCGTTGTAATGCAGCATAATACGTCAGAATACTGTCGTATTACACACAAATTAGGTCTTGCTGTTTAGTACGTCAAAACTCAGTGTTTTGTGGCATATTACTCACAATTTGGGTGTACTGCAGCTTACTACACCAGAAATTGCAGTCTGGACACACGAATTAGGTGTATTCTAGCTTACTACGAGACAACTCGGTGTATTCTGGCATATTACTCATAAATTGGGTGTACTGCAGCTAACTACACTTGAATTGAGTGTATTCTGGCCTGTTACACATGACTTAGTTGTTTTGCAGCTTAATAACTAAGAACACTGGCGAATTATACACAAATTAGGTCTCTTGCTGTTTAGTACGTCAAAACTCAGTATTCTATGGTATTTTACTAACAAATTGGGTGTACTGCAGCTTACTACACCAGACATTGCAGTCTGGACAAACGAAATTGGTGTATTCTAGCTTACTACGTTAGAACGGTGTATTCTGGCTTATTACTCACAAATTCATTGTTCTGAAGCTTACTACACTAGAAGTGAGTCTATTCTGGCCTATTATACATCATTTCGTTGTAATGCAGCATAATACGTCAGAATACTGTCGTATTACACACAAATTAGGTCTTGCTGTTTAGTACGTCAAAACTCAGTGTTTTGTGGCATATTACTCACAATTTGGATGTACTGCAGCTTACTACACCAGAAATTGCAGTCTGGAAACACGAATTAGGTGTATTCTAGCTTACTACGAGACAACTCGGTGTATTCTGGCATATTACTCATAAATTGGGTGTACTGCAGCTAACTACACTTGAATTGAGTGTATTCTGGCCTGTTACACATGACTTAGTTGTTTTGCAGCTTAATAACTAAGAACACTGGCGAATTATACACAAATAGGGTCTCTTGCTGTTTAGTACGTCAAAACTCAGTATTCTATGGTATTTTACTAACAAATTGGGTGTACTGCAGCTTACTACAACAGACATTGCAGTCTGGACACACGAAATTGGTGTATTCTAGCTTACTACGTTAGAACGGTGTATTCTGGCTTATTACTCACAAATTCATTGTTCTGAAGCTTACTACACTAGAAGTGAGTCTATTCTGGCCTATTATACATCATTTCGTTGTAATGCAGCATAATACGTCAGAATACTGTCGTATTACACACAAATTAGGTCTTGCTGTTTAGTACGTCAAAACTCAGTGTTTTGTGGCATATTACTCACAATTTGGATGTACTGCAGCTTACTACACCAGAAATTGCAGTCTGGAAACACGAATTAGGTGCATTCTAGCTTACTACGACAGAACTCGGTGTATTCTTGCATATTACTCACAAATTGGGTGTACTGCAGCTAACTACACTAGAAGTGAGTATATTCTGGCCTATTATACATCATTTCGTTGTAATGCAGCATAATACGTCAGAATACTGGCGTATTACACACAAATTAGGTCTTCCTGTTTAGTACGTCAAAACTCAGTGTTTTGTGGCATATTACTCACAATTTGGGTGTACTGCAGCTTACTACACCAGAAATTGCAGTCTGGACACACGAATTAGGTGCATTCTAGCTTACTACGACAGAACTCGGTGTATTCTTGCATATTACTCACAAATTCATTGTTCTGAAGCTTACTACACTAGAAGTGAGTCTATTCTGGCCTATTATACATCATTTCGTTGTAATGCAGCATAATACGTCAGAATACTGGCGTATTACACACAAATTAGGTCTTGCTGTTTAGTACGTCAAAACTCAGTGTTTTGTGGCATATTACTCACAATTTGGGTGTACTGCAGCTTACTACACCAGAAATTGCAGTCTGGAAACACGAATTAGGTGCATTCTAGCTTACTACGAGAGAACTCGGTGTATTCTTGCATATTACTCACAAATTCATTGTTCTGAAGCTTACTACACAAGAAGTGAGTCTATTCTGGCCTATTATACATCATTTCGTTGTAATGCAGCATAATACGTCAGAATACTGTCGTATTACACACAAATTAGGTCTTTCTGTTTAGTACGTCAAAACTCAGTGTTTTGTGGCATATTACTCACAATTTGGGTGTACTGCAGCTTACTACACCAGAAATTGCAGTCTGGACACACGAATTAGGTGTATTCCAGCTTACTACGAGAGAACTCGGTGTATTCTGGCATATTACTCATAAATTGGGTGTACTGCAGCTAACTACACTTGAATTGAGTGTATTCTGGCCTGTTACACATGACTTAGTTGTTTTGCAGCTTAATAACTAAGAACACTGGCGAATTATACACAAATTAGGTCTCTTGCTGTTTAGTACGTCAAAACTCAGTATTCTATGGCATTTTACTAACAAATTGGGTGTACTGCAGCTTACTACACCAGACAGTCTGGACACACGAAATTGGTGTATTCTAGCTTACTACGTTAGAACGGTGTATTCTGGCTTATTACTCACAAATTCATTGTTCTGAAGCTTACTACACTAGAAGTGAGTCTATTCTGGCCTATTATACATCATTTCGTTGTAATGCAGCATAATACGTCAGAATACTGTCGTATTACACACAAATTAGGTCTTGCTGTTTAGTACGTCAAAACTCAGTGTTTTGTGGCATATTACTCACAATTTGGATGTACTGCAGCTTACTACACCAGAAATTGCAGTCTGGAAACACGAATTAGGTGCATTCTAGCTTACTACGACAGAACTCGGTGTATTCTTGCATATTACTCACAAATTCATTGTTCTGAAGCTTACTACACTAGAAGTGAGTCTATTCTGGCCTATTATACATAATTTCGTTGTAATGCATCATAATACGTCAGAATACTGTCGTATTACACACAAATTAGGTCTTGCTGTTTAGTACGTCAAAACTCAGTGTTTTGTGGCATATTACTCACAATTTGGGTGTACTGCAGCTTACTACACCAGAAATTGCAGTCTGGACACACGAATTAGGTGTATTCTAGCTTACTACGAGAGAACTCGGTGTATTCTGGCATATTACTCACAAATTCATTGTTCTGAAGCTTACTACACAAGAAGTGAGTCTATTCTGGCCTATTATACATCATTTCGTTGTAATGCAGCATAATACGTCAGAATACTGTCGTATTACACACAAATTAGGTCTTGCTGTTTAGTACGTCAAAACTCAGTGTTTTGTGGCATATTACTCACAATTTGGGTGTACTGCAGCTTACTACACCAGAAATTGCAGTCTGGACACACGAATTAGGTGTATTCTAGCTTACTACGAGACAACTCGGTGTATTCTGGCATATTACTCATAAATTGGGTGTACTGCAGCTAACTACACTTGAATTGAGTGTATTCTGGCCTGTTACACATGACTTAGTTGTTTTGCAGCTTAATAACTAAGAACACTGGCGAATTATACACAAATTAGGTCTCTTGCTGTTTAGTACGTCAAAACTCAGTATTCTATGGTATTTTACAAACAAATTGGGTGTACTGAAGCTTACTACACCAGACATTGCAGTCTGGACAAACGAAATTGGTGTATTCTAGCTTACTACGTTAGAACGGTGTATTCTGGCTTATTACTCACAAATTCATTGTTCTGAAGCTTACTACACTAGAAGTGAGTCTATTCTGGCCTATTATACATCATTTCGTTGTAATGCAGCATAATACGTCAGAATACTGTCGTATTACACACAAATTAGGTCTTGCTGTTTAGTACGTCAAAACTCAGTGTTTTGTGGCATATTACTCACAATTTGGATGTACTGCAGCTTACTACACCAGAAATTGCAGTCTGGAAACACGAATTAGGTGCATTCTAGCTTACTACGACAGAACTCGGTGTATTCTTGCATATTACTCACAAATTGGGTGTACTGCAGCTAACTACACTAGAAGTGAGTATATTCTGGCCTATTATACATCATTTCGTTGTAATGCAGCATAATACGTCAGAATACTGGCGTATTACACACAAATTAGGTCTTCCTGTTTAGTACGTCAAAACTCAGTGTTTTGTGGCATATTACTCACAATTTGGGTGTACTGCAGCTTACTACACCAGAAATTGCAGTCTGGACACACGAATTAGGTGTATTCTAGCTTACTACGACAGAACTCGGTGTATTCTTGCATATTACTAACAAATTCATTGTTCTGAAGCTTACTACACTAGAAGTGAGTCTATTCTGGCCTATTATACATCATTTCGTTGTAATGCAGCATAATACGTCAGAATACTGGCGTATTACACACAAATTAGGTCTTGCTGTTTAGTACGTCAAAACTCAGTGTTTTGTGGCATATTACTCACAATTTGGGTGTACTGCAGCTTACTACACCAGAAATTGCAGTCTGGAAACACGAATTAGGTGCATTCTAGCTTACTACGACAGAACTCGGTGTATTCTTGCATATTACTCACAAATTCATTGTTCTGAAGCTTACTACACAAGAAGTGAGTCTATTCTGGCCTTTTATACATCATTTCGTTGTAATGCAGCATAATACGTCAGAATACTGTCGTATTACACACAAATTAGGTCTTTCTGTTTAGTTCGTCAAAACTCAGTGTTTTGTGGCATATTACTCACAATTTGGGTGTACTGCAGCTTACTACACCAGAAATTGCAGTCTGGACACACGAATTAGGTGTATTCTAGCTTACTACGAGAGAACTCGGTGTATTCTGGCATATTACTCATAAATTGGGTGTACTGCAGCTAACTACACTTGAATTGAGTGTATTCTGGCCTGTTACACATGACTTAGTTGTTTTGCAGCTTAATAACTAAGAACACTGGCGAATTATACACAAATTAGGTCTCTTGCTGTTTAGTACGTCAAAACTCAGTATTCTATGGCATTTTACTAACAAATTGGGTGTACTGCAGCTTACTACACCAGACAGTCTGGACACACGAAATTGGTGTATTCTAGCTTACTACGTTAGAACGGTGTATTCTGGCTTATTACTCACAAATTCATTGTTCTGAAGCTTACTACACTAGAAGTGAGTCTATTCTGGCCTATTATACATCATTTCGTTGTAATGCAGCATAATACGTCAGAATACTGTCGTATTACACACAAATTAGGTCTTGCTGTTTAGTACGTCAAAACTCAGTGTTTTGTGGCATATTACTCACAATTTGGATGTACTGCAGCTTACTACACCAGAAATTGCAGTCTGGAAACACGAATTAGGTGCATTCTAGCTTACTACGACAGAACTCGGTGTATTCTTGCATATTACTCACAAATTCATTGTTCTGAAGCTTACTACACTAGAAGTGAGTCTATTCTGGCCTATTATACATAATTTCGTTGTAATGCATCATAATACGTCAGAATACTGTCGTATTACACACAAATTAGGTCTTGCTGTTTAGTACGTCAAAACTCAGTGTTTTGTGGCATATTACTCACAATTTGGGTGTACTGCAGCTTACTACACCAGAAATTGCAGTCTGGACACACGAATTAGGTGTATTCTAGCTTACTACGAGAGAACTCGGTGTATTCTGGCATATTACTCACAAATTCATTGTTCTGAAGCTTACTACACAATAAGTGAGTCTATTCTGGCCTATTATACATCATTTCGTTGTAATGCAGCATAATACGTCAGAATACTGTCGTATTACACACAAATTAGGTCTTGCTGTTTAGTTCGTCAAAACTCAGTGTTTTGTGGCATATTACTCACAATTTGGGTGTACTGCAGCTTACTACACCAGAAATTGCAGTCTGGAAACACGATTAGGTGCATTCTAGCTTACTACGACAGAACTCGATGTATTCTTGCATATTACTCACAAATTGGGTGTACTGCAGCTAACTACACTAGAAGTGAGTATATTCTGGCCTATTATACATCATTTCGTTGTAATGCAGCATAATACGTCAGAATACTGGCGTATTACACACAAATTAGGTCTTGCTGTTTAGTACGTCAAAACTCAGTGTTTTGTGGCATATTACTCACAATTTGGGTGTACTGCAGCTTACTACACCAGAAATTGCAGTCTGGACACACGAATTAGGTGTATTCTAGCATACTACGAGAGAACTCGGTGTATTCTGGCATATTACTCACAAATTGGGTGTACTGCAGCTAACTACACTTGAATTGAGTGTATTCTGGCCTGTTACACATGACTTAGTTGTTTTGCAGCTTAATAACTAAGAACACTGGCGAATTATACACAAATTAGGTCTCTTGCTGTTTAGTACGTCAAAACTCAGTATTCTATGGTATTTTACTAACAAATTGGGTGTACTGCAGCTTACTACACCAGACATTGCAGTCTGGACACACGAAATTGGTGTATTCTAGCTTACTACGTTAGAACGGTGTATTCTGGCTTATTACTCACAAATTCATTGTTCTGAAGCTTACTACACTAGAAGTGAGTCTATTCTGGCCTATTATACATCATTTCGTTGTAATGCAGCATAATACGTCAGAATACTGTCGTATTACACACAAATTAGGTCTTGCTGTTTAGTACGTCAAAACTCAGTGTTTTGTGGCATATTACTCACAATTTGGGTGTACTGCAGCTTACTACACCAGAAATTGCAATCTGGAAACACGAATTAGGTGCATTCTAGCTTACTACGACAGAACTCGGTGTATTCTTGCATATTACTCACAAATTCATTGTTCTGAAGCTTACTACACTAGAAGTGAGTCTATTCTGGCCTATTATACATCATTTCGTTGTATTGCAGCATAATACGTCAGAATACTGTCGTATTACACACAAATTAGGTCTTGCTGTTTTGTACGTCAAAACTCTGTTTTTTAGGCATATTACTCACAATTTGGGTGTACTGCAGCTTACTACACCAGAAATTGCAGTCTGGACACACGAATTAGGTGTATTATAGCTTACTACGAGAGAACTCGGTGTATTCTGGCATATTACTCACAAATTGGGTGTACTGCAGCTTACTACACTTGAATTGAGTGTATTCTGGCCTGTTACACATGACTTAGTTGTTGTGCAGCTTAATAACTAAGAACACTGGCGAATTATACACAAATTAGGTCTCTTGCTGTTTAGTACGTCAAAACTCAGTATTCTATGGCATTTTACTCACAATTTGGGTGTACTGCAGCTTACTACACCAGAAATTGCAGTCTGGACACACGAATTAGGTGCATTCTAGCTTACTACGACAGAACTCGGTGTATTCTTGCATATTACTCACAAATTCATTGTTCTGAAGCTTACTACACTAGAAGTGAGTCTATTCTGGCCTATTATACATCATTTCGTTGTATTGCAGCATAATACGTCAGAATACTGTCGTATTACACACAAATTAGGTCTTGCTGTTTTGTACGTCAAAACTCTGTTTTTTTAGGCATATTACTCACAATTTGGGTGTACTGCAGCTTACTACACCAGAAATTGCAGTCTGGACACACGAATTAGGTGTATTATAGCTTACTACGAGAGAACTCGGTGTATTCTGGCATATTACTCACAAATTGGGTGTACTGCAGCTTACTACACTTGAATTGAGTGTATTCTGGCCTGTTACACATGACTTAGTTGTTGTGCAGCTTAATAACTAAGAACACTGGCGAATTATACACAAATTAGGTCTCTTGCTGTTTAGTACGTCAAAACTCAGTATTCTATGGCATTTTACTCACAATTTGGGTGTACTGCAGCTTACTACACCAGAAATTGCAGTCTGGAAACACGAATTAGGTGCATTCTAGCTTACTACGACAGAACTCGGTGTATTCTTGCATATTACTCACAAATTCATTGTTATGAAGCTTACTACACAAGAAGTGAGTCTATTCTGGCCTATTATACATCATTTCGTTGTAATGCAGCATAATACGTCAGAATACTGGCGTATTACACACAAATTAGGTCTTGCTGTTTAGTACGTCAAAACTCAGTGTTTTGTGGCATATTACTCACAATTTGGGTGTACTGCAGCTTACTACACCAGAAATTGCAGTCTGGACACACGAATTAGGTGCATTCTAGCTTACTACGACAGAACTCGGTGTATTCTTGCATATTACTCACAAATTCATTGTTCTGAAGCTTACTACACTAGAAGTGAGTCTATTCTGGCCTATTATACATCATTTCGTTGTAATGCAGCATAATACGTCAGAATACTGTCGTATTACACACAAATTAGGTCTTGCTGTTTAGTACGTCAAAACTCAGTGTTATGTGGCATATTACTCACAATTTGGGTGTACTGCAGCTTACTACACCAGAAATTGCAGTCTGGACACACGAATTAGGTGTATTATAGCTTACTACGAGAGAACTCGGTGTATTCTGGCATATTACTCACAAATTGGGTGTACAGCAGCTTACTACACTTGAATTGAGTGTATTCTGGCCTGTTACACATGACTTAGTTGTTTTGCAGCTTAATAACTAAGAACACTGGCGAATTATACACAAATTAGGTCTCTTGCTGTTTAGTACGTCAAAACTCAGTATTCTATGGCATTTTACTCATAATTTGGGTGTACTGCAGCTTACTACACCATAAATTGCAGTCTGGACACACGAATTAGGTGCATTCTAGCTTACTACGACAGAACTCGGTGTATTCTTGCATATTACTCACAAATTCATTGTTCTGAAGCTTACTACACTAGAAGTGAGTCTATTCTGGCCTATTATACATCATTTCGTTGTATTGCAGCATAATACGTCAGAATACTGTCGTATTACACACAAATTAGGTCTTGCTGTTTTGTACGTCAAAACTCAGTGTTTTGTGGCATATTACTCACAATTTGGATGTACTGCAGCTTACTACACCAGAAATTGCAGTCTGGACACACGAATTAGGTGTATTCTAGCTTACTACGAGAGAACTCGGTGTATTCTGGCATATTACTCATAAATTGGGTGTACTGCAGCTAACTACACTTGAATTGAGTGTATTCTGGCCTGTTACACATGACTTAGTTGTTTTGCAGCTTAATAACTAAGAACACTGGCGAATTATACACAAATTAGGTCTCTTGCTGTTTAGTACGTCAAAACACAGTATTCTATGGCATTTTACTAACAAATTGGGTGTACTGCAGCTTACTACACCAGACATTGCAGTCTGGACACACGAAATTGGTGTATTCTAGCTTACTACGTTAGAACGGTGTATTCTGGCTTATTACTCACAAATTCATTGTTCTGAAGCTTACTACACTAGAAGTGAGTCTATTCTGGCCTATTATACATCATTTCGTTGTAATGCAGCATAATACGTCAGAATACTGTCGTATTACACACAAATTAGGTCTTGCTGTTTAGTACGTCAAAACTCAGTGTTTTCTGGCATATTACTCACAATTTGGGTGTACTGCAGCTTACTACACCAGAAATTGCAGTAGGAAACACGAATTAGGTGCATTCTAGCTTACTACGACAGAACTCGGTGTATTCTGGCGTATTACTCACAAATTCATTGTTCTGAAGCTTACTACACTAGAAGTGAGTCTATTCTTGCCTATTATACATCATTTGGTTGTAATGCAGCATAATACGTCAGAATACTGTCGTATTACACACAAATTAGGTCTTGCTGTTTAGTTCGACAAAACTCAGTGTTTTGTATCATATTACTCACAATTTGGGTGTACTGCAGCTTACTACACCAGAAATTGCAGTCTGGAAACACGAATTAGGTGCATTCTAGCTTACTACGACAGAACTCGGTATATTCTTGCATATTACTCACAAATTCATTATTCTGAAGCTTACTACACAAGAAGTGAGTCTATTCTGGCCTATTATACATCATTTCGTTGTAATGCAGCATAATACGTCAGAATACTGTCGTATTACACACAAATTAGGTCTTGCTGTTTTGTACGTCAAAACTCCGTGTTTTGAGGCATATTACTCACAATTTGGGTGTACTGCAGCTTACTACACCATAAATTGCAGTCTGGAAACACGAATTATGTGCATTCTAGCTTACTACGACAGAACTCTGCGTATTCTTGCATATTACTCACAAATTCATTGTTCTGAAGCTTACTACACAAGAAGTGAGTCTATTCTGGCCTATTATACATCATTTCGTTGTAATGCAGCATAATAACTAAGAACACTGGCGAATTATACACAAATTAGGTCTCTTGCTGTTTAGTACGTCAAAACACAGTATTCTATGGCATTTTACTAACAAATTGGGTGTACTGCAGCTTACTACACCAGACATTGCAGTCTGGACACACGAAATTGGTGTATTCTAGCTTACTACGTTAGAACGGTGTATTCTGGCTTATTACTCACAAATTCATTGTTCTGAAGCTTACTACACTAGAAGTGAGTCTATTCTGGCCTATTATACATCATTTCGTTGTAATGCAGCATAATACGTCAGAATACTGTCGTATTACACACAAATTAGGTCTTGCTGTTTAGTACGTCAAAACTCAGTGTTTTCTGGCATATTACTCACAATTTGGGTGTACTGCAGCTTACTACACCAGAAATTGCAGTAGGAAACACGAATTAGGTGCATTCTAGCTTACTACGACAGAACTCGGTGTATTCTGGCATATTACTCACAAATTCATTGTTCTGAAGCTTACTACACTAGAAGTGAGTCTATTCTTGCCTATTATACATCATTTGGTTGTAATGCAGCATAATACGTCAGAATACTGTCGTATTACACACAAATTAGGTCTTGATGTTTAGTTCGACAAAACTCAGTGTTTTGTATCATATTACTCACAATTTGGGTGTACTGCAGCTTACTACACCAGAAATTGCAGTCTGGAAACACGAATTAGGTGCATTCTAGCTTACTACGACAGAACTCGGTATATTCTTGCATATTACTCACAAATTCATTATTCTGAAGCTTACTACACAAGAAGTGAGTCTATTCTGGCCTATTATACATCATTTCGTTGTAATGCAGCATAATACGTCAGAATACTGTCGTATTACACACAAATTAGGTCTTGCTGTTTTGTACGTCAAAACTCCGTGTTTTGAGGCATATTACTCACAATTTGGGTGTACTGCAGCTTACTACACCATAAATTGCAGTCTGGAAACACGAATTATGTGCATTCTAGCTTACTACGACAGAACTCTGCGTATTCTTGCATATTACTCACAAATTCATTGTTCTGAAGCTTACTACACAAGAAGTGAGTCTATTCTTGCCTATTATACATCATTTCGTTGTAATGCAGCATAATACGTCAGAATACTGTCGTATTACACACAAATTAGGTCTTGCTGTTTAGTTCGTCAAAACTCAGTGTTTTGTGGCATATTACTCACAATTTGGGTGTACTGCAGCTTACTACACCAGAAATTGCAGTAGGAAACACGAATTAGGTGCATTCTAGCTTACTACGACAGAACTCGGTGTATTCTGGCATATTACTCACAAATTCATTGTTCTGAAGCTTACTACACTAGAAGTGAGTCTATTCTTGCCTATTATACATCATTTGGTTGTAATGCAGCATAATACGTCAGAATACTGTCGTATTACACACAAATTAGGTCTTGCTGTTTAGTTCGACAAAACTCAGTGTTTTGTATCATATTACTCACAATTTGGGTGTACTGCAGCTTACTACACCAGAAATTGCAGTCTGGAAACACGAATTAGGTGCATTCTAGCTTACTACGACAGAACTCGGTATATTCTTTCATATTACTCACAAATTCATTATTCTGAAGCTTACTACACAAGAAGTGAGTCTATTCTGGCCTATTATACATCATTTCGTTGTAATGCAGCATAATATGTCAGAATACTGTCGTATTACACACAAATTAGGTCTTGCTGTTTTGTACGTCAAAACTCCGTGTTTTGAGGCATATTACTCACAATTTGGGTGTACTGCAGCTTACTACACCATAAATTGCAGTCTGGAAACACGAATTATGTGCATTCTAGCTTACTACGACAGAACTCTGCGTATTCTTGCATATTACTCACAAATTCATTGTTCTGAAGCTTACTACACAAGAAGTGAGTCTATTCTGGCCTATTATACATCATTTCGTTGTAATGCAGCATAATACGTCAGAATACTGTCGTATTACACACAAATTAGGTCTTGCTGTTTAGTTCGTCAAAACTCAGTGTTTTGTGGCATATTACTCACAATTTGGGTGTACTGCAGCTTACTATACCAGAAATTGCAGTCTGGAAACACGAATTAGGTGCATTCTAGCTTACTACGACAGAACTCGATGTATTCTTGCATATTACTCACAAATTGGGTGTACTGCAGCTAACTACACTAGAAGTGAGTATATTCTGGACTATTATACATAATTTCGTTGTTTTGCAGCTTAATAACTAAGAACACTGGCGAATTATACACAAATTAGGTCTCTTGCTGTTTAGTACGTCAAAACTCAGTATTCTATGGCATTTTACTAACAAATTGGGTGTACTGCAGCTTACTACACCAGACATTGCAGTCTGGACACGAAATTGGTGTATTCTAGCTTACTACGTTAGAACGGTGTATTCTGGCTTATTACTCACAAATTCATTGTTTTGAAGCTTACTACACTAGAAGTGAGTCTATTCTGGCCTATTATACATCATTTCGTTGTAATGCAGCATAATACGTCAGAATACTGTCGTATTACACACAAATTAGGTCTTGCTGTTTAGTACGTCAAAACTCAGTGTTTTCTGGCATATTACTCACAATTTGGGTGTACTGCAGCTTACTACACCAGAAATTGCAGTAGGAAACACGAATTAGGTGCATTCTAGCTTACTACGACAGAACTCGGTGTATTCTGGCATATTACTCACAAATTCATTGTTCTGAAGCTTACTACACTAGAAGTGAGTCTATTCTTGCCTATTATACATCATTTCGTTGTAATGCAGCATAATACGTCAGAATACTGTCGTATTACACACAAATTAGGTCTTGCTGTTTAGTTCGACAAAACTCAGTGTTTTGTATCATATTACTCACAATTTGGGTGTACTGCAGCTTACTACACCAGAAATTGCAGTCTGGAAACACGAATTAGGTGCATTCTAGCTTACTACGACAGAACTCGGTGTATTCTTGCATATTACTCACAAATTCATTGTTCTGAAGCTTACTACACTAGAAGTGAGTCTATTCTGGCCTATTATACATCATTTCGTTGTATTGCAGCATAATACGTCAGAATACTGTCGTATTACACACAAATTAGGTCTTGCTGTTTAGTACGTCAAAACTCAGTGTTTTGTGGCATATTACTCACAATTTGGATGTACTGCAACTTACTACACCAGAAATTGCAGTCTGGAAACACGAATTAGGTGCATTCTAGCTTACTACGACAGAACTCGGTGTATTCTTGCATATTACTCACAAATTCATTGTTCTGAAGCTTACTACACAAGAAGTGAGTCTATTCTGGCCTATTATACATCATTTCGTTGTAATGCAGCATAATACGTCAGAATACTGTCGTATTACACACAAATTAGGTCTTGCTGTTTAGTTCGTCAAAACTCAGTGTTTTGTGGCATATTACTCACAATTTGGGTGTACTGCAGCTTACTACACCAGAAATTGCAGTCTGGACACACGAATTAGGTGTATTCTAGCTTACTACGAGAGAACTCGGTGTATTCTGGCATATTACTCACAAATTGAGTGTACTGCAGCTAACTACACTTGAATTGAGTGTATTCTGGCCTGTTACACATGACTTAGTTGTTTTGCAGCTTAATAACTAAGAACACTGGCGAATTATACACAAATTAGGTCTCTTGCTGTTTAGTACGTCAAAACTCAGTATTCTATGGCATTTTACTCACAATTTGGGTGTACTGCAGCTTACTACACCAGAAATTGCAGTCTGGACACACGAATTAGGTGCATTCTAGCTTACTACGACAGAACTCGGTGTATTGCATATTACTCACAAATTCATTGTTCTGAAGCTTACTACACTAGAAGTGAGTCTATTCTGGCCTATTATACATCATTTCGTTGTAATGCAGCATAATACGTCAGAATACTGTCGTATTACACACAAATTAGGTCTTGCTGTTTAGTACGTCAAAACTCAGTGTTTTGTGGCATATTACTCACAATTTGGGTGTACTGCAGCTTACTACACCAGAAATTGCAGTCTGGACACACGAATTAGGTATATTCTAGCTTACTACGACAGAACTCGGTGTATTCTTGCATATTACTCACAAATTCATTTTTCTGAAGCTTAATACACAAGAAGTGAGTCTATTATGGCCTATTATACATCATTTCGTTGTAATGCAGCTTAATACGTCAGAATACTGTCGTATTACACACAAATTAGGTCTTGCTGTTTAGTTCGTCAAAACTCAGTGTTTTGTGGCATATTACTCACAATTTGGGTGTACTGCAGCTTACTACACCAGAAATTGCAGTCTGGAAACACGAATTAGGTGCATTCTAGCTTACTACGACAGAACTCGATGTATTCTTGCATATTACTCACAAATTGGGTGTACTGCAGCTTACTACACCAGAAATTGCAGTCTGGAAACACGAATTAGGTGCATTCTAGCTTACTACGACAGAACTCGGTGTATTCTTGCATATTACTCACAAATTCATTGTTCTGAAGCTTACTACACTAGAAGTGAGTCTATTCTGGCCTATTATACATCATTTCGTTGTATTGCAGCATAATACGTCAGAATACTGTCGTATTACACACAAATTAGGTTTTGCTGTTTTGTACGTCAAAACTCTATTTTTTTAGGCATATTACTCACAATTTGGGTGTACTGCAGCTTACTACACCAGAAATTGCAGTCTGGACACACGAATTAGGTGTATTATAGCTTACTACGAGAGAACTCGGTGTATTCTGGCATATTACTCACAAATTGGGTGTACAGCAGCTTACTACACTTGAATTGAGTGTATTCTGGCCTGTTACACATGACTTAGTTGTTTTGCAGCTTAATAACTAAGAACACTGGCGAATTATACACAAATTAGGTCTCTTGCTGTTTAGTACGTCAAAACTCAGTATTCTATGGCATTTTACTCACAATTTGGGTGTACTGCAGCTTACTACACCAGAAATTGCAGTCTGGAAACACGAATTAGGTGCATTCTAGCTTACTACGACAGAACTCGGTGTATTCTTGCATATTACTCACAAATTCATTGTTCTGAAGCTTACTACACAAGAAGTGAGTCTATTCTGGCCTATTATACATCATTTCGTTGTAATGCAGCATAATACGTCAGAATACTGTCGTATTACACACAAATTAGGTCTTGCTGTTTAGTTCGTCAAAACTCAGTGTTTTGTGGCATATTACTCACAATTTGGGTGTACTGCAGCTTACTACACCAGAAATTGCAGTCTGAACACACGAATTAGGTGTATTCTAGCTTACTACGAGAGAACTCGGTGTATTCTGGCATATTACTCACAAATTGGGTGTACTGCAGCTAACTACACTTGAATTGAGTGTATTCTGGCCTGTTACACATGACTTAGTTGTTTTGCAGCTTAATAACTAAGAACACTGGCGAATTATACACAAATTAGGTCTCGTGCTGTTTAGTACGTCAAAACTCAGTATTCTATGGCATTTTACTAACAAATTGGGTGTACTGCAGCTTACTACAGCAGACATTGCAGTCTGGACACACGAAATTGGTGTATTCTAGCTTACTACGTTAGAACGGTGTATTCTGGCATATTACTCACAAATTCATTGTTCTGAAGCTTACTACACTAGAAGTGAGTCTATTCTGGCCTATTATACATCATTTCGTTGTAATGCAGCATAATACGTCAGAATACTGTCGTATTACACACAAATTAGGTCTTGCTGTTTAGTACGTCAAAACTCAGTATTCTATGGCATTTTACTCACAATTTGGGTGTACTGCAGCTTACTACACCAGAAATTGCAGTCTGGACACACGAATTAGGTGCATTCTAGCTTACTACGACAGAACTCGGTGTATTGCATATTACTCACAAATTCATTGTTCTGAAGCTTACTACACTAGAAGTGAGTCTATTCTGGCCTATTATACATCATTTCGTTGTAATGCAGCATAATACGTCAGAATACTGTCGTATTACACACAAATTAGTTCTTGCTGTTTAGTACGTCAAAACTCAGTGTTTTGTGGCATATTACTCACAATTTGGGTGTACTGCAGCTTACTACACCAGAAATTGCAGTCTGGACACACGAATTAGGTATATTCTAGCTTACTACGACAGAACTCGGTGTATTCTTGCATATTACTCACAAATTCATTTTTCTGAAGCTTAATACACAAGAAGTGAGTCTATTATGGCCTATTATACATCATTTCGTTGTAATGCAGCTTAATACGTCAGAATACTGTCGTATTACACACAAATTAGGTCTTGCTGTTTAGTTCGTCAAAACTCAGTGTTTTGTGGCATATTACTCACAATTTGGGTGTACTGCAGCTTACTACACCAGAAATTGCAGTCTGGAAACACGAATTAGGTGCATTCTAGCTTACTACGACAGAACTCGGTGTATTCTTGCATATTACTCACAAATTCATTGTTCTGAAGCTTACTACACAAGAAGTGAGTCTATTCTGGCCTATTATACATCATTTCGTTGTAATGCAGCATAATACGTCAGAATACTGTCGTATTACACACAAATTAGGTCTTGCTGTTTAGTTCGTCAAAACTCAGTGTTTTGTGGCATATTACTCACAATTTGGGTGTACTGCAGCTTACTACACCAGAAATTGCAGTCTGAACACACGAATTAGGTGTATTCTAGCTTACTACGAGAGAACTCGGTGTATTCTGGCATATTACTCACAAATTGGGTGTACTGCAGCTAACTACACTTGAATTGAGTGTATTCTGGCCTGTTACACATGACTTAGTTGTTTTGCAGCTTAATAACTAAGAACACTGGCGAATTATACACAAATTAGGTCTCTTGCTGTTTAGTACGTCAAAACTCAGTATTCTATGGCATTTTACTCACAATTTGGGTGTACTGCAGCTTACTACACCAGAAATTGCAGTCTGGACACACGAATTAGGTGCATTCTAGCTTACTACGACAGAACTCGGTGTATTGCATATTACTCACAAATTCATTGTTCTGAAGCTTACTACACTAGAAGTGAGTCTATTCTGGCCTATTATACATCATTTCGTTGTAATGCAGCATAATACGTCAGAATACTGTCGTATTACACACAAATTAGTTCTTGCTGTTTAGTACGTCAAAACTCAGTGTTTTGTGGCATATTACTCACAATTTGGGTGTACTGCAGCTTACTACACCAGAAATTGCAGTCTGGACACACGAATTAGGTATATTCTAGCTTACTACGACAGAACTCGGTGTATTCTTGCATATTACTCACAAATTCATTTTTCTGAAGCTTAATACACAAGAAGTGAGTCTATTATGGCCTATTATACATCATTTCGTTGTAATGCAGCTTAATACGTCAGAATACTGTCGTATTACACACAAATTAGGTCTTGCTGTTTAGTTCGTCAAAACTCAGTGTTTTGTGGCATATTACTCACAATTTGGGTGTACTGCAGCTTACTACACCAGAAATTGCAGTCTGGAAACACGAATTAGGTGCATTCTAGCTTACTACGACAGAACTCGATGTATTCTTGCATATTACTCACAAATTGGGTGTACTGCAGCTTACTACACCAGAAATTGCAGTCTGGAAACACGAATTAGGTGCATTCTAGCTTACTACGACAGAACTCGGTGTATTCTTGCATATTACTCACAAATTCATTGTTCTGAAGCTTACTACACTAGAAGTGAGTCTATTCTGGCCTATTATACATCATTTCGTTGTATTGCAGCATAATACGTCAGAATACTGTCGTATTACACACAAATTAGGTTTTGCTGTTTTGTACGTCAAAACTCTGTTTTTTTTAGGCATATTACTCACAATTTGGGTGTACTGCAGCTTACTACACCAGAAATTGCAGTCTGAACACACGAATTAGGTGTATTCTAGCTTACTACGAGAGAACTCGGTGTATTCTGGCATATTACTCACAAATTGGGTGTACTGCAGCTAACTACACTTGAATTGAGTGTATTCTGGCCTGTTACACATGACTTAGTTGTTTTGCAGCTTAATAACTAAGAACACTGGCGAATTATACACAAATTAGGTCTCGTGCTGTTTAGTACGTCAAAACTCAGTATTCTATGGCATTTTACTAACAAATTGGGTGTACTGCAGCTTACTACAGCAGACATTGCAGTCTGGACACACGAAATTGGTGTATTCTAGCTTACTACGTTAGAACGGTGTATTCTGGCATATTACTCACAAATTCATTGTTCTGAAGCTTACTACACTAGAAGTGAGTCTATTCTGGCCTATTATACATCATTTCGTTGTAATGCAGCATAATACGTCAGAATACTGTCGTATTACACACAAATTAGGTCTTGCTGTTTAGTACGTCAAAACTCAGTGTTTTGTGGCATATTACTCACAATTTGGGTGTACTGCAGCTTACTACACCATAAATTGCAGTCTGGAAACACGAATTATGTGCATTCTAGCTTACTACGACAGAACTCTGCGTATTCTTGCATATTACTCACAAATTCATTGTTCTGAAGCTTACTACACAAGAAGTGAGTCAATTCTGGCCTATTATACATCATTTCGTTGTAATGCAGCATAATACGTCAGAATACTGGCGAATTATACAGAAATTAGGTCTCTTGCTGTTTAGTACGTCAAAACACAGTATTCTATGGCATTTTACTAACAAATTGGGTGTACTGCAGCTTACTACACCAGACATTGCAGTCTGGACACACGAAATTGGTGTATTCTAGCTTACTACGTTAGAACGGTGTATTCTGGCTTATTACTCACAAATTCATTGTTCTGAAGCTTACTACACTAGAAGTGAGTCTATTCTGGCCTATTATACATCATTTCGTTGTAATGCAGCATAATACGTCAGAATACTGTCGTATTACACACAAATTAGGTCTTGCTGTTTAGTACGTCAAAACTCCGTGTTTTCTGGCATATTACTCACAATTTGGGTGTACTGCAGCTTACTACACCAGAAATTGCAGTAGGAAACACGAATTAGGTGCATTCTAGCTTACTACGACAGAACTCTGCGTATTCTTGCATATTACTCACAAATTCATTGTTCTGAAGCTTACTACACAAGAAGTGAGTCTATTCTGGCCTATTATACATCATTTCGTTGTAATGCAGCATAATACGTCAGAATACTGTCGTATTACACACAAATTAGGTCTTGCTGTTTAGTTCGTCAAAACTCAGTGTTTTGTGGCATATTACTCACAATTTGGGTATACTGCAGCTTACTACACCAGAAATTGCAGTCTGGTAACACGAATTAGGTGCATTCTAGCTTACTACGACAGAACTCGATGTATTCTTGCATATTACTCACAAATTGGGTGTACTGCAGCTAACTACACTAGAAGTGAGTATATTCTGGACTATTATACATAATTTCGTTGTTTTGCAGCTTAATAACTAAGAACACTGGCGAATTATACACAAATTAGGTCTCTTGCTGTTTAGTACGTCAAAACTCAGTATTCTATGGCATTTTACTAACAAATTGGGTGTACTGCAGCTTACTACACCAGACATTGCAGTCTGGACACGAAATTGGTGTATTCTAGCTTACTACGTTAGAACGGTGTATTCTGGCTTATTACTCACAAATTCATTGTTTTGAAGCTTACTACACTAGAAGTGAGTCTATTCTGGCCTATTATACATCATTTCGTTGTAATGCAGCATAATACGTCAGAATACTGTCGTATTACACACAAATTAGGTCTTGCTGTTTAGTACGTCAAAACTCAGAGTTTTCTGGCATATTACTCACAATTTGGGTGTACTGCAGCTTACTACACCAGAAATTGCAGTAGGAAACACGAATTAGGTGCATTCTAGCTTACTACGACAGAACTCGGTGTATTCTGGCATATTACTCACAAATTCATTGTTCTGAAGCTTACTACACTAGAAGTGAGTCTATTCTTGCCTATTATACATCATTTCGTTGTAATGCAGCATAATACGTCAGAATACTGTCGTATTACACACAAATTAGGTCTTGCTGTTTAGTTCGACAAAACTCAGTGTTTTGTATCATATTACTCACAATTTGGGTGTACTGCAGCTTACTACACCAGAAATTGCAGTCTGGAAACACGAATTAGGTGCATTCTAGCTTACTACGACAGAACTCGGTGTATTCTTGCATATTACTCACAAATTCATTGTTCTGAAGCTTACTACACTAGAAGTGAGTCTATTCTGGCCTATTATACATCATTTCGTTGTATTGCAGCATAATACGTCAGAATACTGTCGTATTACACACAAATTAGGTCTTGCTGTTTAGTACGTCAAAACTCAGTGTTTTGTGGCATATTACTCACAATTTGGATGTACTGCAGCTTACTACACCAGAAATTGCAGTCTGGAAACACGAATTAGGTGCATTCTAGCTTACTACGACAGAACTCGGTGTATTCTTGCATATTACTCACAAATTCATTGTTCTGAAGCTTACTACACAAGAAGTGAGTCTATTCTGGCCTATTATACATCATTTCGTTGTAATGCAGCATAATACGTCAGAATACTGTCGTATTACACACAAATTAGGTCTTGCTGTTTAGTTCGTCAAAACTCAGTGTTTTGTGGCATATTACTCACAATTTGGGTGTACTGCAGCTTACTACACCAGAAATTGCAGTCTGGACACACGAATTAGGTGTATTCTAGCTTACTACGAGAGAACTCGGTGTATTCTGGCATATTACTCACAAATTGAGTGTACTGCAGCTAACTACACTTGAATTGAGTGTATTCTGGCCTGTTACACATGACTTAGTTGTTTTGCAGCTTAATAACTAAGAACACTGGCGAATTATACACAAATTAGGTCTCTTGCTGTTTAGTACGTCAAAACTCAGTATTCTATGGCATTTTACTCACAATTTGGGTGTACTGCAGCTTACTACACCAGAAATTGCAGTCTGGACACACGAATTAGGTGCATTCTAGCTTACTACGACAGAACTCGGTGTATTGCATATTACTCACAAATTCATTGTTCTGAAGCTTACTACACTAGAAGTGAGTCTATTCTGGCCTATTATACATCATTTCGTTGTAATGCAGCATAATACGTCAGAATACTGTCGTATTACACACAAATTAGTTCTTGCTGTTTAGTACGTCAAAACTCAGTGTTTTGTGGCATATTACTCACAATTTGGGTGTACTGCAGCTTACTACACCAGAAATTGCAGTCTGGACACACGAATTAGGTATATTCTAGCTTACTACGACAGAACTCGGTGTATTCTTGCATATTACTCACAAATTCATTTTTCTGAAGCTTAATACACAAGAAGTGAGTCTATTATGGCCTATTATACATCATTTCGTTGTAATGCAGCTTAATACGTCAGAATACTGTCGTATTACACACAAATTAGGTCTTGCTGTTTAGTTCGTCAAAACTCAGTGTTTTGTGGCATATTACTCACAATTTGGGTGTACTGCAGCTTACTACACCAGAAATTGCAGTCTGGAAACACGAATTAGGTGCATTCTAGCTTACTACGACAGAACTCGATGTATTCTTGCATATTACTCACAAATTGGGTGTACTGCAGCTTACTACACCAGAAATTGCAGTCTGGAAACACGAATTAGGTGCATTCTAGCTTACTACGACAGAACTCGGTGTATTCTTGCATATTACTCACAAATTCATTGTTCTGAAGCTTACTACACTAGAAGTGAGTCTATTCTGGCCTATTATACATTATTTCGTTGTATTGCAGCATAATACGTCAGAATACTGTCGTATTACACACAAATTAGGTTTTGCTGTTTTGTACGTCAAAACTCTTTTTTTTTTAGGCATATTACTCACAATTTGGGTGTACTGCAGCTTACTACACCAGAAATTGCAGTCTGTACACACGAATTAGGTGTATTATAGCTTACTAAGAGAGAACTCGGTGTATTCTGGCATATTACTCACAAATTGGGTGTACAGCAGCTTACTACACTTGAATTGAGTGTATTCTGGCCTGTTACACATGACTTAGTTGTTTTGCAGCTTAATAACTAAGAACACTGGCGAATTATACACAAATTAGGTCTCTTGCTGTTTAGTACGTCAAAACTCAGTATTCTATGGCATATTACTCACAATTTGGGTGTACTGCAGCTTACTACACCATAAATTGCAGTCTGGAAACACGAATTATGTGCATTCTAGCTTACTACGACAGAACTCTGCGTATTCTTGCATATTACTCACAAATTCATTGTTCTGAAGCTTACTACACAAGAAGTGAGTCTATTCTGGCCTATTATACATCATTTCGTTGTAATGCAGCATAATAACTAAGAACACTGGCGAATTATACACAAATTAGGTCTCTTGCTGTTTAGTACGTCAAAACACAGTATTCTATGGCATTTTACTAACAAATTGGGTGTACTGCAGCTTACTACACCAGACATTGCAGTCTGGACACACGAAATTGGTGTATTCTAGCTTACTACGTTAGAACGGTGTATTCTGGCTTATTACTCACAAATTCATTGTTCTGAAGCTTACTACACTAGAAGTGAGTCTATTCTGGCCTATTATACATCATTTCGTTGTAATGCAGCATAATACGTCAGAATACTGTCGTATTACACACAAATTAGGTCTTGCTGTTTGGTACGTCAAAACTCAGTGTTTTCTGGCATATTACTCACAATTTGGGTGTACTGCAGCTTACTACACCAGAAATTGCAGTAGGAAACACGAATTAGGTGCATTCTAGCTTACTACGACAGAACTCGGTGTATTCTGGCATATTACTCACAAATTCATTGTTCTTAAGCTTACTACACTAGAAGTGAGTCTATTCTTGCCTATTATACATCATTTGGTTGTAATGCAGCATAATACGTCAGAATACTGTCGTATTACACACAAATTAGGTCTTGCTGTTTAGTTCGACAAAACTCAGTGTTTTGTATCATATTACTCACAATTTGGGTGTACTGCAGCTTACTACACCAGAAATTGCAGTCTGGAAACACGAATTAGGTGCATTCTAGCTTACTACGACAGAACTCGGTATATTCTTGCATATTACTCACAAATTCATTATTCTGAAGCTTACTACACAAGAAGTGAGTCTATTCTGGCCTATTATACATCATTTCGTTGTAATGCAGCATAATACGTCAGAATACTGTCGTATTACACACAAATTAGGTCTTGCTGTTTTGTACGTCAAAACTCCGTGTTTTGAGGCATATTACTCACAATTTGGGTGTACTGCAGCTTACTACACCATAAATTGCAGTCTGGAAACACGAATTATGTGCATTCTAGCTTACTACGACAGAACTCTGCGTATTCTTGCATATTACTCACAAATTCATTGTTCTGAAGCTTACTACACAAGAAGTGAGTCTATTCTGGCCTATTATACATCATTTCGTTGTAATGCAGCATAATACGTCAGAATACTGTCGTATTACACACAAATTAGGTCTTGCTGTTTAGTTCGACAAAACTCAGTGTTTTGTATCATATTACTCACAATTTGGGTGTACTGCAGCTTACTACACCAGAAATTGCAGTCTGGAAACACGAATTAGGTGCATTCTAGCTTACTACGACAGAACTCGGTGTATTCTTGCATATTACTCACAAATTCATTGTTCTGAAGCTTACTACACTAGAAGTGAGTCTATTCTGGCCTATTATACATCATTTCGTTGTATTGCAGCATAATACGTCAGAATACTGTCGTATTACACACAAATTAGGTCTTGCTGTTTAGTACGTCAAAACTCAGTGTTTTGTGGCATATTACTCACAATTTGGATGTACTGCAGCTTACTACACCAGAAATTGCAGTCTGGAAACACGAATTAGGTGCATTCTAGCTTACTACGACAGAACTCGGTGTATTCTTGCATATTACTCACAAATTCATTGTTCTGAAGCTTACTACACAAGAAGTGAGTCTATTCTGGCCTATTATACATCATTTCGTTGTAATGCAGCATAATACGTCAGAATACTGTCGTATTACACACAAATTAGGTCTTGCTGTTTAGTTCGTCAAAACTCAGTGTTTTGTGGCATATTACTCACAATTTGGGTGTACTGCAGCTTACTACACCAGAAATTGCAGTCTGGACACACGAATTAGGTGTATTCTAGCTTACTACGAGAGAACTCGGTGTATTCTGGCATATTACTCACAAATTGAGTGTACTGCAGCTAACTACACTTGAATTGAGTGTATTCTGGCCTGTTACACATGACTTAGTTGTTTTGCAGCTTAATAACTAAGAACACTGGCGAATTATACACAAATTAGGTCTCTTGCTGTTTAGTACGTCAAAACTCAGTATTCTATGGCATTTTACTCACAATTTGGGTGTACTGCAGCTTACTACACCAGAAATTGTAGTCTGGACACACGAATTAGGTGCATTCTAGCTTACTACGACAGAACTCGGTGTATTGCATATTGCTCACAAATTCATTGTTCTGAAGCTTACTACACTAGAAGTGAGTCTATTCTGGCCTATTATACATCATTTCGTTGTAATGCAGCATAATACGTCAGAATACTGTCGTATTACACACAAATTAGGTCTTGCTGTTTAGTTCGTCAAAACTCAGTGTTTTGTGGCATATTACTCACAATTTGGGTGTACTGCAGCTTACTACACCAGAAATTGCAGTCTGGAAACACGAATTAGGTGCATTCTAGCTTACTACGACAGAACTCGGTGTATTCTTGCATATTACTCACAAATTCATTGTTCTGAAGCTTACTACACTAGAAGTGAGTCTATTCTGGCCTATTATACATCATTTCGTTGTATTGCAGCATAATACGTCAGAATACTGTCGTATTACACACAAATTAGGTTTTGCTGTTTTGTACGTCAAAACTCTGTTTTTTTAGGCATATTACTCACAATTTGGGTGTACTGCAGCTTACTACACCAGAAATTGCAGTCTGGACACACGAATTAGGTGTATTATAGCTTACTACGAGAGAACTCGGTGTATTCTGGCATATTACTCACAAATTGGGTGTACAGCAGCTTACTACACTTGAATTGAGTGTATTCTGGCCTGTTACACATGACTTAGTTGTTTTGCAGCTTAATAACTAAGAACACTGGCGAATTATACACAAATTAGGTCTCTTGCTGTTTAGTACGTCAAAACTCAGTATTCTATGGCATTTTACTCACAATTTGGGTGTACTGCAGCTTACTACACCAGAAATTGCAGTCTGGAAACACGAATTAGGTGCATTCTAGCTTACTACGACAGAACTCGGTGTATTCTTGCATATTACTCACAAATTCATTGTTCTGAAGCTTACTACACAAGAAGTGAGTCTATTCTGGCCTATTATACATCATTTCGTTGTAATGCAGCATAATACGTCAGAATACTGTCGTATTACACACAAATTAGGTCTTGCTGTTTAGTTCGTCAAAACTCAGTGTTTTGTGGCATATTACTCACAATTTGGGTGTACTGCAGCTTACTACACCAGAAATTGCAGTCTGAACACACGAATTAGGTGTATTCTAGCTTACTACGAGAGAACTCGGTGTATTCTGGCATATTACTCACAAATTGGGTGTACTGCAGCTAACTACACTTGAATTGAGTGTATTCTGGCCTGTTACACATGACTTAGTTGTTTTGCAGCTTAATAACTAAGAACACTGGCGAATTATACACAAATTAGGTCTCGTGCTGTTTAGTACGTCAAAACTCAGTATTCTATGGCATTTTACTAACAAATTGGGTGTACTGCAGCTTACTACAGCAGACATTGCAGTCTGGACACACGAAATTGGTGTATTCTAGCTTACTACGTTAGAACGGTGTATTCTGGCATATTACTCACAAATTCATTGTTCTGAAGCTTACTACACTAGAAGTGAGTCTATTCTGGCCTATTATACATCATTTCGTTGTAATGCAGCATAATACGTCAGAATACTGTCGTATTACACACAAATTAGGTCTTGCTGTTTAGTACGTCAAAACTCAGTATTCTATGGCATTTTACTCACAATTTGGGTGTACTGCAGCTTACTACACCAGAAATTGCAGTCTGGACACACGAATTAGGTGCATTCTAGCTTACTACGACAGAACTCGGTGTATTGCATATTACTCACAAATTCATTGTTCTGAAGCTTACTACACTAGAAGTGAGTCTATTCTGGCCTATTATACATCATTTCGTTGTAATGCAGCATAATACGTCAGAATACTGTCGTATTACACACAAATTAGTTCTTGCTGTTTAGTACGTCAAAACTCAGTGTTTTGTGGCATATTACTCACAATTTGGGTGTACTGCAGCTTACTACACCAGAAATTGCAGTCTGGACACACGAATTAGGTATATTCTAGCTTACTACGACAGAACTCGGTGTATTCTTGCATATTACTCACAAATTCATTTTTCTGAAGCTTAATACACAAGAAGTGAGTCTATTATGGCCTATTATACATCATTTCGTTGTAATGCAGCTTAATACGTCAGAATACTGTCGTATTACACACAAATTAGGTCTTGCTGTTTAGTTCGTCAAAACTCAGTGTTTTGTGGCATATTACTCACAATTTGGGTGTACTGCAGCTTACTACACCAGAAATTGCAGTCTGGAAACACGAATTAGGTGCATTCTAGCTTACTACGACAGAACTCGATGTATTCTTGCATATTACTCACAAATTGGGTGTACTGCAGCTTACTACACCAGAAATTGCAGTCTGGAAACACGAATTAGGTGCATTCTAGCTTACTACGACAGAACTCGGTGTATTCTTGCATTTTACTCACAAATTCATTGTTCTGAAGCTTACTACACTAGAAGTGAGTCTATTCTGGCCTATTATACATCATTTCGTTGTATTGCAGCATAATACGTCAGAATACTGTCGTATTACACACAAATTAGGTTTTGCTGTTTTGTACGTCAAAACTCTGTTTTTTTAGGCATATTACTCACAATTTGGGTGTACTGCAGCTTACTACACCAGAAATTGCAGTCTGGACACACGAATTAGGTGTATTATAGCTTACTACGAGAGAACTCGGTGTATTCTGGCATATTACTCACAAATTGGGTGTACAGCAGCTTACTACACTTGAATTGAGTGTATTCTGGCCTGTTACACATGACTTAGTTGTTTTGCAGCTTAATAACTAAGAACACTGGCGAATTATACACAAATTAGGTCTCTTGCTGTTTAGTACGTCAAAACTCAGTATTCTATGGCACTTTACTCACAATTTGGGTGTACTGCAGCTTACTACACCAGAAATTGCAGTCTGGAAACACGAATTAGGTGCATTCTAGCTTACTACGACAGAACTCGGTGTATTCTTGCATATTACTCACAAATTCATTGTTCTGAAGCTTACTACACAAGAAGTGAGTCTATTCTGGCCTATTATACATCATTTCGTTGTAATGCAGCATAATACGTCAGAATACTGTCGTATTACACACAAATTAGGTCTTGCTGTTTAGTTCGTCAAAACTCAGTGTTTTGTGGCATATTACTCACAATTTGGGTGTACTGCAGCTTACTACACCAGAAATTGCAGTCTGAACACACGAATTAGGTGTATTCTAGCTTACTACGAGAGAACTCGGTGTATTCTGGCATATTACTCACAAATTGGGTGTACTGCAGCTAACTACACTTGAATTGAGTGTATTCTGGCCTGTTACACATGACTTAGTTGTTTTGCAGCTTAATAACTAAGAACACTGGCGAATTATACACAAATTAGGTCTCTTGCTGTTTAGTACGTCAAAACTCAGTATTCTATGGCATTTTACTCACAATTTGGGTGTACTGCAGCTTACTACACCAGAAATTGCAGTCTGGACACACGAATTAGGTGCATTCTAGCTTACTACGACAGAACTCGGTGTATTGCATATTACTCACAAATTCATTGTTCTGAAGCTTACTACACTAGAAGTGAGTCTATTCTGGCCTATTATACATCATTTCGTTGTAATGCAGCATAATACGTCAGAATACTGTCGTATTACACACAAATTAGTTCTTGCTGTTTAGTACGTCAAAACTCAGTGTTTTGTGGCATATTACTCACAATTTGGGTGTACTGCAGCTTACTACACCAGAAATTGCAGTCTGGAAACACGAATTAGGTGCATTCTAGCTTACTACGACAGAACTCGATGTATTCTTGCATATTACTCACAAATTGGGTGTACTGCAGCTTACTACACCAGAAATTGCAGTCTGGAAACACGAATTAGGTGCATTCTAGCTTACTACGACAGAACTCGGTGTATTCTTGCATATTACTCACAAATTCATTGTTCTGAAGCTTACTACACTAGAAGTGAGTCTATTCTGGCCTATTATACATCATTTCGTTGTATTGCAGCATAATACGTCAGAATACTGTCGTATTACACACAAATTAGGTTTTGCTGTTTTGTACGTCAAAACTCTGTTTTTTTTAGGCATATTACTCACAATTTGGGTGTACTGCAGCTTACTACACCAGAAATTGCAGTCTGGACACACGAATTAGGTGTATTATAGCTTACTACGAGAGAACTCGGTGTATTCTGGCATATTACTCACAAATTGGGTGTACAGCAGCTTACTACACTTGAATTGAGTGTATTCTGGCCTGTTACACATGACTTAGTTGTTTTGCAGCTTAATAACTAAGAACACTGGCGAATTATACACAAATTAGGTCTCTTGCTGTTTAGTACGTCAAAACTCAGTATTCTATGGCATTTTACTCACAATTTGGGTGTACTGCAGCTTACTACACCAGAAATTGCAGTCTGGAAACACGAATTAGGTGCATTCTAGCTTACTACGACAGAACTCGGTGTATTCTTGCATATTACTCACAAATTCATTGTTCTGAAGCTTACTACACAAGAAGTGAGTCTATTCTGGCCTATTATACATCATTTCGTTGTAATGCAGCATAATACGTCAGAATACTGTCGTATTACACACAAATTAGGTCTTGCTGTTTAGTTCGTCAAAACTCAGTGTTTTGTGGCATATTACTCACAATTTGGGTGTACTGCAGCTTACTACACCAGAAATTGCAGTCTGAACACACGAATTAGGTGTATTCTAGCTTACTACGAGAGAACTCGGTGTATTCTGGCATATTACTCACAAATTGGGTGTACTGCAGCTAACTACACTTGAATTGAGTGTATTCTGGCCTGTTACACATGACTTAGTTGTTTTGCAGCTTAATAACTAAGAACACTGGCGAATTATACACAAATTAGGTCTCTTGCTGTTTAGTACGTCAAAACTCAGTATTCTATGGCATTTTACTAACAAATTGGGTGTACTGCAGCTTACTACAGCAGACATTGCAGTCTGGACACACGAAATTGGTGTATTCTAGCTTACTACGTTAGAACGGTGTATTCTGGCATATTACTCACAAATTCATTGTTCTGAAGCTTACTACACTAGAAGTGAGTCTATTCTGGCCTATTATACATCATTTCGTTGTAATGCAGCATAATACGTCAGAATACTGTCGTATTACACACAAATTAGGTCTTGCTGTTTAGTACGTCAAAACTCAGTGTTTTGTGGCATATTACTCACAATTTGGGTGTACTGCAGCTTACTACACCAGAAATTGCAGTCTGGAAACACGAATTAGGTGCATTCTAGCTTACTACGACAGAACTCGGTGTATTCTTGCATATTACTCACAAATTCATTGTTCTGAAGCTTACTACACTAGAAGTGAGTCTATTCTGGCCTATTATACATCATTTCGTTGTAATGCAGCATAATACGTCAGAATACTGTCGTATTACACACAAATTAGGTCTTGCTGTTTAGTACGTCACAACTCAGTGTTTTGTGGCATATTACTCACAATTTGGGTGTACTGCAGCTTACTACACCAGAAATTGCAGTCTGGAAACACGAATTAGGTGCATTCTAGCTTACTACGTTAGAACGGTGTATTCTGGCATATTACTCACAAATTCATTGTTCTGAAGCTTACTACACTAGAAGTGAGTCTATTCTGGCCTATTATACATCATCTCGTTGTAATGCAGCATAATACGTCAGAATACTGTCGTATTACACACAAATTAGTTCTTGCTGTTTAGTACGTCAAAACTCAGTGTTTTGTGGCATATTACTCACAATTTGGGTGTACTGCAGCTTACTACACCAGAAATTGCAGTCTGGACACACGAATTAGGTATATTCTAGCTTACTACGACAGAACTTGGTGTATTCTTGCATATTACTCACAAATTCATTTTTCTGAAGCTTAATACACAAGAAGTGAGTCTATTATGGCCTATTATACATCATTTCGTTGTAATGCAGCTTAATACGTCAGAATACTGTCGTATTACACACAAATTAGGTTTTGCTGTTTTGTACGTCAAAACTCTGTTTTTTTAGGCATATTACTCACAATTTGGGTGTACTGCAGCTTACTACACCAGAAATTGCAGTCTGGACACACGAATTAGGTGTATTATAGCTTACTACGAGAGAACTCGGTGTATTCTGGCATATTACTCACAAATTGGGTGTACAGCAGCTTACTACACTTGAATTGAGTGTATTCTGGCCTGTTACACATGACTTAGTTGTTTTGCAGCTTAATAACTAAGAACACTGGCGAATTATACACAAATTAGGTCTCTTGCTGTTTAGTACGTCAAAACTCAGTATTCTATGGCATTTTACTCACAATTTGGGTGTACTGCAGCTTACTACACCATAAATTGCAGTCTGGACACACGAATTAGGTGCATTCTAGCTTACTACGACAGAACTCGGTGTATTCTTGCATATTACTCACAAATTCATTGTTCTGAAGCTTACTACACTAGAAGTGAGTCTATTCTGGCCTATTATACATCATTTCGTTGTAATGCAGCATAATACGTCAGAATACTGTCGTATTACACACAAATTAGGTCTTGCTGTTTAGTACGTCAAAACTCAGTGTTTTGTGGCATATTACTCACAATTTGGATGTACTGCAGCTTACTACACCAGAAATTGCAGTCTGGAAACACGAATTAGGTGCATTCTAGCTTACTACGACAGAACTCGGTGTATTGCATATTACTCACAAATTCATTGTTCTGAAGCTTACTACACTAGAAGTGAGTCTATTCTGGCCTATTATACATCATTTCGTTGTAATGCAGCATAATACGTCAGAATACTGTCGTATTACACACAAATTAGGTCTTGCTGTTTAGTACGTCAAAACTCAGTGTTTTGTGGCATATTACTCACAATTTGGATGTACTGCAGCTTACTACACCAGAAATTGCAGTCTGGAAACACGAATTAGGTGCATTCTAGCTTACTACGACAGAACTCGGTGTATTGCATATTACTCACAAATTCATTGTTCTGAAGCTTACTACACTAGAAGTGAGTCTATTCTGGCCTATTATACATCATTTCGTTGTAATGCAGCATAATACGTCAGAATACTGTCGTATTACACACAAATTAGGTCTTGCTGTTTAGTACGTCAAAACTCAGTGTTTTGTGGCATATTACTCACAATTTGGATGTACTGCAGCTTACTACACCAGAAATTGCAGTCTGGAAACACGAATTAGGTGCATTCTAGCTTACTACGACAGAACTCGGTGTATTGCATATTACTCACAAATTCATTGTTCTGAAGCTTACTACACTAGAAGTGAGTCTATTCTGGCCTATTATACATCATTTCGTTGTAATGCAGCATAATACGTCAGAATACTGTCGTATTACACACAAATTAATTCTTGCTGTTTAGTACGTCAAAACTCAGTGTTTTGTGGCATATTACTCACAATTTGGGTGTACTGCAGCTTACTACACCAGAAATTGCAGTCTGGACACACGAATTAGGTATATTCTAGCTTACTACGACAGAACTCGGTGTATTCTTGCATATTACTCACAAATTCATTTTTCTGAAGCTTAATATACAAGAAGTGAGTCTATTATGGCCTATTATACATCATTTCGTTGTAATGCAGCTTAATACGTCAGAATACTGTCGTATTACACACAAATTAGGTCTTGCTGTTTAGTTCGTCAAAACTCAGTGTTTTGTGGCATATTACTCACAATTTGGGTGTACTGCAGCTTACTACACCAGAAATTGCAGTCTGGACACACGAATTAGGTGTATTATAGCTTACTACGAGAGAACTCGGTGTATTCTGGCATATTACTCACAAATTGGGTGTACAGCAGCTTACTACACTTGAATTGAGTGTATTCTGGCCTGTTACACATGACTTAGTTGTTTTGCAGCTTAATAACTAAGAACACTGGCGAATTATACACAAATTAGGTCTCTTGCTGTTTAGTACGTCAAAACTCAGTATTCTATGGCATTTTACTCACAATTTGGGTGTACTGCAGCTTACTACACCATAAATTGCAGTCTGGACACACGAATTAGGTGCATTCTAGCTTACTACGACAGAACTCGGTGTATTCTTGCATATTACTCACAAATTCATTGTTCTGAAGCTTACTACACAAGAAGTGAGTCTATTCTGGCATATTATACATCATTTCGTTGTAATGCAGCATAATACGTCAGAATACTGTCGTATTACACACAAATTAGGTCTTGCTGTTTAGTTCGTCAAAACTCAGTGTTTTGTGGCATATTACTCACAATTTGGGTGTACTGCAGCTTACTACACCAGAAATTGCAGTCTGAACACACGAATTAGGTGTATTCTAGCTTACTACGAGAGAACTCGGTGTATTCTGGCATATTACTCACAAATTGGGTGTACTGCAGCTAACTACACTTGAATTGAGTGTATTCTGGCCTGTTACACATGACTTAGTTGTTTTGCAGCTTAATAACTAAGAACACTGGCGAATTATACACAAATTAGGTCTCTTGCTGTTTAGTACGTCAAAACTCAGTATTCTATGGCATTTTACTAACAAATTGGGTGTACTGCAGCTTACTACAGCAGACATTGCAGTCTGGACACACGAAATTGGTGTATTCTAGCTTACTACGTTAGAACGGTGTATTCTGGCATATTACTCACAAATTCATTGTTCTGAAGCTTACTACACTAGAAGTGAGTCTATTCTGGCCTATTATACATCATTTCGTTGTAATGCAGCATAATACGTCAGAATACTGTCGTATTACACACAAATTAGGTCTTGCTGTTTAGTACGTCAAAACTCAGTGTTTTGTGGCATATTACTCACAATTTGGGTGTACTGCAGCTTACTACACCAGAAATTGCAGTCTGGAAACACGAATTAGGTGCATTCTAGCTTACTACGACAGAACTCGGTGTATTCTTGCATATTACTCACAAATTCATTGTTCTGAAGCTTACTACACTAGAAGTGAGTCTATTCTGGCCTATTATACATCATTTCGTTGTAATGCAGCATAATACGTCAGAATACTGTCGTATTACACACAAATTAGGTCTTGCTGTTTAGTACGTCACAACTCAGTGTTTTGTGGCATATTACTCACAATTTGGGTGTACTGCAGCTTACTACACCAGAAATTGCAGTCTGGAAACACGAATTAGGTGCATTCTAGCTTACTACGTTAGAACGGTGTATTCTGGCATATTACTCACAAATTCATTGTTCTGACGCTTACTACACTAGAAGTGAGTCTATTCTGGCCTATTATACATCATTTCGTTGTAATGCAGCATAATACATCAGAATACTGTCGTATTACACACAAATTAGGTCTTGCTGTTTTGTACGTCAAAACGCTGTTTTTTTAGGCATATTACTCACAATTTGGGTGTACTGCAGCTTACTACACCAGAAATTGCAGTCTGGAAATACGAATTAGGTGCATTCTAGCTTACTACGACAGAACTCGGTGTATTCTTGCATATTACTCACAAATTCATTGTTCTGAAGCTTACTACACTAGAAGTGAGTCTATTCTGGCCTATTATACATCATTTCGTTGTATTGCAGCATAATACGTCAGAATACTGTCGTATTACACACAAATTAGGTCTTGCTGTTTTGTACGTCAAAACTCTGTTTTTTTAGGCATATTACTCACAATTTGGGTGTACTGCAGCTTACTACACCAGAAATTGCAGTCTGGACACACGAATTAGGTGTATTATAGCTTACTACGAGAGAACTCGGTGTATTCTGGCATATTACTCACAAATTGGGTGTACTGCAGCTTACTACACTTGAATTGAGTGTATTCTGGCCTGTTACACATGACTTAGTTGTTTTGCAGCTTAATAACTAAGAACACTGGCGAATTATACACAAATTAGGTCTCTTGCTGTTTAGTACGTCAAAACTCAGTATTCTATGGCATTTTACTCACAATTTGGGTGTACTGCAGCTTACTACACCAGAAATTGCAGTCTGGACACACGAATTAGGTGCATTCTAGCTTACTACGACAGAACTCGGTGTATTCTTGCATATTACTCACAAATTCATTGTTCTGAAGCTTACTACACTAGAAGTGAGTCTATTCTGGCCTATTATACATCATTTCGTTGTAATGCAGCATAATACGTCAGAATACTGTCGTATTACACACAAATTAGGTCTTGCTGTTTTGTACGTCAAAACTCTGTCTTTTTTTAGGCATATTACTCACAATTTGGGTGTACTGCAGCTTACTACACCAGAAATTGCAGTCTGGACACACGAATTAGGTGTATTATAGCTTACTACGAGAGAACTCGGTGTATTCTGGCATATTACTCACAAATTGGGTGTACTGCAGCTTACTACACTTGAATTGAGTGTATTCTGGCCTGTTACACATGACTTAGTTGTTTTGCAGCTTAATAACTAAGAACACTGGCGAATTATACACAAATTAGGTCTCTTGCTGCTAAGTACGTCAAAACTCAGTATTCTATGGCATTTTACTCACAATTTGGGTGTACTGCAGCTTACTACACCAGAAATTGCAGTCTGGACACACGAATTAGGTGCATTCTAGCTTACTACGACAGAACTCGGTGTATTCTTGCATATTACTCACAAATTCATTGTTCTGAAGCTTACTACACTAGAAGTGAGTCTATTCTGGCCTATTATACATCATTTCGTTGTAATGCAGCATAATACGTCAGAATACTGTCGTATTACACACAAATTAGGTCTTGCTGTTTAGTACGTCAAAACTCAGTGTTTTGTGGCATATTACTCACAATTTGGATGTACTGCAGCTTACTACACCAGAAATTGCAGTCTGGAAACACGAATTAGGTGCATTCTAGCTTACTACGACAGAACTCGGTGTATTCTTGCATATTACTCACAAATTCATTGTTCTGAAGCTTACTACACAAGAAGTGAGTCTATTCTGGCCTATTATACATCATTTCGTTGTAATGCAGCATAATACGTCAGAATACTGTCGTATTACACACAAATTAGGTCTTGCTGTTTAGTTCGTCAAAACTCAGTGTTTTGTGGCATATTACTCACAATTTGGGTGTACTGCAGCTTACTACACCAGAAATTGCAGTCTGAACACACGAATTAGGTGTATTCTAGCTTACTACGAGAGAACTCGGTGTATTCTGGCATATTACTCACAAATTGGGTGTACTGCAGCTAACTACACTTGAATTGAGTGTATTCTGGCGTGTTACACATGACTTAGTTGTTTTGCAGCTTAATAACTAAGAACACTGGCGAATTATACACAAATTAGGTCTCTTGCTGTTTAGTACGTCAAAACTCAGTATTCTATGGCATTTTACTAACAAATTGGGTGTACTGCAGCTTACTACAGCAGACATTGCAGTCTGGACACACGAAATTGGTGTATTCTAGCTTACTACGTTAGAACGGTGTATTCTGGCATATTACTCACAAATTCATTGTTCTGAAGCTTACTACACTAGAAGTGAGTCTATTCTGGCCTATTATACATCATTTCGTTGTAATGCAGCATAATACGTCAGAATACTGTCGTATTACACACAAATTAGGTCTTGCTGTTTAGTACGTCAAAACTCAGTGTTTTGTGGCATATTACTCACAATTTGGGTGTACTGCAGCTTACTACACCAGAAATTGCAGTCTGGAAACACGAATTAGGTGCATTCTAGCTTACTACGACAGAACTCGGTGTATTCTTGCATATTACTCACAAATTCATTGTTCTGAAGCTTACTACACTAGAAGTGAGTCTATTCTGGCCTATTATACATCATTTCGTTGTATTGCAGCATAATACGTCAGAATACTGTCGTATTACACACAAATTAGGTCTTGCTGTTTTGTACGTCAAAACTCTGTTTTTTTAGGCATATTACTCACAATTTGGGTGTACTGCAGCTTACTACACCAGAAATTGCAGTCTGGACACACGAATTAGGTGTATTATAGCTTACTACGAGAGAACTCGGTGTATTCTGGCATATTACTCACAAATTGGGTGTACTGCAGCTTACTACACTTGAATTGAGTGTATTCTGGCCTGTTACACATGACTTAGTTGTTTTGCAGCTTAATAACTAAGAACACTGGCGAATTATACACAAATTAGGTCTCTTGCTGTTTAGTACGTCAAAACTCAGTATTCTATGGCATTTTACTCACAATTTGGGTGTACTGCAGCTTACTACACCAGAAATTGCAGTCTGGACACACGAATTAGGTGCATTCTAGCTTACTACGACAGAACTCGGTGTATTCTTGCATATTACTCACAAATTCATTGTTCTGAAGCTTACTACACTAGAAGTGAGTCTATTCTGGCCTATTATACATCATTTCGTTGTAATGCAGCATAATACGTCAGAATACTGTCGTATTACACACAAATTAGGTCTTGCTGTTTAGTACGTCAAAACTCAGTGTTTTGTGGCATATTACTCACAATTTGGATGTACTGCAGCTTACTACACCAGAAATTGCAGTCTGGAAACACGAATTAGGTGCATTCTAGCTTACTACGACAGAACTCGGTGTATTCTTACATATTACTCACAAATTCATTGTTCTGAAGCTTACTACACAAGAAGTGAGTCTATTCTGGCCTATTATACATCATTTCGTTGTAATGCAGCATAATACGTCAGAATACTGTCGTATTACACACAAATTAGGTCTTGCTGTTTTGTACGTCAAAACTCTGTTTTTTTTAGGCATATTACTCACAATTTGGGTGTACTGCAGCTTACTACACCAGAAATTGCAGTCTGGACACACGAATTAGGTGTATTATAGCTTACTACGAGAGAACTCGGTGTATTCTGGCATATTACTCACAAATTGGGTGTACTGCAGCTTACTACACTTGAATTGAGTGTATTCTGGCCTGTTACACATGACTTAGTTGTTTTGCAGCTTAATAACTAAGAACACTGGCGAATTATACACAAATTAGGTCTCTTGCTGCTAAGTACGTCAAAACTCAGTATTCTATGGCATTTTACTCACAATTTGGGTGTACTGCAGCTTACTACACCAGAAATTGCAGTCTGGACACACGAATTAGGTGCATTCTAGCTTACTACGACAGAACTCGGTGTATTCTTGCATATTACTCACAAATTCATTGTTCTGAAGCTTACTACACTAGAAGTGAGTCTATTCTGGCCTATTATACATCATTTCGTTGTAATGCAGCATAATACGTCAGAATACTGTCGTATTACACACAAATTAGGTCTTGCTGTTTAGTACGTCAAAACTCAGTGTTTTGTGGCATATTACTCACAATTTGGGTGTACTGCAGCTTACTACACCAGAAATTGCAGTCTGGAAACACGAATTAGGTGCATTCTAGCTTACTACGACAGAACTCGGTGTATTCTTGCATATTACTCACAAATTCATTGTTCTGAAGCTTACTACACTAGAAGTGAGTCTATTCTGGCCTATTATACATCATTTCGTTGTATTGCAGCATAATACGTCAGAATACTGTCGTATTACACACAAATTAGGTCTTGCTGTTTTGTACGTCAAAACTCTGTTTTTTTAGGCATATTACTCACAATTTGGGTGTACTGCAGCTTACTACACCAGAAATTGCAGTCTGGACACACGAATTAGGTGTATTATAGCTTACTACGAGAGAACTCGGTGTATTCTGGCATATTACTCACAAATTGGGTGTACTGCAGCTTACTACACTTGAATTGAGTGTATTCTGGCCTGTTACACATGACTTAGTTGTTTTGCAGCTTAATAACTAAGAACACTGGCGAATTATACACAAATTAGGTCTCTTGCTGTTTAGTACGTCAAAACTCAGTATTCTATGGCATTTTACTCACAATTTGGGTGTACTGCAGCTTACTACACCAGAAATTGCAGTCTGGACACACGAATTAGGTGCATTCTAGCTTACTACGACAGAACTCGGTGTATTCTTGCATATTACTCACAAATTCATTGTTCTGAAGCTTACTACACTAGAAGTGAGTCTATTCTGGCCTATTATACATCATTTCGTTGTAATGCAGCATAATACGTCAGAATACTGTCGTATTACACACAAATTAGGTCTTGCTGTTTAGTACGTCAAAACTCAGTGTTTTGTGGCATATTACTCACAATTTGGATGTACTGCAGCTTACTACACCAGAAATTGCAGTCTGGAAACACGAATTAGGTGCATTCTAGCTTACTACGACAGAACTCGGTGTATTCTTACATATTACTCACAAATTCATTGTTCTGAAGCTTACTACACAAGAAGTGAGTCTATTCTGGCCTATTATACATCATTTCGTTGTAATGCAGCATAATACGTCAGAATACTGTCGTATTACACACAAATTAGGTCTTGCTGTTTTGTACGTCAAAACTCTGTTTTTTTTAGGCATATTACTCACAATTTGGGTGTACTGCAGCTTACTACACCAGAAATTGCAGTCTGGACACACGAATTAGGTGTATTATAGCTTACTACGAGAGAACTCGGTGTATTCTGGCATATTACTCACAAATTGGGTGTACTGCAGCTTACTACACTTGAATTGAGTGTATTCTGGCCTGTTACACATGACTTAGTTGTTTTGCAGCTTAATAACTAAGAACACTGGCGAATTATACACAAATTAGGTCTCTTGCTGCTAAGTACGTCAAAACTCAGTATTCTATGGCATTTTACTCACAATTTGGGTGTACTGCAGCTTACTACACCAGAAATTGCAGTCTGGACACACGAATTAGGTGCATTCTAGCTTACTACGACAGAACTCGGTGTATTCTTGCATATTACTCACAAATTCATTGTTCTGAAGCTTACTACACTAGAAGTGAGTCTATTCTGGCCTATTATACATCATTTCGTTGTAATGCAGCATAATACGTCAGAATACTGTCGTATTACACACAAATTAGGTCTTGCTGTTTAGTACGTCAAAACTCAGTGTTTTGTGGCATATTACTCACAATTTGTATGTACTGCAGCTTACTACACCAGAAATTGCAGTCTGGAAACACGAATTAGGTGCATTCTAGCTTACTACGACAGAACTCGGTGTATTCTTCCATATTACTCACAAATTGGGTGTACTGCAGCTTACTACACTTGAATTGAGTGTATTCTGGCCTGTTACACATGACTTAGTTGTTTTGCAGCTTAATAACTAAGAACACTGGCGAATTATACACAAATTAGGTCTCTTGCTGCTAAGTACGTCAAAACTCAGTATTCTATGGCATTTTACTCACAATTTGGGTGTACTGCAGCTTACTACACCAGAAATTGCAGTCTGGACACACGAATTAGGTGCATTCTAGCTTACTACGACAGAACTCGGTGTATTCTTGCATATTACTCACAAATTCATTGTTCTGAAGCTTACTACACTAGAAGTGAGTCTATTCTGGCCTATTATACATCATTTCGTTGTAATGCAGCATAATACGTCAGAATACTGTCGTATTACACACAAATTAGGTCTTGCTGTTTAGTACGTCAAAACTCAGTGTTTTGTGGCATATTACTCACAATTTGGATGTACTGCAGCTTACTACACCAGAAATTGCAGTCTGGAAACACGAATTAGGTGCATTCTAGCTTACTACGACAGAACTCGGTGTATTCTTGCATATTACTCACAAATTCATTGTTCTGAAGCTTACTACACAAGAAGTGAGTCTATTCTGGCCTATTATACATCATTTCGTTGTAATGCAGCATAATACGTCAGAATACTGTCGTATTACACACAAATTAGGTCTTGCTGTTTAGTTCGTCAAAACTCAGTGTTTTGTGGCATATTACTCACAATTTGGGTGTACTGCAGCTTACTACACCAGAAATTGCAGTCTGAACACACGAATTAGGTGTATTCTAGCTTACTACGAGAGAACTCGGTGTATTCTGGCATATTACTCACAAATTGGGTGTACTGCAGCTAACTACACTTGAATTGAGTGTATTCTGGCGTGTTACACATGACTTAGTTGTTTTGCAGCTTAATAACTAAGAACACTGGCGAATTATACACAAATTAGGTCTCTTGCTGTTTAGTACGTCAAAACTCAGTATTCTATGGCATTTTACTAACAAATTGGGTGTACTGCAGCTTACTACAGCAGACATTGCAGTCTGGACACACGAAATTGGTGTATTCTAGCTTACTACGTTAGAACGGTGTATTCTGGCATATTACTCACAAATTCATTGTTCTGAAGCTTACTACACTAGAAGTGAGTCTATTCTGGCCTATTATACATCATTTCGTTGTAATGCAGCATAATACGTCAGAATACTGTCGTATTACACACAAATTAGGTCTTGCTGTTTAGTACGTCAAAACTCAGTGTTTTGTGGCATATTACTCACAATTTGGGTGTACTGCAGCTTACTACACCAGAAATTGCAGTCTGGAAACACGAATTAGGTGCATTCTAGCTTACTACGACAGAACTCGGTGTATTCTTGCATATTACTCACAAATTCATTGTTCTGAAGCTTACTACACTAGAAGTGAGTCTATTCTGGCCTATTATACATCATTTCGTTGTATTGCAGCATAATACGTCAGAATACTGTCGTATTACACACAAATTAGGTCTTGCTGTTTTGTACGTCAAAACTCTGTTTTTTTAGGCATATTACTCACAATTTGGGTGTACTGCAGCTTACTACACCAGAAATTGCAGTCTGGACACACGAATTAGGTGTATTATAGCTTACTACGAGAGAACTCGGTGTATTCTGGCATATTACTCACAAATTGGGTGTACTGCAGCTTACTACACTTGAATTGAGTGTATTCTGGCCTGTTACACATGACTTAGTTGTTTTGCAGCTTAATAACTAAGAACACTGGCGAATTATACACAAATTAGGTCTCTTGCTGTTTAGTACGTCAAAACTCAGTATTCTATGGCATTTTACTCACAATTTGGGTGTACTGCAGCTTACTACACCAGAAATTGCAGTCTGGACACACGAATTAGGTGCATTCTAGCTTACTACGACAGAACTCGGTGTATTCTTGCATATTACTCACAAATTCATTGTTCTGAAGCTTACTACACTAGAAGTGAGTCTATTCTGGCCTATTATACATCATTTCGTTGTAATGCAGCATAATACGTCAGAATACTGTCGTATTACACACAAATTAGGTCTTGCTGTTTAGTACGTCAAAACTCAGTGTTTTGTGGCATATTACTCACAATTTGGATGTACTGCAGCTTACTACACCAGAAATTGCAGTCTGGAAACACGAATTAGGTGCATTCTAGCTTACTACGACAGAACTCGGTGTATTCTTACATATTACTCACAAATTCATTGTTCTGAAGCTTACTACACAAGAAGTGAGTCTATTCTGGCCTATTATACATCATTTCGTTGTAATGCAGCATAATACGTCAGAATACTGTCGTATTACACACAAATTAGGTCTTGCTGTTTTGTACGTCAAAACTCTGTTTTTTTTAGGCATATTACTCACAATTTGGGTGTACTGCAGCTTACTACACCAGAAATTGCAGTCTGGACACACGAATTAGGTGTATTATAGCTTACTACGAGAGAACTCGGTGTATTCTGGCATATTACTCACAAATTGGGTGTACTGCAGCTTACTACACTTGAATTGAGTGTATTCTGGCCTGTTACACATGACTTAGTTGTTTTGCAGCTTAATAACTAAGAACACTGGCGAATTATACACAAATTAGGTCTCTTGCTGCTAAGTACGTCAAAACTCAGTATTCTATGGCATTTTACTCACAATTTGGGTGTACTGCAGCTTACTACACCAGAAATTGCAGTCTGGACACACGAATTAGGTGCATTCTAGCTTACTACGACAGAACTCGGTGTATTCTTGCATATTACTCACAAATTCATTGTTCTGAAGCTTACTACACTAGAAGTGAGTCTATTCTGGCCTATTATACATCATTTCGTTGTAATGCAGCATAATACGTCAGAATACTGTCGTATTACACACAAATTAGGTCTTGCTGTTTAGTACGTCAAAACTCAGTGTTTTGTGGCATATTACTCACAATTTGGATGTACTGCAGCTTACTACACCAGAAATTGCAGTCTGGAAACACGAATTAGGTGCATTCTAGCTTACTACGACAGAACTCGGTGTATTCTTCCATATTACTCACAAATTCATTGTTCTGAAGCTTACTACACAAGAAGTGAGTCTATTCTGGCCTATTATACATCATTTCGTTGTAATGCAGCATAATACGTCAGAATACTGTCGTATTACACACAAATTAGGTCTTGCTGTTTAGTTCGTCAAAACTCAGTGTTTTGTGGCATATTACTCACAATTTGGGTGTACTGCAGCTTACTACACCAGAAATTGCAGTCTGAACACACGAATTAGGTGTATTCTAGCTTACTACGAGAGAACTCGGTGTATTCTGGCATATTACTCACAAATTTGGTGTACTGCAGCTAACTACACTTGAATTGAGTGTATTCTGGCGTGTTACACATGACTTAGTTGTTTTGCAGCTTAATAACTAAGAACACTGGCGAATTATACACAAATTAGGTCTCTTGCTGTTTAGTACGTCAAAACTCAGTATTCTATGGCATTTTACTAACAAATTGGGTGTACTGCAGCTTACTACAGCAGACATTGCAGTCTGGACACACGAAATTGGTGTATTCTAGCTTACTACGTTAGAACGGTGTATTCTGGCATATTACTCACAAATTCATTGTTCTGAAGCTTACTACACTAGAAGTGAGTCTATTCTGGCCTATTATACACCATTTCGTTGTAATGCAGCATAATACGTCAGAATACTGTCGTATTACACACAAATTAGGTCTTGCTGTTTAGTACGTCAAAACTCTGTGTTTTGTGGCATATTACTCACAATTTGGGTGTACTGCAGCTTACTACACCAGAAATTGCAGTCTGGACACACGAATTAGGTGTATTATAGCTTACTACGAGAGAACTCGGTGTATTCTGGCATATTACTCACAAATTGGGTGTACTGCAGCTTACTACACTTGAATTGAGTGTATTCTGGCCTGTTACACATGACTTAGTTGTTTTGCAGCTTAATAACTAAGAACACTGGCGAATTATACACAAATTAGGTCTCTTGCTGTTTAGTACGTCAAAACTCAGTATTCTATGGCATTTTACTCACAATTTGGGTGTACTGCAGCTTACTACACCAGAAATTGCAGTCTGGACACACGAATTAGGTGCATTCTAGCTTACTACGACAGAACTCGGTGTATTCTTGCATATTACTCACAAATTCATTGTTCTGAAGCTTACTACACTAGAAGTGAGTCTATTCTGGCCTATTATACATCATTTCGTTGTAATGCAGCATAATACGTCAGAATACTGTCGTATTACACACAAATTAGGTCTTGCTGTTTAGTACGTCAAAACTCAGTGTTTTGTGGCATATTACTCACAATTTGGATGTACTGCAGCTTACTACACCAGAAATTGCAGTCTGGAAACACGAATTAGGTGCATTCTAGCTTACTACGACAGAACTCGGTGTATTCTTCCATATTACTCACAAATTCATTGTTCTGAAGCTTACTACACAAGAAGTGAGTCTATTCTGGCCTATTATACATCATTTCGTTGTAATGCAGCATAATACGTCAGAATACTGTCGTATTACACACAAATTAGGTCTTGCTGTTTAGTTCGTCAAAACTCAGTGTTTTGTGGCATATTACTCACAATTTGGGTGTACTGCAGCTTACTACACCAGAAATTGCAGTCTGGAAACACGAATTAGGTGCATTCTAGCTTACTACGACAGAACTCGATGTATTCTTGCATATTACTCACAAATTGGGTGTACTGCAGCTAACTACACTAGAAGTGAGTATATTCTGGCCTATTATACATCATTTCGTTGTTTTGCAGCTTAATAACTAAGAACACTGGCGAATTATACACAAATTAGGTCTCTTGCTGTTTAGTACGTCAAAACTCAGTATTCTATGGCATTTTACTAACAAATTGGGTGTACTGCAGCTTACTACACCAGACATTGCAGTCTGGACACACGAAATTGGTGTATTCTAGCTTACTACGTTAGAACGGTGTATTCTGGCTTATTACTCACAAATTCATTGTTCTGAAGCTTACTACACTAGAAGTGAGTCTATTCTGGCCTATTATACATCATTTCGTTGTAATGCAGCATAATACGTCAGAATACTGTCGTATTACACACAAATTAGGTCTTGCTGTTTAGTACGTCAAAACTCAGTGTTTTCTGGCATATTACTCACAATTTGGGTATACTGCAGCTTAATACACCAGAAATTGCAGTAGGAAACACGAATTAGGTGCATTCTAGCTTACTACGACAGAACTCGGTGTATTCTGGCATATTACTCACAAATTCATTGTTCTGAAGCTTACTACACTAGAAGTGAGTCTATTCTTGCCTATTATACATCATTTGGTTGTAATGCAGCATAATACGTCAGAATACTGTCGTATTACACACAAATTAGGTCTTGCTGTTTAGTTCGACAAAACTCAGTGTTTTGTATCATATTACTCACAATTTGGGTGTACTGCAGCTTACTACACCAGAAATTGCAGTCTGGAAACACGAATTAGGTGCATTCTAGCTTACTACGACAGAACTCGGTATATTCTTGCATATTACTCACAAATTCATTATTCTGAAGCTTACTACACAAGAAGTGAGTCTATTCTGGCCTATTATACATCATTTCGTTGTAATGCAGCATAATACGTCAGAATACTGTCGTATTACACACAAATTAGGTCTTGCTGTTTTGTACGTCAAAACTCCGTGTTTTGAGGCATATTACTCACAATTTGGGTGTACTGCAGCTTACTACACCATAAATTGCAGTCTGAACACACGAATTAGGTGTATTCTAGCTTACTACGAGAGAACTCGGTGTATTCTGGCATATTACTCACAAATTGGGTGTACTGCAGCTAACTACACTTGAATTGAGTGTATTCTGGCGTGTTACACATGACTTAGTTGTTTTGCAGCTTAATAACTAAGAACACTGGCGAATTATACACAAATTAGGTCTCTTGCTGTTTAGTACGTCAAAACTCAGTATTCTATGGCATTTTACTAACAAATTGGGTGTACTGCAGCTTACTACAGCAGACATTGCAGTCTGGACACACGAAATTGGTATATTCTAGCTTACTACGTTAGAACGGTGTATTCTGGCATATTACTCACAAATTCATTGTTCTGAAGCTTACTACACTAGAAGTGAGTCTATTCTGGCCTATTATACATCATTTCGTTGTAATGCAACATAATACGTCAGAATACTGTCGTATTACACACAAATTAGGTCTTGCTGTTTAGTACGTCAAAACTCTGTGTTTTGTGGCATATTACTCACAATTTGGGTGTACTGCAGCTTACACACCAGAAATTGCAGTCTGGACACACGAATTAGGTGTATTATAGCTTACTACGAGAGAACTCGGTGTATTCTGGCATATTACTCACAAATTGGGTGTACTGCAGCTTACTACACTTGAATTGAGTGTATTCTGGCCTGTTACACATGACTTAGTTGTTTTGCAGCTTAATAACTAAGAACACTGGCGAATTATACACAAATTAGGTCTCTTGCTGTTTAGTACGTCAAAACTCAGTATTCTATGGCATTTTACTCACAATTTGGGTGTACTGCAGCTTACTACACCAGAAATTGCAGTCTGGACACACGAATTAGGTGCATTCTAGCTTACTACGACAGAACTCGGTGTATTCTTGCATATTACTCACAAATTCATTGTTCTGAAGCTTACTACACTAGAAGTGAGTCTATTCTGGCCTATTATACATCATTTCGTTGTAATGCAGCATAATACGTCAGAATACTGTCGTATTACACACAAATTAGGTCTTGCTGTTTAGTACGTCAAAACTCAGTGTTTTGTGGCATATTACTCACAATTTGGATGTACTGCAGCTTACTACACCAGAAATTGCAGTCTGGAAACACGAATTAGGTGCATTCTAGCTTACTACGACAGAACTCGGTGTATTCTTCCATATTACTCACAAATTCATTGTTCTGAAGCTTACTACACAAGAAGTGAGTCTATTCTGGCCTATTATACATCATTTCGTTGTAATGCAGCATAATACGTCAGAATACTGTCGTATTACACACAAATTAGGTCTTGCTGTTTAGTTCGACAAAACTCAGTGTTTTGTATCATATTACTCACAATTTGGGTGTACTGCAGCTTACTACACCAGAAATTGCAGTCTGGAAACACGAATTAGGTGCATTCTAGCTTACTACGACAGAACTCGGTATATTCTTGCATATTACTCACAAATTCATTATTCTGAAGCTTACTACACAAGAAGTGAGTCTATTCTGGCCTATTATACATCATTTCGTTGTAATGCAGCATAATACGTCAGAATACTGTCGTATTACACACAAATTAGGTCTTGCTGTTTTGTACGTCAAAACTCCGTGTTTTGAGGCATATTACTCACAATTTGGGTGTACTGCAGCTTACTACACCATAAATTGCAGTCTGGAAACACGAATTATGTGCATTCTAGCTTACTACGACAGAACTCTGCGTATTCTTGCATATTACTCACAAATTCATTGTTCTGAAGCTTACTACACAAGAAGTGAGTCTATTCTGGCCTATTATACATCATTTCGTTGTAATGCAGCATAATACGTCAGAATACTGTCGTATTACACACAAATTAGGTCTTGCTGTTTAGTTCGTCAAAACTCAGTGTTTTGTGGCATATTACTCACAATTTGGGTGTACTGCAGCTTACTACACCAGAAATTGCAGTCTGGAAACACGAATTAGGTGCATTCTAGCTTACTACGACAGAACTCGATGTATTCTTGCATATTACTCACAAATTGGGTGTACTGCAGCTAACTACACTAGAAGTGAGTATATTCTGGACTATTATACATAATTTCGTTGTTTTGCAGCTTAATAACTAAGAACACTGGCGAATTATACACAAATTAGGTCTCTTGCTGTTTAGTACGTCAAAACTCAGTATTCTATGGCATTTTACTAACAAATTGGGTGTACTGCAGCTTACTACACCAGACATTGCAGTCTGGACACGAAATTGGTGTATTCTAGCTTACTAAGTTAGAACGGTGTATTCTGGCTTATTACTCACAAATTCATTGTTTTGAAGCTTACTACACTAGAAGTGAGTCTATTCTGGCCTATTATACATCATTTCGTTGTAATGCAGCATAATACGTCAGAATACTGTCGTATTACACACAAATTAGGTCTTGCTGTTTAGTACGTCAAAACTCAGTGTTTTGTGGCATATTACTCACAATTTGGGTGTACTGCAGCTTACTACACCAGAAATTGCAGTCTGGAAACACGAATTAGGTGCATTCTAGCTTACTACGACAGAACTCGGTGTATTCTTGCATATTACTCACAAATTCATTGTTCTGAAGCTTACTACACTAGAAGTGAGTCTATTCTGGCCTATTATACATCATTTCGTTGTATTGCAGCATAATACGTCAGAATACTGTCGTATTACACACAAATTAGGTTTTGCTGTTTTGTACGTCAAAACTCTGTTTTTTTAGGCATATTACTCACAATTTGGGTGTACTGCAGCTTACTACACCAGAAATTGCAGTCTGGACACACGAATTAGGTGTATTATAGCTTACTACGAGAGAACTCGGTGTATTCTGGCATATTACTCACAAATTGGGTGTACAGCAGCTTACTGCACTTGAATTGAGTGTATTCTGGCCTGTTACACATGACTTAGTTGTTTTGCAGCTTAATAACTAAGAACACTGGCGAATTATACACAAATTAGGTCTCTTGCTGTTTAGTACGTCAAAACTCAGTATTCTATGGCATTTTACTCACAATTTGGGTGTACTGCAGCTTACTACACCATAAATTGCAGTCTGGACACACGAATTAGGTGCATTCTAGCTTACTACGACAGAACTCGGTGTATTCTTGCATATTACTCACAAATTCATTGTTCTGAAGCTTACTACACAAGAAGTGAGTCTATTCTGGCCTATTATACATCATTTCGTTGTAATGCAGCATAATACGTCAGAATACTGTCGTATTACACACAAATTAGGTCTTGCTGTTTAGTTCGTCAAAACTCAGTGTTTTGTGGCATATTACTCACAATTTGGGTGTACTGCAGCTTACTACACCAGAAATTGCAGTCTGGACACACGAATTAGGTGTATTCTAGCTTACTACGAGAGAACTCGGTGTATTCTGGCATATTACTCACAAATTGAGTGTACTGCAGCTAACTACACTTGAATTGAGTGTATTCTGGCCTGTTACACATGACTTAGTTGTTTTGCAGCTTAATAACTAAGAACACTGGCGAATTATACACAAATTAGGTCTCTTGCTGTTTAGTTCGTCAAAACTCAGTGTTTTGTGGCATATTACTCACAATTTGGGTGTACTGCAGCTTACTACACCAGAAATTGCAGTCTGGAAACACGAATTAGGTGCATTCTAGCTTACTACGACAGAACTCGATGTATTCTTGCATATTACTCACAAATTGGGTGTACTGCAGCTTACTACACCAGAAATTGCAGTCTGGAAACACGAATTAGGTGCATTCTAGCTTACTACGACAGAACTCGGTGTATTCTTGCATATTACTCACAAATTCATTGTTCTGAAGCTTACTACACTAGAAGTGAGTCTATTCTGGCCTATTATACATCATTTCGTTGTATTGCAGCATAATACGTCAGAATACTGTCGTATTACACACAAATTAGGTTTTGCTGTTTTGTACGTCAAAACTCTGTTTTTTTAGGCATATTACTCACAATTTGGGTGTACTGCAGCTTACTACACCAGAAATTGCAGTCTGGACACACGAATTAGGTGTATTCTAGCTTACTACGAGAGAACTCGGTGTATTCTGGCATATTACTCACAAATTGAGTGTACTGCAGCTAACTACACTTGAATTGAGTGTATTCTGGCCTGTTACACATGACTTAGTTGTTTTGCAGCTTAATAACTAAGAACACTGGCGAATTATACACAAATTAGGTCTCTTGCTGTTTAGTACGTCAAAACTCAGTATTCTATGGCATTTTACTCACAATTTGGGTGTACTGCAGCTTACTACACCAGAAATTGCAGTCTGGACACACGAATTAGGTGCATTCTAGCTTACTACGACAGAACTCGGTGTATTGCATATTACTCACAAATTCATTGTTCTGAAGCTTACTACACTAGAAGTGAGTCTATTCTGGCCTATTATACATCATTTCGTTGTAATGCAGCATAATACGTCAGAATACTGTCGTATTACACACAAATTAGTTCTTGCTGTTTAGTACGTCAAAACTCAGTGTTTTGTGGCATATTACTCACAATGTGGGTGTACTGCAGCTTACTACACCAGAAATTGCAGTCTGGACACACGAATTAGGTATATTCTAGCTTACTACGACAGAACTCGGTGTATTCTTGCATATTACTCACAAATTCATTTTTCTGAAGCTTAATACACAAGAAGTGAGTCTATTATGGCCTATTATACATCATTTCGTTGTAATGCAGCTTAATACGTCAGAATACTGTCGTATTACACACAAATTAGGTCTTGCTGTTTAGTTCGTCAAAACTCAGTGTTTTGTGGCATATTACTCACAATTTGGGTGTACTGCAGCTTACTACACCAGAAATTGCAGTCTGGAAACACGAATTAGGTGCATTCTAGCTTACTACGACAGAACTCGATGTATTCTTGCATATTACTCACAAATTGGGTGTACTGCAGCTTACTACACCAGAAATTGCAGTCTGGAAACACGAATTAGGTGCATTCTAGCTTACTACGACAGAACTCGGTGTATTCTTGCATATTACTCACAAATTCATTGTTCTGAAGCTTACTACACTAGAAGTGAGTCTATTCTGGCCTATTATACATCATTTCGTTGTATTGCAGCATAATACGTCAGAATACTGTCGTATTACACACAAATTAGGTTTTGCTGTTTTGTACGTCAAAACTCTGTTTTTTTAGGCATATTACTCACAATTTGGGTGTACTGCAGCTTACTACACCAGAAATTGCAGTCTGGACACACGAATTAGGTGTATTATAGCTTACTACGAGAGAACTCGGTGTATTCTGGCATATTACTCACAAATTGGGTGTACATCTGCTTACTACACGTGAATTGAGTGTATTCTGGCCTGTTACACATGACTTAGTTGTTTTGCAGCTTAATAACTAAGAACACTGGCGAATTATACACAAATTAGGTCTCTTGCTGTTTAGTACGTCAAAACTCAGTATTCTATGGCATTTTACTCACAATTTGGGTGTACTGCAGCTTACTACACCATAAATTGCAGTCTGGACACACGAATTAGGTGCATTCTAGCTTACTACGACAGAACTCGGTGTATTCTTGCATATTACTCACAAATTCATTGTTCTGAAGCTTACTACACTAGAAGTGAGTCTATTCTGGCCTATTATACATCATTTCGTTGTAATGCAGCATAAAACGTCAGAATACTGTCGTATTACACACAAATTAGGTCTTGCTGTTTAGTACGTCAAAACTCAGTGTTTTGTGGCATATTACTCACAATTTGGATGTACTGCAGCTTACTACACCAGAAATTGCAGTCTGGAAACACGAATTAGGTGCATTCTAGCTTACTACGACAGAACTCGGTGTATTCTTGCATATTACTCACAAATTCATTGTTCTGAAGCTTACTACACAAGAAGTGAGTCTATTCTGGCCTATTATACATCATTTCGTTGTAATGCAGCATAATACGTCAGAATACTGTCGTATTACACACAAATTAGGTCTTGCTGTTTAGTTCGTCAAAACTCAGTGTTTTGTGGCATATTACTCACAATTTGGGTGTACTGCAGCTTACTACACCAGAAATTGCAGTCTGGAAACACGAATTAGGTGCATTCTAGCTTACTATGACAGAACTCGATGTATTCTTGCATATTACTCACAAATTGGGTGTACTGCAGCTTACTACACCAGAAATTGCAGTCTGGAAACACGAATTAGGTGCATTCTAGCTTACTACGACAGAACTCGGTGTATTCTTGCATATTACTCACAAATTCATTGTTCTGAAGCTTACTACACTAGAAGTGAGTCTATTCTGGCCTATTATACATCATTTCGTTGTATTGCAGCATAATACGTCAGAATACTGTCGTATTACACACACATTAGGTTTTGCTGTTTTGTACGTCAAAACTCTCTTTTTTTAGGCATATTACTCACAATTTGGGTGTACTGCAGCTTACTACACCAGAAATTGCAGTCTGGACACACGAATTAGGTGTATTATAGCTTACTACGAGAGAACTCGGTGTATTCTGGCATATTACTCACAAATTGGGTGTACAGCAGCTTACTACACTTGAATTGAGTGTATTCTGGCCTGTTACACATGACTTAGTTGTTTTGCAGCTTAATAACTAAGAACACTGGCGAATTATACACAAATTAGGTCTCTTGCTGTTTAGTACGTCAAAACTCAGTATTCTATGGCATTTTACTCACAATTTGGGTGTACTGCAGCTTACTACACCATAAATTGCAGTCTGGACACACGAATTAGGTGCATTCTAGCTTACTACGACAGAACTCGGTGTATTCTTGCATATTACTCACAAATTCATTGTTCTGAAGCTTACTACACTAGAAGTGAGTCTATTCTGGCCTATTATACATCATTTCGTTGTAATGCAGCATAATACGTCAGAATACTGTCGTATTACACACAAATTAGGTCTTGCTGTTTAGTACGTCAAAACTCAGTGTTTTGTGGCATATTACTCACAATTTGGATGTACTGCAGCTTACTACACCAGAAATTGCAGTCTGGAAACACGAATTAGGTGCATTCTAGCTTACTACGACAGAACTCGGTGTATTCTTGCATATTACTCACAAATTCATTGTTCTGAAGCTTACTACACAAGAAGTGAGTCTATTCTGGCCTATTATACATCATTTCGTTGTAATGCAGCATAATACGTCAGAATACTGTCGTATTACACACAAATTAGGTCTTGCTGTTTAGTACGTCAAAACTCAGTGTTTTGTGGCATATTACTCACAATTTGGGTGTACTGCAGCTTACTACACCAGAAATTGCAGTCTGGAAACACGAATTAGGTGCATTCTAGCTTACTACGACAGAACTCGGTGTATTCTTGCATATTACTCACAAATTCATTGTTCTGAAGCTTACTACACTAGAAGTGAGTCTATTCTGGCCTATTATACATCATTTCGTTGTATTGCAGCATAATACGTCAGAATACTGTCGTATTACACACAAATTAGGTCTTGCTGTTTTGTACGTCAAAACTCTGTTTTTTTAGGCATATTACTCACAATTTGGGTGTACTGCAGCTTACTACACCAGAAATTGCAGTCTGGACACACGAATTAGGTGTATTATAGCTTACTACGAGAGAACTCGGTGTATTCTGGCATATTACTCACAAATTGGGTGTACTGCAGCTTACTACACTTGAATTGAGTGTATTCTGGCCTGTTACACATGACTTAGTTGTTTTGCAGCTTAATAACTAAGAACACTGGCGAATTATACACAAATTAGGTATCTTGCTGTTTAGTACGTCAAAACTCAGTATTCTATGGCATTTTACTCACAATTTGGGTGTACTGCAGCTTACTACACCAGAAATTGCAGTCTGGACACACGAATTAGGTGCATTCTAGCTTACTACGACAGAACTCGGTGTATTCTTGCATATTACTCACAAATTCATTGTTCTGAAGCTTACTACACTAGAAGTGAGTCTATTCTGGCCTATTATACATCATTTCGTTGTAATGCAGCATAATACGTCAGAATACTGTCGTATTACACACAAATTAGGTCTTGCTGTTTAGTACGTCACAACTCAGTGTTTTGTGGCATATTACTCACAATTTGGGTGTACTGCAGCTTACTACACCAGAAATTGCAGTCTGGAAACACGAATTAGGTGCATTCTAGCTTACTACGTTAGAACGGTGTATTCTGGCATATTACTCACAAATTCATTGTTCTGACGCTTACTACACTAGAAGTGAGTCTATTCTGGCCTATTATACATCATTTCGTTGTAATGCAGCATAATACATCAGAATACTGTCGTATTACACACAAACTAGGTCTTGCTGTTTTGTACGTCAAAACGCTGTTTTTTAGGCATATTACTCACAATTTGGGTGTACTGCAGCTTACTACACCAGAAATTGCAGTCTGGAAACACGAATTAGGTGCATTCTAGCTTACTACGACAGAACTCTGTGTATTTTTGCATATTACTCACAAATTCATTGTTCTGAAGCTTACTGATGATGATGTTCGTCCGTCGTGATCGACGATGACCAAAAACTCAACCATAATAATAATAACAATAAATAATAAAATAATAAAGTTAATAGTGCGTTTTTAAATGACTAGCAAGTCCAATGCGCGCACAAAATGTTCTTTTACAGAATTGACAACAATAGAAGGTATCTGTGTGAGGTTGAGATGTTTTTTCTTTTCTACGTGTCCGCTTCTGTCTTGCAGTTTCTTGTCTGAATTCTTCTGCCGCTAGTGCTCCCGTTCTAATGCTGTAACGCCAAGCCGTTCTATCCTGAGCGAGGCTCTCCCAAGCGCCTACGTCAATGTTAAGATGTTTCAAGGATGACTTGAGCGTGTCTTTGAAACGCTTTTTCTGTCCACCAGCTTTTCGAAATCCTGCCTTGAGTTCTCCATAATATATTTGTTTTGGCAATCGCGAGTTCTCCATTCGCACAAGATGGCCTGCCCAGCGTGCCTGCGCCTTCATAAGTATTGTGTGGATGCTTATTGAGGTTGATTTTTCCAAGACCTCGTAGTCTGGTACTTTGTCCCACCAATGGATGTTTAGTAATTTACGTAGGCAGGTAAGATGGAAATGATTTAACTTTCTTGCATGTCTAGCATACACTGTCCACGTTTCGCAGGCGTATAGTAAGGTTGGTATAACAGCAGCATGATATACTTGTAGTTTGGTGGTTGTTCTTATACCTCTTCTGTCCCATACATTTTTGCGTAATCCGCCAAATACAGCACTAGCTTTTGCCAGTCTCTTGTTAATTTCCACATCAATGTTGACATCGCGAGAGAGAGTGCTTCCAAGGTAAGTAAAATTGTCGACTACCTGCAGTTTTTCCTTATTGACGATGATGGAAGTAGCAGTATGTTGGCTATTTGATGTTGCTTGGTGCATGACTTCTGTTTTTTTGGTGTTAATAGTGAGACCAAAGTTGTTGTAGGCCTTTGAGAAGCGGTCTATGGTGCTCTGCATGTTTACGACAGAGTCAGCATACAATGCACAGTCGTCAGCATAAAGTAATTCTCTAACAGTACTAGATTTAGTTTTCCTGTTTGCTTTTAGACGACGTAAATTGAAAAGACCACCATCCGTTCTGTAATTGATCATTATGCCTGCTGTTTCATTACTATGGTGTGTTTCCGTTAACATGGCTGTAAATAACAGGCTGAAAAGAGTAGGGGCCAGCACACATCCCTGCTTTACACCATTTGTGACAGGGAATGCAGGAGATACTCCTCCGTCGCAGATAACACTAGCCATCATACCGTCATGAAATTGTCGTATCACAGTGACAAGTTTTGGGGGGCATCCGAACTTTGTAAGCACCTTCCACAGTCCTTCTCTGTTAACGGTATCGAATGCTTTAGTTAAGTCCACAAATGTTGCTAAGAGTTCACTATGTTGCTCTTGTGACTTTTCCTGAATTTGTCGTGCAGAGAATATCATATCAACTGTACCACGACCTGCACGAAAACCGCACTGACTCTCTGGGAGTAGCTCGTTTAGTAGAGAATTATTTAATCTGTTGAGTATGACACGAGCGAGAATTTTACCAGCTATAGACAAAAGTGATATGCCCCTATGATTATCGCAAGATTGTTTGGTACCTTTGCCTTTATATAGGTGCACTATAGAAGCATCTTTTAGATCTTGAGGCAATGTACCTGAGTTCCAGAAAATACCAAAAATGTCAGTTAGTTTTTTAATCAGCAGTGGTCCGCCATTTTTATAAATTTCAGCAGGTAAGGCATCCAAACCTGGAGCTTTATCATTTGACATTTGTTTAATCGCTATAATCGCTATAATGAAGCTTACTACACTAGAAGTGAGTCTATTCTGGCCTATTATACATCATTTCGTTGTAATGCAGCATAATACGTCAGAATACTGTCGTATTACACACAAATTAGGTCTTGCTGTTTAGTACGTCAAAACTCAGTGTTTTGTGGCATATTACTCACAATTTGGGTGTACTGCAGCTTACTACACCAGAAATTGCAGTCTGGAAATACGAATTAGGTGCATTCTAGCTTACTACGACAGAACTCGGTGTATTCTTGCATATTACTCACAAATTCATTGTTCTGAAGCTTACTACACTAGAAGTGAGTCTATTCTGGCCTATTATACATCATTTCGTTGTATTGCAGCATAATACGTCAGAATACTGGCGAATTACACACAAATTAGGTCTTGCTGTTTTGTACGTCAAAACTCTGTTTTTTTAGGCATATTACTCACAATTTGGGTGTACTGCAGCTTACTACACCAGAAATTGCAGTCTGGACACACGAATTAGGTGTATTATAGCTTACTACGAGAGAACTCGGTGTATTCTGGCATATTACAAATTGGGTGTACTGCAGCTTACTACACTTGAATTGAGTGTATTCTGGCCTGTTACACATGACTTAGTTGTTTTGCAGCTTAATAACTAAGAACACTGGCGAATTATACACAAATTAGGTCTCTTGCTGTTTAGTACGTCAAAACTCAGTATTCTATGGCATTTTACTCACAATTTGGGTGTACTGCAGCTTACTACACCAGAAATTGCAGTCTGGACACACGAATTAGGTGCATTCTAGCTTACTACGACAGAACTCGGTGTATTCTTGCATATTACTCACAAATTCATTGTTCTGAAGCTTACTACACTAGAAGTGAGTCTATTCTGGCCTATTATACATCATTTCGTTGTAATGCAGCATAATACGTCAGAATACTGTCGTATTACACACAAATTAGGTCTTGCTGTTTTGTACGTCAAAACTCTGTTTTTTTAGGCATATTACTCACAATTTGGGTGTACTGCAGCTTACTACACCAGAAATTGCAGTCTGGACACACGAATTAGGTGTATTATAGCTTACTACGAGAGAACTCGGTGTATTCTGGCATATTACTCACAAATTGGGTGTACTGCAGCTTACTACACTTGAATTGAGTGTATTCTGGCCTGTTACACATGACTTAGTTGTTTTGCAGCTTAATAACTAAGAACACTGGCGAATTATACACAAATTAGGTCTCTTGCTGCTAAGTACGTCAAAACTCAGTATTCTATGGCATTTTACTCACAATTTGGGTGTACTGCAGCTTACTACACCAGAAATTGCAGTCTGGACACACGAATTAGGTGCATTCTAGCTTACTACGACAGAACTCGGTGTATTCTTGCATATTACTCACAAATTCATTGTTCTGAAGCTTACTACACTAGAAGTGAGTCTATTCTGGCCTATTATACATCATTTCGTTGTAATGCAGCATAATACGTCAGAATACTGTCGTATTACACACAAATTAGGTCTTGCTGTTTAGTACGTCAAAACTCAGTGTTTTGTGGCATATTACTCACAATTTGGATGTACTGCAGCTTACTACACCAGAAATTGCAGTCTGGAAACACGAATTAGGTGCATTCTAGCTTACTACGACAGAACTCGGTGTATTCTTGCATATTACTCACAAATTCATTGTTCTGAAGCTTACTACACTAGAAGTGAGTCTATTCTGGCCTATTATACATCATTTCGTTGTAATGCAGCATAATACGTCAGAATACTGTCGTATTACACACAAATTAGGTCTTGCTGTTTAGTACGTCAAAACTCAGTGTTTTGTGGCATATTACTCACAATTTGGGTGTACTGCAGCTTACTACACCAGAAATTGCAGTCTGGAAATACGAATTAGGTGCATTCTAGCTTACTACGACAGAACTCGGTGTATTCTTGCATATTACTCACAAATTCATTGTTCTGAAGCTTACTACACTAGAAGTGAGTCTATTCTGGCCTATTATACATCATTTCGTTGTATTGCAGCATAATACGTCAGAATACTGGCGAATTACACACAAATTAGGTCTTGCTGTTTTGTACGTCAAAACTCTGTTTTTTTAGGCATATTACTCACAATTTGGGTGTACTGCAGCTTACTACACCAGAAATTGCAGTCTGGACACACGAATTAGGTGTATTATAGCTTACTACGAGAGAACTCGGTGTATTCTGGCATATTACAAATTGGGTGTACTGCAGCTTACTACACTTGAATTGAGTGTATTCTGGCCTGTTACACATGACTTAGTTGTTTTGCAGCTTAATAACTAAGAACACTGGCGAATTATACACAAATTAGGTCTCTTGCTGTTTAGTACGTCAAAACTCAGTATTCTATGGCATTTTACTCACAATTTGGGTGTACTGCAGCTTACTACACCAGAAATTGCAGTCTGGACACACGAATTAGGTGCATTCTAGCTTACTACGACAGAACTCGGTGTATTCTTGCATATTACTCACAAATTCATTGTTCTGAAGCTTACTACACTAGAAGTGAGTCTATTCTGGCCTATTATACATCATTTCGTTGTAATGCAGCATAATACGTCAGAATACTGTCGTATTACACACAAATTAGGTCTTGCTGTTTTGTACGTCAAAACTCTGTTTTTTTAGGCATATTACTCACAATTTGGGTGTACTGCAGCTTACTACACCAGAAATTGCAGTCTGGACACACGAATTAGGTGTATTATAGCTTACTACGAGAGAACTCGGTGTATTCTGGCATATTACTCACAAATTGGGTGTACTGCAGCTTACTACACTTGAATTGAGTGTATTCTGGCCTGTTACACATGACTTAGTTGTTTTGCAGCTTAATAACTAAGAACACTGGCGAATTATACACAAATTAGGTCTCTTGCTGCTAAGTACGTCAAAACTCAGTATTCTATGGCATTTTACTCACAATTTGGGTGTACTGCAGCTTACTACACCAGAAATTGCAGTCTGGACACACGAATTAGGTGCATTCTAGCTTACTACGACAGAACTCGGTGTATTCTTGCATATTACTCACAAATTCATTGTTCTGAAGCTTACTACACTAGAAGTGAGTCTATTCTGGCCTATTATACATCATTTCGTTGTAATGCAGCATAATACGTCAGAATACTGTCGTATTACACACAAATTAGGTCTTGCTGTTTAGTACGTCAAAACTCAGTGTTTTGTGGCATATTACTCACAATTTGGATGTACTGCAGCTTACTACACCAGAAATTGCAGTCTGGAAACACGAATTAGGTGCATTCTAGCTTACTACGACAGAACTCGGTGTATTCTTGCATATTACTCACAAATTCATTGTTCTGAAGCTTACTACACAAGAAGTGAGTCTATTCTGGCCTATTATACATCATTTCGTTGTAATGCAGCATAATACGTCAGAATACTGTCGTATTACACACAAATTAGGTCTTGCTGTTTAGTTCGTCAAAACTCAGTGTTTTGTGGCATATTACTCACAATTTGGGTGTACTGCAGCTTACTACACCAGAAATTGCAGTCTGAACACACGAATTAGGTGTATTCTAGCTTACTACGAGAGAACTCGGTGTATTCTGGCATATTACTCACAAATTGGGTGTACTGCAGCTAACTACACTTGAATTGAGTGTATTCTGGCGTGTTACACATGACTTAGTTGTTTTGCAGCTTAATAAGTAAGAACACTGGCGAATTATACACAAATTAGGTCTCTTGCTGTTTAGTACGTCAAAACTCAGTATTCTATGGCATTTTACTAACAAATTGGGTGTACTGCAGCTTACTACAGCAGACATTGCAGTCTGGACACACGAAATTGGTGTATTCTAGCTTACTACGTTAGAACGGTGTATTCTGGCATATTTCTCACAAATTCATTGTTCTGAATCTTACTACACTAGAAGTGAGTCTATTCTGGCCTATTATACATCATTTCGTTGTAATGCAGCATAATACGTCAGAATACTGTCGTATTACACACAAATTAGGTCTTGCTGTTTAGTACGTCAAAACTCAGTGTTTTGTGGCATATTACTCACAATTTGGGTGTACTGCAGCTTACTACACCAGAAATTGCAGTCTGGAAACACGAATTAGGTGCATTCTAGCTTACTACGACAGAACTCGGTGTATTCTTGCATATTACTCACAAATTCATTGTTCTGAAGCTTACTACACTAGAAGTGAGTCTATTCTGGCCTATTATACATCATTTCGTTGTATTGCAGCATAATACGTCAGAATACTGTCGTATTACACACAAATTAGGTCTTGCTGTTTTGTACGTCAAAACTCTGTTTTTTTAGGCATATTACTCACAATTTGGGTGTACTGCAGCTTACTACACCAGAAATTGCAGTCTGGACACACGAATTAGGTGTATTATAGCTTACTACGAGAGAACTCGGTGTATTCTGGCATATTACTCACAAATTGGGTGTACTGCAGCTTACTACACTTGAATTGAGTGTATTCTGGCCTGTTACACATGACTTAGTTGTTTTGCAGCTTAATAACTAAGAACACTGGCGAATTATACACAAATTAGGTCTCTTGCTGTTTATTACGTCAAAACTCAGTATTCTATGGCATTTTACTCACAATTTGGGTGTACTGCAGCTTACTACACCAGAAATTGCAGTCTGGACACACGAATTAGGTGCATTCTAGCTTACTACGACAGAACTCGGTGTATTCTTGCATATTACTCACAAATTCATTGTTCTGAAGCTTACTACACTAGAAGTGAGTCTATTCTGGCCTATTATACATCATTTCGTTGTAATGCAGCATAATACGTCAGAATACTGTCGTATTACACACAAATTAGGTCTTGCTGTTTAGTACGTCAAAACTCAGTGTTTTGTGGCATATTACTCACAATTTGGATGTACTGCAGCTTACTACACCAGAAATTGCAGTCTGGAAACACGAATTAGGTGCATTCTAGCTTACTATGACAGAACTCGATGTATTCTTGCATATTACTCACACATTGGGTGTACTGCAGCTTACTACACCAGAAATTGCAGTCTGGAAACACGAATTAGGTGCATTCTAGCTTACTACGACAGAACTCGGTGTATTCTTGCATATTACTCACAAATTCATTGTTCTGAAGCTTACTACACTAGAAGTGAGTCTATTCTGGCCTATTATACATCATTTCGTTGTATTGCAGCATAATACGTCAGAATACTGTCGTATTACACACAAATTAGGTTTTGCTGTTTTGTACGTCAAAACTCTCTTTTTTTAGGCATATTACTCACAATTTGGGTGTACTGCAGCTTACTACACCAGAAATTGCAGTCTGGACACACGAATTAGGTGTATTATAGCTTACTACGAGAGAACTCGGTGTATTCTGGCATATTACTCACAAATTGGGTGTACAGCAGCTTACTACACTTGAATTGAGTGTATTCTGGCCTGTTACACATGACTTAGTTGTTTTGCAGCTTAATAACTAAGAACACTGGCGAATTATACACAAATTAGGTCTCTTGCTGTTTAGTACGTCAAAACTCAGTATTCTATGGCATTTTACTCACAATTTGGGTGTACTGCAGCTTACTACACCATAAATTGCAGTCTGGACACACGAATTAGGTGCATTCTAGCTTACTACGACAGAACTCGGTGTATTCTTGCATATTACTCACAAATTCATTGTTCTGAAGCTTACTACACTAGAAGTGAGTCTATTCTGGCCTATTATACATCATTTCGTTGTAATGCAGCATAATACGTCAGAATACTGTCGTATTACACACAAATTAGGTCTTGCTGTTTAGTACGTCAAAACTCAGTGTTTTGTGGCATATTACTCACAATTTGGATGTACTGCAGCTTACTACACCAGAAATTGCAGTCTGGAAACACGAATTAGGTGCATTCTAGCTTACTACGACAGAACTCGGTGTATTCTTGCATATTACTCACAAATTCATTGTTCTGAAGCTTACTACACAAGAAGTGAGTCTATTCTGGCCTATTATACATCATTTCGTTGTAATGCAGCATAATACGTCAGAATACTGTCGTATTACACACAAATTAGGTCTTGCTGTTTAGTTCGCCAAAACTCAGTGTTTTGTGGCATATTACTCACAATTTGGGTGTACTGCAGCTTACTACACCAGAAATTGCAGTCTGAACACACGAATTAGGTGTATTCTAGCTTACTACGAGAGAACTCGGTGTATTCTGGCATATTACTCACAAATTGGGTGTACTGCAGCTAACTACACTTGAATTGAGTGTATTCTGGCCTGTTACACATGACTTAGTTGTTTTGCAGCTTAATAACTAAGAACACTGGCGAATTATACACAAATTAGGTCTCTTGCTGTTTAGTACGTCAAAACTCAGTATTCTATGGCATTTTACTAACAAATTGGGTGTACTGCAGCTTACTACAGCAGACATTGCAGTCTGGACACACGAAATTGGTGTATTCTAGCTTACTACGTTAGAACGGTGTATTCTGGCATATTACTCACAAATTCATTGTTCTGACGCTTACTACACTAGAAGTGAGTCTATTCTGGCCTATTATACATCATTTCGTTGTAATGCAGCATAATACATCAGAATACTGTCGTATTACACACAAATTAGGTCTTGCTGTTTTGTACGTCAAAACGCTGTTTTTTTTAGGCATATTACTCACAATTTGGGTGTACTGCAGCTTACTACACCAGAAATTGCAGTCTGGAAACACGAATTAGGTGCATTCTAGCTTACTACGAGAGAACTCGGTGTATTCTGGCATATTACAAATTGGGTGTACTGCAGCTTACTACACTTGAATTGAGTGTATTCTGGCCTGTTACACATGACTTAGTTGTTTTGCAGCTTAATAACTAAGAACACTGGCGAATTATACACAAATTAGGTCTCTTGCTGTTTAGTACGTCAAAACTCAGTATTCTATGGCATTTTACTCACAATTTGGGTGTACTGCAGCTTACTACACCAGAAATTGCAGTCTGGACACACGAATTAGGTGCATTCTAGCTTACTACGACAGAACTCGGTGTATTCTTGCATATTACTCACAAATTCATTGTTCTGAAGCTTACTACACTAGAAGTGAGTCTATTCTGGCCTATTATACATCATTTCGTTGTAATGCAGCATAATACGTCAGAATACTGTCGTATTACACACAAATTAGGTCTTGCTGTTTTGTACGTCAAAACTCTGTTTTTTTAGGCATATTACTCACAATTTGGGTGTACTGCAGCTTACTACACCAGAAATTGCAGTCTGGACACACGAATTAGGTGTATTATAGCTTACTACGAGAGAACTCGGTGTATTCTGGCATATTACTCACAAATTGGGTGTACTGCAGCTTACTACACTTGAATTGAGTGTATTCTGGCCTGTTACACATGACTTAGTTGTTTTGCAGCTTAATAACTAAGAACACTGGCGAATTATACACAAATTAGGTCTCTTGCTGCTAAGTACGTCAAAACTCAGTATTCTATGGCATTTTACTCACAATTTGGGTGTACTGCAGCTTACTACACCAGAAATTGCAGTCTGGACACACGAATTAGGTGCATTCTAGCTTACTACAACAGAACTCGGTGTATTCTTGCATATTACTCACAAATTCATTGTTCTGAAGCTTACTACACTAGAAGTGAGTCTATTCTGGCCTATTATACATCATTTCGTTGTAATGCAGCATAATACGTCAGAATACTGTCGTATTACACACAAATTAGGTCTTGCTGTTTAGTACGTCAAAACTCAGTGTTTTGTGGCATATTACTCACAATTTGGATGTACTGCAGCTTACTACACCAGAAATTGCAGTCTGGAAACACGAATTAGGTGCATTCTAGCTTACTACGACAGAACTCGGTGTATTCTTGCATATTACTCACAAATTCATTGTTCTGAAGCTTACTACACAAGAAGTGAGTCTATTCTGGCCTATTATACATCATTTCGTTGTAATGCAGCATAATACGTCAGAATACTGTCGTATTACACACAAATTAGGTCTTGCTGTTTAGTTCGTCAAAACTCAGTGTTTTGTGGCATATTACTCACAATTTGGGTGTACTGCAGCTTACTACACCAGAAATTGCAGTCTGAACACACGAATTAGGTGTATTCTAGCTTACTACGAGAGAACTCGGTGTATTCTGGCATATTACTCACAAATTGGGTGTACTGCAGCTAACTACACTTGAATTGAGTGTATTCTGGCGTGTTACACATGACTTAGTTGTTTTGCAGCTTAATAAGTAAGAACACTGGCGAATTATACACAAATTAGGTCTCTTGCTGTTTAGTACGTCAAAACTCAGTATTCTATGGCATTTTACTAACAAATTGGGTGTACTGCAGCTTACTACAGCAGACATTGCAGTCTGGACACACGAAATTGGTGTATTCTAGCTTACTACGTTAGAACGGTGTATTCTGGCATATTTCTCACAAATTCATTGTTCTGAATCTTACTACACTAGAAGTGAGTCTATTCTGGCCTATTATACATCATTTCGTTGTAATGCAGCATAATACGTCAGAATACTGTCGTATTACACACAAATTAGGTCTTGCTGTTTAGTACGTCAAAACTCAGTGTTTTGTGGCATATTACTCACAATTTGGGTGTACTGCAGCTTACTACACCAGAAATTGCAGTCTGGAAACACGAATTAGGTGCATTCTAGCTTACTACGAGAGAACTCGGTGTATTCTGGCATATTACAAATTGGGTGTACTGCAGCTTACTACACTTGAATTGAGTGTATTCTGGCCTGTTACACATGACTTAGTTGTTTTGCAGCTTAATAACTAAGAACACTGGCGAATTATACACAAATTAGGTCTCTTGCTGTTTAGTACGTCAAAACTCAGTATTCTATGGCATTTTACTCACAATTTGGGTGTACTGCAGCTTACTACACCAGAAATTGCAGTCTGGACACACGAATTAGGTGCATTCTAGCTTACTACGACAGAACTCGGTGTATTCTTGCATATTACTCACAAATTCATTGTTCTGAAGCTTACTACACTAGAAGTGAGTCTATTCTGGCCTATTATACATCATTTCGTTGTAATGCAGCATAATACGTCAGAATACTGTCGTATTACACACAAATTAGGTCTTGCTGTTTTGTACGTCAAAACTCTGTTTTTTTAGGCATATTACTCACAATTTGGGTGTACTGCAGCTTACTACACCAGAAATTGCAGTCTGGACACACGAATTAGGTGTATTATAGCTTACTACGAGAGAACTCGGTGTATTCTGGCATATTACTCACAAATTGGGTGTACTGCAGCTTACTACACTTGAATTGAGTGTATTCTGGCCTGTTACACATGACTTAGTTGTTTTGCAGCTTAATAACTAAGAACACTGGCGAATTATACACAAATTAGGTCTCTTGCTGCTAAGTACGTCAAAACTCAGTATTCTATGGCATTTTACTCACAATTTGGGTGTACTGCAGCTTACTACACCAGAAATTGCAGTCTGGACACACGAATTAGGTGCATTCTAGCTTACTACAACAGAACTCGGTGTATTCTTGCATATTACTCACAAATTCATTGTTCTGAAGCTTACTACACTAGAAGTGAGTCTATTCTGGCCTATTATACATCATTTCGTTGTAATGCAGCATAATACGTCAGAATACTGTCGTATTACACACAAATTAGGTCTTGCTGTTTAGTACGTCAAAACTCAGTGTTTTGTGGCATATTACTCACAATTTGGATGTACTGCAGCTTACTACACCAGAAATTGCAGTCTGGAAACACGAATTAGGTGCATTCTAGCTTACTACGACAGAACTCGGTGTATTCTTGCATATTACTCACAAATTCATTGTTCTGAAGCTTACTACACAAGAAGTGAGTCTATTCTGGCCTATTATACATCATTTCGTTGTAATGCAGCATAATACGTCAGAATACTGTCGTATTACACACAAATTAGGTCTTGCTGTTTAGTTCGTCAAAACTCAGTGTTTTGTGGCATATTACTCACAATTTGGGTGTACTGCAGCTTACTACACCAGAAATTGCAGTCTGAACACACGAATTAGGTGTATTCTAGCTTACTACGAGAGAACTCGGTGTATTCTGGCATATTACTCACAAATTGGGTGTACTGCAGCTAACTACACTTGAATTGAGTGTATTCTGGCGTGTTACACATGACTTAGTTGTTTTGCAGCTTAATAAGTAAGAACACTGGCGAATTATACACAAATTAGGTCTCTTGCTGTTTAGTACGTCAAAACTCAGTATTCTATGGCATTTTACTAACAAATTGGGTGTACTGCAGCTTACTACAGCAGACATTGCAGTCTGGACACACGAAATTGGTGTATTCTAGCTTACTACGTTAGAACGGTGTATTCTGGCATATTTCTCACAAATTCATTGTTCTGAATCTTACTACACTAGAAGTGAGTCTATTCTGGCCTATTATACATCATTTCGTTGTAATGCAGCATAATACGTCAGAATACTGTCGTATTACACACAAATTAGGTCTTGCTGTTTAGTACGTCAAAACTCAGTGTTTTGTGGCATATTACTCACAATTTGGGTGTACTGCAGCTTACTACACCAGAAATTGCAGTCTGGAAACACGAATTAGGTGCATTCTAGCTTACTACGACAGAACTCGGTGTATTCTTGCATATTACTCACAAATTCATTGTTCTGAAGCTTACTACACTAGAAGTGAGTCTATTCTGGCCTATTATACATCATTTCGTTGTATTGCAGCATAATACGTCAGAATACTGTCGTATTACACACAAATTAAGTCTTGCTGTTTTGTACGTCAAAACTCTGTTTTTTTAGGCATATTACTCACAATTTGGGTGTACTGCAGCTTACTACACCAGAAATTGCAGTCTGGACACACGAATTAGGTGTATTATAGCTTACTACGAGAGAACTCGGTGTATTCTGGCATATTACTCACAAATTGGGTGTACTGCAGCTTACTACACTTGAATTGAGTGTATTCTGGCCTGTTACACATGACTTAGTTGTTGTGCAGCTTAATAACTAAGAACACTGGCGAATTATACACAAATTAGGTCTCTTGCTGCTAAGTACGTCAAAACTCAGTATTCTATGGCATTTTACTCACAATTTGGGTGTACTGCAGCTTACTACACCAGAAATTGCAGTCTGGACACACGAATTAGGTGCATTCTAGCTTACTACGACAGAACTCGGTGTATTCTTGCATATTACTCACAAATTCATTGTTCTGAAGCTTACTACACTAGAAGTGAGTCTATTCTGGCCTATTATACATCATTTCGTTGTAATGCAGCATAATACGTCAGAATACTGTCGTATTACACACAAATTAGGTCTTGCTGTTTAGTACGTCAAAACTCAGTGTTTTGTGGCATATTACTCACAATTTGGATGTACTGCAGCTTACTACACCAGAAATTGCAGTCTGGAAACACGAATTAGGTGCATTCTAGCTTACTACGACAGAACTCGGTGTATTCTTGCATATTACTCACAAATTCATTGTTCTGAAGCTTACTACACAAGAAGTGAGTCTATTCTGGCCTATTATACATCATTTCGTTGTAATGCAGCATAATACGTCAGAATACTGTCGTATTACACACAAATTAGGTCTTGCTGTTTAGTTCGTCAAAACTCAGTGTTTTGTGGCATATTACTCACAATTTGGGTGTACTGCAGCTTACTACACCAGAAATTGCAGTCTGAACACACGAATTAGGTGTATTCTAGCTTACTACGAGAGAACTCGGTGTATTCTTGCATATTACTCACAAATTGGGTGTACTGCAGCTTACTACACTTGAATTGAGTGTATTCTGGCCTGTTACACATGACTTAGTTGTTGTGCAGCTTAATAACTAAGAACACTGGCGAATTATACACAAATTAGGTCTCTTGCTGCTAAGTACGTCAAAACTCAGTATTCTATGGCATTTTACTCACAATTTGGGTGTACTGCAGCTTACTACACCAGAAATTGCAGTCTGGACACACGAATTAGGTGCATTCTAGCTTACTACGACAGAACTCGGTGTATTCTTGCATATTACTCACAAATTCATTGTTCTGAAGCTTACTACACTAGAAGTGAGTCTATTCTGGCCTATTATACATCATTTCGTTGTAATGCAGCATAATACGTCAGAATACTGTCGTATTACACACAAATTAGGTCTTGCTGTTTAGTACGTCAAAACTCAGTGTTTTGTGGCATATTACTCACAATTTGGATGTACTGCAGCTTACTACACCAGAAATTGCAGTCTGGAAACACGAATTAGGTGCATTCTAGCTTACTACGACAGAACTCGGTGTATTCTTGCATATTACTCACAAATTCATTGTTCTGAAGCTTACTACACAAGAAGTGAGTCTATTCTGGCCTATTATACATCATTTCGTTGTAATGCAGCATAATACGTCAGAATACTGTCGTATTACACACAAATTAGGTCTTGCTGTTTAGTACGTCAAAACTCAGTGTTTTGTGGCATATTACTCACAATTTGGATGTACTGCAGCTTACTACACCAGAAATTGCAGTCTGGAAACACGAATTAGGTGCATTCTAGCTTACTACGACAGAACTCGGTGTATTCTTGCATATTACTCACAAATTCATTGTTCTGAAGCTTACTACACAAGAAGTGAGTCTATTCTGGCCTATTATACATCATTTCGTTGTAATGCAGCATAATACGTCAGAATACTGTCGTATTACACACAAATTAGGTCTTGCTGTTTAGTTCGTCAAAACTCAGTGTTTTGTGGCATATTACTCACAATTTGGGTGTACTGCAGCTTACTACACCAGAAATTGCAGTCTGAACACACGAATTAGGTGTATTCTAGCTTACTACGAGAGAACTCGGTGTATTCTGGCATATTACTCACAAATTGGGTGTACTGCAGCTAACTACACTTGAATTGAGTGTATTCTGGCGTGTTACACATGACTTAGTTGTTTTGCAGCTTAATAAGTAAGAACACTGGCGAATTATACACAAATTAGGTCTCTTGCTGTTTAGTACGTCAAAACTCAGTATTCTATGGCATTTTACTAACAAATTGGGTGTACTGCAGCTTACTACAGCAGACATTGCAGTCTGGACACACGAAATTGGTGTATTCTAGCTTACTACGTTAGAACGGTGTATTCTGGCATATTTCTCACAAATTCATTGTTCTGAATCTTACTACACTAGAAGTGAGTCTATTCTGGCCTATTATACATCATTTCGTTGTAATGCAGCATAATACGTCAGAATACTGTCGTATTACACACAAATTAGGTCTTGCTGTTTAGTACGTCAAAACTCAGTGTTTTGTGGCATATTACTCACAATTTGGGTGTACTGCAGCTTACTACACCAGAAATTGCAGTCTGGAAACACGAATTAGGTGCATTCTAGCTTACTACGACAGAACTCGGTGTATTCTTGCATATTACTCACAAATTCATTGTTCTGAAGCTTACTACACTAGAAGTGAGTCTATTCTGGCCTATTATACATCATTTCGTTGTATTGCAGCATAATACGTCAGAATACTGTCGTATTACACACAAATTAAGTCTTGCTGTTTTGTACGTCAAAACTCTGTTTTTTTAGGCATATTACTCACAATTTGGGTGTACTGCAGCTTACTACACCAGAAATTGCAGTCTGGACACACGAATTAGGTGTATTATAGCTTACTACGAGAGAACTCGGTGTATTCTGGCATATTACTCACAAATTGGGTGTACTGCAGCTTACTACACTTGAATTGAGTGTATTCTGGCCTGTTACACATGACTTAGTTGTTGTGCAGCTTAATAACTAAGAACACTGGCGAATTATACACAAATTAGGTCTCTTGCTGCTAAGTACGTCAAAACTCAGTATTCTATGGCATTTTACTCACAATTTGGGTGTACTGCAGCTTACTACACCAGAAATTGCAGTCTGGACACACGAATTAGGTGCATTCTAGCTTACTACGACAGAACTCGGTGTATTCTTGCATATTACTCACAAATTCATTGTTCTGAAGCTTACTACACTAGAAGTGAGTCTATTCTGGCCTATTATACATCATTTCGTTGTAATGCAGCATAATACGTCAGAATACTGTCGTATTACACACAAATTAGGTCTTGCTGTTTAGTACGTCAAAACTCAGTGTTTTGTGGCATATTACTCACAATTTGGATGTACTGCAGCTTACTACACCAGAAATTGCAGTCTGGAAACACGAATTAGGTGCATTCTAGCTTACTACGACAGAACTCGGTGTATTCTTGCATATTACTCACAAATTCATTGTTCTGAAGCTTACTACACAAGAAGTGAGTCTATTCTGGCCTATTATACATCATTTCGTTGTAATGCAGCATAATACGTCAGAATACTGTCGTATTACACACAAATTAGGTCTTGCTGTTTAGTTCGTCAAAACTCAGTGTTTTGTGGCATATTACTCACAATTTGGGTGTACTGCAGCTTACTACACCAGAAATTGCAGTCTGAACACACGAATTAGGTGTATTCTAGCTTACTACGAGAGAACTCGGTGTATTCTTGCATATTACTCACAAATTGGGTGTACTGCAGCTTACTACACTTGAATTGAGTGTATTCTGGCCTGTTACACATGACTTAGTTGTTGTGCAGCTTAATAACTAAGAACACTGGCGAATTATACACAAATTAGGTCTCTTGCTGCTAAGTACGTCAAAACTCAGTATTCTATGGCATTTTACTCACAATTTGGGTGTACTGCAGCTTACTACACCAGAAATTGCAGTCTGGACACACGAATTAGGTGCATTCTAGCTTACTACGACAGAACTCGGTGTATTCTTGCATATTACTCACAAATTCATTGTTCTGAAGCTTACTACACTAGAAGTGAGTCTATTCTGGCCTATTATACATCATTTCGTTGTAATGCAGCATAATACGTCAGAATACTGTCGTATTACACACAAATTAGGTCTTGCTGTTTAGTACGTCAAAACTCAGTGTTTTGTGGCATATTACTCACAATTTGGATGTACTGCAGCTTACTACACCAGAAATTGCAGTCTGGAAACACGAATTAGGTGCATTCTAGCTTACTACGACAGAACTCGGTGTATTCTTGCATATTACTCACAAATTCATTGTTCTGAAGCTTACTACACAAGAAGTGAGTCTATTCTGGCCTATTATACATCATTTCGTTGTAATGCAGCATAATACGTCAGAATACTGTCGTATTACACACAAATTAGGTCTTGCTGTTTAGTTCGTCAAAACTCAGTGTTTTGTGGCATATTACTCACAATTTGGGTGTACTGCAGCTTACTACACCAGAAATTGCAGTCTGAACACACGAATTAGGTGTATTCTAGCTTACTACGAGAGAACTCGGTGTATTCTGGCATATTACTCACAAATTGGGTGTACTGCAGCTAACTACACTTGAATTGAGTGTATTCTGGCGTGTTACACATGACTTAGTTGTTTTGCAGCTTAATAACTAAGAACACTGGCGAATTATACACAAATTAGGTCTCTTGCTGTTTAGTACGTCAAAACTCAGTATTCTATGTCATTTTACTAACAAATTGGGTGTACTGCAGCTTACTACAGCAGACATTGCAGTCTGGACACACGAAATTGGTGTATTCTAGCTTACTACGTTAGAACGGTGTATTCTGGCATATTTCTCACAAATTCATTGTTCTGAAGCTTACTACACTAGAAGTGAGTCTATTCTGGCCTATTATACATCATTTCGTTGTAATGCAGCATAATACGTCAGAATACTGTCGTATTACACACAAATTAGGTCTTGCTGTTTAGTACGTCAAAACTCAGTGTTTTGTGGCATATTACTCACAATTTGGGTGTACTGCAGCTTACTACACCAGAAATTGCAGTCTGGACACACGAATTAGGTGCATTCTAGCTTACTACGACAGAACTCGGTGTATTCTTGCATATTACTCACAAATTCATTGTTCTGAAGCTTACTACACTAGAAGTGAGTCTATTCTGGCCTATTATACATCATTTCGTTGTAATGCAGCATAATACGTCAGAATACTGTCGTATTACACACAAATTAGGTCTTGCTGTTTAGTACGTCAAAACTCAGTGTTTTGTGGCATATTACTCACAATTTGGATGTACTGCATCTTACTACACCAGAAATTGCAGTCTGGAAACACGAATTAGGTGCATTCTAGCTTACTACGACAGAACTCGGTGTATTCTTCCATATTACTCACAAATTCATTGTTCTGAAGCTTACTACACAAGAAGTGAGTCTATTCTGGCCTATTATACATCATTTCGTTGTAATGCAGCATAATACGTCAGAATACTGTCGTATTACACACAAATTAGGTCTTGCTGTTTTGTACGTCAAAACTCTGTTTTTTTAGGCATATTACTCACAATTTGGGTGTACTGCAGCTTACTACACCAGAAATTGCAGTCTGGACACACGAATTAGGTGTATTATAGCTTACTACGAGAGAACTCGGTGTATTCTGGCATATTACTCACAAATTGGGTGTACTGCAGCTTACTACACTTGAATTGAGTGTATTCTGGCCTATTATACATCATTTCGTTGTAATGCAGCATAATACGTCAGAATACTGTCGTATTACACACAAATTAGGTCTTGCTGTTTAGTTCGTCAAAACTCAGTGTTTTGTGGCATATTACTCACAATTTGGGTGTACTGCAGCTTACTACACCAGAAATTGCAGTCTGAACACACGAATTAGGTGTATTCTAGCTTACTACGAGAGAACTCGGTGTATTCTGGCATATTACTCACAAATTGGGTGTACTGCAGCTAACTACACTTGAATTGAGTGTATTCTGGCGTGTTACACATGACTTAGTTGTTTTGCAGCTTAATAACTAAGAACACTGGCGAATTATACACAAATTAGGTCTCTTGCTGTTTAGTACGTCAAAACTCAGTATTCTATGGCATTTTACTAACAAATTGGGTGTACTGCAGCTTACTACAGCAGACATTGCAGTCTGGACACACGAAATTGGTGTATTCTAGCTTACTACGTTAGAACGGTGTATTCTGGCATATTACTCACAAATTCATTGTTCTGAAGCTTACTACACTAGAAGTGAGTCTATTCTGGCCTATTATACATCATTTCGTTGTAATGCAGCATAATACGTCAGAATACTGTCGTATTACACACAAATTAGGTCTTGCTGTTTAGTACGTCAAAACTCAGTGTTTTGTGGCATATTACTCACAATTTGGGTGTACTGCAGCTTACTACACCAGAAATTGCAGTCTGGAAACACGAATTAGGTGCATTCTAGCTTACTACGACAGAACTCGGTGTATTCTTGCATATTACTCACAAATTCATTGTTCTGAAGCTTACTACACTAGAAGTGAGTCTATTCTGGCCTATTATACATCATTTCGTTGTATTGCAGCATAATACGTCAGAATACTGTCGTATTACACACAAATTAGGTCTTGCTGTTTTGTACGTCAAAACTCTGTTTTTTAGGCATATTACTCACAATTTGGGTGTACTGCAGCTTACTACACCAGAAATTGCAGTCTGGACACACGAATTAGGTGTATTATAGCTTACTACGAGAGAACTCGGTGTATTCTGGCATATTACTCACAAATTGGGTGTACTGCAGCTTACTACACTTGAATTGAGTGTATTCTGGCCTGTTACACATGACTTAGTTGTTTTGCAGCTTAATAACTAAGAACACTGGCGAATTATACACAAATTAGGTCTCTTGCTGTTTAGTACGTCAAAACTCAGTATTCTATGGCATTTTACTCACAATTTGGGTGTACTGCAGCTTACTACACCAGAAATTGCAGTCTGGACACACGAATTAGGTGCATTCTAGCTTACTACGACAGAACTCGGTGTATTCTTGCATATTACTCACAAATTCATTGTTCTGAAGCTTACTACACTAGAAGTGAGTCTATTCTGGCCTATTATACATCATTTCGTTGTAATGCAGCATAATACGTCAGAATACTGTCGTATTACACACAAATTAGGTCTTGCTGTTTAGTACGTCAAAACTCAGTGTTTTGTGGCATATTACTCACAATTTGGGTGTACTGCAGCTTACTACACCAGAAATTGCAGTCTGAACACACGAATTAGGTGTATTCTAGCTTACTACGAGAGAACTCGGTGTATTCTGGCATATTACTCACAAATTGGGTGTACTGCAGCTAACTACACTTGAATTGAGTGTATTCTGGCGTGTTACACATGACTTAGTTGTTTTGCAGCTTAATAAGTAAGAACACTGGCGAATTATACACAAATTAGGTCTCTTGCTGTTTAGTACGTCAAAACTCAGTATTCTATGGCATTTTACTAACAAATTGGGTGTACTGCAGCTTACTACAGCAGACATTGCAGTCTGGACACACGAAATTGGTGTATTCTAGCTTACTACGTTAGAACGGTGTATTCTGGCATATTTCTCACAAATTCATTGTTCTGAATCTTACTACACTAGAAGTGAGTCTATTCTGGCCTATTATACATCATTTCGTTGTAATGCAGCATAATACGTCAGAATACTGTCGTATTACACACAAATTAGGTCTTGCTGTTTAGTACGTCAAAACTCAGTGTTTTGTGGCATATTACTCACAATTTGGGTGTACTGCAGCTTACTACACCAGAAATTGCAGTCTGAACACACGAATTAGGTGTATTCTAGCTTACTACGAGAGAACTCGGTGTATTCTGGCATATTACTCACAAATTGGGTGTACTGCAGCTAACTACACTTGAATTGAGTGTATTCTGGCGTGTTACACATGACTTAGTTGTTTTGCAGCTTAATAACTAAGAACACTGGCGAATTATACACAAATTAGGTCTCTTGCTGTTTAGTACGTCAAAACTCAGTATTCTATGGCATTTTACTAACAAATTGGGTGTACTGCAGCTTACTACAGCAGACATTGCAGTCTGGACACACGAAATTGGTGTATTCTAGCTTACTACGTTAGAACGGTGTATTCTGGCATATTACTCACAAATTCATTGTTCTGAAGCTTACTACACTAGAAGTGAGTCTATTCTGGCCTATTATACATCATTTCGTTGTAATGCAGCATAATACGTCAGAATACTGTCGTATTACACACAAATTAGGTCTTGCTGTTTAGTACGTCAAAACTCAGTGTTTTGTGGCATATTACTCACAATTTGGGTGTACTGCAGCTTACTACACCAGAAATTGCAGTCTGGAAACACGAATTAGGTGCATTCTAGCTTACTACGACAGAACTCGGTGTATTCTTGCATATTACTCACAAATTCATTGTTCTGAAGCTTACTACACTAGAAGTGAGTCTATTCTGGCCTATTATACATCATTTCGTTGTATTGCAGCATAATACGTCAGAATACTGTCGTATTACACACAAATTAGGTCTTGCTGTTTTGTACGTCAAAACTCTGTTTTTTAGGCATATTACTCACAATTTGGGTGTACTGCAGCTTACTACACCAGAAATTGCAGTCTGGACACACGAATTAGGTGTATTATAGCTTACTACGAGAGAACTCGGTGTATTCTGGCATATTACTCACAAATTGGGTGTACTGCAGCTTACTACACTTGAATTGAGTGTATTCTGGCCTGTTACACATGACTTAGTTGTTTTGCAGCTTAATAACTAAGAACACTGGCGAATTATACACAAATTAGGTCTCTTGCTGTTTAGTACGTCAAAACTCAGTATTCTATGGCATTTTACTCACAATTTGGGTGTACTGCAGCTTACTACACCAGAAATTGCAGTCTGGACACACGAATTAGGTGCATTCTAGCTTACTACGACAGAACTCGGTGTATTCTTGCATATTACTCACAAATTCATTGTTCTGAAGCTTACTACACTAGAAGTGAGTCTATTCTGGCCTATTATACATCATTTCGTTGTAATGCAGCATAATACGTCAGAATACTGTCGTATTACACACAAATTAGGTCTTGCTGTTTAGTACGTCAAAACTCAGTGTTTTGTGGCATATTACTCACAATTTGGGTGTACTGCAGCTTACTACACCAGAAATTGCAGTCTGAACACACGAATTAGGTGTATTCTAGCTTACTACGAGAGAACTCGGTGTATTCTGGCATATTACTCACAAATTGGGTGTACTGCAGCTAACTACACTTGAATTGAGTGTATTCTGGCGTGTTACACATGACTTAGTTGTTTTGCAGCTTAATAAGTAAGAACACTGGCGAATTATACACACATTAGGTCTCTTGCTGTTTAGTACGTCAAAACTCAGTATTCTATGGCATTTTACTAACAAATTGGGTGTACTGCAGCTTACTACAGCAGACATTGCAGTCTGGACACACGAAATTGGTGTATTCTAGCTTACTACGTTAGAACGGTGTATTCTGGCATATTTCTCACAAATTCATTGTTCTGAATCTTACTACACTAGAAGTGAGTCTATTCTGGCCTATTATACATCATTTCGTTGTAATGCAGCATAATACGTCAGAATACTGTCGTATTACACACAAATTAGGTCTTGCTGTTTAGTACGTCAAAACTCAGTGTTTTGTGGCATATTACTCACAATTTGGGTGTACTGCAGCTTACTACACCAGAAATTGCAGTCTGGAAACACGAATTAGGTGCATTCTAGCTTACTACGACAGAACTCGGTGTATTCTTGCATATTACTCACAAATTCATTGTTCTGAAGCTTACTACACTAGAAGTGAGTCTATTCTGGCCTATTATACATCATTTCGTTGTATTGCAGCATAATACGTCAGAATACTGTCGTATTACACACAAATTAAGTCTTGCTGTTTTGTACGTCAAAACTCTGTTTTTTTAGGCATATTACTCACAATTTGGGTGTACTGCAGCTTACTACACCAGAAATTGCAGTCTGGACACACGAATTAGGTGTATTATAGCTTACTACGAGAGAACTCGGTGTATTCTGGCATATTACTCACAAATTGGGTGTACTGCAGCTTACTACACTTGAATTGAGTGTATTCTGGCCTGTTACACATGACTTAGTTGTTTTGCAGCTTAATAACTAAGAACACTGGCGAATTATACACAAATTAGGTCTCTTGCTGTTTAGTACGTCAAAACTCAGTATTCTATGGCATTTTACTCACAATTTGGGTGTACTGCAGCTTACTACACCAGAAATTGCAGTCTGGACACACGAATTAGGTGCATTCTAGCTTACTACGACAGAACTCGGTGTATTCTTGCATATTACTCACAAATTCATTGTTCTGAAGCTTACTACACTAGAAGTGAGTCTATTCTGGCCTATTATACATCATTTCGTTGTAATGCAGCATAATACGTCAGAATACTGTCGTATTACACACAAATTAGGTCTTGCTGTTTAGTACGTCAAAACTCAGTGTTTTGTGGCATATTACTCACAACTTGGATGTACTGCAGCTTACTACACCAGAAATTGCAGTCTGGACACACGAATTAGGTGCATTCTAGCTTACTACGACAGAACTCGGTGTATTCTGGCATATTACTCACAAATTGGGTGTACTGCAGCTTACTACACTTGAATTGAGTGTATTCTGGCCTGTTACACATGACTTAGTTGTTGTGCAGCTTAATAACTAAGAACACTGGCGAATTATACACAAATTAGGTCTCTTGCTGCTAAGTACGTCAAAACTCAGTATTCTATGGCATTTTACTCACAATTTGGGTGTACTGCAGCTTACTACACCAGAAATTGCAGTCTGGACACACGAATTAGGTGCATTCTAGCTTACTACGACAGAACTCGGTGTATTCTTGCATATTACTCACAAATTCATTGTTCTGAAGCTTACTACACTAGAAGTGAGTCTATTCTGGCCTATTATACATCATTTCGTTGTAATGCAGCATAATACGTCAGAATACTGTCGTATTACACACAAATTAGGTCTTGCTGTTTAGTACGTCAAAACTCAGTGTTTTGTGGCATATTACTCACAATTTGGGTGTACTGCAGCTTACTACACCAGAAATTGCAGTCTGGACACACGAATTAGGTGCATTCTAGCTTACTACGACAGAACTCGGTGTATTCTTCCATATTACTCACAAATTCATTGTTCTGAAGCTTACTACACAAGAAGTGAGTCTATTCTGGCCTATTATACATCATTTCGTTGTAATGCAGCATAATACGTCAGAATACTGTCGTATTACACACAAATTAGGTCTTGCTGTTTTGTACGTCAAAACTCTGTTTTTTTAGGCATATTACTCACAATTTGGGTGTACTGCAGCTTACTACACCAGAAATTGCAGTCTGGACACACGAATTAGGTGTATTATAGCTTACTACGAGAGAACTCGGTGTATTCTGGCATATTACTCACAAATTGGGTGTACTGCAGCTTACTACACTTGAATTGAGTGTATTCTGGCCTGTTACACATGACTTAGTTGTTTTGCAGCTTAATAACTAAGAACACTGGCGAATTATACACAAATTAGGTCTCTTGCTGCTAAGTACGTCAAAACTCAGTATTCTATGGCATTTTACTCACAATTTGGGTGTACTGCAGCTTACTACACCAGAAATTGCAGTCTGGACACACGAATTAGGTGCATTCTAGCTTACTACGACAGAACTCGGTGTATTCTTGCATATTACTCACAAATTCATTGTTCTGAAGCTTACTACACTAGAAGTGAGTCTATTCTGGCCTATTATACATCATTTCGTTGTAATGCAGCATAATACGTCAGAATACTGTCGTATTACACACAAATTAGGTCTTGCTGTTTAGTACGTCAAAACTCAGTGTTTTGTGGCATATTACTCACAATTTGGATGTACTGCAGCTTACTACACCAGAAATTGCAGTCTGGAAACACGAATTAGGTGCATTCTAGCTTACTACGACAGAACTCGGTGTATTCTTGCATATTACTCACAAATTCATTGTTCTGAAGCTTACTACACAAGAAGTGAGTCTATTCTGGCCTATTATACATCATTTCGTTGTAATGCAGCATAATACGTCAGAATACTGTCGTATTACACACAAATTAGGTCTTGCTGTTTAGTTCGTCAAAACTCAGTGTTTTGTGGCATATTACTCACAATTTGGGTGTACTGCAGCTTACTACACCAGAAATTGCAGTCTGAACACACGAATTAGGTGTATTCTAGCTTACTACGAGAGAACTCGGTGTATTCTGGCATATTACTCACAAATTGGGTGTACTGCAGCTAACTACACTTGAATTGAGTGTATTCTGGCGTGTTACACATGACTTAGTTGTTTTGCAGCTTAATAACTAAGAACACTGGCGAATTATACACAAATTAGGTCTCTTGCTGTTTAGTACGTCAAAACTCAGTATTCTATGGCATTTTACTAACAAATTGGGTGTACTGCAGCTTACTACAGCAGACATTGCAGTCTGGACACACGAAATTGGTGTATTCTAGCTTACTACGTTAGAACGGTGTATTCTGGCATATTACTCACAAATTCATTGTTCTGAAGCTTACTACACTAGAAGTGAGTCTATTCTGGCCTATTATACATCATTTCGTTGTAATGCAGCATAATACGTCAGAATACTGTCGTATTACACACAAATTAGGTCTTGCTGTTTAGTACGTCAAAACTCAGTGTTTTGTGGCATATTACTCACAATTTGGGTGTACTGCAGCTTACTACACCAGAAATTGCAGTCTGGAAACACGAATTAGGTGCATTCTAGCTTACTACGACAGAACTCGGTGTATTCTTGCATATTACTCACAAATTCATTGTTCTGAAGCTTACTACACTAGAAGTGAGTCTATTCTGGCCTATTATACATCATTTCGTTGTATTGCAGCATAATACGTCAGAATACTGTCGTATTACACACAAATTAGGTCTTGCTGTTTTGTACGTCAAAACTCTGTTTTTTAGGCATATTACTCACAATTTGGGTGTACTGCAGCTTACTACACCAGAAATTGCAGTCTGGACACACGAATTAGGTGTATTATAGCTTACTACGAGAGAACTCGGTGTATTCTGGCATATTACTCACAAATTGGGTGTACTGCAGCTTACTACACTTGAATTGAGTGTATTCTGGCCTGTTACACATGACTTAGTTGTTTTGCAGCTTAATAACTAAGAACACTGGCGAATTATACACAAATTAGGTCTCTTGCTGTTTAGTACGTCAAAACTCAGTATTCTATGGCATTTTACTCACAATTTGGGTGTACTGCAGCTTACTACACCAGAAATTGCAGTCTGGACACACGAATTAGGTGCATTCTAGCTTACTACGACAGAACTCGGTGTATTCTTGCATATTACTCACAAATTCATTGTTCTGAAGCTTACTACACTAGAAGTGAGTCTATTCTGGCCTATTATACATCATTTCGTTGTAATGCAGCATAATACGTCAGAATACTGTCGTATTACACACAAATTAGGTCTTGCTGTTTAGTACGTCAAAACTCAGTGTTTTGTGGCATATTACTCACAATTTGGGTGTACTGCAGCTTACTACACCAGAAATTGCAGTCTGAACACACGAATTAGGTGTATTCTAGCTTACTACGAGAGAACTCGGTGTATTCTGGCATATTACTCACAAATTGGGTGTACTGCAGCTAACTACACTTGAATTGAGTGTATTCTGGCGTGTTACACATGACTTAGTTGTTTTGCAGCTTAATAAGTAAGAACACTGGCGAATTATACACAAATTAGGTCTCTTGCTGTTTAGTACGTCAAAACTCAGTATTCTATGGCATTTTACTAACAAATTGGGTGTACTGCAGCTTACTACAGCAGACATTGCAGTCTGGACACACGAAATTGGTGTATTCTAGCTTACTACGTTAGAACGGTGTATTCTGGCATATTTCTCACAAATTCATTGTTCTGAATCTTACTACACTAGAAGTGAGTCTATTCTGGCCTATTATACATCATTTCGTTGTAATGCAGCATAATACGTCAGAATACTGTCGTATTACACACAAATTAGGTCTTGCTGTTTAGTACGTCAAAACTCAGTGTTTTGTGGCATATTACTCACAATTTGGGTGTACTGCAGCTTACTACACCAGAAATTGCAGTCTGGAAACACGAATTAGGTGCATTCTAGCTTACTACGACAGAACTCGGTGTATTCTTGCATATTACTCACAAATTCATTGTTCTGAAGCTTACTACACTAGAAGTGAGTCTATTCTGGCCTATTATACATCATTTCGTTGTATTGCAGCATAATACGTCAGAATACTGTCGTATTACACACAAATTAAGTCTTGCTGTTTTGTACGTCAAAACTCTGTTTTTTTAGGCATATTACTCACAATTTGGGTGTACTGCAGCTTACTACACCAGAAATTGCAGTCTGGACACACGAATTAGGTGTATTATAGCTTACTACGAGAGAACTCGGTGTATTCTGGCATATTACTCACAAATTGGGTGTACTGCAGCTTACTACACTTGAATTGAGTGTATTCTGGCCTGTTACACATGACTTAGTTGTTTTGCAGCTTAATAACTAAGAACACTGGCGAATTATACACAAATTAGGTCTCTTGCTGTTTAGTACGTCAAAACTCAGTATTCTATGGCATTTTACTCACAATTTGGGTGTACTGCAGCTTACTACACCAGAAATTGCAGTCTGGACACACGAATTAGGTGCATTCTAGCTTACTACGACAGAACTCGGTGTATTCTTGCATATTACTCACAAATTCATTGTTCTGAAGCTTACTACACTAGAAGTGAGTCTATTATGGCCTATTATACATCATTTCGTTGTAATGCAGCATAATACGTCAGAATACTGTCGTATTACACACAAATTAGGTCTTGCTGTTTAGTACGTCAAAACTCAGTGTTTTGTGGCATATTACTCACAATTTGGATGTACTGCAGCTTACTACACCAGAAATTGCAGTCTGGACACACGAATTAGGTGCATTCTAGCTTACTACGACAGAACTCGGTGTATTCTGGCATATTACTCACAAATTGGGTGTACTGCAGCTTACTACACTTGAATTGAGTGTATTCTGGCCTGTTACACATGACTTAGTTGTTGTGCAGCTTAATAACTAAGAACACTGGCGAATTATACACAAATTAGGTCTCTTGCTGCTAAGTACGTCAAAACTCAGTATTCTATGGCATTTTACTCACAATTTGGGTGTACTGCAGCTTACTACACCAGAAATTGCAGTCTGGACACACGAATTAGGTGCATTCTAGCTTACTACGACAGAACTCGGTGTATTCTTGCATATTACTCACAAATTCATTGTTCTGAAGCTTACTACACTAGAAGTGAGTCTATTCTGGCCTATTATACATCATTTCGTTGTAATGCAGCATAATACGTCAGAATACTGTCGTATTACACACAAATTAGGTCTTGCTGTTTAGTACGTCAAAACTCAGTGTTTTGTGGCATATTACTCACAATTTGGATGTACTGCAGCTTACTACACCAGAAATTGCAGTCTGGAAACACGAATTAGGTGCATTCTAGCTTACTACGACAGAACTCGGTGTATTCTTGCATATTACTCACAAATTCATTGTTCTGAAGCTTACTACACAAGAAGTGAGTCTATTCTGGCCTATTATACATCATTTCGTTGTAATGCAGCATAATACGTCAGAATACTGTCGTATTACACACAAATTAGGTCTTGCTGTTTAGTTCGTCAAAACTCAGTGTTTTTAGGCATATTACTCACAATTTGGGTGTACTGCAGCTTACTACACCAGAAATTGCAGTCTGGACACACGAATTAGGTGTATTATAGCTTACTACGAGAGAACTCGGTGTATTCTGGCACATTACTCACAAATTGGGTGTACTGCAGCTTACTACACTTGAATTGAGTGTATTCTGGCCTGTTACACATGACTTAGTTGTTTTGCAGCTTAATAACTAAGAACACTGGCGAATTATACACAAATTAGGTCTCTTGCTGCTAAGTACGTCAAAACTCAGTATTCTATGGCATTTTACTCACAATTTGGGTGTACTGCAGCTTACTACACCAGAAATTGCAGTCTGGACACACGAATTAGGTGCATTCTAGCTTACTACGACAGAACTCGGTGTATTCTTGCATATTACTCACAAATTCATTGTTCTGAAGCTTACTACACTAGAAGTGAGTCTATTCTGGCCTATTATACATCATTTCGTTGTAATGCAGCATAATACGTCAGAATACTGTCGTATTACACACAAATTAGGTCTTGCTGTTTAGTACGTCAAAACTCAGTGTTTTGTGGCATATTACTCACAATTTGGATGTACTGCAGCTTACTACACCAGAAATTGCAGTCTGGAAACACGAATTAGGTGCATTCTAGCTTACTACGACAGAACTCGGTGTATTCTTGCATATTACTCACAAATTCATTGTTCTGAAGCTTACTACACTAGAAGTGAGTCTATTCTTGCCTATTATACATCATTTCGTTGTATTGCAGCATAATACGTCAGAATACTGTCGTATTACACACAAATTAGGTCTTGCTGTTTTGTACGTCAAAACTCTGTTTTTTTAGGCATATTACTCACAATTTGGGTATACTGCAGCTTACTACACCAGAAATTGCAGTCTGGACACACGAATTAGGTGTATTATAGCTTACTACGAGAGAACTCGGTGTATTCTGGCATATTACTCACAAATTGGGTGTACTGCAGCTTACTACACTTGAATTGAGTGTATTCTGGCCTGTTACACATGACTTAGTTGTTTTGCAGCTTAATAACTAAGAACACTGGCGAATTATACACAAATTAGGTCTCTTGCTGTTTAGTACGTCAAAACTCAGTATTCTATGGCATTTTACTCACAATTTGGGTGTACTGCAGCTTACTACACCAGAAATTGCAGTCTGGACACACGAATTAGGTGCATTCTAGCTTACTACGACAGAACTCGGTGTATTCTTGCATATTACTCACAAATTCATTGTTCTGAAGCTTACTACACTAGAAGTGAGTCTATTCTGGCCTATTATACATCATTTCGTTGTAATGCAGCATAATACGTCAGAATACTGTCGTATTACACACAAATTAGGTCTTGCTGTTTAGTACGTCAAACCTCAGTGTTTTGTGGCATATTACTCACAATTTGGATGTACTGCAGCTTACTACACCAGAAATTGCAGTCTGGAAACACGAATTAGGTGCATTCTAGCTTACTACGACAGAACTCGGTGTATTCTTCCATATTACTCACAAATTCATTGTTCTGAAGCTTACTACACAAGAAGTGAGTCTATTCTGGCCTATTATACATCATTTCGTTGTAATGCAGCATAATACGTCAGAATACTGTCGTATTACACACAAATTAGGTCTTGCTGTTTTGTACGTCAAAACTCTGTTTTTTTAGGCATATTACTCACAATTTGGGTGTACTGCAGCTTACTACACCAGAAATTGCAGTCTGGACACACGAATTAGGTGTATTATAGCTTACTACGAGAGAACTCGGTGTATTCTGGCATATTACTCACAAATTGGGTGTACTGCAGCTTACTACACTTGAATTGAGTGTATTCTGGCCTGTTACACATGACTTAGTTGTTTTGCAGCTTAATAACTAAGAACACTGGCGAATTATACACAAATTAGGTCTCTTGCTGCTAAGTACGTCAAAACTCAGTATTCTATGGCATTTTACTCACAATTTGGGTGTACTGCAGCTTACTACACCAGAAATTGCAGTCTGGACACACGAATTAGGTGCATTCTAGCTTACTACGACAGAACTCGGTGTATTCTTGCATATTACTCACAAATTCATTGTTCTGAAGCTTACTACACTAGAAGTGAGTCTATTCTGGCCTATTATACATCATTTCGTTGTAATGCAGCATAATACGTCAGAATACTGTCGTATTACACACAAATTAGGTCTTGCTGTTTAGTACGTCAAACCTCAGTGTTTTGTGGCATATTACTCACAATTTGGATGTACTGCAGCTTACTACACCAGAAATTGCAGTCTGGAAACACGAATTAGGTGCATTCTAGCTTACTACGACAGAACTCGGTGTATTCTTCCATATTACTCACAAATTCATTGTTCTGAAGCTTACTACACAAGAAGTGAGTCTATTCTGGCCTATTATACATCATTTCGTTGTAATGCAGCATAATACGTCAGAATACTGTCGTATTACACACAAATTAGGTCTTGCTGTTTTGTACGTCAAGACTCTGTTTTTTTAGGCATATTACTCACAATTTGGGTGTACTGCAGCTTACTACACCAGAAATTGCAGTCTGGACACACGAATTAGGTGTATTATAGCTTACTACGAGAGAACTCGGTGTATTCTGGCACATTACTCACAAATTGGGTGTACTGCAGCTTACTACACTTGAATTGAGTGTATTCTGGCCTGTTACACATGACTTAGTTGTTTTGCAGCTTAATAACTAAGAACACTGGCGAATTATACACAAATTAGGTCTCTTGCTGCTAAGTACGTCAAAACTCAGTATTCTATGGCATTTTACTCACAATTTGGGTGTACTGCAGCTTACTACACCAGAAATTGCAGTCTGGACACACGAATTAGGTGCATTCTAGCTTACTACGACAGAACTCGGTGTATTCTTGCATATTACTCACAAATTCATTGTTCTGAAGCTTACTACACTAGAAGTGAGTCTATTCTGGCCTATTATACATCATTTCGTTGTAATGCAGCATAATACGTCAGAATACTGTCGTATTACACACAAATTAGGTCTTGCTGTTTAGTACGTCAAAACTCAGTGTTTTGTGGCATATTACTCACAATTTGGATGTACTGCAGCTTACTACACCAGAAATTGCAGTCTGGAAACACGAATTAGGTGCATTCTAGCTTACTACGACAGAACTCGGTGTATTCTTGCATATTACTCACAAATTCATTGTTCTGAAGCTTACTACACAAGAAGTGAGTCTATTCTGGCCTATTATACATCATTTCGTTGTAATGCAGCATAATACGTCAGAATACTGTCGTATTACACACAAATTAGGTCTTGCTGTTTAGTTCGTCAAAACTCAGTGTTTTGTGGCATATTACTCACAATTTGGGTGTACTGCAGCTTACTACACCAGAAATTGCAGTCTGAACACACGAATTAGGTGTATTCTAGCTTACTACGAGAGAACTCGGTGTATTCTGGCATATTACTCACAAATTGGGTGTACTGCAGCTAACTACACTTGAATTGAGTGTATTCTGGCGTGTTACACATGACTTAGTTGTTTTGCAGCTTAATAACTAAGAACACTGGCGAATTATACACAAATTAGGTCTCTTGCTGTTTAGTACGTCAAAACTCAGTATTCTATGGCATTTTACTAACAAATTGGGTGTACTGCAGCTTACTACAGCAGACATTGCAGTCTGGACACACGAAATTGGTGTATTCTAGCTTACTACGTTAGAACGGTGTATTCTGGCATATTACTCACAAATTCATTGTTCTGAAGCTTACTACACTAGAAGTGAGTCTATTCTGGCCTATTATACATCATTTCGTTGTAATGCAGCATAATACGTCAGAATACTGTCGTATTACACACAAATTAGGTCTTGCTGTTTAGTACGTCAAAACTCAGTGTTTTGTGGCATATTACTCACAATTTGGGTGTACTGCAGCTTACTACACCAGAAATTGCAGTCTGGAAACACGAATTAGGTGCATTCTAGCTTACTACGACAGAACTCGGTGTATTCTTGCATATTACTCACAAATTCATTGTTCTGAAGCTTACTACACTAGAAGTGAGTCTATTCTGGCCTATTATACATCATTTCGTTGTATTGCAGCATAATACGTCAGAATACTGTCGTATTACACACAAATTAGGTCTTGCTGTTTTGTACGTCAAAACTCTGTTTTTTAGGCATATTACTCACAATTTGGGTGTACTGCAGCTTACTACACCAGAAATTGCAGTCTGGACACACGAATTAGGTGTATTATAGCTTACTACGAGAGAACTCGGTGTATTCTGGCATATTACTCACAAATTGGGTGTACTGCAGCTTACTACACTTGAATTGAGTGTATTCTGGCCTGTTACACATGACTTAGTTGTTTTGCAGCTTAATAACTAAGAACACTGGCGAATTATACACAAATTAGGTCTCTTGCTGTTTAGTACGTCAAAACTCAGTATTCTATGGCATTTTACTCACAATTTGGGTGTACTGCAGCTTACTACACCAGAAATTGCAGTCTGGACACACGAATTAGGTGCATTCTAGCTTACTACGACAGAACTCGGTGTATTCTTGCATATTACTCACAAATTCATTGTTCTGAAGCTTACTACACTAGAAGTGAGTCTATTCTGGCCTATTATACATCATTTCGTTGTAATGCAGCATAATACGTCAGAATACTGTCGTATTACACACAAATTAGGTCTTGCTGTTTAGTACGTCAAAACTCAGTGTTTTGTGGCATATTACTCACAATTTGGATGTACTGCAGCTTACTACACCAGAAATTGCAGTCTGGAAACACGAATTAGGTGCATTCTAGCTTACTACGACAGAACTCGGTGTATTCTTCCATATTACTCACAAATTCATTGTTCTGAAGCTTACTACACAAGAAGTGAGTCTATTCTGGCCTATTATACATCATTTCGTTGTAATGCAGCATAATACGTCAGAATACTGTCGTATTACACACAAATTAGGTCTTGCTGTTTAGTTCGTCAAAACTCAGTGTTTTGTGGCATATTACTCACAATTTGGGTGTACTGCAGCTTACTACACCAGAAATTGCAGTCTGGAAACACGAATTAGGTGCATTCTAGCTTACTACGACAGAACTCAATGTATTCTTGCATATTACTCACAAATTGGGTGTACTGCAGCTAACTACACTAGAAGTGAGTATATTCTGGCCTATTATACATCATTTCGTTGTTTTGCAGCTTAATAACTAAGAACACTGGCGAATTATACACAAATTAGGTCTCTTGCTGTTTAGTACGTCAAAACTCAGTATTCTATGGCATTTTACTAACAAATTGGGTGTACTGCAGCTTACTACACCAGACATTGCAGTCTGGACACACGAAATTGGTGTATTCTAGCTTACTACGTTAGAACGGTGTATTCTGGCTTATTACTCACAAATTCATTGTTCTGAAGCTTACTACACTAGAAGTGAGTCTATTCTGGCCTATTATACATCATTTCGTTGTAATGCAGCATAATACGTCAGAATACTGTCGTATTACACACAAATTAGGTCTTGCTGTTTAGTACGTCAAAACTCAGTGTTTTCTGGCATATTACTCACAATTTGGGTGTACTGCAGCTTACTACACCAGAAATTGCAGTAGGAAACACGAATTAGGTGCATTCTAGCTTACTACGACAGAACTCGGTGTATTCTGGCATATTACTCACAAATTCATTGTTCTGAAGCTTACTACACTAGAAGTGAGTCTATTCTTGCCTATTATACATCATTTGGTTGTAATGCAGCATAATACGTCAGAATACTGTCGTATTACACACAAATTAGGTCTTGCTGTTTAGTTCGACAAAACTCAGTGTTTTGTATCATATTACTCACAATTTGGGTGTACTGCAGCTTACTACACCAGAAATTGCAGTCTGGAAACACGAATTAGGTGCATTCTAGCTTACTACGACAGAACTCGGTATATTCTTGCATATTACTCACAAATTCATTATTCTGAAGCTTACTACACAAGAAGTGAGTCTATTCTGGCCTATTATACATCATTTCGTTGTAATGCAGCATAATACGTCAGAATACTGTCGTATTACACACAAATTAGGTCTTGCTGTTTTGTACGTCAAAACTCCGTGTTTTGAGGCATATTACTCACAATTTGGGTGTACTGCAGCTTACTACACCATAAATTGCAGTCTGGAAACACGAATTATGTGCATTCTAGCTTACTACGACAGAACTCTGCGTATTCTTGCATATTACTCACAAATTCATTGTTCTGAAGCTTACTACACAAGAAGTGAGTCTATTCTGGCCTATTATACATCATTTCGTTGTAATGCAGCATAATACGTCAGAATACTGTCGTATTACACACAAATTAGGTCTTGCTGTTTAGTTCGTCAAAACTCAGTGTTTTGTGGCATATTACTCACAATTTGGGTGTACTGCAGCTTACTACACCAGAAATTGCAGTCTGGAAACACGAATTAGGTGCATTCTAGCTTACTACGACAGAACTCGATGTATTCTTGCATATTACTCACAAATTGGGTGTACTGCAGCTAACTACACTAGAAGTGAGTATATTCTGGACTATTATACATAATTTCGTTGTTTTGCAGCTTAATAACTAAGAACACTGGCGAATTATACACAAATTAGGTCTCTTGCTGTTTAGTACGTCAAAACTCAGTATTCTATGGCATTTTACTAACAAATTGGGTGTACTGCAGCTTACTACAGCAGACATTGCAGTCTGGACACACGAAATTGGTGTATTCTAGCTTACTACGTTAGAACGGTGTATTCTGGCATATTACTCACAAATTCATTGTTCTGAAGCTTACTACACTAGAAGTGAGTCTATTCTGGCCTATTATACATCATTTCGTTGTAATGCAGCATAATACGTCAGAATACTGTCGTATTACACACAAATTAGGTCTTGCTGTTTAGTACGTCAAAACTCAGTGTTTTGTGGCATATTACTCACAATTTGGATGTACTGCAGCTTACTACACCAGAAATTGCAGTCTGGAAACACGAATTAGGTGCATTCTAGCTTACTACGACAGAACTCGGTGTATTCTTGCATATTACTCACAAATTCATTGTTCTGAAGCTTACTACACAAGAAGTGAGTCTATTCTGGCCTATTATACATCATTTCGTTGTAATGCAGCATAATACGTCAGAATACTGTCGTATTACACACAAATTAGGTCTTGCTGTTTAGTTCGTCAAAACTCAGTGTTTTGTGGCATATTACTCACAATTTGGGTGTACTGCAGCTTACTACACCAGAAATTGCAGTCTGGACACACGAATTAGGTATATTCTAGCTTACTATGACAGAACTCGGTGTATTCTTGCATATTACTCACAAATTCATTTTTCTGAAGCTTAATACACAAGAAGTGAGTCTATTATGGCCTATTATACATCATTTCGTTGTAATGCAGCTTAATACGTCAGAATACTGTCGTATTACACACAAATTAGGTCTTGCTGTTTAGTTCGTCAAAACTCAGTGTTTTGTGGCATATTACTCACAAATTGGGTGTACTGCAGCTTACTACACCAGAAATTGCAGTCTGGAAACACGAATTAGGTGCATTCTAGCTTACTACGACAGAACTCGGTGTATTCTTGCATATTACTCACAAATTCATTGTTCTGAAGCTTACTACACTAGAAGTGAGTCTATTCTGGCCTATTATACATCATTTCGGTGTATTGCAGCATAATACGTCAGAATACTGTCGTATTACACACAAATTAGGTTTTGCTGTTTTGTACGTCAAAACTCTGTTTTTTTTAGGCATATTACTCACAATTTGGGTGTACTGCAGCTTACTACACCAGAAATTGCAGTCTGGACACACGAATTAGGTATATTATAGCTTACTACGAGAGAACTCGGTGTATTCTGGCATATTACTCACAAATTGGGTGTACAGCAGCTTACTACACTCTAATTGAGTGTATTCTGGCCTGTTACACATGACTTAGTTGTTTTGCAGCTTAATAACTAAGAACACTGGCGAATTATACACAAATTAGGTCTCTTGCTGTTTAGTACGTCAAAACTCAGTATTCTATGGCATTTTACTCACAATTTGGGTGTACTGCAGCTTACTACACCATAAATTGCAGTCTGGACACACGAATTAGGTGCATTCTAGCTTACTACGACAGAACTCGGTGTATTCTTGCATATTACTCACAAATTCATTGTTCTGAAGCTTACTACACTAGAAGTGAGTCTATTCTGGCCTATTATACATCATTTCGTTGTAATGCAGCATAATACGTCAGAATACTGTCGTATTACACACAAATTAGGTCTTGCTGTTTAGTACGTCAAAACTCAGTGTTTTGTGGCATATTACTCACAATTTGGATGTACTGCAGCTTACTACACCAGAAATTGCAGTCTGGACACACGAATTAGGTGCATTCTAGCTTACTACGACAGAACTCGGTGTATTCTTGCATATTACTCACAAATTGGGTGTACTGCAGCTAACTACACTTGAATTGAGTGTATTCTGGCCTGTTACACATGACTTAGTTGTTTTGCAGCTTAATAACTAAGAACACTGGCGAATTATACACAAATTAGGTCTCTTGCTGTTTAGTACGTCAAAACTCAGTATTCTATGGCATTTTACTAACAAATTGGGTGTACTGCAGCTTACTACAGCAGACATTGCAGTCTGGACACACGAAATTGGTGTATTCTAGCTTACTACGTTAGAACGGTGTATTCTGGCATATTACTCACAAATTCATTGTTCTGAAGCTTACTACACTAGAAGTGAGTCTATTCTGGCCTATTATACATCATTTCGTTGTAATGCAGCATAATACGTCAGAATACTGTCGTATTACACACAAATTAGTTCTTGCTGTTTAGTACGTCAAAACTCAGTGTTTTGTGGCATATTACTCACAATTTGGGTGTACTGCAGCTTACTACACCAGAAATTGCAGTCTGGAAACACGAATTAGGTGCATTCTAGCTTACTACGACAGAACTCGGTGTATTCTTGCATATTACTCACAAATTCATTGTTCTGAAGCTTACTACACTAGAAGTGAGTCTATTCTGGCCTATTATACATCATTTCGTTGTAATGCAGCATAATACGTCAGAATACTGTCGTATTACACACAAATTAGGTCTTGCTGTTTTGTACGTCACAACTCAGTGTTTTGTGGCATATTACTCACAATTTGGGTGTACTGCAGCTTACTACACCAGAAATTGCAGTCTGGAAACACGAATTAGGTGCATTCTAGCTTACTACGTTAGAACGGTGTATTCTGGCATATTACTCACAAATTCATTGTTCTGAAGCTTACTACACTAGAAGTGAGTCTATTCTGGCCTATTATACATCATTTCGTTGTAATGCAGCATAATACGTCAGAATACTGTCGTATTACACACAAATTAGGTCTTGCTGTTTAGTACGTCAAAACTCAGTGTTTTGTGGCATATTACTCACAATTTGGGTGTACTGCAGCTTACTACACCAGAAATTGCAGTCTGGAAATACGAATTAGGTGCATTCTAGCTTACTACGACAGAACTCGGTGTATTCTTGCATATTACTCACAAATTCATTGTTCTGAAGCTTACTACACTAGAAGTGAGTCTATTCTGGCCTATTATACATCATTTCGTTGTATTGCAGCATAATACGTCAGAATACTGTCGTATTACACACAAATTAGGTCTTGCTGTTTTGTACGTCAAAACTCTGTTTTTTTAGGCATATTACTCACAATTTGGGTGTACTGCAGCTTACTACACCAGAAATTGCAGTCTGGACACACGAATTAGGTGTATTATAGCTTACTACGAGAGAACTCGGTGTATTCTGGCATATTACTCACAAATTGGGTGTACTGCAGCTTACTACACTTGAATTGAGTGTATTCTGGCCTGTTACACATGACTTAGTTGTTTTGCAGCTTAATAACTAAGAACACTGGCGAATTATACACAAATTAGGTCTCTTGCTGTTTAGTACGTCAAAACTCAGTATTCTATGGCATTTTACTCACAATTTGGGTGTACTGCAGCTTACTACACCAGAAATTGCAGTCTGGACACACGAATTAGGTGCATTCTAGCTTACTACGACAGAACTCGGTGTATTCTTGCATATTACTCACAAATTCATTGTTCTGAAGCTTACTACACTAGAAGTGAGTCTATTCTGGCCTATTATACATCATTTCGTTGTAATGCAGCATAATACGTCAGAATACTGTCGTATTACACACAAATTAGGTCTTGCTGTTTAGTACGTCAAAACTCAGTGTTTTGTGGCATATTACTCACAATTTGGATGTACTGCAGCTTACTACACCAGAAATTGCAGTCTGAACACACGAATTAGGTGTATTCTAGCTTACTACGAGAGAACTCGGTGTATTCTGGCATATTACTCACAAATTGGGTGTACTGCAGCTAACTACACTTGAATTGAGTGTATTCTGGCGTGTTACACATGACTTAGTTGTTTTGCAGCTTAATAACTAAGAACACTGGCGAATTATACACAAATTAGGTCTCTTGCTGTTTAGTACGTCAAAACTCAGTATTCTATGGCATTTTACTAACAAATTGGGTGTACTGCAGCTTACTACAGCAGACATTGCAGTCTGGACACACGAAATTGGTGTATTCTAGCTTACTACGTTAGAACGGTGTATTCTGGCATATTACTCACAAATTCATTGTTCTGAAGCTTACTACACTAGAAGTGAGTCTATTCTGGCCTATTATACATCATTTCGTTGTAATGCAGCATAATACGTCAGAATACTGTCGTATTACACACAAATTAGGTCTTGCTGTTTAGTACGTCAAAACTCAGTGTTTTGTGGCATATTACTCACAATTTGGGTGTACTGCAGCTTACTACACCAGAAATTGCAGTCTGGAAACACGAATTAGGTGCATTCTAGCTTACTACGACAGAACTCGGTGTATTCTTGCATATTACTCACAAATTCATTGTTCTGAAGCTTACTACACTAGAAGTGAGTCTATTCTGGCCTATTATACATCATTTCGTTGTATTGCAGCATAATACGTCAGAATACTGTCGTATTACACACAAATTAGGTCTTGCTGTTTTGTACGTCAAAACTCTGTTTTTTTAGGCATATTACTCACAATTTGGGTGTACTGCAGCTTACTACACCAGAAATTGCAGTCTGGACACACGAATTAGGTGTATTATAGCTTACTACGAGAGAACTCGGTGTATTCTGGCATATTACTCACAAATTGGGTGTACTGCAGCTTACTACACTTGAATTGAGTGTATTCTGGCCTGTTACACATGACTTAGTTGTTTTGCAGCTTAATAACTAAGAACACTGGCGAACTATACACAAATTAGGTCTCTTGCTGTTTAGTACGTCAAAACTCAGTATTCTATGGCATTTTACTCACAATTTGGGTGTACTGCAGCTTACTACACCAGAAATTGCAGTCTGGACACACGAATTAGGTGCATTCTAGCTTACTACGACAGAACTCGGTGTATTCTTGCATATTACTCACAAATTCATTGTTCTGAAGCTTACTACACTAGAAGTGAGTCTATTCTGGCCTATTATACATCATTTCGTTGTAATGCAGCATAATACGTCAGAATACTGTCGTATTACACACAAATTAGGTCTTGCTGTTTAGTACGTCAAAACTCAGTGTTTTGTGGCATATTACTCACAATTTGGATGTACTGCAGCTTACTACACCAGAAATTGCAGTCTGGACACACGAATTAGGTGTATTATAGCTTACTACGAGAGAACTCGGTGTATTCTGGCATATTACTCACAAATTGGGTGTACTGCAGCTTACTACACTTGAATTGAGTGTATTCTGGCCTGTTACACATGACTTAGTTGTTTTGCAGCTTAATAACTAAGAACACTGGCGAATTATACACAAATTAGGTCTCTTGCTGCTAAGTACGTCAAAACTCAGTATTCTATGGCATTTTACTCACAATTTGGGTGTACTGCAGCTTACTACACCAGAAATTGCAGTCTGGACACACGAATTAGGTGCATTCTAGCTTACTACGACAGAACTCGGTGTATTCTTGCATATTACTCACAAATTCATTGTTCTGAAGCTTACTACACTAGAAGTGAGTCTATTCTGGCCTATTATACATCATTTCGTTGTAATGCAGCATAATACGTCAGAATACTGTCGTATTACACACAAATTAGGTCTTGCTGTTTAGTACGTCAAAACTCAGTGTTTTGTGGCATATTACTCACAATTTAAATGTACTGCAGCTTACTACACCAGAAATTGCAGTCTGGAAACACGAATTAGGTGCATTCTAGCTTACTACGACAGAACTCGGTGTATTCTTGCATATTACTCACAAATTCATTGTTCTGAAGCTTACTACACTAGAAGTGAGTCTATTCTGGCCTATTATACATCATTTCGTTGTATTGCAGCATAATACGTCAGAATACTGTCGTATTACACACAAATTAGGTCTTGCTGTTTTGTACGTCAAAACTCTGTTTTTTAGGCATATTACTCACAATTTGCGTGTACTGCAGCTTACTACACCAGAAATTGCAGTCTGGACACACGAATTAGGTGTATTATAGCTTACTACGAGAGAACTCGGTGTATTCTGGCATATTACTCACAAATTGGGTGTACTGCAGCTTACTACACTTGAATTGAGTGTATTCTGGCCTGTTACACATGACTTAGTTGTTTTGCAGCTTAATAACTAAGAACACTGGCGAATTATACACAAATTAGGTCTCTTGCTGTTTAGTACGTCAAAACTCAGTATTCTATGGCATTTTACTCACAATTTGGGTGTACTGCAGCTTACTACACCAGAAATTGCAGTCTGGACACACGAATTAGGTGCATTCTAGCTTACTACGACAGAACTCGGTGTATTCTTGCATATTACTCACAAATTCATTGTTCTGAAGCTTACTACACTAGAAGTGAGTCTATTCTGGCCTATTATACATCATTTCGTTGTAATGCAGCATAATACGTCAGAATACTGTCGTATTACACACAAATTAGGTCTTGCTGTTTTGTACGTCAAAACTCAGTGTTTTGTGGCATATTACTCACAATTTGGATGTACTGCAGCTTACTACACCAGAAATTGCAGTCTGGAAACACGAATTAGGTGCATTCTAGCTTACTACGACAGAACTCGGTGTATTCTTGCATATTACTCACAAATTCATTGTTCTGAAGCTTACTACACAAGAAGTGAGTCTATTCTGGCCTATTATACATCATTTCGTTGTAATGCAGCATAATACGTCAGAATACTGTCGTATTACACACAAATTAGGTCTTGCTGTTTAGTTCGTCAAAACTCAGTGTTTTGTGGCATATTACTCACAATTTGGGTGTACTGCAGCTTACTACACCAGAAATTGCAGTCTGAACACACGAATTAGGTGTATTCTAGCTTACTACGAGAGAACTCGGTGTATTCTGGCATATTACTCACAAATTGGGTGTACTGCAGCTACCTACACTTGAATTGAGTGTATTCTGGCGTGTTACACATGACTTAGTTGTTTTGCAGCTTAATAACTAAGAACACTGGCGAATTATACACAAATTAGGTCTCTTGCTGTTTAGTACGTCAAAACTCAGTATTCTATGGCATTTTACTAACAAATTGGGTGTACTGCAGCTTACTACAGCAGACATTGCAGTCTGGACACACGAAATTGGTGTATTCTAGCTTACTACGTTAGAACGGTGTATTCTGGCATATTACTCACAAATTCATTGTTCTGAAGCTTACTACACTAGAAGTGAGTCTATTCTGGCCTATTATACATCATTTCGTTGTAATGCAGCATAATACATCAGAATACTGTCGTATTACACACAAATTAGGTCTTGCTGTTTTGTACGTCAAAACGCTGTTTTTTTTAGGCATATTACTCACAATTTGGGTGTACTGCAGCTTACTACACCAGAAATTGCAGTCTGGAAACACGAATTAGGTGCATTCTAGCTTACTACGACAGAACTCGGTGTATTCTTGCATATTACTCACAAATTCATTGTTCTGAAGCTTACTACACTAGAAGTGAGTCTATTCTGGCCTATTATACATCATTTCGTTGTATTGCAGCATAATACGTCAGAATACTGTCGTATTACACACAAATTAGGTCTTGCTGTTTTGTACGTCAAAACTCTGTTTTTTTAGGCATATTACTCACAATTTGCGTGTACTGCAGCTTACTACACCAGAAATTGCAGTCTGGACACACGAATTAGGTGTATTATAGCTTACTACGAGAGAACTCGGTGTATTCTGGCATATTACTCACAAATTGGGTGTACTGCAGCTTACTACACTTGAATTGAGTGTATTCTGGCCTGTTACACATGACTTAGTTGTTTTGCAGCTTAATAACTAAGAACACTGGCGAATTATACACAAATTAGGTCTCTTGCTGTTTAGTACGTCAAAACTCAGTATTCTATGGCATTTTACTCACAATTTGGGTGTACTGCAGCTTACTACACCAGAAATTGCAGTCTGGACACACGAATTAGGTGCATTCTAGCTTACTACGACAGAACTCGGTGTATTCTTGCATATTACTCACAAATTCATTGTTCTGAAGCTTACTACACTAGAAGTGAGTCTATTCTGGCCTATTATACATCATTTCGTTGTAATGCAGCATAATACATCAGAATACTGTCGTATTACACACAAATTAGGTCTTGCTGTTTTGTACGTCAAAACGCTGTTTTTTTAGGCATATTACTCACAATTTGGGTGTACTGCAGCTTACTACACCAGAAATTGCAGTCTGGAAACACGAATTAGGTGCATTCTAGCTTACTACGACAGAACTCTGTGTATTCTTGCATATTACTCACAAATTCATTGTTCTGAAGCTTACTACACTAGAAGTGAGTCTATTCTGGCCTATTATACATCATTTTGTTGTAATGCAGCATAATACGTCAGAATACTGTCGTATTACACACAAATTAGGTCTTGCTGTTTAGTACGTCAAAACTCAGTGTTTTGTGGCATATTACTCACAATTTGGGTGTACTGCAGCTTACTACACCAGAAATTGCAGTCTGGAAACACGAATTAGGTGCATTCTAGCTTACTACGACAGAACTCGGTGTATTCTTGCATATTACTCACAAATTCATTGTTCTGAAGCTTACTACACTAGAAGTGAGTCTATTCTGGCCTATTATACATCATTTCGTTGTAATGCAGCATAATACATCAGAATACTGTCGTATTACACACAAATTAGGTCTTGCTGTTTTGTACGTCAAAACGCTGTTTTTTTAGGCATATTACTCACAATTTGGGTGTACTGCAGCTTACTACACCAGAAATTGCAGTCTGGAAACACGAATTAGGTGCATTCTAGCTTACTACGACAGAACTCTGTGTATTCTTGCATATTACTCACAAATTCATTGTTCTGAAGCTTACTACACTAGAAGTGAGTCTATTCTGGCCTATTATACATCATTTCGTTGTAATGCAGCATAATACGTCAGAATACTGTCGTATTACACACAAATTAGGTCTTGCTGTTTAGTACGTCAAAACTCAGTGTTTTGTGGCATATTACTCACAATTTGGGTGTACTGCAGCTTACTACACCAGAAATTGCAGTCTGGAAACACGAATTAGGTGCATTCTAGCTTACTACGACAGAACTCGGTGTATTCTTGCATATTACTCACAAATTCATTGTTCTGAAGCTTACTACACTAGAAGTGAGTCTATTCTGGCCTATTATACATCATTTCGTTGTATTGCAGCATAATACGTCAGAATACTGTCGTATTACACACAAATTAGGTCTTGCTGTTTTGTACGTCAAAACTCTGTTTTTTTATGCATATTACTCACAATTTGGGTGTACTGCAGCTTACTACACCAGAAATTGCAGTCTGGACACACGAATTAGGTGCATTCTAGCTTACTACGACAGAACTCGGTGTATTCTTGCATATTACTCACAAATTCATTGTTCTGAAGCTTACTACACTAGAAGTGAGTCTATTCTGGCCTGTTATACATCATTTTGTTGTATTGCAGCATAATACGTCAGAATACTGTCGTATTACACACAAATTAGGTCTTGCTGTTTTGTACGTCAAAACGCTGTTTTTTTAGGCATATTACTCACAATTTGGGTGTACTGCAGCTTACTACACCAGAAATTGCAGTCTGGACACACGAATTAGGTGTATTATAGCTTACTACGAGAGAACTCGGTGTATTCTGGCATATTACTCACAAATTGGGTGTACTGCAGTTTACTACACTTGAATTGAGTGTATTCTGGCCTGTTACACATGACTTAGTTGTTTTGCAGCTTAATAACTAAGAACACTGGCGAATTATACACAAATTAGGTCTCTTGCTGTTTAGTACGTCAAAACTCAGTATTCTATGGCATTTTACTCACAATTTGGGTGTACTGCAGCTTACTACACCAGAAATTGCAGTCTGGACACACGAATTAGGTGCATTCTAGCTTACTACGACAGAACTCGGTGTATTCTTGCATATTACTCACAAATTCATTGTTCTGAAGCTTACTACACTAGAAGTGAGTGTATTCTGGCCTCTTAGTTGTAATGCAGCATAATACGTCAGAATACTGTCGTATTACACACAAATTAGGTCTTGCTGTTTAGTACGTCAAAACTCAGTGTTTTGTGGCATATTACTCACAATTTGGGTGTACTGCAGCTTACTACACCAGAAATTGCAGTCTGGAAACACGAATTAGGTGCATTCTAGCTTACTACGACAGAACTCGGTGTATTCTTGCATATTACTCACAAATTCATTGTTCTGAAGCTTACTACACTAGAAGTGAGTCTATTCTGGCCTATTATACATCATTTCGTTGTATTGCAGCATAATACGTCAGAATACTGTCGTATTACACACAAATTAGGTCTTGCTGTTTTGTACGTCAAAACTGTTTTTTTAGGCATATTACTCACAATTTGGGTGTACTGCAGCTTTCTACACCAGAAATTGCAGTCTGGACACACGAATTAGGTGTATTATAGCTTACTACGAGAGAACTCGGTGTATTCTGGCATATTACTCACAAATTGGGTGTACTGCAGCTTACTACACTTGAATTGAGTGTATTCTGGCCTGTTACACATGACTTAGTTGTTTTGCAGCTTAATAACTAAGAACACTGGCGAATTATACACAAATTAGGTCTGTTGCTGTTTAGTACGTCAAAACTCAGTATTCTATGGCATTTTACTCACAATTTGGGTGTACTGCAGCTTACTACACCAGAAATTGCAGTCTGGACGCACGAATTAGGTGCATTCTAGCTTACTACGACAGAACTCGGTGTATTCTTGCATATTACTCACAAATTCATTGTTCTGAAGCTTACTACACTAGAAGTGAGTCTATTCTGGCCTATTATACATCATTTCGTTGTAATGCAGCATAATACGTCAGAATACTGTCGTATTACACACAAATTAGGTCTTGCTGTTTAGTACGTCAAAACTCAGTGTTTTGTGGCATATTACTCACAATTTGGATGTACTGCAGCTTACTACACCAGAAATTGCAGTCTGGAAACACGAATTAGGTGCATTCTAGCTTACTACGACAGAACTCGGTGTATTCTTCCATATTACTCACAAATTCATTGTTCTGAAGCTTACTACACAAGAAGTGAGTCTATTCTGGCCTATTATACATCATTTCGTTGTAATGCAGCATAATACGTCAGAATACTGTCGTATTACACACAAATTAGGTCTTGCTGTTTAGTTCGTCAAAACTCAGTGTTTTGTGGCATATTACTCACAATTTGGGTGTACTGCAGCTTACTACACCAGAAATTGCAGTCTGAACACACGAATTAGGTGTATTCTAGCTTACTACGAGAGAACTCGGTGTATTCTGGCATATTACTCACAAATTGGGTGTACTGCAGCTAACTACACTTGAATTGAGTGTATTCTGGCCTGTTACACATGACTTAGTTGTTTTGCAGCTTAATAACTAAGAACACTGGCGAATTATACACAAATTAGGTCTCTTGCTGTTTAGTACGTCAAAACTCAGTATTCTATGGCATTTTACTAACAAATTGGGTGTACTGCAGCTTACTACAGCAGACATTGCAGTCTGGACACACGAAATTGGTGTATTCTAGCTTACTACGTTAGAACGGTGTATTCTGGCATATTACTCACAAATTCATTGTTCTGAAGCTTACTACACTAGAAGTGAGTCTATTCTGGCCTATTATACATCATTTCGTTGTAATGCAGCATAATACATCAGAATACTGTCGTATTACACACAAATTAGGTCTTGCTGTTGTGTACGTCAAAACGCTGTTTTTTTAGGCATATTACTCACAATTTGGGTGTACTGCAGCTTACTACACCAGAAATTGCAGTCTGGAAACACGAATTAGGTGCATTCTAGCTTACTACGACAGAACTCTGTGTATTCTTGCATATTACTCACAAATTCATTGTTCTGAAGCTTACTACACTAGAAGTGAGTCTATTCTGGCCTATTATACATCATTTCGTTGTAATGCAGCATAATACGTCAGAATACTGTCGTATTACACACAAATTAGTTCTTGCTGTTTTGTACGTCAAAACTCTGTTTTTTTAGGCATATTACTCACAATTTGGGTGTACTGCAGCTTACTACACCAGAAATTGCAGTCTGGACACACGAATTAGATGCATTCTAGCTTACTACGACAGAACTCGGTGTATTCTTGCATATTACTCACAAATTCATTGTTCTGAAGCTTACTACACTAGAAGTGAGTCTATTCTGTCTGTTATACATCATTTTGTTGTATTGCAGCATAATACGTCAGAATACTGTCGTATTACACACAAATTAGGTCTTGCTGTTTTGTACGTCAAAACGCTGTTCTTTTAGGCATATTACTCACAATTTGGGTGTACTGCAGCTTACTACACCAGAAATTGCAGTCTGGACACACGAATTAGGTGTATTATATCTTACTACGAGAGAACTCGGTGTATTCTGGCATATTACTCACAAATTGGGTGTACTGCAGTTTACTACACTTGAATTGAGTGTATTCTGGCCTGTTACACATGACTTAGTTGTTTTGCAGCTTAATAACTAAGAACACTGGCGAATTATACACAAATTAGGTCTCTTGCTGTTTAGTACGTCAAAACTCAGTATTCTATGGCATTTTACTCACAATTTGGGTGTACTGCAGCTTACTACACCAGAAATTGCAGTCTGGACACACGAATTAGGTGCATTCTAGCTTACTACGACAGAACTCGGTGTATTCTTGCATATTACTCACAAATTCATTGTTCTGAAGCTTACTACACTAGAAGTGAGTGTATTCTGGCCTCTTAGTTGTAATGCAGCAGAATACGTCAGAATACTGTCGTATTACACACAAATTAGGTCTTGCTGTTTAGTACGTCAAAACTCAGTGTTTTGTGGCATATTACTCACAATTTGGGTGTACTACAGCTTACTACACCAGAAATTGCAGACTGGAAACACGAATTAGGTGCATTCTAGCTTACTACGACAGAACTCTGTGTATTCTTGCACATTACTCACAAATTCATTGTTCTGAAGCTTACTACACAAGAAGTGAGTCTATTCTGGCCTATTATACATCATTTCGTTGTAATGCAGCATAATACGTCAGAATACTGTCGTATTACACACAAATTAGGTCTTGCTGTTTAGTTCGTCAAAACTCAGTGTTTTGTGGCATATTACTCACAATTTGGGTGTACTGCAGCTTACTACACCAGAAATTGCAGTCTGGACACACGAATTAGGTGTATTCTAGCTTACTACGAGAGAACTCGGTGTATTCTGGCATATTACTCACAAATTGGCTGTACTGCAGCTAACTACACTTGAATTGAGTGTATTCTGGCCTGTTACACATGACTTAGTTGTTTTGCAGCTTAATAACTAAGAACACTGGCGAATTATACACAAATTAGGTCTCTTGCTGTTTAGTAAGTCAAAACTCAGTATTCTTTGGTATTTTACTAACAAATTGGGTGTACTGCAGCTTACTACACCAGACATTGCAGTCTGGACACACGAAATTGGTGTATTCTAGCTTACTACGTTAGAACGGTGTATTCTGGCTTATTACTCACAAATTCATTGTTCTGAAGCTTACTACACTAGAAGAGTCTATTCTGGCCTATTATACATCATTTCGTTGTAATGCAGCATAATACGTCAGAATACTGTCGTATTACACACAAATTAGGTCTTGCTGTTTAGTACGTCAAAACTCAGTGTTTTGTGGCATATTACTCACAGTTTGGGTGTACTGCACCTTACTACACCAGAAACTGCAGTCTGGAAACACGAATTAGGTGCATTCTAGCTTACTACGACAGAACGGTGTATTCTTGCATATTACTCACAAATTCATTGTTCTGAAGCTTACTACACTAGAAGTGAGTCTATTCTGGCCTATTATACATCATTTCGTTGTAATGCAGCATAATACGTCAGAATACTGTCGTATTACACACAAATTAGGTCTTGCTGTTTAGTACGTCAAAACTCAGTGTTTTGTGGCATATTACTCACAATTTGGGTGTACTGCAGCTTACTACACCAGAAATTGCAGTCTGGAAACACGAATTAGGTGCATTCTAGCTTACTACGACAGAACTCGGTGTATTCTTGCATATTACTCACAAATTCATTGTTCTGAAGCTTACTACACTAGAAGTGAGTCTATTCTGGCCTATTATACATCATTTCGTTGTATTGCAGCATAATACGTCAGAATACTGTCGTATTACACACAAATTAGGTCTTGCTGTTTTGTACGTCAAAACTCTGTTTTTTTTAGGCATATTACTCACAATTTGGGTGTACTGCAGCTTACTACACCAGAAATTGCAGTCTGGACACACGAATTAGGTGTATTATAGCTTACTACGAGAGAACTCAGTGTATTCTGGCATATTACTTACAAATTGGGTGTACTGCAGCTTACTACACTTGAATTGAGTGTATTCTGGCCTGTTACACATGACTTAGTTGTTTTGCAGCTTAATAACTAAGAGCACTGGCGAATTATACACAAATTAGGTCTCTTGCTGTTTAGTACGTCAAAACTCAGTATTCTATGGCATTTTACTAACAAATTGGGTGTACTGCAGCTTACTACAGCAGACATTGCAGTCTGGACACACGAAATTGGTGTATTCTAGCTTACTACGTTAGAACGGTGTATTCTGGCATATTACTCACAAATTCATTGTTCTGAAGCTTACTACACTAGAAGTGAGTCTATTCTGGCCTATTATACATCATTTCGTTGTAATGCAGCATAATACGTCAGAATACTGTCGTATTACACACAAATTAGGTCTTGCTGTTTAGTACGTCAAAACTCAGTGTTTTGTGGCATATTACTCACAATTTGGGTGTACTGCAGCTTACTACACCAGAAATTGCAGTCTGGAAACACGAATTAGGTGCATTCTAGCTTACTACGACAGAACTCGGTGTATTCTTGCATATTACTCACAAATTCATTGTTCTGAAGCTTACTACACTAGAAGTGAGTCTATTCTGGCCTATTATACATCATTTCGTTGTATTGCAGCATAATACGTCAGAATACTGTCGTATTACACACAAATTAGGTCTTGCTGTTTTGTACGTCAAAACTCTGTTTTTTTTAGGCATATTACTCACAATTTGGGTGTACTGCAGCTTACTACACCAGAAATTGCAGTCTGGACACACGAATTAGGTGTATTATAGCTTACTACGAGAGAACTCAGTGTATTCTGGCATATTACTTACAAATTGGGTGTACTGCAGCTTACTACACTTGAATTGAGTGTATTCTGGCCTGTTACACATGACTTAGTTGTTTTGCAGCTTAATAACTAAGAGCACTGGCGAATTATACACAAATTAGGTCTCTTGCTGTTTAGTACGTCAAAACTCAGTATTCTATGGCATTTTACTAACAAATTGGGTGTACTGCAGCTTACTACAGCAGACATTGCAGTCTGGACACACGAAATTGGTGTATTCTAGCTTACTACGTTAGAACGGTGTATTCTGGCATATTACTCACAAATTCATTGTTCTGAAGCTTACTACACTAGAAGTGAGTCTATTCTGGCCTATTATACATCATTTCGTTGTAATGCAGCATAATACGTCAGAATACTGTCGTATTACACACAAATTAGGTCTTGCTGTTTAGTACGTCAAAACTCAGTGTTTTGTGGCATATTACTCACAATTTGGGTGTACTGCAGCTTACTACACCAGAAATTGCAGTCTGGAAACACGAATTAGGTGCATTCTAGCTTACTACGACAGAACTCGGTGTATTCTTGCATATTACTCACAAATTCATTGTTCTGAAGCTTACTACACTAGAAGTGAGTCTATTCTGGCCTATTATACATCATTTCGTTGTATTGCAGCATAATACGTCAGAATACTGTCGTATTACACACAAATTAGGTCTTGCTGTTTTGTACGTCAAAACTCTGTTTTTTTTAGGCATATTACTCACAATTTGGGTGTACTGCAGCTTACTACACCAGAAATTGCAGTCTGGACACACGAATTAGGTGTATTATAGCTTACTACGAGAGAACTCAGTGTATTCTGGCATATTACTTACAAATTGGGTGTACTGCAGCTTACTACACTTGAATTGAGTGTATTCTGGCCTGTTACACATGACTTAGTTGTTTTGCAGCTTAATAACTAAGAGCACTGGCGAATTATACACAAATTAGGTCTCTTGCTGTTTAGTACGTCAAAACTCAGTATTCTATGGCATTTTACTAACAAATTGGGTGTACTGCAGCTTACTACAGCAGACATTGCAGTCTGGACACACGAAATTGGTGTATTCTAGCTTACTACGTTAGAACGGTGTATTCTGGCATATTACTCACAAATTCATTGTTCTGAAGCTTACTACACTAGAAGTGAGTCTATTCTGGCCTATTATACATCATTTCGTTGTAATGCAGCATAATACGTCAGAATACTGTCGTATTACACACAAATTAGGTCTTGCTGTTTAGTACGTCAAAACTCAGTGTTTTGTGGCATATTACTCACAATTTGGGTGTACTGCAGCTTACTACACCAGAAATTGCAGTCTGGAAACACGAATTAGGTGCATTCTAGCTTACTACGACAGAACTCGGTGTATTCTTGCATATTACTCACAAATTCATTGTTCTGAAGCTTACTACACAAGAAGTGAGTCTATTCTGGCCTATTATACATCATTTCGTTGTAATGCAGCATAATACGTCAGAATACTGTCGTATTACACACAAATTAGGTCTTGCTGTTTAGTTCGTCAAAACTCAGTGTTTTGTGGCATATTACTCACAATTTGGGTGTACTGCAGCTTACTACACCAGAAATTGCAGTCTGGACACACGAATTAGGTGTATTCTAGCTTACTACCTGAGAACTCGGTGTATTCTGGCATATTACTCACAAATTGGGTGTACTGCAGCTAACTACACTTGAATTGAGTGTATTTTGGCCTGTTACACATGACTTAGTTGTTTTGCAGCTTAATAACTAAGAACACTGGCGAATTATACACAAATTAGGTCTGTTGCTGTTTAGTACGTCAAAACTCAGTATTCTATGGTATTTTACTAACAAATTGGGTGTACTGCAGCTTACTACACCAGAAATTGCAGTCTGGACACACGAAATTGGTGTATTCTAGCTTACTACGTTAGAACGGTGTATTCTGGCTTATTACTCACAAATTCATTGTTCTGAAGCTTACTACACTAGAAGTGAGTCTATTCTGGCCTATTATACATCATTTCGTTGTAATGCAGCATAATACGTCAGAATACTGTCGTATTACACACAAATTAGGTCTTGCTGTTTAGTACGTCAAAACTCAGTGTTTTGTGGCATATTACTCACAATTTGGGTGTACTGCAGCTTACTACACCAGAAATTGCAGTCTGGAAACACGAATTAGGTGCATTCTAGCTTACTACGACAGAACTCGGTGTATTCTTGCATATTACTCACAAATTCATTGTTCTGAAGCTTACTACACTAGACGTGAGTCTATTCTGGCCTGTTATACATCATTTCGTTGTATTGCAGCATAATACGTCAGAATACTGTCGTATTACACACAAATTAGGTCTTGCTGTTTTGTACGTCAAAACTCAGTGTTTTGTGGCATATTACTCACAATTTGGATGTACTGCAGCTTACTACACCAGAAATTGCAGTCTCGAAACACGAATTAGGTGCATTCTAGCTTACTACGACAGAACTCGGTGTATTCTTGCATATTACTCACAAATTCATTGTTCTGAAGCTTACTACACTAGAATTGAGTCTATTCTGGCCTATTATACATCATTTCGTTGTAATGCAGCATAATACGTCAGAATACTGTCGTATTACACACAAATTAGGTCTTGCTGTTTTGTACGTCAAAACTCAGTGTTTTGAGGCATATTACTCACAATTTGGGTGTACTGCAGCTTACTACACCAGAAATTGCAGTCTGGAAACACGAATTAGGTGCATTCTAGCTTACTACGACAGAACTCGGCGTATTCTTGCATATTACTCACAAATTCATTGTTCTGAAGCTTACTACACTAGAAGTGAGTGTATTCTGGCCTCTTAGTTGTAATGCAGCATAATACGTCAGAATACTGTCGTATTACACACAAATTAGGTCTTGCTGTTTAGTACGTCAAAACTCAGTGTTTTGTGGCATATTACTCACAATTTGGGTGTACTGCAGCTTACTACACCAGAAATTGCAGTCTGGAAACACGAATTAGGTGCATTCTAGCTTACTACGACAGAACTCGGTGTATTCTTGCACATTACTCACAAATTCATTGTTCTGAAGCTTACTACACAAGAAGTGAGTCTATTCTGGCCTATTATACATCATTTCGTTGTAATGCAGCATAATACGTCAGAATACTGTCGTATTACACACAAATTAGGTCTTGCTATTTAGTTCGTCAAAACTCAGTGTTTTGTGGCATATTACTCACAATTTGGGTGTACTGCAGCTTACTACACCAGACATTGCAGTCTGGACACACGAAATTGGTGTATTCTAGCTTACTACGTTAGAACGGTGTATTCTGGCATATTACTCACAAATTCATTGTTCTGAAGCTTACTACACTAGAAGTGAGTCTATTCTGGCCTATTATACATCATTTCGTTGTAATGCAGCATAATACGTCAGAATACTGTCGTATTACACACAAATTAGGTCTTGCTGTTTTGTACCTCAAAACTCAGTGTTTTGAGGCATATTACTCACAATTTGGGTGTACTGCAGCTTACTACACCAGAAATTGCAGTCTGGAAACACGAATTAGGTGCATTCTAGCTTACTACGACAGAACTCGGCGTATTCTTGCATATTACTCACAAATTCATTGTTCTGAAGCTTACTACACAAGAAGTGAGTCTATTCTGGCCTATTATACATCATTTCGTTGTAATGCAGCATAATACGTCAGAATACTGTCGTATTACACACAAATTAGGTCTTGCTGTTTAGTACGTCAAAACTCAGTGTTTTGTGGCATATTACTCACAGTTTTGGGTGTACTGCAGCTTACTACACCAGAAATTGCAGTCTGGAAACACGAATTAGGTGTATTCTAGCTTACTACGAGAGAACTCGGTGTATTCTGGCATATTACTCACAAATTGGGTGTACTGCAGCTAACTACACTTGAATTGAGTGTATTCTGGCCTGTTACACATGACTTAGTTGTTTTGCAGCTTAATAACTAAGAACACTGGCGAATTATACACAAATTAGGTCTCTTGCTGTTTAGTACGTCAAAACTCAGTATTCTATGGCATTTTACTAACAAATTGGGTGTACTGCAGCTTACTACACCAGAAGTTGCAGTCTGGACACACGAAATTGGTGTATTCTAGCTTACTACGTTAGAACTCGGTGTATTCTGGCATATTACTCACAAATTCATTGTTCTGAAGCTTACTACACTAGAAGTGAGTATATTCTGTCCTATTATACATCATTTCGTTGTAATGCAGCATAATACGTCAGAATACTGTCGTATTACACACAAATTAGGTCTTGCTGTTTAGTACGTCAAAACTCAGTGTTTTGTGGCATATTACTCACAATTTGGGTGTACTGCAGCTTACTACACCAGAAATTGCAGTCTGGAAACACGAATTAGGTGCATTCTAGCTTACTACGACAGAACTCGGTGTATTCTTGCACATTACTCACAAATTCATTGTTCTGAAGCTTACTACACAAGAAGTGAGTCTATTCTGGCCTATTATACATCATTTCGTTGTAATGCAGCATAATACGTCAGAATACTGTCGTATTACACACAAATTAGGTCTTGCTATTTAGTTCGTCAAAACTCAGTGTTTTGTGGCATATTACTCACAATTTGGGTGTACTGCAGCTTACTACACCAGACATTGCAGTCTGGACACACGAAATTGGTGTATTCTAGCTTACTACGTTAGAACGGTGTATTCTGGCATATTACTCACAAATTCATTGTTCTGAAGCTTACTACACTAGAAGTGAGTCTATTCTGGCCTATTATACATCATTTCGTTGTAATGCAGCATAATACGTCAGAATACTGTCGTATTACACACAAATTAGGTCTTGCTGTTTTGTACCTCAAAACTCAGTGTTTTGAGGCATATTACTCACAATTTGGGTGTACTGCAGCTTACTACACCAGAAATTGCAGTCTGGAAACACGAATTAGGTGCATTCTAGCTTACTACGACAGAACTCGGCGTATTCTTGCATATTACTCACAAATTCATTGTTCTGAAGCTTACTACACAAGAAGTGAGTCTATTCTGGCCTATTATACATCATTTCGTTGTAATGCAGCATAATACGTCAGAATACTGTCGTATTACACACAAATTAGGTCTTGCTGTTTAGTACGTCAAAACTCAGTGTTTTGTGGCATATTACTCACAGTTTTGGGTGTACTGCAGCTTACTACACCAGAAATTGCAGTCTGGAAACACGAATTAGGTGTATTCTAGCTTACTACGAGAGAACTCGGTGTATTCTGGCATATTACTCACAAATTGGGTGTACTGCAGCTAACTACACTTGAATTGAGTGTATTCTGGCCTGTTACACATGACTTAGTTGTTTTGCAGCTTAATAACTAAGAACACTGGCGAATTATACACAAATTAGGTCTCTTGCTGTTTAGTACGTCAAAACTCAGTATTCTATGGCATTTTACTAACAAATTGGGTGTACTGCAGCTTACTACACCAGAAGTTGCAGTCTGGACACACGAAATTGGTGTATTCTAGCTTACTACGTTAGAACTCGGTGTATTCTGGCATATTACTCACAAATTCATTGTTCTGAAGCTTACTACACTAGAAGTGAGTATATTCTGTCCTATTATACATCATTTCGTTGTAATGCAGCATAATACGTCAGAATACTGTCGTATTACACACAAATTAGGTCTTGCTGTTTAGTACGTCAAAACTCAGTATTCTATGGCATTTTACTAACAAATTGGGTGTACTGCAGCTTACTACACCAGACATTGCAGTCTGGACACACGAAATTGGTGTATTCTAGCTTACTACGTTAGAACTCGGTGTATTCTGGCATATTACTCACAAATTCATTGTTCTGAAGCTTACTACACTAGAAGTGAGTATATTCTGTCCTATTATACATCATTTCGTTGTAATGCAGCATAATACGTCAGAATACTGTCGTATTACACACAAATTAGGTCTTGCTGTTTAGTACGTCAAAACTCAGTGTTTTGTGGCATATTACTCACAATTTGGGTGTACTGCAGCTTACTACACCAGAAATTGCAGTCTGGAAACACGAATTAGGTGCATTCTAGCTTACTACGACAGAACTCGGTGTATTCTTGCATATTACTCACAAATTCATTGTTCTGAAGCTTACTACACTAGAAGTGAGTCTATTCTGGCCTAATACATCATTTCGTTGTAATGCAGCATAATACGTCAGAATACTGTCGTATTACACACAAATTAGGTCTTGCTGTTTAGTACGTCAAAACTCAGTGTTTTGTGGCATATTACTCACAATTTGGGTGTACTGCAGCTTACTACACCAGAAATTGCAGTCTGGAAACACGAATTAGGTGCATTCTAGCTTACTACGACAGAACTCGGTGTATTCTTGCATATTACTCACAAATTCATTGTTCTGAAGCTTACTACACAAGAAGTGAGTCTATTCTGGCCTATTATACATCATTTCGTTGTAATGCAGCATAATACGTCAGAATACTGTCGTATTACACACAAATTAGGTCTTGCTGTTTAGTTCGTCAAAACTCAGTGTTTTGTGGCATATTACTCACAATTTGGGTGTACTGCAGCTTACTACACCAGAAATTGCAGTCTGGACACACGAATTAGGTGTATTCTAGCTTACTACCTGAGAACTCGGTGTATTCTGGCATATTACTCACAAATTGGGTGTACTGCAGCTAACTACACTTGAATTGAGTGTATTTTGGCCTGTTACACATGACTTAGTTGTTTTGCAGCTTAATAACTAAGAACACTGGCGAATTATACACAAATTAGGTCTGTTGCTGTTTAGTACGTCAAAACTCAGTATTCTATGGTATTTTACTAACAAATTGGGTGTACTGCAGCTTACTACACCAGAAATTGCAGTCTGGACACACGAAATTGGTGTATTCTAGCTTACTACGTTAGAACGGTGTATTCTGGCTTATTACTCACAAATTCATTGTTCTGAAGCTTACTACACTAGAAGTGAGTCTATTCTGGCCTATTATACATCATTTCGTTGTAATGCAGCATAATACGTCAGAATACTGTCGTATTACACACAAATTAGGTCTTGCTGTTTAGTACGTCAAAACTCAGTGTTTTGTGGCATATTACTCACAATTTGGGTGTACTGCAGCTTACTACACCAGAAATTGCAGTCTGGAAACACGAATTAGGTGCATTCTAGCTTACTACGACAGAACTCGGTGTATTCTTGCATATTACTCACAAATTCATTGTTCTGAAGCTTACTACACTAGACGTGAGTCTATTCTGGCCTGTTATACATCATTTCGTTGTATTGCAGCATAATACGTCAGAATACTGTCGTATTACACACAAATTAGGTCTTGCTGTTTTGTACGTCAAAACTCAGTGTTTTGTGGCATATTACTCACAATTTGGATGTACTGCAGCTTACTACACCAGAAATTGCAGTCTCGAAACACGAATTAGGTGCATTCTAGCTTACTACGACAGAACTCGGTGTATTCTTGCATATTACTCACAAATTCATTGTTCTGAAGCTTACTACACTAGAATTGAGTCTATTCTGGCCTATTATACATCATTTCGTTGTAATGCAGCATAATACGTCAGAATACTGTCGTATTACACACAAATTAGGTCTTGCTGTTTTGTACGTCAAAACTCAGTGTTTTGAGGCATATTACTCACAATTTGGGTGTACTGCAGCTTACTACACCAGAAATTGCAGTCTGGAAACACGAATTAGGTGCATTCTAGCTTACTACGACAGAACTCGGCGTATTCTTGCATATTACTCACAAATTCATTGTTCTGAAGCTTACTACACTAGAAGTGAGTGTATTCTGGCCTCTTAGTTGTAATGCAGCATAATACGTCAGAATACTGTCGTATTACACACAAATTAGGTCTTGCTGTTTAGTACGTCAAAACTCAGTGTTTTGTGGCATATTACTCACAATTTGGGTGTACTGCAGCTTACTACACCAGAAATTGCAGTCTGGAAACACGAATTAGGTGCATTCTAGCTTACTACGACAGAACTCGGTGTATTCTTGCACATTACTCACAAATTCATTGTTCTGAAGCTTACTACACAAGAAGTGAGTCTATTCTGGCCTATTATACATCATTTCGTTGTAATGCAGCATAATACGTCAGAATACTGTCGTATTACACACAAATTAGGTCTTGCTATTTAGTTCGTCAAAACTCAGTGTTTTGTGGCATATTACTCACAATTTGGGTGTACTGCAGCTTACTACACCAGACATTGCAGTCTGGACACACGAAATTGGTGTATTCTAGCTTACTACGTTAGAACGGTGTATTCTGGCATATTACTCACAAATTCATTGTTCTGAAGCTTACTACACTAGAAGTGAGTCTATTCTGGCCTATTATACATCATTTCGTTGTAATGCAGCATAATACGTCAGAATACTGTCGTATTACACACAAATTAGGTCTTGCTGTTTTGTACCTCAAAACTCAGTGTTTTGAGGCATATTACTCACAATTTGGGTGTACTGCAGCTTACTACACCAGAAATTGCAGTCTGGAAACACGAATTAGGTGCATTCTAGCTTACTACGACAGAACTCGGCGTATTCTTGCATATTACTCACAAATTCATTGTTCTGAAGCTTACTACACAAGAAGTGAGTCTATTCTGGCCTATTATACATCATTTCGTTGTAATGCAGCATAATACGTCAGAATACTGTCGTATTACACACAAATTAGGTCTTGCTGTTTAGTACGTCAAAACTCAGTGTTTTGTGGCATATTACTCACAGTTTTGGGTGTACTGCAGCTTACTACACCAGAAATTGCAGTCTGGAAACACGAATTAGGTGTATTCTAGCTTACTACGAGAGAACTCGGTGTATTCTGGCATATTACTCACAAATTGGGTGTACTGCAGCTAACTACACTTGAATTGAGTGTATTCTGGCCTGTTACACATGACTTAGTTGTTTTGCAGCTTAATAACTAAGAACACTGGCGAATTATACACAAATTAGGTCTCTTGCTGTTTAGTACGTCAAAACTCAGTATTCTATGGCATTTTACTAACAAATTGGGTGTACTGCAGCTTACTACACCAGAAGTTGCAGTCTGGACACACGAAATTGGTGTATTCTAGCTTACTACGTTAGAACTCGGTGTATTCTGGCATATTACTCACAAATTCATTGTTCTGAAGCTTACTACACTAGAAGTGAGTATATTCTGTCCTATTATACATCATTTCGTTGTAATGCAGCATAATACGTCAGAATACTGTCGTATTACACACAAATTAGGTCTTGCTGTTTAGTACGTCAAAACTCAGTGTTTTGTGGCATATTACTCACAATTTGGGTGTACTGCAGCTTACTACACCAGAAATTGCAGTCTGGAAACACGAATTAGGTGCATTCTAGCTTACTACGACAGAACTCGGTGTATTCTTGCACATTACTCACAAATTCATTGTTCTGAAGCTTACTACACAAGAAGTGAGTCTATTCTGGCCTATTATACATCATTTCGTTGTAATGCAGCATAATACGTCAGAATACTGTCGTATTACACACAAATTAGGTCTTGCTATTTAGTTCGTCAAAACTCAGTGTTTTGTGGCATATTACTCACAATTTGGGTGTACTGCAGCTTACTACACCAGACATTGCAGTCTGGACACACGAAATTGGTGTATTCTAGCTTACTACGTTAGAACGGTGTATTCTGGCATATTACTCACAAATTCATTGTTCTGAAGCTTACTACACTAGAAGTGAGTCTATTCTGGCCTATTATACATCATTTCGTTGTAATGCAGCATAATACGTCAGAATACTGTCGTATTACACACAAATTAGGTCTTGCTGTTTTGTACCTCAAAACTCAGTGTTTTGAGGCATATTACTCACAATTTGGGTGTACTGCAGCTTACTACACCAGAAATTGCAGTCTGGAAACACGAATTAGGTGCATTCTAGCTTACTACGACAGAACTCGGCGTATTCTTGCATATTACTCACAAATTCATTGTTCTGAAGCTTACTACACAAGAAGTGAGTCTATTCTGGCCTATTATACATCATTTCGTTGTAATGCAGCATAATACGTCAGAATACTGTCGTATTACACACAAATTAGGTCTTGCTGTTTAGTACGTCAAAACTCAGTGTTTTGTGGCATATTACTCACAGTTTTGGGTGTACTGCAGCTTACTACACCAGAAATTGCAGTCTGGAAACACGAATTAGGTGTATTCTAGCTTACTACGAGAGAACTCGGTGTATTCTGGCATATTACTCACAAATTGGGTGTACTGCAGCTAACTACACTTGAATTGAGTGTATTCTGGCCTGTTACACATGACTTAGTTGTTTTGCAGCTTAATAACTAAGAACACTGGCGAATTATACACAAATTAGGTCTCTTGCTGTTTAGTACGTCAAAACTCAGTATTCTATGGCATTTTACTAACAAATTGGGTGTACTGCAGCTTACTACACCAGAAATTGCAGTCTGGAAACACGAATTAGGTGCATTCTAGCTTACTACGACAGAACTCGGTGTATTCTTGCATATTACTCACAAATTCATTGTTCTGAAGCTTACTACACAAGAAGTGAGTCTATTCTGGCCTATTATACATCATTTCGTTGTAATGCAGCATAATACGTCAGAATACTGTCGTATTACACACAAATTAGGTCTTGCTGTTTAGTTCGTCAAAACTCAGTGTTTTGTGGCATATTACTCACAATTTGGGTGTACTGCAGCTTACTACACCAGAAATTGCAGTCTGGACACACGAATTAGGTGTATTCTAGCTTACTACCTGAGAACTCGGTGTATTCTGGCATATTACTCACAAATTGGGTGTACTGCAGCTAACTACACTTGAATTGAGTGTATTTTGGCCTGTTACACATGACTTAGTTGTTTTGCAGCTTAATAACTAAGAACACTGGCGAATTATACACAAATTAGGTCTGTTGCTGTTTAGTACGTCAAAACTCAGTATTCTATGGTATTTTACTAACAAATTGGGTGTACTGCAGCTTACTACACCAGAAATTGCAGTCTGGACACACGAAATTGGTGTATTCTAGCTTACTACGTTAGAACGGTGTATTCTGGCTTATTACTCACAAATTCATTGTTCTGAAGCTTACTACACTAGAAGTGAGTCTATTCTGGCCTATTATACATCATTTCGTTGTAATGCAGCATAATACGTCAGAATACTGTCGTATTACACACAAATTAGGTCTTGCTGTTTAGTACGTCAAAACTCAGTATTCTATGGCATTTTACTAACAAATTGGGTGTACTGCAGCTTACTACACCAGACATTGCAGTCTGGACACACGAAATTGGTGTATTCTAGCTTACTACGTTAGAACGGTGTATTCTGGCATATTACTCACAAATTCATTGTTCTGAAGCTTACTACACTAGAAGTGAGTCTATTCTGGCCTATTATACATCATTTCGTTGTAATGCAGCATAATACGTCAGAATACTGTCGTATTACACACAAATTAGGTCTTGCTGTTTAGTACGTCAAAACTCAGTGTTTTGTGGCATATTACTCACAATTTGGGTGTACTGCAGCTTACTACACCAGAAATTGCAGTCTGGAAACACGAATTAGGTGCATTCTAGCTTACTACGACAGAACTCGGTGTATTCTTGCATATTACTCACAAATTCATTGTTCTGAAGCTTACTACACTAGAAGTGAGTCTATTCTGGCCTAATACATCATTTCGTTGTAATGCAGCATAATACGTCAGAATACTGTCGTATTACACACAAATTAGGTCTTGCTGTTTAGTACGTCAAAACTCAGTGTTTTGTGGTATATTACTCACAATTTGGGTGTACTGCAGCTTACTACACCAGAAATTGCAGTCTGGACACACGAATTAGGTGTATTCTAGCTTACTACGACAGAACTCGGTGTATTCTTGCATATTACTCACAAATTCATTGTTCTGAAGCTTACTACACTAGAAGTGAGTATATTCTGGCCTATTATACATCATTTCGTTGTAATGCAGCATAATACGTCAGAATACTGGCGTATTACGTTCCTAACAGCAAGAGACCTTAATTTGGGTGTAATACGCCAGTGTTCTGACGTCTTAAGCTGCACTACACCAAATTAGTGTGTAAAATGCTAGGATGTAAAGAGTTCTGTTGAAGTAAGCTGCAGTACACACAATTTGTGAGTAATATGCCAGAATACAACGAGTTCTAACGTCGTAAGCCACAATACACCACAATTTTGTGTCTAGTATACAATTTCTGGTGCAGTAAGCTACAATACACCCAATTTGTGAGTAATATGCCAGAATACACCGAGTTTTGACGTACTTAACAGCAAGAGTCCTAATTTGGGTGTAATACGTCAGTGTTCTGACGTATTAAGCTGCACTACAATGAAATCATGTGTAATAGACCAGAATACACTCAATTCTAGTGTAGTAAGCTTCAGTACAATGTATTTGTGAGTAATATGCCAGAATAACAGAGTTTTGGCGTACTAAATTGCAATTGACCCAATTTGTGTGTAATACGCCAGTGTTCTGACGCAGTAAGCTACAATACACCAAATTAGTGTTAAAATGCCAAGATATACAGAGTTCTGTTCTAGTAAGCTGCAGTACACTCAATTTGTGAGTAATATGCCAGAATACACCGTGATATGACGTACTAAACAGCAAGTGGCCTTAATTTGTGTGTAATACGCCAGTGTTCTGACGTCTTAAGCTGCACTACACCAAATTAGTGTGTAAAATTCCAGGATATAAAGGGGTCTATTGAAGTAAGCTGCAGTACACTCAATTTGTGAGTAATATGCCAGAATACAACGAGTTCTAACACAGTAAGCTACAATACAGCAAATTAGTGTGTAAAATACCAAGATATACAGAGTACTGTTCTAGTAAGCTGCAGTACACTCAATTTGTGAGTAATATGCCAGAATACAACGAGTTCTAACGTAGTAAGCTACAATACACCAAATTCGTGTGTCTAGAATACGATTTCTGGTGTAGTAAGCTACAATACACCCAATTTGAGAGTAATATGCCAGAATACACCGAGTTTTGACGTACTTAAAAGCAAGACTCCTAATTTGGGTGTAATGCGCCAGTGTTCTGACGTATTAAGCTGCACTACAATGAAATCATGTGTAATAGACCAGAATACACTCAATTCTAGTGTAGTAAGCTTCAGTACAATGTATTTGTGCGTAATATGCCAGAATAACAGAGTTTTGGCGTAATAAACTGCAATTGACCCAATGTGTGTGTAATACGCCAGTGTTCTGACGCAGTAAGCTACAATACAGCAAATTAGTGTGTAAAATGCCAAGATATACAGAGTTCTGTTCTAGTAAGCTACAATACACCCAATTTGTGAGTAATATGCCAGAATACACCGAGTTTTGACGTACTTAACAGCAAGAGTCCTAATTTGGGTGTAATACGTCAGTGTTCTGACGTATTAAGCTGCACTACAATGAAATCGTGTGTAATAGACCAGAATACACTCAATTCTAGTGTAGTAAGCTTCAGTACAATGCATTTGTGAGTAATATGCCAGAATAATAGAGTTTTGGCGTACTAAACTTCAATAGACCCAATTTGTGTGTAATACGCCAATGTTCTGACGCAGTAAGCTACACTACACCAACTTAGTGTGTAAAATGCCAAAATATACAGAGTTCTGTTCTAGTAAGCTGCAGTACACTCAATTTGTGAGTAATATGCCAGAATACAACGAGTTCTAACGTAGTAAGCTACAATACACCAAATTCGTGTGTCTAGAATACAATTTCTGGTGCAGTAAGCTACAATACACCCAATTTGTGAGTAATATGCCAGAATACGCCGAGTTTTGACGTACTTAACAGCAAGAGTCCTAATTTGGGTGTAATACGTTAGTGTTCTGACGTATTAAGCTGCACTACAATGAAATCATGTGTAATAGACCAGAATGCACTCAATTCTAGTGTAGTAAGCTTCAGTACAATGCATTTGTGAGTAATATGCCAGAATAACAGAGTTTTGGCATACTAGACTGCAATAGACACAATTTGTGTGTAATACGCCAATGTTCTGACGCAGTAATCTACAATACACCAAATTAGTGTGTAAATGCTAAGATATACAGAGTTCTGTTCTAGTAAGCTACAATACACCCAATTTGTGAGTGATATACCAGAATACACCGAGTTTTGACGTACTAAACTGAATTACACCCAATTCGTGTGTAATACGCCAGTTCTTACGTAGTAAGCTACAATACACCAAATTGGTGTGTCAAGAATACACTGAGTTATGGTGTAGTAAGCTTCAGTATACCCAATTTGTGAGTAATATGCCAGAAAACACTGAGTTTTGACGTACTAAACTGCAATAGACCCAATTCGTGTGTAATACGCCAGTTCTGACGTAGTAAGCTACAATACACCAAATTCGTGTGTCCAGAATACAATTTCTGGTGTAGTAAAACCCCCCTCCTAACGGTAATCATGTCTACGCTCTTGTTAACACAACATTTTGATGCAGGCATGATTTTCTATCATGTTTCTATATTATTCCTTCATACAACTTTTTATTTCAATATTTCATTGCTGTTTTATATCTAGAATGTATATACAACAATTCAAGAAATTATGTGGTGGATTATGAAATCTGCACTCAAAATTAGGTATAGGCCATACATGGATTTATAGAGTTTCACAAGTCATACTTTCTAAGGAAACTTTTCACTACAATATTTAAAAATTATAACGCGTGCCACAATGCAACTGTACACAATTACAGTTCTACTTATGTTATATGATATTATTAGTTTTTCAGTGCATATTGTGTTTGCATGTTAGTGGCAACATGTTTTTGGTGCTACGTAAAACCATAGAAACCAAAACGATCCCCCCCCCCCACAAAATAGCGTCATTAGCAACGTATATCGCTAAAAATCAAAGGGAGAGTACTTAACACAAAGAAAATCGCCGTGAGCTTGATGCTGCCCGTCGCTGGGCATTGGGGTATTTCAGTGGAGAGAGAACAGGACCTTAAATATCTTGGGATAATCTTTGATAGAAGTCTCTCATTCACGTCACAAATATGATTCAGCAGGCTAAAAGAGGGATCAGTGTTATCAAGGTTATGGCGACCTTCGACATGCTGCAATGGGTACTTTTTTTGCTTCTGCAAGTGATGGTGCTATCTGTAATAGATTATGGCCTCGGCCTACTAAGTATGTCACGGACACAAGTCGATCGATTGGAAAAAGTCCAAAATGAGGCAACGAGAGCGGTACTGGGGTGTACTACAGATACACCCATCTCTGCTATGAGATTTCTGCTTTATCTCCACAGCATTAGAGTGCGACATCAGGTAGTACAAGTTAATTCGTACCTTAAAGTGACAGAATACAACCACCACCCATTACACCATCGTCTAGATGAGTCAAAGGGAAAACGAATCAAGTGTGGCAGATCATGGATGGCAGAGGCTGAAGGCACACTGCGAAGAGTATGTGAATTGGACGAAATTGGAAAGGGCAGTGAATGGGTGGAGGTAGAAACTGAGAAGAAATCACTGACTAAAGTAATAATACAACTAGATAAAGAGTGTCGAAAACGGACACTCAGAGCTCAGGATACAGTGCACGAACTCACCCAACTACACTCGAAACCAAAAGACATAATTATATACACAGATGACTCCATTAACAGAAACACAAATAAAAGCGGTTGGGGTTTTGTTGCCTACAGAAACGGCGTGAAGATGAAAAATCTTCAGCATATTCTACTGTCACATCGAGCATGAGGATGGAGAGAGAGGGAGTTACAGCAGCTCTTAATTGGTTGATAACTGATATATCAACACACGCGGTAATACTCACAGACTCTCAAAGCATGTTGCGCAAGATAGAAAAGTTCATGCTAAGAAAAGAATGGTGGGACTTATTGAAAAACTCAATTGTCCAGAGCATTACATGGATATACTGCCCTGGTTATGCTGGGGTCAGAGGAATTGGCAGGCAATGCGGCGATAGACGGCACATTTCTGAGAAGAGATAAAGCAGACTTAATGAAGGCAATAATAAATTCATTTCAAGATGCAGATGATGTCAATGAGATCGAGAACGTACACATACCGAGAATGTTAGAAATGGGAGTATCTAGAGGTGAGGGAAGGAAAAGTAATTTTTTTTTAAAAGTCCCTAAGATCACACAATCAACACCTGACCGGAACTATGAGTCTACATACACTGGGATGGCTGCTGGAGCGGAGTGCGGAGCACTTATGGGAATGTCCCGCGTGCTGTGAAGCAAGTTTCTAATCAAGAAGTGGAGATATCAACGCCGCCTGATATCCCGCTCCGTCCTGGTAGACAGCAACAGTGGTTTGCTCAGCGACTGCTTATTGCTTATTCGTCCATAGAAATGCTGGCTTATTTCGTAGCTGTCCTCTTTATCTAGAGGCTTTTCCACTATCCGCCACTTGTGGACCGCTCCTAGTAGTAGTCGGTAGCACCAATACCCCCCCCCCCCCCGGAAAACGATGGACTTATATCTGACATGTACAAAATGAATGAAAATGGACGGCCACTAAAACATTAAAAATGGGTCATCATCATCAGGTGCGATACCTGTTGGAGTATGCGATCATGGCTCTCCACAGCTCTGTCTCCAGTATTATGTATCAAGCTCGCTGTTGTTTCCCTGCCGTGCCAGGTTGTCAAACTTTATAATATTTTCTCAAGTTGTCGTCCTCTGTTTCTGTTGCCTTCAATCTTGCCTGTTGTGACTATGTTCTCCAAATCTCCTTGTCTCATGAGGTGGCCAAAAAATGAAGATTGTCTTTTTCTTACATTATTGATTAAGGCCCGTTTCACATTTTATTCTTTCAACACCTTCACATTAGTTTTTCTGGCAGTCCATGGTATTCTCAGCATTCTTCTATAGAACCACATCTCTGTTACCTCTAATTTCCCACTTTCCAGTTTGTTTATTGTCTAAGACTTGCACCCATATGTTAGTATATGAGTTATATAGCACTGCAGAACTCTCTTTCTCACCTCTAATGACAAGGTCACATTACACAATATATTTTTCATTTTTCTGAATGTTGTTTTTGCCTGTCCTATTCTGCTTCTTATTTCTGTTGAACTTCTTCCATCTGCTGTAATCATTGTACCTAAATATTTGAATTTGTGGACCTGTTTTACTATATCATTCACTTTGATCTTGCAAGGTGTATTATTTTGTTTCTTTGAAATAACCATTACTTCTGTTTTCTTAATATTTAAGAAGAGGTCTTTTCTCTTCACTTTCTGTGACTACTACATTAATTATGTGAAGATCTTCCTCACTTTTTGCAATCAGAACAGTGTCATCCGCATATCTCAAATTATTTATGTTATGTCCTCCCACTGATATTCCTGGGATATCTACTATTGCACGCAATATGTTTTCACTGTATAAAAAGATCAGGTCTGGTGAAAGCACGCATTCCTGTCTGACTCCTTGTTTTATTTGTTGAAAAGGGCCAAATTTATTTCCTACTCTTATTGCTGCTGTTTTTTGCCAGTACATGTACTTGATTATTCTTAAATCCTTGCTGTCAATGTTCAAATTCTCTAGTATGTGTATAATTTCGCTATGTTTAACTTTATCAAATTCTTTCGTGTAGTCTATAAAACAGAGGTACAGATCTGTTTTTGCCTCTATATACCTCCCTATTAGTATTCTCAATATCTAAATATCATTGTTGATATCTTTGCCTTCTACAAAGCCACATTGTTCTGGACTTATTTCTGATTTTATTTTGTTTCTCAATCTCTTCATGATGATTCTGAGAAGTATTTTGGTTATTTGGCTCATGATGATTCTTCTTCTTTCGTTCACTTGAAACATGTCTATATATGTAATTCTGTCTCCTTAATAAAACTCACTGTCTTTTGTAGTTCATACAGTGTCCCATAGAGCTTTGATTCCAGTGTTGTTTCCTCTGGCCAATATGTCTGCCTCAGCGTTTCATGCTCAGAACACTCTTGAAGTATATGTTTGGCACTCTGTGCTGCCTGTCCACGTGTACACATGGCCGTGTTGCCAATCTTGAACTTTGTATACATGTGACTGCGGAGTCGGTTGTGTCCTGTTCTGAGACGTAGAATTATAACTTGTTTTGATCTTTTCATAATGTGATAGTCATCTTGTGTTGGTGTTTGTGGCTTTCTTATTGACTTGATCATCTGTTTTTTCTGATGGTAGGTGATCATCCTTCCTTAGCCAGTTGGTCTGCTTTTTCATTTCCTGGTATTCCACAGTGAGAGGGTATCCACTGCATGGTTACCATATACTGGTACGACAATTCGCTAAGTAGTTTTTTCAAGTCTGTTAGTTTTCCAGACTGGAGAGCTTGAAGCACTGACCTTGCATCTGTCAGGAATACCACAGGCTGTTGGCCAGAGTTGGAGTTCAGCAGTTTTTTAGCTGCCACACTAATTGCCTGGATTTCTGCATCATAATTATTGCAGAATTTTCCTGTCTGTGTTCTGATTGTATCTCTAGGCTTGTGTGGATATTCTATATATACACCTGCACCTCCATTCCTCACAGCATTCTGTGCTGGCCCATCTGTGTAAAATCTGACCCATATATCTTGTGGATATTCGTCATCCAGGAAACTGAGGGTGACTGTCCTTCGCTGCACACTGTTCTGTTCGTCCTCGCTTAGTATTCCTTTCACATGGGCCTCAATGTATATTGGCATTCCATGGCTTTCACTCCACGGGGTTTGTTCTGGTACAGACCTTAAGGGGCTGTCAACTTCAGGTAGGTCTGTAAGTTGTCTACGGAGTCTTTTAGCTTGATGGATAAAACTGCTCCTTTTCAGTCGCCCCATTGCTAGATTTTGGAATCTTTCCTTCATAGGATGACTTGGCATACACTGACATTTTTCTGCTTGAATTAGTACTTTTGTATCTCTGCGTTCGCCAAGTGTTTGCATTCTTCCCATTTTCTGCATCTCTGCTATGGGTGTTGATTTCATTGCTCCCAACATTATTCTAAGTGCCTGGTTTTGCACTTTATCTAGATCTTGTAATGTGGTGTTTGATGCAGGACACCACGCAGCTGAACCATATTCCAGGTATGGTCTTATGCCTTGCTGGTAAACTTTACTGAGAATATATCCACTAGCTCCCCATGTGGTTCCACTTAGTTTTCTCAGGATAGCTAACTTCCTCCTGGCTTTTGTTGTTGCTTTGTTTATGTGCTGCTTCCATGTCAGCTTATCATCAAAAGTAACTCCGAGGTATGTGGGTTGTTTGTCTTCTTTCAAGAGCTCTCCATCTATCTTGATATGACCAGCGTTTTGTTTTGGTGAGAGGGTAAAGAGTGTAGTGCTGCACTTATCTGTGTTAATGCTGACGCACCATCTATTTGCCCATAAGGTTAGGGCATCGATAGCTCTTTGTATTTGTTTAGTGGCCACTGTTGCATGTTCTTACGTGCACCAGATCACCAGGTCGTCAGCATACATTGCCACTTTGATCCCGTATGGAATTCTGCACTGTCTGTTTTTAGGTGGAGCATCTGGTATTCTGCCCCTTCCATATATACTTCCAGCTGACATGCGCTGATATTGTTTTTAACAAGTGTCAGAATTCCACCCTTTCGCCTGTCCTTTCTGTCAGACCGGTAGCACTGGTAGCCTCTGATTTTTAGAAGGCTATGTCGCTGCTGAGGTGTGTTTCTTGGATACAGCATATACTAACTTGTTCTTCACTGAGGACATTTTCAAGTTCCAATTTTTTGCTGTATCCATCTCTTTTGCTGTTGACACCCTCAGCATTCCAGTGCATTATTTTTATTGGTCGTTTGTTTGTTTGGCCAGTAGCTCTATTCCCTTGCCTCCTGGCTCCTCGGGGCAATTGAGAAGGACTTTTTGAACGTCCGCCACAGAGCAGGCACCATAACTATTTATAGATGTAGACATGTTTCCATTGTGTTTTGTGCGTGGCATCCAGATTATCTGTGCGCCTTTTGGCTGGATGCCTCCGTCTTCAGCACTCTGCTTACTTGGGCAGGACTATAGTCCTGCTCGAGTGGGACTGCCCGACCAGTCTTAGTTTCCAGCCCCTGATGGCTGAACTAAGCCCCATCACCACTGCACGGTGCTGGTCTCGATGGGGCTCATGATGATGATTGTACGTTGTTCTTCACATTCGGTGGTCCCTGGTTTCTTAGGTAAGGCTATAAATATGGACCTAATTAAGTCATCGGGTATGTTTCCACTGTTATATATGCTGTTCAGCAGTTTTATGATTATTTCAACTCCAAAGTCATCTAAAGCTGCTAATTCTTCTGTGATTTTGTCTGAACCTGGGGCTTTGCCATATTTCATGTGTCTTATTGCCTCACATACTTCTGCTGTGAGTATTGCTGGACACTCGCCGTTATCTTGTATGTTTATTTCTATACAGACGAATTCTACGAATTTCCTTTAGGGAACATAAGACCAATGTGTACGTAAGAAATAAAGTAGAGATGTGTGCAGGTGTTCAGGAGCCATTGCTTTCAATAGTGAAATGACGAAAACTAACATGGTTTGGACATGTATGCAGGCACGATTCCTTATCAAAAACAATATTGCAGGGAACTGTCGAGGTGGAAGAAGCAGAGGAGGGAAAATAAAGGCATGGACAGGCAACATCAAGGAATGGACAGGGCAAGATATTTCCACACTCATCCGTATCGCTGAGGATAGAATTCGCTGGAGGACTCTGTGTGATGAGACATCCAATGTGGTACCCCTACGACCCTGAAGGGTTACGGGTTTATTGATTGATTATTGATTGATGCTTATTTCTGGTCTATTTTTATCTGAAAGTTCTTTGATATATTCTGACCATCTCTGTACTATGTGATCTATTCCTATTAATACCTGCCCTGTTTTAGATTTTAGACACCCTGTAAAACTGATGTATTAAAAATGTGTAAATTAGTTTGTCATTACTTTTGTTCTGGTGAGATTTGGTCTTTTTGGAATTTTTCTGGTTCGGTTTGACATTTTTTTCGAAAATAAATCTGGCAATTTAAAGTCTTTTGAAAAGCATGGCCGATGTATCAGTTTGACAAGGACGGCAATCCGCATTCTTTCACAGTGTTTAGTTGCTATATGTGAAAGTTTAGGAGAAAGGTAATTATAATAATTCTTAGAATAAAATGTTTACTCATTTTCTGAGATAATAGGATACATTAAAATCTAGAAAAATATGTTGACGATACGATAAGTCCGAATACTAACTTTAACCTTCTTAATTAACGGTTATTTGGCCTTGCTTGGGTGACAATTGTGAATTGATTTTAATGAATGGCAAAGTACTAAATCAAATGCTATGTAATTAGGCATTACAGCACTAAATTTTCAGGCGGAAGTAAAGTACAGTTCTCCGCTGTGACCTTTGCTCTAGCTTCGAGGTGTTTTCTAACCTTTGTGTAGGCATTAGCACTAAATTTTCAAAATGGGTTTACAGTGTTTACATTTACAGAGTAGGCATTAGATAGGCATTAGGACAAAATTTTCAAAATGGGTGTACAGCATTTTAAATACCACAGTTAGATAGCCCTTGAAAATTGCAATCCAACGATACCTCAACCAAGTCTCTACGTCAATTCTGAAAAAAGTTACGATTTTTTTTCGTATTAATTTTTGCCTCAAGATAATTACATGGAACATATAAGGAAATATAAAATGACAGTTGTCAAAAAGTTGCGGCCCTGCCTTAGAACCGAGCCACTAATTTATGAATATCGTAGTTATTTGCATAAAAAAATATGACAAATTATACATTTTCTTGTTCGGGAAGACAAGACGCACCTCTTGATTACATTATGCTAATTTTCTGACGCATGCAGAGTTAATAAATAATTAACAATTGCGTCTAATTAGCATAATTGCAATTGAATGTATCATATACATTTTCCACATTTTTTAATTATTTAGGATAAAATATATAGCAAACTGTATGTTTTTGTGTTTGTGAAGACAAGACGCACCTGTTGATTACATTCTGCTAAGTTTCTGATGCAGCCAGAGTTAATAAATAATTAATAATGGCGTCTAATTTGCATAATCACATTGTCATATTTAATATATATTTATTAAATTTTTTAATTATTTAGGATAAAATATATTGCAAACTGTACATTTTTGTGTTTGTGAAGACAAGACGCACCTGTTGATTACATTATGCTAATTTTCTGACGCAGCCAGAATTAATTAATAATTAAAAATGACGTCTAATTAGCATAATTGAAATTGAATGTATCATAAACATTTTTCACATTTTTTAATTATTTAGGATAAAAAATATAACAAATTATACATTTTCTTGTTCGGTAAGACAAGACGCACCTGTTTAGTACATTGTGTTAATTTTCCGATGCAACCAGAGCCAATTAATAATTAATAATAGTGTCTAATTAGCATAATTAAAATCTCTTCTATGCTTCCCTTTATGGCAACATGCATGTGGCTGGCAATCTGTAACCTCAGCCCTCTTTGTATCTGAAATATAATATTTGATTATTATTATTATTGGCATTTGGTACACATGTACATAAACAATTCTATGTCAAAGGTATGAATAAATTACCAGGTAGGTATGTGCACCAAATTTTCAAAATTTCCTTTTTCCTATTATAGTGATATCTAATTAGCCCTATATAATTAAATACTTTATTACATTATTCAGTAGATAGGCTTATGTAGAACATTGAGCAAAATTGATAATGAACAACAAGAGACAAAGATATCAAAAAGAGTGAGAACGTTTGGAAGATGCTGCAGTTTACGTTGTATGCATTGATGATTTGATTTATTAGGCCTACTGAAAGGAGAAAGCATGTCTCAATAAAAAGTGAATTTTACGAAATATTCATGAGAGAATTATAAGAAATTGGACTTCATAAACAATATAAATAATATATATTTAATTTGAAATGTGTTTCTTGTAAAATTATCAACATGAAATAGACCGATGTGACTAAGAAAACACTTCAGTCGTCATGGCGACGGACGCATGATAGTACATAAGTACGCGCACTCGGCATGGTCTTGTACCAATAATTTCAATTATTTTACATATAAATCTTAGATTTTTTACTAGTAGCATTTAAAAATGAATTAAAGAAATTAAAAGAGGCAGGAATTGTAGTTGTTAAACGTCAATTTCTTTAAATAAGAGACATTTCAGAATTATCGACGCGGCAGTAAAGATTAGCGGTATTCAAGATGGCGGCTGAGGAATGCGTGACCGATCTGCAGTGCGTTTGTTTAAAATTCGATAATAATTACAGGCAACTTCCAAAATTAATGAAATTTTGTATATAAAGAGAAAAATGGTTGTTTCATTTGTTAGACATGGTTACAACATTGTATTTTATTCAAATTAATGCATATACGTGTGCAAAGAGAAAAATCACTTACCTAGGCTTATTTAATTGCTTGGTGAAAAATGTACACAGCGTATTTCCAACTTCTAGTTACGTAATTCGATGCACAAATGAATGAGAAAAATTAAACAGTTGTCTTTTATAAACAATAAAGTTGCGTCGCGTTGTCTAAAGACAATTGCTGTGGTCAGTGTTTCACGTGATGCAAAAAATGGATTCGTGGACGCTACCAAAACAAGGGAAGTAATTTAAGCCACATTGACTTTCACGTCCCCTTACGATTTCCTAATGCCTACATTAGAACAAAATTTTCAAAATGGGTGTACAGCATTTTAAATACCACAGTTAGATAGCCCTTGAAAATTCAATGATACCTCAATCAAGTCTGTACGTCAATTCTGAAAAGTTATGAATTTTTTAAAATTAATTTTGTATAAAAATTTTTACATGGAACATATATTATAAGGAAATATAAGCTGATTAGTCATTAGTGCACAAAGTTGTGACCAAGAATTGTAGTTTAGCCAATAATTCATGATAATTCATGACATATCAGAGTTACTAACTAATGATAAAAAATAGAACAAACTATACATTTTTGTGCTCGGGAAGAAAAGACGAATCTGGGGAGTACATTATGCTAATTTTCAAATTCAATCAAAGCTAATTAATATTCAAAAATGGCGGTTAATTTACATAATTAAAATTGAATTGAATAGCCTAATTATTAAACATTTCTATTATTTATGATAAAATATGTTGCAAACTATACATTTCTGTGTTCGGGAAGACAAGACGAATCTGCGAATCACATTAACATAATTTCATTTGCAGCCAAAGATTAATATTCAAAATGGCAGCTAATTTGCATAATTAAAATAATTATTCAATATATTTGTGAATTATGATAAAATATCCTACAGGGTTTTTGTGCTACAAATGTGATAAAACTTTCATGGATTATTCATGTACATAGTGATGTGATTTGTGTTTAGTTTTGTGAACTGTTTGTTTAGGGAAATGTTCCTAGAATGGTAAGAATAAAGTAGACATTTTTTATATTTTTCTTTCTCATGTCATACTTGTCTTCCCCCGTCTAAATCCCATTGTATATATAATTTGTATTATTATGCATAGATCATGTTCTAGCAAAGCTGCTACTTGCAGGTAATGCCAATAGTCCAAAGAGTGCACATTGCAGCACATCAGTAGTGTAGTCACAAACCAAGTCGGACAGTTGTCATGACAACACACAACCTTTTGTAAGGCTTGTAAGCAGGCAAACTAACTCCCATTCATATGCTTTGGCTTAGTTTTGTAAAGATATTAACAATTTTGTAAATACATAAACACAGAATATTTAATATTTTAAAAAGATGGCAATTGTATTTCTTGTTAACCAAGATGTCTGTAAAAACAATATGGCGGACAAGCAGCATGGACATGGTGAACATTTTTAAAACATTGGATGAAACAGAGTGCTCCTCATAATGTTTTTCATACTTGGTATACAACTGTATAAATGGCTAATATAACATTTATACAGTAAAGTTGAAGGCAATAGTAGATTAAAAATGGATAATGAAAATACACAATAAGTGACAATAGGCATTAGCACAAAATTTTCAAAATGGGTTTACAGCATTATAAACACCACAGTTAGATAGCCCTTGAAAATTGCAATTCAATGATACCTCAATCAAGTCTGTACGTCAATTCTGAAAAAAGTTATGAATTTTTTTGAATTAATTTTGCATCAAAAAAATTTACATGGAACATATAAGGAAATATAAGCTGATTAGTGCACAAAGTTGTGACCAAGAATTGTAGTTTAGCCAATAATTCATGATAATTCATGACATATCAGAGTTACTAATGATAAAAAATAGAACAAACTATACATTTTTGTGTTCGGGAAGAAAAGACGAATCTGGGGAGTACATTATGCTAATTTTCAAATTCAATCAAAGCTAATTAATATTCAAAAATGGGGGTTAATTTACATAATTAAAATTGAATTGAATAGCCTAATTATTAAACATTTCTATTATTTATGATAAAATATGTTGCAAACTATACATTTCTGTGTTCGGGAAGACAAGACGAATCTGCGGATCACATTGACATAATTTTCATATGCAGCCAAAGATTAATATTCAAAATGGCAGCTAATTTGCATAATTAAAATAATTATTCAATATATTTGTGAATTATGATAAAATATCCTACAGGGTTTTTGTGCTACAAATGTGATAAAACTTTCATGGATTATTCATGTACATAGTGATGTGATTTGTGTTTAGTTTTGTGAACTGCTTGTTTAGGGAAATGTTCCTAGAATGGTAAGAATAAAGTAGACATTTTTTGTATTTTTCTTTCTCATGTCATACATGTCTTCCCCCCATCTAAATCCCATTGTATATATAATTTGTATTATTATGCATAGATCATGTTCTAGCAAAGCTGCTACTTGCAGGCAATGCAATACCAATAGTCCAAAGAGTGCACATTGCAGCACATCAGTAGTGTAGTCACAAACCAAGTCGGACAGTTGTCATGACAACACACAACCTTTTGTAAGGCTTGTAAGCAGGCAAAAAAACAAACTCCCATTCATATGCTTTGGCGTAGTTTTTTAAAGAAATTAACAATTTTGTAAATACATAAACACACAGAGCATTTAATATTTTAAATAGATGGCAATTGTATTTCTTGTTAACCTTCACCGAGCCGATATGATATCCAGCCGCCGAAAAACAAAATGGCCGCGCGCGCTGATGGCGGGACGTCCCTCCCAGCGAGATTATCGTGAGATTTACACGTACCACAGCCCGCTTAGTTAATGCACATAGCTAGGGACATGCGCAATCGATACCGGAACATCTCCACGTTCGCCCTGTCCATTTGAAAAAAATTCTGTGTAGCAGCAAGACGTTGTAAACTATTATCTTGTACCGACACCCAAGCCTTCAATTATGGATGCAATTTATTTCGAATTCATCATGGATGACGATTCCGATGAGGAAGAAACTGTGCAGCTTACCGATACAGATATAGCTCCTTTAGATAATGTGTGGTTAGATGGAGATGATATTAGTGATACTGATTCTGTGGGCAGCGTGGAAGAAGACATTTTGGAGGACCAGGTAGTTGAAAACTCAAGTGTCCCTTCGGGGTATAGCCATGATTGGCTTCGAAATTTCAATGAAATTGTTGGACCTATAGGCCTAGCTGATAACCTTAGTGAGGTAGAGGTGTTTCGTCTGTTTTTTACAGATGATATTCTTAACATGTTGGTAACTGAAACTAATCGGTACGCTAAGCAGGTTAGTGAATCGAAGGGACAGGACGCCGGCTATGCATCTCGTGTGAAGTTGTGGAAGGAAGTCACAGCTGATGAGATGACAGCCTTTGTTGCTTTGATTCTCTTGATGGGACTGACCAAACGTTCCTCCTATGAATTGTATTGGTCTAATGATGGTCTCATCGAGATGCCTGGGTTTAGGAATGTCATGAGTAGGAATAGGTTTTTAGCTATTCTTTCATTCCTGCACCTTGTAGACAACACAACAGCTGTTGCACGAGGGCAACCCGGTCACAGCAAGGCGTTCAAGATACAAGGGTTTGTTGACAAACTTATTCCTCTGTTCCAACAATATTACGGCCTCTCCAAAGAAATCAGTATCGATGAAAGCATGATTGCTTTCAAGGGTAGGACTAGTCTTATGCAGTACATGCCCAAGAAACCCTCAAAGTGGGGTATAAAGTCTTGGGCACTGGCTGACTCGAAGACTAGTTATCTCTGGAACTGGAAGCTGTACCTTGGGAAGGAGGATGTCTATGACAAAAAGAAGGGATTGGCTCACTGTGTTGTGAGTAATTTGTTGGCCACAATGCACGGTAAGGGCCATATTGTCTACATGGACAACTTCTTTTCCTCTCCAGCCCTTTTCAAGGAGCTTGCCGAGAACCAGATAGGCGCCTGCGGCACACTACAATTGAATCGCAAAGGGGTCCCCCCTGCGTTGAAGGGTCTAAAACTCAAGGTTGGTGACCCACTTCGTACTGAAAGTGATGACAACATTCTCTACCTGTCATGGTATGACAAGAGGCAAGTCAATTTGATGACATCTGCACACGATGCGCAGACCTTTAATAGGAAGGTCCGTTCCAAACGCCATGGTGGTAATGTGAGGGATGTGGTAAAACCATGCGCAATACAGGCCTATACCCGTCATATGGGAGGCGTTGATCGTGTTGACAAGCAGCTAACATATTATATGTTAGGCCACAGGTCCTGCAAGTGGTGGAAGAAAATTTTCTTTTACTTGTTGGAAGCTTGCTTTGTCAATTCATCTGTCCTGTGGCGGGCTAAACATCCTGGCCGAGTCAAGGCGGAAAAATTTCGCTTGCAGATAATTCATGGGCTTCTTGAGGGTTGCTACTCTAGGCCTGCATCTTCCAGTTCTGGAAGAAGAACAAGCCACCCACCGGATAGGATGACACTAGCACCAGCACACCACATTGCTATAAATCCTAAACGGTTGTCCAGTGGCAGGCATTCATTTCCTGACTGTGTTGTCTGTTCAGATCGGACAAAGAAGCGCCACCAGACTCAGTACGTGTGTGCAGCATGTCAGGTCACTCTGTGCCCATATCCCTGCTTCCATCGATACCACACATTATTAATTTTCAAGACTGAGTGTACATCTGAGCTGCACAGCACGTAGGAGAACTGCACATCCAGTGGGTAAGTCATTTGTGTTTGTTGTTTTTATGTAATTTTAAAATATAAATTGTCTTCACCTCTTGCGCAAACCTCGGGTAGGATACATAAAAAAAAACCAATTACACACCCATTTGCAGTATTCAATTCTGCATTTACATCTGTTGAAATTATTTTAAAAGCTCTAGTAATAAAAATGGTACTGAGTTTTCCAAATACCCGTGTCTTTTTTGCATGTTTTCTGTTTTTTCGAGAAAATGTCTTCACCTCTTGCGCAAACCTCGGGTAGGATACATAAAAAAAAACCAATTACACACCCATTTGCAGTATTCAATTCTGCATTTACATCTGTTGAAATTATTTTAAAAGCTCTAGTAATAAAAATGGTACTGAGTTTTCCAAACACCCATGTCTTTTTTGCATGTTTTCTGTTTTTTCGAGAAAATGTCTTCACCTCTTGCGCAAACCTCGGGTAGGATACATAAAAAAAAACCAATTACACACCCATGTGCAGTATTCAATTCTGCATTTAAATCTGTTGAAATTATTTAAAAAGCTCTAATAACAAAAATGGTATTCAGTTTTCCGAAACCCATGTCTTGTTGTTATTGTTGGTTTTTTGCGAAAAAAAGGTCTTCACCTCTTGCGCAAACCCCGGGTAGGTTACGTAAAAAAAAAAAAAATACACATACATTTGCGGTATTCAATTCTGCATCTACATGCCCTAAAAAAAATTTTTTATCTCGAATAACAAAAAAGTTATTGCGTTTCCGTAACACCAACCAGAAAAGATGAAAATTCTCAAAAAAGAATCCGGTGGCAGGAGATGTTTTGTATTTTTTAATCCGGCTTGCTAAAGGTTAACCAATATGTCTGTAAAAAACAAGATGGCGGACATGCAGCATGGACTTGGTGAACCTTTTTAAAACATTGTAGGGGACAGAGGGATGCTCATAATGTCCTTCATACTTGGTATACAACTGTATAAATGGCTAATATAACATTTAGACAGTGAGTAAAGTTGTATGCAATAGTAGATTAAAAATGGATAATGAAAATACACAATAAGTGACAATACCTAGTGTTAAAATACAAGTTACTCAAACAATATCCGCTATTTTTGTCAATTAGATGCCCAACTGTGTACAGAAATGCTTGATGTCACAAAAATTTCCACTTCCATATGCCAAATAGTATCAGGGACACTGGAAATCTAATTAAAACATGGTCACTGCCTACTTGCATGGTCGGGAAATAGACTAGTGACCATTTTCTTCAAGGGACATAATTTGATACATTTTTTTGGACACCAAAGAGCTCCTTTGTGCTAATGCCCACTTTGTGTTGTGATTGCCTTGCAGTTGCAGAGTGCAACTAGTGCTAGTATTGTTGTATGATTTAGTTTCGAATATAAGTAGCATTTAAAATTAATATTTATTTAAAACGATTACATTAGAGTTAGTATTCAGCCTGGGGTTAGGGGTTAAGGATTAGGATCAGTTTCTACTAGTGTTAGTTCTAACCTCTTGTTAGAATTAAAGTAAATTATTATTATGTACAATAGTGGGAAGATATAACTTAAGGGACATGTGCAGTGGTATACATTTAGCAGACAGATTCAAACAATTATGGCATCTGTGTTTATGACATGTGACTTACTTTCGTTATAAATTCATATATGGATAAGAAAGCGTGTGAAGTCGAATGAGATATTATTAATTGAAAAAGCTTGCATTAGAGTTAGTGTTAAAGAGTAGAATAAGTGTTCAGTGGGGTGCAAAGGGAACGCAATGCTCTAGGGGGACCCAAGGTTAGCAGATAACCAAGATCCCAAATGTACCTACTCATGGTGCACCCTGGTAACAGAAAACAGCAGCTCTAGCTGATTCAAGCCAAATCATTTGGGGATCGTGTCCGAGAATGTGGAGGAAGCAGATGGAAAGAGATTTGACTGCAAAAGAGACAGACAATATCTCCAACACCATTTGTATCACCACATACAGCGACACTGTCGACATACAGAGGTGCCTGTTAGTCCAGTCAGAACATTGGAGGGGCGGCCAATGTAAAAGATACGTAAAGGTGGTTGCAGGGAGAGAAACAAATATATGTCATAATGAGTACAATGACACAATGAAAGGGCAGAACAGCACCAGAGGGCAGCACGAACCGCAAATGAAAAGTGAAAAGTTCTTAGGAAAAGGGAACTATAAGCTCTGTTAGCTCGAGATGAGCTTCTAGTTACCTGTGATCCTTATAAGCAGAGACCCAGACCCAATTGTGGGCGCTCGGAAAAGCAAAAAGAACTAAACCAACTCTGTCGATCCTTCCTATACCGGAAATATGCTCGCAAAGAGAAAGGGTTCAGAACCCGATGGGCTTAGGCAAGAAGGTGACAACGATAGCAGTCCTGGCCCAACTCTAATGTCAAGATTTCCTATATCGGAAATACACTTGCAGAGAGAAAGGGTTCAGTACCTGATGGGTTCAGGCACAAAAGGGACAACGATTTAGCCCTGGCCCAACTCTATTGTCAAGCTTTCCTATACCAGAAATACGCTTGCAGAGAGAAAGGGTTCAGTACCTGATGGGCTCAGGCGCTATTGGAACTAGGCCGCTCAGCTCGAGAACGCCTTGCTCTCAAACACGTGGTGAGACTCAAACTTGTACGAGGGATTCACAGTGTCTGTGAATGACGCCTCGGCTAGGAGGGCGAACGAGCCGGTGTCCAGCTCTTCTGACGAGTTCTTCCTCATACAGAACCAGGCTCGCGGATGAGAAAAGGTTCAGTACCCGATGGACACAGGCAGAGTTTGTCCAATTGCACGAGATGGGTTTATTGACGGTGGGGCACCTCGTGCCAGATAGGCGCGCTCGACAAGCGTCTTGGCGAAGAGGCACTTCACACCAGCGTGCCCGGTGACAGATACACAGGCTGTCACGGACTAGGGACCAAACCCGAAATAAAGGAATGACGAAAACAGATGTGCTGGACTAAGGTAAGTGTCTGGTTTTATTCACATAGTTACAGTTTCTCAACCCTACGGATAATTGATGTTAGGGAGATCTATGACGTCAGCTAGTTAAAAATGTAAACAGCGTGCTATTTATAGCACAGCGGAGAACTATTCTTTACTTTCACCAATTTTCAAATTGGGGTTATAGCATTATAAAGACCACAGTTAGATAGCCCTTTAAATTTGCATTGCAACGATACTTCAACCAAGTCTGGTAGGTTGATTCTGGGAAAAGTTATGAATTTTTTTGTCGAAATTTAAGGAAAAGAGAATTAATTACATGAGAACATATGATAAAATATGAACGGACTGATGAAAGTTGTGGCCAAGAATGGAAGCCAAACTAGCATTTTATGAAATATTTCAGTTATTTACGATAAAATATGCATAAAACTATACATTTTTATGTTCGGGAAGACAAGGCGCATCTGTTGAATATACTGTACAAATTGTCAGACTGACTATAGTTTGTTCTATTTTTTTATCATGTCATTAGTAACTCTGATATGTCATGAATTATTGACTGGGCTACAATTCTTGGTCACAACTTTGTGCACTAATCCGTTTATATTTCCTTATATGTTCCATGTAAATTATTTTGATGCAAAATTAATTCAAAAAAATTCATAACTTTTTTCAGAATTGACGTACAGACTTGGTTGAGGTATCATTGAATTGCAATTTTCAAGGGCTATCTAACTGTGGTATTTATAATGCTGTAAACCCATTTTGAAAATTGTGTGCTAATGCCTACTGTAATTCTTCGTCACAACCTTCTTCACGAGTACATTTATATTTTCTTATGCGTTCTCGTGTAATCATTTTTATGTTATATTTTGATCCAAAAAATTCATAACTTTCCACAGAATTGACCTACAGACTTGGTTGAGGTATCATTGAAATACAAATTTCAAGGGCTATCTAGCTGTGGTGTTTATAATGCTTCCCTCTCCCAACCAAGTGAACAAATAAAAAAAATACTAACATATGTTCAAATAACAAAACATGAAACACATCACAACAAAATAAAATGAGAAGCATAACTGTATAGAGGACATGCCATGAAGCTTCTATAAGAAGATCAATATAACAGCATGCCATCTCATCTACTAAGGTTTTCTGTTGCATGGCTAGTGGACCATTAGTGAGGCCCACAGACGCAAACACATGCCTAAATATAAAATGTTAAATAAGAAGAAAATATAAATATATTTACCTTGCTTGTGTGTTTGTGATACCAAGGAACATTGATGAAAACTAAGTAATATAATTAATAATTAAGCAGCAATAACTTACACTTCAGCTTCATAAGACATCTGAACTACAAACAGGTAAGGAGATAGAACTAAATAAAGTATGCATCACCAACAATATAATCAACTAACAACTGCGACACAGCATATCATACACATCTTCTACTCTACTCTCACCAATGTTACACCATTCTAGACTTACATTATCTTTCTTACACTTACTCTTAAAGGACAATACTCTTTCATCATACTCAACATCCTCACCAGTAACATGATCACGCCAGATCACCTACCTTTCAGTTGTGGATTCTTCTTCACCAACATGTCTAACACCTCATGTATGTGGTGCATGTCTAACATGCCTGACATACCCTACTAAACCTGTCTAACTTACCTAAATATTCCTCACCTGCAATATGACTAACAACTTCTGCTTCTATCTGCTTTCTCTTATCTTCCCTATTACTTCCCTATTCTTGTCTCAAGCTTCATCTCTTGCTGTTTCCAATTTAGCTCTTAATTTCTGAACTTCGTCCTCTAGTGGCAGATTCTTTTACAAGTCGCTCCCTCACAGGTTCAGGTAGTGACTTGAGATACCCAAGTGTATCATTAAGTTTGCCGTTAATTTTGCCTTTGATTAAGCCAAGTTTAGCATTAGGAACTCTGCGCCACATAGCATCCATCATCCCTAGAGTTCTTTCTGCCTGCATGTTGTGCAGTGGAGCTGCAACAGTATCAGCTAACATCTTGGCATTTGACTCAGAAAGTTCTCCAGACATATATCGTTCTAGTTCATCAGTGATCTAGAACTATACTACCTGATCAAGACTACTATATGATATAGGGAGTTGCTCAAGTAAAAGTTTCATAAGTATGGACCAGTCTTTGTTGGACATACTCTTTAAATGTTTCGTCACTTTTATATTAACACGCTTCACGGCTGAAAGAAGAGAAGATTCAATGATACACTTATCGTTAAGAGAGAAACATGTCATCACACCAGGAGGCTGTACAGTCTAGCTCATTCTACAGTTATCTGACAGTTTCTGTTCTGTCCATTCCCTCTCTGTATATCAGGGTATCATCCGCAAAAGACAGTGTTCTACTTCTTCTGTTGAGCTGTTGCTGTGTGATTACCACAGTGTAGACATTGAATAACATGGGTGAGAGGGGCGATTCCTGGAATGCCTGGGTATATTTTTATGGGTTTAGATGTCCAACAGCCGCACCTGAGAGCTACCTTCATCCCGAGCAACACCGCTGATATAGATCTGACAATGAGAGGATTAACATTAAGGAGCAAGAGCATGTTGATGAGGTACCCGAACTGCACTCTAGAGTAGATGAAGATATCTCCTTTCAGTATAGTGGAACCCGCCGAAGACAGATGTGTTGGGCTATTGGCGCAAATAAAACGGCAACAAACCATTGTCCTATTACAAGAGAAATCCAGTGGGAATTTGAGAATGAACGCTGAAGAAGAAGAGTATAGTGGAAAAGTGTTTTACATGTAGAGATCTTAATATATCTTGTCCATAATTAATTCCCCTAGCATTGGTGCTTTTGAAGCCAATGTGTGATGCCAATCTTTCATTGACTTTCCCATGTCCAGGGCAATAAATCAGATGATGAGAATATGCGAAGTACTGTATCCACTCATGCCGTATCCACCCATTCTTGATCTTTCTAAACAGTGACTGAGAGTCTCACTTATACAGCTCCCAATGTTTTTGTGCTATTATATTTATGATTGTAATAATTGTATATCAAATTCATAGCTGCAGTGTCTTCCCTTGATATGAAAATGAGCATCATTCGCCTGAGTGCACATGGTTTATGCAGACTGTCACTCAGAAGCAAACAAGGCAGACGGAATTACACTCACCTGTCCCAGCCTCTTTACAAAACGGAACAGGTCAGTTGTATGTGCGTATCACTAACTTTTTCACTGTGTAGACATGAGGTTAAAAATAATGGTCAGCTCTTTGGTTTTGTTGTTTACTAGACAGGTAGTTCTATTTAAATATGTTTTTAGTTTGTGTTAAAGATGAAACTCATTATTGAAAACAAAGTATTACTGATTGATTTCTGTAGTGTTTCTTTTTTTTTTCACTGGATAATTAACTTTAGGAATAGAATACTGATTACTGTTGGGATAATTCAAGTCTATGGGATTGAGCAAACACAGAATCATGGTGTGTGTTGGTGGTTGCGTTAAAAACCATCACATGTGAGTATATCCATACTCAATGTTATTGGATAGGCAATGCATCTCTGTGCAGCTTTCTTACTTTCCTATTTTGGTAGATAATAAAACCACATCTGCACCTATGTCTCTTATTACTGAAACAAATGTGGGGATTATTGTATCTTGTAGCTTTGAGTTCTTGTATCATTTCTTTAGCTTTGGTCGTGGTCCAGTCTAGAGGAATCTCTCTATAGCACATTATTTTATAACAAATTTTCCTACATAACAAAACTATTCAAAATTATAATTTTTTTATATTGTTGGTTAGTATATAGCAAATTTGTGTTATTACATACTTATTTTGTTGGTCCAGACTAAGTTGTTGCAATGGGATTCAACTGCATTTTTAATCTGCAGAACAATTCATTTTCATTTTAGTGTGTTACAATGACATTTTTTCCATCAATTCATGTTGCTCTTCTTCTTCTGCATTCAGCATCTGTGGTCATGCTATATTGTCAGGCCTGTTGTCAAGACGAAGTCCACTGTCTTCTCCAGGTCAGAGCGGCTGCCCCATAGCTTTTGCCTCAAGTATGTATCCTCTGGCCAGGTCTGCTGTCTCTGCTCTTTGTATGTTGGGCAGTCCTGAAGTATGTGTTCCGGGGTCTATGTTCCGGATCCACATGGACATTCATCTGTGTATGAGATCCGCAATCGGTAAAGGTGACCCAACAGTCTGCAGTGGCCTGTTCTAAGGCAAATTATTGTGATTTCTTTGGAGATGTATTGCATCATTTATCGTATTCCTCTTCCATTTGTTTCTTCCACTTTGCTGTGTATGTGTTGTGGATTATTGTTTTTGCTTCTCCGTAAGACAGTGGGTGTCTCTGTTACTGCTCCATTTCGCTTCCTGCTTTTGACAGAGCATCAACTTTCTCATTTCCCATAATTCCACAGTGTGATGGTATCCACTGAAGGGCAATAGCTGATGATTTTTGGATCTGTCTTAGCTCATGTCTGATGTTGTGCAGAAAGCTTTCGTTTCTGTTGCTCAGGATTGATTCCTGTAGGGATCTGCAATCTGTGAATATGGCTATCTTCTTTGGTCTTGGCAGTCCTGGTTCGGTGAAGGCTTTCAGTTCTTGATGGAGTGCAACTGCTTCTGCTCAAAAGTTAGAGGAGTATTTCCCGGTGGAAAAGCTTTTGATATCGTTTTCCCCTTCTTTGTGTCTTATAAAAATTCCACCTCCATTCCTTACTGCTCCTTCTGCCGATCCATCTGTGTAGACATGTGTTCATTCCTTGGGATTGTATTTCTTCTCCCTCTCTTCTTGGTAGAGTTGACAGGCATGAAGAATGTGTTCTGCAGTCTCTGGGCTCAGTCCACAGTTGCACAGGTCTGTCTCACTAATCTTCAGCTTTCGGAACATGTGACTTCTCAGTCTGTTGTGACCAGTTCGTAGTCTGAAAATGATGGTTTGTTCCTTGCGTGACATTTGGTGGTAGGGGTCATATGGTTCTGCAGTTGGGTGCATTTGCGTCCACTTTTTCTTATATTCTGCTTTTAACATGGTCTTACTTTCATAGTACGTATTATCATTTTCTATTTGTTCTTGTTCCAGTGATCCCCCTTTCCTTGCCAGGAGATCAGCTTTTTTCATTTCCAGGTATGCCACAGTGACCTGGGATCCACTGCAGTACTGTTTCTTTGGTGGTACTGCTGAGGTGTAGTAAGCAGGCCATAAGTTCATTCATGCTCATGTTCTTTGGATCTTTCAATGCCTGCAATACTGATTTTGCATCCGTTAGAAATACTACGTCTGTTGTGACTCAGCAAGCAATTCATGAGCATTATGGCTTCCATTTCTGCTTTGAAATTTGTGGAATGTTTGCCTGTGGGTATGGATTTCTCTATTTCTTTTCCATCTGGTGTTGCTATATATATTCCTGATCCTCCATCTAATACTGCCTCTTTCGCTGATCCATCTGTATATCAATCAATAAACCCATAACCCTTCAGGGTTGTAGGGGTACCACATTGGATGCTTCAGCACACATAGTCCTCCAGCGAATTCTATCCTCAGCGATGCGGATGGGTGTGGAAATATCTAGCCCTGTCCATTCCTTGATGTTGTCTGTCCATGTCTTTATTTGTCCTCCTGTGCTTCTTCCACCCTCGACAGTTCCCTGCAGTATTGTTTTTGACATGGAATCGTGCCTGCATACATGCCCGAACCATGCTAGTTTTCGTCGTTTCACTATTGAAAGCAATGGCTCCTGGACACCTGCACACATCTCTACTTTATTTCTTACGTACACATTGGTCTTATGTTCCCTATAGGAAATTCGTAGAATTCTTCTGTATCATTTATACTTGAAAGCCTGTATTCTTCTCTCCATGTCCGCAGTGAGTGTCCAACTCTCACAACCATACAACACAACAGAAAGCACCAGCGACCTATACAGTTTGATTTTCACTCCAACACTGATGTTGCTTTTCCAAATCACAGTTAGCCTTGACAAGGACGCTAAAGCCATCTCCAGCCTTATTTTTAGTTCTGCTTTGCATTTACCATCGCTGCATATACTGGATCCGAGGTATTTGAAGGTATTCACCTCTTCAAGCGTGTGTCCATTCATCATGATATTGGTCTGGTTTTCTGTGTCTCTGCTGTTTACCAAGATTTTGCTCTTATCTGAATTGATTTCATTCCATACTTGCTGGTAACTTTTTCTAACTTTGATGTTAATTCTTGCAATGATTGTTCTGACCCATTGATTGATCTGTATATACATGTGTCCATATATCCTTTGGGTATGCTTTCTGTATGTGATTCTTAGTTGTCTCCTTTAGTACTTGTATAGTAGTTTCTGTTTTCGAAATAATGCTTGGTTTATTGTCCATAATTCTTGGGAAGTTTTTCCTGTCCCATGTTGGGTATGTGTTAAAGGTGTTTAGTGGTTTTAGGTTTTGTAGGTCTGTATCTGTGAGTGATTTCTGGAGCTGTTTAGCGGAGTGTAGAAAGCTACCTCTTTTGAGTCGCTCTTTTGTAGGTCTGCTTAGTCTTTGGTTCATTTGATGACTCTCCAAACATTTGAACTTTGCATACTGTGTGAGGATTTTTTCATTTCTTCTTTCTTCCATTGATGGCAAACCTGTGCATGTTTCCATTTCTGTGATAGTATTCATACCTCCTGTTATAATTCTGAGATTGCGGTTTTGTATCTTTGAGATCTTTTGAGCTTGGCTCCAGTCCCCCATGCTGACATTCCATATTTCAAAGCAGGTCTTACATAACCTGTATATGCTCTACTTAGAATTTTTCCATTTGCACCTCAATCTGTTCCAGTCAATTTTTTAAGGAGTGCTGTCCTCATTGTACCTTTTGTTTGGCACTTGTCTATGTGCTGTTTCCATGTAAGTCTTGGATCAAAAGTGACTCCAAGGTATGTAGGTGTCTCATCTTTTGGCAATGTTTGACCATTTATGGTTAGTAGGATTTTCTGTGGTTTGGTGGACATGCTGAAGATGGTATAGGTAGTTTTTTGGGCATTGATAGACATGGCCCATTGTTCTGTCCACTTGGCCAAATTGTCCATAGTTTCTTGCAACCTTATTTTTGTTGTGCCTACACTCTCTTCACTACACCATATCGCCAGATCGTCTGCATACATTGCAGCATTTACTTTATGCGAGAGAATTTGGTCAATGTCATTCATGAATATAAGGAATGTGGTACTCCATGCTTAAAGAGTTTCTTTCTGCTATGCTTCATTTCAAGCTTCACTGCTGCTTTTCAGTTGTGCAGGTAGTGTTTTATCCAGTAATACATGCGCCCTGTCACTGTTTTGTTGTAGTTTGAGGAGGAGTCTATCTTTCCATACACAATCAAAGGCTTTTTCCATATCTACCCACACCACTGATGTCTGCTTTTTTTCCTGGAAAGCATCCTCTACTTCCTGGACAATTAGTGTAATCTGGTCTTCAGTTGATCTACACTTTCTGAAGCCAGCTTGCTGATTTAGCAGGATTTTATTTTTTTCTAGGAACCACATCATTCTTTTGTTTACCAGGCGCTCCATTAATTTGCAAACACAGCTGGTCAGACTTATTGGGCGATAGCTGTCCACCTTATTTTTTGGCTTGCCTTTCTTGTGGATGGGTATCATTATGGCGGTTTTCCACACCTGTAGCACTAGACCTCTATCCCAACAGTTGTTACAAAATTTTATTAATTTCTGTTTTTGCTGATGGTCCGATGTGAATTAGCAGTTCATTTGGTATGTCATCAGGGCCAGGTGATTTCCTAAGTTTTAATACTGCTAGTTCTTCATTTAGTTCATTGATCGTGAATGGAATATTCATGACATCTTGTTTATCTTTGCTGATCTCTTTTTCGATATTCCGTAGTTCTTTTCTTATTTCTCTTCTCCTATTTTCATCGACTTGGTGGCAGGCAGTACTTTGGTAATGCTGTATAAAGTGATTTGCAGCCTTCTTTCCTGTGAGTACATCTCCACCATTCTCTATAGCTACTGGTGCTGTTTTGTTATCTTCATTGTTGAACATTTTTGTTATTTTCCATAGCTTTCTCTTTGTCGAAGTTTAAATTTTCAGTTTTTTTCATGCCAGCTTTTCCTTGTGTTTGTAATTGTTGTTTTTCTTAGTTTGGCTACAGCAGCTTTTAGTGATATGTTGTTTTCTGTGGATGGGCTTTTTTCTGCTGTGTCTCTGGCCTTTGACACTTCTTTCTCCAACTCACCGAGTTCGTCAGACCAGTATGGTTTGTAATTTTTCCTAGCACCTCATGGTATAGTTTGCTTGGCTGCTTGAAGAAGTGCAGAAGCCAGGAGTTGTGCAGTTTTGTTCACGTTTTTAATACTTGGATTTAAGGTTTTTGTGAATTTGTCTGTCAGGTCAGCAAACTTACTCCAGTTTGCTTTCTTGAAGTTCCATCTGGGTGTGGTTGTATGGTCAGCAGGGGTATGGTTAATGTCAATGGTGAGTTTGATGGGGCAATGGTCACTTCCACCAAGCTGCTTCAGCACTTCCCTGTATGTTATTTTCGTTAAGGCGTCTGTTGCAAAGGCTAGGTCGGGGGGTTGAGGTGGTGTGCCATCTTCTAGAGTAGAAAGTTGGGTGGGATTGTATTTAATTTCTATCATCTCTAGTGTCAGTGCTTTTAGTTGAGGTGGAGTTTGGTATTCCTTATTAATTATTCCAGGAACCTGTGCTATTTTGGAGACTATTGCCTGGCTCTTCAAAGTGCGTTAGTGTTTCAATTTCATTTGGGAGGTTTGTGAGGATATCTTTATGTTGTTCATGGAGATCGTTGGAGATGTGACAGAAGCTGGTTCTCTTCAACCTGCTTGTGGTTGATCTAGAAATTTGCGCATACATCTGATGGTTTGGCATGTGCTTAATTTTTTTTCCTTTGAACAAGCACTCTTTCTTCTCTTCTGTCATCCAGTGGACGGATGTTTACATGTTTTTCCATTGCATGGATTGGAGTGGTTTTCATCCCTCCTGAGATAAGTATTCATGTTGTTATTTTAGTAACAAATTTAACCGTATCATCCCATAGAAAACACCTTTATAGAAGGGTCCTGAGCCACCCTGTTGCTATGTCCCTAAATTTCAGTACGGAATTAACACAAAGTTAAGTGCACATGACTCAGAATTCCCGCCACACGAAGCTAGGAGTGCATCACAGTCTAAAGGTCACATTTTCTTTCCACATTACAATTATAAGAACTAAGATGCCGGCTGATTTTGTCAACAAAATTCTGTTATGACTTTTGTTGATTTTCGACGCCATGTTTTTGGATTATGTTGCTGCGATGATGCTTTCATGTTTGATGATCAATTATTATCATAAGATAGTATTAAAACATTTCTTTCGGAGGGGTGCAAGGGGAACACATTGCTCTAGGCGGACCCAGGGTTAGCAGATAACCAAGATCCCAAATGTACCTCCTCGTGGTGCATTGGGACACGGTCGCTCAGCTCAAGAATGCCTTGCTCTCAATCGCGTGGTGTGAGACTCGAACTTGGTCGAGGGGTTCACGATGTCAGTGAATGACACCTCGGCTAAGAGGGCGAAATAGCCAGGGTCCAACTCTTCTGTTGAGTTCTTCCTCTTAAGGAACCAGGCTTACGGATGAGAAATTGTTTAGTACCCGATAGGCACAGTACGTCCAATTACATGAGGCAAGTTCATAGACTGGAACACCTCATGTGAGACAGAAAGGAGCAAAAAATTGTCTGGGGAAGATTCACCACACACACACGTGCATGGCGACAGATAGGGAGGCTGTCACATGCTAGGGTAGCCCACCCGAATTGTCAAGGCATGCCGAAATCGGATGTGCTAGGCCTACAAGGCGCATAACAGTAGCACAACGTAAACACGCTCCCGGCGGAAATCACACGGATATCCATGCTGTCTACAATGGAGAGAACACACAACACACAAACAAACATTACTTTCGGAAATTATATCCAGACATTTTGTAGCTTCATATAGGACCAGTACCTTGTATATAAGAAGGATTGTGTCCAAATGAAATTGCTTCGAAGTAAAATGTCCAACCGTGTGGCAGGGTACATGAAGCGTCATGGTAAGTAATATCTACATGTTTTATTTTGTGTGTGTGTTCTTTGACACCTTTTAACCTGCAACATTGTGAAAACATGGCTTGATTCTTCTGCATACATTTTCAAACTCTAGCAGATTTGTAGAGTGTAGCCTAGGGACTGTATAGGGAGCGTTGCTATGATATCTGTGCTGTTCGACCTAGCACATCTGACTTCAGCATTGCTTCTAGATCACTTGACAATATGTGAGATGGGACAGTCAACTCCTCTCATAACCGTAGTCGCCTTTTTGATATGCATGGAACGTAAATAGTGTTGCTATTCTTTGCTCCCCTTTCAGGCACGGCAACACATGGGCAGGCTTGATTGTTTCTGTTTCATTTTTAAAATCAAAGTTAAAATACATTTTGGTCACCGAATTCGATGATAGCCGATTGTGCAATGATAATTTGGTAATAAAGCAACCATATCGATAGGCTTACTAAAAATAGCTCATCTAGGATAGTGCATAATTCTAAAATGACTGCCTACAAAACACAGTCATTCAATGTTGGATATAAGTTCATTATTGAATAAATCAGAAATGCCCTCTGCTTAAACCTGGAAAAGATGGAACACCAACTAGCTACAGACATAGTCTTACAAGTTGCCTGTGCAAAACAATGGTGCGCATCATAAACCTAAGACTAAAATTCCTTGCACCACAGCAGGCAGGTTTCAGGCAATGCTACTCCACAGAGGATCAAACCACATACCTCTCCCAGGAAATTGAGGATGCTTTCTAAGACACAAAATCAGTTTTAGTGGCATGGATTGATTTACAGAAGGCCTTTGATAAAGTATGGAAAAAGGATTGCTTCAAAAAATGAGAAACTACAAGATATGGGGAAATATGTATATATGATGGACGAAAGCCTTTCTTCACAATAGAAGAGCTAGAGTACAAGTAAATGGCAAAAAAAGTAGGAAAGTACTACTACGCCATGGAGTGCCTCAGGGAGGAGTTCTATCACTCACTCTTTTTCTCATAATTATCAATGACCTAATTGAAGAAATACCCTGTGGAACTAGAGCAGCACTATATGCAGATGACGTAGTTCTATGGTGCACACATGAGAGTGCCATGGTTGCCACAAAAAATGCTTCAGAGAGCCATGGACATTTTGACCAATTGGGCTGACAAATGATGTGTAAGTATCAATATAGAGAAGTCAGCCACAACCCTTTTTACACTTTCATCAAAACAAAGAGCAGGAAACATCTATGTAAATAAAACTCTTAAATGTAGATGACTAACCCACATATCTTGGTGTAACATTTGATGCCAAAATGACATGGAAACATCATATCAGCAAAGCAGAAACAAAGGCTAGAAGGAAGATAACTATACTAAGAAAACTAAGTGGGACAACTTGGGGAGCTAATGAAAGATTTCTTAAAAAATGTATACCAACTAGCCATTCAACCACACTTGGTTCTACATATGGTATATGGTTCTACAGCTTGGAGTTCATCATCAAACACCACACTTCAAAACCTAGATAGAGTACAAAAACAAGCACTTAGAATCATTACAGGCGCAATGAGATCCACACCAATCCTAGAAATGCAGAATATTGAAGGGATGCAGTCATTGAAAGAGCGTAGAGATACTAAAATTATAATTCATGGATAAAAGTTTCTTTCCCACAATGGTCACCCAATGATGGAAAGATTCCAGAATCTGTCACAAAGACAGCTTAAAAGAAGCAGCTTCATACACCAGGCCAAGCGTCTACTTAGACAGGTATCAGAGGTAACAGTACCACTGATATCTCAACCAGAACACACCCCATGGGGAAAACTGACATGCCTACCAGTGACCATCCAAACAACAATAACAGGTGTGCATGGGGATGAACATCAGAATAATTTGCAGAGAAGGGTAGCAGCTCTCAGCTTCCTCGATGTTTACCCAAGTGATCAATGGACCAGAGTATATACAGATGGATCAGCACAGAATGCAGTAAAAAATGAAGGAAGTGGTGTATATGTAGAATACCCAGATGGCACCACTGATACCACTTGTATACCAACAGGGAATTACTGCAACAACTATGACTCTGAAGTCAAAGCTATTTGTACAGCTGCAGAGAATCTGTTAACATTGGACATGACCTCACACTCTATTGTAATACTTACAGATGCAAAGTCAGTACTAGAGATACTACAATCCAATCAACTTCCAGAGTTAAAAGAGGTATTGTCCATAGTACAAAATAGGTGTAGAGTTATACTGCAATGGGTTCCATCACACTGGAATAGCAGGGAATGAGAGAGCTGATGAACTCGCCAAGTAAGGTGCTAACATGCAGCAACCGGATGTACCAATCAGCTATCACCTAAAGAAATCCATGATGATGATGATGTTCGTCCGTCGTGATCGACGATGACCAAAAACTCAACCATAATAATAATAACAATAAATAATAAAATAATAAAGTTAATAGTGCGTTTTTAAATGACTAGCAAGTCCAATGCGCGCACAAAATGTTCTTTTACAGAATTGACAACATTAGAAGGTATCTGTGAAGTTGAGATGTTTTTTTCTTTTCTACGTGTCCGCTTCTGTCTTGCAGTTTCTTGTCTGAGTTCTTCTGCCGCTAGTGCTCCCGTTCTAATGCTGTAACGCCATGCTGTTCTATCCTGAGCGAGGCTCTCCCAAGCGCCTACGTCAATGTTAAGATGTTTCAAGGATGACTTGAGCGTGTCTCTGAAACGCTTTTTCTGTCCACCAGCTTTTCGAAAACCTGCCTTGAGTTCTCCATAATATATTTGTTTTGGCAAACGCGAGTTCTCCATACGCACAAGATGGCCTGCCCAGCGTGCCTGCGCCTTCATAAGTATTGTGTGGATGCTTATTGAGGTTGATTTTTCCAAGACCTCGTAGTCTGGTACTTTGTCCCACCAATGGATGTTTAGTAATTTACGTAGGCAGGTAAGATGGAAATGATTTAACTTTCTTGCATGTCTAGCATACACTGTCCACGTTTCGCAGGCGTATAGTAAGGTTGGTATAACAGCAGCATGATATACTTGTAGTTTGGTGGTTGTTCTTATACCTCTTCTGTCCCATACATTTTTGCGTAATCTGCCAAATACAGCACTAGCTTTTGTCAGTCTATTGTTAATTTCCACATCAATGTTGACATCGCGAGAGAGAGTGCTTCCAAGGTAAGTAAAATTGTCGACTACCTGCAGTTTTTCCTGATTGACGATGATGGAAGTAGCAGTATGTTGGCTATTTGATGTTGCTTGGTGCATGATTTCTGTTTTTTTGGTGTTAATAGTGAGACCAAAGTTGTTGCAGGCCTTTGAGAAGCGGTCTATGGTGCTCTGCATGTTTACGACAGAGTCAGCATACAATGCACAGTCGTCAGCATAAAGTAATTCTCTAACAGTACTAGATTTAGTTTTCGTGTTTGCTTTTAGACGACGTAAATTGAAAAGACCACCATCCGTTCTGTAATTGATCATTATGCCTGCTGTTTCATTACTATGGTGTGTTTCCGTTAACATGGCTGTAAATAACAGGCTGAAAAGAGTAGGGGCCAGCACACATCCCTGCTTTACACCATTTGTGACAGGGAATGCAGGAGATACTCCTCCGTCGCAGATAACACTAGCCATCATACCGTCATGAAATTGTCGTATCACAGTGACAAGTTTTGGGGGGCATCCGAACTTTGTAAGTACCTTCCACAGTCCTTCTCTGTTAACGGTATCGAATGCTTTAGTTAAGTCCACAAATGTTGCTAAGAGTTAACTATGTTGCTCTTGTGACTTTTCCTGAATTTGTCGTGCAGAGAATATCATATCAACTGTACCACGACCTGCACGAAAACCGCACTGACTCTCTGGGAGTAGCTCGTTTAATAGAGAATTATTTAATCTGTTGAGTATGACACGAGAGAGAATTTTACCAGCTATAGACAAAAGTGATATGCCCCTATGATTATCGCAAGACTGTTTGGTACCTTTGCCTTTATATAGGTGCACTATAGAAGCATCTTTTAGATCTTGAGGCAATGTACCTGAGTTCCAGAAAATACCAAAAATGGCAGTTAGTTTTTTAATCAGCTTTGGTCCGCCATTTTTATAAATTTCAGCAGGTAAGGCATCCAAACCTGGAGCTTTATCATTTGACATTTGTTTAATCGCTATCATAACCTCTTGACTGCTTGGGGGTATATCTAGTTCTTCTCTTATCCTAAGTTGTGGTATTCTGTTTATGACTTCTTCATTTATTACTGATGGTTTGTTTAGAATTTCTTCAAAATGTTCAGCCCAACGATTTAAGATGTCATTTTTATCAGTGAGAAGCTTCGACGAATCGGCATTTAATAGAGGTGGTGATCCCGATGAGTGTGGACCATAGATAGTTCTTAAAGCCTCATAGAATCGCTTATAGTCCTTTCTGTCTGCAAACATTTGAATTTCTTCAGCTTTTCGACTTATTTATCCTTTATCTCTCTAAGCTTCTTTTGACAAGTGTTACGGATCTTGTTATAGGCTACTTTCTTGGACGGTGAAGATGCTGCCCCTTGTAGTTTCTTGAAAGCTTTGTGTTTCTCTTCTAACAAGGATGTTATCTCAAAATTATTATCATCAAACCAGTCTTGGTGTCTATGTACCTTCACTCCCAAATGTTCCTTCGCTTTGGCGTAAATAATTCCTTTAAACGAAGCCCAGCTATCTTCAGATGTGGTATTAAGAAGATCGAAGTCTCCCAAGGCTACGTCGAGATCCTTGGAGAGATTATTTTTTATATCGTGGTTACTCAACCGATCAGTGTTTAGGCGTTTTTCTATCTTTTGTCCCTGTGGACGTCTTTTTCTTGCAATGGTGAAATTTAGTTTGGATACTATAAGCCGGTGATCAGTCCAGCATTCAGCTCCACACATTGCTTTTGTGACACGAACATCTTTGATGTCCCTTTTTCTAGTTATGATATAGTCTATAAGATGCCACTGCTTGGAGCGTGGATGCATCCAAGAGGTCTTTGTGCGCGTTGGCAAACGAAACATAGTGTTGGTGATAGTGAGTTCGTGCACAGAACATAGCTTTAAAAGAAGGGAACCATTGCTGTTACATTTACCGATCCCATGACGTCCAAGAACACCTTGCCATGTCTGGGAGTCTTTGCCAACTCGGGCATTGATATCACCCAGGATAATGAGTTTATCAGTTCTCGGTGTACCAGATATAGCGGCATCTAACTCTTCATAGAATTTATCCTTTTCCTCATCAGGATTTGTCATTGTCGGCGCATATGCAGAAAGTAATGTGGCAAAGTTATTTTTGCTCACTTTCAATTGCAACGACATCAAGCGATCGCTAATTCCTCGAGGCAGACCTGGAAGTTTCTGCACCAGAGATGATTTTATAGCAAAACCAACACCTGATTCACGCCTCTCTGTGTTTTTACGTCCTATCCAGAAGAATGTATACCCTCCACCTCTCTCTGTCAACTGACCCTCATGATAATCCATGATAAAGGCACAACGAAAGCCTAACTTACCTCCACGGGACGAATACCACCTACTTAACAGACAAGAACAGGTCATCATATTTCAACTCAGAACTGGACACAATAGACTAAACAGTCATATGTATACAAAATTTAAAATTGGCACAACAGCAAAGTGTGATTGTGGACAAGCCAAGCAGACTTCAGAACATATCCTTCAAGAATGTGCAAACTATGACACATTAAGATGCACATACTGGCCTTCTGATACACCGATGAATGTTAAACTTTATGGTGCAAAACAAGAAATGGAAAATGGTCAAATTTATACAAGAAACAACACTGCAGATATAGACATTATTAGCGAACGAAAGAAGTGCTATGATAATTCAGTAATATAGCAACCATATCGATGGGATTACTAAAAATAGTAAACTAAAATGTTTCTGAGCCATACATTAATATAGAATAGATATAGCATTCAACAGTCATTCAACGTTGGATATAAGTTAATTATTGAATAAATCTAGAAATGGAAGCCATAATAGAGCCAAAATGCCCATAAATTGCTTGTAAATAGTACTCATGTGGGATACAGGTAATGAAGTTTTACTGGATGACGACTGACACACTATCACTGTTGGATACTTACGTTAAATAATACACACAAGAAAACACAGGATATAATCATACAAATAACTACACAGGACATACACGTCTGTGTAGTGTGATAATTTCTACTGGTCATCGTGTAATGTTATGTGTGTATCTTTATAAAGGCCTTTTGGTTCAAAACCTCTATTATGTCCTGTGTATTGTTTTTTGTATGATTATATCCTGCGTTTTCCAGACCTGGGTGGTTCTATAAATGACCTGAAGAGAATCGTACCATTTTGCTTTTTTACATTGATTTTTTTAAATGATTAATGTTGATGCTATTGGCGCTGTAACCAGATATTTGACTGAAGAAAAAAAATTGAATAAATCTTTATTTTAGACAAGTCAGTTTGCAAAATATGTTAAAAGTAATATAAAACCACATCCATTAATATAATAATTACAATTTAGCTCTTGAAATAACTCTGGATCTTCAAAATCATTCAGAAAATGCATTCATTAGCACAATTAGAAAACTTTGAATCTCTGAGATGTCAGTTCAATTTCATACATATTTTTCAAAATGGCATTATCAGTGTGTCAAAAATGTGTGAACACTCTTGGTCTATATAATAAGCACACTCTGGATTTTGCTGGTCAATACAGTGTTAAGGAAACAGTTGTAGACTTCAGGAATGCAGAACATTTCTGCATTTTTTGTGTGCAGTAAAAGTGTATTTGTAACAGGGTTATGTGCTGATTCATCATCATCATTAAGTGCCATCTCTGCAACGAAGGTTGGCTGCAACGTATCGCCATCTCCTGTCTCTTTGTCTTGGTAGTGCACTCTGCTAGACTGTAACCTGTCCATCGTGTGATGTTACTCTCCCACTTGTATCTCTGTCTACCTCTTGCTCACCTCCCTTTGACTTTACCCTCAAGTAAGGTCTTCAATAAGGTCATCTCTTTTAATGTGTCCAAAGTATTTTATTTGCCTGATATTTATTTCTCTTAGTAGTTCTTTCTTTATATTAAGTGTTTTTAGTATTTGCTGATTGTTTCAATTTTAATTAAAAGTTGCTCTAGAAATCTACTCAGATGAATTAATTGCTTAATATATATATCTTGTATGCTTCTTTTATTCCAGCAGGGAGTGGCACAAGCTCAAAGAAAATCTGGTGGTTGGGTTATACCAGCAACATTAGTACTTGTAGGACTAGGTTTTTCAACATTCTCAACTCACCAGTTGGTGTCATGTAGTGATTCTGTCAAGATGTTGTCTTCATTCACAAGCAAGAAATAGAGAGCACAACATGCTGCAATATGTGGTCAACTGTTACAAATGCATACATTTATTAACCATCTTAAAGTGCATTATAGGACAATTGGTAGTGACAGTAAGGCTGCCATGTTTCTAATGTTGCATCTTTAGAAAGTCTCAAATTGACAGTTATTCAAGTATCAAACTTCAGTTATATAGGAATGAAGTGATCATGATTTTTTTTTCTGATAATGAAAATCATTTTCATAAATTATCATTTGTTCTTTTTTTTCAGCCTCATTAAACACTAGATCTGTTCTTGTTTTTTTCCAAACTTAATTTTGTATTGGGTAAAGTAAAAATTACATAAAAGAAAAATGCTTTTTGTGTTGAAATGTGCACATTTTATTTTTGAAAGCTTTTCATTTAATACCAACAAATGCAGTAAGGAGATAAGACAAAGTATTTCATTTAATATTGTAATATATGCACTAAGGAGATGTGTTAGAATTTGATCACACACAGTCTGGTAATAATTTATTTTTATTGACTAAATAATCAATGTCAGCCAATGATAATGGTGTTCACTATTTACTAGAATGTATTCATATTCAAAGTAGAATAGTCCCCCTCCATGTGCACTGTTCTAGATCTAAATATATTTATAACCTTTTTAACTTCTAGAATTGATTGTGTGATAATTTTAATTAATAGTATCAGGAGGTAACTGCTTTAGTTCATTAACTTAGTTAAATTTTAATATACCCATTGTAGGTTATGATCTTGCAGTTGGAAATGCACACATTTATCAGTTTTTACAAAATAAATGCAAAACTTTTAAAGAACCTGTTTGTTTTTCAGATCTTTGTGTTTTTTAGGCTGCAACTTGAACAAAAAATAAATTTAAAACATCATATTGGAATGGTGTGCTTTTGCATTTAAATTTTATTATGATTTGTTTAAGAAATGTAATTTTTTATTACATCATAGCAGTTAGAAACCTTATGATTAGTGCATTTAGCTTATCTTTCGACAAATCTTGGCTACATACTGTGTGTTGTAATGCAGTATTATCTTTTATTTGCAGAAATTGTAACTGGCGTTGTTACAGTGTACATAATTTTTCTTGTGTTGATTAAAGCCACAAATGCAATTATATATGAAGCTTGAGTTCAGAACACAGAAATAAAATCTGACAGCTGTTACTGAAACTAGTATTTTTGTCATTGTTTTTTTAGACTTTACATCAATACTGCCAAAGCTGAATGTGTTGTGTATCAATCAATCGAGTGGCATAGGTGATCATGTTTCTTCACAACTCTTATATGATGTCAATATGTTTAGTTGGCGACATTCTCTCATGCCACAGTGTTACCCAACAAGCAATTTCTATAATTTTATTCTTGTCTATATTCTCCTTAATCTTTCTGGTGGTTACTAAATGTTCGTTTTGTTTTTCTCATCACATACCCTAAAAATCTTGTATGACTGCTTCTAATTTTTGCTACAATTTGTCTATTTACTCCAGCATCTCTGAGGACTTCATTAGTTTTCTCGACAGCCCATAGAATTTTCATCATTCTTCTCAAAAACTACATCTCAGTTGCCTCCAACTCACCTTGAGCTCTTCTGTTTACTGTCCATACTTCACATTCATAAAGAATTGGTTCGATATAACATCTTAGCACCCAAATTTGTATATGCATTTTATATGGTCTATAATATAATAAAATGGTATTCTGTAGTGCACAGGCACATGTGTGCTGATCTACATATCATCATAAACTGATTCTCCAAAGTCTGTACATACTTTGGGCGCACTATTGAAGTGGAGAAAACAAGCCATGTTACAACTAGCACTTGGCAAAAGCTATCATGAGTCCTGCATAAAGGTAAATTGCTACTACTACTATTCGCTAAACCCTTTGTTGCCTTTCAGCATCAGTGGTAGAAGAGTTTTCTGGAGATGGCCCTCGTGTGTGCCATTTTATCTGTTGTCTCTTAATATATTCCAAGATCGGAATGGTACCGGTTCTTTGTCTAATGTCCTCATTTCTGACTCTTGTCTCTTAGCGATATTCCTAGGATGCCATTTCAGCTGACACAAGTTTACATTTATCATGTGCTGTTGTCCATGTGTGGCATTGGTATAGTAATTGTCTTGAATAGTGTTATTTTGGTGTTTAATACATTTTTGTTTCTGAAGATTGGTGTCATTTGGCCTAGGACTTGGCATGCTTTACTACATCTATTGTGTATTTCTATGCTGCTCCTGCCGTCTGTTGTTATATTGCTTACTAGGTATGTGAATTCTGTCTCCAGAATACTCTTCATTTTACTACGAGCCATTGTGTTCTCACTGACTGTTTGCCAATCCTGTCTCAGTGTTGTATCAGGAAATTTACATGGCCACACCACGATCTCTAACACATAAAGAAAGAAACCACATATTCCATGCAAATAGTCCTGAAACACTGAAATAAACTTCAATTTGTGGTCACAGAAATAACAGCTGTTCACATACCTAGGTAGTACACAAAATGCCACGATGATGTGTATTCAGGATCTCCAAGGCAAGCAACACTTTTGGCAAATGTGTGGCATAGAAATATTTATTAATAGGAATTTATTTATGAGGGTTGTATGGGTATTTCCCATGGCTATAATTACCCACCAGTGGATGAAGGTGAATATATTTATTTAAGAGGGTTGCATGGGTATTTCCTATCACCATAAGTGGATAAAGGTGGGTATATTTATTTAGGAGGGTTGTGTGGATGCTCTCAGTGTGTTAGTCATCATCATCACTGCACTCCAGACAAGTCCATAGGTGCTCAGACCTCTCCTTGAGTGTATCCACCATTACACTTTTTCTTTCTTGCCTGCGAAATTGCTCCTTTCTAGCCGCACATTTCAAACCAAGCTCTTTATTCTAGACATGGAACAAGAGTCATCATTACAGTCCTTTGCTCGTGCGTTTTCCCATAGGGCGTTCAAAATGTCTGCCTGATCCATCGCTCCACCAACAGCAATATGTGTGGCTAACCTATTTGCTCTCTCATTATCCCGGACCTCTGCATGTCACAGCACAAAAATGTAACTATGCATACAGGAATTCTTCACTGAATCCAGCCACTGTTCCTGAACTTTCACAATCAGAAAGTCACTGTGTCAAATCATTGAGTATACAGGCATGCTTGCAGACAGTCTGCGAGCACATACAATTAAAAGCTTTGGTTACTGCCAAAATCTCCATTGTCATGTTGCTTGTCATCTGATCGAATGCACCACACTCCTCTCTGATGGTCTTTATATATATATATATATATAATGACATCACCTTCCCTGGAATTCTCACTGATCAGAGCAAGCACCTCCGACTTCACCATTCCCCGCATTCTCTATTGAGTGATATTATTACTTTGAAAGCTGATGGACAATCTAAGGGTGCATGACTTCATTCCGCACCAGGTAGCACATCCTCCAATCTGCGCACATCTGTGAATCTGGCAGTAGTCCTTAGGCTGCAACAAATGTTCGACATGTTTATCAGTCACTAGTAAGCTAAATAAACTCGATTAGGTTAGCCCTTAGTAAATGGACATTGGTAAATTAAACAGCGTCAAGCAAGAAATGGAAAGAATGAACATAAATATCTTAGGAATGAGTGAAATGAGATGGGCTGGGGCAGAAGATATCCAATCAAATAAATTTAGTCATATACTCAGGTGGACAAAAAAATGAGAGAGGGGTAGGCGTATTACACTGCGCAACACATAAAAAATTACAGACATGAAAATAATCATTTCCTACTGAAAATGTGGTGAGAAAATCGAATATCACATTAAAAATTCTCAGTTTGCTCTTATTGTTGTGATATTCCTTGTTTATTGTGTCGAAAAAAGTGGACAATTTTTCTGACAAAAAATTTATTCAGCGACGAATGCATCTTGACACCGTGCGACTTCTCTCAATGGCCGCTATATTGTTTAAATCGTGTGTTGATGTAAAAAAACAAACCACATATTTCAACATGTGTATATAATTAATATTTTCAAGTAGTATATATATATTTTATTTTCCAGTGCTATAAATGTCTGAATTTGTATAAAGATTGGATTCCATAATGTCACGAAAGTGCGTTAATAGTGCTAACAATTTTTGCTGTTTGTGGCGAGGGGACGTTGTCATCTCAAAAACGGAAAATTACACCTTTAATTAAAACTGCATATCATCTTTACTTCGGCTGTAAGATAGGTGATCAAGACAAACCCTGGGAACCTCACATTTGCTGTATTACATGTACTGTGAAACTCTCTGTGGTTGGCTGAATGGCAAAGTGTGGTCAATGCCTTTCTTGATTCCTATGATATGGAGATAGCCGAGAGATCATGTAAGTGACTGCTATTTTTGTATGGTGGCTCCTCTCCAACACGGAATATCTAAAAAGAAGAAGTGGACTTTGAATTACCCCAATATTCCATCAGCTATACGGCCAGTACCACATGGAAAAGATCTGCCTGTTCCTACCTCACCCAACCAGAAAGTTATAGAGCTTGATGCAGATTGTGGTCAAGAAATACAACCTGAGTTTGAACAGGAAGATACTCAATTCACACCAATAGGTTCTGTTGATATTCTACATAGAATTTCTCAAAATGAACTAAGTGACTTAATTCGAGATCTTGACTTATCTAAAACAAAAGCTGAACTTCTTGCATCAAGACTTCAGCAGTGGAATCTCCTGGATAAAAATGTTAAGGTGTCTATGTACAGAGAACGTCAGAAATCTCTAACTCCATTTTTCACAATGAATAATAGCATTGTTGCTTGCCATGATGTTAATGGGCTTATGGAAACTTTGAAAATAGAGCACATACAACAAGAGTGGAGGTTATTCATTGACTCATCAAAGTTAAGTTTGAAAGCAGTTTTGCTACACAATGGCAATTCATTACCTTCTATCCCTATAGGCCATGCTGTCCACATGAAGGAGACTTATGAAAATATGAAATTACTTATTAACTCCTTATATCCACCGAGCCGCTAATATCTACGTTTGGGAGAACAGCTATGCCAAAAGCCGCTTAAATCTACATTTTTATATGAATTTACTATTATGAATTATAAACATTACGACGACCGTAAAATCAAACGAACAGTCATTATTTGCGGTACTTCCGATTAAGGATAGGTCTATCTTGGGAAGCGTGGCGAAAGTCGGAGACATTTTGTTAAATTTTAGCTTTAATTTCATATAAACAAGTGTGTTTACATTTTCATTTTGTGTAACTTATTGCTACTTGAATTTGAAGTAATGAGATGTAGACGTCCTCTATGTTTTTAATTTAGCTAGGCTTTGGAAATGTTCTAAAATACGTTAGGTAATAATTTCAACTTTAGCTTAGTTTATGATTGTAGGCCTAATATTGAATTATAATTATTATTACGATCTGACTTTGATGGAAGTTCTGATTTATATTTGAGTTTTGATGAAGCTCAGGAGGGGCGTTTCCAATGCAATCGCACCTGAAACTGGACAGACTTTTAGTTATTAGGAGATAATCAATAAACCAGAGGTGGGTGTGTTCACTGTTCACGCCCACTGTCAATTCAATTGCAATTAGAAAATTCAAGGGAAATAAGAGAAACCCTTCAATTGTCCCTTGGTGAAATCAGGGGAGGCAAGCCAGAAACTTGGCAGGTAGACATTATCTAGTACCATTTCTGCAACAAAGGTTGGCTGCAACAGATCTCAACATCCCCTGCCTCTTGTTTTGGTGATGCACTCTGCTAGACTGTACCCTGTCCATCTTGTGATGTTATTCTCCCACACGTATTGCGTATCTCTGTCTACCTCGTGCTCGTTTCCCTTTGACTTTACCTTCAATAAGGTGTCATTTCTTTTAATGTGTCCAAAATATTTTATTTGTCTAATCTTGATTTCTCTTAGTAATTCTTTCTTCATATTAAGTGTTTTTAGAACCTCTTAACTTTGTTTAGTTCCTTCTCTTGTGGCAACGAATACAGTGTATAGTATAATAACGTTAAATGCACACACAGTTTCGCAATAGCATTTCACTCAACCAACAAAATATATTTCACTTTCAAACTGAACACAATGATTGTAGAATATTTTGCTTTATGATTTTTATTTAAAACAAAATTAAATTCTGTATATTGTCATTTCTTGCATCCAATATCAAAGATGAGTATAACTCAATCTTTATTTATTATGTAACAACGATCTGGATACATAATACTGGAGATAGAGATACATGATCATATATGATTATATATAGTAAATATATATAATATAATATATAATATTCAGCCCATCCTTCTTTATGGAAGAGAAACATGGACAGTAAACAAAAGTAAGTAAAGTAAAAGTAAAAATATTCCATTATTATATTGAAGACAACGGCGAGCTGTGGGTACTGTTAAATTTGTTGGATTGTTATTACTATTGGTGAGTTGTGGAGACAATCTTGCTGTCACTGGCATTAGAATATCTTCCTCTGTTTCTGTAGCAGGAAATAACACAGGCACAGATACATCATGATCATTATCAGAATTATCAAAAACTCTCTTTCTTTTTATGCTGCCACAGTTCATACTTTGATGATGACTACACACGGAACATTCTAAAACAGTTAGGTTAGGATTAAAATCCATCCAGATGTGGGCACTGTTAGTAGCTATCAATTTGGCTCGAGCTAGAGATTTACTATCCTTGTTGATTTTGAGTTTATGATTTCGCATTACACACTTTGACACACAATGTGGTTGAATGTTTTGTTTCACTATCGTCCATGATATGTATCCCATAAATACTAGCCAGGTCACTTTGATATAAGCTACAAGACCGTGGTTTCTTCTGCACCCTTTTATCTTTCTTAGATAATGTTCTTCCTACACAAATTCAACACAAATCATTCAAAAATCGCATGTGTAGTGAACTGCAGTGATCCATCCTGTTTTGAAATAAATTTATAAATATTATTAACACATTTTCACAAAAGAAACGTATAACATATACTTATTACAATAGTAAATTACTTTTCTGTGTATGTGTAGCATGCAACGAACTTATTTGAACGGTTATGGGGATCCAACCGCGATTGATAACTATCACACAAAACAAGTTCGTAGCGTTAATGCTACACAAAGAATGAATCTTTTACATGGTCTAATTGCGCAATGTAACTAATTTCGATCATATTTGCACAAGTAAAATGAGATCTAACTAGATATACATGCTAAACTAGTGTTTGATGGTGGCATAATAGGTTTATTTTGGACTTAATATTTGCCGATAACCAATTGAAAAATTATCATGAAGACATGTTCGTAACGTTAATGCTACACAAAGAATGAATCTTTTACATGATCTAATTGCGCAATGTAACTAATTTCGATCATATTTGCACAAGTAAAATGAGATCTAACTAGATATACATGCTAAACTAGTGTTTGATGGTGGCATAATAGGTTTATTTTGGACTTATCTTTGCCGACCACGAATAGAAAAATTATCATGAAGACAAGTTCGTAGCGTTAATGCTACACAAAGAATGAATCTTTTACATGATCTAATTGCGCAATGTAACTAATTTCGATCATATTTGCACAAGTAAAATGTGATCTAACTAGATATCTAGTGTTTGATGGTGGCATAATAGGTTTATTTTGGATTTAATATTTGCCAACAACCAATTGAAAAATTATCATGAAGACACATTCGTAACGTTAATGCTACACAAAGAATGAATCTTTTACATGATCTAATTGCGCAGTGTAACTAATTTTGATCATATTTGCACAAGTAAAATGTGATCTAACTAGATATACATGCTAAACTAGTGTTTGATGGTGGCATAATAGGTTTATTTTGGACTTAATATTTGCCGATATCCAATTGAAAAATTATCATGAAGACACATTCGTAGCGTTAATGCTACACAAAGAATGAATCTTTTACATGTTCTAATTGCGCAATGTAACTAATTTCGATCATATTTGCACAAGTAAAATGAGATCTAACTAGATATACATGCTAAACTAGTGTTTGATGGTGGCATAATAGGTTTATTTTGGACTTAATATTTGCAGACAACCAATTGAAAAATTATCATGAAGACACGTTCGTAACGTTAATGCTACACAAAGAATGAATCTTTTACATGATCTAATTGCGCAATGTAACTAATTTCGATCATATTTGCACAAGTAAAATGAGATCTAACTAGATATACATGTTAAACTAGTGTTTGATGGTGGCATAATAGGTTTATTTTGGACTTATATTTGCCGACCACGAATAGAAAAATTATCATGAAGACAAGTTCGTAGCGTTAATGCTACACAAAGAATGAATCTTTTACATGATCTAATTGCGTAATGTAACTAATTTCGATCATATTTGCACAAGTAAAATGAGATCTAACTAGATATACATGCTAAACTAGTGTTTGATGGTGGCATAATAGGTTTATTTTGGACTTAATATTTGCCGACAACCAATTGAAAAATTATCATGAAGACACGTTCGTAACGTTAATGCTACACAAAGAATGAATCTTTTACATGATCTAATTGCGCAATGTAACTAATTTTGATCATATTTGCACAAGTAAAATGTGATCTAACTAGTGTTTGATGGTGGCATAATAGGTTTATTTTGGACTTAATATTTGCCGATATCCAATTGAAAAATTATCATGAAGACACATTCGTAGCGTTAATGCTACACAAAGAATGAATCTTTTACATGATCTAATTGCGCAATGTAACTAATTTCGATCATATTTGCACAAGTAAAATGAGATCTAACTAGATATACATGCTAAACTAGTGTTTGATGGTGGCATAATAGGTTTATTTTGGACTTAATATTTGCTGACAACCAATTGAAAAATTATCATGAAGAAACGTTCGTAACGTTAATGCTACACAAAGAATGAATCTTTTACATGATCTAATTGCGCAATGTAACTAATTTCGATCATATTTGCACAAGTAAAATGTGATCTAACTAGATATCTAGTGTTTGATGGTGGCATAATAGGTTTATTTTAGACTTAATATTTGCCGATATCCAATTGAAAAATTATCATGAAGACACATTCGTAGCGTTAATGCTACACAAAGAATGAATCTTTTACATGATCTAATTGCGCAATGTAACTAATTTCGATCATATTTGCACAAGTAAAATGAGATCTAACTAGATATACATGCTAAACTAGTGTTTGATGGTGGCATAATTGGTTTATTTTGGACTTAATATTTGCCGACCACGAATAGAAAAATTATCATGAAGACAAGTTCGTAGCGTTAATGCTACACAAAGAATGAATCTTTTACATGATCTAATTGCGTAATGTAACTAATTTCGATCATATTTGCAAAAGTAAAATGAGATCTAACTAGATATACATGCTAAACTAGTGTTTGATGGTGGCATAATAGGTTTATTTTGGACTTAATATTTGCCGACAACCAATTGAAAAATTATCATGAAGACACGTTCGTAACGTTAATGCTACACAAAGAATGAATCTTTTACATGATCTAATTGCGCAATGTAACTAATTTTGATCATATTTGCACAAGTAAAATGTGATCTAACTAGTGTTTGATGGTGGCATAATAGGTTTATTTTGGACTTAATATTTGCCGATATCCAATTGAAAAATTATCATGAAGACACATTCGTAGCGTTAATGCTACACAAAGAATGAATCTTTTACATGATCTAATTGCGCAATGTAACTAATTTCGATCATATTTGCACAAGTAAAATGAGATCTAACTAGATATACATGCTAAACTAGTGTTTGATGGTGGCATAATAGGTTTATTTTGGACTTAATATTTGCTGACAACCAATTGAAAAATTATCATGAAGAAACGTTCGTAACGTTAATGCTACACAAAGAATGAATCTTTTACATGATCTAATTGCGCAATGTAACTAATTTCGATCATATTTGCACAAGTAAAATGTGATCTAACTAGATATCTAGTGTTTGATGGTGGCATAATAGGTTTATTTTAGACTTAATATTTGCCGATATCCAATTGAAAAATTATCATGAAGACACATTCGTAGCGTTAATGCTACACAAAGAATGAATCTTTTACATGATCTAATTGCGCAATGTAACTAATTTCGATCATATTTGCACAAGTAAAATGAGATCTAACTAGATATACATGCTAAACTAGTGTTTGATGGTGGCATAATTGGTTTATTTTGGACTTAATATTTGCAGACAACCAATTGAAAAATTATCATGAAGACACGTTCGTAACGTTAATGCTACACAAAGAATGAATCTTTTACATGATCTAATTGCGCAATGTAACTAATTTCGATCATATTTGCACAAGTAAAATGAGATCTAACTAGATATACATGCTAAACTAGTGTTTGATGGTGGCATAATAGGTTTATTTTGGACTTAATATTTGCCGACAACCAATTGAAAAATTATCATGAAGACACGTTCGTAACGTTAATGCTACACAAAGAATGAATCTTTTACATGATCTAATTGCGCAATGTAACTAATTTTGATCATATTTGCACAAGTAAAATGTGATCTATTTGATATCTAGTGTTTGATGGTGGCATAATAGGTTTATTTTGGACTTAATATTTGCCGATATCCAATTGAAAAATTATCATGAAGACACATTCGTAGCGTTAATGCTACACAAAGAATGAATCTTTTACATGATCTAATTGCGCAATGTAACTAATTTCGATCATATTTGCACAAGTAAAATGAGATCTAACTAGATATACATGCTAAACTAGTGTTTGATGGTGGCATAATAGGTTTATTTTGGACTTAATATTTGCTGACAACCAATTGAAAAATTATCATGAAGACACGTTCGTAACGTTAATGCTACACAAAGAATGAATCTTTTACATGATCTAATTGCGCAATGTAACTAATTTCGATCATATTTGCACAAGTAAAATGAGATCTAACTAGATATACATGCTAAACTAGTGTTTGATGGTGGCATAATTGGTTTATTTTGGACTTAATATTTGCCGACCACGAATAGAAAAATTATCATGAAGACAAGTTCGTAGCGTTAATGCTACACAAAGAATGAATCTTTTACATGATCTAATTGCGTAATGTAACTAATTTCGATCATATTTGCAAAAGTAAAATGAGATCTAACTAGATATACATGCTAAACTAGTGTTTGATGGTGGCATAATAGGTTTATTTTGGACTTAATATTTGCCGACAACCAATTGAAAAATTATCATGAAGACACGTTCGTAACGTTAATGCTACACAAAGAATGAATCTTTTACATGATCTAATTGCGCAATGTAACTAATTTTGATCATATTTGCACAAGTAAAATGTGATCTAACTAGTGTTTGATGGTGGCATAATAGGTTTATTTTGGACTTAATATTTGCCGATATCCAATTGAAAAATTATCATGAAGACACATTCGTAGCGTTAATGCTACACAAAGAATGAATCTTTTACATGATCTAATTGCGCAATGTAACTAATTTCGATCATATTTGCACAAGTAAAATGAGATCTAACTAGATATACATGCTAAACTAGTGTTTGATGGTGGCATAATAGGTTTATTTTGGACTTAATATTTGCTGACAACCAATTGAAAAATTATCATGAAGAAACGTTCGTAACGTTAATGCTACACAAAGAATGAATCTTTTACATGATCTAATTGCGCAATGTAACTAATTTCGATCATATTTGCACAAGTAAAATGTGATCTAACTAGATATCTAGTGTTTGATGGTGGCATAATAGGTTTATTTTAGACTTAATATTTGCCGATATCCAATTGAAAAATTATCATGAAGACACATTCGTAGCGTTAATGCTACACAAAGAATGAATCTTTTACATGATCTAATTGCGCAATGTAACTAATTTCGATCATATTTGCACAAGTAAAATGAGATCTAACTAGATATACATGCTAAACTAGTGTTTGATGGTGGCATAATTGGTTTATTTTGGACTTAATATTTGCAGACAACCAATTGAAAAATTATCATGAAGACACGTTCGTAACGTTAATGCTACACAAAGAATGAATCTTTTACATGATCTAATTGCGCAATGTAACTAATTTCGATCATATTTGCACAAGTAAAATGAGATCTAACTAGATATACATGCTAAACTAGTGTTTGATGGTGGCATAATAGGTTTATTTTGGACTTAATATTTGCCGACAACCAATTGAAAAATTATCATGAAGACACGTTCGTAACGTTAATGCTACACAAAGAATGAATCTTTTACATGATCTAATTGCGCAATGTAACTAATTTTGATCATATTTGCACAAGTAAAATGTGATCTATTTGATATCTAGTGTTTGATGGTGGCATAATAGGTTTATTTTGGACTTAATATTTGCCGATATCCAATTGAAAAATTATCATGAAGACACATTCGTAGCGTTAATGCTACACAAAGAATGAATCTTTTACATGATCTAATTGCGCAATGTAACTAATTTCGATCATATTTGCACAAGTAAAATGAGATCTAACTAGATATACATGCTAAACTAGTGTTTGATGGTGGCATAATAGGTTTATTTTGGACTTAATATTTGCTGACAACCAATTGAAAAATTATCATGAAGACACGTTCGTAACGTTAATGCTACACAAAGAATGAATCTTTTACATGATCTAATTGCGCAATGTAACTAATTTCGATCATATTTGCACAAGTAAAATGTGATCTAACTAGATATCTAGTGTTTGATGGTGGCATAATAGGTTTATTTTAGACTTAATATTTGCCGATATCCAATTGAAAAATTATCATGAAGACACATTCGTAGCGTTAATGCTACACAAAGAATGAATCTTTTATATGATCTAATTGCGCAATGTAACTAATTTCGATCATATTTGCACAAGTAAAATGAGATCTAACTAGATATACATGCTAAACTAGTGTTTGATGGTGGCATAATAGGTTTATTTTGGACTTAATATTTGCAGACAACCAATTGAAAAATTATCATGAAGACACGTTCGTAACGTTAATGCTACACAAAGAATGAATCTTTTACATGATCTAATTGCGCAATGTAACTAATTTCGATCATATTTGCACAAGTAAAATGTGATCTAACTAGATATCTAGTGTTTGATGGTGGCATAATAGGTTTATTTTGGACTTAATATTTGCTGACAACCAATTGAAAAATTATCATGAAGACACGTTCGTAACGTTAATGCTACACAAAGAATGAATCTTTTACATGATCTAATTGCGCAATGTAACTAATTTCGATCATATTTGCACAAGTAAAATGAGATCTAACTAGATATACATGCTAAACTAGTGTTTGATGGTGGCATAATAGGTTTATTTTGGACTTAATATTTGCCGATAACCAATTGAAAAATTATCATGAAGACACGTTCGTAACGGTAATGCTACACAAAGAATGAATCTTTTACATGAACTAATTGCGCAATGTAACTAATTTCGATCATATTTGCACAAGTAAAATGAGATCTAACTAGATATACATGTTAAACTAGTGTTTGATGGTGGCATAATAGGTTTATTTTGGACTTATATTTGCCGACCACGAATAGAAAAATTATCATGAAGACAAGTTCGTAGCTTTAATGCTACACAAAGAATGAATCTTTTACATGATCTAATTGCGTAATGTAACTAATTTCGATCATATTTGCACAAGTAAAATGAGATCTAACTAGATATACATGCTAAACTAGTGTTTGATGGTGGCATAATAGGTTTATTTTGGACTTAATATTTGCCGACAACCAATTGAAAAATTATCATGAAGACACGTTCGTAACGTTAATGCTACACAAAGAATGAATCTTTTACATGATCTAATTGCGCAATGTAACTAATTTCGATCATATTTGCACAAGTAAAATGTGATCTAACTAGATATCTAGTGTTTGATGGTGGCATAATAGGTTTATTTTAGACTTAATATTTGCCGATATCCAATTGAAAAATTATCATGAAGACACATTCGTAGCGTTAATGCTACACAAAGAATGAATCTTTTACATGATCTAATTGCGCAATGTAACTAATTTCGATCATATTTGCACAAGTAAAATGAGATCTAACTAGATATACATGCTAAACTAGTGTTTGATGGTGGCATAATTGGTTTATTTTGGACTTAATATTTGCAGACAACCAATTGAAAAATTATCATGAAGACACGTTCGTAACGTTAATGCTACACAAAGAATGAATCTTTTACATGATCTAATTGCGCAATGTAACTAATTTTGATCATATTTGCACAAGTAAAATGTGATCTATTTGATATCTAGTGTTTGATGGTGGCATAATAGGTTTATTTTGGACTTAATATTTGCCGATATCCAATTGAAAAATTATCATGAAGACACATTCGTAGCGTTAATGCTACACAAAGAATGAATCTTTTACATGATCTAATTGCGCAATGTAACTAATTTCGATCATATTTGCACAAGTAAAATGAGATCTAACTAGATATACATGCTAAACTAGTGTTTGATGGTGGCATAATAGGTTTATTTTGGACTTAATATTTGCTGACAACCAATTGAAAAATTATCATGAAGACACGTTCGTAACGTTAATGCTACACAAAGAATGAATCTTTTACATGATCTAATTGCGCAATGTAACTAATTTCAATCATATTTGCACAAGTAAAATGTGATCTAACTAGATATCTAGTGTTTGATGGTGGCATAATAGGTTTATTTTAGACTTAATATTTGCCGATATCCAATTGAAAAATTATCATGAAGACACATTCGTAGCGTTAATGCTACACAAAGAATGAATCTTTTACATGATCTAATTGCGCAATGTAACTAATTTCGATCATATTTGCACAAGTAAAATGAGATCTAACTAGATATACATGCTAAACTAGTGTTTGATGGTGGCATAATAGGTTTATTTTGGACTTAATATTTGCAGACAACCAATTGAAAAATTATCATGAAGACACGTTCGTAACGTTAATGCTACACAAAGAATGAATCTTTTACATGATCTAATTGCGCAATGTAACTAATTTCGATCATATTTGCACAAGTAAAATGAGATCTAACTAGATATACATGCTAAACTAGTGTTTGATGGTGGCATAATAGGTTTATTTTGGACTTAATATTTGCCGACAACCAATTGAAAAATTATCATGAAGACACGTTCGTAACGTTAATGCTACACAAAGAATGAATCTTTTACATGATCTAATTGCGCAATGTAACTAATTTCGATCATATTTGCACAAGTAAAATGAGATCTAACTAGATATACATGCTAAACTAGTGTTTGATGGTGGCATAATAGGTTTATTTTGGACTTAATATTTGCCGATAACCAATTGAAAAATTATCATGAAGACACGTTCGTAACGGTAATGCTACACAAAGAATGAATCTTTTACATGATCTAATTGCGCAATGTAACTAATTTCGATCATATTTGCACAAGTAAAATGAGATCTAACTAGATATACATGTTAAACTAGTGTTTGATGGTGGCATAATAGGTTTATTTTGGACTTATATTTGCCGACCACGAATAGAAAAATTATCATGAAGACAAGTTCGTAGCGTTAATGCTACACAAAGAATGAATCTTTTACATGATCTAATTGCGTAATGTAACTAATTTCGATCATATTTGCACAAGTAAAATGAGATCTAACTAGATATACATGCTAAACTAGTGTTTGATGGTGGCATAATAGGTTTATTTTGGACTTAATATTTGCCGACAACCAATTGAAAAATTATCATGAAGACACGTTCGTAACGTTAATGCTACACAAAGAATGAATCTTTTACATGATCTAATTGCGCAATGTAACTAATTTTGATCATATTTGCACAAGTAAAATGTGATCTAACTAGATATCTAGTGTTTGATGGTGGCATAATAGGTTTATTTTGGACTTAATATTTGCCGATATCCAATTGAAAAATTATCATGAAGACACATTCGTAGCGTTAATGCTACACAAAGAATGAATCTTTTACATGATCTAATTGCGCAATGTAACTAATTTCGATCATATTTGCACAAGTAAAATGAGATCTAACTAGATATACATGCTAAACTAGTGTTTGATGGTGGCATAATAGGTTTATTTTGGACTTATATTTGCCGACCACGAATAGAAAAATTATCATGAAGACAAGTTCGTAGCGTTAATGCTACACAAAGAATGAATCTTTTACATGATCTAATTGCGTAATGTAACTAATTTCGATCATATTTGCACAAGTAAAATGAGATCTAACTAGATATACATGCTAAACTAGTGTTTGATGGTGGCATAATAGGTTTATTTTGGACTTAATATTTGCCGACAACCAATTGAAAAATTATCATGAAGACACATTCGTAGCGTTAATGCTACACAAAGAATGAATCTTTTACATGATCTAATTGCGCAATGTAACTAATTTCGATCATATTTGCACAAGTAAAATGTGATCTAACTAGATATCTAGTGTTTGATGGTGGCATAATAGGTTTATTTTGGACTTAATATTTGCCGATATCCAATTGAAAAATTATCATGAAGACACATTCGTAGCGTTAATGCTACACAAAGAATGAATCTTTTACATGATCTAATTGCGCAATGTAACTAATTTCGATCATATTTGCACAAGTAAAATGAGATCTAACTAGATATACATGCTAAACTAGTGTTTGATGGTGGCATAATAGGTTTATTTTGGACTTAATATTTGCAGACAACCAATTGAAAAATTATCATGAAGACACGTTCGTAACGTTAATGCTACACAAAGAATGAATCTTTTACATGATCTAATTGCGCAATGTAACTAATTTCGATCATATTTGCACAAGTAAAATGAGATCTAACTAGATATACATGCTAAACTAGTGTTTGATGGTGGCATAATAGGTTTATTTTGGACTTAATATTTGCTGACAACCAATTGAAAAATTATCATGAAGACACGTTCGTAACGTTAATGCTACACAAAGAATGAATCTTTTACATGATCTAATTGCGCAATGTAACTAATTTCGATCATATTTGCACAAGTAAAATGTGATCTAACTAGATATCTAGTGTTTGATGGTGGCATAATAGGTTTATTTTGGACTTAATATTTGCCGATATCCAATTGAAAAATTATCATGAAGACACATTCGTAGCGTTAATGCTACACAAAGAATGAATCTTTTACATGATCTAATTGCGCAATGTAACTAATTTCGATCATATTTGCACAAGTAAAATGAGATCTAACTAGATATACATGCTAAACTAGTGTTTGATGGTGGCATAATAGGTTTATTTTGGACTTAATATTTGCAGACAACCAATTGAAAATTATCATGAAGACACGTTCGTAACGTTAATGCTACACAAAGAATGAATCTTTTACATGATCTAATTGCGCAATGTAACTAATTTCGATCATATTTGCACAAGTAAAATGAGATCTAACTAGATATACATGCTAAACTAGTGTTTGATGGTGGCATAATAGGTTTATTTTGGACTTAATATTTGCCGACAACCAATTGAAAAATTATCATGAAGACACGTTCGTAACGTTAATGCTACACAAAGAATGAATCTTTTACATGATCTAATTGCGCAATGTAACTAATTTCGATCATATTTGCACAAGTAAAATGAGATCTAACTAGATATACATGCTAAACTAGTGTTTGATGGTGGCATAATAGGTTTATTTTGGACTTAATATTTGCCGACAACCAATTGAAAAATTATCATGAAGACACGTTCGTAACGTTAATGCTACACAAAGAATGAATCTTTTACATGATCTAATTGCGCAATGTAACTAATTTCGATCATATTTGCACAAGTAAAATGAGATCTAACTAGATATACATGCTAAACTAGTGTTTGATGGTGGCATAATAGGTTTATTTTGGACTTAATATTTGCAGACCACGAATAGAAAAACTATCATGAAGACAAGTTTGTAGCGTTAATGCTACACAAAGAATGAATCTTTTATATGATCTAATTGCGCAATGTAACTAATTTTGATCATATTTGCACAAGTAAAATGAGATCTAACTAGATATACATGCTAAACTAGTGTTTGATGGTGGCATAATAGGTTTATTTTGGACTTAATATTTGCCGATAACCAATTGAAAAATTATCATGAAGACACGTTCGTAACGGTAATGCTACACACAGAATGAATCTTTTACATGATCTAATTGCGCAATGTAACTAATTTCGATCATATTTGCACAAGTAAAATGAGATCTAACTAGATATACATGCTAAACTAGTGTTTGATGGTGGCATAATAGGTTTATTTTGGACTTAATATTTGCAGACAACCAATTGAAAAATTATCATGAAGACACGTTCGTAACGTTAATGCTACACAAAGAATGAATCTTTTACATGATCTAATTGCGCAATGTAACTAATTTCGATCATATTTGCACAAGTAAAATGAGATCTAACTAGATATACATGCTAAACTAGTGTTTGATGGTGGCATAATAGGTTTATTTTGGACTTAATATTTGCCGACAACCAATTGAAAAATTATCATGAAGACACGTTCGTAACGTTAATGCTACACAAAGAATGAATCTTTTACATGATCTAATTGCGCAATGTAACTAATTTCGATCATATTTGCACAAGTAAAATGTGATCTAACTAGATATCTAGTGTTTGATGGTGGCATAATAGGTTTATTTTGGACTTAATATTTGCTGACAACCAATTGAAAAATTATCATGAAGACACGTTCGTAACGTTAATGCTACACAAAGAATGAATCTTTTACATGATCTAATTGCGCAATGTAACTAATTTCGATCATATTTGCACAAGTAAAATGAGATCTAACTAGATATACATGCTAAACTAGTGTTTGATGGTGGCATAATAGGTTTATTTTGGACTTAATATTTGCCGATAACCAATTGAAAAATTATCATGAAGACACGTTCGTAACGGTAATGCTACACAAAGAATGAAATTTTACATGATCTAATTGCGCAATGTAACTAATTTCGATCATATTTGCACAAGTAAAATGAGATCTAACTAGATATACATGTTAAACTAGTGTTTGATGGTGGCATAATAGGTTTATTTTGGACTTATATTTGCCGACCACGAATAGAAAAATTATCATGAAGACAAGTTCGTAGCGTTAATGCTACACAAAGAATGAATCTTTTACATGATCTAATTGCGTAATGTAACTAATTTCGATCATATTTGCACAAGTAAAATGAGATCTAACTAGATATACATGCTAAACTAGTGTTTGATGGTGGCATAATAGGTTTATTTTGGACTTAATATTTGCCGACAACCAATTGAAAAATTATCATGAAGACACGTTCGTAACGTTAATGCTACACAAAGAATGAATCTTTTACATGATCTAATTGCGCAATGTAACTAATTTCGATCATATTTGCACAAGTAAAATGTGATCTAACTAGATATCTAGTGTTTGATGGTGGCATAATAGGTTTATTTTAGACTTAATATTTGCCGATATCCAATTGAAAAATTATCATGAAGACACATTCGTAGCGTTAATGCTACACAAAGAATGAATCTTTTACATGATCTAATTGCGCAATGTAACTAATTTCGATCATATTTGCACAAGTAAAATGAGATCTAACTAGATATACATGCTAAACTAGTGTTTGATGGTGGCATAATTGGTTTATTTTGGACTTAATATTTGCAGACAACCAATTGAAAAATTATCATGAAGACACGTTCGTAACGTTAATGCTACACAAAGAATGAATCTTTTACATGATCTAATTGCGCAATGTAACTAATTTCGATCATATTTGCACAAGTAAAATGAGATCTAACTAGATATACATGCTAAACTAGTGTTTGATGGTGGCATAATAGGTTTATTTTGGACTTAATATTTGCCGACAACCAATTGAAAAATTATCATGAAGACACGTTCGTAACGTTAATGCTACACAAAGAATGAATCTTTTACATGATCTAATTGCGCAATGTAACTAATTTTGATCATATTTGCACAAGTAAAATGTGATCTATTTGATATCTAGTGTTTGATGGTGGCATAATAGGTTTATTTTGGACTTAATATTTGCCGATATCCAATTGAAAAATTATCATGAAGACACATTCGTAGCGTTAATGCTACACAAAGAATGAATCTTTTACATGATCTAATTGCGCAATGTAACTAATTTCGATCATATTTGCACAAGTAAAATGAGATCTAACTAGATATACATGCTAAACTAGTGTTTGATGGTGGCATAATAGGTTTATTTTGGACTTAATATTTGCAGACAACCAATTGAAAATTATCATGAAGACACGTTCGTAACGTTAATGCTACACAAAGAATGAATCTTTTACATGATCTAATTGCGCAATGTAACTAATTTCGATCATATTTGCACAAGTAAAATGAGATCTAACTAGATATACATGCTAAACTAGTGTTTGATGGTGGCATAATAGGTTTATTTTGGACTTAATATTTGCCGACAACCAATTGAAAAATTATCATGAAGACACGTTCGTAACGTTAATGCTACACAAAGAATGAATCTTTTACATGATCTAATTGCGCAATGTAACTAATTTCGATCATATTTGCACAAGTAAAATGAGATCTAACTAGATATACATGCTAAACTAGTGTTTGATGGTGGCATAATAGGTTTATTTTGGACTTAATATTTGCCGACAACCAATTGAAAAATTATCATGAAGACACGTTCGTAACGTTAATGCTACACAAAGAATGAATCTTTTACATGATCTAATTGCGCAATGTAACTAATTTCGATCATATTTGCACAAGTAAAATGAGATCTAACTAGATATACATGCTAAACTAGTGTTTGATGGTGGCATAATAGGTTTATTTTGGACTTAATATTTGCAGACCACGAATAGAAAAACTATCATGAAGACAAGTTTGTAGCGTTAATGCTACACAAAGAATGAATCTTTTATATGATCTAATTGCGCAATGTAACTAATTTTGATCATATTTGCACAAGTAAAATGAGATCTAACTAGATATACATGCTAAACTAGTGTTTGATGGTGGCATAATAGGTTTATTTTGGACTTAATATTTGCCGATAACCAATTGAAAAATTATCATGAAGACACGTTCGTAACGGTAATGCTACACACAGAATGAATCTTTTACATGATCTAATTGCGCAATGTAACTAATTTCGATCATATTTGCACAAGTAAAATGAGATCTAACTAGATATACATGCTAAACTAGTGTTTGATGGTGGCATAATAGGTTTATTTTGGACTTAATATTTGCAGACAACCAATTGAAAAATTATCATGAAGACACGTTCGTAACGTTAATGCTACACAAAGAATGAATCTTTTACATGATCTAATTGCGCAATGTAACTAATTTCGATCATATTTGCACAAGTAAAATGAGATCTAACTAGATATACATGCTAAACTAGTGTTTGATGGTGGCATAATAGGTTTATTTTGGACTTAATATTTGCCGACAACCAATTGAAAAATTATCATGAAGACACGTTCGTAACGTTAATGCTACACAAAGAATGAATCTTTTACATGATCTAATTGCGCAATGTAACTAATTTCGATCATATTTGCACAAGTAAAATGTGATCTAACTAGATATCTAGTGTTTGATGGTGGCATAATAGGTTTATTTTGGACTTAATATTTGCTGACAACCAATTGAAAAATTATCATGAAGACACGTTCGTAACGTTAATGCTACACAAAGAATGAATCTTTTACATGATCTAATTGCGCAATGTAACTAATTTCGATCATATTTGCACAAGTAAAATGAGATCTAACTAGATATACATGCTAAACTAGTGTTTGATGGTGGCATAATAGGTTTATTTTGGACTTAATATTTGCCGATAACCAATTGAAAAATTATCACGAAGACACGTTCGTAACGGTAATGCTACACAAAGAATGAATCTTTTACATGATCTAATTGCGCAATGTAACTAATTTCGATCATATTTGCACAAGTAAAATGAGATCTAACTAGATATACATGTTAAACTAGTGTTTGATGGTGGCATAATAGGTTTATTTTGGACTTATATTTGCCGACCACGAATAGAAAAATTATCATGAAGACAAGTTCGTAGCGTTAATGCTACACAAAGAATGAATCTTTTACATGATCTAATTGCGTAATGTAACTAATTTCGATCATATTTGCACAAGTAAAATGAGATCTAACTAGATATACATGCTAAACTAGTGTTTGATGGTGGCATAATAGGTTTATTTTGGACTTAATATTTGCCGACAACCAATTGAAAAATTATCATGAAGACACGTTCGTAACGTTAATGCTACACAAAGAATGAATCTTTTACATGATCTAATTGCGCAATGTAACTAATTTCGATCATATTTGCACAAGTAAAATGTGATCTAACTAGATATCTAGTGTTTGATGGTGGCATAATAGGTTTATTTTAGACTTAATATTTGCCGATATCCAATTGAAAAATTATCATGAAGACACATTCGTAGCGTTAATGCTACACAAAGAATGAATCTTTTACATGATCTAATTGCGCAATGTAACTAATTTCGATCATATTTGCACAAGTAAAATGAGATCTAACTAGATATACATGCTAAACTAGTGTTTGATGGTGGCATAATAGGTTTATTTTGGACTTAATATTTGCAGACAACCAATTGAAAAATTATCATGAAGACACGTTCGTAACGTTAATGCTACACAAAGAATGAATCTTTTACATGATCTAATTGTGCAATGTAACTAATTTCGATCATATTTGCACAAGTAAAATGAGATCTAACTAGATATACATGCTAAACTAGTGTTTGATGGTGGCATAATAGGTTTATTTTGGACTTAATATTTGCCGACAACCAATTGAAAAATTATCATGAAGACACGTTCGTAACGTTAATGCTACACAAAGAATGAATCTTTTACATGATCTAATTGCGCAATGTAACTAATTTTGATCATATTTGCACAAGTAAAATGTGATCTATTTGATATCTAGTGTTTGATGGTGGCATAATAGGTTTATTTTGGACTTAATATTTGCCGATATCCAATTGAAAAATTATCATGAAGACACATTCGTAGCGTTAATGCTACACAAAGAATGAATCTTTTACATGATCTAATTGCGCAATGTAACTAATTTCGATCATATTTGCACAAGTAAAATGAGATCTAACTAGATATACATGCTAAACTAGTGTTTGATGGTGGCATAATAGGTTTATTTTGGACTTAATATTTGCTGACAACCAATTGAAAAATTATCATGAAGACACGTTCGTAACGTTAATGCTACACAAAGAATGAATCTTTTACATGATCTAATTGCGCAATGTAACTAATTTCGATCATATTTGCACAAGTAAAATGTGATCTAACTAGATATCTAGTGTTTGATGGTGGCATAATAGGTTTATTTTAGACTTAATATTTGCCGATATCCAATTGAAAAATTATCATGAAGACACATTCGTAGCGTTAATGCTACACAAAGAATGAATCTTTTACATGATCTAATTGCGCAATGTAACTAATTTCGATCATATTTGCACAAGTAAAATGAGATCTAACTAGATATACATGCTAAACTAGTGTTTGATGGTGGCATAATAGGTTTATTTTGGACTTAATATTTGCAGACAACCAATTGAAAAATTATCATGAAGACACGTTCGTAACGTTAATGCTACACAAAGAATGAATCTTTTACATGATCTAATTGCGCAATGTAACTAATTTCGATCATATTTGCACAAGTAAAATGAGATCTAACTAGATATACATGCTAAACTAGTGTTTGATGGTGGCATAATAGGTTTATTTTGGACTTAATATTTGCCGACAACCAATTGAAAAATTATCATGAAGACACGTTCGTAACGTTAATGCTACACAAAGAATGAATCTTTTACATGATCTAATTGCGCAATGTAACTAATTTCGATCATATTTGCACAAGTAAAATGAGATCTAACTAGATATACATGCTAAACTAGTGTTTGATGGTGGCATAATAGGTTTATTTTGGACTTAATATTTGCCGATAACCAATTGAAAAATTATCATGAAGACACGTTCGTAACGGTAATGCTACACAAAGAATGAATCTTTTACATGATCTAATTGCGCAATGTAACTAATTTCGATCATATTTGCACAAGTAAAATGAGATCTAACTAGATATACATGTTAAACTAGTGTTTGATGGTGGCATAATAGGTTTATTTTGGACTTATATTTGCCGACCACGAATAGAAAAATTATCATGAAGACAAGTTCGTAGCGTTAATGCTACACAAAGAATGAATCTTTTACATGATCTAATTGCGTAATGTAACTAATTTCGATCATATTTGCACAAGTAAAATGAGATCTAACTAGATATACATGCTAAACTAGTGTTTGATGGTGGCATAATAGGTTTATTTTGGACTTAATATTTGCCGACAACCAATTGAAAAATTATCATGAAGACACGTTCGTAACGTTAATGCTACACAAAGAATGAATCTTTTACATGATCTAATTGCGCAATGTAACTAATTTTGATCATATTTGCACAAGTAAAATGTGATCTAACTAGATATCTAGTGTTTGATGGTGGCATAATAGGTTTATTTTGGACTTAATATTTGCCGATATCCAATTGAAAAATTATCATGAAGACACATTCGTAGCGTTAATGCTACACAAAGAATGAATCTTTTACATGATCTAATTGCGCAATGTAACTAATTTCGATCATATTTGCACAAGTAAAATGAGATCTAACTAGATATACATGCTAAACTAGTGTTTGATGGTGGCATAATAGGTTTATTTTGGACTTATATTTGCCGACCACGAATAGAAAAATTATCATGAAGACAAGTTCGTAGCGTTAATGCTACACAAAGAATGAATCTTTTACATGATCTAATTGCGTAATGTAACTAATTTCGATCATATTTGCACAAGTAAAATGAGATCTAACTAGATATACATGCTAAACTAGTGTTTGATGGTGGCATAATAGGTTTATTTTGGACTTAATATTTGCCGACAACCAATTGAAAAATTATCATGAAGACACGTTCGTAACGTTAATGCTACACAAAGAATGAATCTTTTACATGATCTAATTGCGCAATGTAACTAATTTTGATCATATTTGCACAAGTAAAATGTGATCTAACTAGATATCTAGTGTTTGATGGTGGCATAATAGGTTTATTTTGGACTTAATATTTGCCGATATCCAATTGAAAAATTATCATGAAGACACATTCGTAGCGTTAATGCTACACAAAGAATGAATCTTTTACATGATCTAATTGCGCAATGTAACTAATTTCGATCATATTTGCACAAGTAAAATGTGATCTAACTAGATATCTAGTGTTTGATGGTGGCATAATAGGTTTATTTTGGACTTAATATTTGCCGATATCCAATTGAAAAATTATCATGAAGACACATTCGTAGCGTTAATGCTACACAAAGAATGAATCTTTTACATGATCTAATTGCGCAATGTAACTAATTTCGATCATATTTGCACAAGTAAAATGAGATCTAACTAGATATACATGCTAAACTAGTGTTTGATGGTGGCATAATAGGTTTATTTTGGACTTAATATTTGCAGACAACCAATTGAAAAATTATCATGAAGACACGTTCGTAACGTTAATGCTACACAAAGAATGAATCTTTTACATGATCTAATTGCGCAATGTAACTAATTTCGATCATATTTGCACAAGTAAAATGAGATCTAACTAGATATACATGCTAAACTAGTGTTTGATGGTGGCATAATAGGTTTATTTTGGACTTAATATTTGCTGACAACCAATTGAAAAATTATCATGAAGACACGTTCGTAACGTTAATGCTACACAAAGAATGAATCTTTTACATGATCTAATTGCGCAATGTAACTAATTTCGATCATATTTGCACAAGTAAAATGTGATCTAACTAGATATCTAGTGTTTGATGGTGGCATAATAGGTTTATTTTGGACTTAATATTTGCCGATATCCAATTGAAAAATTATCATGAAGACACATTCGTAGCGTTAATGCTACACAAAGAATGAATCTTTTACATGATCTAATTGCGCAATGTAACTAATTTCGATCATATTTGCACAAGTAAAATGAGATCTAACTAGATATACATGCTAAACTAGTGTTTGATGGTGGCATAATAGGTTTATTTTGGACTTAATATTTGCAGACAACCAATTGAAAATTATCATGAAGACACGTTCGTAACGTTAATGCTACACAAAGAATGAATCTTTTACATGATCTAATTGCGCAATGTAACTAATTTCGATCATATTTGCACAAGTAAAATGAGATCTAACTAGATATACATGCTAAACTAGTGTTTGATGGTGGCATAATAGGTTTATTTTGGACTTAATATTTGCCGACAACCAATTGAAAAATTATCATGAAGACACGTTCGTAACGTTAATGCTACACAAAGAATGAATCTTTTACATGATCTAATTGCGCAATGTAACTAATTTCGATCATATTTGCACAAGTAAAATGAGATCTAACTAGATATACATGCTAAACTAGTGTTTGATGGTGGCATAATAGGTTTATTTTGGACTTAATATTTGCCGACAACCAATTGAAAAATTATCATGAAGACACGTTCGTAACGTTAATGCTACACAAAGAATGAATCTTTTACATGATCTAATTGCGCAATGTAACTAATTTCGATCATATTTGCACAAGTAAAATGAGATCTAACTAGATATACATGCTAAACTAGTGTTTGATGGTGGCATAATAGGTTTATTTTGGACTTAATATTTGCAGACCACGAATAGAAAAACTATCATGAAGACAAGTTTGTAGCGTTAATGCTACACAAAGAATGAATCTTTTATATGATCTAATTGCGCAATGTAACTAATTTTGATCATATTTGCACAAGTAAAATGAGATCTAACTAGATATACATGCTAAACTAGTGTTTGATGGTGGCATAATAGGTTTATTTTGGACTTAATATTTGCCGATAACCAATTGAAAAATTATCATGAAGACACGTTCGTAACGGTAATGCTACACACAGAATGAATCTTTTACATGATCTAATTGCGCAATGTAACTAATTTCGATCATATTTGCACAAGTAAAATGAGATCTAACTAGATATACATGTTAAACTAGTGTTTGATGGTGGCATAATAGGTTTATTTTGGACTTATATTTGCCGACCACGAATAGAAAAATTATCATGAAGACAAGTTCGTAGCGTTAATGCTACACAAAGAATGAATCTTTTACATGATCTAATTGCGTAATGTAACTAATTTCGATCATATTTGCACAAGTAAAATTAGATCTAACTAGATATACATGCTAAACTAGTGTTTGATGGTGGCATAATAGGTTTATTTTGGACTTAATATTTGCCGACAACCAATTGAAAAATTATCATGAAGACACGTTCGTAACGTTAATGCTACACAAAGAATGAATCTTTTACATGATCTAATTGCGCAATGTAACTAATTTTGACCATATTTGCACAAGTAAAATGAGATCTAACTAGATATACATGTTAAACTAGTGTTTGATGGTGGCATAATAGGTTTATTTTGGACTTATATTTGCCGACCACGAATAGAAAAATTATCATGAAGACAAGTTCGTAGCGTTAATGCTACACAAAGAATGAATCTTTTACATGATCTAATTGCGTAATTTAACTAATTTCGATCATATTTGCACAAGTAAAATGAGATCTAACTAGATATACATGCTAAACTAGTGTTTGATGGTGGCATAATAGGTTTATTTTGGACTTAATATTTGCCGACAACCAATTGAAAAATTATCATGAAGACACGTTCGTAACGTTAATGCTACACAAAGAATGAATCTTTTACATGATCTAATTGCGCAATGTAACTAATTTCGATCATATTTGCACAAGTAAAATGAGATCTAACTAGATATCTAGTGTTTGATGGTGGCATAATAGGTTTATTTTGGACTTAATATTTGCCGATATCCAATTGAAAAATTATCATGAAGACACATTCGTAGCGTTAATGCTACACAAAGAATGAATCTTTTACATGATCTAATTGCGCAATGTAACTAATTTCGATCATATTTGCACAAGTAAAATGAGATCTAACTAGATATACATGCTAAACTAGTGTTTGATGGTGGCATAATAGGTTTATTTTGGACTTAATATTTGCAGACAACCAATTGAAAAATTATCATGAAGACACGTTCGTAACGTTAATGCTACACAAAGAATGAATCTTTTACATGATCTAATTGCGCAATGTAACTAATTTCGATCATATTTGCACAAGTAAAATGAGATCTAACTAGATATACATGCTAAACTAGTGTTTGATGGTGGCATAATAGGTTTATTTTGGACTTATCTTTGCCGACCACGAATAGAAAAATTATCATGAAGACAAGTTCGTAGCGTTAATGCTACACAAAGAATGAATCTTTTACATGGTCTAATTGCGCAATGTAACTAATTTCGATCATATTTGCACAAGTAAAATGAGATCTAACTAGATATACATGCTAAACTAGTGTTTGATGGTGGCATAATAGGTTTATTTTGGACTTAATATTTGCCGATAACCAATTGAAAAATTATCATGAAGACACGTTCGTAACGTTAATGCTACACAAAGAATGAATCTTTTACATGATCTAATTGCGCAATGTAACTAATTTTGATCATATTTGCACAAGTAAAATGTGATCTAACTAGATATCTAGTGTTTGATGGTGGCATAATAGGTTTATTTTGGACTTAATATTTGCCTATATCCAATTGAAAAATTATCATGAAGACACATTCGTAGCGTTAATGCTACACAAAGAATGAATCTTTTACATGATCTAATTGCGCAATGTAACTAATTTCGGTCATATTTGCACAAGTAAAATGAGATCTAACTAGATATACATGCTAAACTAGTGTTTGATGGTGGCATAATAGGTTTATTTTGGACTTAATATTTGCCGACAACCAATTGAAAAATTATCATGAAGACACGTTCGTAACGTTAATGCTACACAAAGAATGAATCTTTTACATGATCTAATTGCGCAATGTAACTAATTTCGATCATATTTGCACAAGTAAAATGAGATCTAACTAGATATCTAGTGTTTGATGGTGGCATAATAGGTTTATTTTGGACTTAATATTTGCCGATATCCAATTGAAAAATTATCATGAAGACACATTCGTAGCGTTAATGCTACACAAAGAATGAATCTTTTACATGATCTAATTGCGCAATGTAACTAATTTCGATCATATTTGCACAAGTAAAATGAGATCTAACTAGATATACATGCTAAACTAGTGTTTGATGGTGGCATAATAGGTTTATTTTGGACTTAATATTTGCAGACAACCAATTGAAAAATTATCATGAAGACACGTTCGTAACGTTAATGCTACACAAAGAATGAATCTTTTACATGATCTAATTGCGCAATGTAACTAATTTCGATCATATTTGCACAAGTAAAATGAGATCTAACTAGATATACATGCTAAACTAGTGTTTGATGGTGGCATAATAGGTTTATTTTGGACTTATCTTTGCCGACCACGAATAGAAAAATTATCATGAAGACAAGTTCGTAGCGTTAATGCTACACAAAGAATGAATCTTTTACATGGTCTAATTGCGCAATGTAACTAATTTCGATCATATTTGCACAAGTAAAATGAGATCTAACTAGATATACATGCTAAACTAGTGTTTGATGGTGGCATAATAGGTTTATTTTGGACTTAATATTTGCCGATAACCAATTGAAAAATTATCATGAAGACACGTTCGTAACGTTAATGCTACACAAAGAATGAATCTTTTACATGATCTAATTGCGCAATGTAACTAATTTTGATCATATTTGCACAAGTAAAATGTGATCTAACTAGATATCTAGTGTTTGATGGTGGCATAATAGGTTTATTTTGGACTTAATATTTGCCTATATCCAATTGAAAAATTATCATGAAGACACATTCGTAGCGTTAATGCTACACAAAGAATGAATCTTTTACATGATCTAATTGCGCAATGTAACTAATTTCGGTCATATTTGCACAAGTAAAATGAGATCTAACTAGATATACATGCTAAACTAGTGTTTGATGGTGGCATAATAGGTTTATTTTGGACTTATATTTGCCGACCACGAATAGAAAAATTATCATGAAGACAAGTTCGTAGCGTTAATGCTACACAAAGAATGAATCTTTTACATGATCTAATTGCGTAATGTAACTAATTTCGATCATATTTGCACAAGTAAAATTAGATCTAACTAGATATACATGCTAAACTAGTGTTTGATGGTGGCATAATAGGTTTATTTTGGACTTAATATTTGCCGACAACCAATTGAAAAATTATCATGAAGACACGTTCGTAACGTTAATGCTACACAAAGAATGAATCTTTTACATGATCTAATTGCGCAATGTAACTAATTTTGACCATATTTGCACAAGTAAAATGAGATCTAACTAGATATACATGTTAAACTAGTGTTTGATGGTGGCATAATAGGTTTATTTTGGACTTATATTTGCCGACCACGAATAGAAAAATTATCATGAAGACAAGTTCGTAGCGTTAATGCTACACAAAGAATGAATCTTTTACATGATCTAATTGCGTAATTTAACTAATTTCGATCATATTTGCACAAGTAAAATGAGATCTAACTAGATATACATGCTAAACTAGTGTTTGATGGTGGCATAATAGGTTTATTTTGGACTTAATATTTGCCGACAACCAATTGAAAAATTATCATGAAGACACGTTCGTAACGTTAATGCTACACAAAGAATGAATCTTTTACATGATCTAATTGCGCAATGTAACTAATTTCGATCATATTTGCACAAGTAAAATGAGATCTAACTAGATATCTAGTGTTTGATGGTGGCATAATAGGTTTATTTTGGACTTAATATTTGCCGATATCCAATTGAAAAATTATCATGAAGACACATTCGTAGCGTTAATGCTACACAAAGAATGAATCTTTTACATGATCTAATTGCGCAATGTAACTAATTTCGATCATATTTGCACAAGTAAAATGAGATCTAACTAGATATACATGCTAAACTAGTGTTTGATGGTGGCATAATAGGTTTATTTTGGACTTAATATTTGCAGACAACCAATTGAAAAATTATCATGAAGACACGTTCGTAACGTTAATGCTACACAAAGAATGAATCTTTTACATGATCTAATTGCGCAATGTAACTAATTTCGATCATATTTGCACAAGTAAAATGAGATCTAACTAGATATACATGCTAAACTAGTGTTTGATGGTGGCATAATAGGTTTATTTTGGACTTATCTTTGCCGACCACGAATAGAAAAATTATCATGAAGACAAGTTCGTAGCGTTAATGCTACACAAAGAATGAATCTTTTACATGGTCTAATTGCGCAATGTAACTAATTTCGATCATATTTGCACAAGTAAAATGAGATCTAACTAGATATACATGCTAAACTAGTGTTTGATGGTGGCATAATAGGTTTATTTTGGACTTAATATTTGCCGATAACCAATTGAAAAATTATCATGAAGACACGTTCGTAACGTTAATGCTACACAAAGAATGAATCTTTTACATGATCTAATTGCGCAATGTAACTAATTTTGATCATATTTGCACAAGTAAAATGTGATCTAACTAGATATCTAGTGTTTGATGGTGGCATAATAGGTTTATTTTGGACTTAATATTTGCCTATATCCAATTGAAAAATTATCATGAAGACACATTCGTAGCGTTAATGCTACACAAAGAATGAATCTTTTACATGATCTAATTGCGCAATGTAACTAATTTCGGTCATATTTGCACAAGTAAAATGAGATCTAACTAGATATACATGCTAAACTAGTGTTTGATGGTGGCATAATAGGTTTATTTTGGACTTAATATTTGCCGACAACCAATTGAAAAATTATCATGAAGACACGTTCGTAACGTTAATGCTACACAAAGAATGAATCTTTTACATGATCTAATTGCGCAATGTAACTAATTTCGATCATATTTGCACAAGTAAAATGTGATCTAACTAGATATCTAGTGTTTGATGGTGGCATAATAGGTTTATTTTGGACTTAATATTTGCCGATATCCAATTGAAAAATTATCATGAAGACACATTCGTAGCGTTAATGCTACACAAAGAATGAATCTTTTACATGATCTAATTGCGCAATGTAACTAATTTCGATCATATTTGCACAAGTAAAATGAGATCTAACTAGATATACATGCTAAACTAGTGTTTGATGGTGGCATAATAGGTTTATTTTGGACTTAATATTTGCAGACAACCAATTGAAAAATTATCATGAAGACACGTTCGTAACGTTAATGCTACACAAAGAATGAATCTTTTACATGATCTAATTGCGCAATGTAACTAATTTCGATCATATTTGCACAAGTAAAATGAGATCTAACTAGATATCTAGTGTTTGATGGTGGCATAATAGGTTTATTTTAGACTTAATATTTGCCGATATCCAATTGAAAAATTATCATGAAGACACATTCGTAGCGTTAATGCTACACAAAGAATGAATCTTTTACATGATCTAATTGCGCAATGTAACTAATTTCGATCATATTTGCACAAGTAAAATGAGATCTAACTAGATATACATGCTAAACTAGTGTTTGATGGTGGCATAATAGGTTTATTTTGGACTTAATATTTGCAGACAACCAATTGAAAAATTATCATGAAGACACGTTCGTAACGTTAATGCTACACAAAGAATGAATCTTTTACATGATCTAATTGCGCAATGTAACTAATTTCGATCATATTTGCACAAGTAAAATGAGATCTAACTAGATATACATGCTAAACTAGTGTTTGATGGTGGCATAATAGGTTTATTTTGGACTTAATATTTGCCGACAACCAATTGAAAAATTATCATGATGACACGTTCGTAACGTTAATGCTACACAAAGAATGAATCTTTTACATGATCTAATTGCGCAATGTAACTAATTTTGATCATATTTGCACAAGTAAAATGTGATCTAACTAGATATCTAGTGTTTGATGGTGGCATAATAGGTTTATTTTGGACTTAATATTTGCCGATATCCAATTGAAAAATTATCATGAAGACACATTCGTAGCGTTAATGCTACACAAAGAATGAATCTTTTACATGATCTAATTGCGCAATGTAACTAATTTCGATCATATTTGCACAAGTAAAATGAGATCTAACTAGATATACATGTTAAACTAGTGTTTGATGGTGGCATAATAGGTTTATTTTGGACTTATATTTGCCGACCACGAATAGAAAAATTATCATGAAGACAAGTTCGTAGCGTTAATGCTACACAAAGAATGAATCTTTTACATGATCTAATTGCGTAATGTAACTAATTTCGATCATATTTGCACAAGTAATATGAGATCTAACTAGATATACATGCTAAACTAGTGTTTGATGGTGGCATAATAGGTTTATTTTGGACTTAATATTTGCCGACAACCAATTGAAAAATTATCATGATGACACGTTCGTAACGTTAATGCTACACAAAGAATGAATCTTTTACATGATCTAATTGCGCAATGTAACTAATTTTGATCATATTTGCACAAGTAAAATGTGATCTAACTAGATATCTAGTGTTTGATGGTGGCATAATAGGTTTATTTTGGACTTAATATTTGCCGATATCCAATTGAAAAATTATCATGAAGACACATTCGTAGCGTTAATGCTACACAAAGAATGAATCTTTTACATGATCTAATTGCGCAATGTAACTAATTTCGATCATATTTGCACAAGTAAAATGAGATCTAACTAGATATACATGCTAAACTAGTGTTTGATGGTGGCATAATAGGTTTATTTTGGACTTATCTTTGCCGACCACGAATAGAAAAATTATCATGAAGACACGTTCGTAACGTTAATGCTACACAAAGAATGAATCTTTTACATGATCTAATTGCGCAATGTAACTAATTTCGATCATATTTGCACAAGTAAAATGAGATCTAACTAGATATACATGCTAAACTAGTGTTTGATGGTGGCATAATAGGTTTATTTTGGACTTAATATTTGCCGACAACCAATTGAAAAATTATCATGAAGACACGTTCGTAACGTTAATGCTACACAAAGAATGAATCTTTTACATGATCTAATTGCGCAATGTAACTAATTTCGATCATATTTGCACAAGTAAAATGTGATCTAACTAGATATCTAGTGTTTGATGGTGGCATAATAGGTTTATTTTGGACTTAATATTTGCTGACAACCAATTGAAAAATTATCATGAAGACACGTTCGTAACGTTAATGCTACACAAAGAATGAATCTTTTACATGATCTAATTGCGCAATGTAACTAATTTCGATCATATTTGCACAAGTAAAATGAGATCTAACTAGATATACATGCTAAACTAGTGTTTGATGGTGGCATAATAGGTTTATTTTGGACTTAATATTTGCAGACCACGAATAGAAAAACTATCATGAAGACATGTTTGTAGCGTTAATGCTACACAAAGAATGAATCTTTTATATGATCTAATTGCGCAATGTAACTAATTTTGATCATATTTGCACAAGTAAAATGAGATCTAACTAGATATACATGCTAAACTAGTGTTTGATGGTGGCATAATAGGTTTATTTTGGACTTAATATTTGCCGATAACCAATTGAAAAATTATCATGAAGACACGTTCGTAACGGTAATGCTACACACAGAATGAATCTTTTACATGATCTAATTGCGCAATGTAACTAATTTCGATCATATTTGCACAAGTAAAATGAGATCTAACTAGATATACATGTTAAACTAGTGTTTGATGGTGGCATAATAGGTTTATTTTGGACTTATATTTGCTGACAACCAATTGAAAAATTATCATGAAGACACGTTCGTAACGTTAATGCTACACAAAGAATGAATCTTTTACATGATCTAATTGCGCAATGTAACTAATTTCGATCATATTTGCACAAGTAAAATGTGATCTAACTAGATATCTAGTGTTTGATGGTGGCATAATAGGTTTATTTTGGACTTAATATTTGCCGATATCCAATTGAAAAATTATCATGAAGACACATTCGTAGCGTTAATGCTACACAAAGAATGAATCTTTTACATGATCTAATTGCGCAATGTAACTAATTTCGATCATATTTGCACAAGTAAAATGAGATCTAACTAGATATACATGCTAAACTAGTGTTTGATGGTGGCATAATAGGTTTATTTTGGACTTAATATTTGCAGACAACCAATTGAAAAATTATCATGAAGACACGTTCGTAACGTTAATGCTACACAAAGAATGAATCTTTTACATGATCTAATTGCGCAATGTAACTAATTTCGATCATATTTGCACAAGTAAAATGAGATCTAACTAGATATACATGCTAAACTAGTGTTTGATGGTGGCATAATAGGTTTATTTTGGACTTAATATTTGCCGACAACCAATTGAAAAATTATCATGAAGACACGTTCGTAACGTTAATGCTACACAAAGAATGAATCTTTTACATGATCTAATTGCGCAATGTAACTAATTTCGATCATATTTGCACAAGTAAAATGTGATCTAACTAGATATCTAGTGTTTGATGGTGGCATAATAGGTTTATTTTGGACTTAATATTTGCTGACAACCAATTGAAAAATTATCATGAAGACACGTTCGTAACGTTAATGCTACACAAAGAATGAATCTTTTACATGATCTAATTGCGCAATGTAACTAATTTCGATCATATTTGCACAAGTAAAATGAGATCTAACTAGATATACATGCTAAACTAGTGTTTGATGGTGGCATAATAGGTTTATTTTGGACTTAATATTTGCAGACCACGAATAGAAAAACTATCATGAAGACAAGTTTGTAGCGTTAATGCTACACAAAGAATGAATCTTTTATATGATCTAATTGCGCAATGTAACTAATTTTGATCATATTTGCACAAGTAAAATGAGATCTAACTAGATATACATGCTAAACTAGTGTTTGATGGTGGCATAATAGGTTTATTTTGGACTTAATATTTGCCGATAACCAATTGAAAAATTATCATGAAGACACGTTCGTAACGGTAATGCTACACACAGAATGAATCTTTTACATGATCTAATTGCGCAATGTAACTAATTTCGATCATATTTGCACAAGTAAAATGAGATCTAACTAGATATACATGTTAAACTAGTGTTTGATGGTGGCATAATAGGTTTATTTTGGACTTATATTTGCCGACCACGAATAGAAAAATTATCATGAAGACAAGTTCGTAGCGTTAATGCTACACAAAGAATGAATCTTTTACATGATCTAATTGCGTAATTTAACTAATTTCGATCATATTTGCACAAGTAAAATTAGATCTAACTAGATATACATGCTAAACTAGTGTTTGATGGTGGCATAATAGGTTTATTTTGGACTTAATATTTGCCGACAACCAATTGAAAAATTATCATGAAGACACGTTCGTAACGTTAATGCTACACAAAGAATGAATCTTTTACATGATCTAATTGCGCAATGTAACTAATTTCGATCATATTTGCACAAGTAAAATGTGATCTAACTAGATATCTAGTGTTTGATGGTGGCATAATAGGTTTATTTTGGACTTAATATTTGCCGATATCCAATTGAAAAATTATCATGAAGACACATTCGTAGCGTTAATGCTACACAAAGAATGAATCTTTTACATGATCTAATTGCGCAATGTAACTAATTTCGATCATATTTGCACAAGTAAAATGAGATCTAACTAGATATACATGCTAAACTAGTGTTTGATGGTGGCATAATAGGTTTATTTTGGACTTAATATTTGCAGACAACCAATTGAAAAATTATCATGAAGACACGTTCGTAACGTTAATGCTACACAAAGAATGAATCTTTTACATGATCTAATTGCGCAATGTAACTAATTTCGATCATATTTGCACAAGTAAAATGAGATCTAACTAGATATACATGCTAAACTAGTGTTTGATGGTGGCATAATAGGTTTATTTTGGACTTAATATTTGCAGACCACGAATAGAAAAACTATCATGAAGACAAGTTTGTAGCGTTAATGCTACACAAAGAATGAATCTTTTATATGATCTAATTGCGCAATGTAACTAATTTTGATCATATTTGCACAAGTAAAATGAGATCTAACTAGATATACATGCTAAACTAGTGTTTGATGGTGGCATAATAGGTTTATTTTGGACTTAATATTTGCCGATAACCAATTGAAAAATTATCATGAAGACACGTTCGTAACGGTAATGCTACACACAGAATGAATCTTTTACATGATCTAATTGCGCAATGTAACTAATTTCGATCATATTTGCACAAGTAAAATGAGATCTAACTAGATATACATGTTAAACTAGTGTTTGATGGTGGCATAATAGGTTTATTTTGGACTTATATTTGCCGACCACGAATAGAAAAATTATCATGAAGACAAGTTCGTAGCGTTAATGCTACACAAAGAATGAATCTTTTACATGATCTAATTGCGTAATTTAACTAATTTCGATCATATTTGCACAAGTAAAATGAGATCTAACTAGATATACATGCTAAACTAGTGTTTGATGGTGGCATAATAGGTTTATTTTGGACTTAATATTTGCCGACAACCAATTGAAAAATTATCATGAAGACACGTTCGTAACGTTAATGCTACACAAAGAATGAATCTTTTACATGATCTAATTGCGCAATGTAACTAATTTCGATCATATTTGCACAAGTAAAATGTGATCTAACTAGATATCTAGTGTTTGATGGTGGCATAATAGGTTTATTTTGGACTTAATATTTGCCGATATCCAATTGAAAAATTATCATGAAGACACATTCGTAGCGTTAATGCTACACAAAGAATGAATCTTTTACATGATCTAATTGCGCAATGTAACTAATTTCGATCATATTTGCACAAGTAAAATGAGATCTAACTAGATATACATGCTAAACTAGTGTTTGATGGTGGCATAATAGGTTTATTTTGGACTTAATATTTGCAGACAACCAATTGAAAAATTATCATGAAGACACGTTCGTAACGTTAATGCTACACAAAGAATGAATCTTTTACATGATCTAATTGCGCAATGTAACTAATTTCGATCATATTTGCACAAGTAAAATGAGATCTAACTAGATATACATGCTAAACTAGTGTTTGATGGTGGCATAATAGGTTTATTTTGGACTTATCTTTGCCGACCACGAATAGAAAAATTATCATGAAGACAAGTTCGTAGCGTTAATGCTACACAAAGAATGAATCTTTTACATGGTCTAATTGCGCAATGTAACTAATTTCGATCATATTTGCACAAGTAAAATGAGATCTAACTAGATATACATGCTAAACTAGTGTTTGATGGTGGCATAATAGGTTTATTTTGGACTTAATATTTGCCGATAACCAATTGAAAAATTATCATGAAGACACGTTCGTAACGTTAATGCTACACAAAGAATGAATCTTTTACATGATCTAATTGCGCAATGTAACTAATTTCGATCATATTTGCACAAGTAAAATGAGATCTAACTAGATATACATGCTAAACTAGTGTTTGATGGTGGCATAATAGGTTTATTTTGGACTTATCTTTGCCGACCACGAATAGAAAAAATTATCATGAAGACAAGTTCGTAGCGTTAATGCTACACAAAGAATGAATCTTTTACATGATCTAATTGCGTAATGTAACTAATTTCGATCATATTTGCACAAGTAAAATGAGATCTAACTAGATATACATGCTAAGCTAGTGTTTGATGGTGGCATAATAGGTTTATTTTGGACTTAATATTTGCCGACAACCAATTGAAAAATTATCATGAAGACACGTTCGTAACGTTAATGCTACACAAAGAATGAATCTTTTACATGATCTAATTGCGCAATGTAACTAATTTTGATCATATTTGCACAAGTAAAATGTGATCTAACTAGATATCTAGTGTTTGATGGTGGCATAATAGGTTTATTTTGGACTTAATATTTGCCGATATCCAATTGAAAAATTATCATGAAGACACATTCGTAGCGTTAATGCTACACAAAGAATGAATCTTTTACATGATCTAATTGCGCAATGTAACTAATTTCGATCATATTTGCACAAGTAAAATGAGATCTAACTAGATATACATGCTAAACTAGTGTTTGATGGTGGCATAATAGGTTTATTTTGGACTTAATATTTGCTGACAACCAATTGAAAAATTATCATGAAGACACGTTCGTAACGTTAATGCTACACAAAGAATGAATCTTTTACATGATCTAATTGCGCAATGTAACTAATTTCGATCATATTTGCACAAGTAAAATGTGATCTAACTAGATATCTAGTGTTTGATGGTGGCATAATAGGTTTATTTTGGACTTAATATTTGCCGATATCCAATTGAAAAATTATCATGAAGACACATTCGTAGCGTTAATGCTACACAAAGAATGAATCTTTTACATGATCTAATTGCGCAATGTAACTAATTTCGATCATATTTGCACAAGTAAAATGAGATCTAACTAGATATACATGCTAAACTAGTGTTTGATGGTGGCATAATAGGTTTATTTTGGACTTAATATTTGCAGACAACCAATTGAAAAATTATCATGAAGACACGTTCGTAACGTTAATGCTACACAAAGAATGAATCTTTTACATGATCTAATTGCGCAATGTAACTAATTTCGATCATATTTGCACAAGTAAAATGAGATCTAACTAGATATACATGCTAAACTAGTGTTTGATGGTGGCATAATAGGTTTATTTTGGACTTATCTTTGCCGACCACGAATAGAAAAATTATCATGATGACAAGTTCGTAGCGTTAATGCTACACAAAGAATGAATCTTTTACATGATCTAATTGCGCAATGTAACTAATTTCGATCATATTTGCACAAGTAAAATGAGATCTAACTAGATATACATGCTAAACTAGTGTTTGATGGTGGCATAATAGGTTTATTTTGGACTTAATATTTGCAGACCACGAATAGAAAAACTATCATGAAGACAAGTTTGTAGCGTTAATGCTACACAAAGAATGAATCTTTTATATGATCTAATTGCGCAATGTAACTAATTTTGATCATATTTGCACAAGTAAAATGAGATCTAACTAGATATACATGCTAAACTAGTGTTTGATGGTGGCATAATAGGTTTATTTTGGACTTATCTTTGCCGACCACGAATAGAAAAATTATCATGAAGACAAGTTCGTAGCGTTAATGCTACACAAAGAATGAATCTTTTACATGATCTAATTGCGCAATGTAACTAATTTCGATCATATTTGCACAAGTAAAATGAGATCTAACTAGATATACATGCTAAACTAGTGTTTGATGGTGGCATAATAGGTTTATTTTGGACTTAATATTTGCAGACAACCAATTGAAAAATTATCATGAAGACACGTTCGTAACGTTAATGCTACACAAAGAATGAATCTTTTACATGATCTAATTGCGCAATGTAACTAATTTCGATCATATTTGCACAAGTAAAATGAGATCTAACTAGATATACATGCTAAACTAGTGTTTGATGGTGGCATAATAGGTTTATTTTGGACTTAATATTTGCCGACAACCAATTGAAAAATTATCATGAAGACACGTTCGTAACGTTAATGCTACACAAAGAATGAATCTTTTACATGATCTAATTGCGCAATGTAACTAATTTCGATCATATTTGCACAAGTAAAATGAGATCTAACTAGATATACATGCTAAACTAGTGTTTGATGGTGGCATAATAGGTTTATTTTGGACTTAATATTTGCCGATAACCAATTGAAAAATTATCATGAAGACACGTTCGTAACGGTAATGCTACACAAAGAATGAATCTTTTACATGATCTAATTGCGCAATGTAACTAATTTCGATCATATTTGCACAAGTAAAATGAGATCTAACTAGATATACATGTTAAACTAGTGTTTGATGGTGGCATAATAGGTTTATTTTGGACTTATATTTGCCGACCACGAATAGAAAAATTATCATGAAGACAAGTTCGTAGCGTTAATGCTACACAAAGAATGAATCTTTTACATGATCTAATTGCGTAATGTAACTAATTTCGATCATATTTGCACAAGTAAAATGAGATCTAACTAGATATACATGCTAAACTAGTGTTTGATGGTGGCATAATAGGTTTATTTTGGACTTAATATTTGCCGACAACCAATTGAAAAATTATCATGAAGACACGTTCGTAACGTTAATGCTACACAAAGAATGAATCTTTTACATGATCTAATTGCGCAATGTAACTAATTTTGATCATATTTGCACAAGTAAAATGTGATCTAACTAGATATCTAGTGTTTGATGGTGGCATAATAGGTTTATTTTGGACTTAATATTTGCCGATATCCAATTGAAAAATTATCATGAAGACACATTCGTAGCGTTAATGCTACACAAAGAATGAATCTTTTACATGATCTAATTGCGCAATGTAACTAATTTCGATCATATTTGCACAAGTAAAATGAGATCTAACTAGATATACATGCTAAACTAGTGTTTGATGGTGGCATAATAGGTTTATTTTGGACTTATATTTGCCGACCACGAATAGAAAAATTATCATGAAGACAAGTTCGTAGCGTTAATGCTACACAAAGAATGAATCTTTTACATGATCTAATTGCGTAATGTAACTAATTTCGATCATATTTGCACAAGTAAAATGAGATCTAACTAGATATACATGCTAAACTAGTGTTTGATGGTGGCATAATAGGTTTATTTTGGACTTAATATTTGCCGACAACCAATTGAAAAATTATCATGAAGACACGTTCGTAACGTTAATGCTACACAAAGAATGAATCTTTTACATGATCTAATTGCGCAATGTAACTAATTTTGATCATATTTGCACAAGTAAAATGTGATCTAACTAGATATCTAGTGTTTGATGGTGGCATAATAGGTTTATTTTGGACTTAATATTTGCCGATATCCAATTGAAAAATTATCATGAAGACACATTCGTAGCGTTAATGCTACACAAAGAATGAATCTTTTACATGATCTAATTGCGCAATGTAACTAATTTCGATCATATTTGCACAAGTAAAATGTGATCTAACTAGATATCTAGTGTTTGATGGTGGCATAATAGGTTTATTTTGGACTTAATATTTGCCGATATCCAATTGAAAAATTATCATGAAGACACATTCGTAGCGTTAATGCTACACAAAGAATGAATCTTTTACATGATCTAATTGCGCAATGTAACTAATTTCGATCATATTTGCACAAGTAAAATGAGATCTAACTAGATATACATGCTAAACTAGTGTTTGATGGTGGCATAATAGGTTTATTTTGGACTTAATATTTGCAGACAACCAATTGAAAAATTATCATGAAGACACGTTCGTAACGTTAATGCTACACAAAGAATGAATCTTTTACATGATCTAATTGCGCAATGTAACTAATTTCGATCATATTTGCACAAGTAAAATGAGATCTAACTAGATATACATGCTAAACTAGTGTTTGATGGTGGCATAATAGGTTTATTTTGGACTTAATATTTGCTGACAACCAATTGAAAAATTATCATGAAGACACGTTCGTAACGTTAATGCTACACAAAGAATGAATCTTTTACATGATCTAATTGCGCAATGTAACTAATTTCGATCATATTTGCACAAGTAAAATGTGATCTAACTAGATATCTAGTGTTTGATGGTGGCATAATAGGTTTATTTTGGACTTAATATTTGCCGATATCCAATTGAAAAATTATCATGAAGACACATTCGTAGCGTTAATGCTACACAAAGAATGAATCTTTTACATGATCTAATTGCGCAATGTAACTAATTTCGATCATATTTGCACAAGTAAAATGAGATCTAACTAGATATACATGCTAAACTAGTGTTTGATGGTGGCATAATAGGTTTATTTTGGACTTAATATTTGCAGACAACCAATTGAAAATTATCATGAAGACACGTTCGTAACGTTAATGCTACACAAAGAATGAATCTTTTACATGATCTAATTGCGCAATGTAACTAATTTCGATCATATTTGCACAAGTAAAATGAGATCTAACTAGATATACATGCTAAACTAGTGTTTGATGGTGGCATAATAGGTTTATTTTGGACTTAATATTTGCCGACAACCAATTGAAAAATTATCATGAAGACACGTTCGTAACGTTAATGCTACACAAAGAATGAATCTTTTACATGATCTAATTGCGCAATGTAACTAATTTCGATCATATTTGCACAAGTAAAATGAGATCTAACTAGATATACATGCTAAACTAGTGTTTGATGGTGGCATAATAGGTTTATTTTGGACTTAATATTTGCCGACAACCAATTGAAAAATTATCATGAAGACACGTTCGTAACGTTAATGCTACACAAAGAATGAATCTTTTACATGATCTAATTGCGCAATGTAACTAATTTCGATCATATTTGCACAAGTAAAATGAGATCTAACTAGATATACATGCTAAACTAGTGTTTGATGGTGGCATAATAGGTTTATTTTGGACTTAATATTTGCAGACCACGAATAGAAAAACTATCATGAAGACAAGTTTGTAGCGTTAATGCTACACAAAGAATGAATCTTTTATATGATCTAATTGCGCAATGTAACTAATTTTGATCATATTTGCACAAGTAAAATGAGATCTAACTAGATATACATGCTAAACTAGTGTTTGATGGTGGCATAATAGGTTTATTTTGGACTTAATATTTGCCGATAACCAATTGAAAAATTATCATGAAGACACGTTCGTAACGGTAATGCTACACACAGAATGAATCTTTTACATGATCTAATTGCGCAATGTAACTAATTTCGATCATATTTGCACAAGTAAAATGAGATCTAACTAGATATACATGTTAAACTAGTGTTTGATGGTGGCATAATAGGTTTATTTTGGACTTATATTTGCCGACCACGAATAGAAAAATTATCATGAAGACAAGTTCGTAGCGTTAATGCTACACAAAGAATGAATCTTTTACATGATCTAATTGCGTAATGTAACTAATTTCGATCATATTTGCACAAGTAAAATTAGATCTAACTAGATATACATGCTAAACTAGTGTTTGATGGTGGCATAATAGGTTTATTTTGGACTTAATATTTGCCGACAACCAATTGAAAAATTATCATGAAGACACGTTCGTAACGTTAATGCTACACAAAGAATGAATCTTTTACATGATCTAATTGCGCAATGTAACTAATTTTGACCATATTTGCACAAGTAAAATGAGATCTAACTAGATATACATGTTAAACTAGTGTTTGATGGTGGCATAATAGGTTTATTTTGGACTTATATTTGCCGACCACGAATAGAAAAATTATCATGAAGACAAGTTCGTAGCGTTAATGCTACACAAAGAATGAATCTTTTACATGATCTAATTGCGTAATTTAACTAATTTCGATCATATTTGCACAAGTAAAATGAGATCTAACTAGATATACATGCTAAACTAGTGTTTGATGGTGGCATAATAGGTTTATTTTGGACTTAATATTTGCCGACAACCAATTGAAAAATTATCATGAAGACACGTTCGTAACGTTAATGCTACACAAAGAATGAATCTTTTACATGATCTAATTGCGCAATGTAACTAATTTCGATCATATTTGCACAAGTAAAATGAGATCTAACTAGATATCTAGTGTTTGATGGTGGCATAATAGGTTTATTTTGGACTTAATATTTGCCGATATCCAATTGAAAAATTATCATGAAGACACATTCGTAGCGTTAATGCTACACAAAGAATGAATCTTTTACATGATCTAATTGCGCAATGTAACTAATTTCGATCATATTTGCACAAGTAAAATGAGATCTAACTAGATATACATGCTAAACTAGTGTTTGATGGTGGCATAATAGGTTTATTTTGGACTTAATATTTGCAGACAACCAATTGAAAAATTATCATGAAGACACGTTCGTAACGTTAATGCTACACAAAGAATGAATCTTTTACATGATCTAATTGCGCAATGTAACTAATTTCGATCATATTTGCACAAGTAAAATGAGATCTAACTAGATATACATGCTAAACTAGTGTTTGATGGTGGCATAATAGGTTTATTTTGGACTTATCTTTGCCGACCACGAATAGAAAAATTATCATGAAGACAAGTTCGTAGCGTTAATGCTACACAAAGAATGAATCTTTTACATGGTCTAATTGCGCAATGTAACTAATTTCGATCATATTTGCACAAGTAAAATGAGATCTAACTAGATATACATGCTAAACTAGTGTTTGATGGTGGCATAATAGGTTTATTTTGGACTTAATATTTGCCGATAACCAATTGAAAAATTATCATGAAGACACGTTCGTAACGTTAATGCTACACAAAGAATGAATCTTTTACATGATCTAATTGCGCAATGTAACTAATTTTGATCATATTTGCACAAGTAAAATGTGATCTAACTAGATATCTAGTGTTTGATGGTGGCATAATAGGTTTATTTTGGACTTAATATTTGCCTATATCCAATTGAAAAATTATCATGAAGACACATTCGTAGCGTTAATGCTACACAAAGAATGAATCTTTTACATGATCTAATTGCGCAATGTAACTAATTTCGGTCATATTTGCACAAGTAAAATGAGATCTAACTAGATATACATGCTAAACTAGTGTTTGATGGTGGCATAATAGGTTTATTTTGGACTTAATATTTGCCGACAACCAATTGAAAAATTATCATGAAGACACGTTCGTAACGTTAATGCTACACAAAGAATGAATCTTTTACATGATCTAATTGCGCAATGTAACTAATTTCGATCATATTTGCACAAGTAAAATGAGATCTAACTAGATATCTAGTGTTTGATGGTGGCATAATAGGTTTATTTTGGACTTAATATTTGCCGATATCCAATTGAAAAATTATCATGAAGACACATTCGTAGCGTTAATGCTACACAAAGAATGAATCTTTTACATGATCTAATTGCGCAATGTAACTAATTTCGATCATATTTGCACAAGTAAAATGAGATCTAACTAGATATACATGCTAAACTAGTGTTTGATGGTGGCATAATAGGTTTATTTTGGACTTAATATTTGCAGACAACCAATTGAAAAATTATCATGAAGACACGTTCGTAACGTTAATGCTACACAAAGAATGAATCTTTTACATGATCTAATTGCGCAATGTAACTAATTTCGATCATATTTGCACAAGTAAAATGAGATCTAACTAGATATACATGCTAAACTAGTGTTTGATGGTGGCATAATAGGTTTATTTTGGACTTATCTTTGCCGACCACGAATAGAAAAATTATCATGAAGACAAGTTCGTAGCGTTAATGCTACACAAAGAATGAATCTTTTACATGGTCTAATTGCGCAATGTAACTAATTTCGATCATATTTGCACAAGTAAAATGAGATCTAACTAGATATACATGCTAAACTAGTGTTTGATGGTGGCATAATAGGTTTATTTTGGACTTAATATTTGCCGATAACCAATTGAAAAATTATCATGAAGACACGTTCGTAACGTTAATGCTACACAAAGAATGAATCTTTTACATGATCTAATTGCGCAATGTAACTAATTTTGATCATATTTGCACAAGTAAAATGTGATCTAACTAGATATCTAGTGTTTGATGGTGGCATAATAGGTTTATTTTGGACTTAATATTTGCCTATATCCAATTGAAAAATTATCATGAAGACACATTCGTAGCGTTAATGCTACACAAAGAATGAATCTTTTACATGATCTAATTGCGCAATGTAACTAATTTCGGTCATATTTGCACAAGTAAAATGAGATCTAACTAGATATACATGCTAAACTAGTGTTTGATGGTGGCATAATAGGTTTATTTTGGACTTATATTTGCCGACCACGAATAGAAAAATTATCATGAAGACAAGTTCGTAGCGTTAATGCTACACAAAGAATGAATCTTTTACATGATCTAATTGCGTAATGTAACTAATTTCGATCATATTTGCACAAGTAAAATTAGATCTAACTAGATATACATGCTAAACTAGTGTTTGATGGTGGCATAATAGGTTTATTTTGGACTTAATATTTGCCGACAACCAATTGAAAAATTATCATGAAGACACGTTCGTAACGTTAATGCTACACAAAGAATGAATCTTTTACATGATCTAATTGCGCAATGTAACTAATTTTGACCATATTTGCACAAGTAAAATGAGATCTAACTAGATATACATGTTAAACTAGTGTTTGATGGTGGCATAATAGGTTTATTTTGGACTTATATTTGCCGACCACGAATAGAAAAATTATCATGAAGACAAGTTCGTAGCGTTAATGCTACACAAAGAATGAATCTTTTACATGATCTAATTGCGTAATTTAACTAATTTCGATCATATTTGCACAAGTAAAATGAGATCTAACTAGATATACATGCTAAACTAGTGTTTGATGGTGGCATAATAGGTTTATTTTGGACTTAATATTTGCCGACAACCAATTGAAAAATTATCATGAAGACACGTTCGTAACGTTAATGCTACACAAAGAATGAATCTTTTACATGATCTAATTGCGCAATGTAACTAATTTCGATCATATTTGCACAAGTAAAATGAGATCTAACTAGATATCTAGTGTTTGATGGTGGCATAATAGGTTTATTTTGGACTTAATATTTGCCGATATCCAATTGAAAAATTATCATGAAGACACATTCGTAGCGTTAATGCTACACAAAGAATGAATCTTTTACATGATCTAATTGCGCAATGTAACTAATTTCGATCATATTTGCACAAGTAAAATGAGATCTAACTAGATATACATGCTAAACTAGTGTTTGATGGTGGCATAATAGGTTTATTTTGGACTTAATATTTGCAGACAACCAATTGAAAAATTATCATGAAGACACGTTCGTAACGTTAATGCTACACAAAGAATGAATCTTTTACATGATCTAATTGCGCAATGTAACTAATTTCGATCATATTTGCACAAGTAAAATGAGATCTAACTAGATATACATGCTAAACTAGTGTTTGATGGTGGCATAATAGGTTTATTTTGGACTTATCTTTGCCGACCACGAATAGAAAAATTATCATGAAGACAAGTTCGTAGCGTTAATGCTACACAAAGAATGAATCTTTTACATGGTCTAATTGCGCAATGTAACTAATTTCGATCATATTTGCACAAGTAAAATGAGATCTAACTAGATATACATGCTAAACTAGTGTTTGATGGTGGCATAATAGGTTTATTTTGGACTTAATATTTGCCGATAACCAATTGAAAAATTATCATGAAGACACGTTCGTAACGTTAATGCTACACAAAGAATGAATCTTTTACATGATCTAATTGCGCAATGTAACTAATTTTGATCATATTTGCACAAGTAAAATGTGATCTAACTAGATATCTAGTGTTTGATGGTGGCATAATAGGTTTATTTTGGACTTAATATTTGCCTATATCCAATTGAAAAATTATCATGAAGACACATTCGTAGCGTTAATGCTACACAAAGAATGAATCTTTTACATGATCTAATTGCGCAATGTAACTAATTTCGGTCATATTTGCACAAGTAAAATGAGATCTAACTAGATATACATGCTAAACTAGTGTTTGATGGTGGCATAATAGGTTTATTTTGGACTTAATATTTGCCGACAACCAATTGAAAAATTATCATGAAGACACGTTCGTAACGTTAATGCTACACAAAGAATGAATCTTTTACATGATCTAATTGCGCAATGTAACTAATTTCGATCATATTTGCACAAGTAAAATGTGATCTAACTAGATATCTAGTGTTTGATGGTGGCATAATAGGTTTATTTTGGACTTAATATTTGCCGATATCCAATTGAAAAATTATCATGAAGACACATTCGTAGCGTTAATGCTACACAAAGAATGAATCTTTTACATGATCTAATTGCGCAATGTAACTAATTTCGATCATATTTGCACAAGTAAAATGAGATCTAACTAGATATACATGCTAAACTAGTGTTTGATGGTGGCATAATAGGTTTATTTTGGACTTAATATTTGCAGACAACCAATTGAAAAATTATCATGAAGACACGTTCGTAACGTTAATGCTACACAAAGAATGAATCTTTTACATGATCTAATTGCGCAATGTAACTAATTTCGATCATATTTGCACAAGTAAAATGAGATCTAACTAGATATCTAGTGTTTGATGGTGGCATAATAGGTTTATTTTAGACTTAATATTTGCCGATATCCAATTGAAAAATTATCATGAAGACACATTCGTAGCGTTAATGCTACACAAAGAATGAATCTTTTACATGATCTAATTGCGCAATGTAACTAATTTCGATCATATTTGCACAAGTAAAATGAGATCTAACTAGATATACATGCTAAACTAGTGTTTGATGGTGGCATAATAGGTTTATTTTGGACTTAATATTTGCAGACAACCAATTGAAAAATTATCATGAAGACACGTTCGTAACGTTAATGCTACACAAAGAATGAATCTTTTACATGATCTAATTGCGCAATGTAACTAATTTCGATCATATTTGCACAAGTAAAATGAGATCTAACTAGATATACATGCTAAACTAGTGTTTGATGGTGGCATAATAGGTTTATTTTGGACTTAATATTTGCCGACAACCAATTGAAAAATTATCATGATGACACGTTCGTAACGTTAATGCTACACAAAGAATGAATCTTTTACATGATCTAATTGCGCAATGTAACTAATTTTGATCATATTTGCACAAGTAAAATGTGATCTAACTAGATATCTAGTGTTTGATGGTGGCATAATAGGTTTATTTTGGACTTAATATTTGCCGATATCCAATTGAAAAATTATCATGAAGACACATTCGTAGCGTTAATGCTACACAAAGAATGAATCTTTTACATGATCTAATTGCGCAATGTAACTAATTTCGATCATATTTGCACAAGTAAAATGAGATCTAACTAGATATACATGTTAAACTAGTGTTTGATGGTGGCATAATAGGTTTATTTTGGACTTATATTTGCCGACCACGAATAGAAAAATTATCATGAAGACAAGTTCGTAGCGTTAATGCTACACAAAGAATGAATCTTTTACATGATCTAATTGCGTAATGTAACTAATTTCGATCATATTTGCACAAGTAATATGAGATCTAACTAGATATACATGCTAAACTAGTGTTTGATGGTGGCATAATAGGTTTATTTTGGACTTAATATTTGCCGACAACCAATTGAAAAATTATCATGATGACACGTTCGTAACGTTAATGCTACACAAAGAATGAATCTTTTACATGATCTAATTGCGCAATGTAACTAATTTTGATCATATTTGCACAAGTAAAATGTGATCTAACTAGATATCTAGTGTTTGATGGTGGCATAATAGGTTTATTTTGGACTTAATATTTGCCGATATCCAATTGAAAAATTATCATGAAGACACATTCGTAGCGTTAATGCTACACAAAGAATGAATCTTTTACATGATCTAATTGCGCAATGTAACTAATTTCGATCATATTTGCACAAGTAAAATGAGATCTAACTAGATATACATGCTAAACTAGTGTTTGATGGTGGCATAATAGGTTTATTTTGGACTTATCTTTGCCGACCACGAATAGAAAAATTATCATGAAGACACGTTCGTAACGTTAATGCTACACAAAGAATGAATCTTTTACATGATCTAATTGCGCAATGTAACTAATTTCGATCATATTTGCACAAGTAAAATGAGATCTAACTAGATATACATGCTAAACTAGTGTTTGATGGTGGCATAATAGGTTTATTTTGGACTTAATATTTGCCGACAACCAATTGAAAAATTATCATGAAGACACGTTCGTAACGTTAATGCTACACAAAGAATGAATCTTTTACATGATCTAATTGCGCAATGTAACTAATTTCGATCATATTTGCACAAGTAAAATGTGATCTAACTAGATATCTAGTGTTTGATGGTGGCATAATAGGTTTATTTTGGACTTAATATTTGCTGACAACCAATTGAAAAATTATCATGAAGACACGTTCGTAACGTTAATGCTACACAAAGAATGAATCTTTTACATGATCTAATTGCGCAATGTAACTAATTTCGATCATATTTGCACAAGTAAAATGAGATCTAACTAGATATACATGCTAAACTAGTGTTTGATGGTGGCATAATAGGTTTATTTTGGACTTAATATTTGCAGACCACGAATAGAAAAACTATCATGAAGACATGTTTGTAGCGTTAATGCTACACAAAGAATGAATCTTTTATATGATCTAATTGCGCAATGTAACTAATTTTGATCATATTTGCACAAGTAAAATGAGATCTAACTAGATATACATGCTAAACTAGTGTTTGATGGTGGCATAATAGGTTTATTTTGGACTTAATATTTGCCGATAACCAATTGAAAAATTATCATGAAGACACGTTCGTAACGGTAATGCTACACACAGAATGAATCTTTTACATGATCTAATTGCGCAATGTAACTAATTTCGATCATATTTGCACAAGTAAAATGAGATCTAACTAGATATACATGTTAAACTAGTGTTTGATGGTGGCATAATAGGTTTATTTTGGACTTATATTTGCTGACAACCAATTGAAAAATTATCATGAAGACACGTTCGTAACGTTAATGCTACACAAAGAATGAATCTTTTACATGATCTAATTGCGCAATGTAACTAATTTCGATCATATTTGCACAAGTAAAATGTGATCTAACTAGATATCTAGTGTTTGATGGTGGCATAATAGGTTTATTTTGGACTTAATATTTGCCGATATCCAATTGAAAAATTATCATGAAGACACATTCGTAGCGTTAATGCTACACAAAGAATGAATCTTTTACATGATCTAATTGCGCAATGTAACTAATTTCGATCATATTTGCACAAGTAAAATGAGATCTAACTAGATATACATGCTAAACTAGTGTTTGATGGTGGCATAATAGGTTTATTTTGGACTTAATATTTGCAGACAACCAATTGAAAAATTATCATGAAGACACGTTCGTAACGTTAATGCTACACAAAGAATGAATCTTTTACATGATCTAATTGCGCAATGTAACTAATTTCGATCATATTTGCACAAGTAAAATGAGATCTAACTAGATATACATGCTAAACTAGTGTTTGATGGTGGCATAATAGGTTTATTTTGGACTTAATATTTGCCGACAACCAATTGAAAAATTATCATGAAGACACGTTCGTAACGTTAATGCTACACAAAGAATGAATCTTTTACATGATCTAATTGCGCAATGTAACTAATTTCGATCATATTTGCACAAGTAAAATGTGATCTAACTAGATATCTAGTGTTTGATGGTGGCATAATAGGTTTATTTTGGACTTAATATTTGCTGACAACCAATTGAAAAATTATCATGAAGACACGTTCGTAACGTTAATGCTACACAAAGAATGAATCTTTTACATGATCTAATTGCGCAATGTAACTAATTTCGATCATATTTGCACAAGTAAAATGAGATCTAACTAGATATACATGCTAAACTAGTGTTTGATGGTGGCATAATAGGTTTATTTTGGACTTAATATTTGCAGACCACGAATAGAAAAACTATCATGAAGACAAGTTTGTAGCGTTAATGCTACACAAAGAATGAATCTTTTATATGATCTAATTGCGCAATGTAACTAATTTTGATCATATTTGCACAAGTAAAATGAGATCTAACTAGATATACATGCTAAACTAGTGTTTGATGGTGGCATAATAGGTTTATTTTGGACTTAATATTTGCCGATAACCAATTGAAAAATTATCATGAAGACACGTTCGTAACGGTAATGCTACACACAGAATGAATCTTTTACATGATCTAATTGCGCAATGTAACTAATTTCGATCATATTTGCACAAGTAAAATGAGATCTAACTAGATATACATGTTAAACTAGTGTTTGATGGTGGCATAATAGGTTTATTTTGGACTTATATTTGCCGACCACGAATAGAAAAATTATCATGAAGACAAGTTCGTAGCGTTAATGCTACACAAAGAATGAATCTTTTACATGATCTAATTGCGTAATTTAACTAATTTCGATCATATTTGCACAAGTAAAATTAGATCTAACTAGATATACATGCTAAACTAGTGTTTGATGGTGGCATAATAGGTTTATTTTGGACTTAATATTTGCCGACAACCAATTGAAAAATTATCATGAAGACACGTTCGTAACGTTAATGCTACACAAAGAATGAATCTTTTACATGATCTAATTGCGCAATGTAACTAATTTCGATCATATTTGCACAAGTAAAATGTGATCTAACTAGATATCTAGTGTTTGATGGTGGCATAATAGGTTTATTTTGGACTTAATATTTGCCGATATCCAATTGAAAAATTATCATGAAGACACATTCGTAGCGTTAATGCTACACAAAGAATGAATCTTTTACATGATCTAATTGCGCAATGTAACTAATTTCGATCATATTTGCACAAGTAAAATGAGATCTAACTAGATATACATGCTAAACTAGTGTTTGATGGTGGCATAATAGGTTTATTTTGGACTTAATATTTGCAGACAACCAATTGAAAAATTATCATGAAGACACGTTCGTAACGTTAATGCTACACAAAGAATGAATCTTTTACATGATCTAATTGCGCAATGTAACTAATTTCGATCATATTTGCACAAGTAAAATGAGATCTAACTAGATATACATGCTAAACTAGTGTTTGATGGTGGCATAATAGGTTTATTTTGGACTTAATATTTGCAGACCACGAATAGAAAAACTATCATGAAGACAAGTTTGTAGCGTTAATGCTACACAAAGAATGAATCTTTTATATGATCTAATTGCGCAATGTAACTAATTTTGATCATATTTGCACAAGTAAAATGAGATCTAACTAGATATACATGCTAAACTAGTGTTTGATGGTGGCATAATAGGTTTATTTTGGACTTAATATTTGCCGATAACCAATTGAAAAATTATCATGAAGACACGTTCGTAACGGTAATGCTACACACAGAATGAATCTTTTACATGATCTAATTGCGCAATGTAACTAATTTCGATCATATTTGCACAAGTAAAATGAGATCTAACTAGATATACATGTTAAACTAGTGTTTGATGGTGGCATAATAGGTTTATTTTGGACTTATATTTGCCGACCACGAATAGAAAAATTATCATGAAGACAAGTTCGTAGCGTTAATGCTACACAAAGAATGAATCTTTTACATGATCTAATTGCGTAATTTAACTAATTTCGATCATATTTGCACAAGTAAAATGAGATCTAACTAGATATACATGCTAAACTAGTGTTTGATGGTGGCATAATAGGTTTATTTTGGACTTAATATTTGCCGACAACCAATTGAAAAATTATCATGAAGACACGTTCGTAACGTTAATGCTACACAAAGAATGAATCTTTTACATGATCTAATTGCGCAATGTAACTAATTTCGATCATATTTGCACAAGTAAAATGTGATCTAACTAGATATCTAGTGTTTGATGGTGGCATAATAGGTTTATTTTGGACTTAATATTTGCCGATATCCAATTGAAAAATTATCATGAAGACACATTCGTAGCGTTAATGCTACACAAAGAATGAATCTTTTACATGATCTAATTGCGCAATGTAACTAATTTCGATCATATTTGCACAAGTAAAATGAGATCTAACTAGATATACATGCTAAACTAGTGTTTGATGGTGGCATAATAGGTTTATTTTGGACTTAATATTTGCAGACAACCAATTGAAAAATTATCATGAAGACACGTTCGTAACGTTAATGCTACACAAAGAATGAATCTTTTACATGATCTAATTGCGCAATGTAACTAATTTCGATCATATTTGCACAAGTAAAATGAGATCTAACTAGATATACATGCTAAACTAGTGTTTGATGGTGGCATAATAGGTTTATTTTGGACTTATCTTTGCCGACCACGAATAGAAAAATTATCATGAAGACAAGTTCGTAGCGTTAATGCTACACAAAGAATGAATCTTTTACATGGTCTAATTGCGCAATGTAACTAATTTCGATCATATTTGCACAAGTAAAATGAGATCTAACTAGATATACATGCTAAACTAGTGTTTGATGGTGGCATAATAGGTTTATTTTGGACTTAATATTTGCCGATAACCAATTGAAAAATTATCATGAAGACACGTTCGTAACGTTAATGCTACACAAAGAATGAATCTTTTACATGATCTAATTGCGCAATGTAACTAATTTCGATCATATTTGCACAAGTAAAATGAGATCTAACTAGATATACATGCTAAACTAGTGTTTGATGGTGGCATAATAGGTTTATTTTGGACTTATCTTTGCCGACCACGAATAGAAAAAATTATCATGAAGACAAGTTCGTAGCGTTAATGCTACACAAAGAATGAATCTTTTACATGATCTAATTGCGTAATGTAACTAATTTCGATCATATTTGCACAAGTAAAATGAGATCTAACTAGATATACATGCTAAGCTAGTGTTTGATGGTGGCATAATAGGTTTATTTTGGACTTAATATTTGCCGACAACCAATTGAAAAATTATCATGAAGACACGTTCGTAACGTTAATGCTACACAAAGAATGAATCTTTTACATGATCTAATTGCGCAATGTAACTAATTTTGATCATATTTGCACAAGTAAAATGTGATCTAACTAGATATCTAGTGTTTGATGGTGGCATAATAGGTTTATTTTGGACTTAATATTTGCCGATATCCAATTGAAAAATTATCATGAAGACACATTCGTAGCGTTAATGCTACACAAAGAATGAATCTTTTACATGATCTAATTGCGCAATGTAACTAATTTCGATCATATTTGCACAAGTAAAATGAGATCTAACTAGATATACATGCTAAACTAGTGTTTGATGGTGGCATAATAGGTTTATTTTGGACTTAATATTTGCTGACAACCAATTGAAAAATTATCATGAAGACACGTTCGTAACGTTAATGCTACACAAAGAATGAATCTTTTACATGATCTAATTGCGCAATGTAACTAATTTCGATCATATTTGCACAAGTAAAATGTGATCTAACTAGATATCTAGTGTTTGATGGTGGCATAATAGGTTTATTTTGGACTTAATATTTGCCGATATCCAATTGAAAAATTATCATGAAGACACATTCGTAGCGTTAATGCTACACAAAGAATGAATCTTTTACATGATCTAATTGCGCAATGTAACTAATTTCGATCATATTTGCACAAGTAAAATGAGATCTAACTAGATATACATGCTAAACTAGTGTTTGATGGTGGCATAATAGGTTTATTTTGGACTTAATATTTGCAGACAACCAATTGAAAAATTATCATGAAGACACGTTCGTAACGTTAATGCTACACAAAGAATGAATCTTTTACATGATCTAATTGCGCAATGTAACTAATTTCGATCATATTTGCACAAGTAAAATGAGATCTAACTAGATATACATGCTAAACTAGTGTTTGATGGTGGCATAATAGGTTTATTTTGGACTTATCTTTGCCGACCACGAATAGAAAAATTATCATGATGACAAGTTCGTAGCGTTAATGCTACACAAAGAATGAATCTTTTACATGATCTAATTGCGCAATGTAACTAATTTCGATCATATTTGCACAAGTAAAATGAGATCTAACTAGATATACATGCTAAACTAGTGTTTGATGGTGGCATAATAGGTTTATTTTGGACTTAATATTTGCAGACCACGAATAGAAAAACTATCATGAAGACAAGTTTGTAGCGTTAATGCTACACAAAGAATGAATCTTTTATATGATCTAATTGCGCAATGTAACTAATTTTGATCATATTTGCACAAGTAAAATGAGATCTAACTAGATATACATGCTAAACTAGTGTTTGATGGTGGCATAATAGGTTTATTTTGGACTTAATATTTGCCGATAACCAATTGAAAAATTATCATGAAGACACGTTCGTAACGGTAATGCTACACACAGAATGAATCTTTTACATGATCTAATTGCGCAATGTAAATAATTTCGATCATATTTGCACAAGTAAAATGAGATCTAACTAGATATACATGTTAAACTAGTGTTTGATGGTGGCATAATAGGTTTATTTTGGACTTATATTTGCCGACCACGAATAGAAAAATTATCATGAAGACAAGTTCGTAGCGTTAATGCTACACAAAGAATGAATCTTTTACATGATCTAATTGCGTAATGTAACTAATTTCGATCATATTTGCACAAGTAAAATTAGATCTAACTAGATATACATGCTAAACTAGTGTTTGATGGTGGCATAATAGGTTTATTTTGGACTTAATATTTGCCGACAACCAATTGAAAAATTATCATGAAGACACGTTCGTAACGTTAATGCTACACAAAGAATGAATCTTTTACATGATCTAATTGCGCAATGTAACTAATTTTGATCATATTTGCACAAGTAAAATGTGATCTAACTAGATATCTAGTGTTTGATGGTGGCATAATAGGTTTATTTTGGACTTAATATTTGCCGATATCCAATTGAAAAATTATCATGAAGACACATTCGTAGCGTTAATGCTACACAAAGAATGAATCTTTTACATGATCTAATTGCGCAATGTAACTAATTTCGATCATATTTGCACAAGTAAAATGAGATCTAACTAGATATACATGCTAAACTAGTGTTTGATGGTGGCATAATAGGTTTATTTTGGACTTAATATTTGCAGACAACCAATTGAAAAATTATCATGAAGACACGTTCGTAACGTTAATGCTACACAAAGAATGAATCTTTTACATGATCTAATTGCGCAATGTAACTAATTTCGATCATATTTGCACAAGTAAAATGAGATCTAACTAGATATACATGCTAAACTAGTGTTTGATGGTAGCATAATAGGTTTATTTTGGACTTATCTTTGCCGACCACGAATAGAAAAATTATCATGAAGACAAGTTCGTAGCGTTAATGCTACACAAAGAATGAATCTTTTACATGGTCTAATTGCGCAATGTAACTAATTTCGATCATATTTGCACAAGTAAAATGAGATCTAACTAGATATACATGCTAAACTAGTGTTTGATGGTGGCATAATAGGTTTATTTTGGACTTAATATTTGCCGATAACCAATTGAAAAATTATCATGAAGACACGTTCGTAACGTTAATGCTACACAAAGAATGAATCTTTTACATGATCTAATTGCGCAATGTAACTAATTTCGATCATATTTGCACAAGTAAAATGAGATCTAACTAGATATACATGCTAAACTAGTGTTTGATGGTGGCATAATAGGTTTATTTTGGACTTATCTTTGCCGACCACGAATAGAAAAATTATCATGAAGACAAGTTCGTAGCGTTAATGCTACACAAAGAATGAATCTTTTACATGATCTAATTGCGTAATGTAACTAATTTCGATCATATTTGCACAAGTAAAATGAGATCTAACTAGATATACATGCTAAGCTAGTGTTTGATGGTGGCATAATAGGTTTATTTTGGACTTAATATTTGCCGACAACCAATTGAAAAATTATCATGAAGACACGTTCGTAACGTTAATGCTACACAAAGAATGAATCTTTTACATGATCTAATTGCGCAATGTAACTAATTTTGATCATATTTGCACAAGTAAAATGTGATCTAACTAGATATCTAGTGTTTGATGGTGGCATAATAGGTTTATTTTGGACTTAATATTTGCCGATATCCAATTGAAAAATTATCATGAAGACACATTCGTAGCGTTAATGCTACACAAAGAATGAATCTTTTACATGATCTAATTGCGCAATGTAACTAATTTCGATCATATTTGCACAAGTAAAATGAGATCTAACTAGATATACATGCTAAACTAGTGTTTGATGGTGGCATAATAGGTTTATTTTGGACTTAATATTTGCTGACAACCAATTGAAAAATTATCATGAAGACACGTTCGTAACGTTAATGCTACACAAAGAATGAATCTTTTACATGATCTAATTGCGCAATGTAACTAATTTCGATCATATTTGCACAAGTAAAATGTGATCTAACTAGATATCTAGTGTTTGATGGTGGCATAATAGGTTTATTTTGGACTTAATATTTGCCGATATCCAATTGAAAAATTATCATGAAGACACATTCGTAGCGTTAATGCTACACAAAGAATGAATCTTTTACATGATCTAATTGCGCAATGTAACTAATTTCGATCATATTTGCACAAGTAAAATGAGATCTAACTAGATATACATGCTAAACTAGTGTTTGATGGTGGCATAATAGGTTTATTTTGGACTTAATATTTGCAGACAACCAATTGAAAAATTATCATGAAGACACGTTCGTAACGTTAATGCTACACAAAGAATGAATCTTTTACATGATCTAATTGCGCAATGTAACAAATTTCGATCATATTTGCACAAGTAAAATGAGATCTAACTAGATATACATGCTAAACTAGTGTTTGATGGTGGCATAATAGGTTTATTTTGGACTTATCTTTGCCGACCACGAATAGAAAAATTATCATGATGACAAGTTCGTAGCGTTAATGCTACACAAAGAATGAATCTTTTACATGGTCTAATTGCGCAATGTAACTAATTTCGATCATATTTGCACAAGTAAAATGAGATCTAACTAGATATACATGCTAAACTAGTGTTTGATGGTGGCATAATAGGTTTATTTTGGACTTAATATTTGCCGATAACCAATTGAAAAATTATCATGAAGACACGTTCGTAACGTTAATGCTACACAAAGAATGAATCTTTTACATGATCTAATTGCGCAATGTAACTAATTTCGATCATATTTGCACAAGTAATATGAGATCTAAATAGATATACATGCTAAACTAGTGTTTGATGGTGGCATAATAGGTTTATTTTGGACTTATCTTTGCCGACCACGAATAGAAAAATTATCATGAAGACAAGTTCGTAGCGTTAATGCTACACAAAGAATGAATCTTTTACATGATCTAATTGCGTAATGTAACTAATTTCGATCATATTTGCACAAGTAAAATGAGATCTAACTAGATATACATGCTAAGCTAGTGTTTGATGGTGGCATAATAGGTTTATTTTGGACTTAATATTTGCCGACAACCAATTGAAAAATTATCATGAAGACACGTTCGTAACGTTAATGCTACACAAAGAATGAATCTTTTACATGATCTAATTGCGCAATGTAACTAATTTTGATCATATTTGCACAAGTAAAATGTGATCTAACTAGATATCTAGTGTTTGATGGTGGCATAATAGGTTTATTTTGGATTTAATATTTGCCGACAACCAATTGAAAAATTATCATGAAGACACATTCGTAACGTTAATGCTACACAAAGAATGAATCTTTTACATGATCTAATTGCGCAATGTAACTAATTTTGATCATATTTGCAGAAGTAAAATGTGATCTAACTAGATATACATGCTAAACTAGTGTTTGATGGTGGCATAATAGGTTTATTTTGGACTTAATATTTGCCGATATCCAATTGAAAAATTATCATGAAGACACATTCGTAGCGTTAATGCTACACAAAGAATGAATCTTTTACATGTTCTAATTGCGCAATGTAACTAATTTCGATCATATTTGCACAAGTAAAATGAGATCTAACTAGATATACATGCTAAACTAGTGTTTGATGGTGGCATAATAGGTTTATTTTGGACTTAATATTTGCAGACAACCAATTGAAAAATTATCATGAAGACACGTTCGTAACGTTAATGCTACACAAAGAATGAATCTTTTACATGATCTAATTGCGCAATGTAACTAATTTCGATCATATTTGCACAAGTAAAATGAGATCTAACTAGATATACATGCTAAACTAGTGTTTGATGGTGGCATAATAGGTTTATTTTGGACTTATCTTTGCCGACCACGAATAGAAAAATTATCATGAAGACAAGTTCGTAGCGTTAATGCTACACAAAGAATGAATCTTTTACATGATCTAATTGCGCAATGTAACTAATTTCGATCATATTTGCACAAGTAAAATGAGATCTAACTAGATATACATGCTAAACTAGTGTTTGATGGTGGCATAATAGGTTTATTTTGGACTTAATATTTGCCGACAACCAATTGAAAAATTATCATGAAGACACGTTCGTAACGTTAATGCTACACAAAGAATTAATCTTTTACATGATCTAATTGCGCAATGTAACTAATTTTGATCATATTTGCACAAGTAAAATGTGATCTAACTAGATATCTAGTGTTTGATGGTGGCATAATAGGTTTATTTTGGACTTAATATTTGCTGACAACCAATTGAAAAATTATCACGAAGACACGTTCGTAACGTTAATGCTACACAAAGAATGAATCTTTTACATGATCTAATTGCGCAATGTAACTAATTTCGATCATATTTGCACAAGTAAAATGAGATCTAACTAGATATACATGCTAAACTAGTGTTTGATGGTGGCATAATAGGTTTATTTTGGACTTAATATTTGCAGACCACGAATAGAAAAACTATCATGAAGACAAGTTTGTAGCGTTAATGCTACACAAAGAATGAATCTTTTATATGATCTAATTGCGCAATGTAACTAATTTTGATCATATTTGCACAAGTAAAATGAGATCTAACTAGATATACATGCTAAACTAGTGTTTGATGGTGGCATAATAGGTTTATTTTGGACTTAATATTTGCCGATAACCAATTGAAAAATTATCATGAAGACACGTTCGTAACGGTAATGCTACACAAAGAATGAATCTTTTACATGATCTAATTGCGCAATGTAACTAATTACGATCATATTTGCACAAGTAAAATGAGATCTAACTAGATATACATGCTAAACTAGTGTTTGATGGTGGCATAATAGGTTTATTTTGGACTTAATATTTGCCGACAACCAATTGAAAAATTATCATGAAGACACGTTCGTAACGTTAATGCTACACAAAGAATGAATCTTTTACATGATCTAATTGCGCAATGTAACTAATTTTTGATCATATTTGCACAAGTAAAATGTGATCTAACTAGATATCTAGTGTTTGATGGTGGCATAATAGGTTTATTTTGGACTTAATATTTGCCGATATCCAATTGAAAAATTATCATGAAGACACATTCGTAGCGTTAATGCTACACAAAGAATGAATCTTTTACATGATCTAATTGCGCAATGTAACTAATTTCGATCATATTTGCACAAGTAAAATGAGATCTAACTAGATATACATGCTAAACTAGTGTTTGATGGTGGCATAATAGGTTTATTTTGGACTTAATATTTGCTGACAACCAATTGAAAAATTATCATGAAGACACGTTCGTAACGTTAATGCTACACAAAGAATGAATCTTTTACATGATCTAATTGCGCAATGTAACTAATTTCGATCATATTTGCACAAGTAAAATGTGATCTAACTAGATATCTAGTGTTTGATGGTGGCATAATAGGTTTATTTTGGACTTAATATTTGCCGATATCCAATTGAAAAATTATCATGAAGACACATTCGTAGCGTTAATGCTACACAAAGAATGAATCTTTTACATGATCTAATTGCGCAATGTAACTAATTTCGATCATATTTGCACAAGTAAAATGAGATATAACTAGATATACATGCTAAACTAGTGTTTGATGGTGGCATAATAGGTTTATTTTGGACTTAATATTTGCAGACAACCAATTGAAAAATTATCATGAAGACACGTTCGTAACGTTAATGCTACACAAAGAATGAATCTTTTACATGATCTAATTGCGCAATGTAACTAATTTTGATCATATTTGCACAAGTAAAATGTGATCTAACTATATATCTAGTGTTTGATGGTGGCATAATAGGTTTATTTTGGACTTAATATTTGCTGACAACCAATTGAAAAATTATCATGAAGACACGTTCCTAACGTTAATGCTACACAAAGAATGAATCTTTTACATGATCTAATTGCGCAATGTAACTAATTTCGATCATATTTGCACAAGTAAAATGAGATCTAACTAGATATACATGCTAAACTAGTGTTTGATGGTGGCATAATAGGGTTATTTTGCACATTCTTATGGTAAACGATGATCTAACAAATTTGACACTGCATGTAAAGTAATGATATTAGGCCTACTAAATTAACATGAAGAACAACGAAATTGTCTTACCTGTATAAATATTGAATGTGCACTGGTCAAAAACAATGACAACCTAATAGGACGTGTACAAAAATATGATGATGGAAAATGTTGAGTTGTGCTTGCAAATGCACAAACTCTGGCTGCTGTATAAAATTCGCAAAATTGAGAAATGGTATCTTTGAACCAGAAGCGAAATCCAAGCCTCCACGTGAATTATTTCATTCAGCGCTGGGTAATAAATATGTCAGGTCTGTAACACCCCTTCAGGACTACAATAGCTGAAATGCCTCCTGTGTGGCGAACTAAAAGTCCACATTTTTAGTATGGAATAACAGGTGTGCAATATATATTGCTTTCCCCATTATCTATATTCAAAAACATTATTTTAGTAGTATCATATACGAATGTGAATTTTCAAACATTATCTAAGGCATAATGATTTGTATTATGCATATAAGGATTAAATAATAAGTCCTGCGCACAAAAATGTAGGCCTAATCATTAGAAAATTTTGTGGAAAATGTGCATTTTGTATACATTTGTTGACTTCAAGACAATGTGACATTTATAAGTAATTCTGTATATATAAATACTTGTATGCAGTACAAAATGGTTCAGGATACATGTAGGTGTATTTTATTTCACAATAAATGGATTATGATTCGGTTTTCTGGTATACAAGCTTGGGTATGTACAAATTTATATTGTTATTTCGCCATATTTTCTTGTTTTTTATTAATTAAATTTTATATACCTAATATAATTTTGCAAATAAGCACACATACTAAATATAATATAATTGCCTATCCATTTCTGAATATTTTGATGTCAGAATTGATAATGTGAATAGAATAGTGATGGAGAAATTGTAAAAATACAAATACTACCATAAATTACTAAAAATATTCTAAAATGTCCCCCGGCATAGGAGGACAACCTTACTGTGGCTTACGGAGACCAAGAGTTAAAGCAATAAAATATGATGATCATCAGTGGCAGATTTGTGCAGACTTGAAAGTTATTGCAATTTTACTTGGCATGCAATTAGGTTACACAAAATATTGTTGCTTTCTGTGTGAATGGGACAGTCGACAGAGAACTTCTCATTACATTAGGAAAACTTGGCCTGATAGGAAGGTTATGGAGCCTGGTGAAAAGAATGTACAGCAAATTTCTTTGGTTGATAGAAGTAAAATAATTCTACCTCCTCTTCATATTAAATTGGGGCTAATGAAGAACTTTATCAAGGGCATGAATAGGGAGGGAGAGGCATTTAAGTACTTGAGGAAAAAATTTCATTACCTTAGTGATGGTAAAATAAAGGAAGGATTATTTGTAGGCCCACAGATAAGGGAACTGTTGAAAGATGAGCATTTTGATGCCATTATTCATGGGAATGAGAAAGGTACATGGCAATCTTTCAAATGTGTTGTACAAAATTTCCTGGGCAATCATAGAAGTGAGAACTATCCTGTTGCTATTAATGAACTTCTGACAGCATATCAACAATTAGGTTGCAACATGTCACTTAAGATTCACTTCCTGGATTCTCATCTTGATTTCTTCCCTCCAAATTGTGGTGCAGTAAGTGATGAACATGGGGAGCGTTTCCACCAAGACATTGCATTGATGGAAAAAAGGTACCAGGGTAAGTGGAATACATCCATGATTGCTGACTACTGCTGGAATGTCACAAGAGACGCTCCAGAAGTGGTATACAAGAGGAAAAACAATAAGAAATAGGATTTTTAATACAAATATTGAAATTACAATAACTCAAAAACTAGAGCTAATAAACATTTTCTGATGTCATATTCGTTTTTCTCTACCCATTTTCAGTAGGAATTGACTAATTTTATACTTGTAAATAGAAAACAACGTTTTTTTGTTGCGCAGTGTTATTAGACACGGAAAAATGGTTAAATGGCAATATCAGACCGGGTAATATTAGTGAAACTAACAGGAAAACTATTGTACATGTTTAAGCACCCAAATCAAGCAGTTCAATGTCTATGGAGGACTAGAAACCACAATGAAACTGTAATAATCATGAAGTAACTATAGTGATAGGGAATTTTTATGCAAAAGTAAAAAGGTGTAACTGAGATAAAGGATGTGACTGGAAGATATGGTTTAGGGGTTAGAACGAAAGAGGTGATTTATTGATAGACTGGGCACAAGCACATAACTTAATAGGAAATACATGGTTCAAGCAACATCCAAAAAGCTGTGTACATGGATTAGCCCAGGAGATAATACACGGAATAAAATTTATTACATTTGTCTCTAAAAGACATAGAAACATCATTAGATCTATGAAAACTGGTGCTGACTGCTCCAGAACCAGACAATATCACATTAGAGGAATTAGTAATTATTACAGATATACAACAATAGTTGGGAAACAGGCAATGTACCACAGTCATGGAGAGAAGCATTTATGTGTCCTATTATTAAAAAAGGCAATGAAAAACAGAAGCCAGACAGTTATAGACCAATAAGTCTAACGAGTTGTGTCTGCAAGACAATGGAAAGGATGGTCAACAGAAGAATAAAGTGGTACCTAGAATCTGAGAAGCTATTGGTGCCAGAACCCCCATCAAGGCCAGCACCGTGCCATGGTGATGGGGCTTAGTTCAGCCATCAGGGGCTGGAAACTAAGACTGGTCGGGCAGTCCCATTCGAGAAGGACCATAGTCCTGCCCAAGTAAGCAGAGTGCTGAAGACGGAGGCATCCAGCCAAAAGGCGCACAGATAATCAGGATACCACGCACAAAACACAATGGAAACGTCTGTATCTATAAAAAGTTATGGTGCCTGCCCTGTGGCGGACGTTCAGGCTGGGACGGTTCCGGACCCTATACCTCGAAAGGGCCCAATCTCAGTTACTAAAAGTCCTTCTCAATTGCCTCGAGGAGCCAGGAGGCAAAGGGAATAGAGCTACTGGCCAAACAAACTTTAAACGACCAATAAAAATAATGCACTGGAATGCTGAGGGTGTCAACAGTAAAAGAGATGGATACAGCAAAAAATTGGAACTTGAAAATGTCCTCAGTGAAGAACAAGTTAATATATGCTGTATCCAAGAAACACACCTCAGCAGCGACATAGTGTAGCAACAGACAGTGCAGAATTCCATCTCTTAAACTACTACTGCCCAAATGATAAACCATTGGCACTAGACACAATTCCAGATAAAGAGAGACTTATGGTGTGTGGTGACTTCAACAGCCACTCTCAGAGCTGGGGCTACGATCATATCGACAAGAGAGGTGAGGAACTTGAGAGCTGGCAGGATGAAAATAATCTCATCCTTATTAACCAGCCAGCTGACTCACCAACCTTCTACTCGAGAGCATGGCACACCACCTCTACACCAGATCTGGCATTCCACTCACCAGGCCTGGAATGGAACATCACACGTGTCGTTGGAAAGCAGCTTGGGGGTAGTGACCACAGACCAGTGTTTCTGGAAATCCACAATGAATTTACCAAGGACAGCAGCACGCTCACTAGGTGGAACTATAAGAGGGCAGACTGGAAAATGTACCAGCATTTAACAAGTGTTCTAGCTAAGGACATGAACTTAGACAAAGACATCAATAGAGCAGTGAGTGAATTTAATAGATGTATACTACATGCTGCTAGTAAAACCATACCCAGGGTGGCACGCAAAAACTACAAACCCTACTGGAATGATGAACTGGAAAAGCTGCAAAATGAGAAGGAAACATCTAGACCGCAGGCCGAGAACAGACCTAGCCAAGAACATCACAACAAATATCAGCAAACAAAGGCTAAATTTCAAAGAGCCAAGTTACAAGCCAGACGGAGTAGCTGGAAAGAAAAAACACAGTTGCTGAACCTAGAAAGAGATACTAGGAAATTATGGAAACTTGTAAAACAACTAAATGATGAAGGTACAGGGAGAAATACCAGGATCACACTTTATAAAGATAGAAACATTTTAACAGGTAATAATGCAGCTGATTACTTTGCAGATTCCTTTGCAGAAGACAATAACATCAAAGTCAGCCCAGACAAACAACAGGAGGTTCGAGAGAACCAGCAAAACATTGGACAAGGCGAACCTATACCTGAAGTCATGGAGGCACCAATCACAATGAGAGAACTGGAGCATGCAATATCCAAATTGAAAATGAAAAAGTCCCCTGGAGCTGATGGAGTGTCCAATGAAATGATTAGAAACCTGGGAATTGCAGAAAGAGCAAAGCTACTGCAGATCTTTAACACAAGCTGGTCCACGGGTAATGTACCACAGGCGTGGAGAGAAGCAATAATGATATCAATTCTCAAATCAGGAAAAGATGGCAACACAGTCTCCAACTACAGGCCCATCAGCCTCACAAGCTGTCTATGCAAAACAATGGAACACATTATCAATCTTAGGATGCAGTGGTACCTTGAAAGTGAAAACCTTCTGGTATCACAGCAAGCAGGTTTCAGGCAGTGCTACTCTACTGAAGATCAGGCAACCTACCTCTCCCAAGAGATTGAGGATGCCTTCCAAGAAAAGAAACTGGTACTAGCAGCATGGATAGACCTCAGGAAAGCATTTGATAAGGTCTGGAAAGAAGGGCTCCTAAAGAAATTGTGAAATTGCAGGGTTAGCTCAAGAATGTACAAATGGGTAAAAACATACCTGCATAATAGAAGAACCAGGGTACAATTAGATGGTCGCAAGAGCAAGAAAGTTCTACTGTGTCATGGAGTCCCCCAGGGAGGAGTCCTGTAGCCCACGCTTTTCTTGGTTTACATCAATGACCTAGTTGCTCAACTACCACACGGGATCAAAGTGGCAATGTATGCTGATGACCTGGTGATCTGGTGCACAGAAGAACATGCGACAGTGGCCACTAAACAAATACAAAGAGCTATCGATGCCCTAACCTTATGGGCTAATAGATGGTGCGTCAGCATTAACACAGATAAGTGCAGCACTACACTTTTTACCCTCTCACCAAAACAAAAAGCCGGTCATATCAAAATAGATGGAGAGCTCTTGAAAGAAGACAAACAACCCACATACCTCGGAGTTACTTTTGATGATAAACTGACATGGAAGCAGCACATAAACAAAGCAACAACAAAAGCCAGGAGGAAGTTAGCTATCCTGAGAAAACTAAGTGGAACCACATGGGGAGCCAGTGGGAATATACTCAGTAAAGTTTACCAGCAAGGCATAAGACCACACCTGGAATATGGTTCAGCAGCATGGTGTCCTGCATCAAACACCACATTACAAGATCTAGATAAAGTGCAAAACCAGGCACTTAGAATAATGTTGGGAACAATGAAATCAACACCCATAGCAGAGATGCAGAAAATGGGAAGAATGCAAACACTTGGCGAATGCAGAGACACAAAAGTACTAATTCAGGCAGAAAAGTTTCAGTGTATGCCAAGTCATCCAATGAAGGAAAGATTCCAAAATCTAGCAATGGGACGACTGAAAAGGAGCAGCTTTATCCATCAACCTAAACGACTCCGCAGACAACTTACAGACCTACCTGAAGTTGACAGCCCCTTAAGGCCTGTACCAGAACAAACCCCGTGGAGTGAAAGGCATGGAATGCCAATATACATTCAGACCCATGTGAAAGGAATACTAAGCGAGGACGAACAGAACAGTGTGCAGCGAAGGACAGTCACCCTCAGTTTCCTGGATGAGGAATATCCACAAGATATATGGGTCAGAGTGTACACAGATGGGTCAGCACAGAATGCTGTGAGGAATGGAGGTGCAGGTGTATATATAGAATATCCACACAAGCCTAGAGATACAATCAGAACACAGACAGGAAAATTCTGCAATAATTATGATGCAGAAATCCAGGCAATTAGTGTGGCAGCTAAAAAACTGCTGAACTCCAACTCTGGCCAACAGCCTGTGGTATTCCTGACAGATGCAAGGTCAGTGCTTCAAGCTCTCCAGTCTGGAAAACTAACAGACTTGAAAAAACTACTTAGCGAATTGTCGTACCAGTATAGGGTAACCATGCAGTGGATACCCTCTCACTGTGGAATACCAGGAAATGAAAAAGCAGACCAACTGGCTAAGGAAGGATATGACCTACCATCAGAAAAAACAGATGATCAAGTCAATAAGAAAGCCACAAACACCAACACAAGATGACTATCACATTATGAAAAGATCAAAACAAGTTATAATTCTACGTCTCAGAACAGGACACAACCGACTCCGCAGTCACATGTATACAAAGTTCAAGATTGGCAACACGGCCATGTGTACATGTGGACAGGCAGCACAGAGTGCCAAACATATACTTCAAGAGTGTTCTGAGCATGAAACGCTGAGGCAGACATATTGGCCAGAGGAAACAACACTGGAATCAAAACTCTATGGGACACTGTATCAACTACAAAAGACAGTGAGTTTTATTAAGGAGACATAATTACAGATATAGACATGTTTCAAGTGAACGAAAGAAGAAGAAGAAGAAGGTGCCAGAACAAGCTGGGTTTAGAGAGTGTAACAGCACAGAAGACCAAATAACATTCCTGTCCCAGATCATAGAAGAGCATTCCAAGATAAGAAAAAAGTTTTCACCCTATGGATAGATCTTAAAAAAGCTTTCGACAAGGTCTGGAAAGATGGACTGATAATAAAGCTGCAAAGAAATGGAATAGGAGGCAACATGAGCAATTTCCTTTCTACACAATAGGAAAGCAAGAGTCACCATGGAAGGATACAACAGCAAAAAAGGTCTCCTAAAACATGGATTTCCTCCAGGCTCAGTATTGTCTCCAACTCTGTTTCTTGTCTTCATAAATGATATACTTTGTGAATTGCCACAAGGTGTAAAAGCTGCAATGTACACTGATGACTTGGTGGTGTGGTGTGTAGAAGAACATCTAAAGATCACCAACAAAAAAATACAAAAGGCAGCAGACAACATAGCAGCATGGGCATATAAATGGATGGTAAAGATAAATGCTGAAAAGTCTTCAACAACACTCTTCACACTCTCAAATAAGGACAAAGCAGGAGAGATAAAACTTAAATGTACATATCCAAACAGAAGACAAGCCGGTGTACTTGGGCACTACTCTAGATAAGAGACTGACATGGAGGCCTCACATTGAGAAAATAGAAGCAAATGCAAGAAAGAAACTTGCCTTCCTGAGGAAATTGGCAGGAACAAACTGGGGGGATAATGAGGCAACTTTGAAGAAGGTATATACTGGTGCAATTAGACCAGTACTAGAATATGGATCAACAACATGGACTTCAGCAGCCAACTCCCATCTACAAGCCCTGAACAAGGATCAAGCACTTCGCCTTATCACAGGTGCCATGAAGACCTCTCCCATAAATGAAATGGAAAAAATTACAGGCATCACCCCCTTACCATACAGGCGAGACACTAAGACCATGGTACATGCAGAAAACTACAAGAACATGCCAGCACATCCAATGGGGGCCAGACACAGTGACCTAACCAGTGGAAGACTGAAGAGGAGCAGTTTTATACACCGATCCAAAAAACTAAACAGAAAATATAAGGATTAACTACCAGACATAACAAGAGAGATATCACCAACACTTTTTCCATTTCTGTGGGAGCAATACCCAAATCTCACTATCAGAACCACCATAAACAACTACCACACTATGATAGAACTGAAAAATCTTCAAAAGAAAACAATAGTATGCAACATGATTGAAGATATGTACCCCAGAGAAGCATGGATACAAGTATATACCGACGGATCAGCAACCAGAGCAGTAAAGAATGGAGGTGCTGTCGTGTACATAAAATATACAGAAAAAGAAAATGATTCCACATGTTCACCAACTGGAATATTCTGCTCCAACTACTCTGCAGAAGTACAAACTTAAAACATTGCTGCAGAAATAATTAAAAACACAAGTCAATGCCAGCAGGTGGTATTTCTTACTGATGCTATGTCTGTCCTACATGCCCTTGACAGTGATAAACTGCAAGACCTGAAGAAAGCCATGCGAGAAGTGAGCATCCAAAAGAAGGGTAGTACTACAGTGGATACCATCCCACTGTGGCATACCAGGAAATGAAGAGGCAGATAGACTGGCAGAGGATGGAGCAACACAGGAACAAAAATACCAAGAAATCACCTATGAAGAAAAGAAGACCCTCATCAAAGCCATCAGGAAAGTCGATCACCCAAAAGACAATTACCACTATCTCAATAGAGCAGAGCAGGTTATTATCTTAAGCCTCAGAACAGGACACAGATTAAACAGCCACTTAAATAGACTAAGAATGACATCACCACTGTGCTTTTGTGGGCAGGCAGCACAGACAGCTGAACATATCCTGCAAGACTGCACTACACTAAACCAGTTAAGGGAAGAACACTGGCCCACAGAGATGGATATCCACAGAAAGATGTATGGGAGTACTGAGGAGCTTTCAAATACAGCAGCATTATTAAGAAAACAGGACTTGCTGTGTAGATATGTCAAACTCCGAACGAGAAGAAGAAGAAAAGGAGAGGAATTAGTAGCTTTAGATGACTTTAGAGTTGAAATAATCACAAAATTGCTGAATGATGTATATAATAGCGGACATATACTCGATGACTTCATGAGATCCATATTTATAACCTTACCTAAGAAACCAGGGACCACTGAATGTGAAGAACACCGTACAATCAACCTCATGAACCAAATAATAAAAATACTTCTCAGAATCATCATGAAGTCCAGAATAATGAACATCAGAATTCCAAAACAATGTGGCTTTGTAAACGGCAAAGGTACCAACAATGCTATATATATTTGACTATATATATGCAAGACACGCTCAACAGCTTAACTCTTTTCATCTTCGATGCCTACGAAACCTCATGGGAGTACATTGGCAGGATCGTGTACCAGATACAGAAATTCTTCAGAAGTCCCGTATGCAAAGCATCCATGCAATGCTGACTAGGTCCCAACTCCGCTGGACTGGCGCCACATCGTCCGTATGCCAGAAAATCGCCTTCCAAAGAGATTATTCTATGGGGAGTTGTGCGAAGGTAAACGTTCAAGTGGAGGGCAGAAAAAGCGCTTCAAGGATCACCTAAAAAGCTCTCTCAAGAACTGCAGCATCGATCCTAGCTCTTGGGAGACTACAGCACTTGATCGCTCAGCCTGGCACACACAGATCACTGATGGCATCACAACATTTGAAAAAGAAAGAACGCTGTGGGCAATCCACAAGTACATGAAGAAATGGCTATGAGAAAAGGCACATCTGACGCAGACATCAACAGAATACACCACCAATCTCTTGAATGGATACCTACAGGCAAAAGAGCCAGGGGTAGACCAAAAGAAACACTCAGAAGAACAATACTTGGAGAAAGTAAAACAATCAATATCCATACTATCCAAGAACTGCACAGAATAGCTTTGAACAGACAGAATTGGAGAGATCTGGCCTATGCGCTAACTTCAGCGCAGAAGGAAAATGAGTGAACCTCTGTTTTATAGACCACACAAAAGCATTTGATAAAGTTAAACACAGTGAAGTTATAAAAATGCTAGAAAATTTGAATATTATCAGTAAGGGTTTAAGAATGATCAAGAACATGTACTGGCAACAAACAGCAGCAATAAGAGTAGGAAATCAATTTGGCACTTTTCAGCAAATCTTCTTCTTCTGCATTCATTCTCAAACTCCCGTGGGATCTCTCGTGTAGCAGGACCATGGTCCTATTAGATTTCCAGCAGGATGTAGTCCAGAGAATGGAAATGCGTTGTGCCGCTGTTTTATTTGCACCAATGGCCCGACACATCCGTATTCTGCTAATTTTCAGCAAATAAAACAAGGAGGTAGGGCTGTGTACTTTCACCAGAACTTTTCTCTCTACACAGTGAAAACATAATGCATGCAATAGTTTATCTATCTATCTATACACTGTGGGCCATGTTTGCCTTGCGTCAGGGGTGGAAGTGTTCTTTGATGTCCTTCTTGTGTGCTGTTTGTGAGCTTGTTCCTGTGGCTTCTTTGATTTCTGTGATCCATCTTTTACATGGTCTGCCTCTGGCTTTATAACCGTTGTGTCTATGTGTCATGGCAATAGTTGATATCCCAAAATATCAGTGGGAGGACATAACATAAATAATTTGATATATGAGGATGACATTGTTCTGACAGCTAAAAGTGAGGAAGACCTTCAAGATTTAATTAATGTAGTGGTCACAGAAAGTAAAGAGAAAGGCCTCATCCTGAATATAAAGAAAACAGAAGTAATGGTTATTTCAAATAAACAAAATACTACACCTTGCAAGATCAAAGTGAATGAAATAGTATTAAAACAGATATAGCGATTACAGCAGATTGAAGTTCAACAGAAATAAGTAGCAGAATAGGCAGGCAAAAACAACATTCAGAAAAATGAAAAATATATTGTGTAATAAGACCTTGTCATTAGAGGTGAGAAAGAGAGTTCTTCAGTGCTATATAACTCCTATACTAAAATATGGAGTCTTGGACAATAAACAAACTGGAAAGTGAGCAATTAGAGGCAATACAGACACTCAGAAATATAACAGCAGAGGAGGCAAATAGAAGGGCAAAAGACCGTACACTCACTCTCCCCTCAACACCGAAAGGTACATGAGGACAGAAAGAAGAAGAAGAGAGATGTGTTTCTATAGAAGAATGCTGAGAATACCATAGATTGTCAGAAAAACAAATGTGGAGGTGAGTTAAATGTGAAACGGACCTTAATCAGTAATATAAGAAAAAGATAATCATCTTTTGACCACTTCATGAGATAGGGAGTTTTGAAGAACATAGTCACAACAGGCAAGATTAAAGGCAACAGAGACAGAGGTTTAAAATATTAGTTTGACAACCTGGCACGGCAGGGAAACAACAATCTTGATACATAATGATGGAGATAGAGAGCTGTGAAGAGGCATGATTGCCTATGCCAGCCGCATGGCACCTGATGATGATGAGGTTAGCCATTGTGTATCAGTCAGCAGTCTTTGATGTTACAGAATTACACAAAAGTTGTGTTTTATAAAATGCTGGAGGGTAGGCCCTTTATCTAAACATGAACTGTTGAGTGTGTGCGTAAAGAAAAATATGAATGTAGTTGAATAGTGCCTGTTCAGGTTACAATCATCTCTGGCATTGCAACTTTTCCAAAATTATAGGAACATCAAGCCTAGTGGATAACATAAGTGAGGTTCATTTATTGTCATAGACAATATTATGAACATGTTCACTAGGTGAGTCACATGTTTTTTCTGGGATTTTTGTGTGTGTTTTTTCTGTTATCATACATACATCAACAAAACATACATCATTACATTTGGTAACCATTCCTTTATTTCCAAATACAAAAAGATTTAAAAGCCAAAAAAATTATTTCTTTTTTCAAATACTCTCCATAAATAAAGTGTTATGGCAAAAAAGAATGATGTGGCAGGAATAAATTTTAATGTAATATTAAGACATTTTAGAATTTAATATTGTGGAAATTTAGTTAGAAGAACAAAAGCTCAGATGTAAGGTACAAGTCAGTGATTACATTTTCTCATGCTTATTCTACATCAAACCTAATTGCACATGGATCAGCAGATTTAGTCATGGTTGGTTGCTGATCCAGCGGTCCATGGGCTCATGCCCTTTGACCTAATGGCATTATATTGCTGGGAAGTCTGGATTTTCGGCCCACCCCGGAACAGAGCCATATAATAACTATCACACCTCCAGGAAGGTAGGTTTCAACCTTTGCACTGCTCCTAGTGACTGTAGCCAAGATAGGGTTCACTGTGCTCATTCCCCGCCACCAATTGACCACTGGTTATGCCAAACTTCTCTATTGCTCCAGGCATGCAACCAAATGTTCAAGTCAAAAGGATTGTCATGTCCTGAGTCACCGTGCCTCTACGATGGGCCTCAGCCATAGGAAAAACAGTGATGTCAGTTTCCTCCTCCTCAGTGCTGCGCAGTACATCTCTGGCTCCCTCCCAACCACAGAGGGTACATACATATATTCAGGCAAACATGAAAAAACATTTACACAACAAAATACAAAATCATAACTGTATAGATGACATGCCATGAAGCTTCTATAAGAAGATAACCTCAATATAAAGGCATATCATCCACTAAGGTTTTCTGTTGCATGGATGGTATGTCTAGTGGGCCATTGGTGGGACCCACAGACGCAACCACATGCGTATTTAGTCATGATAATACAGGCTTGCTTCACACCATCTGTCAAGACCAATAAAGCAATATGCTGTAAAATCCCATTTATAACAACTTGGTCTGGAGCAACAAAATATGTATTCATTCATTTTCCTTTTGCGCTGAAGTTAACGCATAGGGCAGATGTCAGATCTCTCTAATTCTGTCTGTTCAAAGCTATTCTCTGCAGTTCTTGAATAGTATGAATATTGATTGTTTTACTTTAAGTATTGTTCTTCTGGGTGTTTCTTTTGGTCTACCCCTATAAAATATGTATACAGTAACATTTGCTACACAGTATACAGTACAAAAAATATAAAATAAATATAATTGGGGATTTTTAATATAACAGCAGAAGAGGCAAATAGAAGGGCAAAAGACCGTACACTCACTCTCCCCTCAACACCGAAAGGTACATGAGGACAGAAAGAAGAAGAAGGGGATTTTTAAAAGTATTGTTATATAGGGAAATGTGTTATAAAAGGAAGTGTTATAGAGGGATTCCACTGCATTATGAAATATCTAGTTTTATGTGAAATCTAGTCATTACTTTTTAAAATGTATATACCAAGTTACATATTCTTTCCAGAATGTTCTCTCTGTCGTGGATACTCTGAACGCCTCTTTGTTGCAGGCCTGCTTTGGCCAGAGACATGTACATGCACTCTTTGATGTCACTGATCCATTGTCTTCTTGGTCTTCTTCTCTCGCCTGGCACTCTGCCATCTAGAATCAGCCTTTTGATACTGTCATGTCATGTCGCATAAATATGGTGTCCAAAATACTGTAGCTTCTTTCTTATGATAGTATTTAGAAGTCACCCTTTATTTAGTTTCAGTCATTTCAAAACTTCAATGTTCTTTTTCTCTACCTCTGATATTCGTAGGATCTTTTTGTAGCACTTCATTTCAAATAAATTTATTCTTTTGGGTATTGTCTTGTTTAAAGTACACAAGTCTCATATCTATGCGTTGCTACTGGGAAAACACATGATCTTAAAAGGGTTACCATACTTTAGTGTTGTTATTGCTATTTAAAATGTATAAAGAGATCAAATATAGAGTAGCTGTACATTATATGGACTACGCCATGAGATATATTAGTGCATTTATTGAGTGGTGCTTTTATGTTTATTATACATTGAGTTGATGTTCAGTTATTCCACGCTGTATATTGGTTCCGGTGCTCTTCCTTCGCTTGTCAGGTTATCTAAATACTGGAACGGATCTTGGTTCTGTTCGAGAGTAAATATAATTAATGAATTACAATTTTAAATTTGTCTTTTGTTTTTCTTCTGCTATATTTGTTCTAAATCATCTACAGATTAGCAGGATGCAATTTAGAGAATGGAATACGTTGTGTTATAGTTTACAGCTATGCAATCGATATCTGCATTTTGGCCTGAGACAACCATATGAGATGGGAAAGCCAATTCCATTCTACAACAGTTTTCCTAATTTTTGCTTCCTTTCAGACTCAGAAGCCTGGCACCTGTAACACAAACTTGCTTCATAAAAGAATTAACAATACAATATATTTGGATCTGAATCAAGTACAAAAGATATAGTAAGTGGGTTTTAAACATTGTATCACGCCCTGCCCCCCCCCCCAGAAGAAAAAGAACAATAGGTAAACCAGAGTTTGCTGTTTTTAAAATAGAGGTCAATAAAAATAATCCAACAAAAACAAGGGATTCTACTTTGGTAATCATCACTCAGTTTTCTTCTTCTTTCGTTCACTTGAAACATGTCTATATTTGTAATTCTGTCTCCTGAATAAAACTCACTGTCTTTTGTAGTTCATACAGTGTCCTATAGAGCTTTGATTCCAGTGTTGTTTCCTCTGGCTCAGTGTTTCATGCTCAGAACACTCTTGAAGTATATGTTTGGCACTCTGTGCTGCCTGTCCACATGTACACATGGCCGTGTTGCCAATCTTGAACTTTGTATACATGTGACTGCGGAGTCGGTTGTGTCCTGTTCTGAGACGTAGAATTATAACTTGTTTTGATCTTTTCATAATGTGATAGTCATCTTGTGTTGGTGTTTGTGGCTTTCTTATTGACTTGATCATCTGTTTTTTCTGATGGTAGGTCAGATCCTTCCTTAGCCAGTTGGTCTGCTTTTTCATTTCCTGGTATTCCACAGTGAGAGGGTATCCACTGCATGGTTACCATATACTGGTACGACAATTCGCTAAGTAGTTTTTTCAAGTCTGTTAGTTTTCCAGACTGGAGAGCTTGAAGCACTGACCTTGCATCTGTCAGGAATACCACAGGCTGTTGGCCAGAGTTGGAGTTCAGCAGTTTTTTAGCTGCCACACTAATTGCCTGGATTTCTGCATCATAATTATTGCAGAATTTTCCTGTCTGTGTTCTGATTGTATCTCTAGGCTTGTGTGGATATTCTATATATACACCTGCACCTCCATTCCTCACAGCATTCTGTGCTGACCCATCTGTGTACACTCTGACCCATATATCTTGTGGATATTCCTCATCCAGGAAACTGAGGGTGACTGTCCTTCGCTGCACACTGTTCTGTTCGTCCTCGCTTAGTATTCCTTTCACATGGGCCTCAATGTATATTGGCATTCCATGGCTTTCACTCCACGGGGTTTGTTCTGGTACAGACCTTAAGGGGCTGTCAACTTCAGGTAGGTCTGTAAGTTGTCTACGGAGTCGTTTAGCTTGATGGATAAAGCTGCTCCTTTTCAGTCGCCCCAATGCTAGATTTTGGAATCTTTCCTTCATAGGATGACTTGGCATACACTGAAATTTTTCTGCTTGAATTAGTACTTTTGTGTCTCTGCGTTCGCCAAGTGTTTGCATTCTTCCCATTTTCTGCATCTCTGCAATGGGTGTTGATTTCATTGCTCCCAACATTATTCTAAGTGCCTGGTTTTGCACTTTATCTAGATCTTGTAACGTGGTGTTTGATGCAGGACACCACGCAGCTGAACCATATTCCAGGTGTGGTCTTATGCCTTGCTGGTAAACTTTACTGAGTATATTTCCACTGGCTCCCCATGTGGTTCCACTTAGTTTTCTCAGGATAGCTAACTTCCTCCTGGCTTTTGTTGTTGCTTTGTTTATGTGCTGCTTCCATGTCAGCTTATCATCAAAAGTAACTCCGAGGTATGTGGGTTGTTTGTCTTCTTTCAAGAGCTCTCCATCTATCTTGATATGACCAGCTATTTGTTTTGGTGAGAGGGTAAAGAGTGTAGTGCTGCACTTATCTGTGTAAATGCTGACGCACCATCTATTTGCCCATAAGGTTAGGGCATTGATAGCACTTTATATTTGTTTAGTGGCTACTGTTGCATGTTCTTCCGTGCACCAGATCACCAGGTCGTCAGCATACATTGCCACTTTGATCCTATGTGGTAGTTGAGCAACTAGGTCATTGATGTAAACCAAGAAAAGAGTGGGTGACAGGACTCCTCCCTGGGGGACTCCATGATGCAGTAGAACTTTCTTGCTCTTGCGACCATCTAATTGTACCCTGGCTCTTCTATTATGCAGGTATGCTTTTACCCATTTGTACATTCTTGAGCTAACCCTGCAATTTCGCAATTTCTTTAGGAGCCCTTCTTTCCAGACCTTATCAAATGCTTTCCTGAGGTCTATCCATGCTGCTAGTGCCAGTTTCTTATCTTGGAAGGCATCCTAAATCTCTTGGGAGAGGTAGGTTGCCTGATCTTCAGTAATTCTTGAGACTAACGGGAATTGAACCAGTCCGTTCTACGGCACCAAATCGCCTAGCAACAATTGCACACGCGTTTTTCAGTACTTGACTAACCGCATCTCCATAAAAGATGCGATTTCATCAAGCCATTCAAATCGTGCACACAAAGTCACCTGAACGGACCAATCGAGACAAGGACCATTACAACAACAACAAACATCCCGTACAGGTATTGAAATATCCTCAGTAACAACAAACACATAACATAATATCCGTATTAGTTATACAAGGGCCGATAGGTCTTCTTGTTAACATGGATAACATATATAGACAATACAATTTTGCTTCAAATAATTGTTTATACAAGTAAATTTAAGTAGGAAGCCAGAGGATAATATTTAAAAATTCTTGAGACTAACGGGAATTGAACCAGTCCGTTCTACGGCACCAAATCGCCTAGCAACAATTGCACACGCGTTTTTCAGTACTTGACTAACCGCATCTCCATAAAAGATGCGATTTCATCAAGCCATTCAAATCGTGCACACAAAGTCACCCGAACGGACCAATCGAGACAAGGACCATTACAACAACAACAAACATCCCGTACAGGTATTGAAATATCCTCAGTAACAACAAACACATAACATAATATCCGTATTAGTTATACAAGGGCCGATAGGTCTTCTTGTTAACATGGATAACATATATAGACAATACAATTTTGCTTCAAATAATTGTTTATACAAGTAAATTTGAGTAGTAAACATCGGGTGACTTTGTGTGCACGATTTGAATGGCTTGATGAAATCGCATCTTTTATGGAGATGCGGTTAGTCAAGTACTGAAAAACGCATGTGCAATTGTTGCTAGGCGATTTGGTGCCGTAGAACGGACTGGTTCAATTCCCGTTAGTCTCAAGAATTTTTAAATATTATCCTCTGGCTTCCTACTTAAATTTACTTGTATAAACAATTATTTGAAGCAAAATTTTATTGTCTATATATGTTATCCATGTTTACAAGAAGACCTATCGGCCCTTGTATAACTAATACGGATATTATGTTATGTGTTTATTGTTACTGAGGATATTTCAATACCTGTACGGGATATTTGTTGTTGTTGTAATGGTCCTTGTCTCGATTGGTCCGTTCAGGTGACTTTGTGTGCACGATTTGAATGGCTTGATGAAATCGCATCTTTTATGGAGATGCGGTTAGTCAAGTACTGAAAAACGCGTGTGCAATTGTTGCTAGGCGATTTGGTGCCGTAGACTGGTTCAATTCCCGTTAGTCTCAAGAATTTTTAAATATTATCCTCTGGCTTCCTACTTAAATTTACTGATCTTCAGTAGAGTAGCACTGTCTGAAACCTGCTTGCTGTGATACCAGAAGGTTTTCACTTTCAAGGTACCACTGCATCTTAAGATTGATAATGCGTTCCATTGTTTTGCATAAACAGCTTGTGAGGCTGATGGGCCTGTAGTTGGAGACTGTGTTGCCATCTTTTCCTGATTTGAGAATTGATATCATTATTGCTTCTCTCCACGCCTGTGGTACATTACCTGTGGACCAGCTTGTGTTAAAGATCTGCAGTAGCTTTGCTCTTGCTGCAATTCCCAGGTTTCTAATCATTTCATTGGACACTCCATCAGCTCCAGGGGACTTTTTCATTTTCAATTTGGATATTGCATGCTCCAGTTCTCGATCTCATTGTGATTGGTGCCTCCATGACTTCAGGTATAGGTTCGCCTTGTCCAATGTTTTGCTGGTTCTCTTGAACCTCCTGTTGTTTGTCTGGGCTGACTTTGACGTTATTGTCTTCTGCAAAGGAATCTGCAAAGTAATCAGCTGCATGTTTACCTGTTAAAATGTTTCTATCTTTATAAAGTGTGATCTTGGTATTTCTCCCTGTACCTTCATCATTTAGTTGTTTTACAAGTTTCCATAATTTCCTAGTATCTCTTTCTAGGTTCAGTTACTGTTTTTCTTTCCAACTGCTCTGTCTGGCTTGTAAATTGGCTCTAAGAAATTTAGCCTTTGTTTGCTGATATTTGTTGTGATGTTCTTGGCTGGGTCTGTTCTCAGCCAGCTGTCTAGATGTTTCCATCTCATTTTGCAGCTTTTCCAGTTCATCATTCCAGTAGGGTTTGTAGTTTTTGCGTGCCCCCCTGGGTATGGTTTTACTAGCAGCATGTAGTATACATCTATTAAATTCACTCACTACTCTATTGATGTCTTTGTCCAAGTTCATGTCCTTAGCTAGAACACTGGTTAAATGCTGGTACATTTTCCAGTCTGCCCTTTTATAGTTCCACCTAGTGAGCGTGCTGCTGTCCTTGGTAAATTCATTGTGGATTTCCAGAAATACTGGTCTGTGGTCACTACCCCCAAGCTGCTTTCCAACGACACGTGTGATGTTCCATTCCAAGCCTGGTGAGTGGAATGCCAGGTCTGGTGTAGAGGTGGTGTGCCATGCTCTCGAGTAGAAGGTTGGTGAGTCTGCTGGCTGGTTAATAAGGATGAGATTATTTTCATCCTGCCAGCTCTCAAGTTCCTCACCTCTCTTGTCGATATGATCGTAGCCCCAGCTCTGAGAGTGGCTGTTGAAGACACCACACACCATAAGTCTCTATTTGTCTGGAATTGTGTCTAGTGCCAATGGTTTATCATTTGGGCAGTAGTAGTTCAGGAGATGGAATTCTGCACTGTCTGTTTTTAGATGGAGCATCTGGTATTCTGCCCCTTCCATATATACTTCCAGCTGACATGCGCTGATATTGTTTTTAACAAGTGTCAGAATTCCACCCTTTCGCCTGTCCTTTCTGTCAGGCCGGTAGCACTGGTAGCCTCTGATTTTGAAGGCTATGTCGCTGCTGAGGTGTGTTTCTTGGATACAGCATATACTAACTTGTTCTTCACTGAGGACATTTTCAAGTTCCAATTTTTTTCTGTATCCATCTCTTTTGCTGTTGACACCCTCAATATTCCAGTGCATTATTTTTATTGGTCGTTTGTTTGTTTGGCCAGTAGCTCTATTCTCTTGCCTCCTGGCTCCTCGGGGCAATTGAGGACTTCCAGTAACTGAGGTTGGGCGCTTTCGAGGTATAGGGCCTGGCACCGTCCCTGCCTGAACGTCCGCCACAGGGCAGGCACCATAACTATTTATAAATACAGACGTTTCCATTGTGTTTTGTGCGTGGCATCCTGATTATCTGTGCGCCTTTTGGCTGGATGCCTCCGTCTTCAGCACTCTGCTTACATGGGCAGAACTATGGTCCTGCTCGAGTGGGACTGCCCGACCAGTCTTAGTTTCCAGCCCCTGATGGCTGAACTAAGCCCCATCACCACTACACTGTGCTGGCCTCGATGGGGCTCACTCAGTCATGTTGGGACTCCAAATTCTATGATATAGTCCACTTTCTGTTTCAGATATCATCACTCAGGTTGGAATTCATATTCTAGGCTGTTATGTGTTTCAGAGATCATTCCTCAGTCAGACTGAAACTCCGTATTTTATGACATAGGTTACTGTATGATTTAGAATTTCCACTTTGCCATACAGTTTCTCTTGTGGTTGATTGTGAAACTGTATGTGAAACAGTGGTTGATTGACGCTGATTGTGGTGGGTCATGTTTTTCTCATAAGTTCTACATACCGAGAAAATTACTGTAAGATATGTACTGCTGTCATATTCATCAGGTTGCAATGACACAGGCCAGTTGTACCTATTTTGAATTTGGTGTCTCATTTTAAATGAGCAGCTCGATTCTGGTTAAGCACCACCTCCCCCCTTACTGAAGGTATTTTTACTTCACTGGTCAAAACTAACATTTATCATGGCAAACAATAAATACGTAATTTTAATGACACTAGCAGGCATGACAGCATGATGATAGATCTCCATAAGTGTAATAATGATGCTGTCATACAGTAAAGAATGGCTCAGACTGATACAATTAACCAATAGACCAACTTGTGTACCATAAGATGACAAATCAGGCCACCAGATAAATAATGCATATTACCAGCACAACAGAACACAGTCTATCATATGAGCTCGTGGGATCTTAAGCAGGCAAAAATAGATAATTAAATTCTGCACACTATGATGTGGTTTGATATTTGTTTACAAAATTGTTTGTAACATTTTCTAGCATACAACCCATCTGAGATAGAAGCTTCTCAAAGTAACATGTTTTCTAACATATATGCATAGAACCCATTTGAGAAGAAAGCTTCTCAAAGTATTGTGTGCACTGAGAATTGGATACTTCTGGGTTTTTTAAACACAGGTACTTGTCCTGAATCCTCCCAGAAAACAAGATATAATTGTTACTTCCCTTGAGTAACCTCAATGGAATTACAGCTCAAACTGAATACACAAAATAAGACCTTCTTAGCTCAAAATTCCTAGAGATTTAGAAAAAAAGACCCAGCTATAAATGTCAGAATGTGATATCATTGCTTTAATAATCTAAGTAAATTTTAAGTAGGAAGCCAGAGGACAATTTTTAAAATTCTTGAGACTAATGGGAATTGAACCAGTCCGTTCTATGGCACCAAATCGCCTAGCAACAATTGCACACGCGTTTTTCCGTACTTGACTAACCGCATCTCCAATAAAAGATGCGATTTCATCAAGCCATTCAAATCGTGCACACAAAGTCACCCGAACGGACCAATCGAGACAAGGACTATTACAACAACAACAAACATCCCGTACAGGTATTGAAATATCCTCAGTAACAACAAACACATAACATAATATCCGTATTAGTTATACCATGGCCGATAGGTCTTCTTGTAAACATGGATAACATATATAGACAATACAATTTTGCTTCAAATAATTGTTTATACAAGTAAATTTTAAGTAGGAAGCCAGAGGAAAATTTTAACACAAATTAAAAGTTCGGGTGACTTTGTGTGCACGATTTGAATGGCTTGATGAAATCGCATCTCCTGGGGGGGGGGGGGGCGACCATCCCCTACCAGGCGCGTCCACAGGTTGCGGATCGTGGAACAACCTCCGGATATGGAGTCTCCATATCTGGTGGTTGGCTGCAATATAAGACAGATCTCTGGACGAATAATCCAGATTTCTGGACAAATAAGCAGTCGCGGACAAACTGGCGATGTTGCCCAACAGGACGGGGTGGGATATCAGGTGGCACTGATATCTCCACTGAAATACCCCAAGTGTCTCATGACGGGCAGCATCAAGCGAGTATGAGCCGCTATACGCTCAAGCCAACAGCTGGGGTCATTGACCCCAGCATGCGCGTCCCCCAGGGTTGGGGGGACCTTTAAAATAGGGGAATATGGGAAACTATTTTATAAAACATACAAAGGGAGAAGTCAGTAAAACCCTACTTAGGCCCCAATCATCTCCATCCCATAAAGGAAAAAGGCAGGAAAACTTAAAAAATTCCCCTAACTGCTGGGCAGGTGGCGTCAAGAGTCCAGAAAGACAGGCCACCTAGGAGATGGAAAACTCTACACAAAGCCTGGACAGATGGTGCTCATGATCCCGGGAGGGTAGACCATCTAAGGAAAGCAAACCTAAAAAAATAGCTGGCGGAAATCGGATGCACTTGGCCATATGGCGCATAACAAAGTGCAACGTACCTCATATACACTCATGCAGATTGAAATCGCATCTTTTATTGGAGATGCGGTTAGTCAAGTACGGAAGAACGCGTGTGCAATTGTTGCTAGGCGATTTGGTGCCGTAGAACGGACTGGTTCAATTCCCGTTAACCTCAAGAATTTTAAAAATTGTCCTCTGGCTTCCTACTTAAAATTTACTTGTATAAACAATTATTTGAAGCAAAATTGTATTGTCTATATATGTTATCCATGTTTACAAGAAGACCTATCGGCCCTTGTATAACTAATACGGATATTATGTTATGTGTTTGTTGTTACTGAGGATATTTCAATACCTGTACGGGATGTTTGTTGTTGTTGTAATAGTCCTTGTCTCGATTGGTCCGTTCAGGTGACGTTGTGTGCACGATTTGAATGGCTTGATGAAATCGCATCTTTTATTGGAGATCGGTTAGTCAAGTATGGAAAAACGCGTGTGCAATTGTTGCTAGGCGATTTAGTGCCGTAGAATAGACTGGTTCAATTCCCGTTAGTCTCAAGAATTTTAATAATCTAGAACATGTGTCACATATTGATATTCTGTAAGCTTAACAGCTGGTTGGTTGGTTGGTTGGTTGGTTGGTTGCTGATCCAGCGGTCATGGGCTCCTTCCCTTTGACCTATGCCATTAGATGGCATTTTATTGCTGGGAAGTCTGTGGATTTTCGGCCCACCCCGGGACAGAGCCAGAGAATAACTATCACACCTCCAGGAAGGTAGGTTTAAACCTATGCACTGCTCCTAGCCACTGTAGCCAAGATAGGGTTCACTGTGCTCATTCCCCGCCACCAGTTCACTACTGGTTATGCCGAACTTCTCTATTGCTCCAGGCATGCAACCAAATGTTCAAGTCAAAAGGATTGTCACGTCCTGAGTCACTGTGCCTCTATGATGGGCCTCAGCCATAGGAAAAACAGTGATGTCAGTTTCCTCCTCCTCAGTGCTGCACAGTACATCTCTGGCTCCCTCCCAACCACAGAGGGTGCATACATATATATTCAGGCAAACATGTAAAACATTTCAACAACAAAACAAAATCATAATTGTATAGATGACGTGCCATGAAGCTTCTATAAGAAGATAACCTCAATATAACGGCATGTCATCCACTAAGGTTTTCTGTTGCATGGATGGTATGTCTAGTGGGCCATTGGTGAGACCCACAGATGCAACCACATGCGTGAGCTTAACAGCTAAAACAGTAAACTAAAAAGTATTTATTTTGCAGCAATTTTATAACTCACTAAAGGTTGGGAACCTGTAATCTTGAGAGAGGAACTCATGATTAGTGTAATTGTGCATATCAGCACAGGACAAATTATTCACTTACTTTCTGAGTTTCAACTGCACCATTGTAGTCACTGATGTAAAAGTTGTTCTTGAAGCTTGTGAATGCCAGAATGGAAGCCAACTCCGAATCTACATTCACAGGCACATCTTTCTGTGAAATATCATGTATATTTCAGTTCATAGTTATACTTGCTTATTATATATAATACTATTTAACAAAAGACAAAATGTGTAATATCTGTTTTACAAATATAGTACACAGAATCAACGTTTTGACCACAAGGTCTTTCTCAAGGTAGACAAACACAAAACTGAAAAAACTACAAGGCAGTATTGTAGGTATCTATGTTTCCATACAGAAGCATGGTAAGCCATTCTTACAGCTAAGTCATTCGTCCACTGACCAGCAAACCCAGATCTCAAATCCATTTGTTATTCATGTTTGAAAAAAAAAATGACTGCCATGATTCATCCAGTCATCAAAAAGTAAAGTACCAGGACTCGTGCTTGAAGGTTGAAGAATGGGGCCATGACTACTGAGCAAATATGGTAGGTGATGTTAGGAAGTTTCTGGTCAACCACTGACTAGGCAACTGAGCACTTATGGGAAACCATGTGTTATGAGGCTAGTTCACAATTCATATCCTGTCCAATAATTAATGAGACTGATTTTATTATGGCCAAGATAAAACAGCCATCCATTAATCTATCCAAAAAACAAAAAAACTGTCAATACTGCATTTTACCAGTTCAGGCGTTGCAGGGAGAGGATTGAATAGCTGTGTGATAAAGGCCACATGCTCTTGCTGTCGCCACGTCATGTACAGGGTGAGTTTTTTAATTTACCCTCCAACAGAAAAAAACCCAGTCCTTACTGGGGATCAAACTCAATCCATTAATCAAAGAACACAATCCAAACAGACAACATTCATCTATGATTTGGACAAATTTAAATGTCTTCTCGCCAACAGATGACAAATAACCTGCCATTTTGTTTGACCAGTGAGAGGTGCATTGTTGAAAGACTTCAAGGATCCCCGAAGACGCGCATATATATATATATATACAGGATGATGTGAATTTCTCTTTGTGAACATTTTTTATTGTTCTGATTTTTAAGGTTTGTGAGACAATTTATGCCCAAAAGTGTTATAATGTGTAATTTTGAATCAGTCAAAGACTGAACCATTTATTGGATTATTTCTTTGTCGTGTGAATGACAGACGAGAGGAATCACAGGCTAATGGTGAAACCACTGCACTACAGGCACTGATATTTGGATTGAATGATCTGAATACTATGAGAACAACTGTCACACAATTGCAAGTTTGTGTTGAATCTTCATGATGCTAATTGGTCGGACATATAATGTTTGAAAGAGTATCTACACTAAATATGTTCCATTCTAAATTTTTTTTGGAAAGGATACCCACATTGAATATGCTCCATGTTGCTCCTGTATGCAATCAAATCTGAAGGAATATCCGCACTGAATATGCTCAACATTGCTCTTACATTTGTTCACGTTTAAAGGAGTACCTACACTGAAATCGTTCTGCACTATTTTTACAGTTATTCACACCTGTATTGCCTAAACTGAATATATTCTACATTGATATGACATTGTCTAATAAGAGTGATATATGAACACTATATTTTGAAGATTGCAAGTCTTGATACTTCAAAAAAGGAGATTATTATATTTGCATGGTCAACACCGCATCGCTGAGGATAGAATTCGCTGGAGGACTCTGTGTGCTGAAGCATCCAATGTGGTACCCCTACGACCCTGAAGGGTTATGGGTTTATTGATTGATTGATTGATGGTCAACAAATATGACATTGTCTATAAGAGTGATATATGAACACTAGACCATACTCAAGAGATTGTGTATAACATGATGAATTATATTTGAGGGCTGCAAGTCTGAAACGTTATTTACTACTGGATGCTGTATTTTGTATGCTGATTACTTTCTTGTCATGAAGAGAATTCATATCACCACCCAGAATCCTGAAAATTAAGTTTGCAGATATTTGTCATTATAGCTCTACGCAGAGATTCAACTCATAATGCAAACTTCCATTACCAATCAGCTTGGATATAACCATCAACGTAAGACGCCTAATGAGTTTTTTATTTCATCTTGAATCAATGTGTGTGAAGCTAGTGAGGTTATAGAAGAAGAGGGGTAAAGTTGTATGTGAATAAGTAATTTAAATGCTCAATGTGTAGTTTTTGAGTTATTTTGAATCAAACAACGAATTGGCTGTTGGTTCAGTGTCTTAACTTAATCTTGAACACAGCCATACTTTAACTCAACAAAGGGTTGAGGTCTGTTTATTTGGAGGAAGGTTATTGGAGAAGATGGAGAGAATAGGGAACCCAGCAGAGCATATTTTTTTCAATTCGCCTAATATTATCATTCTGCTAACCCCATTGTAAATTCAAACTTCGTCAAGGAGTTAAAGAGTGAGTAATTGAAAATAACACAATTAGAACAAAGTGTAGAAACTTGTCTTGAAGGTATACATTTAGGGTCACAATCATAACATAGAATGATGTGGAAGGCATTTAATTATCAACATGGCATATACATATAGGTGTGTGATTGATTCAAACTTCATCATGGAAGAGGGGTATAGAGTAAATAGGGCATGATATAAAAGGAATAGTTGATTTCTTCTTCTTATTCAGCGTTCATTCTCAAACTCCCACTGGATATCTCTTGTAGCAGGACCATGGTCCTATTAGATTTCCAGAAGGATGTAGTCCAGAGAATGGAAATGCGTTGTGTCGCCGTTTTATTTGCGCCAATGGCCCGACACATCCGTCTTCGGCGGGGAATAGTTGATTTGTTAATCATCAATAAATAACCATCTTGTTATGTTATTCAGGAAATGAATGCTCAGGGAAGCTGACAATTTCAGATTTAATTGATAACATGTATTTGTCATTGATGTTATATTCTTATATTTTTGATAGGCATATTGTAGAGTAGAGGGCTCACTCATTTTTGGGTAAAATCATTAGAGGGATTCCCCTCCAATTGGGAGAAAGATTCTGTATGTATCCTGATTGAAAGTAATTCAATGCATTGTTTCTTTTGTTCAAAATTGATGTGTTTCATTATGAAGTTTATATATATATGTGTGTGTGTGTGTGACTATGAGTGTGTGTAAGAATCCTTTGCTTAAGGGAGGAAAAATACTATATATGTATATAAGCATTAAAGTCGTTTTTTTAAAGTTACATTTATTTAATTTTAAAAAAAAAATATTTAAAAAAATATTTAAAATTTAAAATAAAATAATTTCCTCCACAGAGTCTACAAGACCATCCAAAACTTTGGATGCCAACAAAAGACCCACAAGCCTAAGACCAAACATATCAAGCACAACAAACAAACAGTCCTTCTTAGGACTACATCCCAATCCCACAACATTTTTTTTCCTTATCAGGACACGCAGACCAGACCCCAAGGCAAACCATCAGTCCCTAACAAGACAATCCAGGCTATTGGGCCACAATATACACCCTGATATAACCACAGGAAAACCATTCCATGGTTGAAAGAGGTGTGTCTGACTATAGACAGACAAACCCACCAACTAACATACAAACAAACAAGCATTTTCAGTGTCCAGATTGAATTTATCTTAGGACTCACATATAAACCAAATGAAACCTTTTTCAATGCCATGCTCATTTCGCTAGTGAAGGAGGAACAGATACATTCCTATTCATAGCTGATGCTTGTGATTATCAGATAAGGTAATGTATTTAACTGCTTACCACAAACACAAGGTTGACATCCCATGGAAAAGCTTCTTCATAGTCCTCAATGTTTCCTCTATAGTTTACAGTAGCTGGACCTCGTCTAGATTCAGCTCCAAGTTTAAATAGTCGCCAAGCTGCACATGCGTACTTGGCATTGTCTAATGTTGAATATGAACAGGGAGTAACATATGATTTAGTAATATGCAAAGTGTTAAAAAAGCAATAGCAGACATGTGCAAACTTGATAAAACAAACTACGGTACAATACAAGAATCAGTGGAAGGTTTCTACGGAACAAATAGCTGACATAATTAAATGGAACGAAATTCCGATAAAGTCGCATATACTGACGCTTCCAATATTCAACACGTTGTGCGATAAGAGTCCCTTACCACTCGGCATGCGCACCGCACACTGAGTGGAATGTAGATGGCCAGTTCATTGCGTGCAAATAGCTAGATTTTCAAGTTACAATTTTTAAGTTTCAGAGATAGTGCAATAGCATATGAAATTAAAAAGTTGGTATGTTGTCATGTAATTTGTCCACTGATTCTTGTACCCAAACTACATTTAAATAATTACGCTTTATTCAGAAATATCATCTATAATTTAAGCACTAAATTGATGCTGCTACTCAAGAGCATCAAATCTGACAGTCAGTAAACTATAGAACTTCACAAAGGAAAGCCTATGTATAATCTATCTATCTCTAAATACTACTACTACTGCTAATATTACTACTACTACTGCTAATACTATTACTGCTAATACTGTTACTACTACGTATTTTCAAGAACAAAAATGTAAACATAGACACTAAAGTTGCATTATACAAGACTATTATTATTCCATCACTATGCTACCAGTGCCAAACCTGGACAATGACAGCACAAGACAAAAGAAAAATAGTGACAACAGAAATGGCATGTCTATGAAGAATACTTGGAGTATCATTAAGAGATAGAATTAGAAACGATAACATCAGACAGATAACCAAAACAATACCAGTATTGGAACACATCAAAAGACAACAGATCAAGTGGTTTTCACACGCTTCCAGAGTACCGACATATAGCATGCCACAAATGGCCATGACACATAGACATAACGGTTATAAAGTCAGAGGCAGACCATGTAAAAGATGATCACAGAAATCAAAGAAGCCACAGGAACAAGCTTACAAACCGCGCACAAGAAGACCATCTTCAGAGAACTCTTCCACCCCTAACGCCGCAAGGCAAACAAGGGACACAGCGGATAGATAGATAGATAGATAGATAGACTATTACTACTACTAATATAACTACTACTGCTAATACTATTACTACTACTAATATAACTACTTCTACTAATACTACTACTGCTAATACGAATACTATTACAACTACTAATATAACTACTACACTGCTAATACTATTACTACTGCTAATACTATTACTACTGCTAATACTATTACTACTGCTAATACTATTACTACTGTTAATACTACTACTACTGCTAATACTATTACTACTACTAATATAACTACTACTGCTAATACTATTACTACTACTAATATAACTACTACTGCTAATACAACTACTACTGATAACGCTGCTGTTACTGTTAATACTACTACTGCTAGTAGGCCTAATGTGTTGTGTGAATACAGCACCAGTGGAATGCCTGAGGCGTGTTCGGACTCCACGCTCGACTGACAGCCTGTTAGGCAGTCATAAAGTAGGTGATGTCATGCTGAGACTGTCTCAAAAAGCATACAGGTCTTGTCTGACCATCTACACGCAAAGTCTGATATTCGGCAAATTTACACGTATGAGGCTATGATAGTTTATCGGTAGCTAACACTGCTACTAAAAAAAAATAATTAGTAGTGTATCCTATTGAGGACATAGCCATCAATGCAGCATTTTTTTACTCTAGCTGTTTTCTACACAATATAAATATGTTCAGTAGTTTGGCATTACTATTGAAGGGTCCAGATGCACATTTGGCTGTGGCGGGATTTGATACCAGTACCTTGGCTGCTACAGATCTGAACACTACTACTACTACTACTACTGCCACTACTAATATTACTATAATATAACATAGACATAATAGCTAGGTAGACGGATGTAGGTATATATAACTCCAGACTGGCTCCCGCAAGGTAGGAGGACAGAAGAAGCATTTTAAAGACACTCTTCATTACTGACTCACTTCAAAATAGACACAAATTCATGGGAGAATCTTGTAGAAGACAGATCCAACTGGCAAATCAGAATCAAGAGTAGTGAAGCAGCTGCAGAGAACCTCAGACATCTAGCTGTGCTACAAAAACATGTTTGAAGAAAGGCAAGAGTTTCTCAGTGTTCCACAGATTTTTTCCACACATGCTCATTGTGAGTGTGGTAGACAATTCCAATCACACATAAGACTCATTAGTCACAGTCGGGCACACCACAGACATCATCATCCCAGTTGAACTGGACCGTCAACATCGATGGTTGAACAGCGTATAGCATATAACAAGATTATGTTTGCTGACACTGTCCTTTCAGCAGAAAGTCAACAGGAACTACAAAGACTAATAGATCAATAGAATATGGACTAGATATAAACATCTAAAAAATAAAAACCATGATAATCAGTAGAATTGCAGAAAAACAGGTGATAAACATAAAAATACATGGAGAGATACAAGTAGAAAATTACCCAATGTACCGGATACATAATCACAAATAATGTTAGATGTGAAAAAGAAGTTAAACGGAGAATCGGAATGACTAAAAGTACTTTCAATGGCATAATGAAAATATTGACATCTAAACAATTTACAGAGGTGCTTAAACTGAGAATTATAAAATGGTGCATCTTTTCTATATATAGGCCTAATATATGGCTCAGAAACATGGAAATAAACAAATAACTAGAAGACAATTACATACCTGTCAACTGCCCGTAAATTCCCGTAATTTCTACGGTTTCTTCCAAGCTGTACGGTTTTACGGGCATACACCAGCATTTACGGGCTTTTACGTGAATTTCTGCAGTTCTGTACGTTTTGGGATTTTTTACTAAATTTAGTGATATTTTTGTATATATTTTAGTGGCAACAGTGATTTGTGCGCAATAGTGTCGTATGCGGGTTTTATTTGATCTGGTCTTGGGGCGAAGTATTGTTGGAAACAATGCTTTTAACACACTACCAGTACTTTAATTAGTCTCTTCTGGGAACGTTGTCTTTATACCGAACTTAGGGAATTTTTGTCCACGTGCATTGACAGTGTTACTCAGTGTATCTACAGTACACAAATACTAGTAACACTTACACATGTATTCAGTTTCTAGGCCTACTATATACATCGTTTAATTTATATTGTATGTTTTTGTTTGCCCCCTAGACCTAGGTAGTGTAGGTAGGCCTATAGTTAAATAATAGAATGTTATTTGTTTATGTAGGCCGAAATCTGATCTTAAGACTTATCTTAAACCAATATTTTATTGTCACGTTATGTTTCTTTTTAGGAATTACAAACGGAAAATGAGAAAATGATGCCGCTGACTGAAAATGAAGCCGTCGCTGCTATAGATGCACGATCGCTTCCGATCACAGATGCACAATCTCCATGAGTCATAGTTGTATGACCTCCGCTGATAGCCGATGCACAATCTCCGCTATTCATAGATGCACGATCTCCGCTATTCATAGATGCACAGTCTCCGCTATTCACAGATGCATAATCTCCGCTATTCATAGATGCACGATCACTGCCGGTTATGGCTGCACAATCTCCAAGGGTCATAGTTGTACGACCTCCGCCGATAGCCGATGCACAATCTCCGCTATTAATAGATGCACGATCTCCGCTATTCACAGATGCACGATCTCCGCTATTCATATATGCACGATCCCTGCTGGTTATAGCTGCACAATCTCCATGGGTCATAGTTGTACGACCTCCGCCAATAGCCGATGCACAATCTCCGCTATTCATAGATGCACATTCTCCGCCGGTCATAAATGCTCGATCTCCGCCAGTCATAGATGCACATTCTCTGCCATTCATAGATGCACGTTCTCAGCCGGTCATAAATGCTCGATCTCCGCCAGTCATAGATGCACATTCTCTGCTGTTCATAAATGCTCGATCTCCGCCAGTCATAGATGCACATTCTCCGCTATTCATAGATGCACGATCACTGCCGGTTATGGCTGCACAATCTCCAAGGGTCATAGTTGTACGACGTCCGCCGATAGCCGATGCACAATCTCCGCTATTCATAGATGCACGATCTCTGCTATTCATAGATGCACGATCTCCGCTATTCACAGATGCACGATCTCCGCTATTCATATATGCACGATCCCTGCCGGTTATAGCTGCACAATCTCCACGGGTCATAGTTGTACGACCTCCACCGATAGCTGATGCACAATCTCCGCTATTCATAGATGCACGTTCTCCTTCGGACATAAATGCTCGATCTCCATGAGTCATAGATGCACATACTCTGCCATTCATAGATGCACCTTCTCCGCCGGTCATAAATGCTTGATCTCCGCCAGTCATAGATGCACATTCTCCGCCGGTCATAGATGCATGATCGATGCCGGTCATAGTTGCACGATCTCTGCCGGTCATAGATGCATGATTACTGCCGGTCATAGATGCATAATCTCTGCCGGTCATAGTTGTATGATCTCCGCTGCTGTGCGCTATTCATGGACAGTTGAAATTATTGTCGAACGCTCTATAGATCACTCCAACAAGTTGTTATAGATTCAAACGGATCTAAGCATCCATTCTCTGTATTAATTTTTTTTCATCATATTTCTGTATTTCTTTTTATCGTATTAAAGGTACATAGACATAGTCTTTGTGCTCTATAATTTTATTTTTGTGTGTGTGCGGATGGAGCCACCCTCACCATTGTGTATGGTTTTACGGTTTTTCATGCTCAATTATGGTTTTTCATAACTTTTTTTATAGTTTTCAGTCTCAACAAGTTGACAGGTATGCAATTAATACCTTTGAGATGTTAATATATAGAAGAATAGAGAAAACTTCATGGAAAAGAGAAGAAAACACAGTTTCTAACATTACGGTAGATGCATTATTTAACAAAATAAACTTTTGCTAAAGGCATTCAAAATGCCACATCAATCGATCTGTGCGAAAAGCAACGCACAGAGATATCCCCATTTTCTCCAACTGGAAGACCCTTGGAGTGGAAAAGGGGGGGGGGCTCTCAGTGCATTGTGCACAGATCAGTTGATATGCTGCTAGCTTTTAACCTCTGAGTCACGGAAGCTCTTTGAAATCAAGCATAATATTAAAAAGTTGGAATGAAATAACGTGATGTGACCACATTTCCCAAAATGAACCAAAAAAATTAAAGGAAATAAAGACCAAACAAATAAAGTAATCAAACAATTAAAAAATTTGACATATTAAAAGACATCATGTTTTTATAAAATATAAAAAACCGTATAAAATACCTTATAAAAATACCTTATAAAATATATAGATCCATTCTTCTTCAGCGTTAATTCTAAACTCCCACTGGATCTCTCTTGTAGCAGGACAATAGTCCTACTAGATTTCCAGTAGGATGTAGTCTATAGAATGGAAATGTGTTGTTCTGTTATTTTTATTTGCACCTGGCACATCCTTCTTCAGTGGTATCGGTGATCCATTCTGAGTAGGAGGCTTCTTCTAAGGACATTGCACAATATTCTTCTTCTTTGTCTACTCATTTGCAGTTTGATATCTCTATGCAGCAAGTATTGCACACTATTGAGATTTAACGTTTTCTGAATATTAAATGAATTCCTGGAGGCCACTCTCCCTTCCAATATCATCAAGGGGAAAAACAACTTAATTGCTCATAAATTAGTAAAGTAGTAAGTAAAGTTACCCATAGCATTTATTAATGCTGTAGGAGTGTGAGATGTTAGCAATCTCACATTTCAGTGTCTCTACTATATGAGGGCAGTAGCCATCTCCACTCCCTCGAGTCTTTACTTCCTGGATTAATCTGGTACCCATTTAAGGCTGGGTCATCCCAGGAGCCATTGCAATCTGAAAAACATTTTGCCTCAACTGGGAAATGAACCCAGGACCACTCACATATGAAGCCAGTGAGCTAACCATAAATAACCGCCCTACTCATAAATTACTGAGGATTGAATCAAAGAAAACATACCACCTGTGTGTTTCCAGGGTTGAAGGGTAAGCAAAGAATAGCAACACTGTTAATTTCCACACGTCATAAGAGCAGATTAAGGAAGTGTTGGGATGAAATTAACTGCCCCACCGCATAGATGACTAAAGTGAACCAGAGGTTATGCTGAAGTTGGATGTGTCAGGTTGAAATGTGCAGGTATCCCAGCTCAGCTGAAAACCAGAGCACTCCATTTTCCAGACTACATCCTGCTAATGTGCAGGAGTTTGAAAATAAATGCAGAAGAAAGAAGCCACCTGTCTGTTGTCTAAAAAAAGGTAATGGAAAAGCAACACTGAATTGCCATGCACGTCATAGCAGGTGACTAAGGAGGTATGGGAGGAAATTTCTGTCCCATTTCATAGGTCAATGACCCAAAAGACATGCTGAAGCTAGTCCTAAAAGTGCAGATATCACAATGAAGTTCTAAGCAATGGCACAATGCTTTTCATTCTCTAGACTCCATCCTAGCAGCAGGAGTTAGAAACTGTAGGATTATTGGAGAAACAAAGCAATGGGTATAAATATTACAACAATAATCTGATAATTAATATTGTACAACTGACTCAAGAGTTTCTTGTATTCCTCATTTTTGATATTCACACCAGCAACTTGAGTGAGGTATGGTGTTGTAAAGCCTTCTCTAGCAACTGTCTCCTTGAGGTCTGTCCAAATCATAGATCCTGCTGTTCCCAAGGCTGATTAAATAGATATTTGTGAGACAAATGTTAAATTACAAAACATTCAAAAGAATCGTGTTGCGTCATCTATGCCAGCACGTGAGGAGCAAGTATAAAGACGTCATCACAGATGTAATAAATATACATCAATGAACAAATTACATGGTCAATCTCTTCCCATGCTTAATGTCCTGTACAAGCAGAAGACAACATGATCAGTGTGATAATGAATCCATCAAAATTTGACCAAAGAGCAGCAATTCTGTTTCTTACAGCTGAAGGATGTCAACCAAGCAACATTCATCAAAGAATGCAGGCATTGTATGATGGGAAATGTGTTTCAAAGACAACAGTAAAGGATCGGGCAAGAATGTTTCAGGTAGGGCCACATGTAACAAATGATCTTCTGTGGCTGGGCCAGGCACATCATATTGTGACAGATGAAGCCATTATCACGATGGATGCAGCAATACAAGTTAACCATTGCTGAAGTTTGTCCTCGCTAGCTATTGAATTCTCTGTGTCATTAGGAACAGTTCAAATTATTGTTTAGAATAAACTGAAGTATCGGTAGGTGTGTTCTCAGTAGATACCATGGTTAATAACTGAACATTATAAGGAAGACTAAATGGGGTGGTCTGATCCATTTTCAGCATTATCATGAGGAGGGTGGTGCATTTCTGATGTGAATAGTGACAGGCGACAAATCATGGCGTCATCACTTTGAACCATGCAGCAAACCAGTCAGTATGCAATGGAAACATCCTGGAGCACCAAAAAAGCAAACGATTCAAACCAAAAATTTCTGCAGAAATGGTTATGCTTGTGGACATGGTCGATTTCAAAGACCCTAGTGTGAACACCAATGCTATTGGCTACAAGAACACACTAAACAAGCTACATATAGCCAAAGAAAATAAGTGATCCGTCACGCTGTGTTATTCTGTTGCACGACATTGCTCACCCGCAAAAGTTGGGTCTTCTGTCACGACAACATGTGTCTGACCCGGCCAGGAAGATAATTTGTTACATGTGGTCCTTCCCTTACACATTCTTGCTCATCCTTAACTGTGGCTTTCAAAACACATTTCCACCATGCACTGTCTGCATTCTTTGATGAATGTTGGTTGGTCAACATCCTTTAACTGCAACAATCTGAATCACTGCACATTTGGAAGGATTAATTCTCACACCAGCCATGTTATCGACTGACTGCACATGATACTAAGCTTCCAAAGAGAATTACCACATGATCATTTGTTCATCAATGTGTATTTTAATTACATCAGTGATGACATCTTCATGCACTCCATACTGGCATATATGAAGCAACACAGGCGGGTTTCATTTGAATACAACTTTTAATATACTACAGATAAATTAGAAACTGTGTTAGCAGAAAATCACATGTTTACATGCTACTTCATGAGAGACTATTACTGTTTAAATTAAACATATCCATATCATGACACCCCCATATACACGACCTGAAAGACAACAACAATATACAGGCATTTCATGTTAAAATTGGATGAACTAGACTGAAAAAGTGCAAATAATGCAGCTCTGCCTTAAAACTAGCAGCACAACAGATCCATACTTTTGGATTCAAATTACACAAAACATGTGCTGATTATTTGAGATAGAAGATATAAATATAAGATACAAGCGATAGTACCATACATATGACATTAATATCATCAGACACAAACCATCAACATACGCAAGACATCCACAAAACATAACAGCATACATTACATCAAATATTTTATTCATGATTTTAACCCTCAGCCAATAAAGCAACCTAAATATTTTTTTCCTGCCAAAAACTTAGCTAGCCCAGAGAACACATAATTGACAGACATTCATTTTTCACTTACCACTAGCCCATTGAACATGTCACACATTCATTGTTCACTTACAGTTAGTCAAGAGAACAATATTATTATCCCACATTCATTGTTCACTTAAAGTTAACACAGAGAACATGTCATACATTTATTGTTCATTTAGTTAGTCAAGAGAACACATTATTGCCACACATTAATTGTTCACTTACAACTAATCCAGATAACACATTATTTTCCCACATTCATTGTTCACTTACAACTAGTCCAGATAACACTATAGTCTCACATTCATTGTTCACTTACTACTAGCCCCGATAACACATTATTGTTCCACATTCATTGTTCACTTACAACTAGCCCAGAGAACACTATAGTCCCATATTTTGTTCACTTACAACTAGCCCTGATAACACTATAGTCCCACATTCATTGTTCACTTACAACTAGCCCAGTGACAACGTTGTCATACATTCTTTGCTCATTTATGACTAATATAATGAGCGCATCGTCACAATTCAATGTTCACTCAAAACTAGCGCAGAGAACACATTGTTGTCACACATTCATTGTTCACTTACAACTAGCCCAGATAACACTATAGTCTCACATTCATTGTTCACTTACAACTAGCCCAGAGAATACATTGTTATCACTAGGGCTCGGATTTTTATGACCTAAAAATCCTGAAATATGACATGCAAATATGACCTAAAATATGCCAAAATATGACCATAAGGTTTTTCTCATTTATGAACCAAAAAAAAAAACCCAAATTATTATTGTTTGCATGTTTTACGCATTACATAGTAGTCATAGTACCTACATAGTAGTAATACTTAACAAAGCATGTATAAAAACACTTACCACATTTATTCCTCAGTTTTCATTGTTTGTACAATTGCAACCGACAACAACATGCATTTTTAGAGTTTCAAATTTGAACGATTGTCAATTGTCACTGAGAATTGTTTTATATTTTGAAAAACTTCGTTCTACATCACATGATGTCACAGGGGCAAATCTAAATAATGTCATATCATTTGCTGAAAGTTCAGGTTCATCCTCTTGAAATGTTGCATGTTTACCACTAAGTATGTCTGCAATTTTGCACAATGAGAAATAACCAGAATTTCTATGAAGAACACTTTCTAATTTTACTTTAATCCTGTTGCTTACTTCACCACGTGATCCATTTATTTCTGTTTGAATTTGTTTCACATTATCTAATGCATCATAAAGTGCAGTCCCTTCGCTTTCCAGACGTTTTATTGCTTTTGAAATTGCCGAAAAGTTTGACTTTATATAAGTCAGATTTTGTGATAGTCTGGTAGAAAATAAGCTTTGCACTGCTTGTATTGATGTTGCGTCGTCTTTGTCTAGGGCATTAAATATTTTAATTAGTGTTGAATAGTTGTCACAGTAATACTTTACAGTGTCCAGCCATGTACCCCAACGTGTAAGGATAGGTTGTGGAGGAAGTGGTAGTTGAGGAGCTTCTTCTTTGAATTTTTGTACTCGAAGAGGAGCCTTGATGAATATTTTTTTCCCATTTGAAATAAGCTTGTCCACATCAGGAAAATTACCTCGAACTTCCTCAGCTACTCGATGCAGCGCATGAGCAAGGCAAGTAATATGGATCAATTTAGGGTAGAGAATTTGAAGTCCTTTAGCAGCCTTTTTCATATAGGGAGCAGCATCTGTTATTAATAGAAGGATATTATTTCTTTCTATTCCATTTGACCACAACAGCTTCATGGAATTATCAAATAGAACAGCTATGGAGGTATGATTTGTTCTTTCAAGAACTTCACAGTTAAGGACAAATTTTTCTCCTGGTTGATCTCCTTTTAAAGTTCCAACTATAACATTTGCGATAAACCTGCCATCTAAATCAGTAGTCTCGTCTAAGGAAACCCATATCTTGTTATCTGCAATAGAATTTCTAATTTTATTTAACATGTCCTCATAACATTTGGAGAGATAATTTTTCCTTAAAGTAGATTCATCTGGGATAGGATGGCTAGTGTATTTCTCCAGAAATTGTCGGAAATATTGATTTTGCAATTTATTTAAAGGGATATTTGATGAAACCATCATATGACACAAATCTTTATAAAAACTGGTCTCTGTGTTTCCCGAAGAAGAAGAGGAAGTAGCAGAACATTTTTCAAGTAATAAACTTTGTCTTCCTTCCATTTTAGAAAGTCTACTTAAACATTTCATATGTTTAGAAGTATTGCAATGTTGTTGCACGTTAAACCGTTTTCCAGCTGTAACCTTGACCTCACACAGTGTACAGTACAATATTTCTCCATCGGTACTAAATACTTTTGAACCAAATTCCTGCACAAATTTACGCAACTTTGCACCATTAGAATTAGACACTTTAGGCATTGTAAAACAAAGTTATTCCAGTGAATCAACCATAAACAATATAAAATATAACACTATTATTAAGACTATTATATAACTATGAGCTAGAGCACGAGATCATGTAGTCACTGTTGCAAATGGCAAATTAATAATTGTAACATACAAATGGGCGCCAAATGGTTTAAATTGAAACTGGAAGTTTTAACAAATCCAGGAATATTCGCTCTTGACATTGAAACATTTGAAATTGTTTCCTACAATTTACTTTCGAAACAAAACCCAGAAAATTCTTTTGAAGTATTGAGCGGATGTCACTCCCTTTTTGATTCTCAGATGCCGACTGACATCAAAGAGTTGACTGATGTCTTCCCTTCCCTACAGTCGCATGAAAGACACACATGCATATTCACTAATACACACATTCAGAAATATAGCCAATCCTCACAATTTGTCTCTAAACATAGTTTAAGATGTGCTAACATTGATAAGCAAACGGAGTACACCAGAACGTTGAGTTCACCAGAAAGTATGCAAAATATGACCAAAATATGACCTAAATCTCCAATTTCAGACAAAATATGACCTCATCAAAATTATGGTCAAAATATGCATTTATATGACAAATAAAAACAGCTTAAAATTGTTCAGAAATGCTTGAAACATGTAGAAATTAACTTAAAACTGAAAATATGCTTCAGGAAAAAAATATGACATTTCATGAAAATCCGAGCCATAGTTATCACATATTCATTGTTCACTTACAACTAGCCCAGAGAATACATTGTTATCACATATTCATTGTTCACTTACACCAGAGTGTCTCATTGTTCCTTGACTCTTCTGGTAATTCCGTTTGTGTGTACACATCATTGATATAGAATTGACCTCCAGTCTAGTAGAAAAAATATATAAACAATTAAGAGAATGGTATTGGTAATTTGACATATGGTATCTTTTTGTTAATATCAATCCATTTGTCAGTTTTTCTATCAACCTAGTCCACCAGCCGAATTTAATCTTATTCCTTTAGATACTTTCCTGTTAGTGCGCATACACATTTAAAGAATCAAATTAGGTCAGGTCATTTAATGTTTGTGTGGTAAGACACGTTTCTTTCAACCATAGATGTGACTCCAATTTGGTTAGGTATATCAGATCTTTTTGTCCAAATTAAATAATGGAAGTTGTGATTTAGTAACCACAACCTTTGAGGTATATTTAGCAAACTGAAAATTGTAACGAGAAATAAAAAATATCATAATCAAATGAGGAAAGGGTGCAAGTTAGAATACAAAATACAACATGGAGAAGCAATGAATTCAGAAATAGGCATTTATTCAAAATGAAAATAGAAGATGAAACAAGAGTACATCTAGTCTTGGGACAGTGTCCTTTTATTTCATTCAAAATAGCGCCAAATAGACTCTTCTCAGCTGCTAGCAGTGACCTTCACACATTTTGACATGCGCTGTCATCAACTCAAAGTTTACCTAAAAAGTATAATTTACAAACATAAAAACAGATGTGTGTCCCCACTTAATAGGAAAGTACCTTATCAGTATTTTATCTTATCCTTTCTTATCTACATTCTCTCCAGTTATATTTTCCTATCATACTTTTTGTATCTATGTAATATTTACTTTTTTGTCCAGATGAAGACTTCATAGTTGAAATATCATCTCATTTTGTGGTTGTTGCTAGTATGTTGTGTACGTAAATATTTGCAGTCTCTTTGTCTGTCTGTTTGTCTACCTACCTACTTAAACTTACCCAGACATACATTCATCTATTTACCTAAAGACTAGTCTGTCTGCTAAGATGACTGCCTAGCTACCTATCTACTCCCTTAAACACATCAACCCTGTGGGGAACACATTCACAATGCCTACCTTGAGCAATGCAGCTACAGCTTTGAAAGCTTTCTGTTTATCAGGTACGAGACAGAACACACCATTTGATCTGAAGACATAAGTTATAAACATATTGGAAGTTTTTTCTTGCTCATGATATGCTAGCTAGAAATGATGTATCAAAGAGTCTTCTGCATTCATTCTCAAGATCCTGCAGATTAGCAGGATGTAATCCAGAGCACGGAAAGCTTTGTGTCATGGTTCACAGCTTAGTTCTTCAGCCTGATACATCCATTTCAGCATATCTTCTGAGTAACTTTGACCCTTCATAAGAGACTACAGCCAATTCCACCCCCAACCTTCTTGCTACATGCTTGTAGGTAAGTTTTGTTAATCTTTTCTCTTTCTTCAAGACCTAGCAACTCAAGGAGTGCCACAGAGGAATGAAAACAGTGTTAGAATGAAGATTAAATATATATATATATAAGTATATACCCGGTATATATATATATATATATATATGGGACCAAAGAAAAAAAAGAAAATAAGGAAATAAATCAATTTCCTAAATAAATAAATCTAATTATCTGAAAAGTATATCTTGATTGATTTCCTAATATATTTTATGCATTAGATTTCTTTTAGTATAATCATATACCAGTATATATATCAAGTGACATATTCTTTCTAGAACGTTGTCTTCATCGTAGATACTCTGAATGCCTCTCTGTTCCGGGAAAGCAGTCCTGCATTGGCCAGAGATATGTGCATACATTCTTCAATGTCGCTGGTCTTTCATCTTCTTGGTCTTCTCTTGTCTGGCACTCTGTCCTCTAGAATAAGCCTTTCGATACCATCATGCCACTTCAAGTGTCTAAAATATTGTAGCTTCCTTCTTATGATGGTATTTAGAAGTCAGACTTCATTTAATTTCAGTAACTTCAAAACTTCAATGTTCTTATTTTTCTCTGTTCATGATATTCGTAGGATCTTTCTGTCGCACTTCATTTCAAATAAATTTATTCTTTTTGATATTGTCTTGTTAAAGTCCAAGTCTCATCCATATGTTGCCACTGGGAAAACACATGATTTTAAAAGAGTTAATTTAGTGTTGTTATTACTACTTTGCCATATTTTTCTCATTTGTGTTAATTTGAGTGTTACAATTGCGAGTCTTCTAATCTCAACTGAACAATCTCCGGAATTGTTTATATTTGTTCCCAGATATTTTAATTTGTTTATACATTCTAGTTCTATATTGTCTATGTTGATTATTAGTTTGATCTTTGTTTTGTCTGTTGTCATAATATTTGTTTTCTGTGCATTTAGATATAGATTTTGGATCTCGCTAAAATTTTAGTTTTATACATTCAGGAGGAGATTGCCATGAACGAGGGGTAGGAATGCTGATCAAGAAAGAAATAGAAAAATATATCAGTGGGTACAGGACATATAGTGACAGAATGATGATGCTAAATATCAAAAGCATTGATCTAGCCATTATACAAACATACACACCAACTACAGATTACACTGAAGAAGAAATAGAACATTACTATGAAGACCTACAGCAACTACTCAAACCAGTAAAATCAACAGACATTTTAATAGTCATGGGAGACATGAATGCAAAAATAGGGAAAGGAAGACACAACAACATTGTAGGGCAATTTGGACTAGGGACAAAAAATTACAGAGGAGAACGACTTATACAGTTCTGTGAGGAGAACAATATGATCATATGCAATACATTCTTTGAACATGAAAATAGAAGATTATATACATGGAAAAGTCCTGGAGACAGAAAGTGGAACCAAATAGATTATATCATGATCAACAACAGATTTAGAAATAGTGTCAAAACACAAAAACATATCCATGTGCAGATATCAACTCTGACCGCAATCCAGTGCTGTGCAAAATACTTACAAAGATAGTACAAAGAAGAATTCAAGAACCACAGATAGACGCATCAGCACTAAAACAACCAGACATACAACAAAAATACCTTGTAGATGTAAGGAATAGATATGAACATATAATGATAGAATGCATGGAACAATACAGAAGGGAAAATCCAGAAGAGAAAATATGTCGACAATAAATGGACAACCTAAGGAAAAGTATTCAAACAGCAAATGAAAATTTACCAATAAGAAAAGCCAAGAACAAACAAACATGGATGACAGATGAAATATTAGAGACAATGTCAGAAAGAAAGAAAGCTAAAAATACCCCAAAATACTCAATTATAGACAAGGAGATATGTAAAATGTGCAGAACAGCAAAAAAACAATGGTTAGAAACAACATGCAGTGAAATAGAGGAGATGTCCATACAACAGAAGACAACATTAATGCATAAGGAGATAAGGCTGATTACAAATAAGAAAAATCCTATAAATGGGGGTGGATGCATTAAAGATTAAAATGGAAAAATAATATTTGATAAAACAGAAGTACTTACAAGATTGGCAGATTATGTGACTGTTTGACGACCAACGGAACAAAAAACCAACAATACACAACAATGACAGACCAGCAATACTGAAAGCAGAAGTAGAACATGATATAAAATCAATAAAATGTGGAAAGGATGCAGGATCTGACAACATAACAGCAGACATAATAAAAACTCTAAATGAGTTTGGTAGATACTATCACAGAACTTTGCAATGACATATATGAATCAGGCCACATACCTAGAGACCTAACAACATCAATATTCATACCACTACCTAAGAAGCCCAGGGCTGTGGACTATACAGAATATAAAACAATAAGTCTAATGAGTCATTTAACTAAAATACTCCTCAAGATAATACATGAAAGAATTAAGAACAAGATAGACACAGAGGTTGGTGAAGAACAATTCGGTTTTAGGGAAAAAAAAAGGAACCAGAGAAGCTATACTGAGTATCCGACTAGTGATAGATAAATATATAGAAGTTCAAAAAAGTATCTATATTTGTTTCATAGATTACAGCAAGACCTTTAACAGAGTCCAACATAAAAAATTTAATGTCTTCAAGAAATAAGCATAGATGAAAAAGACATCAGACTAATTAGAAATATATATTGGTAACAAACTTCATCAATAAGATGTGAAAACAGCTACTCGCCATACATAGAAATAAGACAAGGCTGCATTTTATCACCAAGCCTATTTAATATCTACACAGAGAACATCTTTAAAAATATGGAAGAAATGCCAGAACTCAAGATCAATGGGAAAATAATAAACAAACTTAGATATGCAGATGACACTGTTCTTTTATCAGAAAGTGAACATGAACTACAAAGACTAATAGACCAAGTCAATAAATCAAGTAATGAATATGGGCTGGACATAGGCATAAATATCCAAAAAACAAAAACCATGATAATCAGCAAAGACACAGAAGAACAAGAGCTAAACATAAACATACAGGGAGAGAAACTACAACAAGTAAAACAGTATCAATATCTTGGACACATAGTCACAAATTATGGCAGATGTGAAACAGGAGTTAAAAGGAGAATAGGAATGGCTAAAAGTACCTTAAATGACATGAGGAAAATATTAACATCTAAACAAATTACAAACAAGTTAAAAATGAGAATTATAAAATGCTATATCTATTCTATATTAATATATGGCTCAGAAACATGGACACTAAATAAACAATTAGAAGACAAAATTGATGCCTTTGAGATTTGGGTATATAGAAGAATAGGGAGAACATCATGGAAAGAGAAGAAAACAAAAAAAAGGTGCTAAAGACACTTAATATGAAGAAAGAACTATGAAGAGAAATAAAGTTCAGGAAAATAAAATATTTTGGACACATTAAAAGACATGCCACCTTGTTGAAGGGTAATTCAACTTGAGTATAATTTGTGAGGTATAATTTGTGAGTATAATCATGAGTCGTGTAATATTTAGTGTCAACATCAAGCAAGGTGCAATGAAGACCGTGAGAGAAAGGACATATATGTAAACACATTGTAAGGACAGCTGAAGAAGGGATGGACACCACTAGCTAAATCTTTTGCCCACTGAAATACTACAATGGATAATCACACACAGAGAATAAATAACAAAGCTGTTAAATTACACAATAAGGTCAAACGGTTCAAAATCCAACTCTAGAAGTCTCTCAGCATTTGCTACATGGAACTCAAAATTTGGTGCATCATAGCCCCACAATCCTGCATGGTACGCACTTTCTTGTTTTGCCAAAGCAATCTGTAAAAACAATAATATTGTAAAACTAATTGGTGTTGTTATAATCTAAAATAATGGTAATAGCAAAATCAACATTTCTAACATTATACACAAGAAATTATAAGGGTCATAAATACATTAATACTAAAAAAATTTGAGGGAGGGGAGTCCTAAATACAGTTTTTAATTTTGTTCTGGAAGACATGTTAGCATTTTTGCTGAAGTGAGTATCCTAGAAGGATGTGTTTTACTTGGGCTGAACATTTTAAAATAAGCAAAATTTCATTTATCTGTTGTGCTTAGCATTCTTATTTTTATTGTTGTTCGTCCATCACAAATGATGATGACCATTTGTTACATCCACTTTTGAAATTCAATTAGAGCTATGTCCTTGTCTATGAGTTCTTAGATAGCTAATAAGTTCTATTCTGGCCGCAAATGCCCTTGCACATTTCGGACATGGGATGACCACATGTAGATGGTTTTCATCTACTTCTAACTTTTTAGTTAATCTTCACTGTTGCATTTCTCCTCTTTTCACAAGATGCTGCACCTTTTTAACTGTAGAGCACAGTGTAGCTCTATTTCTTGCAATGTCTTCCCATGTATCTTGGTTCAAAGGCTTTTAGTGAAGTCTTTTTTTCACCTTAAGAATGTATGCCCTTCTGCATCTCACCATGTTATGCTATGTTATGTTCCACCAGGGCATAGTCGGCGCATAGGGCAGAAACCATAGTTTTCCATTTCTGTCTTTGTGTTGCCAGGTCTTTCAATTCTTGCATGTTGTTTAAGTTCATTGACATGCCTTCTCTATTAATGGTTCTTCGTAGAGTTTCTCTAGGTCTCCCTCTTTTTCTTACTCCAGATGGCACCTAATATAGTGAATGATGGGGAATTCTTAGGCTGTTAATTCTGAGAAAATACTCACCATAGAGAAGTATATTTGGTAATCAGCGATCTAGCATATCTGAACATGACCTGCTACATGACCTGCTAATGAATCTGTGTCAATGCTAGGGTTACCAGATGTGTCAAAGACAGTGGTATCTAGAATCTTGTCTTGCTATCAGATTTCCATAACTTTTCTGAGACATGTGTGAAAGTGATTGAGCTTACTCACTTGTCATCTATACACAGTTTATGTTTCACCAGCATATAACAGCATTGGAAGTACCACCGCTGTATTAGTAAATTTCAGCTTAGTCTGTAGACTAATAACCATTTCTATGTCACATATTTGCATGTAGTCTGTCAAAAGTGCTGCCTGCCTTAGACATCCTGGTATACACTTCATCACCAAAGCTGGAATTTTGTGATAGTATAATACCTAAATATGTTAACCTATTGACAACTTTCAGAGCTATGCCATTCATGTTTATGCAGGGCTCATGATAAATTTTGTAAGGCACTGGTTATAATATGATGTCTGTCTGCCTGTCTGTCTGCCTGTCTGCCTGTCTCTAATCTATCCACTATCCAATCTATTAACTCTATCCAATCTATATATCTATACAATGTGACCTTTGTTTTCCTTGCGGCGTCAGGGGGAAAGAGTTATCTGGAGATGTCCTTCTTGTGTGCTGTTTGTAAGCTTGTTCCTGTGGCTTCTTTGATTTCTGAGATCCATATTTTACATGGTCTGCTTCTGGCTTTATAGTCGTGGTGTCTATGTGTCATGGCTTATTTGTGGCAGTTATCTGTTGGTAGTCTGGAAGCGTGTGAAAACCACTTGATCTGTTGTCTTTTGATGTGTTGTTTTGTATTTTTTTGGTTATCTGTCTAATGTTATCGTTTCTAATTCTATCTCTTAATGACACTCTGAGTACTTTTCGATTCATACCATTTCTGCTGTCACTATTTTTCTTTTGTCTTGTGCTGTTATTGTCCAGATATGTCACTGATAGCACAGTGATGGAATAATAATAGTCTTGTATAATGCAACTTTAGTTTTTATGTTTACATTTTTATTCTTGAAAATACATGTCATCTGTCCTAGGATCTGGTATGTTTTGTTGCATCTATTTTTCTGTATCTCTTTACTGTTTTTCCCTTCACTCGATACAATGCTTCCTAAGTAAGTGAACTCATTTGCCTGTTAAAGGTGTTAATTATTGATGGACAGGGCCGGCTTTATGCCACTGCAACCTATGCAGCCGCAGTGGGCCCCGCCCTTTCATAGGCCCCGTGCTAATTCTAGGTGTAAATTATTAAATTAAACCATTATAACTTATAATCATGTATAGATCAGCGTGTTTATTCTGTTTTTATGTTTTTACAGTGTTTTTTAATCTACAGGGTGATTTTTAAAAAACGGTCATCACCTGAACTTGAATAACTTTTGAAATAATCAATTCCTTTTTTTTTCAGATTTATCAAGAAAAATTGATGTTTTAAGAGTCTTACCAAATTCGACCTTCGAGATGCCATGGACTACTGAGGAAAATACATTTATAGTTGAGGCATATTTTCAGTTGAAGTCTATCCACACAGCTCAATTGCAATTCAAAGAACGGTTCAGATGTCGAGAATTTCCTGTCCACTCAATGATGTCCACTCAAGGATGGGTCAACAAGTTCAGAACCCATGGGACTGTGAATAACCTCAATTGTAAAGACACTAACAGACAATCACACTCTGGACGACCGAAATCATCAAGGACACCATACAACATTGCTGCAGTCAGAGACTCTGTTGTCCGCAGCCCAAGCAAGTCTGTGTGATGGCGAAGTCAGGAGCTTGGAATCAATCGGGAGTCCGTGCGGAGAATTATGAGCGCAGATCTCCACCTGTATCCCACCTGTATCCTTACAGGATACAGATTGATACAGATTAAACACAAGCTTACACCTGATGACATGAGGAAGCGAGTGATCATGTGCCAGTGGTTTTGCGACAAGATTGACGCTGTGCCAGAATTCCTTGACAATGTTTGGTTTTCGGACGAGGCACATTTTCTGTTGTCAGGTCACGTGAACTCGAAGAACATTATCTTCTGGGGTAGCACACCCCCTGAGTACTATCTTCAAAGGTCATTACACTCTGTGAAGTGCACTGCCTGGGTCGCCATCTCCAAACATGGCATCATTGGACCATTCTGGTTCGAGGATGACAACGAGCGGTCTGTGACAATCACCACCGAGCGATATGTCCAGGTGCTTGGCAAGTTCTGGACAGCACTTGGTCGATGGAGAGGAGTCATCAGGGTCCTCCAGTGGTTCCAGCAGGATAGTGCCACCCCCCCCCACACCTCAAATGAATAATTTGCTTGGCTACAGCAGCGTTTCCCCGACCGACTGATCAGCCGCAGGTGTGACCCGGAGTGATCGCCACAATCACCAGACTTGAACCCCCCCCCCCAGATTTTTATCTCTGGGGATACCTTAAGGACAGGGTATATGGCAACAACCCCCACACTATCCCTGACATGAAAGCAGCAATCACAGCAGCAATAAGAGTGATCACAAGGAAGGAATGCGGGAGCGTCATCGAGAACTTTGCACGCCGAAATTGTACAGACTTGAAACTTTGGAGATGTCTGCTACACGTGCTTGACCTAATGTAGCTAACGTTTTGTGTCGATCTAAATAAAATTTTGAAAGTTATTCGTTTTTTGCTGATGACCGTTTTTTTGTGTCACTCTGTGTCTAAAATCGTCATTTAGGGGAACTTGGGGTAAGATGAAACAGACACCTTTCTTAACCTTAAGATGGCTCAGCTCAGTGAAACCAATCAAATAGGAGGAGCTATTTATGGAGATGATGTTATTGATTGTAATGGCAGATGAATAGTTTGAAATTTACCGGCAGTGGTTTAAATTTTCTCTTTTCTGCCAGACAAAGATTTTTCACCGGTGAGTAAAGTTTGTTCCTCAGAAACAAGCGTTGTATAAAATTCGAAAATCATGTACATTGATAATCCACCCTATGTTAACAGTCAGCCATAGAATCATCGGCACGTCAACTTGTATCTTTTGTTTTATGAATAGTCTCTCATTTCACATGTTTAAGATAGTTTTACAAAATAAAATAATGTGATTCATCTACCCAAACGATTGTTTCATCTCACCTGTAGTAGGAGTAAGATAAAAAATAAATAAATTCACAAACACTTGCTCAAAATGTACAGATTCATCCCTAATCATTAACAATAATTTAACTGAAAATTACTGGTAAAAAGGAAAAAATGTGGATTTGACACAGGAATTTTTAAAAGTGGTTCATCTTACCCCAAGTTCCCCTAAATTGGTAGACTTAAAGTATTTTTTAAAATTGTATCTACTCGTAATCAAATGCAAATTGTCGTTCAAACGTTAAATCACGTAATCAAATACAGTAACTGAATAACGATGTAATAAATCGGTAAACACTTTATTTTGTTCATTTTTCATTTTTTTTATTCTGCTATATTTTGCAGGTTTTTGGTGTGAGAAGGATAGAAAATTACCTAAAAGGTCAAGAGACATTGGTAGAAAATATATATCTGGCTGGGAAAAGAAAAGAAGAAGGAAGCAAATGAGGCTTTAGCTAATAACCAGAACGGCGCCCTACATAAGTTTTTAAAACGATCAAAATCAAAAAATGAGAACATGGCCACTTCTAGTGAGACAGCCGAAACAGATTCTATGTAGAATACAAATACTGCAGTGGTGAATGTCGTAAGAGAAGAAGACAATGATGTAACACTAACAACTGATCAACATGTAGTTATGGGTAATGAGCAAAATGTGGTCGATCCATTGAGAAATCTGGATGATCCTGCCATGTGGCCAGAAGAAATGGAAAGATCTTGTATTGATTATTTGTTACAAAAAGGTCCACCTGAGATTACTTTGGAGAAATTTTCTGAATAATAAGGATGGTAGGCATTTCTCTAAAGTGCATTGCAAACGAAAGCTGAGTAATGGTGAAAGTATGTTGTGTCCTTGGCTGATATATTCTGTGTCAGCAGACAAGATCTATTGTTTCTACTGTCACCTACTGGGAAAACAAAAAAGTTCTTTTTAAATGAAGGATTTCTGCCAAAGACGGATGTGTCGGGCCATTGCCGCAAATAAAACGGCGACACAACGCATTTCCATTCTCTGGACTACATCCTTCTGGAAATCTAATAGGACCATGGTCCTGATACAAGAGATATCCAGTGGGAGTTTGAGAATGAATGCTGAAGAAGAAGAAGAAAATGAAGGATTTAACCAGTGGCAAAACTGTACCACAAGGCTAGCAGAACATGAAAAGTCGCAAGGGCATTTAGACGACATTACTAGTTGCTGTGAAACTGGAGCAAGACTAAGTTAAAAAAAAAAAACTGGCATGGACAAAATTCACCAGGAGATGCTTTATTCTTCTGCGTTCAGCATGTGGTCATGCTATACCGTCAGACCTGTCGTCAAGACGAAGTCCACTGTCTTCTCCAGGTCAGAGCGGCTGTCCCATAGCTTTTGCCTCAAGTCTGTATCCTCTGGCCAGGTCTGCTGTCTCTGCTCTTTGTATGTTGGGCAGTCCTAAAGTATGTGTTCTGGAGTCTGGGTTCCGGATCCACATGGACATTCATCTGTGTATGAGATCCTTAATCGATAAAGGTGACCCAACAGTCTTCAGTGGCCTGTTCTGAGACGAAATATTGTGGTCTGTTGATATCTCTGGAGGAGATGTATTGCACCATGTTCGTATTCCTCTTCCATTTCTTTCTTCCACTTTGCTGTGTATGTGTTGTGGATTATTATTTTTACTTCTCCGTAAGACAGTGGGTGTCTGTGTTGCTCCATTTCGCTTCCTGCCTTTGACAGAGCATCCGCTTTCTCATTTCCCATGATTCCACAGTGTGATAGTATCCACTGAAGGGCAATAGCTGTTGATTTTATTCTGAGACTAATTGTTGGAATAAAGTTTTTCAAAGACTAGTTGCGATTGTACAATTTCTAGTGGAGCACAATTTAGCTTTCAGTGGGACCATTGAAAGAGTTGAAGAGCCAAGTAATGGGAATTTCCTGGGTCTAGTAGAATTACTCGGAAAGTTTGATCCAGTAATGGGGGAGCATCTTTGACATGTTACCAATGCAGAAATTCATTATCATTACCTGGGAACGAAGATTCAAAACAAACTCATTACTGTAGTAGCTGATACTGTTGTGAATGCTATCCTTCGAGACATCAAAAATGCAAAATATTTTTCAGTGATATTGGATTGTACTCCAGACATAAGTCACAAAGAGCAGATGTCGTTAACTATCCGGTATGTATCAGATGGGGTTAATGTGAAAGAGCCTGTGATTGTACATGGACGTTTTATTAAGTTTCTTCCTGTGGAAAGTACTACTGGACAGGACTTATGCGATGTACTAGTGAATGAGCTGTAGAAGCTTGAATTAAATGTAAAAAATATTCATGGACAAGGTTATGATAATGGTGCGAACATGAAAGGCGTCCATTCTGGAGTTCAAAAACGGCTTTTAAATATTAACAGCAGAGAATATTTACTCCATGTGCGTGTCATACTTACAATCTGGTGGTAGCAAACATGGTCAAAACATGCCCCAATGCCTTAACCTTTTTTGGAACTATACAACGCGTGTACACTATCTTTTCAGCATCTACAAAGAGATGGTCATTATTCATAAAGCATGTTTCCAATCTGTCTGTAAAACCTCTGTGTGAAACAAGGTGGAAATGTAGAATAGATAGTGTCAAAGCACTTCGTTATCAATTGCCTGTAATTTGTGACGCACTCGATGAATTAGCTGAAGAGACTAATGATGCGATAATTAAAAGTGAAGCAGAAACACTGTATGAAACATTGAAACAGAAACACTGTATGAAACATTGAAACAGAAACACTGTATGAAACAGTGAAACAGAAACACTGTATGAAACAGTGAAACAGAAACACTGTATGAAACATTGAAGCAGAAACACTGTATGAAACAGTGAAACAGAAACACTGTATGAAACATTGAAGCAGAAACACTGTATGAAACAGTGAAACAGAAACACTGTATGAAACATTGAAGCAGAAACACTGTATGAAACATTGAAACAGAAACACTGTATGAAACATTGAAACAGAAACACTGTATGAAACATTGAAGCAGAAACACTGTATGAACCATTGAAACAGAAACACTGTATGAAACATTGAAGCAGAAACACTGTATGAAACATTGAAACAGAAACACTGTATGAAACATTGAAACAGAAACACTGTATGAAACATTGAAGCAGAAACACTGTATGAAACATTGAAACAGAAACACTGCCTGAAACATTGAAACAGAAACACTGTATGAAACATTGAAGCAGTACAAATTCTTAGTGTCACTTGTGTTATGGTACGACGTGCTCTCCCAAGTCAATTTTGTGAGTAAAGAACTGCAAGTTGGAACAGTAGATTTGAGCACTGCAATGGATTCGTACAACAACTTGATGACTTGGCTAAGGAAACAGAGTTGATGGGTTTGTTCAGATTCTTGTTACAGCAAAGGAATTGGCTAAAAACATGGAAGTTGTTGCAATCTTTCCAGCCAAACATCAAAGGAAAAGACAGTATGATAAATCTGGGGAAAACGTCACACCTGAAAATGCTGAAGATGACTACAGGATAAATTGCTTCAACAGAATTGTGGACACTGCAATTCAATCCTTGCAGCCAAGATTTGAACAGCTGAAATCAAACCACAATCTATTTGGGTTTCTTGTTAGCTTCAAGAGCCTTCAGCGTGATGACGTACGAAAGTTTACAACAAGCCTCGAGCAAGCATTGACGTCATCAACAGACCAGTCAGCAGATATATGTGGGCGAGAATTAGCAGATGAAATGGAATCTTTAAGGCATATTCTACCAAATACCGTCAAAACCCCGGTAGAAATTTTGGCTTATCTGTCCACTAATGAAAGATACACTGCTTTCCCAAACTACTTTGTTGCACTCCAAATATTTTTAACAATACCCATAACTGTGGCATATGGTGAAAGAAGCTTCTCGCACCTCAAACTAATAAAGAATTACTTGAGGTCAACAATTCACGAACATAGATTGAACAATGTAGCAATTCTTGCTATTGAGCTTGATCTATGTAGGAAACATAATTTTGATGATGTACTCTATGACTTCGCTACACGCAAGGCTCGTATAGTAAAGTTAATTTGATCGTGATTTTGTACTTAGTAAAGAATGAATAAAATGCAAAGACGAATTTATTTTCTAATACAAAATCTTAATTTTCCCTTATTATCCTTATCACTACCCAGACTGAGCCCCGCACAATCTGTTTCGCATAGGGCCCCTCAATTGTTAGGGCCGACCCTGTTGGTGGAGATAGTGATATTTCTTTCTTTCTTTGCTATTGTCATTAATTCGGTCTTTTCAGTATTAATCTTCATGTTGAATTTTTCTGAGTAGAAGGCTTCTTTAATAGGCATTGCATTAAGCCAAAAGCTGGTTTTCTGGGTATGAAAGAGAGCTTTGAGAAACTACCCCACTGCACATAGGAAGTAAGAGAAAGATGCTCGCAATTCCAGGGGATAGCAAACAAACAAACAGAGACATATAAAGGTCCATACAATGACCTATAATGATAATTCAAAGCCATAAACTTACCGATCCAGCACATATGTCAATACCAACGACATATCCTGATTGACCAACCAGCTTTGACAGAATGAAGACTAGGCTACCACTACCACAACCGATATCTAGTATTCTAGCTCCCTTGACATTTTCGGGTATGACAATGCCAGAACCGTAATATCTGTGGGAGACATAATTTTGATCACAATTTGCTTACTCACATAATGGTGATTGTCATATTAGATGATGAACCTGACAATTTGTTAAGTCATCCTGGCAATAAAAATTGTTTTTAAGTGAAAAGGTCTGCCCATAAAGCCAAACGAAACATTACCGCTATTGTATTGACATGACACCATCTAGAAATTGCAAATAATTTATCCTAGATACTATTGGCAATTTCCTGCTATCATAACTAACTGAAAGATTATCAACAAAGTAGCTGCTGCAAAACAAAAAATAGAAAGAAACCCACCAAAAACTTAATGCAGACGACAGGTATTACCATCTGTCCAGAAGAGAACAGGTTATCTTGGTACACCTCATAATTGATCAGAAGAGAATGAAACATCACTTGTATACTACCTTTAACACATGCAACTGGCTTTTGCCATTCAATCAATCAATCAATCAAGGGTCATGACAAATGGGTTAGGTGATCATGATTAAGTCTCATACCTGTCAACTTATTTTTTTTTATAAATTCGTAATTTGTAAAATGTATTATATCTGTATTGCTGTATTGATATAAAATAAATGTATGTACTAGTAACAATTACTGAAACACCTCCTCCCCAACCGGCTACCATTTTTTTGCCATCAATAAGTGTAGATAAAAACATCTGTATCAGTAATAATTACTGAAAATGAACACCCTCCTCCCCCCCAACACGTAAACATTTTTATTTTTCTGTAAATCCGTATTAGTTGACACACCTATTACCACAGTAATTTCTCTCTTTGTCTTCCTCTTTCTCTTCTCTCCTTGATTTTTCCAGTGGTTTCTAAATGTTTACGGTAAGTATTGCTCTTCTCATCCCATGGCATATATTTCTTGACTGTTTGCTTCTAATTTTTGCTAGCATTAGTCATTTTACTCCAGCATCTCCAAGGACTTCTACATTGGTTTTCTTGGTTGTCCACTGAATTTTCATCATTCTTCTAAAAAACCACATCACAGTTGCCTCCAGCTCACCTTGAGCTCTTGTTTTCCATCTATGATTAATTTGCCATTGCAACCTGGAAAATATGACAGAGGAAAATATTTTACAGGACTGTCCCCAGTTTGAATCTCTAAGAGAAAGATATGGCCTGCACACATCAGCTTGCTTCAAACAGAAGCTGTATGACGTAACAAAAACCCTGAAACAGACAACACTATATATCCAGTGATTATTAAATCTCATATCTTTAAAGATTAAATGATCTCTCTTCATAAATAAATGTTTGATTATGTTCTGTTATAAACATAGCTGTACCTTTTCATAGAATTTGGAATATCAATCTGAGAGATGATCACAGAAGAAGATCATGTTTGATCTTATCCGTTCATTTAACTTTGTAAACAGGCTATTAAATCTTATCCCTTCACTTCAACTTTGTAAACAGACTATTAAATCTTATCCCTTCACTTCAACTTTGTAAACAGACTATTAAATCTTATCCCTTCACTTCAACTCTGTAAATAGACTTAAATCTTATCTCTTCACTTCCATTGTGTTTTGTGCGTGGCATCCTGATTATCTGTGTGCCTTTTGGCTGGTTGTCTCCGTCTTCAGCACTCTGCTTACTTGGGCCGGACTATGGTCCTGCTCGAGTGGGACTGCCCGACCAGTCTTAGTTTCCAGCCCCTAATGGCTGAACTAAGCCCCATCACCACTGCACGGTGCTGGCCCCGACAGGGAAATTCTGCAATAATTATGATGCAGAAATCCAGGCAAATAGTGTGGCAGCTAAAAAACTGCTGAACTCGAACTCTGACCTACAGCCTGTGGTATTCCTGACAGATGCAAGGTCAGTGCTTCAAGCTCTCCAGTCTGTAAAACTAACAGACTTGAAAAAACTACTTAGTGAATTGTCTTACCAGTATAGGGTAACCATACAGGGGATACGCTCTCACTGTGGAATACCAGGAAATGAAAAAGCAGACCAACTGGCTAAGGAAGGTGCTGCCGAAGACCAACCAGATATACCAATAACCTACCATCAGAAAAAATAGATGATCAAGTCAATAAGAAAGCCACAAACACCAACACAAGATGACTATCATATTATGAACAGACCAGAACAAGTTATAATTCTACGTCTCAGAACAGGACACAACCGACTCCGCAGTCACATGTACACAAAGTTCAAGATTGGCAACACTGCCATGTGTACATGTGGACAGGCAGCACAGAGTGCCAAACATATACTTCAAGAGTGTTCTGAGCATGAAATGCAGAGGCAGACATATTAGCCAGAGGAAACAACACTGGAATCAAAGCTCTATGGGACACTGTATGAACTACAAAAGACAGTGAGTTTTATTAAGCAGACAGAATTACAGATATAGACACATTTCAAGTGAACGAAAGAAGAAGAAGAATCTCTTCAATTCAACTTTGTAAACAGACTATTAAATCTTATCTCCTCACTTCAACTTTGTAAACAGTCTATTAAATCTTATCTCTTCACTTCAACTTTGTAAACAGACTATTAAATCTTATCTCTTCACTTCAACTTTGTAAACAGACTATTGAAACTTATCTCTTACTTTAACTTTGTAAACGGACTACCGGGTATTAAATCGTATCTCTTCACTTCAACTTTGTAAAAAGGCTATTAAATCTCATCTCTTCATGACCTCTCTTTGTAAATGTTTGACTATGTTATGTTATAAACATAACTTTACCTTTTCATGGTCTCTTCGCTCAACTGTTGTATTAGGTTATTGATGCGTTCTGGTAGATCCTGATGGTTAACTCTGGTCTTGAAATTGCACTTCTGGTTCAGTTCCTCATAGAAACCGCTAACCATTTTTGTGAGATCGTGATCAGACATGACTTCAAGATAATATTGACAACTGTTGAAGACAAGACATAGTGAAAGAGATATTATTTTAATATAGTCGGGGTGGAACATAGATACAAGGGTATATATGACAATAGTGAAAATACCACATGTAAATGATAACAGTACATGCAGAATATCAATAATGACAATAGTGCACATACTAAATGTCAATTATAACAATCATGCACATACAAATATCAATGATAACATTAGTGCACATAAAAATGTTAATGATAGAATTAGTGCACATAACAAATGTTAATGATAACATTAGTGCACATAACAAATGTCACTGATAACATTAGTGCACATAACAAATGTCAATGATAACATTAGTGCCCATAACAAATGTCAATGATAACATTAGTGCACATAACAAATGTCAATGATAACATTAGTACACATAACAAATGTTAATAACATTAGTGCACATAACACATGTCAATGATAACATTAGTGCACACAACAAATGTCAATGATAACATTAGTGCACACAACAAATGTCAATGATAACCGGTTTACACATAACAAAACTAATAGTGCTCTTAACAATGGTCAATGATAAAATTTGTGCACATAAAAATTGTGAATGACAATAATCGTGCACTCCATCAAGGCCAACTTCTTGAAGTGGAGATGGAGTTTAGTCCGACCAACAGAGAATGGAAACTAAGATTGGTCGGACCATCCTATGGATCAAGCAGGATCACAGTCCTGCCCAAGCATTCACAGGTACTGAAGTTGGAGGTGCCAGACCAAGAGACGCACCACCAACCATGGTATCATGCAACACGACTAGATAAAATGTTTTCACAATACAATTTAAAAAATCAACATGGAACAACTGTTTTCCTAATGTTTTCCTAAATCATGAAGTTCCTCAAGGTTCAGTACTGCCTCCAACTCTATTTCTTGAGTTCATAAATGATTAACATGTGAAGTGCCACAATGTAGGAGAACCGCCATGCATATTGATAATTTGGTAGTGTGGTGTGTAGAAAAACAACTAAAGTTCGCTAACAATAAAATGCAAAAGGCAGGAGACAACCTAGCAAAATGAACTGAGAAATAGATTAATAAAGATCAATAGTCCGGCTCTGTGGCGGAGTGGTACAGGGACCCTGTGACAGCCAAGGTACCGAGTTAGATCCCGCCACAGGTTAATTGTGCATCCGGACTGTTCAGAAAGCACTAGTAAACTACTGAACGTATTTATATTGCATAGAAAATCGCTACAGTCAAAAATGCTTGGTTGATAGCCCCGTCATGAATAGGATACGCTACCAAAAAGATCAATGCTTATTCTTCTTCATCGTTCATCAGTCAGATATCAGGTTACAACACCAATAGCTTCAATGAATTGTGTGATTTGCTTCAGGTCATCCATGGAACCCCTCAAGTGTGGAAGCAGTGCCGTCTCAATAGGCCATATTTTCTCCCTCTCTTCTTGGTAGAGTTGAGAAGCATGAAGAATGTGTTCTGCAGTCTCTGGGCTCAGTACACAGTTGCACAGGTCTATCTCACCAATCTTCAATTTTCGGAACAAGTGACTTATCAGTCTGTTGTGGCCAGTTCGTAGTCTGAAGATGATGGTTTGTTCCTTGCGTGACATTTGATGGTAGGGGTCGTTTGGTTCTGCAGTTGGGTGCATCTGCTTCCATTTTTTCTTATATTCTGCTTTTAACATGGTCTCACATTCATAGTACGTGTTATCACTTTCTATTTGTTCCAGTGATCTCCCTTTCCTTGCCAGAAGATCAGCCTTTCACTTCCAGGTATGCCACACTGACCAGGGATCCACTGCAGTACTATTTAGATCAATGCTGAAAAGTCATGAATAACATTCTTCACGCAAGTCCACAACAACACTCTTCACGTTCTCAAATATGAACAAATAGGGAGAAATAGTACTTAGAAATGTAAGTATCCAAACAGAAGAGAAGCCGTTGTACATGAGCATTATAATAGATAAGAGATTGACATGGAAGTCTCACATTGAGAAAAGAGGCAAATGAAGAAATAAACTTTCCATCCTGAGGAAATTAGTAAAAATAAGCTTGGGGTGGGGGGAGGGGAATGAGGCAACATTAAAGAAGGTATATACAGGTACCAGGTACAATTAAACCAACACTAGAATAGAGATCAACAGCATGGACTTCAGCAGCCAATTCCCATCTGCACGCCCTGGACAAGGTACAAAATCAAGCACTTTGCCGTATCACAGGTGCCATGAAGACCTCTCCCATAAATTAAATGGAAACATTTTTACATAAATAACCCCTTTACCATGCAAGCGGAACACTAAGACCAAGATCCATGTAGAAAAGTACAAGAACATGCTAGAACACTCAATGAAGGTGAGATTCTTCTTCCTGTTCTTCCTCAGCGTTTATTCTCAAACTCCCACTGGTTCTCTCTTGTAGCAGGACAATGTTACTACTACATTTCCAACAGGATGTAGTCCAGAGACTGGAAATTGCGTTGTGTCGCCGTCTTATTTGCGCCAATGGCTCGACACATCCGTCTTCTGCTGGAGACCAGGTTCAATGACAGACAGTAGAAGGCTGAAGAGGAGCAATTTTTTCACCGATAAAAAACAACTAAACAGAGAATAAAATAATGAACTGCCAGACATAACAAAAGAAATATAACCAACACTTTTTCCAGTTCTGTGGGAACAATTATCAAAATCTCACTGTCAGAAGAAGCATAAACATCATTTACACTCAGGGCCGGATTTAGACTTGATAGAGCCCTAAGCTATTTGAGACATGGGGCCCTAGGCTATTTGAGATATGGGGCCATTTAACAATTAAAAATAGATAGATAGTGAAATAAACATTATTTGGAGGCCCCCAATATAGTGGAGCTTGTTTAGCTTATAGGTAAATCCGGCACTGCCTACACTATGAGAGAACTGAATACTTTCCAAAATAAAACTATAGTATGCAGCATCATTGAGGACATGTACACCAGAGAAGCGTGGATACAAGTATATATCCAATAGCAACCAGGGCAGTGAAGAACGAAGATACTGGAGTGTACATAAAATATCAACAAAAAAAAAGAATTCTGTCTTACACCCTTAACAGTGATAAACTGTCAGACCTGAAAAACGCCAAACGAGAAGTGACATTCAATGAAGGGTAATCATACACTGGATACTATCCCACAGTGACTTACCAGGAAATGAAAAAGCAAATATGTTAACAAAAGATAAAGCAATACAGGCGCACAAAGACCAAGAAATCACCTACCAGGAAAAGAGGATCCTCATCAAAGCTAGTATGAAAGTCGACCATTAAAAAGACAATTATCACTCTTTGACAGTGCTGAGCAGGTTATTATCTTTCGCATTATGGAAGGACACAACAGACTAAACGGGCACTTAAATAGAATAAGAATAGTTCCATCACCTAAGTGTCCACGTGGCAAGGTTACACGGACCGCGGAAAATATCTTGCATAACTGCATAAACCAGTTAAGGAAAGAGCTCCGGCCCTCATAGAGATCCGCAGAAAGCTGTATGTGAGCCTTGGGAAGCTTTAAAATACAGTTGCATTTATCAAGAAAATCGGACTTACTGTATAGACATGCTAAACTGAGAAAGAGAAGAATAAAGTAGTGCACATAACACATGAGAATTATAACAATAGTGCATACAATAAATGACAATGCTAACAATAGTGCACATAAATCATGTAAATGATAACAGTAGTGCATATAACACATCTCAATGATAACAGTGCATATAGTCAATGATAACAATAGTGCACATAACACATGTCAATGATAACAGCAATGTACATAAAAATGTTAATGGTAACAGTAGTGCACATATTGTTCATTACGGGAAGATGTGTCCATATAGTTTACGAAACAAATCATACATTATTTAACGAAACGAACTTCGCTAAAGGTGTATACAATGCAGCATCAATCGATCGATACGCCAACTCACTGAGAGCCCCCTCTTTTCACCCTCCCCTGGAGGACCTTGGAAGGGAGGGGGGGGGGGCTTTCTTTGCGTTGCGTGCATATCGAATGATCGATAGCAGACACCGCGAGTTTTATTTTAAACATCTCCGCGTCAACAAAACGGTAGGAAATCAAGCCTAATATTAACAAGTTGGAATGTGTGGAACACGTCTCCCCGTAATGAACCCACATAACACATGTTAATGATAGCAGTATTGCACATACCAAAACGCCAGTGCATATAGTGCAAAGAATAAATGACAATGATAACAATAGTATACATACCAAATGGTACTAATAAATAACAATAGTAGGCCTTACATATAACCAGTTTCAATGAGTTTGTTGAAGTGGATGGGATATTCAAGGTACAGGTAGGCAGCAGCTTGCCGTCGGAGATGAAGATAACTTTTCATGTACTTAGCCGCAACAATTATTAGATGAGGTGGCCAGTTCCCTTCCTTGCTGTAGTTACCTGCACTAACTTATATAATGTACTCATTTCTAGCTGAGTCGACTGGAGGAGTGGTTATTTCTACAAATCACAACCCGGATTTTATTTAGTACGGACGTGATTTCGAACCTGGCACCCTGTAACCCGGTGACAGCAAGCAAGCTAACTATTAACTGCTACTACTATCGCTTTATGATCACGATTACAACTACAGGTTGGAAAAAAAAACCAGCAGACCTGCATCTCTTAATATTTTTTTTTTTAAACATGCTTTTCGATGAGTCATACTGACACATACTGGAGCAAGCGACGTTTTATATCAGAATCCTTGACACATTGCGAGGTACGCAAACATTGACGCTAATGATAGCTTATGTAATAAATAGAAATGTACAAGGCCAGTCACTCTGACATCCCATAATATTTGAGCAAGATTTAGACTGCCATGTTGTAGCGTACAAACATTGTATGATATTGCATCATTGAAATATTGCATGATTGAAATATTACATGATTGAAATATTGTATTACTGAAACAGAATTGAAACAATGTCTTGCTATTAGGGAAAAAGAATCACGCAATAATGTCAAAATAAGAACACAAACTAAATCAAGAAAATTTATCGCATTAAGAACAGATACGCCCAAAATGAGTAGAGCATTGACCTATATGCACTTGTGTGTTCCCAAATGTATTCCATTATTTTCAACAGCTCTTCACGCCACTTGCATATAGTGTATAGTATAGTGTGGCATGTATAATATAACCCCATTCTTCAAGCGGTAATCCCCATGCTTGAAGTTGTAATCCCCATTCTTCAAGCAGTAATCCCCATGAACAATCCACACAAAAAAGTGCACTTGTAATCAAAAGTAAATGAATAATATAACACTTTTAATATAGAAGCATCGAGGATTTATTAATAAAGAAAGATTATGAATAATATGAGATTTGAACCAGGTCCGATCAGATGGCACCCAATCGCCATCTTATCTCAGAGGAATCATCTTAGAGGGATTATCTCATAGGATTATCTTATAGGGACCATCATAGAGGGATTATCTTAGAGGGACCATCTTAGAGGCATCATCTCAGAAGGATCAGAGAGACAGAAGGATCATATCAAAGGGAAAATATTAGAAGAATCATATCAGAGGTATTATCTTAGAAGGAACATCTCAGAAAGATAGAGGGGTCATCTTAGAGGGTTCATTTCAGAGGGAAAATCTTAAAGGGATCATCATAAAGGGATCATCTTAGAGGGATCACAGGGATCTTAACTGAGATGATCCATGAAGACAGGGATCCTCAGAGGAATCATCTCAGGGGATTCTCAAAGGGATAATATTAGAGTGACCATATCTTGTCATATTTCGTCTTGGAGGACAATCTCGTCCCTGCTGACGGGCATCTTAAATTCTCTAAAGTTGGCTTTCTCTTCTGCAGAGGCGGGCCCTCTGAATCTCAGTCCAGACTGCTCAGGGGATCATCATAGAGGGATCATCCAGAAGGATTGAATAACATAGAGAGATCATAGAGGGATGATCTTTGAGGGATCATCTTAGAGGGATAATCCCAGAGGGACTGAGGAATTATCTCAGAGAGATCAACTTAGAGGGATGATTTCAAAGGAATCATCTCAGAGAGATCCTCTCAGAAGGATCATTTTTGAGGACCATCTTAAAGGGGTGGTCTTAGAAGGATCGTCATAGATGGATCATCTCAGAGGGATCATTTCAGATGTATCATCTTAGAGAGATAACATTACAGAGAGAATATTAGGGATTATTTTAGATGATCATAGAGGATCCTCTGATAAATCATCTCAAAGGGAACATCTTATAGGGGTTATAGTGGGATCATCACAGGGGGATCATCATAGGAGTACCATCTTCGAGGAATCATCTTGGGTCATCTCAGAGGGATCATCTTAGATCGATCCTCAGAGAGACCTTCTTAGAAGGATAATCTTAGAGGAACCATCTCAGAGGGATTATCTCAGAGGGATCTTCAGATGGATCATCTCAGAGCGATAAAATGGATCATCTCAGTGATCATCTCAGAGGGATCAGAGGGATAATTTTAGAGGGATTATATCATGGGATCATCTCAGAGGGATCCTAAGAGGAGTAATCTTTGAGGGATTATATTAGAAGATCGTTTTAGAGGGATCATCGCAGAGGGAGTATCGCAGATGGATAATCTCTGATAATCTCATAGGGATATTCTTAGACGGATCATCTTAGAGGGATAATCTCAGAGGGATAATCTCAGAGGGATAATCTCAGAGGGATAAGCTAGGACGGTTAATTAAATAGAAACAATGACATAAGAACATGTGTGGTTATAATTCATACCAGATTACGCAGAAGAAGAAAAACAGTAAAACGTTTTGCATTATTTGACAGCACGGCAGAAAATAAATATCAGTTTATACTGAAAGTATATAATAACGTGTCATAACCACACGGTCTTTGTAATAACATTTCATAACTGACACGGTGTTTGTGCCCCGTGACACAGGCAGCTGCATAAATAAATATTTATCAATTGGTTGATTAAGACTTTACGGTAGAACACAACGGCGAGAGTGTAAACGAAGGTAATTGGTGCCAGAAAATGCATACAAATGCTCTACTGATTATCGCTAGGACGACAGGATGGGATCATTTTAATGAATGCTTGATAATTTCACTACGATAGGGTTTGTTTAAAAAAAAATAGGACTAGGGTGGGGGGGGGGGAGAGAAGGAAGGGTAGATATCCGACTCAACGGTCAATTTTTTTCCTGGCCCACTAGGACGATCTACAACTAACATATTTGCTATGCCCAGAACTGAGAAAACACTACTTGGAGCACCAGAGCTGAGAAAACACTACTTGGAGCACCAGAGCTGAGAAAACACTATTTGGAGCACCAGAGCTGAGAAAACACTATTTGGAGCACCACAGCTGAGAAAACACTACTTGGAGCACCAGAGCTGAGAAAACACTACTTGGAGCACAAGAGCTGAGAAGACACTATTTGGAGCACCAGAGCTGAGAAAGCACTACTTGGAGCACCATAGCTGAGAAAACATTATTTGGAGCACCAGAGCTGATAAAACACTACTTGGAGCACCAGAGCTGAGAAAACACTAATTGGAGCACCAGAGCTGCGAAAACACTGCTTGGAGCACCAGAACTGAGAAAATACTACTTGAAGTTGTTCGTTCGTCCATCACATGTGATGATGACCATTTTTTACATCCAGTTTTTAAAAATTCAGTTAGAATTATGACCATGCATACTAGTTCGTAGATAGCTAATGAGCCATATTCGAGCTGTAAATGCCCTTGGACAGTTCGGACAAGGAATTACCACTGCAGGCGAATTTTGGTCTATCCATGACTTTCTAGCTACCCTCCGTTGTTGGGCTGCAGCATTTCTCCTCTCTTCACAAGATGATGCGCTATTTTTGACTGTAGGATGCCATGTAGATCTATTTTGTGCATATTCTTCCAATATTTCTGGGTCTATTTGAAACGCTTTCAATGAGGTCTTTAACGAGTCCTTGTAGCGCTTCTTTTGGCCACATTGAGATCGTTTACCTTTCTCCAGCTCACCATAGAGAAGTATCTTAGGCAGGCGATAGTCTGGCATACGTATCAAATGAACTGCCCAACGAATATGTGTCTACATCAGGATGGTGTCAATGCTGGATATACCAGATCTGTCAAGGACAGTCGTATCTATAATCGTGTCTTGCCATATGATGTTGATAACTTTTCTGAGACAAGTTGTGTGAAAGTGATTGAGTTTCCTCACGTGATGTCTATACACAGTCCATATTTCGCAAGCGTATAACAGCACTGGAAGTACCACTGCTCTGTAGACTTTCAGCTTAGTCATAAGGTTGATGCCATTTCTACGCCACACATTTGCGTACAATCTGCTGAAAGTGCGGCTTGCCTTGACGATCCTTGTATACCTTCATCATTAACGTTGGTATTTTGTGATAACATACTACCTAGGTATGTGAATCTATTCACAACTATCAGTGCTACGGCATTTACCTTTAAGCAGGGCTCGAGATAGCTTTTGCCAGGTGCTGATTGTAACATGACTTCTGATTTCTCTATGTAAATAGTAAGTACAATGTTGGTACAGGCTTTGGAGAATACGTCTATAATAATTTGTAGATCAGCCACAGAGTTGGCATTTAAGGCAGTCATCAGAAAATAAGAGATCAGTGATTGTGTGTGATTTGACTTTGGCTTTTTCTCGGAGCCGCCGAAGGTTTAACAATTTTCAATCTATGCGATATATGATGTGTACTCCCAAGTCTAGATATCTGAACGCATCATCTAACATAGCAGAGAACGTGATGCTAAATAGGGTAGGTGTTAATACACATCCCTGTTTTATTCCATTTGAGACAGGAAACGTTTCAGATAACTCTCCATCATCCTGAACTCTAGCTTGCCAATGAATAAAGAAATTGCAACATGCAATTATTGCACCATTGTGATAAATTTATGTGGGCATCCATATTTTGCCAGAATCTTCCACGGCTTCTCTCTACTTACTGTGTCAAATACTTTTGTTAAGTCTATGAATGCTGTGTACAGGTCACAGTATTGTTCTTGACATTTTTCTTTAAGTTTTCTTTCAGCAAAGACCATATCAGTTGTTCCACGTTCTTTTCTGAAACCACATTGGCTTTCGGGTAATCCTCCTTCAATAAGATGAGATGTAAGACGGTTAAAAAAGATTCTGGCAAATATCTTTCAGCGATGGACAGTAGAGAGATACCAAGATGGTTATTACAGGACTTGCGTTTATACAGGTGTATAATTGTTTCATCCCTAAAATTGTGTAGAACAGTTTCGCTTTTCCATGACTGTTGGAAAATTATATGAAGTTTCCCAATAAGATTTTTACCACCATACTTGTATATTTCGATTCGTATTGAGTCGGAGCAAGGTGCTATTCCACTAGAAGTACAAGAGCTTGGAGTACAAGAGCTGAGAAAACGCTACTTGCAGCACCAGAGCTGATAAAAGCACTACTTGGAGTACAAAGCTGAGAAAAACACTACTTGGAGTACAAAAGCTGAGAAAAAACTATTTCGAGTACAATCGCTGAGAAAACACTACTTGGAGTGTCATAGTATCTGGTTGCGGAACCCTTCACAGGCAGGGGGTTTCACAGTAAGAAGTGAGAACCCTTCACAGATAGCAAGAGATGGACGGCGTGAAATGCAACACATTGAATGTATTGCTCTTGTGTAAATGTTGATACTAATACTTTAAATTGCAGACGAGTTGTTCGCGCACATGTCAGACAGAAAGTCTGAGACAAGCTAGTACGCGTGAGCTAAAGGCAATTTTATTTATCACAAGTCTGCATCTTACGCACTCGGACAAGGGAGGCAGACATGACGAAACTACAGAAGCAGAAAAACTATTGTGACGCTACTATACCACACCTCAGGAAGGACAATGGGATGTTTGGACTAAGATAAGACGAGTGTCTACAAACTCACACAGAGTCCGACAAATTGTGGATACGCACACCAACCAGACAATAGAATTGGCAAGACGATTAAGTTACGTAACGATAGCCTCTTACCAGAGAAGAATATCTAACGTTACGCATGGTATAATAAACGCATACAGGAGTTTTGACAGGTGATAACGTTCCCGAGTAGGTCTGCGTGTCGTCGAAACGGAAGAGGATAGGCGGAGACAGAAAATCATAAGTTCTGATTGGCGGAAGTTTTTTAGCAGGAGAGAGATAAGTTAGAAGGACTTAGCTTGGAGGTCAGAGTAGTCTCCAGGAGCAGTCCCCGGAGTCAGTTCCCAGGTTTGAGGTGAGTCTCTATCGGGCTTGTCTCGGACAGTCAGTACTTGCCTCCCCGGAGAGACAAGTCTCAGTTTAGTCTCGCAGCTGAGACAGTCACAGAGTCAGATAGTTAGTCGGTATACTCTCTAAGACTTAGCTTAGAACCCGAGTGAAGCAATTCCTGGATGTGTTAGCGTTATTTGTAATCTGAGATGATTATATTATTTCCCAGTTGCAGATGATTTAGGATTAGTCCGCAGAGTTGAGGACGGACTCGAATAAGACTAGATTAGGACTTGTGCCTTGTGTTTATTTGCCCCTCTTATGAGTATGATGCTATTAATTGATGTATATCAACTTGTGTAAATAAACCTCGTATTATTGTGAAGGAGTGCTTTGGTTAACTGATTGATGTCGAGCAGTGTTTCACAGATTTAGACCTGGTCACAGCACCAGTATTCCAGTAAGTCCTAAAAGGCATTTTCTTCCGTCGCAAATTATTGTGACGCTGCAGATCTTCTTTCTGTCACACTAGTCTGTCCAGGACAGACAGTCAACCATATGTTTTCGGTAACAAGTTGTTTCTGTCACACATAAGTGCAGATCATGTTACTGTTACAGGAGCACCAGATATAAGAAAACACTACCTGAGGCACCAGAATGAGAAAACACTATTTATAGTACCAGAACTGAAAAAACCCCACTATATTGATCACTAGAGCTGAGAAAACAATATATGGAGTACTAGAATTGATAAAACACTACTTGAAGCAGCTTTCTGGTCCCATAGCGCACAAAAAAACACAATCCGGCCCTCTGACCTATGTCCACAGGTGGCCTACCGACTGTTTTACGTAGACTGCGATAAAAGCACATGTACCGATAAAAGCAAGGATATATTTCGCAATTGTGACGTCTCGGAACAAGTTGAATGTGCATGAACATTGTCGGGGGCACCCTTTAACTATATAAATTTTATATTCATGACCGACTTTAGATAAAATAAGACCTTATGTGGATTAATCCATTGAACTCTTGACTGATTTGATAGATCCTTTTTGTTTTCATTGATCACTTTTCGTCAATGAATTAAAGAACGAAAAGAATGGGAACTCTGTCAGGGTTAACGTCCTGACAGTCTGGATTTGAAGACATGTTAGCTAATTGCAAAAATAACCTTATAAAATGACTGATTTAACTGTTCCCGCGACTTTGATTAGCTGTTGCACACAGTATAATCATTGCGAATGATGAAAGTTGCAGGTAAAGTCAAATGACTTTAGAAGGTTTTTTTCTAATTTGCGAAAAAGGATTTATGTTGTCGATGGTTTCCGAGAGCGCAAAGGTCTTAATTTATATTACATCAGTAATGATCTTGCTATACTGGTGAAAAATATCTGACAGATACAAAAAAGCTCAAAATGCGTAGATGATTGACTTTACTGTTCTCTTGTTTCCCCATAAGTACTCCGTTCTTCTAAATGGTTACACGCCACCCGTCGAGAGTACCGCCGTAGTAGGTAAGCAAAAGTAATGAGGGGCATAGTGGGCAACTTTAGAACCACTGGGAAGACGGTTTTTGTCAGAGAAATGTAGAAATTGGTTAAGATTAAGATTAACCAAGACTGACGTCAGTATAGAGAAAGTCATGGCTCAACTATGTGAGACATGAATTTGTTGGAAAATAAAGAACTTGGTATTCTGGCGTTTAAATTAAGGGAGAGCGTAATAGAAACACGCTCTTAAAAAAATTGAAAACTTTATATTTTCGTGATAAAAAGAGAACATGATAGAAATAATTAGAAAATAGAGAACTTGGTATTTTTGTGTTTAAGTGAGAACGTGATAGAAGCACATAGAAAATTGAGAACTTGATATTTTTGTGATAAAATGAGAACATGGTAGAATCAATTCGAAAATATAGAACTTGGTATTCTCGTGATTAAGGAAAAATGTAATAGAAAGAATTTTTCTCTTTGTTGGAAGCACTTTGTTCACAGACATTCTTTGACACTGTTTCGTTAGATTGTTTGCCGCACTGCCTTATAAATACATATTTTCAGGAATCAGAAACCTCACTAAAGTGTCATGACCATTAAGAAGTAATAAGATCGGGGCGTGTGAATAGCACAATTAACTGGTCAGAGAAAGAAGTATATAGCAAGGCTTTCCCATTGAACCAGAGATCTTGTGATACCCGGAAATGTGGCGACGTCGTGTGATAGCCAATAGGAAATTGTATAGATTAACGGACCTAATAACTTCTGATGTGAACCGTGACTGTCGCTATTGAAGACCTATCAACAGGATTCAATCAAGCCTTTTGGGTCACGGTTTCGAATATTCCCGTGAATACCATTGGTCGGCGTTACGGACAATGTAAGGGACAGTAAACGACTATCATCATCATCATCATCAGGTGCGTTGCCCGCTGGCGTAGGCGGTCATGGCTCTTCACAGCTCTCTGTCCACAGTATTATGTATTAAGGTCGTTGTTTCCTTGCCGTGTCAGGCTGGCAAACTGTTTAATATTTTCTCACGTTGTCACCCTCTGTCTCTGTTGCCTTCAATTTTGCCTGTTGTGACTATGTTCTCTAAACCTGCCTGTCCCATGAAGTGGCCAAAACAAGAAGATATTTTTAGTTTTCTCATCATGACGGCACGATCAACGTCTAAACTCCGACTCCCCACCAGGAATATTCATCTTTATATAATAGAAAACACACAAGGAATTTTCTGCACATTTCAGTTAGTAGTCATTCACTTAAATTAACACATAATACGATAATAAATAGTCCTCAAGTGACGACTGAGCGAATAACGTTCAAACATGCGCCATGTTGACACCAGACGACTATAAAGAAGGAGAAAAGCGAGAAATGTATGTCTTTATGATACCTTCATATTCGTTCACTCATCTCCCTTCCTGTATGTGCCTAAGTCGTTTTATGATTGGTTGGTTGGATCGCAATATCTGCGCCTGTCCGTATGTATGCGCCTATCCTTAACTCTCCAGGATTTGAACCTGCTTGTTCAACGCTCCGGACAAGACTAACATTTAATCAGTCCTTGTCTTGTGACTTCTCTATTACAATTTTCCTCCCCGTGTTCTACGTGTGAACGAAAGAGTTCACTCACACACGTTTTCATCTAATACTTTCAAGTCATTTTAATTACTAACAGGGATCCTAAAACTATGGGACTGATTTCCTTTTTGAAATTAGCTAAGTAAACGGTTTCCATTTACACGCAATATTCCGTCTTCCTATCCGACCCTACTCTCTGTATCACTCACTCCCTGGGGTCTACCTACTCCTTGTTCCTGTACCTCTGATTAGAAGGCTCCTTTGATAGGCATTGCACTAAGCCGAAGGCTGAAGTCTCCTGGGTATGAAAGAAAGCTCTGAGAAACCTCACTGCACATAGGAAGTAAGAGCAAATTTCTCGCAATTCCTGTGATAGCAACGAACCAACCCAACCAACTCCTCGCCCACCCCTCCTCGTACCTACCTGGCTTGCAGTTCTGTGATTACTCTTTACGGCCTTCCTAGCCCGAGGCGGTGGTCTTTTTATGTTCCGACTTTGGTTTTTGTCTTTATCTACTTTAGATCTTCTTGTGTTCAATACGTGATCTTTAATGCATCGTCTGTTTACTTCCGATCTCCAGCCGGACTCACACGAAGATAAGTAACAAATTAAAAAAAAATTAATCCATTTTATCGTCCCACTCTAAACCTTTCATTCTCTTGTCTACCATATCCAATCGTCATGATATATTTGTCTTCTGCTACCTTTCTGGACCCTTCCAGCTGTGATCATTCTCTTCCCCTTGTCGTCTCATATCACGCTTTAATCTATTAGTCCACCCATCGTCACGCCATATGTGATTTCTTGTGGCTATTATATTGCTTGTTTCCGTCGTGATGAAAGCTTTTAGTCGAACCGTCGCATGTCACTGTATCTCGTTACTAAACGTAAAACGATCAAATTTGGATCAATTAACATCTGTGGATTAAAAAATAAAGATGTAGATCTAATAGAAGAGATGGAAAAACGAAAGATCATACTACTAGGATTAGCAGACACACGAATAAAAGACCAAGGAAACAAAAAAATACACAAGGACTACACATTAATATACTGTGGTGTACACAAGAAAGCGAAAGCAAAACATGGAGTAGCTTTCATCCTTGACCCCCCACCCCAATCCCATCGAGACCAGCACCGTGCAGAGGTGATTGGGCTTAGTCCAGCCATCAGGGGCTGGAAACTAAGACTGGTTGGGCAGTCAGACTCGAGCAGGACCATAGTCCTGCCCAAGTAAGCAGAGTGCTGAAGACGGAGGCATCCAGCCAAAAGGCGCACAGATAATCAGGATGCCACGCACAAAACACAATGGAAACATGTCTAAATCTATAAATAGTTATGGTGCCTGCCCTGTGGCGGACGTTCAGGCAGGGACGGTGCCGGGCACTATACCTCGAAAGGGCCCAACCTCAGTTACTGGAAGTCCTTCTCAATTGCCCCGAGGAGCCAGGAGGCAAGAGAATAGAGCTACTGGCCAAACAAACAAACGACCAATAAAAATAATGCACTGGAATGCTGAGGGTGTCAACAGTAAAAGACATGGATACAGAAAAAAATTGGAACTTGAAAATATCCTCAGTGAAGAACAAGTTAGTATATGCTGTATCCAAGAAACACACCTCACAGCGAGGCGACCAGTGCTACCGGTCTGACAGAAAGGACTGGCGAAAGGGTGGAATTCTGAAACTTGTTAAAAACAATATCAGCGCATGTCAGCTGGAAGTATATATGGGAGGGGCAGAATACCAGATGCTCCATCTAAAAACAGGCAGTGCAGAATTCCATCTCCTGAACTACGAGGGGGAGTCAATAAGTAAGTCACAAATGGCTCTTTAGAAAAAAACTGAAGACGATAAAACCTGAAAACTGTTTATTTTTACACATACATTATCCCTTTACTTCTCAACATAATTTCCACCAACATTGATGCATTTATCCCATCGTTTTATGAGTCCTCCCAAACCTGCTGCGTAGAACTGCGTGCTCTGCTTTTTAAGCCACATTTTCACTTCACATTCAACTTCTGCGTCAGTCGCGAAATGCTTCCCGCCAAGGTGGGTTTTTAGTGGACCAAAAAGGTGAAAATCACTAGGGGCTAAATCGGGGCTGTAAGGAGGATGTTCCAGAATTTTCCAACCAAGATTTTTTATTTTCTCCTGAGTTAATCGAGCCGTATGTGGTCTAGCATTGTCATGAAGGAGTAGCACTCCTCTAGTCAGCAGCCCTGGACGTTTTCTTCGAATTGCATCCCGAAGCACTGATAGAACTTCACAGTATGATTCAGAATTCACATTGTCACCTTTCTTTTTGAAATTGGTTAAAAGCACTCCTTGACAATCCCAGAACACTGTCAGCATAACCTTCCCTGCTGATGGTGTAACCTTGAATTTTTGGACACAAGGCGAAGAAGGATGTTTCCATTGCATGATTCGTCCCATGATTCGTCCCCAGTAATAATCCTGTTCATCTCCTTCATTTGCGTATTGACAGAGATTGACAGTATTGACAGTAATAATCCTGTTCATCTCCTTCATTTGCGTATTGACAGAGATGCTCCAATGACAAGCCTAATCGGTTCATTTTGATAAACCATTGGCACTAGACACAATTCAAGACAAAGAGAGACTTATGGTGTGTGGTGTCTTCAACAGCCACTCTCAGAGCTGGGGCTACGATCATATCGACAAGAGAGGTGAGGAACTTGAGAGCTGGCTGGATGAAAATAATTTTTTTCATCCTCACCAACCTTCTACTCGAGAGCATGGCACACCACCTCTACACCAGACCTGGAATTCCACTCACCAGGCTTGGAATGGAACATCACACGTGTCGTTGGAAAGCAGCTTGGGGGTAGTGACCACAGACCAGTATTTCTGGAAATCCACAATGAATTTACCAAGGACAGCAGCACGCTTACTAGGTGGAACTATAAAAGGGCAGACTGGAAAATTTACCAGCATTTAACCAGTGTTCTAGCTAAGGACATGAACTTGGACAAAGACATCAATAGAGTAGTGAGTGAATTTAATAGATGTATACTACATGCTGCTAGTAAAACCATACCCATGGGGGCCCGCAAAACTACAAACCCTACTGGAATGATGAACTGGAAAAGCTGCAAAATGAGATGGAAACATCTAGACAGCAGGCTGAGAACAGACCTAGCCAAGAACATCACAACAAATATCAGCAAACAAAGGCTAAATTTCAAAGAGCCAATTTACAAGCCAGACAGAGCAGTTGGAAAGAAAAACAGTCGCTGAACCTAGAAAGAGATACTAGGAAATTATGGAAACTTGTAAAACAACTAAATGATGGAGGTACAGGGAGAAATACCAAGATCACACTTTATAAAGATAGAAACATTTTAACAGGTAAACATACAGCTGATTACTTTGCAGATTCCTTTGCAGAAGACAATAACGTCAAAGTCAGCCCAGACAAACAACAGGAGGTTCGAGAGAACCAGCAAAACATTGGACAAGGCGAAACTATACCTGAAGTCATGGAGGCACCAATCACAATGAGAGAACTGGAGCATGCAATATCCAAATTGAAAATGAAAAAGGTCCCCTGGAGCTGATGGAGTGTCCAATGAAATGATTAGAAACCTGGGAATTGCAGCAAGAGCAAAGCTACTGCAGATCTTTAACACAAGCTGGTCCACGGGTAATGTACCACAGGCGTGGAGAGAAGCAATAATGATACCACTCCTCAAATCAGGAAAATATGGCAACACAGTCTCCAACTACTGGCCCATCATCCTCACAAGCTGTTGCACATTGCAAAACAACAGAACGCATTATCAATCTTAGGATGCAGTGGTACCTTGAAAGTGAAAACCTTCTGGTACCACAGCAAGCAGGTTTCAAACAGTGCTACTCTACTGAAGATCAGGCAACCTACCTCTCCCAAGAGATTGAGGATGCCTTCCAAGATAAGAAACTGGTACTAGCAGCATGGATAGACCTCAGGAAAGCATTTGATAAGGTCTGGAAAGAAGGGCTCCTAAAGAAATTGCGAAATTGCAGGGTTAGCTCAAGAATGTACAAATGGGTAAAAGCATACCTGCATAATAGAAGAGCCAGGGTACAATTAGATGGTCGCAAGAGCAAGAAAGTTCTACTGCGTCATGGAGTCCCCTAAGGAGGAGTCCTGTCACCCACAATTTTCTTGGTTTACATCAATGACCTAGTTGCTGAACTACCACACGGGATCAAAGTGGCAATGTATGCTGACGACCTGGTGATCTGGTGCACGGAAGAACATGCAACAGAGGCCACTAAACAAATACAAAGAGCTATCGATGCCCTAACCTTATGGGCAAATAGATTGTGCGTCAGCATTAACACAGATAAGTGCAGCACTACACTCTTTACTCTCTCACCAAAACAAAAAGCTGGTCATATCAAGATAGATAGAGAGCTCTTGAAAGAAGACAAACAACCCACATTCCTCGGAGTTACTTTTGATGATAAGCTGACATGGAAGCAGCATATAAACAAAGCAACAACAAAAGCCAGGAGGAAGTTAGCTATCCTGAGAAAACAAAGTGGAACCACATGGGGAGCCAGTGGAAATATACTCACTAAAGTTTACCAGCAAGGCATAAGACCACACCTGGAATATGGTTCAGCTGCGTGGTGTCCTGCATCAAACACCACATTACAAGATCTAGATAAAGTGCAAAACCAGGCACTTATAATAATGTTGGGAGCAATGAAATCAACACCCATAGCAGAGATGCAGAAAATGGGAAGAATGGAGACATGCTCAACGCAGATTATAAAAATGCACAAAAGAGGTTCTACAAGAAAATCAAGAACATCAGAAACAAAGAATATATATTTGAACCGACAGAAATAATAAATGATGAAAACGGTAATGCACTAAAAGAACCGAAGCAAATAATGGAAAGATTGCAATATATTTCAAGGAACTACTAAATCTAAATGAAGGAGAAATAGACACAAAAATAAAGACTACAGCAGCGAACCTAGAACCAAATGTACTATTATCGGAAATAAAAAAATGCAATAAAAAAGCACCAAAAACAAGACAGCAGGCTCTGATAACATACAAACAGAACTTATCAAAGCAGCAGCAGAGAGCGGGAAAAAAAGGTTGCACAGACTTTTTAATGTAATGTGGAAGAAACAAGAAACACCAGAAGACTGGAGGAACGCGACAATCATTCCCATACGGAAGAAAAAAGGCAGTAAGAGAGACTAAACAAAATACACAGGGATATCTTTACTAAGCCACACAGGAAAATTTTTTAACAAAATATTAGAGCAACGACTACGATACATTGAACCACAACTTCAAAATACCCAAATGGACTTCCGTAAGCCCATAAACTGTGCGGGTGCTATCTTTACACTTAGACACCAGTAGTGTATCAGGGATGGAACGCGGTGTGGATGTGCAAAGAGTGCCGAGTGTGCTAATATAGCTCATATAACAAAATACTCTGGCTGGCGAGGTCGTGCAAAGGTCGTGCCGAATGTGCCCGAGTGTGCTAATATAGCTCATATAACAAAATACTCTGGCTGGCGAGGTCGTGCAAAGGTCGTGCCGAATGTGCCCGAGTGTGCTAATATAGCTCATATAACAGAATACTCTGGCTGGCGAGGTCGTACAAAGGTCGTGCCGAATGTGCTAATATAGCTCATATAACAATATACTCGATCTGGCGAAGTCGTGCAGGGCGTGCAGGGCGTGCAAAGGTCGTGCAAAGGTCGTGTCGAATGTGCCCGAATGTGCTAATATAGCTCATATAACAATATACTTGATCTGGAGAGGTCGTCGAAAGGTCGTGTCGAATGTGTCGAGTGTGCTTTATTATAGCCCATATAACATTATACTCGACCTAGAGAGGTCGTGTAAATGGGCGTCATGTTACGCCATGTTACATAACCGGATACTACTTAACTCATATAACAATATACTGGATACGTAGAGGTCGTGCAAAGGTGGCACCATGCCCCGTGCTGTTACATAACGGGCTTTAATATAGCCCAAATAACAATAAACGTGTCATACAAAAGTCGGGTAAAGGTCGTCACCTGGTACTTATCCTGCTAATATATACCTCATATAATAATGAGATGTGAATGTGTCGAGTGTGAGGATGAGTGTGCCCGCACATCCCATATGATGGCAGTCGAAACCGGCCGTACCGACCGGCGGTGGGGTGTGGTCCGAGCGATACCCGTTTGCTGTGGCCGAATCCGGTCAAATTGTGTATCTAATGATGCGAATGTGTGTGGGGTGGGTCTGGTATTTGGTAGTGAAATTGTCCTTTTATTTGTTTTGCTGATACAAGGAGCTAGGCTCGTGATAAAGAAAATTTCCACTGCGACTTCCAGTGAATGAGGTCTACATAGCCCCATTTCTCCCCCTTGTGTCGGTGGGGCTGCGTTTGGTCAGTATTAACATGTTATAACCTTATTTGTTTAGTGGGTATTTTGTGGTTTTTCCACTGAAATTTATTTATGGTACTATCTTTTTATATAAAACGAACAAATTTTGAACCACATGTGAAAGAGCACGCAAAGTTCAGATCATAAAACTGCCAGATGCAATATAATTACACTTGCGGAAACTAGCCAGAACAGTGTAATTAACACATGGTCGTGTCTGAATCGTTGTGGAGATGATAATAAAAATAAGGTATGGATGCTGTAAGAGCGGTTAAAGGCACGTGTATGTGAGTGGGTACATGGTAGTGACATTTTTTCTTTAGCTGTTAGGCTGACACAATGAGCGGGGCTCGTGATAGAGAAAATTTCCACTGCACCTTCCAGCGAATGAGATCGGCATAACCCTACCTCCCCCACTTGTGTCTATGTGGTTGAGTTTGCTGCATATTAACATGTTATAACTGTATCTGATTAGTGGGATTGTTGTGGTTTTCTACTGAAATTTATTTATGACACTATCTTTTATATAAAACGAACCAATTTTAAACCACATGTGAAAGATCACGCAAAGTTCAGATTGTAAAACTGCCAAATGCAATATAATTACAGTCATGATAAAGAACATTTCCACTGCCACTTCCAGTGAATGAGGTTAGCATAACCCCGCCTTCCCCCTCTTATGCCGGTGGGGGTGATTTTGCTGGGTATTAACATTAACATGACCTTATTTGTTTAGTGGGTATGTTTGGGATTTCCGCTTACATTAAAGTGTTTCTCAAATTGTAAAATACTGACCATAACAATGTAAACCCCCGAGACATATAGACACCACAAAAGCTATATTCTCCAAACATTCTTCTGTGCCTTTGGCCAATGATTCTCATTATTTTATGCTTATATTCAAGTGGTTCGCACATTGTAAAAACCTGACCATGAGAATGTAAATTTGTAACATATTGACAACACAAAAGAAAATATTCTGCAAACATTATTCTGTGCCTTTGGCCAATAGTTCTCATTATTTTATGGTTATGTTAAAGTGGTTCTCACATTGGCCAATCCTGACCATACTAATGTAAAACCCATGCCATATATACACCACAAAAGCTAATATTCTCCAGTCTTCTCTCAGACCACGCTTCAGCCATGGTCGCTTGATGGTCTCTGTATGCTCTTCAACTATGTTCTACCATATTATCATTATGGTCTCACTAACTTCTAACAGGGTCTACTTTGGTCCAATATATTCTTAGTATATTTTCGCTAGAGTCTTAAACTAGGTTCTCATGTGCAGCTTCAATTATGTTCTCTCTGTGTTTTTAGTTATTTTTCTCTACCAAAAGGTTTCTTATTAACATATTTCATTAGCGCAAACGGCGTGTTTATCAGATGTCGAAATTAACAAGTCACACGAAAACACATTTCAGCCCTTTCTCACTAACAACATAGTACATTTGAGAAGTTTTATGTGTGTAAACTTAACATTTATTGGCATTTTTTCACAACTAGATACGCCGACTTATACGGATTTTCGATGTTTTATTAGTTGTCTAAATTGTCATACGAAAATACATTTCAGTATTTTTGCAGTAACAACATGACAAATTTTATCGTGTTTGTATTTGTGTGACTGTACCATGTACCATTTTTCCACAATTAACCAATCTGCTTTTAGTGATTTTCATTATGTTTTATCATTTGTCTAAATTATCATACCACACGAAACATATTTCAGTACTTTTACACAAACATTATAACACATTTTTTTTATTTATGTAAGTACATCATTTACAATTTTTTCACAAGTAACCAACCCACTTTTACTATGTTATCATACTAAAAGAACCCATTTTTCAGTACGTTGCCACTAACAACATAACACATTTTGCCATGTTTTTATTTGTGGGCCTGCAGCATTTATCAATTTTAGTGATGTTCGGTATGTTTTATCAGTAGTTATCTAAATTAGATACCATACAAACCCATATTTCAGTACTTTTGCACAAACATCATTACACATTTACCATGTTTTATTTGTGCGCTTTCAACAGTTATTACTATTTTTGCAAGTACACAATTGAATTGGGTGATTTTCGTTATGTTTTATCAGATGTCTAAGTTATGATACCATACGAAGCTATTTTTCAGTACGTTGCCATTAACAACATAAACACTTTTGACATGTTTTTATCTGTTGGACAATCACTTATCACTTTTTCACAAATAGGGAAAGTTGGTGGTAGCTCCTTTCAGTGTGATCAGACAGTATTTATCACTTTTCTATACTTACAGTTGCGCATTTCACGCCATTTAGATACAAAACACGGTTCCAATGAACTTATTTTCATATGGTAAACTGCATGTTTTATCTGTTTTCAAAATTATTATCCCATACGAAATAACATGCCAACACTTCTCACTAACCTCATAAACCATTTTGACAAACTTCTGTTTATGAAACAGCATCGTTGATCACTACTCATAGACAATACCAACACATTTCACACACAGACCCTGGCAATATCCCGTACTGATAGTCCGTGCTTATCCCCCGTGCTTATACCGCGTTCTGATATCCCGTGCTAATAGCCCGTGCTGATATCACCTATCAAAATCCGCTGCTGATATACACTGTCAAGAGCCGCTGCTATCGATTGTCAAAATCCGCTGCTATCATCTGGCAAGAACCGCTGTTGATATCTGCTGTCGAAATTCACTACTGATATCCCCTGTCAAAATCCGCTGGTGATATCCGTTATCAAAATACGCTGCTGATATCCGCTGTCAAGATCCGCTACTGATAGCTCTAGTCAAGAACTGATGCTGACATCCTTTGTTGACAATCGACGTGTTGCATCCCTTTTCCAACTAGGCAAACTGGCTTATAACACTTTTTGCTATGATTGAAAGCATTGGGCGCTGATTTTCTAGACATACAAGGTAAATGTTTCTATTTGTATATACCAACTTCTCATATTACATATTTCCATATGACAAATTGCCTGTTTAGCCCTTTTAACAGCTAGGCAAGTCGCTTTTAACACATTTACATATGATAAACTGCATGTTTTTCACTTGTCACAGTTAGGCAAGCCGCTTTTAACGCATTACCATTTGACAAACGGTATGTTTTATCAGTTATCACACCATATGAAAACCTATTACAATGCGTTTACACTAAAAACACAACGCATTTATCACTTTTCACAGCTAGACACGCTGCTTTTCGTATTTTTCACAATGAGTAAAGTCACTATTTCACCCGTGTCTAGACTTACAATGACAAATTACATTGGTTTTATGTACCAACATGTTTGATATTACATATATCCAAATGACAGAAGGCATGTTTATCACTTTTCACAACTAGGCAAAGTCCTTTTAACACATTTTGCTATAATCAAAGACATTGGGTGGGGACTTTCTAGACTTACAATGCAAATTTCCTTATTTTTATGTACCAACAAGGTTCATATTACGTATTTCCATAGGACAACCTTCATGTTTTATCACTGTTCACAACTAGGCAAACCGCTTTTAACAATTGTTGGTATTACCAAAAGCTATGTGTGGTGGTTCTCTAGACTTACACTAAATTTTCCTATTTTTATGCACTAACTAGTTTCATATTGCATATTTCCAAACGACAAAGTTCATGTTTTATCACTTTTCACAGCTAGCCATAACGTTTTTAACACTTTTCATATGACAAACGACATGTTTTATTAGTTTTCTAAATTATCAGGTTATATGAAACCACATTGCAATACGTTTACACTAAAAAACATTACGCATTTAAGCACTTTTCACAGCAAGACAAACATCCTTTTGTAGTTTTCGCAATGAGCAAAGACATTATTTTGTTCGTTGCTAGACTTACAAAGGCAAATTACCATACATTTATGTACCAACAAGGTTCATATTATATATGTCCACATGACAAGCTTCAGGTTTATCGCTTTTCACAATTAGGCAAACCGCGTTTCGAAAACCCCTAGCTATAACCCGGGTGATATCACATGACATTAGCCAAGGCCGATAGCCCCTGTTGATACCCATGACAATGACCTAGGACACTACACCCTGTTAATAGCTCATCCGGATATCACCCTACTAACAAACCATACTAATATAATATTCGTTATTAACACCAACACGACTAAAAAAAACCCTGATACAGGACTATCTGGCTAGGAACAACTGACACATTTCTTACAACTAAATACCGATACAATATAAGAGGCGTTGTTGTTGGTTATGGTTTGCATATATTTCCCAGTTATAGACAAATATATACCAAGCTAAACTCGACAATATATTTTAAAAAAGACAATCACATATTAAAAAAATACTGACAAATATAGAAAAGACATACACAGAAAAATTTAACAACGCAGGTTGCTTCATACTGGTTTATTGAATCATTTGAACGACATACATAGCGTAGTTAGAAAGGGGCATATGTTGGTGTCAGCATTTACCATCTATAAGAACAGCTTCAATTGGTTGTGTCGGTTGTCTAAACACTCAACCCAACGGATGGTCGTTTATAAAATATAAGTCGAAAGAAGTTCCCACAATGTTCTCCAGCTGATATTTGGTATTTAGCTTTTCGGTTATCTATTATACCTCTGTAACACACTAGAAAACACGTTGGGTGTTGGTAGTTCAAAGAACACGACTTAATGAGACCACTAAGAACTGTCACGGATATTTATTAGATCTGGGGAACCAAATTACTATTTTCACTAACCCTAATCGCCATGAACAATTCTATATGTCTATGTACCATTGATTTTTTTTTTAGCTAGTCATAAGCGAACTTTTATCACACCACGCAAATTCAACCACATCCCCTCCTCTTATCACTATAGCCACTAACACATACAAGGTGACTAGTAAAAGTCGTGTTCTTTGAACTACCAACACCCAACGTGTTTTCTAGTGTGTTACAGAGGTATAATAGATAACCGAAAAGCTAACCTCTGTTGTTGTCTAATTAGCCGTTATGGTTTCAGTTCAACCGGTACGTTGGTTGTATGTAATACCTTTGTTTTGTTATATGATGTATGTTAGTTTTTATGCTGCTTACCTCGTCGGTATGTGGCGAACTAACCACCATGCCCGTTTGTCACTGCATTAGCTCTGTGTGGTTATAATTAGTGTGTATTATTGCGTATATTCTGTTATTAAGCGATGCTTTTATTATGGGTTGGTTGTTACATCGACTAAAATATATGTGTTTGTCCTATTGACATCTTTGTGTTTTATCATCACCAGGTCGCCCGGGTAGCAAAGCCTACGCCTGTGAAACTTGTGGGAAAGAGTTTAAACGCGTATATACACTGCGTAGACATTGTCAGAATTTGCACATTAAGAGTCGATATAACTGTTCTGTTTGTAGGAGTGACTATTCTGATGTTGCGTCTTTACAGCGGCACGTAAAGAAACACCAAGAACAAATGAACGGGCGTGTTGGTCATGCATCCGCGCCAGTGACACCACTAACGTTATCAGTTTCACCCCCACATATGACTGGCTCTTCGTTAGCAGCAATTTTGGAAATTACATCGCCCTTGTCGCTGTCTGCTACCTCTGAAAACAGTGTGCCTCCATTATCACCACAACCACTACTACCAGACAATAACGGCACCATAAGATCACTAACACTACGGACACCTAACTCACCCCAATTCGATTTTTTAGCTGGTTTACCATTAGACATACAGCAAATATATATCGATAATTGGTCAACTATACATACACATATCACAGTTCGTAAGTCCAGCGCGACTTACACGTTATTTCATCCCCCAACGATACCTCATATACAAGACTGGAATGAGGTTCTAAGACCCATGTTCAATGACCAAACTAAGAGGTTCAAAGTGAACTTTTCATATCATTTGATATTACGGCATCGAGAGACATTAGAACCAAGATTTTTTCACGGTTCAGTTAACAATTCGGCTGTTTTAGAGTACCCAGCGCTGATAAATAATAGACACGACTTTGACCTCTTTGTTCAGAAAGTTAATGAAGCTGACCCTATGAATGTTGCCCAGAATACGCGGCCAAATACCAAATATCAGCTGGAGAACATTGTGGGAACTTCTTTCGACTTATATTTTTTATAAACGACCATACGTTGGGTTGAGTGTTTAGACAACCGACACAACCAGTTGAAGCTGTTCTTATAGATGGTAAATGCTGACACCAACATATGCCCCTTTCTAACTACGCTATGTATGTCGTTCAAATGATTCAATAAACCATTATGAGGCAACCTGCGTTGTTGAATTTTTCTGTGTATGTCTTTTCTGTATTTGTCAGTATTTTTTTAATGTGATTGTCTTTTAAAAAATATATTGTCGAGTTTAGCTTGGTATATATTTGTCTATAACTGGGAAATATATGCAAACCATAACCAACAACAACGCCTCTTATATTGTATCGGTATTTAGTTGTAAGAAATGTGTCAGTTGTTCCTAGCCAGATAGTCCTGTATCAGGGTTTTTTTAGTCGTGTTGGTGTTAATAACGAATATTATATTAGTATGGTTTGTTAGTAGGGTGATATCCGGATGAGCTATTAACAGGGTGTAGTGTCCTAGGTCATTGTCATGGGTATCAACAGGGGCTATCGGCCTTGGCTAATGTCATGTGATATCACCCGGGTTATAGCTAGGGGTTTTCGAAACGCGGTTTGCCTAATTGTGAAAAGCGATAAACCTGAAGCTTGTCATATGGACATATATAATATGAACCTTGTTGGTACATAAATGTATGGTAATTTGCCTTTGTAAGTCTAGCAACGAACAAAATAATGTCTTTGCTCATTGCGAAAACTACAAAAGGATGTTTGTCTTGCTGTGAAAAGTGCTTAAATGCGTAATGTTTTTTAGTGTAAACGTATTGCAATGTGGTTTCATATAACCTGATAATTTAGAAAACTAATAAAACATGTCGTTTGTCATATGAAAAGTGTTAAAAACGTTATGGCTAGCTGTGAAAAGTGATAAAACATGAACTTTGTCGTTTGGAAATATGCAATATGAAACTAGTTAGTGCATAAAAATAGGAAAATTTAGTGTAAGTCTAGAGAACCACCACACATAGCTTTTGGTAATACCAACAATTGTTAAAAGCGGTTTGCCTAGTTGTGAACAGTGATAAAACATGAAGGTTGTCCTATGGAAATACGTAATATGAACCTTGTTGGTACATAAAAATAAGGAAATTTGCATTGTAAGTCTAGAAAGTCCCCACCCAATGTCTTTGATTATAGCAAAATGTGTTAAAAGGACTTTGCCTAGTTGTGAAAAGTGATAAACATGCCTTCTGTCATTTGGATATATGTAATATCAAACATGTTGGTACATAAAACCAATGTAATTTGTCATTGTAAGTCTAGACACGGGTGAAATAGTGACTTTACTCATTGTGAAAAATACGAAAAGCAGCGTGTCTAGCTGTGAAAAGTGATAAATGCGTTGTGTTTTTAGTGTAAACGCATTGTAATAGGTTTTCATATGGTGTGATAACTGATAAAACATACCGTTTGTCAAACGGTAATGCGTTAAAAGCGGCTTGCCTAACTGTGACAAGTGAAAAACATGCAGTTTATCATATGTAAATGTGTTAAAAGCGACTTGCCTAGCTGTTAAAAGGGCTAAACAGGCAATTTGTCATATGGAAATATGTAATATGAGACGTTGGTATATACAAATAGAAACATTTACCTTGTATGTCTAGAAAATCAGCGCCCAATGCTTTCAATCATAGCAAAAAGTGTTATAAGCAGTTTGCCTAGTTGGAAAAGGGATGCAACACGTCGATTGTCAACAAAGGATGTCAGCATCAGTTCTTGACTAGAGCTATCAGTAGCGGATCTTGACAGCGGATATCAGCAGCGTATTTTGACAACGGATATCACCAGCGGATTTTGACAGGGGATATCAGTAGTGAATTTCGACAGCAGATATCAACAGCGGTTCTTGCCAGATGATAGCAGCGGATTTTGACAATCGATAGCAGCGGCTCTTGACAGTGTATATCAGCAGCGGATTTTGATAGGTGATATCAGCACGGGCTATTAGCACGGGATATCAGAACGCGGTATAAGCACGGGGGATAAGCACGGACTATCAGTACGGGATATTGCCAGGGTCTGTGTGTGAAATGTGTTGGTATTGTCTATAAGTAGTGATCAACGATGCTGTTTCATAAACAGAAGTTTGTCAAAATGGTTTATGAGGTTAGTGAGAAGTGTTGGCATGTTATTTCGTATGGGATAATAATTTTGAAAACAGATAAAACATGCAGTTTACCATATGAAAATAAGTTCATTGGAACCGTGTTTTGTATCTAAATGGCGTGAAATGCGCAACTGTAAGTATAGAAAAGTGATAAATACTGTCTGATCACACTGAAAGGAGCTACCACCAACTTTCCTATTTGTGAAAAAGTGATAAGTGATTGTCCAACAGATAAAAACATGTCAAAAGTGTGTATGTTGTTAATGGCAACGTACTGAAAAATAGCTTCGTATGGTATCATAACTTAGACATCTGATAAAACATAACGAAAATCTCCCAATTCAGATTGTGTACTTGCAAAAATAGTAATAACTGTTGAAAGCGCACAAATAAAACATGGTAAATGTGTAATGATGTTTGTGCAAAAGTACTGAAATATGGTTTTGTATGGTATCTAATTCAGATAACTACTGATAAAACATAACGAACATCACTAAAATTGATAAATGCTGCAGGCCCACAAATAAAAACATGGCAAAATGTGTTATGTTGTTAGTGGCAACGTACTGAAAAATGGGTTCTTTTAGTATGATAACATAGTAAAAGTGGGTTGGTTACTTGTGAAAAAATTGTAAATGATGTACTTACATAAATAAAAAAAATGTGTTATAATGTTTGTGTAAAAGTACTGAAATATGTTTCGTGTGGTATGATAATTTAGACAAATGATAAAACATAATGAAAATCACTAAAAGCAGATTGGTTAATTGTGGAAAAATGGTACATGGTACAGTCACACAAATACAAACACGATAAAATTTGTCATGTTGTTACTGCAAAAATACTGAAATGTATTTTCGTATGACAATTTAGACAACTAATAAAACATCGAAAATCCGTATAAGTCGGCGTATCTAGTTGTGAAAAAAATGCCAATAAATGTTAAGTTTACACACATAAAACTTCTCAAATGTACTATGTTGTTAGTGAGAAAGGGCTGAAATGTGTTTTCGTGTGACTTGTTAATTTCGACATCTGATAAACACGCCGTTTGCGCTAATGAAATATGTTAATAAGAAACCTTTTGGTAGAGAAAAATAACTAAAAACACAGAGAGAACATAATTGAAGCTGCACATGAGAACCTAGTTTAAGACTCTAGCGAAAATATACTAAGAATATATTGGACCAAAGTAGATCCTGTTAGAAGTTAGTGAGACCATAATGATAATATGGTAGAACATAGTTGAAGAGCATACAGAGACCATCAAGCGACCATGGCTGAAGCGTGGTCTGAGAGAAGACTGGAGAATATTAGCTTTTGTGGTGTATATATGGCATGGGTTTTACATTAGTATGGTCAGGATTGGCCAATGTGAGAACCACTTTAACATAACCATAAAATAATGAGAACTATTGGCCAAAGGCACATAATAATGTTTGCAGAATATTTTCTTTTGTGGTGTCAATATGTTACGAGTTTTACATTCATATGGTCAGGTTTTTACAATGTGCGAACCACTTGAATATAAGCATAAAAAATGAGAATCATTGGCCAAAGGCACAGAAGAATGTTTGGAGAATATAGCTTTTGTGGTGTCTAATGTCTCGGGGGTTTACATTGTTATGGTCAGTATTTTACAATTTGAGAAACACTTGAATGTAAGCGGAAATCCCAAACATACCCACTAAACAAATAAGGTCATGTTAATGTTAATACCCAGCAAAATCACCCCACCGGTATAAGTGGGGGAAGGTGGGGTTGTGCTAACCTCATTCACTGGAAGTGGCAGTGGAAATGTTCTTTATCATGACTGTAATTATATTGCATTTCATCAATCAATCAATCAATATCAATAAAACCCATAACCCTTCAGGGTCGTAGGGGTACCACATTGGAAGCTTCAGCACACAGAGTCCTCCAGCGAATTCTATCCTCAGCGCTGCGGATGAGTGTGGAAATATCTAGCCCTGTCCATTCCTTGATGTTGTCTGTCCATGTCTTTATTTGTCCTCCTCTGCTTCTTCCACCATCGACAGTTTCCTGCAGTATTGCTTGTGACAAGGAATCGTGCCTGCATACATGTCCGAACCATGCTAGTTTTCGTCGTTTCACTATTGAAAGCAATGGCTCCTGGACACCTGCACACATCTCTACTTTATTTCTTACGTACACATAGGTCTTATGTTCCCTATAGGAAATTCGTAGAATTCTTCTGTAGCATTTATACTCGAAAGCATGTAATCTTCTCTCCATGTCCGCAGTGAGTGTCCAATTCTCACAACCATACAACACAACGGAAAGCACCAGCGACCTATACAGTTTGATTTTCACTCCAACACTGATGTTGCTTTTCCAAATCACAGTTAGCCTTGACAAGGACGCTAAAGCCAACTCCAGCTTTATTTTTAGTTCTGCTTTGCATTTACCATCGTTGCATATACTGGATCCGAGGTATTTGAAGATATTCACCTCTTCAAGCTTATGTCCATTCATCATGGATTTGGCAGTTTTACAATCTGAACTTTGCGTGATCTTTCACATGTGGTTTAAAATTGGTTCGTTTTATATAAAAGGTAGTGTCATAAATATTTTTCAGTAGAAAAACCACAACATACCCACTAATCAGATACAGTTATAATATGTTAATATGCAGCAAACTCAACCACATAGACACAAGTGGGGGGAGGTAGGGTTATGCCGATCTCATTCGCTGGAAGGTGTAGTAGAAATTTTCTCTCACGAGCCCCGCTCATTGTGTCAGCCTAACAGCTAAAGAAAAAATGTCACTACCATGCACCCACTCACATACACGTGCCTTTAACCGCTCTTACAGCATCCATACCTTATTTTTATTACCATCTCCACAACACCCCAGACACGACCATGTGTTAATTACACTGTTCTGGCTAGTTTCCGCGAGTGTAATTATATTGCATCTGGCAGTTTTATGATCTGAACTTTGCGTGCTCTTTCACATGTGGTTCAAAATTGGTTCGTTTTATATAAAAAAAATAGTATCATAAATAAATTTCAGTGGGAAAACCACAAAATACCCACTAAACAAATAAGGTCATAACATGTTAATACTCACCAAACGCAGCCCCACCGACACATGGGGGAGAGATGGGGCTATGTAGACCTCATTCACTGGAAGTCGCAGTGGAAATTTTCTTTATCATTGTATCAGCAAAACAAATAAAAGGACAATTCCACTACCAAATACCAGACCCACCCCATACACATTCGCATTATTAGAAACACAATTTGACCGGATTCGGCCACAGCGAGCGGGTATCGCTCCGGACCACACCCCGCCGCCGGTCGGTTCGGCCGGTTTCGACTGCCATCATATGGGATGTGCGGGCACACTCAGTACTTTCAGCCGCACACTCGACACATTCACATCTCATTATTATATGAGGTATATATTAGCCGGATAAGTACCAGGTGACGACCTTTACCCGACTTTTGTATGACACGTTTATTGTTATTTGGGCTATATTAAAGCCCGTTATGTAACAGCACGGGGCATGGTGCCACCTTTGCACGACCTCTACGTATCCAGTATATTGTTATATGAGTTAAGTAGTATCCGGTTATGTAACATGGCGTAACATGACGCCCATTTACACGACCTCTCCAGGTCGAGTATAATGTTATATGGGCTATAATAAAGCACACTCGACACATTCGACACGACCTTTCGACGACCTCTCCAGATCAAGTATATTGTTATATGAGCTATATTAGCACATTCGGGCACATTCGACACGACCTTTGCACGACCTTTGCACGTCCTGCACGACCTCTGCACGCCCTGCACGACCTCGCCAGACCGAGTATATTGTTATATGAGCTATATTAGCACATTCGGCACGACCTTTGCACGACCTCGCCAGGAAGAGTATTTTCTTATATGGGCTATATTAGCACACTCGGGCACATTCGGCACGACCTTTGCACGACCTCGCCAGCCAGAGTATTTTGTTATATGAGCTATATTAGCACACTCCGGCACATTCGGCACGACCTTTGCACGACCTCGCCAGCCAGAGTATTTTGTTATATGAGCTATATTAGCACACTTGTCACACTCGGCACATCCACACCGCGTTCCATCCCTGATACACTACTGACACCTCACAGAAAGAGTCGCATAAAACAACAAAGAATTACATATCGCATTTGTAGACCAAGAAAAGGCATTCGACAGAGTAGACAGACAACAACTATGGAAAACACTATCAACATACGGAGTACCAGAACATTTAATCAACAGATACAAGGGCATTTATGCTAATAGTCAATGTGCAGTAAGAACAAATGCAGGTGTGTCCAATAAGTTCCAAATTCAATTAGGAGTTCGCCAGGGGTGTGTCCTATCACCTCTACTTTTTATAACATATATCGACCACATCTGTAACAAGCACCAACGAAGAAGAAAACATAAAAGACAAATTGAACGAACTACTCTTTGCAGACGACAAAGTACTAATAGCGACATAAGAACAATTGCAAGACCATATGAACAAACTCCACACAACATGTCAAAAATTCAACATGAAGATCAATAGTGAAAAGACAGAATTACTGGCAATAGCAAAGAAAGAAAGAAATATCACTATCTCCATCGATGATAAACACCTTAAAAAGGTAAATGAGTTCACTTACGTAGGAAGCATTATTTCGAGTGAAGAGAAAACCAGTAAAGAGATACAAAATAGATGCAACAAAACATACCAGATCCTAGGACAGATGACACGTATTTTCAAGAACAAAATGTAAACATAGACACTAAAGTTGCATTATACAAGACTATTATTATTCCATCACTATGCTACCAGTGCCAAACCTGGACAATGACAGCACAAGACAAAAGAAAAATAGTGACAACAGAAATGACATGTCTGCGAAGAATACTCGGAGTGTCATTAAGAGATAGAATTAGAAACGATAACATCAGACAAATAACCAAAACAATACCAGTATTGGAACACATCAAAAGAAAACAGATCAGATGGTTTTCACACGCTTCCAGACTACCGACATATAGCATGCTACAAATGACCATGACACATAGACATAACGGTTATAAAGCCAGAGGCAGACCATGTAAAAGATGGATCACAGAAATCAAAGAAGCTACAGGAACAAGCTTACAAACAGCGCACAAGAAGGCCATCTCCAGAGAACTCTTCCACCCCTGACGCCGCAAAGCAAACAAGGCACACAGCGTATTGACAACCTGGCGCAGCAGGGAAACAACATCGATATTGATACATAATATGGGAGATAGAGAGCTGTGGAGAGCCATGATTGTCTACGCCAGTCGACATGGCATCCAATTACTGAATGAACGAGTTACCCCAGCTGATACATTTTAAGTTTCGGGTTCTTTCTCGACACGAGTTTTATCTCGACCAACATGACGAGATAACCGGTTATGTTTAGATATGACGTATCGTTATATTCAAGATTACATTCGGACATGTGAGCTGATAACACCACGTAAAGCTTTATTACACTGTGTTCTCATAGTTTTTATATGTTCATGAAGCACATTTTATTCATTGCTAGAACATGCTGAAACTGAAAGTGGTGGGCCTAAAGGCGCAGAATCGTAGCCAAAATCAAACGTAACGTTGCTTTCCGCACTATATAAAGCGCTACAAAGCATGCGTTTAAGAATGAACGCAGCACAATACGTTTCTATGAAGATATGCACTTCGCGTAACTATGAATTCCTATGAATTCATAGTTATCCTCGTAATTCATAGTGTCCATTAATAATATTACCGATATGGTATATTACTAAAAAAAAGTACACACAAAATAAACAACTCTGACGAAACATTGAATGACGCAGAAGAATGATGGTCAACCAGCATAGGACCGGTACTGTCAGCAGAGGTGTGATGGCGGATACACTCAAGGAGAAATCGGAGCAACTATGGATGTGTCCAGTTTGCAGTGATGATGATCCGACGACTAACTAACTAACTATTGAATGAAACAAATACAATGCGCCTGTAGATAAAGGGATTTCAAACTCCACCCCCAACCTCCTTAGCAATTCGGAATATGATCTTAGGTATAAGGAACTTAGCCAACAGGAGGGCAAAATCCACTCCCTCACCCCTTACTGATTTTTCACAAAACAAGTCATCCAATTTTTAATCATACAGATTCGACACACAAAAACGCACATATAACTTTTTTCTCTAATTTAATAATTTAATTTTGTTTCGGTTAAATTACACCCTCCTTCAAAAAGAATGTATCTGACCTTCTTATGGTCCATGCCGTGTGGCGTTGGTTATTATGTCTTTTCACAGCCTTCTATTTCGTGTGCTCTTAATCATTTCCGATACCAATTTTCTACTATATCACAATGCTAGAATGCCAAGAATCTTACATCTTGATATTCCCCTGCTTCTCTTTCTCTTCAACTTGTCTGTTGTTACAGTGTGTTCCATCGTTCCTCTTCTCATCGTGTGTCCAAAACATATGGACTGTCTCCTTCTGATGCAGGAGATTTTTCAGTTAACAGCTCTATTTTTCAATTAACCTCTTTGAGGATATTGACATTATCTCTTTTATCTGTTTATGGTGTTCTTAACATTTTTTTAATAAAAACACATCTCATCATCATCATCATCAAGTCCCGTCTCCGCAATGAAGGTTGGCTGCAACGAATTTCCAACATCCCCTGTTTCTTGTCTTGGTGGTGCACTCTGCTAGACTGTAACCTGTCCATCGTGTGATGTTACTCTCCCGCTTGTATCTCTGCCTACGTCTTGCTAGTTTATCCCTTTGAAAAGTCATGTCTTTTAATGTGTCAAAAATATTTAATTTGCCTGATTTTTATTTCTCTTAGTAGTTCTTTCTTCATATTAAGTGTTTTAGCACCTCTTTATTTGTTTTCTTCTCTTTCCATGATGTTCTCCATATTCTTCTATATACCAACACCTCAAAGGCATCAATTCTCTATTCTAATTATTATTTTTTAGTGCCTATGTTTCTGAGTCATACATTAATATAGAATAGATGTATTATATATAGATGTATAATATAAATGTTAAATATAGAAAAGTACATCTCAGCTGTCTCAATATAATTTTTCACTATTCTGCTGAGTGTCCAAGATTCACTTGCACACATCACAATTGATTATATATAAGTTCTAAGAACTTTCTCCTTTTACGGTTTCTGCTCTTTCTTTATCCAAGATTGCACACACACCTTTCTCGTGTTTCTGTCCTCTTGAGTAAATTAATATATATTCGTCTGAGTATATTCACATGCACCAATCTGTTTGGTTTCACACAGGCCTAATCCTAATATGTAAACATTCATTCTCTTCGCTCATTTTATTATTTTCCAGCTTGCATGAGTGTTCTCATATTCCATGTTTCAAAACCTGTAGACTTATTTTTCTGTGTTATCTACAGTAGCCGAATGACGGTCTTGGTGCACCTGTAGCACATGCTACCCTCTACCGAACGAGGTAGTAATTGAACTCTCCTTGGCGTTGTTTACGATAACATAGTTATTGTTTTTGGACATATTTGTTTTGCATTTAATCTAATTTTATCTAATCTATGGCAATAAAATGCGTATTGTGTTTACATTATGTGAAATTCGTCGTTTGTTATGTTGTGAATGTGTTCTTGATAAATGCCATTTGGTAGAAACATATATTCTCTTGTGTTATCACGTGTGTTTCCAGTGATACACCTTCGTCACCCTGTTTCCTAGTTTTGACTGTAATAGTTTTCTATACGTTTTTGAGCTGTACTAGGGGGAAAAAACTGGTTAAACTAGTTATAGCGTCATATAGAAAAATTGTGTTAACTAGAAAATTAATAAAATGCATATACTATAATTGAAGTCCCAGCAATGTTTGTTACACGGAGTCACATATCCGGTACTACATTTTGCCATCATGTCTTAATGCAACATCTAGAAATAACAGACGGGCGCTAGGCTCATTTTTAAAAAAACCTCTTCAATATCATATTGATACACGAAAATGACACTACACAGTTTGTGCAGATTTTTTTTTCTTTTTAAACCAAATCATAAACATATTTTACAAAATAGATGTATCAGGGTTGTAGATACGGAAGGTAGAGGCATTATTAAATCTCTCTTCTTCGGTAAAAAATAACACCATATTTAACACTACTTTTTAGACTTACTTTTACAACTAACAAAGTGGATGTTTGATTATCAGGTGAGTTGATAACGTCACGTAAATCTTTATTATAGGGATAAATCTTCCAGTGAAGAGTAACAACCCTAAACAGGAAGTAGGTGCCTGGGGTAACACTGGGCAAAATGTCAAGATATACAGAAATAGGTAGGTGTGTTACCAAAATAAATCATAAAACAACTTAACAACGAGATACAGGGACAGATGACGTTTCGACTATAAAGCCTTCATCAGGACAAACAAATTACCACAATAAAACAAATCTTACATAGAGACAAATAGGGTTATAATGAGGAGGAAAATAGCAGATAGGTAATGGGGGAAGTAAAGATGTGGAAGCATGACAGGTGAGAAAAACGTATGGGGAGAAGTTGGTAGTAAGTAGGGAGGAGAAAGTAGTCTGAAGAAAGTGAGATGGACAAAGGAAAAGATATGGTGGCAAGTGAATTAAAAGTACATTAAAAATATATAGAAAATACTTACCTCAAAAGTGGCAACAGAGAATGAATGACCAACTTCTCCCCATAAGTTTTTCTCACCTGTCATGTCTTATGTCTATCAGTTGGTACCTATTTCTTCTCCACAAAAGCTCATAAATCACGTGAATAAAGTAGGGCGTCAGGAGAGTAGGCCTATATCACAGGCGCCATGACAACGGCGGTACCCGCGTTAAACATTTCTGCGTATTCTTCTACGTTCGTTTTCAAATTGTTGCAGATTAGCAGGATGTAGTCGGGAGAGCGGAATACGTTGTGTCATGGTTTGCAGCCTGGCTGCGATATATATGCGTCTTTCAGCATGAAACATCCGACTTCAGCCTGGCCTTTTGGATCCGTTTGACCCTCTTTTGGATGTGACGGCTATAGAAAAATGCTGAGAATACCATGGAGTGCCAGAAAAACTAATGCGGAGGTGTTGAAAGAGTCAAATGCGAAACGGACCTTAATCAATAGTATAAGAAAAAGACAATCTTCATTTTTTTGGCCACTTCATGAGATGGCAGGTTTGGAGAACAGTAACAACAAGCAAAAGTGAAGGTTCCAGAGACAGAGAGCGACAACGTGAGAAAATATTAGACAGTTTGACAACCGGCATGGCACCTGATGATGGTCTTGTAGCCTATTATTTTCCCTTCTTTATGTATGGTGTTTTTTAATGTTGCTTTAGGCTTTCTTCGTTTTCTTTTACCCTCATGTGTCCACATAAGGGCTTTATGGTTTATTCTGTTTTCGTCTAGTCTTAAAACGTGAGCCAGGTATTTCCATCTGCGTTTTCTTATGATGTTTGAAACATATTCTTAGTGTGTTTTGTTTCTTAAATTAATTCTTACGCAACAGGTTGCGGAAAGGAGGGTCAACTTGGTAAATGGCTTTTATGATGTTTATATATTTTGTTTGGAATTCATAGATCTTGACGATTTCCCATAGTGCAGGTCGATGTATACTGTCGAATGCCTTTATGGAAGTATATAAAGTTAATTACTAAAGGAGTTTGAAACTCAATTGAATTTTTTATAATATTTCCTAGAGTTAAGATGTGGTCTACATACGAACGGTCAGGTCTCAAGCCGTCTTGTTCTTCTCTGTCTTTGATCAACAGCTTTATTTTTCATTCTTACCATTATAATACTACAAAAGTTTTCCTGGGGTTGATAGTACAGTAATTCCACCCAGTCGTTGCAGTCTGACAGGTCTACTTTTTTATAGTTTGAAGATTACACCATCTTTTCAGTCTTTTTTTGGGGGGGGGGGATTCTGTTTGCCATACAGAATTCGTTATAGCAAGTATGTGACACAAGGAGTTATTGTCTGCTGTTTTTAGCATTTCACCAGAGATTTCATCATTTCCACAAGCCTTTTTTAAAAAAAATTCTTGATGGCTTAATGATGACATGCGGTGGCAAGGAAATAGTGTCGCTATTCTTTGTTTCCATTTCGGGCCACATTAATGCATGGCCGAAACATTTCTAATCTTGAGTATGCCGTTATCATTCCTATGACCATCTTGACACAAATCAGCTATCTGATTTCCATTCACTGAAGAGTATCACGTACCTTTATTCATGTTGTTTTGTGGTAATCACATTATTAGGGGTTGTCTTTACATTATGTCAACAATTTTGGAAGGGGAAGGTGGGATTTTGAAAAAGTTTGACCTTTTTTGAAAGGGAGAAGGGGGATGAGAAAAAGTGTACCTCAATGTTGCCGTTTTAAAACACCAGTTATGATACATATATAACCAGTTATGATATACACATATATAACCAGTTATGATATACACATATATAACCAGTTATGATATACACATATATAACCAGTTATGATATACACATATATAACCAGTTATGATATACACATATATAACCAGTCATGATATACACATATATAACCAGTTATGATATACACATACATAACCAGTCATGATATACACATATATAACCACTTATGATATACACATATATAACCAGTCATGATATACACATATATAACCAGCCATGATATACACATATATAACCAGTTATGATATACACATATATAACCAGTTATGATATACACATATATAACCAGTAATGATATACACATATATAACCAGTTATGATATACACATATATAACCAGTTATGATATACACATATATAACCAGTTATATATATTTGAAGTAGAAACATTTTTATAAAAATGTGACATAGGACTAGGCCTAAATCATGTAGTTTATTTTTGTTGTAATTTCTCAACAAATATTTTTTGGCAAATGTCGACTATCTGACAATTATTTGATGAATATCTGGGGAAAAACTTTACAACATTCGGGCATATAAAACAAGAATGACTTCATTAATTGTGTTATACGTTCGGAGTAAAATACGAAAGGACAGTCTTGTAGAAGAGTTTACAATACCAACCCTCCAGCCAGAGAAAGAAGAAATGGAAAGTGTAATCTCATAAAACTATAATTTGGCTTTTCCTTGATTTTCATTGGCTGGCATGCACAGTATAATCATATAATTGACAAATGAAAATCACAGTAATAGTCAAATGAGTCATTAAGAAGGCTTGTTTTTCTCCCATTAACCAGTAGACCTTATAATGTCAGCAATCATGTCTCGGGCAACAACCATGCAGGGGTCCCCAACTGGTCACTTTCGTTGACCCATCCGTCTTTTTAATTGACTGTTACACAAATATACGCAAGGTAAGGCTAGGAACAGGGTAATGAAGCTTTGCTAATCACTGGAAACACACATAAGTACACACACAAATCGACGTTTCGACTCCAATGCCTTTATCAAGATTAATACACAACAGAAAACGACAAGTAAGAGAATATACGTAAAGTTACCAATGAGAAGCACATATCACCCAACGGGTGTGACCAACTGCAAGAACCCTGGTATTTTGGTGTCTGTGAATCAGCGAACCAAGAAAGACTGTAACACTCTACCTATCTCCAACGAACCAAGAATTACTAACACTCTACCTATTACTAACACTCTACCTATCACTGAGCCTTTCTCCTGTTAACCTGATGAACAGTTATAGTTCCTCATTGAAAAGAAAACGGGGCCTACACTTCTGAAGAAAGATATGCCTAAAAGAAAAGTGTATGTACTGCAATCTGAAATAAAACAAAAGTTTTGACTGGCGAGTCCTTAAGAAGACTCAAGGAAAAGAACACATATTCTTCTTCTTCTGCGTTTGTTCTCGAATTCCTGCAAATTATCATGATGTAGTCCAGAGAACGGAATCACGTTTTACAGCATTGCTGTGATATCTGCGACTTTGAGCCTGACACATCCGACTTCAGCATGACTTTGCCTCAGTGACCCTATATGGGGATTATATATATGATATACACATAAATAACCAGTTATGATATACACATAAATAACCAGTTATGATCAACTCCATCCCATAACCTCCTTAGTCGCCTCTTAAAGGAAGGTAAATGTAAATAGTGTTGCTATTCTTTACTCCCCTCTCGGGCCCCTGTAACACACAATGACTGAGCACATATGAAAGCGCTTTGCTTACAGATATATGGTATCTGTTCAGTATGTCAATAATGTTACTATGTCGTCTATTTATGATAATCTCATTTATTCAGTTAATATTTTTGCCACTCTGATACCAGGTCCAGAAAGGGAATCGAAGTATAGGAAAACTGTTAACTGACGCACCAGTCGTAAGAGGAGACTAAGAAGGTGTTGGGGTAGGGTTCGCTGTCCCATTAATCATATGTTCTATCTGACCAAGAAGCTATGCTGAAGTCGGATTTATCATGCTAAAATGCGCAGATATCGAAGCCAAGCTACAAACCACATAAACAACGCATTCCGTTTCCGGACTAAATCATCAATATGAAAGAGTTTAATGAATAAAAAAGGACAAAAAGACGCATTTAACATTCCCATGCTTGTACTTTTCTCTCATATCGTAGTTTGTCAATGTATGAATGACTACTTACCTCAATATGTGTAAGCCAAACGTCAGCAAACTAGAAACACACGTTACACAACAGTAACACAAACTAAACTGAAACTGCTAGGTTGTGCAAGCAAGGGTGCTGTTGCAGTGATGATAAACGTAAAACCTAGTTGTAAGATGGACGGCGCTCAAGCTTGTATTATTTTACGTACACGTGACAGTTGATAAAATGCTATAGGTCTACCTTTTTTGTTTTTATTGCGATCCGCGTTTATAATGCTGAGATGCAGTGGCGTCGACACAGTGGATGATCAGACAATTTATCATATTGCAAATGTCCTGTGCCATACTTAGCATCAGACCATTGATAAATACATACAAGTCCAAAAAGTTTTCTATATTTGATTAAATGACTACCGCAATGCCTTCGCCAGAGTCCAACGTGATAATTAAATGGTTAATATTTTATAAGTAAAAAAAAAGTAAATTGGTTATTTGGTTGGTTGGTTGGTTTGTTGGTTGCAGATACAGCGGTGCATGGGCTCATGCCCTTTGAGACAATGCCACTTGGATCAAAGTGGCGTAGATCAAAGTAGCAGCGGCGTAGCGTCATTTGACGCAAAAATGATCGGCGACTTCTACTATGATTAAACAACATAAATAGCTCACACAAATTGTTATTTACTATAAATATTACAGAAAGATGATCGCAGGTTCATTCTTGTTTTGATTCTGTCCTTGACGCCAAAACGATTCTGCGCTAGTTACGATGGGAACTGTGGATTTATCTTGTTAGATTATGTTAACAGCGGCGACGTTAATTGGCTGCTGAGGATTTGACCATTGATCTTTTAATAACGATAGAATATTCTGTCATGGCCGTCTTCAATAAAGACCTTCTAACTGAATTAATTAGGAATTAATAACTGAATTCGTTACGTCTTTGAGTATTGTTTAGATTTTGGTAGGTCACTATTTATATACTTGAAATGCCATAAATAGCCAACGCGACTCCAAGTATATAAATAGTGACTCAACATGGACCTCCGTTTGGTCAGGTGACAATTATAAATAAAAAATCTGTACTGGAACCTGGTCGTGGTTCTGTCAAACGTTGGCTTCAGACCAATCATGCCCATATAAATAATTTGTGATGACATGTAATTCTCAGAACGGAATTCCCTAATCATTACAAAGTGACGTTATCTCGATAACATTGTGCTGTATTTTTTTCTGTGGTGTAGGGAACTGTGTTATTTAATTAATAATAATGCGTTAGTCAATAAGCCAATGTGTTCAGGATATTAGTTTGAAGGTTTTCTGAGAATGGATTCAACGATAACATCAAGTGAATGTAATACTCAAGATTAGAAGCCTCTATAATGAATCGTACGATGTTAATTAACGTTTCTGCGGGCACTGAACATTTGCGCAGAAACGAAGAATAGACCCATGGAGCTGCATTACAATATATGTATGTGCTATTAAAGATATGTTTATTAAAGATATGTTTTATTAAAGGTATGTTTTATTTTTTTTAAATGGTCAATATTTTATAAGTAAAAAAAAAAATTAAAGTAATCCATAGCATTTATTAATGCCGTAGGGGTGTGAGATGTTAGCGATCTCACATTTCACAGGCTCTGCAAATGAGGTCGGTAGCCATCTCCTCTCCCTCGCAGTCTTTACTTCCCGGATTAATCCGGTACCCATTTAAGGGAACCGTTGCGATCTGAAAACATTTCCGCCTCTGCTGGGGAATGAACCCAGGACCACTCATATGTGAAGCCAGTGCGCTAACCACTGCGCTAACGCGGCTCCCTTAATATTTTATACAGGGAAGTAAATACATGTTTCTGGTGGGTAAAAGGGGAGGGGGTAGCTGCCGACCTACCGACCTACTAAATAAAAGGTCACTGGACGTCCCCACTCTAAAAATGCACGCTACGCCACTGCTCATTAGAAATAGGTCCTATATATTTGGAACAAACTGCATAAACAAGGTGTACAATTATTGAGGTCTTTGTTACCTCTAATATTTTATTGTAGTATGTCCTGATATAACCTAATTGGACTGTTGTCCGCTGGTTGAAAGAGCAAGCCTCTCCGTAAGAGAGGCAAACTCATTAACTACCTACTATCAATATAGTGTAAAAACAGCAACTCACGATACATAGAAACAAAAAGAGGAGTAAGGCAAGGGTGTATTTTTACAAATCCGGCTCCGGTTCAATTTTGCCGGATTTAAGCCGGATTTGTGTTGCCTAGTCAGGTGAATTTTCTGTACATGTTTCATGATGTCAAGCACAGTAGCACTTCCAGTTTACTATTTCTCGCTGATGTAAATAAGCATTTTAAGAAGAAGAAAAAATTCATTTTGAATATTAATGGTACATTACTTCATGAGTTCGTGGGACTTGAATATTTCAAATTTTCGTAAATTTCTTTGGTCCTGCCGATAAAATAAAATGGGATCAAAATCTAAATCATACAGCGCCGTTTGGGATTACTTCAAGGTTAAATATGATGATTCAGCGAAGGTAATATGTAAGTTGTGTGACAAACAGTTATCACGTGGACGATCAGATCGCCCCAAAAACTTCTCAACATCATCAATGCAGACCCATTTGCGATCGATGCACAGGAAAAGCTATGATGAAATGATGGAAAAGAAAGCATCACTGCAGGCAATTGTATTGGCGACCACATCTATGGTGAATCTGGGATCGTGTTTGCACAAAGCAAGCAGCAGTACCCAGCAGTCAATTATGCAGGCACGGGACGGGTCAAAATTTGGGACATCACAATCCCAATGCTAAACGCATTAATGCTGCCGTAGCCCGAATGATAGCCATAGATACGGAGCGTTTTCAAGTAGTTGAACGACCAGGCTTCAGAGAGCTGATGCATACAATGGAAAAAAGGTATGAATTGCCTTCAAGAAAGTACATTGCTGAACATATTATTCCTGACATGTGTAAACGTCTGAAGGTAAAAATTGCAGCAATGATATCTGACACTGATTACATATAATTCACAATAGATACGTGGACAGCTGAACACACCACTCAGTCATTTATGGGCATAACTGGCCATTGGTTAACAGATTCATTCGTTCACCGCAGTGTAGTCTTCCATTGTATTGCATGTGATGAACATCATACGGCCACAAACTTGCTTGCACATTTTGAAATGATGCTGGATGAGTGGTAAATTGCACGTGAGAAATACCATGTTGTTGTGAGAGACAATGCATTTAACATTGCCAAATGCTTTCGTGATGGCAGCTATTCAAGTGTTGGATGTTTTGCACACACACTGCAGCTGTGTGTGCGTGATGGTCTTTTGGGTCTAAAGTATGTTGCTGACATCATCGGTACTGGAAGAAAATTGATAGGGCATTTCAAACACTCTTTTTCAGTAACCAGTCGTTTGCATTAACTTCAAAAGGAATTTAACCTACCACAACATCAGCTTATCCATGACGTGACAACACGATGGAACTCAACGTTTTATATGCTACGACGTCTGTTAGAACAACAGAGCAGCATCAGTCTGTTAGTTTGTTCCTTTCGTGCCGCAAGCGACACGTAGGGCAAAGGTTTTGGTTCTCCATATGATGCAGTCCACACCTACAAGTGTGCCATCGGAACAGTGCTGCAGGAGACATTATCACTAACCACCGTAGTAGCCTTGTACCACAAAACTTCACAGCCAATTATGAAGACTGACTGACTAAAATAGTGAAAGTACTGAATGAATTTATTTCAATAAATTCAATCTGTTCAATGTACTGTTGTTGTGAGTTGTAACATGAGCTGCCAAATTGCCAACTGAAAACAATGTGAAAACTAAAAACTGAAAACTAAAAATTAAAATTACTAAATTAGCATTATGTGCTTATGTATTATGTTTCATCTTGAACTTATGGAACTAACTATTACTTATTTTAATGTAAATATAATTATTTTACATTTAAATGATTTAATATGAGTATATGTCATCATTGTCATGTCTAACGTAATAAACTGCAGTTATGAACAGTCGAGTGACTTCACTCACCTAAGTCAAGTGATGTAGTACATTATTCAACTTTTATTTTTTTTTAATTTGTAAATCCGGCTTCGGCTCCGGCCAGATCTCATTTCACAAATCCGGCTCCGGCCGGATTCCAAAAATTTGAATCCGGTACAGCCCTAATTTTATCGCCTAGCCTATTTGACATCTACACAGAGAAACATTTAGAAGGAATGTCTGGACTAAAGATCAGTTGTAAAATAATAAACAATTTGCGATATGCGGATGATGTAGTCCCCTTAGCATAAAGTGAACTATCTATTGTCTTTTCCACAAGTGCTGTTAAGATGCAGCGGGAGAGTCAATTGCGCCGTCTTATGTAAAAATTCGGTACAATACAAGAATCAGTGGACAAATCACGTGACTACATACCAACTTTTTAATTTCATATGCTACTGCACTATGTCGGAAACTTAAAAAGTAGTAACTTAAAATACCGATCTAGTTATCTGCGCACAATGAACTAGCTATCCACCTCTCACTCAGTGTGCAGCGCGCATATCGAGTGGTCAGGGGCTCTAATTGCGCAACGTGTCGAATATTAGATTCTTCGGTATATGCGTCTTTCTTGTTCTTTAGTTCCGTTTAATTATTTTAGCTATTTGTTCCGCAGAAACCTGTCCACTGATTCTTGTATTGTACCAAATATTATTCATAGATATTTAAATTCTGATATCTCTTTTAATTTTGCGCCGTTAACATAGACATTTAACTGTGTTTTTGTGTGTGTGCTCTGTATGCTTTCATAGTTTCTGTTTTTGATGTTTTAAAATTCATATTGTATTATCGTATTGCCTGTAATGATTTTGTGTGTCTTTGTAGTTCATCTTCAGTTTTATATATTAGACCTCCATCATCTGCGAAGAGTAGGTCATACAGTTACCCAGGTCTCAAGTTGTTTCTGTGATGTTGTGTTCACCTCTTACATCTGCCTCCTTCGATATCCTGTCCATGTATGTAACAAACAGCAGTGGTGATAGTACACATCAATATCTTATTCCCGTTGTTGTAATGAATGATTCTGTGAGGCTTTCGTTTGTTGTTATTATACTTCGTGGGTTTTATATAATGCTCTTATGTTGTCTAGTAATTATCCATGTAATTCCGTAGTCTTCTAATATCTGCCACAATTTGTCCCTGTCAACGGCCTTCTCTTGATCTACAAAGGTAATATTTTAGCTGTTGATCATCTTCAAAAGTGAACAGGAGCTACAAAGATTAAATTAAGTAAAGAATTTTTCTTTTGCGCTGAAGTTAGCGCATAGGGTAGAGGTAAGATCTCTCCAATTCTGTCCGCTCAAAGCTATTCTGTGAAGTTCTTGAATAGTATGAATATTGGTTGTTTTACTTTCTCTAAGTATTGTTCTTCTGAGTGTTTCTTTTGGTCTACCCCTTACTATCTTAAATATCCGATGTTTTAATACAAGTTTGTCACAAAATAATTCGTTTGAGTAAAAAGAATTGGAATGAATTGACTTCTGTTACACAAATCGGTCTGGTCTTTACGATGTTAGTTGATTAATATAGTTGGTCTTAACGATCAACGGAGTGACCCATACTTGATTAGAGAAACACCCTCCATCAACGGACGTCACTACCGGAAGTCAGAAAGAATATGGACTAGATATAAACATACAAAAAGCATGCTGATCAACAAAATTGCAGAAGAACAAGTGTAAAACATAAAAATACGAGCACATGGAGAGATACTACAATCGGATCATTACCAATATCTGGACACATAATCACAAGTGATAGTAGAGACAATGTATAAACAATATCTGGACAGATAATCACAAGTGATAGTAAAAACAATGTATAACATTTTGCGTCTTTCAGGCGGTCATTAAGCAAACAGGAGAAACAATAATTTTTGAATATTTCTCAGGAATTTGGACTTTTCAAGCGATCATGTCACAGCAAAGGAACATTTGTGTTTGCGTTTTCCCCCCATATCTTTAAACATATTATTTCTGAACAATACAAGTAGTATATAGCCAGCATAATGACTCCCGGATACGACATGATAAGACATGATAAGAAATGATAAGGGGTGATAAGGTACCAGATCCAATAAGGCGAGCGGATCGCGGCTGGTCGCGTACCGGCGCGGGCGGAGCGAGGTCCCGATATCATCGGGGCGGGCGGGGCCGTCGGACGGGGCGAGCGGCGAGGTCCCCGACCCAGAAAACTGGAAAAGGGGTGGGTAGTATGTATGTGTCTGTATGCTGGATGGGTGATGTTTTCCATTCAAATCTGTGTTGAAAATTATGGCTCTGGTGCGCTGTGTGTATGTGTGAAAATGTGTGTGTTTTATATAAATATATGTACCATAACTCAAAAATAGTCACTAACAGAAATGGATACGAGGCGGAAACATCCTTTTACAGCTATGATTGCGGGTCCGACAGGGTGCGAAAAACTGTTTTGGTGCAAAATTTCTTAAAATATGTGCATGAGATGGTGGATCCGATACCAGAGGAAATTATCTGGTGTTATGGTGCGTGGCAGGCAGCGTATGAGACTATGCCTGGTGTTAAATTTATTGATGGAATACCAGACGTGGAGCAATGGAATGGTGATAAACCAAGACTGTTGGTTATTAATGATTTGATGAGTGAAACATATGATAGCGTTACTAAATTATCCACTAAAGGAAGTCATCATCGGAGTCTGAGCGTGTTGTATATTGTGCAGAATCTGTTTGGTAAAAACAAAGAACACAGAACAATTAGCCTCAACTCACTATATTGTGCTTTTCAATAACCCACGTGACGGCTCGCAGATTATACATTTGGCCGAGCAGATGTACCTTGGTCGCAACAGCTACGTGCAGGATAGTTGTAAAGACGCAACAGCGAGCGCGCATGGTTATTTGCTGGTAGATCTCAGACAGGCAACACCTGATCATTTGAGATTGCGGAGTCATATATTTCCAGGCCAAAATCAGGTTGTATACGTACCAAAATAAAATATGGGTGATAAAGTGAAACGTCACGTCCAATGTTAAAAGTCCTGTGTCGGGCGAAACCAGCTGCCGTTAAGAGTATAATAAAAACGGCATCACCGGAACTCATACGTACCCTGTGTGAATGTTCCCACAATATCTTAAAAGGGCACGTTCGACTCACGACGCGTCAGAAGAAGCTACTACAGCGTCACAAGACTAATCTCAGAGTGCTCTCTTGTAAAAAGACTACTGTGAAAAGACGAATACATAATCTACAGCAAGGAGGTTTCATTGGTGTATTACTGAAACCTGTTCTGAGTGTCTTAGGTAGCCATTTTGGTGTATAATGGCTAAGAAAATGTTGCTGATCGATCCTCGTTTATTAGAAACTCTGAAGAACAAATATATGTTCACACCACCTGATAGTTTAACAGATAACATGAGGGACCTGGATGAACAAATGCGAGTGGTTTTGGATCGTAGTGATTTATCTAACGCTGATAAAGCTAGACTCTATCAACAAACATTACAACAGTATTTGACACGCCTTGACCAGTACAAAAAAAGATCACTGGGTCTATTAGACATCAAACCACCGCAGATGGTGCCTGTGGAACCACTAGCTAACAAACCAACGCCGATGTTTCCTGTAGAACGTGTACATAAAACAGAAGAACCAACTGAGAAAATTTCAGACAAGGTCGAAGTGACGCCTGACCCACCTAAACGCAATCTCAGGAAGAAACAGAAAAGTAAAATTCCTACGCCTACCAGAACACCCATTTGGGAAACATGGTAGACGACATGTTGGTCCGTCATTACTACAATCCTAAAAAAGCTGGTGCGTATGGAGGTGTTAGTGGCTTACAACGTACCACCAAACTTAAATCAAAACAAGTCAAAGATTAGTCCTCAGGATACGTACACTTTACATAAACCTTCTCGGCGTCGTTTTAAGAGACGTGTTATCATAACAGTTGGTATAGACCAACAATTTCAATCTGATTTAATTGACTTAACAAAGTTAAGAAAATACAACGATGGATATTCGTATTTGGTGACGTGTATTGATGTGTTTAGTAAATTTGCTTGGGCTGTTCCGATCAAGAACAAAACGGGAATAGCTTTATCTCGAAGCTGTGAGTGATATTTTCAAGCAAAGGAAACCTATAAATTTTCAAACTGACAAAGGTTCAGAATTTACCAATAAAACATTTCTAAAGTTTCTTAAAGCCAATCATGTGCATTTCTTCACATCTTAAAATAAGGACGTTAAAGCAGCTATTGTGGAACGGTTCAATCGTACATTTAAGGAAAAAATGTGGCGCTATTTCACTAAAATCAACAAACCTCGTTACGTTGATGTGATAAATTCATTGATTCGAAATTACAATTATTCATTTCATTGGAGCATTCAAATGGCACCAGTAGAAGTTAATACTGATAATCAAACACAAGTGTGGAATACTCTATATGGGGATAAACCAACAGACAGAAAAGTATATTTTAATGTTGGTGATAGGGTGCACATCGGACTAGGCCGATAAACTTTTAAGAAATGGTATACACCCACCTGGACAGAAGAACTGTTTACCGTCAGTCAGATTCAATCGACAACCCCTGTAACTTATACGATCAAAGATGATGCGGGTGAAGAAGTGCAAGGGTCATTTTATAAAGAGGAACTGCAAAAAGTAGGTGACAAAACAACTTTTCGAATCGAAACAGTCCTAGAAGAGCGCGGTACTGGAACGCAGAAACAGTATTTAGTAAAGTGGTTCGGGTATAATTCATCATTCAATTCCTGGGTATAGGTCAAAGACATTAAATGGTACTAATGAAATTGATCAAGTTGAAGCAGTATTACGACCAGCAGAAGAAGAAAGAACGGGGAGTCGCTCATCACTCTGGGTCTTATTCGGCAAGCTGGTACCACGTTTAGAAATTGTTTTCCTCTGTCAAATGATTGTTATATATGTGGTGATTGGTGTTTCATTATTTAATCTGTCTTGAACCGACCTCGACGCACATGACGCTAAATTGTGGATTGCCTTACTGAGTAATTGTTTGGGATACATGCTACCCAACCCAACGCTAGGATGAATTTTTACGTTACCCTACCCATCAATTCTTCAATGAATATTTATCCTGACAATAACCCCAGTCATTATTTAGTCAAAAAGCCACAAACTTAGAGATGAACTCGCAATATGAAGTTGGTTTAGCTGAAATTCAGCTTCCAAACACATATTTCAACGTTCTCGATGATGAGGTGTGGTTGTCGTATGTCCACCCACCATCCAATAACCTGAACGGTGTAATATCTATTCCAGCTGGTCTGTACGAGTCACCCGAAGATTTTATCTACGAACTCAACTCTAAGCTAACCAGTGCTGGTCGTATTGCCAAAATATATTACAATAAAGCCTAAAAGAGAGCCACGATTAAAATTATCGATGAGGGAAATAAGCTTGTATTTAGTGATACGCTAAAAAACATTTTAGCACTGTCAAAAACACGTCTGACATATGAAGACAATGATCGCACAAGTCAAGACATGGTTGATCTGGATCGTGACATGAAAAACGTCTACGTGTACGCAGACATTTTATCTGCCCGGTCAGTGGGTGATGCAATGGTTCCACTATTACGTTCTGTACCCATATTGGACAAGACGGATACCTCAGTATTTCGAATCTATGACAAACCACACTACGCACCGCTGAGTCGGTTCTCGTTTGATACCGTCGAAATCCCTTTAACCACAGACCAAGGCAAGAAGATCGCATTTACCGCTGGGACGTCAACGGTGACACTTCACTTTCGGTCACGTAAGCGCTTCGATTTTGATTAAACTATGGTTAGACACGCCACAATCCACAGAAACCCCAAACTATATGAAGAGTTTTTCTGTAATCAAGCTGGGAATGGTCTACCTGTATTTGTCGGTGGTAGACATCAAAAGGGACACGGACTAGGTAGTTTCTTTAGCGGTCTGGGTAGAATAGTGCTACCATGGTTAAAAACAGGCGGTAAAGCCTTACTTAGGGAAGGTGTGACGTATGGTTTACAAGTGGCTCATGATGCTTTAGGTGGTGCAAATATTCGTGATTCTATGCGAGATAGAGCCAAAGAAGCTGGACAGCGCCTATTGACTGGTGCTGTCAACCACGTTACCCAATCGGGTAGTGGTTTTAGACGTCGAAAACGACCAGCCCCACCGGGTGAAAACTGTCGAAAACGCATAAAACCAGCAGCTAAACGCCGACGAGTTCATACCAAGAAGAACAAGACTCGAGATATATTCGGATAATGGCTCTCATTCACGCCAACTCCTGTGAATGCCTAAATTCTGGTCTTGATTTGTTTAGTGTACTACCAACCCAAACGGCTGTAGACGATGGGCAATATGTGGAAATTCATCCCCTGGCCGCCTTAGCACCGAGGGCGCCCATCGAATTTGTTATTTTGAGGAATAGTGAAGATTACTTGGATCTTTTCAATACCTATTTACACGTAAGAACCAAAGTGACTCTACCCAACGGTGATAGTCTACCACCCAATGCTGAAGTTGGGCCTGTGAATTATTACATGCACAGTTTATTTTCTCAAGTCGACGTCTCATTGAATGATACGCTTATCACAGCTAGCGAAAACACGTATCCTTACCATTCTTATATTGAAGCGACTCTGAACTACAGTGATGATGCTAAAAAGGGGTATCTGTCTGCCGCCCTCTACTACAGAGACACACTGCGAACGCATGACGATACTCAAGGGGATACGAATAACGGCTTCAAAATTCGCCGCCAACTGGCAGCCCTGAGTCAGGAAATGGATATGATGGGTAAATTGCATGTTGATATTTTCGCCCAGGACAGATATATGTTGAATGGTGTGGATGTAAAGATCAAGCTAACACCCTCTAAAGATGTTTTCAACCTGATGGCTACCGATGTGACGAGTGGGTACAAAAGTGTTATTACCCACGCAGCGCTAATACTTAGAAAAGTCAAACTGAATCCAGCCATCTCACTGTACCCAATAAAACGTGTTGGTTTGAAAACTTTTTCCATTCCTAATGGGATGCTATCACACGTTCAAGACAATTTATTCTTATCACCCACAAGAGTCGTTATCGGTTTGGTTGACGCTGGAGCGTTTAATGGGACCCCGAAGAAAAATCCATTTAATTTTCATCATTTTGATCTGACGTATTTAAGCCTGATGGTATATGGGCGCAATGTGAGAGGTAAACCACTAACTGTTAATTATGCCAACTATCAGTACATCAGAGCTTTCTTTGGTTTCAGAGCAGCCCTCGGTTTCGTAGGCAAGGACGCTGGGAACACCATTAACTTTAGAGGTTTTAAGCATGGTTATAATCTGTACGCCTTTGATCTGACACCTAGCTTGCTTGATTGTGATCAATTTGAGATGGTGAAGACGGGTCCACTGGCCATTGAACTTAAATTTGCCATGTCACAGCATCGGCCATTCAAGTGTTAATCTACTTTGAAGTTGATAGTGTTTTGGAGGTATCCAAGACCAGATCAATTCTTACAGATTTTTTTAGCTTGAGATAATGAACACTAACCAAATCTATGATCTGTTAAAGCAGGATATCTGGATTCGTCGCCTCGGTTCAGTACGAGTCGTACCACTAGATAAGTTACCAATCTACATTGATCCATCTCTGACATCAGCTTTAGTTGTCAATACAGACCCCAGTTATAGACCGGGTGAACATTGGGTGGCAATATATTACGATGGTGTTGGAACATTTACATATTTCGATTCATTTGGCCTACCACCAAGACATTAAGAGATTACCAAATTTCTAGAAAGAAATTCAAATAGACCTTATGTTTACAACCCGAGAGTATTACAAGATTTGTAGAGTTCTACTTGTGGCTTATACGTTGTGTATTTCCTAATGTTGAAAGCACACTTTCCATGGCCACGGCCACGGCCACATCCATGGCCACTGTGTTGCGACCTTTCACCATCAAGCAATGGAAAATGATAACCTTGTTTATGCACTAGTTGGGAATCAACTCAAACAAAGATCACGCTTACAACATCTGTGACCTAGATACCACGGCGTGCCCACGGCATGTGTCATAAAATCTGCCAGCACCTGTGACCTAGAAATGTCATACTGGCGTGGGGTCATCCACGAGTCATGTTCCAGGCTAAAACCCGTTCAAACAAAGATCACGCTTACAACATATGTGACCTACATACCACGGCGTACCCACGCCATGTGTCATCATAAATAAAAATATAACAACACCTGTGACCTAGAAATGTCATAATCGATAAATTCATCCATGAATCATGACCCACTAGCGACCAATCAGATCGCCGCCGACCGCCGCGCGCACGTGTGGTGCACCGGACTCCGATGTGTGTATTAATAAGAAGCTCACTTGTTCTAAATCTTCACAACGTCTACCAGTCTAGAATCGATATTTTCAAGTCCTGTTGTATCAAGAAGATCGCGTCATCAGTTACAAACTTTTCTAGAACCGGCGATATGATAAAACCATTAGGAGATGGTGTTAATGCTGGGGCCGTATCATCCTTTAAGAAGCCGCTTATCCAGATTCGCCGATACTTTGGTGATACACACATAAAGTATCCTACCAAAACAGGTATCACGATGAGTCGACAAGATTGTGTCGATCTAGTAGAACTACGAGATGTTATTCTGAATGAATTTGAATGAATTTCCCGTGTTTTTCCTACAAAACAAGCTTCAAATATTCCAGTTTAAAAAAATATGACAATTCATCGGCTGCCGTTTCAAACACGTACGACGAATCATCAGCTGCAGTTTTAAATACCTGTGAGGATTCATTCACATATGGTTGTGGTAACCTAGAGATATATCTCACACCCCACTACGAACCTGTCTATGTACCTGAACCATCTGTATCAGCACCAGAAAAGAAAATCACCAAACCCAAACCAGCCAAGAAACAAAGAATACAGCACGTTATGGTACCGCTTTATGAACAGTGAACATTGTATACATACATTGAACATTCTTTTTTTCTTATTTATTTTGGACAATGTACGTGAATGATAAATAAAAATGTGTTATATCTCTGAAAAAATGTTTCTGTAAATTATTTTCTGGTTCTCGTTTGTTTGTTTTGAGTTCTGTGTGTTTTGTTAACTTGTTACAAAGAATCATCTGTCAAACCAAAGGGCCATGGGTATCCACAGGTCAAGAACTTATATGTTCTCCACAGGCCGAGAATACCAGCTAAACACCAGAAGTTATCCACAGGGCAAGAAATTCAGATCAAACCAGATCAGACCAGAGCCGGGTTACATCAGGGGTCAGATACAGGGCAAGATGGCAAGCGGGGTTTAGGGGGTCAGAAAACAGACAAGAATCAATTAAGTGGTAGGTGTTAGACTCGGGAGTCATATACAATTAAAAACACACAAATATAAAACAAACAAAAAGGGTTAAACATAGGAAATACTTTTATTTACGTACTTTTTTTATATTTTGGTACGTACCAAGGTAAACAATTATGGAAATGGAATTTCATAAAATATTTCAAGTATGTATTATTTATACAGCATAAAATTATTGAATAAAAATGTACAATGTCATAAAAAACATACAATTATGAAAAGACCGTAAACATTTATAAAGAGCATGTAATTAGGAAAGGGCATACACATTTCTAAAGTCATAATCAATACATTATGAAATTATTTAAAAATACCGACACCAAGTACGAATTTGAGAAAGGTTATATAGAAAGAGGTGTTGTTGAGACGTTATCTGGCTGTACCTGTCGTTTAGTATAAAAGTAAGAAAGTGAGTCTCTGTGTTGTTCGTAAGTATACACAGCTGTCCCTGTCGTCTTAAAACCCATATTCTCATCCCCACTACTCTGTCTAGTTGTCAGAACGTCAGAAAATATCTTTGCGTCAAATTTATTTTGCGTCTTGCTTAACCCCTTTGTAGATGTCTTCTCGTAGGGTCCATAACAATGATAAGTCTTGTTACATAACGAGATCATCCCTATACCACCATACTCGAGCTTGAATAGGCCTGGCTTTCGTTTATTGAATAGCCTCGCCTCGACACACCGGGGGCAGTCTTTAGGCGGGTCGAGCAAGAGGTCTATATGAGCATGACAGGTTTCCTTAGGGAACCACTGGTCGTAGACTCGTCGATATTCAGCCCTCATACTAGGCTTAATGACGTCATGCAGACTGTCAGCTCCTATGGCTAAATAAAGAGAATCCGTATCCATCTCTGTCACCTCAAAATCACTCCTGTCCACGACGAATCTATCGAGGAAGTCATTGTAAAACTCAAGCATTCTAAGCTTGGTGTATTGGTAAACGAAAAAACCAATCTGGATGGGCAGGTCTAATTTCGTGTGCTGATACCGTGACTCAACCTCGTATAGATCAGGACCAACTTCGACCATGTTCTTAAAGTAGGGGGTTATGACCAGGGCGTCGGTAGCTGTAGGTTCCACATACACCACTTTAGTATGTTTCGCTTTATTGGTGAGGGTTTTTCCATAAGCCGCATTCCCAAATAATTTCATAGTATCACTTGTAATATACAGCTATTACTGTTATAGGCAGCTGGTGATAGATCACCCTCACGACGAGCACTGGTAACAGTATCACCAAAGTGACCGAAGCATGTTACAGGTTCATACTCTATAATCTGGTAAATGTATGTAACCACTAGACCATGCTCCAGATACCACTTTAGCAGGGGTGTGGCCAACAGTATTTTGTTACCAACATAGCTCCCAATAAGCGTGCGACGGGGTGTGGTCAATAGATTGTTCTCTTCAGCGTATTTCACCATCAGTTGGGCAATATTTGCCCGACTGACATCAATATTATTAAAGATGGGTGTGGTTTCTGAAAAATGTGGTTTTAAAGTGTCTGGGACGTGAATGTCACATTCCACAAGCCCCAAAACACGACCCATTGACAACAGCTGCAACAATTTATTCTTGGGTGGGTTTCGTGTATTTTGCGTAGGATGGTTTACGCCGAGTTAATGTAGCAGCTAGAAAGTATCTGATGTCTTTCTCTTTCTTTTTTAAGGCCTGCCATTCACATTCCCAACACTCGACAAGCCGGCCCAAACACGCGACAGACAGAATAGCCCGAATCTCTCTTGTTTTGGCATACAACGCAGCCAGTGGTTTTTTTGTTGACTGGGTTGATGACATGGCCTGTGGTGATTGGACAATTGGCGTGTCCATGGAACATGCACCCATGAAATTGGTAGGCAGTGCGTTTCTTTACACAATATCCATCCACTGGAATGTTACGCTCACTCAACCGCATTTTCTTGCCGTTGAATTGAGTTATTAACTCTGTGTTGTTAGTGTGTTCCATCCATGCTAGCCACTCCCTACATTGTATGGTGTACAGACTCCGTCTGTGTTGCTTAAAACCATCATCCTTGGTCCGGGTGATTGTATAATCTGTGTGCATTTCCTGCATTAATGCCCACAAATAAAGAGCATTAGCGTCATACCCCTTAATGCTCTAATCCAACATTCCACCACAAATGTTGGTTTTATCCACCTCATGGTACCTATGAAAAATAATTGAAGGACTACCGGTATTATTGTGTCGTATGATGTTGTGTAGTTCCTTTTCATATTTGGCACACAACGTAATAACGATACCGCGTGGTAGAGTTTTAAACTGAGGGTGATTCCGGGAACAGAGATGGCATCTTTAATGTATGTCAAACCTAGGTCAGCGTAGAATGAAACCTGGCTGGCCGAGGCACCCAACATGGAAACAACATCTTTGTTGTTGTACCACTCTAGAAAATCCTGCAACTTCTTCATTTTATTGACTCGCCAGATTTTTTGACAGTACTCATACTCTTCAACAGATATTTTGGACCTTTTAAGCTTTGAGTAGAATGCCAGCGTGTGGTGTTAAGCGTGTTTCCTTCAACTGCGCCAGGTCTGTTACATACTCGTAGCAGAAAAAACCTTCTGCTCGACTACTTTGTAAGCCGCCAGATACTTACTTTAACTAAAGCCTGGCGCGAGGTAATTGACAACATCTAAAAATATTAATGTGTCAGTGGCTATGCAGATAAAGTTGTATTTCGATTTACAGCGAAGTTGAATGTCCAGTCTTCACTAGGGTGGTTCAGAAAATAACGGGTGAAATATGGTTTAATCAAATTGACATCATATTTCCCCGAGTTAAACCCAATCACGGGCATTTGGGCGAGATAACCCTCGAGTCTAGCCAACTCTTTACAAAGCCCACCCATCAGCAAGGCCTGGCGTTCTGATTTGAACTGTTTTCTTAACCGTTTCCCAGCGGTTTCAGCAATCTTTTCTAAATACTTCAACACTCGATTTACCAGCTCTTGAGGGTCGCCTGTGCTGACGAAACAGACAGGGTCTGTCATACCACAAATATTTGATGCCACAGAACACGACATACGGATATGCTTTGCAATATATGTCGTGTTACTTGTCAACTTTTTTTCACAGTCGGACGAGTCGAAATAACATTCAAAGTCGAATGTGGCCCTGTAAGGGTAGATATACACAGGATCATCATCATCCTCGACTGGTAAAAGTGTTTCCATCACCTCAAAGATTGTTTCGTGTGGTGTGTAGAACCCACCAGGGTAGACGCCAGTACTGCTTCCTCCTTTACACATTTTCTCATGTTGTGTCAAGTGTGAATTCCGCTTCCAGACTTTCCCACATTTGGGGCATCCGAAGGAGTGGTTAGCTTCGTCAATATTACTGATGTATATAAAGTGATCTTTAAGTTGGAGGAGGTACATAGTATTGGGAAATATGCTGCCGCTACGTAGTATGGGTATAAGGATATTTAAATCGTTAAACTCGTACACCTCAATGTTAACTTGATAGCAGTCTTCTAAGCTTGGCAGGATGTCTAGTGTCACACCAGGAAAGTCGGTCTGTGGTTCTGTGTCTTGGTAAGTGTACCAGTAAACTACGTCTCGGTGTGTTTAGTGCTGTGATGTTATGTTTTTGATGCAGTGCTAAACAGCGAAAAAAGCAGAGATTGTCGTGGTAAGGTGTGCCTGTTTTATAGTTGGTTTGTAATGTAAATATATATTTATTATTTGTGATATGTGGGGGAAGTGGGTCGATAGAGCAGCCTAGTGTGTGATTAGAAAGAAAATATAGATAAAATTCTGTGGCACAAATATTTTCTAGCTCGTACGTGGTGTCGGGTAGCACACTTAGCCCGTTTTGGTATTGTCAATCTCATTAATAGTAGTTATGAAGCGGTCTAGGTCACTTTGATTGTTAATCATTACAGGGCTCTCCAAAACAGAAGCATTGTTGGTAGAGCCGTGAAAAAATCTGGGTTCTTGTGTCTCCTTATGATATGTTTTGTAATACTAATTTTGTATCGCATGGTTTGGGCGTTGTGAATTCCGAGTAATGTGTCATGCCAGTTATTTATGTGTGGTTCTGTAGGTGAATGAAAGATCGTATAATGTGCCATCTTTGTCAATATGCGTGAATGGGTCTTAATTGTGTCCCAATTGTCTTTATAAAGTTGGTGAATATCAGCTGGTAGCCCAGCAACTTCAGCCATTTTAAGTTTTTTAACCAGGCCGACCTCTGGTTCAGCTGGTCATTTTGTGGTTGTGAGTAATGTATCCATATGTTGTAGCGGCGAGTTTGTTGGTGTAGATGTCACAGTATCAGCTGGTATTGCTACAGTGGTAACTAGTGGTGTGGATACCACAAGTTGATGTTCAACCGGATTTTATGGCCTAGGACGTGTGTTCACCGGTACCTTGGGGGTTGTATGTGCTCGCTTGATATGACGATTTATATTTGGTGGAAATGTATATCCCACAAGGATAGCGTTTTCCACTGTGCATGCTATCTACATGAAGTTCAAGTCCAGAGGCTCTAGCAAAACCCTTATTGCAGACGACGCACAGGTGTTTGCTTGTTGTGATAGTGGTCTGTGGAAGAATATAATAGTCATCAGCCAGCTGTGTAGTGTATATATATATATATATATATATATATATATATATATATATATATATATATATATATATATATATATATATATATTATATATATATATATATATATATATATATATATATATATATATATATATATATATATATATATATATATATATATATATATATATATATATATATATATAACAGTGTTATATATATATTATAAGCATAAATACTGAATTAAGTTAATGAAGTGCTAACTACTAATGTAAAAATAACTTAAATTAAAATAAAAAACTATAATGCTAACACAGAAAAACACGTGTATAGACCAGACTAATAAAGTATAACACATAGGGTTGGAGTTATCGATATACAGAACATAGATGTTAATTCTGAATAAGTAATAACAGTACTGCAAAGACCTAACTATTAATATGAAAATAACTTAAAATAAAACAGTGGTCTATAATGATAACACTAAAATCCAAGTGTATAACACATAGCGGTAGGAGTTATTGACATACATAACATAGATATAAACACTGAATAATTAATAAGGTTACTATGAGCTCGTACTGATTAAGGGTAAAAATTAAAAACTTACAATAAAATAAAACACAAGGATAAATAAACAGAGCTATATAATTTTTTAAACTATGAAGAGTATAGTGAAAAACCTATACTAACACATATAACTCACCATTTTCTTACGAATAATTTCAGATGATCTGGTTCAATGAAGAATGCAACAGTCGTTGTGTTATGAACAAGCTGGTGATTTTAATAGTGACGATCATTAGGTTTGCGTCGGTATTTATAGCACGCCGAAGGCTGACTCAGCGAACAAATTTTGGTTTCAACTATGTGGATTTCTGAAATAACCAGCTACGGGTGGTTTCAACCAGTTAAACCAGAATTACTACTAACGCGCTCTCAGAATGACACGGTCAAGGTCTAAGCTTTTCTGCCCCGACCATGACACGTAATTAGTTTTAATAGGTGTTATATCCTGACATTTAGCGTCCCTGAACATAGACCACGCATTTCTGGTGATTCATTGCGTTTACAGAACATCCAGTACATTAGCACTAACGCTTATTCATATTATGACTAATGCGCTCCTTTTTTTTTAAATTAGCCATTTAAAAATATTGTTTATTAATAACTTGAATTGTGTGGCAACCCCGGACCGTGTTTGATAACAACTTGGAATCACTCGACTGTAAGGGGAAGTTTGAGAATGTGCACAGACTCCGAATGTTTGTTTTGTAAAGCTTTAAACATGCTAGAAAGCTTTGAAAATAACTGTAATTGTGTGTTCGTTTGTATATATATATATATATATATATATATATATATATATATATATATATATAGATGAACTGTAATAATGAAATTGCATTAATTTGGTACAATTTCTAACCAAATCTAACCAAGGTATATTTAACTATATATGTACAAAGACTTAGGGAGTTTGAGAACACTCTTAACAGTGCTATATCGTGTTACAGAGTCAGATTTACAAATATTCAAAATGCAGTAATAAACGTGTCAGAGACGTTCGTCAGATCAGAAGGTGTTAATCTCTACCAGGTGGTCTGATATGGCGTTTAACAGACCAGTTTAAAAAAATTTTCATTGTTTAATTAAAAAAATACTAATTTTTAACCGTTTTAAGTAATTCAAGAAATGTTACGAATGCGACATGTTCACGCTTATGTATGCTTCATGCATATATATGTGTTTATTATAATTAGCCACAATTATTTTTGCCTTTGGCTGTGTTGATCTAATACATTTTATACTGTGGTCAAGTCGTCACGCTTGGTGATTATCGATTGACACGCGTTATGGGCTCATCCCCCGTCACTAAGCCGTTACGCTCTACCTGTAGGTTTATCACTGGAGTGTATACAGGGATTGGGTTTCTTGTTTAAAAATATTTCATAGATTCTGAAATATTTTGTAAAATACTGTTTTAATTTAACTTATAATTTAAATAACATTTGTATCAGTATATTAATATCACTAATAATAATAATATTGCATGATTACAAAACGAAATCCCTACATTCGGACACCAACCATGTTTATAGTGATTATATACAGACAGAGACAGCTAAGATAGATAAAGGGTGTTCGCTTTCATATACTGGTTGCGTGATCGGATTATGCTGACATCATTCGTGCTAATATTCCAGTATCGTTTTCTTTGTGGAAAAGTGCACTTCAGTATCATACAGTACGCTAATGTTCCTATATTGAAATAGCCCGTGCGCTAACAGATGGCTAATTGACCTTGTAGCCTCATGATTTACAATTTTTTTCGGAACATAATTTAATATTCAACACAATGAAACAGAATATATTGATGAACTGTAATATTGAAATTGTATTAATTTGGTACAATTTCTAACTCTTACACCAAGGTATTTTTAACTATATATGTACGAAGACTTAGGGAGTTTGAGAACACTCATAACACATTGCTAAATCGTGTTGCAGAGTCAGATATACAACTATTCAAAATTGAAGTAATAAACGTGACAGAGACGGTCGTCAGAACAGAAGGTATTAATCACTAGCAGGTGGTCTGATATGTCCGTATTGTAAGCATTTAAATGCCGTGGTCAAGCCGTAACGCTTGGTGATTATCGATTAACACGCGCTCCTTGCCCCGAGCCAGTAATTACGCCGTTACGCTCTACCTGTGGTTCATCACTAGAGTGTATACAGGTATTGATTTTTCTTGGTTAAAACTATAGCAGTTTTCATAGATTCGGAAATATTTTGTAAAATACTGTTTGAAATTTAAACTTATAATTTAAATAGCATTTGTATCAGTATATTAATATCATTAATAATAATATAGCATGATCACGAAACGAAATCCCTACATTCGGACACCAACCATGTTTATAGTGCTTATATACAGACAGAGACAGCTAGGATAGATAAAGGGTGTTCGCTTCCATATACTGGTTGCGTGATCGGATTATGCTGACATCATTCGTGCTAAGATTCCAGTGTCGTTTTCTTTGTGGAAAAGTACGCTAATTAGCATATATTGAAATAGCCCGTGAGCTAACAGATGGCTAATTGACCTTGTAGCCTCATGATTTACAATGTTTTTCGGAATATAATTTGAGATTCAACACAATGAAACAGAGCTAAATAGGTCATTCATATTGCTGACACCAAGTGCGTGACCGGGTTATGCTGACCTCATTCTTTCTAAGTTTCCATCCTATTTTCTTTGTGGAAAAGTATGCGTCTGTGTTATGTCATCGTACAGTTTGAACCAGATCTAAATAGGGTAGTGTTATGGATGACCCCGACAGCGTAATCGGGTTATGCTGACCTCATTCAATGTAAGTTTCCGTGCCCTAACAGATGGTTAATTGACCTTGTAACGTAAAGTTTTATGGTGTTTTGCTGGTCGGAATTTGAATTTTAAACACAAGTGGCACACACGTCAGTGCTATGCCTTCTAAGGAATTGACCTAGATCTAAATATGGTAGAGGTATATATGACCCCCACCGTATGACCTGGTTATACTGACCTCATTCATTGTAACTTTCCATAGACGTTTTCTTTATCATGAAAACTAAAGGGAAAATCCCCACTACCACCCACCCCTTTTCCAGTTTTCTGGGTCGGGGACCCCGCCCGCCCCACCCCACCGATATCGGGACCACGCCCGCGCCGGTACGCGACCAGCTGCGATCCACTCGCCTTATTGGATCTGGTACCTTATCACCCCTTATCACGTCTTATCATGGCTTATCATGTCTTATCATGTCTTATCATGTCTTATCCACTCCTCATTATGCTGGCTATATACTACTAATGCAGTCTTCCCGTATGCAGGTTATGCCTCCAGACAGCCCACGTTTCGACCGTGTTTCCCAGGTTTTGGGGTCTATTTAAAAAAAGCCCTGCATTGAGGATTCACAGCCATTCATATATATCCGTATACCTCATAATGTGTCTACCGTGGGCTATCTGGCCTTCAGTTAGTTCTCCGAATAGTACTTGTTTTGAGATAAAGCAGTTTGACATTATGTGGACGTGACCCAGCCAATGCAATCTATTTTTATTGTTTCCATGTTAGTGCTTTTGTTGTGCCATTTTTTTATATTCAAGATTTTGAGAAAACATCTTAGATAAAAAAAAAAAAATTTTAAATAAAAATAGATTGCTATTAAATAAATGTTAAAATGAGAAAAGGAATGGCTTAAAATACGCGGCTTGTTAGAACGCGGCTTGTTAAGTTGTTAAAACAACTATATTCCCTTTTTTTCTCATCCCATAAAGTTCTCCTTATTCTTCTGTATATCAACATCGCAAAAGCATCAATTCTGTCCTCCAGTTTATTTCTTCATTTTCCATGCTTCTGGGCCATACATTAATGCAAAATATGTGTGTGGCGTGGCCATTCGAAACAGCGAAACTCTTACGGCCCTGTTTCGGTAATATAAGCATCCAAACAGATCCCCCCCCCCCACGGAAACTAACTAAGAAGAAGATCTCCATAGCTGGTTGAGCATCAGGGTCAGCGAACCACAGCTGGCCAAGACCCTCAGTACACTTCCACGCAGTGGCCTGGAATTAGGAGTACAGTAACCCTGCCGTAGCCTGACCAAGTAGAGCCTGACTAGGGATCGAAGATATGGGAATGCCAACCCGGCCCAAAGAAATTCTCGCTGAAGACGAATGTGTCAGGGCGAAAGGCGCAGTAACATAGCTCGCTGTAAAACATGACAACGCAGATCACCCTCATACGTTCCTCTCAAGACGGTCAGCGGAATGCTTTCAGAGGGTCAGCCGCAAGGCGTACGAAGAAGAAGAATATCTCCGCAAAATGGCGGTAACTTTTCATCCTATTCTTAATAACCCCGTAGCTAAGGGGTTAATAAGATCGTTAGGAGTAGGTGTAGTATGGCAGCTAACCTTTGTTGCGTAGACGCAAATGTTACGTTTTTTGTTCTACAATTATTAACGTATAAGTCTCACGTCAATATGTGCCAGCAGCAGGCGTATGTGCAAAGATTACTAATTCTAAATCGGACACGCTGCGAGCTTCCAGCTGGTAACGAGTGCCTTGTTTGATGAGATAGCAGAATAAATTATAGAGAGAACAGAAGTCTGTCTCATTATGAGGCATCTAACAGCAGCGTCACGTGAGAATTATCTGATTATATGCAATTACGTGTCAACTTGACTTGTGTAAAACGTCATCTGTTACACAGTTTGGCTTCAGCACATTCAGATTGCATCAAGTAAAATGTTAATAGAGGCCGTGACTATCGCAGTAGAAGATCACTGTCTATGATTATCAAATAGAATGTATACATATTTGTTTTGTTCGTGATTGTATTTGGATGCGTATATAATTTTGTTATCTATCTTATACTGTCAAATGCTATTCTTCTTTACACATTTCTATGTTCCTTATATCTATTTGTAGCCCCCCCCCCCGCCCCGCTCCTGCGTGCACTATCTCTATCATTTCCCCCTTTATCTCCCGTCGCCCACTTAACCCCCCCCCCCCCCCCCCGTTTGCAATGCTATTTGGTGTTCCCTTTTTTTAGTTTTTGTCTCTTTCATCTTTTAGTATTTCATAATTTATACATATTAAACGCATCAATATGCACTTATTAAAATTGTGTTGCACTGGATCTGTTACTGGGTGATGATTTTCTGGTGAGAGAAATCATCCTCCCAGCCAATTTGTTTATATTCGTTATGGTTTTGTGTTCTTAACTGTTTTTGTTGTCTTGAAAAAGGTCCCAATTGGACCGACACGTTGACAATTTATTTGTTCTTTGTTTTATTGTTATTTTCTATATTATATTATTTTATATTGACAGTTTTCTTCAGTAACCTTCCTACCTTATTTGTATTTACCTCTATTTGTCTGGTTACTGCGGCACTTCCATTTTGTCGGACATCCTCCGATATTTGGATTATTTATAGAAGATCTCTGTACAGAATTAAATTTAGGCTTTCATTTGTTACATTTTTGATTATTGTTGTGTTTATCGTTGGTCACTATTTATTTGGCCAAAAATAGCGACAGTCGACAAACGAAAATCAGGCGAATAATCAAATTGGATTTTCACGTCATCTGTACACAGGTCGGTTATAATGGAGCCCGTTAGTGGTCATAGGCTACGTGAATACTTTTATTGGTAATTTTTGACCCACCATCCCCCTCCCTCCTTTTCAAGAATTCATGTCAGCCAATAAAACTTGCCAATTTTTTTGTTACACCCCCTCCCCCCAATCCAAAAACTAAATTTAGCGGAAATAGAGCGAAAAAAAGACCACATGTTTTTTCTTCAAATTAACACGAATTAATTCTATCTATCAACTGTCTTCACTATGCTTTTACTGTGAGGTGTCGCATGATTGAATGACGAGCGGTTTTCGGGTTATGCCACGTTTGTCCGGTTGATATGCAGTAATATTGTGCTGTGTCAGAATATTGGTAACTCCTGCAATCCACATTCTTCTTGGTCTTCCTCTGTACCTCACTCTTTCCATTTTCATGTTGTATGCTCTTGTCGCTGGCCAATAAGAATTCATTTTCATTAGGTGGTCGAACCATTTCATTCTGTTTTTCAGTATACTTGACCACTAATGTTGTTCCAGTAGTTCTTGTAATCTTGTCATTTCTCACAAGATAATTTATTGTTCTGTTTGCTGCTTTTCTTCTATTTACCTCTAAGTTATCCTTCAGATTGTTTTGTTCCGTTATCTTTGCAGATGTGATCTATGTATGTTACTAACACATCCCTGTCTCACTACTAAATGAATTTGGAAATTATCAGATGTACCTGTGCTCGTTCTCACTGCGCATTGACTACTGACATATATGCTCTGACATAGGCTTATCAGATGTTGGGGAACTCCATTTGTCTGTAGTGTTATCCATAGCTGTGCTCTATCCACTTTGTCAAAAGCTTTCTTCTTGCCACGAAAGCGATATATAAGTCTGTCGCTCTTTCTGAAAGTTGTTTGAGGGCGAATCTGTACATCTTTTATTTTTCCGAAAGCCCAATTGTGTGCTGTTGAGCTGTGGTTCTAAATATGCGCGCATTCTTCTATCTAGTATCTTGCTAAAGATTTTTCCTATGTGGCTTAAAAGTGATATGCCCCTGTACTTAATGCAGTCTTTCTCACGGTCATTTTTACTTCCAGATGGGAACAATTACCGCTGTATTCCACTCCTGTGGTGTCTTTTGTGTCTTCCATATAGCACTGAACAGTCTGTGTAGCCACTTTATACATGTCCCTGTTAGCATTTTTATTAGTTCATAGAGGATATTCCGTATTTTCTGGGTGCTTTGTTATTTGGTGCATGTTTAACTGCGTCTTCATTTTGTGTGGCTCGGCCAAATTCTTCCAGTTGCATCATAGAAACCATATCTATTGAAGTGTCCACATCTAACATCCAATCACTAAACAACTTGCAAGGCAATGGATCGTGCCAATATATTGAGCTCTGAGAAAAACTGCACCATAAAATGAAATTCATGAAAATGATTCCTTTTCAATGTACAGAATAAAGGAGCTGTGCTTGAAATGTGGGCGCATCAAGAAATGAACATCATTATGGACAGTAAAAAATGTTTGTTAACCAACAGAGAACTGGACCTGTCAGTCATCGTGTAATTGCGGATATACTCGGGGAGATCAGACCACCTATGGATGTGTCTTGTGTGCAGTGATAATGATCTCTCGACTGACTGAGTTACTAACACTAAGCAATTACATTATCCTTTTCTTTTATTTCCATAAATGCTTTTTTCAGTTATTGTTCAACAATAGTAGATTTGATGTATTCCTAAAAACTCAACAATAGTAGATTTGATGTATTCCTAAAAACTCAACAATATTTGAGAAAGTAACATCCTATACAAGATATGCTTCACACATCAAAATACCCTACCTACGTAATATTGCTACTTATCTGTGTTACTGTGACCCACACCCGTTTATTTGATCTCTGATATTTTGGTTATGAAACCAATTAAATATAGATGAGTTTCATTTTTTTAACATAGTTGATTATTTTAATTGCGCATTGCCCATAAACAAAAAAAACAGAAAAATGTGAAAGGGTGTTTATTATACCTAATCAAATGCTCAATTAACAACAATAACAATAATACAAGTATTAGTACTAATAATAAATTCAATAGAAGATAGCCAAGAATTAAATGGCTGACTTTTAACATGTGAACAACACAGAAAGACTTGTTTATAGTGCATGAAATGGCAACGGTAATAGGTTACTGTATTTGAAAAATTTCTTCCCAAGTTAGCAACAAGTTTTCAAATTGTGTAATAAAGAACATAAACAATTCCACTTTTCATCTTCAGAAGATTTTCAAGTCCTGTTATAACAATTTTCAAATGGTTTAAAAATGTGTGGTTCAGATATGTAAGGAAACTATCAAATAATTATCAAAGATTATCATGCAGGGAATAGTCCAATGTGAAAGGAGAAGAGGTGACAAATGAAATCTTGATGTGATAACATCATGGAGGGTCAGGATGTCATTTTTCAACATCCGTCTATATGGCTGAGGATAGGGAAGCTTGGTGGACATTGTGTGCTAAGGTTCCAATGTAGCATTTCTTCAATCATAGAAGGTTACAGTTTTTATTATCATTATGAGTACATATAACAATTTTCAGAATATTTAACTGCAGTGATGTTTTATTTAGTTTATGTCTTGCTTGCTATGTTGTCTATATCATAATGTTCAGCTCTGTGGTAGAATGGTTAGTAGGCACAAATCACAAACACAACTTGATTAAACTTGCTCATGGTTTCAAAGCCAATAGTCCACATTGTATTGGAGATATGATTGAATATGTTAATGGTGCCTGAAAATTGGTATACATAAATACAAGATATGTTTCACATATCAAAATGTGTGAAATAAAAATCTTCATAAATGTAAGAATCAATGTAATGCATGCAGAGAAGAGTGAGAAGGTTCGAACCCCTAAAACATACCCTTCTCCCTTTGGCCCTAGGAAACAAGAACATGATATTTAGTACTAGGAAGCAGTCTTAAAAGATGGATCACCAGAGGATGCAATAAATAAAGTGGAGCTGGAATACAAATACTTAGGCTTATATAAAAAAAAAAAAAAATATAACTCAAATGCTACTGCAAATTTTTTTTAAACTAGAAACGTCAAAGGCACTAGAAGAAGAGAGACTCAAAAAAGCATAGTCTTCCTTTGCGACTGCATGCATGTCAGTTCTCCAGACCATTCCTAATGATCTTCTAATAAAAACTTACTTAAAATCTTTCAATACAATGTCTACTAACAAAAATGTTGTGCTGCGGTGAATCCCAGCACACTTCACAACTGCAGGGATTAAGGCAGCTGAAAGACTGGCAAAAGCAGTTACAAACCATGAGGGTATCCTGCTGATGACTTAATTCATGGAGCTGGCCCTCCTGCCTGTATAGACTTAAGACTTCTGAGCATAGAAAACTCATTGCGGAAGAACTTAAGAAGTACCAGAAAGCCAGAAAAAAAGTGGGTCCTTCGCACATTTTAACATCCCATAGAGGATCAAAGTGACTCAGAAGTCATGCTGAAATCGGATGTGTCAAACCACAATGTGCAGATATTCAAGCCAATCTGTAAACCATAACATAACACATTCTGTTCTCCAAACTACATCCTGCTAATTTGCAGGAGTTTGAAAATGAATACAGAAAAAGAAATATAACATTTAGGTCATTATTCCAAATTATAATGACAAAGTTGGCAAATAGTTCAGGCACTTGCTAATGGTAAAAGGGGATTACTTTCTTAACTCTAAGTGTTCAAAGTGCATACAGGATTGACTTCAATGTACTCTGATTTCCTTGCTTGCATCCCATCCCTATTAACTGAGCAGAATGCCAGCTGCCAAGAGTACTGCTCATAGAACATACCAGAGCTCAGTAGTTTCAAGCGATAATCCCAAGGCAGCTGTGAAAAAAATATATATTTGTAAATGAGATATCACAACCCAGTAACAAACTCATGACCTCATAAACACAAGGCAAATAGCTGAGCCAGGGTTCAATTATTTTCTTAACAAACTGGGTTATCCACACACAAAATATTAAATTAACAAAACATTCACCAAATCTTAACAATAATAATGTATAAAAAATGATAAATATGAGAAAATTATAGTTCATATGTCTATATCACAAGCAACATATGAGTGATTCATTTGAAGCTGCCAAACAGATAATGAAAAAAAAATCAATACTGCATCACCAAGGTCTGAAATAAATGTACACTTGAATTATCTTTCTATACACAGTGGAATCCCACTATAGCGCATCCTTTTAAAACAAGTTTCCCTGTATAACAACAATTTTCAAAATCCTAAATTATACTATGTATTCTATATTGTATGTCTTATTTATAGTTTTAATTATTAATTAGTGAATTTTTGTTATTATATACATATTTTGTTGCTTCAGACCAAGTTGTTATAACAGGATTCCATTGTACTTGAATAAGTGGAAAAAAAATATTAACACTCATCACCGAGGTCTGAAATAATTGTATACTTGCATATCTTTATAATTGTTAAAGAAGGTTATTCTTGGCATGTCTAAAAAAAATTCAAAAAAAAAAAAAAAAAATCCGGAGCTCATCAACATCTGATTGAGACAATCATCATGTTTCAGGCACACCAAAATCAGAATATAGCAAATAAAATGTGATCCCAGTCCATACAGCTGATGTAGATTAGTTTCACAACCTGATGGAATGAGCCTGCCAACTCAGCCAATGAGCACTAGATACCACATTTGTGATGAGGAAATTATCTGTACAATTATTATCAACTGGGTTCATATTCAATAGTAATGAGAGAAAACTGCTTTAAGTAACTCCGTATCTCTTGAATAAATTTTACTAACTTATGTAGGTCATAAGGAGGTACATAGAATAAATGCCGCAATTAAAATACTATCTCTTTTTAGGGATGCTGATTGCTAATCACAAATGAAGTAGATGTGAAACAGAAGTGAAAAGGAGAATAGGAATTGCTAATAGTATAATCAATGACATGAGAATAATATTGACATCTAAACAAATTACAAACAAGCTAAAAATGTGAATTCTAAAATGCTAGTTACATCTATTACAGCTGTCAACTTATTTTTCCATAAATCCATATTTTTAACAATTTATTTCTGTATTTCAGTAATAACGTCTGTCCATAATAACACCCCCCCCCCCGATAAATTAAACCCCACTTTTTTTTGGGGGGTGTCAATATGTTTTATATGTGCAAAACATTGGCATTAGTAGTTTTTACTGAGGATGTAAGACCAAATGATCATTTTAAGAAGAAAAAAAAACACCCCCCCCCCCAAAAATATAAAAAAATGTGGGAGTTTTTTTGTTGTTGCCAGAAATCCTTATCAATACGGAAAATCTGTACTAGTTTACAATTATGCATCTATTCTATATTGAGGTATGGCTCGGAAACTAAACATAATGGTCTGAGGCAGTAGGGAGCCGAGATAGTAATGAGATCTATTCATTTTCATGATTGACCATGCAGGTGTTCAGGATAATCTGGAGAGCGAGTAATCTGGTGAGTTCTGCCACTGTATTGAACAGTAGAATAATGGGTCGGTTGATATTCTGATCTCAATATGAGAAATTGACAGATGAAGTTAGTAATGTCGATTATTCTGCGTTTCTACCCAGAATGAGAGAGCTAGATTTACAGTGTGGTGTCACAAGAAATTAGGTTCATTTTGGTTTTAGAATTGTAACCAACAGAAAACAGGAACAAACATTTGGTTAGACAGCTAAGATATTCATTGAAAAATTGTGCTATGATGTTGATTCATAACAGCGCTAATGTGATACCCTTACAGCACTGAGGGTTAACTGCACCTTGTGATACCCCTACAACACTGATGCGTTAACTGCACCTTGTGATACCCCTACAACACTGATGCGTTAACTGCACCTTGTGATACCCCTACAACACTGATGCGTTAACTGCACCTTGTGATACCCCTACAACACTGATGCGTTAACTGCACCTTGTGATACCCCTACAACACTGATGCGTTAACTGCACCTTGTGATACCCCTACAACACTGATGCGTTAACTGCACCTTGTGATACCCCTACAACACTGATGCGTTAACTGCACCTTGTGATACCCCTACAACACTGATGCGTTAACTGCACAATGTTAAACCCCTACAACACTGATGGGTTAAATGAACAATTATTATAAAATTATCATTTTTTCTTAGCTTTAAAATGTCAGGGTTCATGATTACAAAATAAAATATTAGAGTTAATTTAAATAAAACATGTGTTATTTCTACCAAATAAACCATTGGAAATTTCTAGGCACAATATTCCCGCAGGTTGCCATTACTTTTGGGAAGGAGCAGAAGGGGGTTCAGAGAGCTCATTGAGAAGACAACGTTCTGGAAAGAATACATCACATGACACCAAATAAACATTACAGCTTCAGAAAAATCAGAAACACACTCACAACATCTCTGACTTTTCTTAAACTTTAAAGATTTCTACATCATCAACATCAGGTAGAATACCTGAATAGGATCTAGCAGTCATCACAGCCTTTTGAACTTCTGTCGATATTGAGCCAGCCTGTTTCTGTCACTATCATGTTCATGTGGTCTTTGATGTCTTTTGCTTCCATCTTCTTCTTGGTATCCCTGTCATCATTCCCTCCATTATGGTCTTCTCTAGGCTGTTGTGGCATTTGATATGACCAAAACATTGTCTGGGAAGAACCATGCTGTTTAGCGAGTTTTCTTTTACATTCATTTCCCTCAGGATGGCTATATTGATATTTTTTGGCTCATGGTATTCTGAGGATGTTTCTGTAACATTTTGTTTCAAATGCTGCTATTATATTGTTCACTTTGTTGGTGATTGTCCAGGATTCATACCCGCATATTGCCACTGGGAATGTGCAAGCTCTTAGGAATATTAGTTTGGTTATTTTTCTGCAGCTCAGCTATATGTTTTTCATTTGTATCAGCTTCTTTGACGCAATAGCCAACATCCTTCTGCCTCTTTCATAGCAACCCCCATTACTGTTGATAAGAGAACCATGGTATTCAAAACTGTTGGCTCTTTCTAATTCGCTGTTGTTGATACTGATTGAGAACTTGCTAGTGGTTTTGCATAATTTCCATTTGGTCTTGTTTCCATTTAGAAATAGGTTTTGTTTTTTACTATGTTTTTAAATGGAGTTTATGAGAAGTTGGAGACCTGCTTGACTGTGTGCAAATAATGTCATATTATCAGCATATGATTTCTACATAAGAGATCAAATATACAATTTCTAGGCCACATTATGAGAATAAAATCATTGGTCTAAAACAGTAGAAGATCTGGTTATAACATAAATAAGACCTAGAGGTAAATGAATAATCGATCAATTGCCATACCAAATGGCGTAGGTGATAATGTTTCTCCACGACTTTGTCTCTTGTGTTGTCAATAAACTCGGTTGGTAAACTTCTACCATGCCACAACACTAGTCCATCTAGCAACCTTTCTCTTCGTCATCTCCTGTCTCTCCTCTTGATCTTTCCAGTGGTTATTAAGTATTCAAGCTGCATTCTTTTCAGCACATGTCCTAGCATGTCTGCCCCTAATGTTTGATTTTTTTATGTCAGCATTAATGAAAACATCTGCATTAGTTTTCTTAGCTGTTCATGGTATTTTCATGCAACAAGGCTAAAGAGGATTGGTTAGATGCAAAGTGCAGTGAAATAGAAATGAATACACAATCTCCAAATAATACATGGAATCACATCCTCTACAATACACTTGGTGAAACAGCACGGAGCTTAAGCTTGCAACATGTGACAATTTCTTCTTTTTCTATCCAATGCTGTGTGTGTTTTCTCTCTTTTACAGCATATACATGTTTGTAAAATCTGCAAGTTTTCTGTAGCTCTTATAGACTTCCATATACAGTCTTTTGAATAGACGAAGAATGCTGGACATATTTTTGTCTAGTATGATGTAGTCGTAGGCATTCAAATATGACATATTGAACTGTTTCATATGAATGATTGCAATTTCTACATTTAGGTAGGTAAGTTTGGTTTATTCTGTTGAGATGGTAATTAATAGCAATATGTCCTGTTCTGAGCTTGAAAATGGTGCTTTGATCTTGTCTCCCCATTGAGGTCAGCTCCTTGACTGGGACATTTAGCTTAGTCCAGAAAACACAGGCTGAAAACTAAGACTGGTTAGGCCATCCTGTACATTCAGCAAGATTAGTCCTGCCCAAGCAAGTATAGGTGCTGAAGTCAGAGATACCAGGCGAAGAAGTACACAAGCAACCATGGCGCCATACAACCTGCTTAGATAGCATGTTTTCATGAAAAAAGTCTATACATCCTCACGGTGATTGCCCTGTAAAGTTACCAAGGCAGGAGCTATGTTGGATTTTGAATATCAACAGAATTCACCCCCAGCTACTGGTGGTCCCTCTAGTCTACTTTTTGTAGCCAGGAGCAGAAGAGGAAAGCAACTGGCCAACCAGACAGGATGACAACTCCTCTAAATATTGTGTACCGAAATGCAGAGAGTTAGCAACAACAAAAAAACATAACTTTAAAACACCTTGCACCTGAAAGAGATTAGTATTTGCTGCATACAGAAAAAATACCTCAATGAAAAAAAAGGTAATTTATCAATTTTTGTGTGTTGTTATTATCGATATACAAATGCTGATGAGTAATGTTACTCTTGTCAGAACAATGCCAATCTTAAAAAAAAGTGCAGGTCTTGTGAAGATGACTTAGTGATCCATATATTAAGTTAGTGACTGGTATGGGTGTCTGTAGAAGTTTTTTTCTGTCAATTGATAGGTACATGGTAAAGGTATGTCCCATGGCAGCAACCTGCCATTGGGGATAAAGATAACTTTTCATGAACTAAACCACAGCAACTATTAAGTGGGGTAGCTAGTTTCCTTCCTTGCTGTTTTTACCTCCTCTAACTCATGTGTCAGGTACTCATTTGCAGCTGAGTTAACTGGAAGTGTGGTCGTGTCGAGCGAGAAATCACAACCCAGTTTTCTTTATTTGTCTGGATATGGTTTTGAATATGGCAAGCTGTAACCCGGTGATAGCAAGCAAGTTCACTATCAACTAGTCTACCACGCTCTCCAGTTGAAAGGAAAGAGCAGTCAATAAGGATATATTATGAATATGTTTAATTGGAATGTGTACAGTGTCTACAAGTGGGTAGATGCTGGGGTTTGATATGGTTTCAATGACTATTGATCCTTGCATGTCCTTTTCGAAACTGAAAGATAAGGGGTTGGCTCCTCCTGCAGAGTTTACTCATGTTGTCATTGGCCTTGTCATTTCACTAAATACATTTCAACCAGTCAGTCCATTTGCCCAACTGAGTGTACAACTGATCTGCACATTGTTTTAATAAACATAAATGAGTTCGCTGCCATTTACTTCTGGTTAGAATTCCAAAAATACAACATATGACGAAACAGTAAGAATTAAAATAATATACCGGTGTACTTTTATCAAATAAACAAACATCGAATAAATGTAGAATTATTGAGCAATAGACAGAAAGATAAACACATAAACAAATATATTAAAAGTTCACAAAGTGGAAAATATTACACCATGACCAACTGTCATCTTTGATGATCTCCTCTTTCCCCCTAAATAATACATGATCACACACTATTTTGTACACTTTTGTCATCCATTTATTTTTGTATCCATTTCTCTATTTTCCTCAATAAACAAGCTGTTTGTGAGATCCATTTACTGTCATACTTTAATGTTCATGATGACACTTCTTACTTTTCCCCAATATGTGTGGTTTTAAAATCTAGATTTATTCTTTAAAAAATGGTGCCTACGTCATAGAGGATTTACCTCATGCCTCTCTCAACGAAGCGGCACAACACTGCCAAGAGTACCGTTTACAGAACATAACTTCATAGCTTTAAGCATTACTGCCAAGAGATCTGAAAAATGTACTTTTAAAAATATGTCATATTCTGGGATCAAACCTTAACCTCTTGGGCACAAGGTTAATAACTAAACCACTATACTCAGATGGTTTATACTAAGTGACTCGAGCATGATTGTGAAAGTTCAAGCGGGGTACATTCAGGAACAGTGGCTGGATGCAGTGAAGAATTCCTGTGTGTATAAAGTGACTTTTATTTTGGTGCAGGGACATGTGGACGTCTGGGGTAATGAGAGAGCAGATAGGTTGGTTGCACATGCTGCTACGGCTGTTGGAGCGATGGATCGAGCAGACATTTTGAATGCCCTATGGAAAACACATGAACAAATGACTGTATAAGTGGTAAGGACTCTTGTTCCATGACTAGAATAAGGAAGTTTTGTTTGAAATGTAGTGTCGCTAGAAAGGAGCGGTTTCGTGGGCAAGAAAGAATGATGGTCAGTCAACGTGTAATTGTGGCTACACTCAAAGAAAGATCTGAGCACCAATGGACTTGTCCAAGTGTAGCATATCCATAGGTACTCACATCTCTGCTTCAGTAAATCTTTCAGGTTGTAGCAGCTGATTTTTCCTCCTGTTCTGTGTTGATTGTGTTCTGTTTTGAATTTTTTGTGAGATGTTCTCTCCATGTGATGTCAATCGTTACTCCCACTTCATGTACTCTTGATATTTACTTATGCTAATTTACCTTAAAATCCTCAGATAGTGCACTCTCATAGAACATTGAGTATGCCTGCTCGGACCATAGGATGACAGACAGTTATAGAAGCAGAATCAGCTAGCTTGTCTGCTCACTTGTTTCCATTCACATTGTAAATGCATTACTATTTCCATTCACATTTGTATGTTCGGGAACAAAGATGAAAGTGATTTTGTACAGGGAGACATAATTCATAGTTCTCCAATGACTGCACCCTTCATCTATGCACTTCAATAATTTTGACTTTCTCGATCATATTTACTGAGTCACTCTGTATGCATGTGTGAGGATATGCTTGTGATTCCAGCCAGTTTATGGCATTTCTTTATGGAAAACACCTCTATCATTAGTTGTTGCAGTGAAGCCCCCACTTGCTTCAAGAACTATTATTTTCCTGATCTGGCGGTCAAGATCTATGTGCACAGTTGGGGGGCAGATGACCAAATAATCTTTATAAATCACAACATCCATGTCATCAGCATTTTTGGAGATGAGTGCCATACTAGTCTTGAAAAGCCCTTAGGACAGGTATCCATTCCTTACCGAGATGAATACCTTCTTGTGCACAAATTTGTCTGACAATATCTGGATGCTAACAGGAATTAAACAATATCTTGAGCATGCCCCATCAATGATTTGCATCTCTTAAGTATACTGCCCTTTCACACAGAGCAAAATTACTGTAAAATCTTGTGTAGATATTATAAGAGATAAAATACTTCATAGTAATGTGTCAATTACTCGGCTAAATTGGAATGCACTAATAATAGAAGCAGATCTGATACAAACTGCCACAGCAATCACTAGTCTAATAAAATATAAATGCAGGGATGATACTACACTTCTACGGGAAGCAGAAATGAGGTAGCATGATCTTTCATAAGAGTCATAAGTCAACTCTTGCATATATAAATGGCTATATTCTATGGAGATATATGAGAGACAGACTAATTTTAATGACATCTCTGATGTCTAGTATTGCAACACAATACAACAGCAATTTAGCAATCTACTGTATCAAAAAACAAGGCACGATGTATGTTAACACAGTTTGATTGTCAACCATCTAAGATTAAAAGTAAAGCAAGTTGAGTTATGAGCTAGCATCATAGCACATCATTTCCCACAACTTCTCAGCTGTCTAGTCTGTGGGTCATTTGAAACCATCGACTAGTCGCCTTCACACTTTCTCAGTAGCAATAGTTTCATTCCTCTGCCTTTACAGAGCATGAGCATTTACTTCCTGGTGGCTAGGTGAACCACCATAATAATTCTGATTTCAAACCACAAATAACGAATGAACTTTCAATCCAGGTCTGATGGTTAGCGGGTGATTGACTTAACATTACACTACAGCAGCTCCCATCTAACAGTATATAAGATTAGTGTCTCAGTCAGTTGTTGGGTTGTAGGGTCTACATTTTCTCCGCTTATCACTCCCATTTCTATCATTCTTGATTAGAAACTAGTATCATAGCACCACAGGACATTCCCATAATTGCTTCGTTTCAGCTGCCAATTCGAGTGTATGTAAACTCAAATATTACATGATCTTCGGTTCTTTCTAAAAAGAGTATATTTTCTGCCCTCACCTCTAATTCCATTATTCTTTTTATGTGAACATTTTCATTGTCAACATCCTCATTTTGCAATAAATTTATGACTATCATTCTCTGAACATGTACTAGGGTATGTCAAAGTATCATGTGCTGACAACTGTCTCACTGGTCATGCCAGTATGACTGGTCTCCAGTAACTCTACCACTGGTTTCCATTATGAAATAAGAAAAAGTGAACTCATAATCGTCAAAAATATTGAGAAATTCCATTTGGACTGCATTTTTTCTTGTTAAAGGCCTTTTGGTCAAAACGTAGATTATTTTAGTTTTGGGAACTGTTCGCTATATTTTTGTATGCCATTTAGTGTGTTTTGTGAACTTTTATTTATAGTACCAGGTATTTTTATGTGATTTAGTTTGTTTTGTGAACTGTAAAAAATGTCATATCTGCTCTTCTATTGAAAGAAAGCATTACATATGAATGATGTATATCAAAAGTCTGAAAGAATGATTTCCTATCAGGAATATTTTCCCAATTGGATGTGTTCCACAAGAAGAACTTATAAATTATTTCTGTTTCGTCAATGATGTGACCTACATTTTGTACAGTAACCCAGTTGGAACAAATTTTGTGTTTGACAATAAATTCCTGACAAGTACCAGCCATAGCTAAATCAATCATCTTCTGCAAACAGTCTTGTGAAGAACCTCAGGGCATGTTAGACAAATATTATTTTACTCCTAAAAGATACTTTAAAGATTTAATCCTTTACTCTGTATGAAATAAATAGTGACAATGTGATACGGATTGTACATTGTTTATCTTCATGGGTAATAAAGCTGTTTCATGTTGGAGTGAAATTATCATCATCGCTTCTGTAAGTACTCTGTAAGTTAGGAGTTCTGAATGATCATGATTATAGCAAATGTGTAAGTACTCTAGCTGGACTGTATATATATTCAACATGGGGAAAGATGGTTTTAAAAAAAGGAATTTGTTTATTTTTTTTGGGTAGCTTTCTCTTTTTTGTGTGCAAAATTTGTTGTGACCTTTTCTTTAGAAAAACTATGGGATGGGTCAATAATTTATGTTTTTTTTAAAGCTTGCCTTTTAGTTCTTAATATAATTTCTGATTTCGTGGAGGGTGAATTGAGCAAGTGCTGAAGTTGATGCTAGTCGGGTTGTTTCTAGTCCACTGACTGTAGCTGAGCACGTATTAGAGAAAATAAGCTACGGTGCATGTTCAAAACTTATTTACTATTACTTGTACCAACCATGAAACCTTATGAACTTTCATCCATAATGATAATGATAACTTTCAATGTTGATATTGTAGTATGACATGGCCACCAATTTATTTTCAATCATACAGTTGCATTCCTTATATACAGCTCTATGGAGTCACATTTATAATTGGTAGGTAGTGTCCAGTAGAAAAAAATGCACAAAAAATTATTAGAATATGTATGTATGTAATGAGTAAATGCTCTTTGTTTCACATTATTTCAGAGAACTTATGGGTATGTGGATCCTAAAATAAAATCTGACTGAAAATGTTTGTACTTGGGTTTCCGTAGTGTAAAGTTTTGTGTTGTGCTTATTGGTGTAATTACACATAAAAAGGCATGGGCACTCTTAATATGTATACATCATTGTGCTCTGTGTCAGTTTGCTACTACCTGTAATAAAACAATTTGATCATTTGTGGCTTTATATTCGCAGGTTATAATGATTAGTTTGGTTTTAGTGCCTCAATTAATGAAATTCTTTATATGAATAAACCTGGCATTTCTAGAAACTGCTGCGTATAATTTGAAAAATAAAACAAACAAAAAAAACCACAGAAAAATATTATGTCATCTGTACTTTATGAACAACTTATTCTATGGAAACTCCTGTAGACACATTTTAAAAGTTTGGTTTAATCTGAAAATCACATACCAACTTATGAAATATTTCCGATTAAAAAGCAATTACAGTCAACAAATACTTGATTGATGTTGTTGATAACCAAATGTTGCTGAGTAGTTCTATTCTTGTCAGCACAATGCCATTCTTTAAAAAAAGTACAAGTCTTCTGAAGCTGACTTAGTGATCCATACAGTGATTTAGTAACTGTTAACAGTGTCTGTAAGATTTTTTTCCCTTGAAGTGTACTAGATTGATCACTATGTTCTGAATAGGATTGTTAATAACTTGTAACTTCTGATTAAAATACCACAAAACATGAATGTATAATCCTTGCTTAATGTTATTGCTGACCCACACCACCACTTGACATTCCTGTCTTTCATAATCTACTCTCTGTTCTAACGGATGCCTTGCTTTCATCCACAGGCCATGTATCTCCTGCCCCAGGTGACCTGTAGAATTAAGAAATACTTGAAGAGAACTCAAAACACAAGAACAGAACAAGAACAATCAATAATGTTAATAACTAAAACAACATTAAATAAAACCAAAAGAAAAGATAATAGAACATATTTCTGTTTAAAGCAAACATATGTAGTGATGTACTACGACTCAATATCCATTAAGAGTATTTTATTTGATAGTCAAGCCCTGCACATTGCCACAACAATTAAACAGATATAAGGTTAAACATTTGTAATCAACACCATATGTAATTATACACATCTTTGTAATCACATTGTGCTGCTTGAATAATTGTTATCATTCTACATCATTTATTGTTTTCTTCTTACTTCCATGTTATTTATTTAAATAAGTGCCTTGTTCACAATAGTATAATCATGCAAACTCACTGTGATTTTAGCATAAGTAAATTGTAAACTGTACTGTTTTTTTATAGTGAAGCTGTTATAATTCTATCATTTTCTTCACAAAATACCTTGATGATTACAATTTTATTCTTGTTTGTTGTTCCATACCTATAACTTTCCACTAACATTTCCTGAGGTACATGGGCTATTCCCTTTGGTCTACAGGACAGCATCTTGGTTATTAACTCCCTATCTCCAGGAAGATGTTAAAACAGCAAGTACAACAGACACCTTTGTGCCAGTAAACTGCTCTAACCTCCATTTTATAGTTACTTCTAAATACATTACAGCAGGGTAGAAAAACCCTTACAGAGATAAAGAATTAGCTGGTAAGTACAGAGTCTCCTTTAGAAGAGTACTTATGTAAATAAACATCACCACAATTATTTGGGACATAAATCACTTGTGTTTAGTGTTCTCTTTCAGAACTAAAGTATCTCTACAGCCTAAATGCACTGGTAGATTTCTTCTTGGAGAGTGATCCAGGTTAGAACTTTCTATTTTAGAAATATCAAACATGGATCTATTGTTTTTCTTTAGATAATAGAAATGTCATCATACAGCTGTAGTCTTGCTGTTTGTCAATTATTACACAGTGTGACTATAAGGACCCTTTAATGGGGTGGGAAAAACAGGATTATAACAATGTTATGAACACGTTAAAACAGCTCGTTGTGAATAAGATAAGCAATCTTATTGTTCTATACAACATACTTATCACATTTGCAGTCAACAATTTAGCGCTGAGACAAGAGAGTAGACAGGATTTTATGATTAAAAATCAATTGTGCTTCTCTGATGGATGCGAAAGATAAACATTTGTCTTGAGTGTATTCCAGAGATCCTCACGTGGAAAGTTTCAGTTCGCAATTTGATCAAATCACAGGGATCTTAATCACACCACATCTGGATGAAATCTATGACTACACTTATGGAGAAGTCTGTTAGTAACTGAGAATTGAATTGTACACTAAAGCTGGTAAGATATAACCTGAACTTCAGCCTCAATCTCACTCTGTCTATACTTCATTTATTTTCAATGATTAGCAGGATGTAGTCTGGATATTGAAATGCATTTTATCAGTGTTTACAGCTGTGCTGCAATATCTTTGGCTTGACATATGGTTTCTGGGTCACATGGGATGGGACAGCCAAATACACCCCACAAAGCCTCCTTAGTCACATCTCACAACATGCACGGTAGGGTAAGTGTCACTATTCTTTGCTCCCCTTTAAGACTTCAACAACACAGAGGTGACTATCTCCATGACTGCACGCAGAAGAATAGCACAAAACATTTTTAACATATATAGAGAGGTGACTGCACAAAGTAGGTCGATTCCTTGAGAGTTCTCAGAACCAGACCAGTATCGGTACATATACCTTGCATATTTGGCGTGACCCTAAGGATAATGATGAATGTACATTATGCAACCATCTTTCCTCATGTATTTGCAAACAGCTAAATATTATGTTCTTATATACTTTTGTGCACTACTATAAAATACATTTTTTTACAGAAATAACTGCTTTACTGCAAGATCAACTGTAGTAGAGACCATATATTGTTATTGAAGCTTAAAGAATTCATGGTAATTATACATTTAAATAAGGAAAAATAAGCATAAAGACTTGATTTACGTACAATTATAAGAGAAGATAATTAATATCCCAACCCAACTTTGCAATTAGTATGTTAAGCAGATATTGTTGTCCTTTTCAAATCAATTTCAATATTATGTTATTATGCCTGATGGTGGAAAAACTATGACAATGTTGCATGATTCTACGCATGAAAAAAATTGTGAAAAAGTTATTTGGTTAAAGAAGTATAATATGAAAAAACTATGGTAAGTTGCACGATTCCTCCTCACATGAAGAAACTATGATATAAGTTGCACGATTCCTCCTCACATGAAGAAACTGTAAGTTATATGTTTCCTCACATGAAGGAACTATGATAAGTTGCATGATTCCTCACATGAAGAAACTATGATAAGTTGCATGGTTTCCTCTTGTGCCAAATGGGAATGATAAAACTGCATGGTTTTTCATATGTAAAAGTACAATGTCACATAATTATTCCACAGTGCAACACCCAACATCTACAACTACAATTGTATTTGTCATGGTTTCCCTCAGGGAATAAAATGTATGGCAACATTGAATGGTTTTCCCCTGCTAGTGGCATAAAGTTACCAACTATGGTAAAGTTGTAATACTATTGGTACAATAACTGTAGAAACATTGAGAGATAAAATGCTAAGATTCTATGTACACTATAAAAGTTAAATGTTTGTGATTATTTTACAAGATCATTCATATATATGTCAACCTGTAATGTTTCCCCTTACAGTGAGACCTTGCCAGTCATATTTGGTAACATTTTTTAATACACAGATTATTACCTTTCCAGGCAATGTACATGTTTTCTATGGCAGCCTCTACATACCATTTTGTAATAGATATTCCTCTTCTGCATTAATTCTCATACTCATGCAGATTAGCAGGATGTAGTCCAGAGAACGGAATGCATTGTGTCTTAGATTACTGCTTGGCTGCAATATCTGCACCTTTTGGCCTGAGAAGTCAGATTTTATCATATTAGAAGCATGGTTTCTGGGTCACTGAACCCCCCTATGGGATGGGACAGTCAACCCAACCCCAAAACCTCATTAGTCACCTTCTATGCCATGCATGGTAGGTAATAGTGTCAAACATACCTTTCTTTACTCCACTTTCAGCCCCAGCACTACACAGGCGAATAAAGATATTAAAAATGAGACTTCAATATGATCTTAAAGAACATTCGATGACAAGAGGCATTGAATAGTTTTTAATAAATGATTTATGATTTCAGTATTGAATTATTCATCTCCCTTGAATCTCATCAACAGGACAGAGTGCAAAATGGGTAAGGCACTTTCTGCATATAATTTGCCATGTGTATCTTCCATCTAAAAAAAAGATGCAAGGAGCAAAAGTCTTTACATGCCAATAGACCAAATTGATCATGGATAGGCAGATTTAGCCATGAGAAGACATGTTTGACTCATGCCCATTTAACTTCATCTGATACAGGCTTCCTTGATACCATTTATTAAGATAAATAAGACCCATATACCCAGTATTTTGAATTATTATATTTATAAATGTGTTTATATGCTCTATATGGTATTTTCTGTTTTTGTAAGGATTTTGTCATGACAAAGTTTTTTTTACAGGTTTCCCTCTTAACAGGTTGACTATATGTATTTATGACAACATGGTTATATTTAATTATAGTATCAAATACATTATTATGGTACACACAAAAACTGCAACCCACACTGTCAATAGTAGAATAATTAGTAGGATTAACTATGATAAACGCCAATATTTGTGCATAAATTTTCTTTCTTTATATCACAACAGTAGAAAGATTACATGAAACAGGTGTAATCTATCTGAGTTCACCGATAGTTTACTGTCCATTAACTTACAGACCACACACTATAATGTCACATTATTGAATTAACACACACACACACACACAGTTGATTTTAAAATAAATACAAAAGTTGGGACCAAAGCACACATCTAATTTCATCAGTGTAAAGATTTAAGGAGGACTGTTCTGGCACAATGATAGTGTGTTGGATTCAGTCACCAAGTTATAGGAGTTCAATTCTTTTTATGAGAAATTTCATAGTCCACCCAGCTTAAAACTGGTTATGATTCTTTATCAGTTGACTGAAATTTGAAAACAGTCATTAATATAAGTGCTCTGACACTTTTAGCAATGTGAAAACAGTCACCAATATAAGTGCTCTGACACTTTTAGCAATGTGAAAACAGTCACCAATATAAGTGCTCTGACACTTTTAGCAGTGTGAAAACAGTCACCAATATAAGTGCTCTGACACTTTTAGCAATGTGAATACAGTCACCAATATAAGTGCTCTGACACTTTTAGAAGTGTGAAAACAGTCACCAATATAAGTGCTCTGACACTTTTAGCCGTGTGAAAATAGTCACCAATATAAGTGCTCAGACACTTTTAGCAGTGTGAAAACAGTCACCAATATAAGTGCTCTGACACTTTTAGCAGTGTGAAAACAGTCACCAATATAAGTGCTCTGACACTTTTAGCAATGTGAAAACAAATAGGTGCATTTTAAGGGCAGAGACACCAATTCCAACCATGTTTCCTCATTTTACATCATTGTTAATTATCCTTCAAATGTCAGTCTTTTGCATAATGTGCTAATCACATCCAGCCACTGACAATTGTGCATATATACCATTCAGAAAGCAATGGCAAACTACTGAATGTAAATACTGCCAGGAAAATCACTACAGCCAAAAATATGCTGGGTTGAGGGCTACATCTTGAATAGGATATGCTATCAATTTTTTTTATACATGTCTAGCCACAATGTTTACAGTAAACAGGCCTCATATTATCATGTCATTTGTTACAAGTTTTTATATATAAGATAATATTTTCATTATTCTTTTTTTGCAATAATTGTGTGTCATTTCTAAAAAAAAAAGAAACTGGAAAATTAATAATCAACTCAAAAAATTAATAGGAATGCAAACTCCCTAATTTGATGCTGTCCCATATCACATACACCAACAAAACGTACATACATTATTACATTCAGTAACCATTCCTTTATTTCCATTATACAAAAATCTCAACAAACAAAAAGTTATTGGGTTTCCAAATATCCTCCATAAATAATGTGCAAAGAAAAAAGTCAGAAAAAATGCTTGGCAGGGAAAAAGTATGCAATTATAATGTAGAGAGAGTACTAGCAGTTAGCAAACTGTTTTTTAAAAACCTGAATAGAATCAATGTCTATGTTCTGAAAGAGCTCCCCTCTTCCCTCTTTTCCCTCTCCCTGATTAGATACCTTTGATTTTGCTAAAATTTTTAACATCAGAACACTTATACAGTATAACCTGCAACTATTCAGAACACCCCTTCCCCCAGTTCAAAAAGCAAAGATGAACTCATTTTCTGCTTGGTGACTGATGAATCGGCTATACCAGGAACTGACCACTGTATACCAGTGAACAAATCATGGCAGTGTACACTACAGCAGTGCTATGCTGCTGGCTCCTAACCTACCATTTACTAAAGTAATATATGCAAAATGTATGAACACACTACACACAGAAATTTGTGGAGAGATAGTCAAACTACCATCATGTTATCCCAATTATAGCTTACCACACATGCACATATAATATCCATGCATAGATTGTTATAGATTTGCCAGAATTTGACCAAATAATTCCACAAATCTGGCTATTTTAAAATGCCATTAGCTATGAAATTAATATTTTGATAATTGTTATATTTTTAGTCAATTTGAAAAGGTATTTAAAAGTTCCAAGTTGTGGCAATTTTTGGACATATTTTAACAAAAATTTGACTATAATTTAATTTGAATAATCTGGTGACCTGGATTTTTAACTTTAATACTGTAGTTTAAATTTAATTTAAAAATAATAAATAAAAATACATGTTTCTTTTGCCTGGTTCTTAATTTTTAAAATATGCAAATATCTAAAATAAATCATAGTTATCAAAAAAGTCTATATCTTTCATACAGATGTTGTAAACAGACTGTATTTTACTGTAATCCTTCAACACTTCTCTTTGGCCACAAATTATTTAACATCTATTATCAGCAACAAACATACTTGATGTTACAAAACAAAGGCAATATGGATGACAATATAATATGCTTGTTTTTCTGCTGCAGATGTTGTGTAAGTCAGTGAACCAAATTTTCCATTATACAAAACAAATTTCTAGATTTAATGATGTAATTAGTTATAGAATTATCTATAAGTCTACATGTGTTCTGGATGGTCTTGCAGGCATCTCAACAAATGTTCTACCGCCAGCTCTCCAGAGCAGATTTTGTGTACGGCCGTGAACAGAGGAAATCTGTCAAATACACACACACACACACAAAACGTTACACAATTAATTCACTGTTCAGTTGTTATCTGTAGTAGTAGCATGCGATCCTAAAATAAAATCTGACTTAAAGTAAAGTTGTGTGTACATGGGTTTCTGTAATACAAGGGTTGTCATTCCTATGCCCTGATAAATAATATGCTACAACAACTTTTATTTACAATAACATTTACATGTTTCATAAACTTTGTACATATTTCATTGGTTTGGTCTACTAGTTTTCATATCACATTGGCAGGCATGCATTATACAAAGACATGGTGACCTGTGACAAAAACTTGACATCAATGAATGTAGGTTTATGTGTTTCTGCTGAGTTTATTTTGGTCATATCATAAATTCATCACTCATAGTAAACAATCAATAAGACTACTACAGACAGCTGTTACTAATCTAATGTAGCTATGAGGGCTGTTACTACTACAGACAGCTGTTAATAATCTAATGTAACTATGAGGGCTGTTGACTAAAGTTCCAGGACAGATTTGTTTAGGACTGAAAATAAATATACTTAAATAGGTCTGGGTACCTTTAATATGAAATCATGTGTGTCCGTTCTGCTACTAGTTGTAATAATAGTACTTATACAAAACACAATTATTCAGTTTTACAATGGATGCACAGATATTCAGTGCAGGTATGAAAAAATACGGAACAGTAATCACAGAGCATGTCCCTTCCTACTTCCTGTTCACAATGTTTAAGAATTTTGCATCCGTAAAAGTTTTTATGGTTTTGGAATGCCACTGAGAGAAGAAACTTTTTGGTACTAGCGTTAGATTTATGATTTATTGTAAACACTATACCTAATCCTTCACACAATCTGTCTCACAAACGCTCTGAATATCAGATGACAAGACAAGATTCCAGATACCACTACCCTTGACAGATCTGATATCTCTAGCATTTATACTATTCTGATGCAAAAACATATTGTGCATGTCCTATGTATGTCATATCATTGACTGGCAAAGATACTTCTCTATGGTGAGTTACAGTACGGCATATGTTCTCAAGGTGGTCGAAAGAAGCACATTCTGATTAATTTTGACGATGCAGATATAATACCAATTTCCAAGAAAGGAAAACCAAAAACCAACAAAATAAGCTCCTGTCCTATTAGACAACTGAGCTGTCTACTTATCTCCACTACTTCTGTCAACTTCCTTGACATCATTCATCCCCCTTACCTTAGCACATCCGTTTACTATAAACCTACAGATGTACATGGCTTTCTGCTCTACACTTCTTCTCATCCTCCTGCTTGTCGCAACTCTCTACTGTACACCCAGCTTCTTCGCTTGTGTTGCTTATGTAGCGATTATGACGATTTTCTCGATAAGTCCTCTGAGATGTTTTTCCTTAGATGATCGTTCCCTGACAGCATTCATTCATCCGCGTGCGCCATTTATATCGCCTCAATACCTTGACTAACTCTCAGGGTTCTTCTCCTCTGATAGGGTTAAACTTGTTCTTACCTTTCATCCCCATAACTCTTCTGTTCGACGAATCATGCTTAAACATTATTCTCTTCTCCAGTCTGATCCTGACACCCGTGATGCTTTCCATGACTTACCTCTGGTGGCTTATAGGCGTGATAGAAATCTGAAGGACATCTTGGTTCATAGCCACCTTAAAAGTCTTCTGTTCCCGACCATTTTGGCACTGTTTGTTGCTCACGTGTCTGTTGCTATACATGTCCTTACATAGTTCAGATGCACTCCATTTTATTTCCCATGGAAACTTTCTCCATCAATGAGGCCTTTACATGTGAATCCCGTAATGTCATTTACGTAATCATATGTAAACGCTGTGGCAAACAGTACATCGTAGAAACCGGCCTACGATTGAGCTATCGCTTTTGTAACCATCTTCATGCCATCAAGCACAGAACACCCACTCCTGTGGCCACACAATTCAACGGCGATGGTCATCATGGTACTTTTGATATTCAGGTCACCGTCATCAGATCTTGCACAGCCGATGATAGATCTAGGTACGCTCTAGAAAATCATATCATTTTTGAATTTGGTACACTCAAGCCTTTTGGACTCAATTCCGACCACTCTTATGTCTAGTACTGGGTTGGTGTGGTCATTGTCTTTATTCTTTTTGTTCCATCATTTACTCATCTTTTTGTTCGTTTCGTTTCCACATATATTTACGTTTTTTATGTACTTTCTGACCTTCCGGCATCTCATTTCCATATTTCCGTTGGATGTCATGATAATTTTTCCATTCGTCGTCTTTTGATGTTTTGTTTGTGTCTTGATAAAGACCTTTTGGTTGAAACATTGAATATGATTTGTGTATTGTAATTTGTATGATTTCTTGTGTGCGCATCATTACCTACTAGTTTTAGCTATAGTCTGTCATGTGTCATTGAAGCAATATATAAACTTGTGTTTTACGTAAGTCTAAGCTGTCTTGGAAAAGTTATGGAAAAAAATAACAGGTTCTTAAACTTATCTTGAAGAAACCAAGCCATTAGATGACTGCCAATCAGGCTTCACAAAACACAGAATCACTGAAACCAAACAAAATAGTGCCCAGGAAATAGAGAATGCCTTTTTTTTTTTAAATGTAGACTCCTAGCTACCTTCTTTGATCTCCCAAAAGCCTTTGATAAAGTCTGGAAAGAGGATCTGTTAAAACTTGCCCAGATAGCAATTGGAAATCATATGCTACAATGGAGCAAAAGTTTTTTACATGGAAGACATACAAGGGTCAAACTCCAAGGAAAAAAGAGCATAATGGTTAATATCACAGAGGTCGGCCAATAGGGAGGTCTATCCCCCTATTCTTCATCATTTTTACAGATGACCTGCTAAAGCTATTCACATCATACATACATAGGGCTCTCCATGCAGATGATCTGGTTATATAGACTAGATCTGAATACATATGAGTTGTAAAGGTAAGAGTTCAGGAGGTAATAAATAAAGTTTAAGAATGGGCAAAAACCTGGGGGTGTTCGAAATAAACAAAAGCAAGACTGTCATCACTCTTCAACCTCTCTACAAAACCTGAAAATTATTATGACAATGGACAATACCCCATTCAATACCTAGATTGAGGGGTATCTGATACCCTCTACCAGGACAATACCCACAACTGAACTAAGGAAACACCTACTGCTCTCATGGCAAAAACAATCAACTAGACACCCAATACTCCATTCGGGATTCATGTTCTCACAGATGGATCATCTGAAGATGCAATTAAGAAAGGAGGAACTGGGATACAAATACTTATAGCAAATACAGAACTCTCAAATGCTACCTCATCGTTTATGGTGTCCATGTGGACAGAAACCTCAGACAGTAGACCATAAACTTCAAAAATGACCAGAACATGAAATGCTCTGGTAAATACACTGGCTTAGAGAAACAACACTGCAGGACGACAATTCTAGACTGATGAGTTACAAATATAGTCAAGTTTATAGACGAGACAAAACTGCTGACATGAGCACATTCCAAGTGAACGAAAGAAGACTAAAGACACACTGTATTTCCTCTCCAGTCAACCAAATGTGGCCTTAATTTTTGTTTTCTTTGCACTGACCTTTCTTCCATTTCTCGTGCTCTCAACATGTGGTTGACTTCAGCAGCTGTCGGCGGACCTTGTAGCTTCTGACCATCTAGCATCTCTTTCTCAAGCTGCTCAATTGTCTAGGAACAAATAAAATGTGGAGCAAAATTATACACCAAAACAAATATGTCATAAAATAATATAAACCCATTCCAACATGATCTTCTGCCAGTTTTTCCAAGTTGCCAGAAGTGATAACAAAGGCCTTTATTTATGTTTTGTATACATCTTTACAATGAAAAACTAGTCTGCCTCTTCTTCTAGTACCTGCAAGCGTACCCTGTGAGAGTTTCCCATGCAGTGTTTGTTTTTTTATGCAGCTGTCTGTAGCCAAGAGGTACAAAGCATCTCAGATGTACAAGGTACTAAGTTCAATTTACACAGTAGGTAATTGTCTGTGTCTGGACCATTAAGAGAGCAATGGCAACCTATTAAATATAAATATAGCCTAAAAATCACCAGATAAAACAATTCTGAGTTGATTCCTATGCCCTGATAAATAATATGCTACAACAACTTTTATTTACAATAACATTTACATGTTTCATAAACTTTGTACATATTTCATTGGTTTGGTCTACTAGTTTTCATATCACATTGGCAGGCATGCATTATACAAAGACATGGTGACCTGTGACAAAAACTTGACATCAATGAATGTAGGTTTATGTGTTTCTGCTGAGTTTATTTTGGTCATATCATAAATTCATCACTCATAGTAAACAATCAATAAGACTACTACAGACAGCTGTTAATAATCTAATGTAACTATGAGGGCTGTTGACTAAAGTTCCCCCCATCGAGGCCAGCTCCTTGGCGTGGAGATGGGGCTTAGTCCAGCCAGCAGAGGCTGGAAACTAAGACTGGCTGGGCCCTCCCACATTCGGGCAGGACCACAGTCTTGCCTAGCAAGTAAAGGTGCTGAAGTCAGCGACATTTGGCCAGAAGGCGCACCGCAACAATCAGAATGTCATGCATTATCGCGCATGAATGTCTATATCTGCATTACCCCGTTATGGTGCTAACCCTTTGACGACTCACCAGGCAGGAGTAGCACCAGGCCCTATACCTCGAAAGGGCCCACCCCATACGACTGGAGGTCCTCTTCGATTGCCTTGTGGAGCCAGGAGGCACAAGAGTAATATCACTGACCAACAAATATTACCAACCAATGAGACATCACTTACAATAATGCACTGGAATGCTGAGGATGTAAATAGCAAAAAAGATGGCTTTAGCAAGAAATTAGAATTAGAAAACACCCTTCTTAAGGAACAGGTCAGCATTTGTTGCATACAAGAGACACACCTCAGCAAAGATGTAGCCTTTAAAATTGCAGGTTATCAGTGCTTTAGAGCTGATCGAATAGACAGAAGAAAAGGAGGTATACTAACCCTAGTCAAAAATAATATCAGCGCACATCAAACTGAGCTATACATGGAAGGAGCAGAATATCAGGTCCTTCAACTAAAGACCAAGAACACAGACTTCAACCTACTAAATTATTATTGTCCAAATGACCAGCCCCTTTCCCTGGACACAATACCATACAGAGGAAGACTGATAGTATGTGGAGATTTTAATAGTCACTCACAAAGCTGGGGTTATGACCACATGGATAAAAGAGGAGAAGAACTTGAAAGCTGGCAAGACGATAAATGTCTTCTATTGCTTAATATGCCAAAAGATCCTCCAACATACTACTCAAGAGCATGGCAAACCACTTCCACGCCAGACTTGGCATTGTACTCAGCAGACCTAAACTGGGAAATCAATAGAACAGTGGGAAAGCAACTTGGAGGTAGCGACCATCGACCAGTCCTCCTTAGTATTAAAAATGAACTCACAGGAAATGCACGTAGCCTTCCAAGATGGAATTATAAAAAAGCAAATTGGGGACTATTTAAACACCGCAGTAGTGTTTTAGCTGGACAAATAGATATGGAAGGAAAAGACATAAACGCCATAGTCAAAGAGTTCAATAAATGTATTCATCAAGCTGCCAAGGAAGCAATACCAAGAGGAGCACGCAAACAATACAAGCCATACTGGAGTGAACAACTAGAACTGCTGCAAGAGGAATTAGAAAAAGCACGGACGGAAGTGGAAAATAACCCAAGCCAGGAACATCACAACAAACATCAACACGCAAAAGCTAAATTCCAAAGAGCCAAACTAGAAGCTAGAAGAAAGAGCTGGAAAGAGAAAACAGAGTCCTTAAATTTTGAAAAGGATGGAAGAAAACTGGAAATTGGTCAAACAACTAAATGATGAGGGAACAGGAAGAAGCACAAACATAACACTCATACAGAATGGCAAAATGATTACAGGAAAGCAAGCAGTAGATAATTTCGCTAGGATATTTGCTCAAGACTGCAATATTGAAATTAGTCCAGAGAAACAGCATACAGTGCAGAGCGACCAAAAAAGTAAATTGGAACATGCTCAGACTAGAATCAGTGATGAAAACAGCGCAGATGAAATTATGGATACATTGTTCACATATAGTGAATTGGAATTAGCAGTCTCTAAACTAAAGCTAAATAAGTCCCCAGGAATTGATAAAATATCAAATGAAATGATAAAGAATCTAGGAACAACAGCCAGAAGGAAACTATTGGACATCCTAAATATTAGCTGGACTACTGGGAAAATACCACAAATCTGGAGAGAATCAATTATGGTCCCTTTGCTTAAACCTGGAAAAGATGGAACAACACCAACTAGCTACAGACCAATTAGTCTTACAAGTTGCCTGTGCAAAACAATGGAGCGCATCATAAACCTAAGACTAAAATTTCACCTGGAAAGTAGAAAATTCCTTGCACCACAGCAGGCAGGTTTCAGGCAATGCTACTCCACAGAGGATCAAACCACATACCTCTCACAGGAAATTGAAGATGCTTTCCAAGACAAAAAATCAGTTTTAGTGGCATGGATTGATTTACAGAAGGCCTTTGATAAAGTATGGAAAGAAGGATTGCTTCAAAAAATGAGAAACTACAAGATATGTGGAAATATGTACAGATGGACGAAAGCCTTTCTTCACAATAGAAGAGCCAGAGTACAAGTAAATGGCAAAAAAAGTAGGAAAGTATTACTACGCCATGGAGTGCCTCAAGGAGGAGTTCTATCACCCACTCTTTTTCTCATATTTATCAATGATCTAATTGAAGAAATACCCTGTGGAACTAAGGCAGCACTGTATGCAGATGACTTGGTTCTATGGTGCACACATGAGAGCGCCATGGTTACCACAAAAATGCTTCAGAGAGCCATGGACATTTTGACTAATTGGGCTGACAAATGGTGTGTAAGTATCAATATAGAGAAGTCGGCAACAACCCTTTTTACACTTTCACCAAAACAAAGAGCAGGAAACATCTATGTAAATAAAACTATCTTAAAGGTAGATGACCAACCCACATATCTTGTTGTAACATTTGATGCCAAAATGACATGGAAACATCATATCAGCAAAGCAGAAACAAAGGCTAGAAGGAAGATAGCTATACTAAGAAAACTGAGTGGGACAACTTGGGGAGCTAATGAAAGAATTCTAAAAAATGTATACCAACAAGCCATTCGACCACACTTGGAATATGGTTCTACAGCATGGAGTTCATCATCAAACACTACACTACAAAACCTAGATAGAGTACAGAACCAAGCACTTAGAATCATTACAGGCGCAATGAGATCCACACCAATCATAGAAATGCAGAATATCGAAGGGATGCAGTCATTGAAAGAGCGTAGAGATACTAAAATTATAATTCATGGAGAAAAGTTTCTTTCCCACCATAGTCACCCAATGAAGGAAAGATTCCAGAATCTATCACAAGGACGGCTTAAAAGAAGCAGCTTCATACACCAGGCCAAGCGTCTACGTAGACAGGTATCGGATCTACCAGAGGTAACAATACCACTGACATCTCAACCAGAACACAACCCATGGGAAAAACGGACATGCCTACCAGTGACCATCCAAACAACAGTAGCAGGTGTGCATGGGGATGAACATCAGAATAATCTGCAGAAAAGAGTAGCAGCTCTCAGTTTCCTTAATGATGCTTACCCAAGTGATCTATGGACCAGAGTATATACAGATGGATCAGCACAGAATGCAGTAAAAAATGGAGGAAGTGGTGTATATGTAGAATACCCAGATGGCACCACTGATACTACTTGTATATCAACAGGGAATTACTGCAACAACTATGACTCTGAAGTCAAAGCTATTTATACAGCTGCAGAGAAACTGTTAACATTGGACAGGACCTCACAGCCTATTGTAATACTTACAGATGCAAGGTCAGTACTAGAGGCATTACAATCCAATAAACTTCCAGAGTTAAAAGAGGTACTGTCCATAGTACAAAATAGGTGTAGAGTTATACTGCAATGGATTCCATCACACTGTGGAATAGCAGGAAATGAGAGAGCTGATCAACTCGCCAAGGAAGGTGCTAACATGCAGCAACCGGATGTACCAATCAGCTATCACCAAAGGAAATCCATGATAAAGGCACAACGAAAGCCTAACTTACCTCCACGGGATGACTACCACCTACTTAGCAGACAAGAACAGGTCATCATATTTCGACTGAGAACTGGACACAATAGACTAAACAGCCATATGTATACAAAATTTAAAATTGGCACAACAGCAAAGTGTAATTGTGGACAAGTCAACCAGACTTCAGAACATATCCTTCAAGAATGTGCAAACTATGACACATTAAGATGCACATACTGGCCTTCTGATACACCAATGAATATTAAACTTTATGGTACAAAACAAGAAATGGAAAACACTGTCCAATTTATACAAGAAACAACACTGCATATATAGACATTATTAGCGAACGAAAGAAGAAGAGAAGAAGACTAAAGTTCCGGGACAGATTTGTTTAGGACTGAAAAACAGACTACAATGGAATCCTGTTATAACAACTTGGTCTGGACCAACAAAATATGTACCTATGTAATAACAGAAATTTGATATATACAGTACAAACAAAATATAATAATTATAACTGGGAATTTTTTTTAAGTTTGGTTATATAGGGAAATTTGTTATAAAAGAATGTGTTATAGAGAGATTCAACTGTAATTCTATTCTTCAAAGTAGTTTCCCTGTAATTGTAAACACTTATTTCAGGGCTCCTGTCACTGAAGAAAGCACTGCTGGTAGTATTTTAAGAATAGTCCTCATTTGTCTCATCATGCCTTCTTGAATCTCCTCTCGTCAAAGGTGGATGTGTTGAGCCATTGCCTCAAACAAAATGGCAAAACAATGCATTTTCATTCTCTGGACTACATCCTGTTGGAAATCTAGTAGAATCATTGTCTTGCTGCAATGAGATCCAGCGGGAGTTTGAGAATGAATGCTGAAAAAAATGAATATCCTCAATTTCATAGCATCTGTGACTTTTTATTATTCTCAAATTAGCAAGGAAATCTCACTGAAAAAAATGAAGCAAGTATGGATATATTGTGTAAGCAATGAAATATTGTGCTGTCAAAAATATTTTTGTGGTGACAGATTTGTAAACAGGGACATTGTCATAATGCACAATCCAACTGCCTGTGCACAACAAATCTACAGTTACGATTTTATGGCACGGACTGATTGATATTCCAACATCCTCAGCAACCTATCTGATCGAGCGTTTGATTTCTTGCACATGCCATGATGTTGTCAGTATGGCAGATCTATCTTGATGGGGGTCATCTTCAAAGAATCTGTGTCCACTTTTGAAATGTGAATAATACTCATATGATTTTGAATCAGCATTGACAGGGCTCTCTGAAAGTTTATTGCAGAATTTCAAAACTTTCAGAAGCAGTTTTGTTTAAGAAAAAAGCAATGCACACAATTTATGGAATATAAACTTCTAATTTTGAAAGGTGAAAAGAACCACTAGGTTACTTTCACTTATAAGATTCCAGATTCCACCTTAAAATTTAGTACATACATTGGCATGAGGTTCTCATGTGCATTAGGTTAGTACCATCACACTATGTATTATGGTTTCTGGAATGAAAATTATTCCTGGAACTTAATGGACAGTCCTAATATTCTAAATATCACTACTTTACTACAAAGATAGGCAGGAAGTGGTAAAATGCAGAAAGAAAAACAAGCAGTAAACAGCAGAAAATTAGATCACCATCTTGCACTAGAGATTCTAGACATAAAACTAATGTTTTCAGGGATTTCTAGAATAAGGGAAAAAAACCAACTAAAACTCATTAAATTATCTATGAAGACACTATATTAATAAGCTCTATCAGGTGTTCAAGGCTGTCAAGTTCTTAATCTTGATTTTTTGCTTTTATCTGACACCCAAAAAATAGTCATTACATGGATCCTTTTTTATTTTTCCTTCAGTTCCCCGTGGAACATAGGGCTGCCACTGTTGCTATAAATTTATGTTACTACAATGTCTTCTTCAACTGTGTCCATGAGATCTCAATCTATTTGCTCTCTTCCTACACCCTATTTCTCTTGGTATTTCTCAGTTTTCCAACCTCCTCTTTCCCTTTTGTTTCCAGTTCAATGTTCCATTGATTATGTTATTGGCTTCTTAGTGAGGATGTGTCACAGCCATCCCGATCTATTACCCAGATAATACTTAAACGCCCCCATGTTTTTCACTTTCTTCTAACTTCATGTACTTTCTTCTTTAATCTTCAGAGTCATCAGTGAACAATTCACATTGTTGAGTCTTGTAAAGGATGAAACATATTCTCTTTAACTTGCTTAATATACAGCCATCCTTTATATGATACTGCATATCTGTTTTGTGGCTCTCAATTTCCAGTTCTCTTACCATTGTTTTGTGTCATACTTTTTTTTCACCTATCAATTCTTCTTCTTCTTCAGTGTTCATTCTCAAACGCTACATTTCTTGAGTAGCAGATCCATCTTCCTATTAAATTTCCAGTAGGATGTAGTCCAGAGAATGGAAATGTATTGTGTCACCGTTTTATTTGTACCAATGACCTGACACATCCATCTTTGGTGGAACCGTTCAATTGAGTCCATATGACAGTTTTCAAGTGTTTTTATGTTATAATTTAACAGATTTCACATTATGAAAATAGTGGCTTTTTCACTATTCTGTTAGGTTAGGTATGTTGATTATCCTCTTTGCACACCGAATATGCCCATGTGTGCTCAGATCTCGACTTCAGCAAATACTAAAGACTTTTTCACTATTTTAATTAGTTATTAAATTAAATCCTTTAATTATGGCCCTAAAATCGTAAAAACATATTTGTATGATCGTAATGAAATCAAGTCAAGATTTGCTATGTTATAATCACACTGAATGTTAATTCTACTATACTTTTATCAACATTTTATAAACCATAAATGCTTTCTTATGCAATTGAAACATTCTGGGTCAATATTGCAATTCAGCTGATATCCAATGGCATCTTACCTTTCCAGTTTTTGCAAATGCTTCAGCAACACGTCTGTTCCTGCCTCCATAACATGTTGTAATTAAGTCTGCAATACCACAGCTCTCAAAGAAGGTAGATAAACATGAACCTGAGATTGTAAGCGTTGAGACATTTTTATCAAAGCAGCAACAGTAGAATTTGAGATTTTAGTGTTGTAGAAATTACTGTACCCGAAACAGCCCTCACAGTGGATATAATATTGCAATACTCCAGGCATTTCAGTTGAATATTTTAATTTCAAATTACAGTTAAGGAATTATTTCATCATCAATTTGAAATTAAAATGCAATAAGTAGGAAAAGTAGATTGTCATGAATTGGTTACAAATATTCTTTTCTTCTTTTGTTCATTTGAAATGTCCTTTTGCATTTTGCAGATGGCTCTTAAGCAACAACAAAAAAGAAGTTATCCATTGAAAGATTCTCTCAAATCTGAGAGGCTTTTTCTGTTTCTATCATGATGTGTTTTGCTATACCTGGGCACCTTATATGGAGAAAGTGCCTTGCCCATTTTATTGTGGGTATATATATATATCCTGCAGGACCCTGTAGACGAGTCCACGCACCCAGAGTACATGTTACTTGGGCCCTGTGGGCGAGGTCATGCACCATACGATATAGCCAGATTCCCGAGCACGGAACTTCATGAAGTTAAGCTCATTTGATGTAGAAATTCCCGCCACACGAAGCTAGGAATACGTCACAGTTTAAAGGTCAAATTCCTTTACACATTATAATTGTAAGAGAGAGAAAGCCGGTTGACTTTGTCAATGCATTTCTAGAGCGACTTTAGCCCTTTTCGGCCGTATTTTACTATCAAATTGAGTGCCGAGTGGCATGTGTAAGTGATCGTGACTACATGTTCTAATTGTTGTTTTTTTGTGTTTAATATGTTGTTATTTGATAAGAATGTTTGTGTATGCGTTCAAAAACACAAAAATAATATGTATCAGGGGTGCCACATGTGTGCATGGACAATAATTACATTGCGTGTTGGCATAGACCTAGTGTTGACAGGACGGACATTATATGTGATTTCTTCACGTTTTATTAGTTTTTTTAGTTCATATTATATTAGTTTGGATATAAAACAATAGATATACAATAAGTATAGGTATTTATGAGGATTTTATCAATGTTGCCACACATTACTCATGCATTAGAGTCGTCAAGAAGATATATTTGCGATTTAGAAAATGGCGTTTTGTGATTTTTTTCCCCAAATTTTCAACTTCACAACTTTCTCATCACACATACAACAACAAAAAAATGATTATATTCACTATTCACTCCTTTATTTAGATGTGCAAACCCCATCAGACCAGCACCGTGCAGAGGTGATGGGGCTTAGTTCAGCCATCAGGGGCTGGAAACTAAGACTGGTCGGGCAGTCCCACTCGAGCAGGACCATAGTCCTGTCCAAGTAAGCAGAGTGCTGAAGATGGAGGCATCCAGCCAAAAGGCGCACAGATAATCAGGATGCCATGCACAAAACACAATGGAAACATGTCTACATCTATAAATAGTTATGGTGCCTGCCCTGTGGTGGATGTTCGGCAGGGACGGTGCCGGGCCCTATACCTCGAAAGGGCCCAACCTCAGTTACTGGAAGTCCTTCTCAATTGCGCCGAGGAGCCAGGAGGCAAGGGAATAGAGCTACTGGCCAAACAAACAAACGACCAATAAAAATAATGCACTGGAATGCTGAGGGTGTCAACAGTAAAAGAGATGGATACAGCAAAAAATTGGAACTTGAAAATGTCCTCAGTGAAGAACAAGTTTATATATGCTGTATCCAAGGAACACACCTCAGCAGCGACATAGCCTTCAAAATTAGAGGCTACCAGTGCTACCGGTCTGACAGAAAGGACAGGCGAAAGGGTGGAATTCTGACACTTGTTAAAAACAATATCAGCGCATGTCAGCTGGAAGTATATATGGAAGGGGCAGAATACCAGATGCTCCACCTAAAAACAGACAGTGCAGAATTCCATCTCCTGAACTACTACTGACCAAATGATAAACCATTGGCACTAGACACAATTCCAGACAAAGAGAGACTTATGGTGTGTGGTGACTTCAACAGCCACTCTCAGAGCTGGGGCTATGATCATATCGACAAGAGAGGTGAGGAACTTGAGAGCTGGCAGGATGAAAATAATCTCATCCTTATTAACCAGCCAGCAGACTTACTAACCTTCTACTCGAGAGCATGGCACACAACCTCTACACCAGACCTGGCATTCCACTCACCAGGCTTGGAACTGAACATCACACGTGTCGTTGGAAAGCAGCTTGGGGGTAGTGACCACAGACCAGTATTTCTAGAAATCCACAATGAATTTACCAAGGATAGCAGCACGCTCACTAGGTGGAACTATAAAAGGGCAGATTGGAAAATGTACCAGCATTTAACCAGTGTTCTAGCTAAGGACATGAACTTGGACAAAGACATCAATAGAGCAGTGAGTGAATTTAATAGATGTATACTACATGCTGCTAGTAAAACCATACCCAGGGGGGCACGCAAAAACTACAAACCCTACTGGAATGATGAACTGGAAAAGCTGCAAAATGAGATGGAAACATCTAGACAGCAGGCTGAGAACAGACCTAGCCAAGAACATCACAACAAATATTAGCAAACAAAGGCTAAATTTCAAAGAGCCAAGTTACAAGCCAGACGGAGCAGCTGGAAAGAAAAAATAGAGTCGCTGAACCTATCAAGAGATACTAGGAAATTATGGAAACTTGTAAAACAACTAAATGATGAAGGTACAGGGAGAAATACCAGGATCACACTTTATAAAGATAGAAACATTTTAACAGGTAAACATGCAGCTGATTACTTTGCAGATTTCCTTGCAGAAGACAATAATGTCGAAGTCAGCCCAGACAAACAACAGGAGGTTCGAGAGAACCAGAAAAAAATTGGACAAGGCGAACCTATACCTGAAGTCATGGAGGCACCAATCACAATGAGAGAACTGGAGCATGCAATATCCAAACTGAAAATGAAAAAGTCCCCTGGAGCTGATGGAGTGTCCAATGAAATGATTAGAAACCTGGGAATTGCAGCAAGAGCAAAGATACTGCAGATCTTTAACACAAGTTGGTCCACAGGTAATGTACCACATGCGTGGAGAGAAGCAATAATGATACCACTCCTCAAATCAGGAAAAGATGGCACCACAGTCTCCAACTACAGGCCCATCAGCCTCACAAGCTGTCTATGTAAAACAATGGAACGCATTATCAATCTTAGGATGCAGTGGTACCTTGAAAGTGAAAACCTTCTGGTATCACAGCAAGCAGGTTTCAGACAGTGCTACTCTACTGAAGATCAGGCAACCTACCTCTCCCAAGAGATTGAGGATGCCTTCCAAGAAAAGAAACTGGTACTAGCAGCATGGATAGACCTCAGGAAAGCATTTGAGAAGGTCTGGAAAGAAGGGCTCCTAAAGAAATTGTGAAATTGCAGGGTTAGCTCAAGAATGTACAAATGGGTAAAAGCATACCTGCATAATAGAAGAGCAAGGGTACAATTAGATGGTCGCAAGAGCAAGAAAGTTCTACTTCATCATGGAGTCCCCCAGGGAGGAGTCCTGTCACCCACACTTTTCTTGGTTTACATCAATGACCTAGTTGCTGAACTACCACACGGGATCAAAGTGGCAATGTATGCTGACGACCTGGTGATCTGGTGCACAGAAGAACATGCGACAGTGGCCACTAAACAAATACAAAGAGCTATTGATGCCCTAACCTTATGGGCAAATAGATGGTGCGTCAGCATTAACACAGATAAGTGCAGCACTACACTCTTTACCCTCTCACCAAAACAAAAAGCTGGTCATATCAAGATAGATGGAGAGCTCTTGAAAGAAGACAAACAACCCACATACCTCGGAGTTACTTTTGATGATAAGCTGACATGGAAGCAGCACATAAACAAAGCAACAACAAAAGCCAGGAGGAAGTTAGCTATCCTGAGAAAACTAAGTGGAACCACATGTGGAAATATACTCAGTGGAAATATACTCAGTAAAGTTTACCAGCAAGGCATAAGACCATACCTGGAATATGGTTCATCTGCATGGTGTCCTGCATCAAACACCACATTACAAGATCTAGATAAAGTGCAAAACCAGGCACTTAGAATAATGTTCGGAGCAATGAAATCAACACCCATAGCAGAGATGCAGAAAATGGGAAGAATGCAAACACTTGGCGAGCGCAGAGACACAAAAGTACTAATTCAAGTAGAAAAGTTTCAGTGTATGCCAAGTCATCCAATGAAGGAAAGATTCCAAAATCTAGCAATGGGGCGACTGAAAAGGAGCAGCTTTATCCATCAAGCTAAACGACTCCGTAGACAACTTACAGACCTACCTGAAGTTGACAGCCCCTTAAGGTCTGTACCAGAACAAACCCCGTGGAGTAAAAGCCATGGAATGCCAATATACATTCAGAACCATGTGAAAGGAATACTAAGCGAGAACGAACAGAACAGTGTGCAGCGAATTACAGTCACCCTCAGTTTCCTGGATGAGGAATATCCACAAGATATATGGGTCAGAGTGTACACAGATGGGTCAGCACAGAATTCTGTGAGGAATGGAGGTGCAGGTGTATATATAAAATATCCATACAAGCCTAGAGATACAATCAGAACACAGACAGGAAAATTCTGCAATAATTATGATGCAGAAATCCAGGCAATTAGTGTGGCAGCTAAAAAACTGCTGAACTCCAACTCTGGCCTACAGCCTGTGGTATTCCTGACAGATGCAAGGTCAGTGCTTCAAGCTCTCCAGTCTGGAAAACTAACAGACTTGAAAAAACTACTTAGCGAATTGTCTTACCAGTATAGGGTAACATGCAGTGGATACCCTCTCACTGTGGAATACCAGGAAATGAAAAAGCAGACCAACTGGCTAAGGAAGGTGCTGCCAAAGACCAACCAGATATACCAATAACCTACCATCAGAAAAAACAGATGATCAAGTCAATAAGAAAGCCACAAACACCAACACAAGATGACTATCACATTATGAACAGATCAGAACAAGTTATAATTCTACGTCTCAGAACAGGACACAACCGAATCCGCAGTCACATGTATACAAAGTTCAAGATTGGCAACATGGCATTGTGTACATGTGGACAGGCATCACAGAGTGCCAAACATATACTTCAAGAGTGTTCTGAGCATGAAACGCTGAGGCAGACATATTGGCCAGAGGAAACAACACTGGAATCAAAGCTCTGTGGGACACTGTATGAGCTACAAAAGACAGTGAGTTTTATTAAGGAGAGAGAATTACAGATATAGACATGTTTCAAGTGAACGAAAGAAGAAGATGTGCAAACATTATTTTTATATCTTTTAAAACAAAAAAGTTATCGCGTTTTCAAAACACCCACCATCAATAACGCAAATTTTCCAAAAAATAAGCCAGGCCCCAGGGAATATTTCTTAATTTTAATCCAGGGTCCTAAAGGTTAAATATATATATATGACTGCGAGGTCAGCTGTATACTGTTGTTGACAACAAATATGAGACTAAAAGGTTTTAATAAACATAAACATTTGGAAGGGAAATCACACAGCAACAAAAGGACAAACTTCACTACAAACTTCACTTTAGAGTCATGAAGGGACATGCCATGCTAACCTGAAGAAAGCTACAGAGGACATAGTACAGTGGAGAAAGATAAATCAGATAGCTATATCACTGTTTTCAGACTGTCTAACCTAATACTGATGAAATGATAAAGAAACAGTAAGTAGAGTCTAAAGAGAACCATCATGGTAAGAGAAAAATAATGTTGGAGCTCCACAAACAACAACACAAGCAGTAGCACAAACCAATACAGGCATAGACTCAAGCATGAACACAAATGATTCACAAGCTGCAATGCACATTACCACAAGCACGGATAAATATAATCTCAAGTACCTCTACAATACAATAATTTAAAACTATAATTTCTGCATGTCTGTGGAAAAAAAGCTGCTCATGTTTTACCAAATTAAAGACTGCTTGATCTGGAGTTTATATACTGTCTAGTACACAGAAGGATTCATGGTAATGAGCGAGCTGGTATACTATAATGGTTTAAATAGACATAGCTAAAAGTTGTATGTTGGTCTCTCAGGAATGTTTCTCAAGATGATTACTCAACCATCAATGATAATGTAAACTTTGAGGATGGAGAAACTTGACATCAAACATCCTATATAAAAGTGTATACGGTCAGTGCACAATCAACATGCAACATGCATACCCTTTATCAACTGCTAAAAGAAATTGATCATCTATGGATCTGCCAGAGTGCAGGGATGTCAGTTCTATTAACTAAAAAGGTACAGTAGTTCACTATTCACAAGTTTGAAAAAGCCTGAAAGACCTGGATAGCATCAACATCTATGCAACCAGCATCTCCCATTAGTTCTCAGTCCCTTCAAGTCAGCTAAAAGCTAGTGAAAGTTTCTGTGTCAGAATACTTACAAAGCAGCACTGGTGATGGTTGCAAATTTATTTTCCAAACTCAAAAAGTCAGGGTAAACTTTTAGCTGGAGAACTGAACATTGTTTGCAAATTCAACTCTGCTGTTCCCTGCACAGGATAAGATAGATCAGAACAGACATATTCTCTTCAACAAAGGTTGACTACAACAGATCTTCAACACTTGGTAGTGTACTCTAACAAAATTTGTCATAAATCTTGATGTTTCCATACCACTTCCATATTTGTTTGCCCTGTGTCCAATATCCATCTTCCCTTCCAGTAAGATCTACAACGAGGCTTCATATCTTTTTTGTCTATTGTCTAACCTACAGTGATGTAGTCATGACCTTTCGGGAATTTAAGACTTATTGGCTTATGGGAAATCAAGCTTCTAAAATGACACATTTTGTTATTCTTTGATTTACCTTTCTGTCCTTTTTTATTTATACCCCTTTAAGCCTTGCAGCATCAGGGGTAGAAAACTTCTCTGGAGATTACTATTTTTTGTGCTTCATATATGTTTGTTTTCGTTGACTGATTTATCTCTGTAATCCATTGTCTGCCCTGGTTTTGTATCCATCCATATAAAAAATAGCATTTACCATTTGTTTTTATGTGCTCAAAATATTTAATCTTGTTTTATTTCCTTTAATAGTTATCCTAGTTTTTATATGCCATCTTTCGCTTGTGATCCATGAAAAAAGATGGATCACAGAAATCAAAGAAGCTACAGGAACAAGCCTACAAACAGCACCCAAGAAGGCCATCTCCTAAGAACTCTTCCACACCTGACGCCGCAAGGCAAACAAGGGCCACAGCGTATGTATAGTTAGATCTTCCGCTTTCCATGAAATTCCAGAAAAATGCAACCAAGAAACAAAAAAGAGAACTGAGGCCTATAGATTTACAAGAAATAAACTGAAAAGTCTTAGCTTCATGTTACATGATAGGTTTGTAGGTCAGATACTCATATTGGGTGCAAAGGGAACGCATTGCTCTAGGCGGACCCAGGGTTAGCAGATAACCAAGATCCCAAATGTACCTCTTCATGGTGCACCCTGGTAACAGAAAACAGCAGCTTGAGCTGATTCTGGCCAAATCATTTGGGGATCGTGTCCGAGAATGTGGAGGAAGCAGATGAAAAGAGATTTGACTCCAAAAGAGACAGACAATATCTACGACACCATTAGCACCACCACATACAGCAACACTGTCGACATAAAGTGACGCCAGTTAGTCCAGCCAGAACATTGGAGAGGCGGCCAATGTAAAAGGCATGCATAGGTGGATGCATGGCGAGAAACAAATTTATGTCATAATGAGTACAATGACACAAGGAAAGGGCAGAACAGCGCTAGAGGGCAGCGCAAACTGCAAATAGAAACTGAAAAGTTCCTAGGAAAGGGGACTACAAGCTCTGTTAACTCGAGATGAGCTTCTAGTTACCTGTGCTCCTTATAGGCAGAGACCTAGACCCAATCATAGGCGTTCTGAAAAGCAAGAAGACCTAACCCAACTCTAATGTCGAGTCTTGCTAAACCGGATATATGCTTGCGAAGAGAAAGGGTTCCGTACCCGATGGGCTTAGGCGAAAAAGGGACAATGATGATAGTCCTGGCCCAACTCTACTGTAAAGATTTCCTATACCAGAAATACACTTGCAGAGAGAAATGGTTCAGTACCTGATGGGCTCAGGCACAAAAGGGACAACGATTTTAGCCCTGGCTTAACTCTACTGTCAAGCTTTCCTATACCGGAAATACACTTGAGGAGAGAAAGGGTTCAGTACCTGATGGGCTCAGGCGCTATTGGGACACGGTCGCTCAGCTCAAGAACGCCTTGCTCTCAAACACGTGGTGTGAGACTCGAACCTGGGCGGGGGGTTCACGAGGTCTGTGAACGACGCCTCGGGTAGGAGGGCGAACGAGTCAGGGTCCAACTCTTCTGGCGAGTTCTTCCTCATACGGAACCAGTCTCGCGGATGAGAAAAGGTTCAGTACCCGATGGACATAGGCAGAGTACGTCCATTTGCACGAGATGGGTTCATAGACGGTGGAACACCTCGTACCAGATAGACGCGCTCGACAAGCGTCTTGGTGAAGAGGCACTACACACCAGTGTGCCCAGCGACAGATACACAGACTGTCACAGACTAGGTACCAAACCCGAAATGAAGGAATGATGAAAATGGATGTGCTGGACCTCAGACATCCTGACCACAAGTGGCCAACCAGGGTGCAAATAATCACAGTTCTACTGTGGAACTTGCCGCACAATGTACTTCACGCTCCCCGGCGGAAATCACACAAAATATTCGTTGTGGTTATTTGAGAGCGAACGCAGAAGAAGACGAAGAAGATACTCATATAATGAACAACTTTAGCAGCTGTTTATGAATTTTTGATATGCTAACTTTCTAATCTTCAAACTGCAGGTGAGCTGTAATGAGCTCCAACATTTTCTGTTACTTTTCTTGATGGTTGATTTATAGTTTATTTATTCACCTCTTAGTATCTCAATTGAAAAATATATTGGACATTTTAAAAGACATGACACATTATTGAAGACCTTACTTACAGGTAGAGATGATGAGAGGTTAGAAAAAGGTAGGCAGAGATACAAATTGGGAGGCAAAATGAGATGGACAGGAACAAGTTTTTCAGAGTGTAATACCAAGGCAGGAGACATAAAAAAATTTAATGTCCATTGCAGCTAATTTTTAATGCAAAGATAACACGATGATGATGAAGATAAAAAAAACCCACTCTTAAAGCATATTTTCCAGTTAAGGAGTGGAAGGATGCTATAGTAGTAGCTACATGTACAGGATTTATTTTAGCTGTGGTATAATAGAGAATGTTATGCTAGAATAATTACTAATTGTACAGGGTTTATTTTGGGTGACTGATTGTGGTCAATTTGGACAGTTACATCTCATGATGCAAATGTGAAATAGATCAATCTTATAAAATAACAAACATACATTTCATACTTCATTGTTAATTAAAATAACAAAATATACCTCTTGCCATTAAAACACAACACCTAAGAAACACAAGAGACAATAAAGTATACAAATGTGTAAATTACTGGTACACAGATAGAAGTTTATTTAACCTTTAGCAAGCCAGATTAAAAAATACAAAACGTCTCCCTGCCACCGGATTCTTTTTTGAAAATTTGCATTATTGGTGTATTACTGTGCTTTGAAAGAGAAATCACAGGCACTCACCAGGATAAAAGATGTCACAGAACTTTATCATCTCCATCAATCCCAATCGGATGACTGCTGCCTTAGTATTATCACCAAAGTTCAGACCATCGATAAAACCAGCCGCTGTTGCAACAATGTTCTGGGAAAATATGAAATAAATATTGAAAGAAAAATATCATCATTATCAGGTGCCATGTTGACTGGCGTTGGTGATCATGGATCTCCACAATTCTCTATTTCCAGTATCTTGTCTGAAGATCTTAAGGAGATCTTTCCAGTTGTAACTATGTTCTCCAGACCTCCCATTGTCCAAAAAATAAAGATTGTTTCTTAACCCTTTCTAAGGCAGTGACAATAGGCTATACGGCATTAGATTGGGAAAATTATGAAGTAAAAACCTTAATATTGCCACAGAAAATATACTGAAACAATTAGTCATCACTTCTGTACCTTTAGTAGAGGAAAACCAACATCTGGACTTAGTGGGACATTCCAGATCAACTGTATTGAGATTTCTACTACCACCCTTCCAATCTTCTCTGCCGCATAAAAACATAAAAAGGGTTAGGATAAAGAACAGTTTTACGCTGAAACTAAACACAGCATCAACATTTTACAAAAGGGTATTTCTTAGGGATGAACAAACACGGAATGGAACCACAAAATTAAAGGTATACTATATGCAATAGCATTGTTATTCTGACCTTTTGTTTGAAAAGTTAATCCTGTATATTGTTCAACATAAAACTGTTCTTTCATCATCATCAAGTGCCGTATCCACAACGAAAGCTGGCTGCAACAGATCTCCAAAATCACCTGTCCATCTTGTGATGTTACTCTCCCACTTGTATCTCTGTCTATCTCTTGTTCGCTTCCCTTTGGCTTTATCCTCAAGTAAAATCTCCAATAAGGTGACATGTTTTTAATGTGTCCAAAATATTTTATTTGTCTGATCTTTATTTCTCTTAGTAATTCTTTCTTCATATGAAGTATTTTTAGCACCTCTTTATTTGTTTTCTTCTCTTTTCAAGATGTTCTTCCTATTCTCCTACATACCTACATCTCAAAGGTATCAATTTTGTCTTCTAATTGTTTATTTAGTGTCCATGTTTCTGAGCCATATATTAATATAGAATAGATGTAGCATTTTATAATTCTCATTTTCAACTTTGTAATTTGTTTAGATGTTACTATTTTCCTCATGTCATTGAAGGCACTTTTGGCCTTTTCTATTCTCCTTTTAACGTCTGTTTCATATCTGCTGTCATTTGTGACTATGTGTCTAAGATATTGATAATGTTTTACTTGTTGTAGTTTCTCTCCATGTATGTTTATGACTAGCTCTTGCTCTTCTGTGATCTTGCAGATTATCATGGTTTTTGTTTTTTGGATATTTATATCCAGTCCATATTAATTACTTGAAAACTGTTATTTAATCCTTTTTATATTATTATCTTCAATATTGACTAACTATCCTTGCACAGTTTTACCGCAGTCTCTGGATCACTTAACTTTTGGGAATAGATTAATAAATAACTAAAGCAAAGTAAATTCAAATAGGAAGCATGAGGATAAATGAAAATAATTACTAAAGTTGACGGAAATTTCCAAAGCTTCCTACTTGAATTTACTTGTATAGGCTATTATTTGAAGCAACATTGTTCTGTCTGTATGTTATTTATGTTTAAAAGTAGGTCTCATGCTATGTTATACAGATGTTATATGTTTGTGTTCCTGGGGACACGTCAATACTTGTTCGTTGATACGTTGTAATAGTTCTTGTCTTGATTGGTCTGTTCTCAGTGACTTGAGTACACAGGTTGAATATCTTGATTAGATAACATCTTTTTGGGGGGAATGAGTTGGTCAAGTACGGAAAACTTGTTTACTTGAGTTGCAGTGCCTCTAGAACAGTCCTGGTCCAATTCCCATCAGCCTTAAGAATTAAAGCAAAGTAAGTACATTGCTTTTAAACTATTGTTAAATTTGCAGGCACCACTTATACACTTCACTTACCTTGAGAGAGAGAGGTGTGAATCGGCTTCATCTTCATAAGGTTTCAAAACACTAGCCATTTTCCCTCCTGTTAGGACAGTTTATTTGTCAGATGGAAATAGATTAATCACATACAAACCCACTAGTTCTATCTATCTATACGCTGTGACCCCTGATTGTCTTGCAGCGTCAGAAGAGTTCTCTGGAGATGACCTTCCTGTGTGCTGTATGTAAGCTTGTTCCTGTGGCCCATCTTTTACATGGTCTGCCTCTGGCTTTATAGCTGTGATGTCTATGTGCCATGGCCATCTGTGGCATACTGTCTGCTGGTAGTCTGGATGTGTGTGAAAACCACTTGATCTTTTATCTCTTGGTGTGTTCCAATACTGGTATTGTTTTGGTTATCTGTCTGATGTTATCATTTCTAATTCTGTCTTTTAATAACAATCCAAGTATTCTTCATAGACATCATTTCTGCTGTCACTATTTTTCTTTTGTCTTGTGCTGTCATTGTGCAGGTTTGGCCCTGGTAGCACAATGACAGGACAATAATAATAATAATAGTCTTGAACATGTATGCAGGCACGATTCCTTGTCAAAAATAATACTGTAATGGAACTGTCAAGGGTGGAAGAAGCCAGGGAAAATAAAGGCATGGACTGACAACATCAAGGAATGGACAGGGCAAGATATTTCCACACTCATCCGCATCGCTGAGGATAGAATTCGCTGGAGGACTCTGTGTGCTACAACCCTGCAGATTTACGGGCTTATTGATTGATTGAATAGTCTTGTATAATGCAACTTTAGTGTCTATGTTTCCATTTTTTATCTTAAAAATATGTGTCATCTGTCCTAGGATATGGTATGTTTTGTTAACCCACTGGTTAACCAAATAAAACCCACTCTCTTCATTCTGCATGTGCTGTCTGGTTGTACTTGTGCCTCATTAATACTAAACTGGCTCAGTCAAAGTTTAGATGCTTCATCTATCACAGTGCTCTGAGCAATACACTTCTTCTCAAAGCATTGCATACCAATGTGACTTAAAGAGTATTCTGGGTTTAAAAGAAAGTTCTGGAGAAAAGTCCCCGTTAGACACAGGAACCAAGAGCTTAAGAGGAAAAGAAAAAAATAATCAGTGATCAAATCATGTCCAATACAATAAGTATTGAACAATACAGGTGATGCAACTTTGTGGTATACCTGAGCATTATGAATCATTTCTGACATCTCAACACAATTTTTTTTTAAAACAAAAAACACACATACATACAAAGTAGATTAATACACAGAACTTTTAGAATAGTAATAATAGGGACAGTTAACCTTTAGAGCACCGCAAACTTCGACAGTTGTTTCATCATCCACAACTACCATGCGAAAATAACTTGTCTGGAAGACCAACTTCAGGTGGTTTCCCAGTCTTAGGTCTCTGCAGCCTGAAATCATACAAGCAAGCAGAAAATAAATGAACATGAGAAAATGTTTGACTTCTGCTAATTGAAGAAATGTTGCATAAACAGTTTCTCATAACTTTAGTGCATATGGATAATACAGTGTTTGACTGAAATGTTTCCTGCATCTACCCACCCACTGATGAACTAATGCAAATGTCTGTAAAGACCTGAACATAGAAGACTAGCTCCTAAAAACTCTAAAAATGCAAACTAACATATTTCGGACATATAAAGAGACACAATGGTTTAGAAAGATTGATCACACAGGGAAAAATTTCAGGAAAGAGAAAAAGAGGCAGACCAAGACTACGATGGACACAGAATATTGAAGAGCTTTGGAACATGACAATGGAAAAGGCTGGGCAGCTTGCACAGTCGAGAGGCGTACAGAGTGGCAATAAGGACAGCATACTGTAACGGACACATCACATAGATAGACAGGCCCATTTGTGTGATGCAGTCAATATCAGCCAGTCACACACTTAATAGGTCTTCTTGAACTGGTGTACATAGTACACTGTAGTAGTTGTGATAACTGATGTGTTCAGACTCTTGCGAGATCAACAAGTCTGTATGCATGAGATCGAAACATAAATGAATTTAGGTCAAAGATTCAACACTCCCAAATGCTGTACAAAAAAAACGGTCAAATACTGCATTTTCCCCATTAAAGTGTTGCAGGGAGGGATTTTGGAGCTATGTGATAAAGGCGGTATGAATTTTTTGTCATGTACAGGATGAGTTTTTTAATTTACCCCCAGACAGAAAAAAAACCAGTCCTTACCGGGGACCGAACTCTAGACCTCACTAGTGTGGGACCAATGCTCTAACCTTTTGGCCATGCGCCACACAAATGCTAGCTACAACAATGAAATCAAAAGCAGCAGAAGCTGAGGTAAAAGGTACAAGTAAGTTTATTTATAAACCAGCATCATAGAGCATAGTCTCCCTTAAGTGCCCGCTGCCTAGTAAGTGGTTGACAAGACTAGTTGTCACTTTCACACTTGCTCAGTAGCTATAGTGCAGTTCCTCAACTTTCCCAGAGCATGAATCATGGTAACCTACTTCCTGGTGGATGAGTGAATCACAGGAGTAACTTTTATTTCAAGTCATGAATATCAAGTGGACTCAAACCAAGGACCTGCTCGTCAGCGACTTTACACTACCACAGTTCCCCAAAAGGCAGAGGAAGACAAGAAAAAAAGGTGGATAGTACTAAAGAACTCCCATGTGTATTTATCCACTCTCAACAGAGCAGCACAGCACCTGTTGAGATTATCACTCATAGCATGCAACTTTATAGCTTCAAGTAATATTCCTTGGATCTTCAGAAAAATAAATGCACTTGTAAACAGGATGTAAAGGATCAGAATCAAGCCCGCAACTACATGACCACACAAAAATGGTTAAACCATTATAACCACACAACTGAACCCTGTTGCTGTCTATATACAAATGCTCATGAGTAATGCTATGCTTGTCAGCACAATGCCATTCTTAAAAAGTGCAGGTCTTCTGAAGTTGACTTAGTGATCCAGACAGTAAGTTAGTGAATGTTATGAGTGGGGGTGTCTAGAAGTTATTTTCTGGCAGTTGAAAGGTAATAAAGAGGTGTTCCACTGCTTCATTGGGATGAGAGCAGTGTTTACAAGTGACACCTCAAGACCCCTACAAAATTGCCTATCATGCAACCCAATGTTCCCTTTTCAGGGTGCTAATCACTAGCCAAGGATAAAGGCACAAGTAGCAGTGGAAAAACGCAAAGAAACAAATATGATGGTTCTCACAAACATACATCCTCTACCAAAGAATTGTCAAGCCATTGGCACAAATAAAATGGTGGTACAATGCATATACATTCTCTGGACCGCATCTTGCACGAAATCTAGTAGGACCATTGTCCTACTACAAGAGAGATTGAACCGGAGTTTGAGAATGGTAGTGGAAGAAGAAGACAAACATACATCCTATCTTCTTAATTCTTTCGGGACTTTTTCTTTTAGGTGTGACCAAATGAATTTTGAGTAGCAGAAAAAAATGCATCGCCTGTTTTTTTTTATTTTCTCGTTTTATCATAATATTGATAAATGGTGTGTATATTGTATATAACTGGACAGAAAAATGGTTACAGAAAATCAACATTTCAGTAAATTGTTACCAATTTTTTTTATTGAAAAATATAATTACAATTTGTAAAATAGAAAAATTATTAGTAATGTATAATTTTTAAAGTAAAAATATTGTCACTGATCTAATTTGTCAATGGTTTGAGGTGTTACCATCAAGATTTCTGGTATTCTTTATGTTATTTAGCTGTAGTTCAAGTACAATTTATTTGATACAATTATGTCCAAAAATCATAATTTTATGAAAAAATTTTCAGTGACATCAGAAGCAAAAAGACATATTTAAAATATACAAATCACAATTTCATTTCAATCAACAACCCAACTAACAGGAACTTGGTTATGCTTCGAAGAATTAAGGAGTGATTGGTTTAATATTGTACTGAAAAAATATAGTTTGATGTTTACGCGGTTCCTAGATGTTGGCTCGGTGGTTTAATGGCCAGTTGTCTTAACTAACCCAGCTCACGATTCAAAAGCTAATCATTCACACTGCGATTGAATGTATTTGTGGAGCCAAAAAAATTCCACAAAAGTTAAAAAACAATGTCCTTTATTTGATATGCTTTAATTATAAAATTAAATTTTGATCTTTCTAATTCTGGAACAGCGGATTCCCACAGCCCCAAAAAGTGGCATTATTTCACATGAAATCATGTGTCAACAGTATGTCATAATCCTTATATCTCATTCCACAACTATTACAGCTTAATTCTAACTTATCATACCACAACTAATAAAGCTTAATTCTAACTTATCATACCACAACTAATACAGCTTAATTCTAACTTATCATTCCACAACTAATACAGCCTAATTCTAATATCTCACTTTACAATTAAATATTCTAATAAAACATGTTACTTCTGTAATATTTATAAATAATGCAATTCAACGATACCTCAACCAAGTCTGTACGGCAACCCTGAAAAAAGTTACAAATTTTTTTGAATTAATTTAACCTTTAGCACACTGTGTATAAGATTTGGGAGAAGCATTTCGTCGGAATTTGGCATATATTGATCGCTGAAGTCGAAATCTACCGCCCGGTTTGCTAAACCCGAAACCGTACGAAAAAATCAGATCAGAAAATGGTGTAGCTTTTTGACAGAATCCAATGGCAACATTGGGTAAAAACTTTCACTGCCATTTTGAAATGGCGGGTATGCTGATATGAAGTGATTTTGTCATGGAAATTCGAGGAATTTGTGGTCTTCTGCATCGTGTTGAAGTGACAAGACAATGAATCGTGTTTATTATACTATTTCCTAATATTATATTCAGTGAAATCAATGATTAAACAGCTGGAAATTTGCAAATTATCAAAGGTAAGTTCTTCATTTGTGATTATTAACTTTTAGCAAACCAGATTAAAAAATACGAAACGTCTCCCTGCCACCGGATTCTTTTTTGAAAATTTGCGTTATTGATGGTGACTGTTTTGAAAATGTGATAATTTTTTTGGTTGTGAGAGGTATTTAAATAATATTTGCACATATAAATAAAGGATTGAATTATGCATATATTGGTGTAATTTATGTACGTGTGTGTATGATACCAGACGTATGAGAAAGTGGTAAAGACGTTTTTCACAAAAAACATATATTTTATAACAAATAAAGAGGAAAAAATAAATAAATAATTAACTTACCTTACTTATCGAATTCCTTGGCAACACTGTAAACTAAATCACGCAAATCTGTTGTATTTATGTTCTTTCACTGCGAAATTATCAAAATATAGCCGGGGGAACTGTATAAAACATGTAGATTTTCAGTAAAATCGTTCTTTGAGCTTAGGTCTAGAGTTATTTTTGGTGCCACTTCAACATATTCGATATCAAACGTACAAGTCCCCAAACCAACACGGCATTCTGTATATTCACTGCTGTGAAACTAAATAACCTAATAATTCATGATTCAAGCCACGATTCAATGTTATTTTATTCAAAATACGATGAAATAAAGGTCTATAAAACCGATCCACCATCATGGCATCGTACCGGTGTGCAGATGTGGTCAGATGTGCTCTTAAACATGTACGAATAGCTAGCCATTCTCAACAATGATCATTTTGGAAGTGGGGGATATCCTGGCTTCGATTGCGCATGTCCCCAGCTATGTGCACGGACTGTGGTACGTGTAAATCTCACGATATCTCGTCGGATGGGGCTTATCTCACGATAACACGCCAATGCCGTGAGCCGCATATTTTTTTACGGAGGCCGGAGTTGATATAGGCGCGCTGCAGGTTAAAGTACTCCACAGTGTTTCCATTATGTTAAATATATGATATTCAACAGATTTCACAGCTTACGATCGATCAAAAATACGGTAGGTCTAGATCGAGATAGGTCTAAATTTGACTTTATCATTTTCTCCACATCTCATATCACAGACACACAAATAAAACTTACACCAATATATGCAGAATTTAATTCTTTATTTATATGTGTAAATATTATTTAAATATCTTTAACAACGAAAACGTTATTGCAATTTCAAAACAGCCACCGACGAATACGTAACGTTTGCAAAAACCAATTCCGCGGCAGAGGAGAATATTACGTAATTGTAAACATAGCATGCTAAAGGTTAACAAAAATATTTTACATAAAACAAATAGGAAAATATAAATAAAACTTGTGACCACAAAATGTAACTGAGCTGATAATTTCTCAATTATCTTTGTTATTTTCAATAATACAATGCACAAACTATACATTTTTTTGGTTCGTGAAGACAAGACACATCTATTGATCCCATTACTATAATTTTCAGAACCACGCACAACTAATTAATATTAAAAAATGGCAGCTAATTAGCATATTTAAAATATAACAAATAATTATATAGCAATTAAATATATTTAAATACCACATAATATATATATTTTTGTGTTCGCAAAGGGAAGATGGATCTGTGATCACAATACTGTAATTTTCAGATGCACGCTGAACTAATTAGTATTCAAATTGGCAGATAATTAGCATAATTAAAATGAAAATAAATTATTTAACTATTGAATACAATAAAATATCACATAAACTATATATTTGTGTGTGAGCAAAGACAAAGACGCATCTGTTGATTACAGTGTGCTAATTTTCAGATGGATTTAGGGTTAATAAAAATTGAAAATGGTGGCTAATTTCCATAATTAACATTGAAATGAATTATTATTAAATATGTCAGTTATTTCTGATAAAATGTTATATTAACAATACATTTTTGTATTCTGGAAAGCCAGTCAAATCTGCGGATTACATTGCCATATTTTTTAAATACAACCAAAACTAATTAATATTCAAACTGGCTAATTTGCATAATTACATTTTTTAAAATATAGGATTGTTAAATATCTTAGTTATGATAAAATGTTTCTGTGCTTCAAATGTGACAAAACTTTCATGGATTATTTGCATAGTGATGTGTTTAGTTAGTTTTGTGAGTAGCTTTTGTGGAGGAGTATTATTCATATGCATCAACCATCAACTGGTAAGTAGATATTTTATTTCTATTTATTCTATTTAGGGTAGGAATAATGATTTTTTACTTACCGAGAGGTCCAAATGTCAGTATTATCCCAATCAGGGATCTTCTATTTGCTGATGACTGTGCCCTAAATGCCAACTCTGAGGCTGATCTACAATGTATTATAGACAGATTCTCCAAAGCCTGTACCATCTTTGGGCTTACCATTAACACAGAGAAAACAGAAGTCATGTTACAACCAGCACTTGGCAAAAGCTATCTCGAGCCCTGCATAAAGGTAAAAGCACTGAAAGTTGTGAATAGATTCACATATCTAGGCAGTATGTTATCACAAAATGCCAACGTTGATGAAGTGTATACAAGGATCGCCAAAGCAAGCAGTACTTTCGGCAGATTGTACGCAAATTTTTGGCGTAGAAATGGCATTAACCTACAGACTAAGCTGAAAGTTTACAGAGCAGTCGTACTTCCAGTGCTGTTATATGCTAGTGAAACATGGACTGTGTATAGACGTCATGTGAAAAAACTCAATCATTTTCATACAAATTGTCTCAGAAAAGTTATGAGCATCAGATGGCAAGACAAGATTCCAGATACCACTGTCCTTGATAGAGCTGGTATCCCAAGCATTGACACGATCCTGATGCAGACACAGATTCGTTGGGCAGGTCATTTGGTGCGTATGCCAGACCATCGTCTGCCAAAGAAACTTCTCTATGGTGAGCTAGAGAAGGGTATACGATCTCAAGGTGGCCAAAGGAAGCACTACAAGGACTCGTTAAAGAACTCACTGAAAGCCTTTGAAATAGACCACGATACATGGGAAGATCTTGCACAAAATAGATCTACATGGCGTTCTAAAATAAAAAAGAGCGCATCATCTTGTAAAAAGAAGAGAAATGCAGCAGCTCAACAGCGGAGAGCAGCTAGAAAGTCACGGATAGATCCGTCTACAGTCATCATTCCATGTCCAAATTGTCCAAGGACATTTACAGCTCGAATAGGGCTCATTAGCCATCTACGAACTCATAATCAAGGACATAACTAAAATTGAATTTTCAAAAGTGGATGTTACAAATGGTCATCATCACTTGTGATGGACGAACAACGTTATCCCGATATGAAATAATATTTCCACCAAAATCGATGCCGATGTTATGCACAATCCATTTCTGAGCCAAAATAACACAAACTTGGATAGGCATCTACGGTATGTATATTTAATCTCAAAATTTCAAAAAAAAATGAAACATGGTATATGGTGTTTCCCGCAATATAATTTCCCATGTTTTTTATAGCCTACACCACACAGTTAGAACTTCTGGAATCCCGATGTCCAAGTACCTACTTTGGTTTTAAACTGCATGAAACAGACATTTATATATAGTGGCCTCACAGAAATGGTTTAAACGGAATGAAATAGACAACATTTATCTATAGTGGCCTCACAGAAATGGTTTAAACTGCATGAAACAGACAACATTTATCTATAGTGGCCTCACAGAAATGGTTTAAACGGAATTAAATAGACAACATTTATCTATAGTGGCCTCACAGAAATGGTTTTAAACTACATGAAACAGACATTTACTTATAGTGGCCTCACAGAATTGGTTTTAAACTACATGATATGCCTTAAAACAGACAGCATTTACCTATAGTGGCCTCACAGAATTTCTCTTGAGCAACCTCATTAGCAATGTTAGCCCCCATAAGTGCAGCACATGGGATGTTCAGGTTTTCACGAATCACATTGGAGATGAGGCGAATACCACCACCATCTGCTACTTCAAATCCCTTTTAGAAAAAAAGAAGCATGATGATAGTTACACTCGAAAATCTAATGGCAACACAATGCATAGATTAACACAAATATCATATGTTACTCATTTTATGTTCTTTTCTGCTTACATGCTAAAACATATTGATACAAATCTCACATAAAAAAGTAAAGTAACCCATAGCATTTATTAATGCCGTAGGGATGTGAGATGTTAGCGATCTCACATTTCACAGGCTCTGCAAATGAGGGCGGAAGCCATCTCCTCTCCCTCGCAGTCTTTACTTCCCAGATTAATCCGGTACCCATTTAAGGCTGGGTCGACCTGGGAGCTGTTGCGATCTAAAAACATTTCCGCCTCAGCTGGGGAATGAACCCAGGACCACTCATATGCGAAGCCAGTGCGCTAACCACTGCGCTAACGCAGCTCCACATGCTGCTCATTGTATGTGCCTTCTGCTTATGTTCTAAACTGTGTGCACGTTAATATTAAATAGATTTATTAATTATTGATCATGAGGTGACTTCACTGCACTCCCAACGGTCGACAGGCAAACCTATCCATTAACATGTAGCAATATGAAATCTAAAAATGTTGACAAATGTAATCTAGTGATAGAAACCGACTTTCAGCAAATGCCTACATTGAGGTAGTCATGGACAACAATCGTTTCCCATCATACTCTTATAGTAAGTGGGCGCTAGAGTGATTGTTCCTTAATCTGCCACAGCGATATAAATATGTAATTTTGCAAGCTGAACTGTCTAGGCCTAACTTCAGTGCTGCAATTTTTCACTAATTCTTCACAATCTTTGATTCAGAGAAGGACAAATTTTAACGCTTTAGTGTTGCAGGCACTGTAAATAAACGTATGTGATTTGAGGGGAATGATAATATTTAATAGTGATGTAAATACATTCATTTATGATGAGGAATCATGTTATCTACATCTAGGCCTACATTATTATTTTCTAAATCTGACTGGTGTTTGTTTACATTATTATACACGTTTTGGATGTGCTGGACCTCGGACGTCCTGACCACAATTGGCCAACCGAGGTACAAATAACACAGTTCTACTGTGGAACTTGCAGCACAACGTACTTCACGCTCCCTGGTGGAAATCGCACAACATATTTGTTGTGGTTATATGAGAACGAACGCTGAAGAAGAAGAAGAATACACGTTTATTGTTGTTCATACTACTCATTTTTAATTAGAATAATTATTGATTAGGCCAGATTTATTCTATATTATTAATAGTTTGTTCACAAACTTAAGCAATCAGCTGATCCTCTTATTTTATAAGTGGTCTAGTCAATTATTTTTTTTTTTCATATACTAATGATTTTCTGTATATCATTTTCCACACATATGGATATGAAGACAAGGATGTGGGACAACCATCAGTCACCACCTTTTCTTCCTGAGAGAGTGCCTGGATTAGAGCTAAATAATACATTTTTTTTTGTTTTTTTAATGTTGTATTATTTACTAGAAATTTTGTTTGTAATTTCCAAAATGTTTCTGCCGACAGTTTACTCTGGATGGTATGATCTTACGAGTGAAGAATTTTACAGATTCTGTGGGCTGCTGATGTATTCTGGATTGAAAAATCCCACAATTCAAATATCTTCTTGTCAAAGACATCTATTATGGGCTATAGGTTATGCGCTCAATCTTTTATGTTTCGGGGTAGGTTCTAGGTGATCACTTTCTGGAAATGATATCACTTGGCAGGGAATGCAGAGAATGGTGTCCCACAGCTGTGGAGAAAGAAGTGCAGGCTATAATCAGTGAGAATGCCAAACAGGGGGATGTGATTATATACACTGATGGATCTGTAATTAGACATGTTCGCAGTGCTTGGGCCTTTACAGCTCCGTGTGCAGATAAAACGATCAAGGAGGAAAGTGGTTCCTTTGCGGTCACTACGAGTAGTATGACCATGGAGACTATGGCGGTAACCAAGGCATTTGAGTGGCTACGCACACAGAAGGTAACGCAGGTCTGCATCTTGAGTGACTCTATGAGTTTGATTAAGAAAGTACAAGTGGGTCTCGTTCGCCAACAGTGGTTTGAGGCCTTAAGAAAGGCGAGCTTGAAAGTGGTTACATTTATGTTCGTGCCGGGACATGTGGGCGTTCGAGGCAATGAAAGAGCGGATCAACTGGCATCATGCGCAATTGTGACAATGGATCACGCTGACGTTTTGAACTCCGTAAGAGATATAACACGCGAGAGTGAGACTAATCTGGATGATGATTCCTTTTCAATGGCTAGGATTAAAGATCAGGGATTGAAATGTGGTATTGCTAGAGGTGAACATTTTGGAGGACGCAGAAGAATCATGGTCAACCAGCATAGAACCGGTACTGTCAGCAGAAGTGTAATGGCAGATACACTCAAGGAGAGATCGGAGCAATTATGGACGTGTCCAGTTTGCAGTGATGATGATCCGACTAACTAACTTTCTGGAAGTGTCCAACAACTGAGATAACAACTGACAGGATGTGTCCAGTTGTAGGGACTTTAAAGAGACCGGATAGATATAGTCAGTTAAATTTTACAGAGGAATTAGTTAGGAAATATAGGAGAATGTGATGATGTTCAGTTGTCGGAAATGATGCTACACATTCTCAGACACGCAATGGGCCCCGAATTTACCAAAATAACGCAAAATTGTAAGCTCTGCTATAGTAAATCAAAAGTTTATAGAAATAGTAAAGTCAGCTGTCACATCTGTGATACATATTTATGTTTCCATGATGGCAGAAACTGCCTATCAGAATATTATAAGACATATAAATGCAAAACTGGATCCATTTATCTTCACATTTTTTTATGTAACAGTTAAAACAATGCACAAACACAATAACATCTTGCAGTAATATACTCAGCAATGTTTTAACTAATTCTATACTCATAGCTGTTTGCATAATTTAAACTATAGGCCTATATAGTTGAAAATATTTTGTCAAATCATTCAGCAAAAATTATACCATTTTTAAAATGTGTGCTACGCATACATCTATTGAAACATCTATTCCATTTTTGTATATGTTCTGTATAAATAGATCAGATATAATAAAACTTAAAAAATAATAATAAAAAAAAATTTTTTTGGAGTTCTTTGTGAGAATGTAATTTACAAAATTTGACCAAATTTTTTAAATATCATATTTTATTAAATTCTAAACCAAACACTTCATGTAAGTTAATATGTTTGCTCAGGCTACATAGAGCATTGTATTCTGAATAAAATGACATATGATGCATTGCACACGATATATCGGGACAGAGCCTCCACTCTTTCCAGACACAAACATGATATATCGTTCCTGCATATATGCCATCTAAATTTGCTTAGTTTGGTTCGTAAATGACAAGTATTAACTTATTTAGCTGTTTAACAATCAGCTCTGCATCCCAATTAGACTGCTAATGTACCTTTATCAATGTGACAGCTACAGCACCTGGCTTGATATTGCCTTTCAGTTTTTCACAGACTCCGTGGACAAATTGGTGAGGTAACACAAAGATGAGGATATCTGCCCCACGACTTGCATCAACAACATCTGGTACAGCAATCTGATAATAAAGTGTATAAACATTTTTTTTAAACTGAACATGATAAAATATTAATAACATTCCGTAATAAAAACAACACTCCTGATAAAATATTAATAACATTTCGTAATAAAACCAAAACTCCATATAAAATATTAATAACATTCCGTAATAAAAACAACACTCCTTATAAAATATTAATAACATTTTGTAATAAAAACCACAAAACTCCTTCACAATATTCATGATCAGGTCATTTAGTTTTTTGCATTGTGTTTGTCATTGCGAGCTGGATGAAAGCAGGTTATGTTGGTCTGGTTTTGCAGGTTTTTGCAATGCTTTCATTATGACATTTAATTTGAGTCTCTCATTTAATGTGATCTTTTCTATTTCTAAAAGTTTCTTTGTGAATTTCATAAAGGTGTCCTGTATGTGCTGTTGTATGTCACCTACTTGTAGCAAGATTTGTAATAATCTTCAAAGGTGTGAACTGTGTTTTGTATCACTGTCTGCATGTATCCTTCTGAATCTACTATCCTTCATATGTCTGTTGTGTTGTATATTTTGTTACATTGCCACATATTGCTTGCTTGGTGTTTCTTGTATGATTGTGCTTGTCCTCAGTAAGGATCATATGAACTTGTGATATTTGTATTGATCTACCGGTAATTCTTTTTGCAGTATGAAAAGGTTGTCTGTTTTGTTAGCCAATAGCATCTTCTAAAATTTGTTCCTGTAGCTTTTTGTCTCTATTTATCTTGGTTAACATTTTCTGTGCAATATGATGTATGGTGTTTTTGAATGTCCCAATGTAGCTGTACATTATCTATGGGTATATTTTTTGTGTATGAGTTTAATATATGTCTTGTTGTTGAATTTTTAGTGTGGGAAACATTTTAGATTTGTGCTTGTTTGTGTGCTATGTATTGTTGAAAGGACAGCCTTGTGGTCAGTGAAGGAAAGAGTTTCATCCAAAAGTTCTGTTTGTCTAGCCTAGCCACTGTATGGTGTGCGCTGTTTGTACTTGTGGTTTCAATGCCCTGAGAGTGTCTTTACTACAGACATCTGTCAGACCATGTACGGCTATTATGTTCATACTCTTGATTTGTGTTCTCTTGATCTGCCCCTACAACGTCCATGTTTGTTAGAAAACAATTAAAGTCACCAGCAAGTATAATATTCCCTCTGTAATAGTTCATCAGTGTTTACATTGATCAATATAAACATGTAATACTTCAGTGAGGTGGCGTCGATTGGATATAATTAAATCTAGTTTGTCATCTAACTCACATCATTGCCTGATATCATAGAAAATAAATGCCTACCACATTCTCAATACAATTCAATACTATAACAACAGCTTTTACTTATTTCCATTTGTGTGCCACTTATGTTATATCCGTATCCAACATCCATGTGGAAATCAGGGTCTGGACTTCTAGTTCAGAGAGCAAATAATATGGCCATTATATTATTTCTGGCAAGTTGTAGGAGGCAGCTAAGACAAGTTGAGGGGATAAATTGACAACCTGTCACCTGTACAAATATCATCATTGTCACTGCATGTCTTGTCTCAATTTCTTGCTTGTCTCTGCTATCAAATGATTTCCATGGATGATGAAGAGATGCAGGTCAGCAGACACTGTACCTTTGTTATTTTGTGGCAGATCCTAGGTGGCAGAGAATGCTAGATGTGCCATCACCATGGATAGATCATCAAATCTGACAGAAGAATGGTCAGATTTGTCTCTGAAGTGTTTACTACACTCCTCGCAGAACACGATGATACTGGGATAAATATGCACTAGAATGTCTCCCTTCGAGGACTAAATATGCATTCAGAAACCCTTTCAAATAAGCAAAGAGCATTAAAAAGATGGAAAGAATACTTTTCTGAGTTACTAAATACAACACCAAGCAATAATACAGCAAAAGAAACCATAAAGAGTTGTAATGAACAAGAGCCAAATATTCTCATAGAGGAAATTGCCGAGGTCATAAAAAAGGCAAAAAATAACAAAGCTCCAGGGATAGATAACATACCACTAGAAATTATAAGAGCAGCAGGAGAAACAGGATTATATTGGCTACACAGAATTTTTAACACGCCGTGGAGGCAACAGAAGACACCAACAGACTGGAGAAAAGCTATCATAGTGCCAATATGGAAAAGGAAAGGCAGCAAAAGAGACTGTAACCAGTACAGGGGAATTTCCTTGTTAAGCCATGCAGGAAAACTATATGCAAAAATAGTAGAGAAAAGACTGAGACCTGTAATAGAACAACAACTTAGCAATACACAAATGGGTTTTAGAAGAAACAGAGGATGTACTGATGCAATATTTATTCTGAAACAGTTGGCAGAGAAGTCAATAGAATACAACCAAAATTTATACATATCCTTCATAGATCAAGAGAAAGCATTTGACCGAGTAAACAGAGAAAAACTATGGGAAACATTAAAAATTTATGGAGTATGCCAACATTTAATTAACGTTTGTAGAAGTCTCTATAACAACAGCAGTTGCACTATAAGAACAGCTGCAGGCTACACAGAGGACTTTGTGATTAGCACAGGAGTAAAGCAGGGATGTGTATTATCCCCACTACATTTTATTACATACATGGACCATATAAACAAAACAGCAAATTCTAATGAAGCAAATGAACTGCTTTTTGCAGATGACCAGGTTTTATTCCACAACAGCATTAAAAACCTGCAAGACCACCTAAACACAATAGACACAGCAGGCAAGCAATTTGGAATGAAAATCAACAGACAAAACAGAAGTAATGAATATTGCAAGAGAAAAGGAGAAAATCAACATACAGATAAATAATAAACAACTAAAACAAGTAGATGAATTCAAATATCTGGGCAGCACATTGAGATATGACAACAAACAAGAAGCAGAAATAAACGCAAAATGTAATAAGGCCTGTCAGATCATTGGTCAATTAACACCTTTACTAAGAAACAAAGATATTACACTAGAAACAAAGAAAGCGCTTTTCAACACCATTTTCTTACCAACATTGTGTTATCAGTGTCAAACTTAGACATTAGATTCTAGAACAATACATAAGATTAACACCACTGAAATGAAATGTGCGAGACGTATGATTGGAGTTAGCTTGAGAGACAAATTCAGGAATGAAGCACTAAGGAAACAATTAGGGATCAAACCAACAATAGAATACATACAGAAACAACAAGTTAAATGGTACAGCCACATAACCAGACAGAAAGAGCAAAGTATTATCCAAAAAACACTTAACAAACGATACGAAAACAGGAGACCTATTGGACGCCCTCGTAAAAGGTGGATAGATAGTGTATTAGAGACACTCGGAAATATAACAGCAGAGGAGGCAAATAGAAGGGCAAAAGACCATACACTCACTCTCCCCTCAACACCGAAAGGTACATGAGGACAGAAAGAAGAAGAAGAAACCCTCTAACACAACACTGCCTTTGAGGCAATAAACCTTATATGAGTCTGAGTATTGCCTCAGGTAGTCAGCTGAGAAGTATACATGCTTCTATCAAAAAGACTTTGGGCACCTGCTCACAGCTAAAGGGAATTATTTCATCATTATCTGTGCCCTAAAACAAAAATCATCATTGCACTTATGGCAATAGCTATTTATGTTTCAATTCTGTTCTAAGAATGGAACAACTCAGGAATAGTATATAAACTCTGTAGAATCTGCTAGAACCTAATTTCGTTAGTTTTTCTCCTGCGACTATGTATATGCAATAATTTAGTACAATATAGACAGATGATTGTCCAACGTAGCTGACGATGACCAGTCAGCTCTAATGGGATGAATGCCTGCGGTGTGTCTGACCGTGATTAAAGCATCCTATGAATGCCTAGAATTGTCTACCACTCTGAGCATGTGAGGGAGGAGATTGTGGAATACTGAGCCACGTTTGCTTCTCTTCTAGCATGCTTTTGTTGCACAGCATCATGTCTGATGTTCTATGCACATGTTGCACCACTCACGATTCTGCGACACTAGTTGGATCTGTTTCGTGCAAGAAGCTCCCATGAATTTGTGTTGTGTTGAAGTTGAGTCAGTGATGCCTTAAGAGTATCTTTAAAATGTTTCTTCTGTCCTTTGGCCTTGCAGGAGTCAGTCTGAAGTTCTGCATATAGCAATTTTTTGTGGTAGACAATGATCTTTAATGCGGCGCACATGTCCTGTTCAGCATGTTTGTACGTTCATCAACATTGTGTGTATTATTATAGATTTAGATATCATCAGTACCTCATTGTCTGATATTTTATCCCACCAATGGATATTGAGTATCCTAAAGTGATGATTGGTGGAAATGGTTTAATCTTCTATTATGTCGGGCTTATTGATACTGAATGATAATTGATGTGTTATGATTAACGCTGAACTTTATATAAAGTGTGGAATAATTACAGCATTTGTTGACAACACTCTCTCTTTCAGATCTAACCATGTTCCAGTGGCAAGTTAATTCAAGAAAACTACATATGTACCAGGATGCAGGACAACTACATATGTACCAGGACACAGTGGATGATCAGAGGGACCTACATGTCTTTACAAAATCCTGTGCTTTAGTAAAACATCAGTGGCAAGACAAAATTACAAACACAAAACATTGAGGTCCTCCAAGGGCAAGATTCCAACAATAGCACCCACAAATTTTCATAAATGATTCAAGTGACTTGGCCACATTCAGAGGATGAGTAACAGTCACATTCCAAAACAAATGCTATATGGGGAGCTTTCAAATGGTGCAAGAACAAGAGACAGCATAAAGGTGCGATACCAAGACGTCTGTAATTCATTTATGAATGTCTTTGCTATCAAACCAAAAAGCTGAGAAAATTGGCAGAAGATCCCGTTGCATGGAGAACTAGCTTGCATAATGGTGTTAAGACATAACAGATTTCAATAATGACGATAGCAGGAAGACGAAGACAAAAAGAGCAACAACCTAGCTATGTGACATTCCCATGCACATTCTGTGGCAGTCGCTCATTGATCAGCAGATTTAGTCTCCTCATTCAACTTCAACTGATACAGACTTCTATCAAGACAAATAAGGCCATATAGTTCTGAGAAGGACTGGCCTGGTTTTCAGACAATGGTCCTGAAAAGGATATGTTTTGTCTGACGACTGCCTGTGTTTTGGGGTGTTTTGTTGTTTTGTGACTAGTCCAATGTGTGTCTTTCAGAATTCTTGACTGTTCAATGTAATCTGACATACATGACAGAATATATTGTTAATATTCTTTGAACCTTTCAGGGAACCTGCAACATACAAGCACATGGGAAGTCTAAAAAACATGAGTTGCTCTTTTCTAATGATTTGTTTATATGATGATCTGGATAATCTGTTTCTAAATTATTTTAATCTTCTTCATATAAATAATAGAAAATAATGTCAAACACTTTTCACTATAAGCAGTATGGGATACTAAACAAAACTTTTTACTTTATAATTATAACCAATGAATTAAGTTGGTCAAAGTTCATGATGACTAAAATGACATGCTTTTGTCTTGCTCTACCTTAACCCATAAACTCTGACATAACGGTTAAAATAAAGTGTGCTATAGTACACAATAACCTATCTCTACATACAGAACAGAAGGTCACAACTGTAGTCTAAAGTCTTCCTACATGCAATCATGGGTTAAACACAACCAAAAACAATATTTCACATGTCAACTGCACTATACAACAACTCAGCCACAAACAACAGTTACTATATTCCCAAATACTTAAAATGGAACTTTTAAAGAAAAACATGCTCAAATTTGCTTCTCAAGGGATTCTACCAGTGTGATGTGTGGCCGAGAGGTTAGAGCTCACAGCCATGAGGTCCAGGTAAGGACTGGGCTTTTTCTGTCAGTGTGTGTAAATTACAATCCCACCCTGAACGTGAGATGGTGACAGAAATGGCATGCTGCCTTTATCACACAAGCCACTCAAAACCTCCCCACAACTCCCTAATGGTAAAAAATAAAGTATTGACAGTTTTTTAACAGTGATTATATAATTTTTTTTACTTATCTCGCAAAAAAAACCCCAGAATTAAGGTTCCTTAATATGAAGATGGGGATTTATGATCATTACACATAGAGGTAAATACTGTACCAATTTCTAGTAATACCAAGACAAGACTATAGTACTTAAACAAACATCCCACTGAAGACGGATGTGTGTGGCAATTAGCACAAATAAAACGGCAACACAACTCATTTCCATTCTCTGGACTACATCTCCTGCTGGAAATTTAGTAGAACCATGGTTCTGCTACAAGGGAGATCCAGTGGGAGTTTTAGAATTAACGCTGAAGAAGAAGAACAAACAGAAGTTGTTGAAGACAGATAACAATATGTGCATTATAGAAATGTATAAGCAATGGAAATAGGCCCATACCTGTCAAACATTTTGAAACTCTCTTGTATTTGATAACTCCCGAACGGAAAAAGTGAAAGGCATTCTAAATTAGTGATTTTTCAACATGGGCCTGTATGCCACCACAGGTGACAGCACTTAGCTGAGGACGCCATAAGGAAAGAAATGGAAATTAAAGAGCCAATGATTTACGCTCAAAGAAAGGTCATTATTTGAATCTTATCAAATAAGGCATAAAATAAGGAGCCTTAAAGGAAGTTGCTATGTTTTCTCTTAGGTCTCATGGGGGTCATGAAAAAAAAAGAATCCAAAATAAGGGCCACCGATATAAACCAAAAGGAAGATCCAGTGTTCCTTATAGAAACATTAGACAAGCCATGAAGGACCACAAATTTGATTGGAACAGGATAAGAAATTAAACATCTGGAAGGGTTGTGTGACATTTACCCTGGCTGATCTCTATTCTCCAAAGTAAAAGAAAAGTGAGCAGATATGAGATATAGTGATTTCCTTTAAAGATGAACTAGACACAAAAAGGTGACCAGTATATGTCTTCAGTTTGGTACATTCTTATTACAAGGACTAAAATATGCCTTCAGTTTGGTATATTCTTATTATTACTGGACATTTGGTATGACTAATGTACTGTAGGTAGTTTTAGAGTGCTGTCAACAATTCCCTGGAATTATAAGCAATAGATATCTTGTATCCCTCTGTGCAATCGAGAGATTTCTTCAGAGATCTATGCTATACCCAGAAGGCTTCAATTCTCAGTGTTGTGCAAAGCTTTGAGAAAAGATTCCTACTCTGTGTAAAAAATTAATTAATTATAAGGATGAAGTGCAGTAGGAAAGCACTCTACAGACTGAGCTACTGGGTCGGTGCAGTAATCACATGCGTGAGCACTAAGTGACCCCCAATGAATACGATTAAGAAAGTCAAAACACGTGATGTACATAGGAGATGGATGGAGTCATTAGAGAGAGCTAAAAGGTGAGCCTCACTGCAGAAAATTGCGCTTATCTTTGTCTCCGGACATGTAGGTGTAGATGAAAACAGACTGACCAATTAGTCAACCTCACCACCATAATAGATGGTCTATGGACCGAGCAGACATACCCTGTGCTCTTCATGAGTCCACACAATCAAAGGATTTTGAGATACATGAGCCAGAGTCAATATCAAGAATGCACAATTTTGGAGTGAGGATGGGAATGGACCATACAGAAAACTTAACAAAGATATAAACAAGAGCACTCACCCAACATAGTCAGAACCATCAGCCATTATACCCCAAGAGATTTACTGAAGTGGAGATCTGTGCACCTATGGACATGTCTGGTGTGAGGAGGATAATCAATGTACCTAATCTAACCATAACCAGTGTAGTAGGAAAGAGGAAACTTTCATAAATGATAAGTACAAGAAGAAAGCCTCACTATTTAGGGGTCATCTACTAGGGGGTTTGCTGTCACATAGTGGCTGACCTAGTGGGCAGTTAGTGACTAGGGGTTTGCTGTTGCATACTGGTTGATCTAGCGGGCAGTTAGTGACTAGGGGTTTGCTGTTACATAGTGGTTGATCTAGTGGGTTTGCTGTTACATAGTGGTTGATCTAGTGGGTTTGCTGTTACATAGTGGTTGATCTAGTGGGCAGTTAGTGGCTAGGGGTTTGCTGTTACATAGTGGTTGATCTAGCGGGCAGTTAGTGTCTGGGGGTTTGCTGTTACATAGTGGTTGATCTAGAGGGCAGTTAGTGACTAGGGGTTTGCTGTTGCAAAGTGGTTGATCTAGTAGGTTTGCTGTTGCATAGTGGTTGATCTAGCGGGCAGTTACTAACTAGGAGTTTGCTGTTACATAGTGGTTGATCTAGTGGGTTTGCTGTTACATAGTGGTTGATCTGGCGGGCAGTTAGTGACTAGGAGTTTACTGTTGCATAATGATTGATCTAGCTGCAGTTAGTGTCTGGGGGTTTGCTGTTACATAGTGGTTGATCTAGAGGGCAGTTAGTGACTAGGTGTTTGCTTTTGCATAGTGGTTGATCTAGTGGGAAATCAGTGACTAGTAGTTTGCTGTTGCATAATGGTTGATCTAGCGGGAAATCAGTGACTAGGAGTTTGCTGTTACATAATGGTTGATCTAGTGGGCAATTGGTGACTAGGAGTTTGATGTTGCATAGTGGTTAATCTAGTGGGCAGTCAGAGACTAGGGTTTGTTGAATAGTGGTTGATCTAATTAATGGGCAGTTAGTGAGACCTTCAAACCTTCTGCATCTGAAATGAACTGCATGTAATTAACTTGCAAACATAATCTATTGTCTACTGTCATTCTGTGGGTGAACGATAGTTGATAGTATCCACACATGTCGTTAAGCCCTACTGGTAGAAGCCTCAGTTGTTGATCCACAGCCCGATGTGTCCCTTTGGTGACACTTAAGTCCATGTTTCTTAAAGGATATCTTGATGTTTTCTATCCACCGTATTCTTGATCTACCTTTGACTTTGCAAACATAATCTATTCTATGCAACTAAAGACATTAACTCTATGGATAAGTACCTTGGTACAGGGAACAAATTGCAAGCACAATATGTATATTACAAAAGAAAACTTCATGCACACAAAACATCAAATGTTAATTATAATTAAGGAGCAGCTTGCATAACTTAGAACATATCCTAAAGAGCACCTGGCTATTACATCTAAATATGTGACACTCTTTGTAATCTAAAATCTATTAAGTTTCCATGCAAAGTTGAAAGTGGGTCAATATTTACCAGTTGAGCAAAACTAAAATCAGGTCAGCTATATTGATAAGAACCTCTCTTTGTATTGTGTATTGATAAGGGCACTTTTCTCCAGAAATACACACACACAAAATCAGCTACTGTTAACTTCCTTCTGAACATACTGGACTTTAATAAATGAACATTTATGGGAACAGATTGAACTTTGAGATGTATATTTCTATGAGAACAAATTGGACTTTGATATACATCATTATCATGTGCCATGCTGGCTGGCGTTGGCGGTCAGGGCTCTCCACAGCTCTCTGTCCACAGTATTATGTATCAAGGACGTTGTTGCTTCCTTGCCGTACCAGGTTTTCAAACTGTCTAATATTTTCTCACGTTGTCGCCCTCTGTCTCTGTTGCCTTCAATTTTGCCTGTTGTAACTATGTTCTCCAAACCTGCCTGTCTCATGAAGTGGCAAAAAAAAGGAGATTGCCTTTTTCTTAAGATCTGTTTCGCATTTGACTCTCTCAACACCTCTACATTAGTTTTTCTGGCAGTCCATGATATTCTCAGCATTCTTCTGTATAACTACATCTCTGTTGCCTCTAATTTCTCACTTTCCAGTTTGTTTATTGTCCAAGACTTGCACCCATATGTTAGTATAGGTGTTATATAGCACTGCAGAACTCTCTTTCTCACCTCTAATGACACGGTCATATTACACAATATATTTTTCATTTTTCTGAATGTTGTTTTTGCTTGCCCTATCCAGCTTCTTATTTCTGTTGAACTTCTTTCATCTGCTGTAATCGTTGTGCCTAAATATTTGAATTGGTGGACCTGTTTCACTTTGATCTTGCAAGATGTGTTATTTTGTTTCTTTGAAATAACCATTACCTCTGTTTTCTTAATATTTAAGAAGAGGCCTTTCTCTTTACTTTCTGTGACTACTACATTAATTAAATCTTGAAGGTCTTCCACATTTTTTGCAATCAGAGCAGTGTCATCTGCATATCTCAAATTATTTATGTTATGTTCTCCCACTGATATTCCTGGGATATCAACTATTGCACACATTATGTTTTCACTGTATAAAGAGAACAGGTCTGGTGAAAGTATGCATTGGTATATATATATATATATATATATATATATATATATATATATATATATATATATATATATATATATATATATATATATATATATATATATATATATATATATATATATATATATATATGTAAAGATAATGGCACTTTAACTTCTTTCAGGACAGACTAGACTTTCATAAATAGACTAATGCGAAAATACTGGTCCTTCTTAACATATATACTTTTATGAGAACAGATTGTGTGTGTTCGTCCATCACAAGTGATGATGACCATTTTTTACATCCACTTTTGAAAATTCAGTTAGAATTATGACCATGCATAATAGTTTGTAAATGAGCCCTATTCAAGCTGTACATTTTGTAAATGAGAACAGATTAGACTCTACAGCATAGACTAAATTGAGAATATTAGAACAACCTATAAACTGAGCTGCCCATCAGAACTGAAGGTGCTTAACACAAAACATAAAGTTCTTCAGTTTTACATTGAATGCACGGACTATCAGACTATTGGGTACAAGTGTTAAAAAATACAGATAACAGTATACAAGACAGTTTCGACCATCAAGTATATCACAAATGTGAACAAACAGTAAATATTAAGGCACTATAACAAATGCATTAGACTGCAGACATTTAAAAGCAGAGACATCCAATGATATACATCAACACACTGATGCATGTAGTATACACAAGTAGTGTCATATAGACAGATGCGCAAGAAAAATATATATATGTGTGTATGGGGAATGAGAACGAAATAAAACAACTATGACTGAAAACAAACATAATGACAAAACAACATGACAGCACAACAAAGGCCCACCGCCCAAATTTAAATAAATTAATGATCCATATTAAGATAAATATGGTGTTACAGTACTAAACTGCAATATACAACTATTTTCAGGGCACATTATGGATTGTCATCAGAACTGAAGCAATAATACAAGAACTCATCCAGCGCTACTCAAAGCCACAAGATACAATCATTTATATAGATGACTCAATAATAAGAGAAACACACAGCTGTGGGTGGGGATTCATTGCTGTACCAAAATTGCAGAGATTTACTGCCTATCAATAACAATATCAAGTATGATAATGGAGATAAGGTGTGGGGACAGCCACTCTCACTTGGCTGATGATACAAAAACCAGCACACACAGTGATTCTATCACTCTCTCAGAGGATACACAAAATAGAAAAGTTGATGATAAGAAAAAAGTTGGCTACATTTCTCAGTAACCTCCTAAGTATCATGTGGATCTACTGCCCAGGTCATGCAGGTATTAGAGGCAACGACAGTGCTGATGCTTTGGTCAGCAATGCTATAGTGGATGTGTCCGTGATAAGAGACAGAGGTCAGCTAATTAGGCCAGTTATGGCTGCACTACAATGTGATGATCAGGAGGTTGAAAGAGACAATGCTCATAGTGTGTGATAGAAAGGAAACTCCCTTTCTGCCTTCTGTACTTATTCACAAACTCATGTCTTCTTTACTCATTCACAAAGTCCTGTCTTCTGTACACATTCATAAACTCCTATCTTCTGTACTTATTCACACACTCCTACCTTCTGTTATCATTCACAAAATCTTGCTTTTGGTACTCATTCACAAACTCCTGAATTCTATACTAATCCACAAACTCCTTCCCTGCAATCTATACTCACTCTTAAACTTCTGTTGCATAGCAGAAATCAAGCAGAAAATGCATTGCAATGCTGCATACATTTTTGTTGCAATACCTGTACCTCTCAAATACATTCAACTTTAGCATGCCATTCTGGGATGGGGCAGCCAATCTCCTGCATAAATCCTTCTTAGTTACCTCATGCAACATGCAGGGAAGGTCACAATATTAGTATTATTTGCATACCTTTCAGACACTAGACTACACTAACAGGATCATAGCCCTTCTATAAGAAAGATTCAGTGGGACTTTGAGAATGAATAGAAAAAAACAAAACATCCTGGACAGATACTTCAGTAGATTTAATAAGTTATATAGAGTGCATATTTAATACCACCAGCTTAATTTTCTTATCCCATAATTTTTTTTTAAACCACATATTAACAGGAGTACTTATTATGGCAACTCACCACTCTATCAGGCAATCTGATTCCTTTCAGGTATTTAACATTCTCATGCTGTGTGTTAATGATGTGTGTCAATTTCTGACCATTGATTTGCTCTTCAAAGACCCACATATTGATGTCAGGATCAAATATTTCAGGATTCTCCAATGCATTGTTACAAACTATCTTAGCTATAGCTGAGCCCCTGTTCAGAACACAACAAAATATGTATGTCAATTTACTACCTTATTCAATATCTTAGACATTTCATGTTTATAATTTTAAATGGTCAGTGCTTTAAAAAAAATTCTTAATTACCAGTAGGAACCAGCATTACTGCACAAAGGCATTCCCTTAAGTGCTCTACTAGTCATTCCATCAGCCATTTAAGAGTACATAGGCCGAGTGTAACAGTCACTTGCAGGGTGAGGGAAAGGATGGCACTTCCTCCACTCTCTCCTGATCACTCCCATTTCTACTATTCTCTGTACATGTAGACTGTCTCTTTCATAATCCTCTTACAATACATCATTCTGTAGTGTATCCATGGCTGATCTATTAAACTCAGCTTTCTCTCTTCTCATCAATACCCCCCATCAAGGCCAACTCCTTGATGTGGAGATGGGGCTTAGTCCAGCCAACAGAGGCTGGAAACTAAGATTGGTCGGGCCAACCGAATATCGAGCAGAATGCTCAAGCAAGCACAGGTGTTAAAGTCAGAGATATCAGGCCGAGAGGAGCACCAGCAACCATGGTATCATGCAACCTGAATAGTGGACATGTCTGCACGACAAAATTATTTTTTTTTTAAATGATCAATATGCTATCCACTACAGCTTTACCCGTCAATAAATCAGCTCTTTAATTGTCTCAGACTCAAATGACCTGGATAGTAGATCCATGTGATTTGTTTGTTTGTTTTTCGTTCGCTCCATTGTAACCATCACGGATATCCGTGCGATTTCCGCCGGGAGCGTGATTACGTTGTGCCACCGTTATGCGCCTTGTAGGCCTAGCACATCCGATTTCGGCATGCCTTGACAATTCGGGTGGGCTACCCTTAGCCTGTGACAGCCTCTATATCTGTCTCCAGGCACGCGTAGTGAAGACTCTTCGCCCAGACGATGTTTTGCTCTCGTCTGACTCGAACGAGGTGTTCCACTGTCTATGAACTTGCCTCGTGTAATTGGACGTGCTGTGCCTGTGCCCATTGGGTACCGAACCGTTTCTCATCCGTGAGCCTGGTTCCTTAAGGGGAAGAACTCAACAGATGAGTTGGACCCTGGCTCTTTCGCCCTCTTAGCCGAGGTGTCATTCACCGACATCGTGTACCCCTTGTCCAAGTTCGAGTCTCACACCACGCGTTTGAGAGCAAGGCGTTCTCGAGCTGAGCGTCCTTGTCCCAATAGCGCCTGAGCCCATCAGGTACTGAACCCTTTCTTTCTTCAAGTGTATTTCCGGTGTAGGAAAACCCGACAGTAGAGTTGGGCCAGGGCTAAATCGTTGTCCCTTTTGTGCCTGAGCGAATCGAGTACGGAGACCTTTCTCTCTGCAAGTGTACTTCCGGTATAGGAAACCTGGTCAGTAGAGTTGGGTCAGGACTACCATCGTTGTCCCTTTCTTGCCTAAGCCCATCGGGTACAGAACCCTTTCTCTTCGCGAGCATATTTCCGGTTTAGGAAGGCTCGACGTTAGAGTTGGGTTAGGTCTTCTTGCTTTACCAAACGCCAATGGATGGATCTGGGTCTCTGCCTGTAAGGAACTCTGGTAACTAGAAGCCCGTCTCGAGCTGACGGAGCTTGTAGTTCCCCTTTCCTAGGGACTTTTCACTTTCTATTTGCAGTTCGCGCTGCCCTCTAGCGCTTTTCTGCCCTTTCATTGTACTCTATGAAATATATTTGTCTCTCGCCATGCATTTACCTTTACGTGCATTTTACATTGGCCGCCCCTCCAATTTTCGGACTGGACTGACTATCTTCACTGTATGTTGACAGTGTCGCTATATGTGGTGCTGCTGTCGGAGATATTGTCTGTCTCTTGTGCAGTCAAATCTCTTTCCATCTGCTACCTCCACATTCTCGGACACGATCCCCAAATGATTTTGCCAGAATCAGCACGAGCTGCTGTATTTCTGTTTCCAGGGTGCACCGCGTGGAGGTACATTTGGGATCTTGGTTATCTGCTAACCCTGGGTCCGCCTACAGCAATGCGTTCCCTTTGCACCCCATCCATGTGATGCTTTGAGCTTTGTTAAGAATAGCAGCCCACTCATTTCTTGTCATGTACATTTTTTTAAAATCATACTCTGGGACTATGATCGAATCACTGTGGGTGTTAGTGGCATCAGCCAAGTGAGAGTTATTGTTACTACCCCTATAATTTTCATTCTTATGCAAGATGTGGGATTATGCAAAATTAATTTGCGTAAAAGTACAGATTAGTTCTTCACTGTGCTGCCGTGACGTCACATCCGACAATCATACACTTCACTTCAACTCTAGACACAGACGAGCTTATGCATAACCTGTTTGTTTTCCAATTTAGACATTTTTTTCAATTTCCTATTATTTGTGGTGAGCGATCAGTATTTCTGCCCGCTACACACGGAACGAGGTGTGCGCACACATTAGGAATATTATTTCTAATCCTAACCTTACTCTAAGTACTTACCCGTAAGCTTGCCAAATCACAAAACAAAGGTCAGGTAACACTTCAAAACTAGAACAAAGGTCACAGTGAAGAACTATACTGTACTTGCCCCTTAATTTGATATAAACTGGAAACTGTGCCCCTTTGTGTTAATTTCAGCAATCAACAGTAAAACTACGGTTTAAGTTGTCACTGTGCTATAAATAGCACACAAAGTATACATTTTTAAGTAGCAGACTACACGGATTTTCGTGTAACACCGATGAAATTAATGAATGCCGTGAAGTCACATCTCCAGAAAAAAAAATGACATCAACCACGTTTATAATATTTATAACTAATTTATAACTGATCCTAACCCTTACAAGTTACCCCCATCCCTAATATAAATTCTAATTCCAAATTAATATGCCTTTTCAATTAATACCTTAATTCTTAATAATAGCAAAGGTAGGGGTAACTAAATATATTACTTTTGTCATAGGCCTACTCAATAAATATGCCTTGCGTAGAAAAATTAGTACTTTATTATCTTCTTCTTTCTGTCCTCATGTACCTTTCGGTGTTGAGGGGAGAGTGAGTGTACGGTCTTCTGCCCTTCTATTTGCCTCTTCTGCTGTTATATTTCCGAGTGTCTCTAATACACTATCTATCCACCTTTTACGAGGGCGTCCAATAGATCGACTGTTTTCGTATCGTTTGTTAAGTGTTTTTTGGGGCGTATCTGCCATTTCGTCCACCGTTGTGACTTTTAAGTGGGGGGGGGGGGGGGGGGGGGGGGTTAAAAGGATTAGAATTAGCTTATACATTTTTTTGAGAGAGGGTTAGAATCAGTGTTTAGAATAAATAATTAATTCTCTAAGAATTCTTGTCTAATAAAGTTGTCTAAGGCATAAATCGATATGATTGGTTTTTCAAGGGAAAATCATGAAGTTATATAGGACAATGGTGGACGAAACAGCAATTTTCCCTTTTTTGGATAAATAATACTTTGTTCTTTCTGTCTGGTTATGTGGCCGTTCCATTTAACTTGTTGTTTCTGGATGTAATCATTAATAATCATTATTCTATTGTTGACTTGATCCCTAATTGTACTTTATTATTATATATATAATATTCTAAATAAAATAGGGACTATACTATCATACTATGCCTATATTATACTATTAACTATACTATATAATAAAAATAATAGGCCTAAATCCCAAACTAAATATTAGGCTGCACTAATCAATATATAAATTAATCTATAAGTGTGCAAAGTTTAGTGACAGCCTAGTTCAGCCTAATATTGCAAACTATATTTTTTTAATAAACGACATACCAGTTACCAGAACCAACGACGCATATCTTTTGCGGGGCCATGTTTATAATATGAGCTCCTAATCACAGAAGACTGTCAATGAAACACAGCCTTATAATTCCAACAGTTCGATGATTTGTGAAAAACTGAGTTGCCTGACACTGACAGTATCTGTAGTATTATCAAACAGGCAAACATTCAGAAGACCTTTGCCCTAAAAACTGTCCAGATTTACGAGCCTTATGAAGCCAAATTCATGACAATGTCTGTAATGGAAACCAAATACCGGTATTTATTTGACAAATATTGGACATCGCAACACTGCTGGAACAGATCATCGATTCTCACTCGCCTACTGTTGAGAAATTGAAGGGTATGCCTACTTTATAGTCTACGTCAATGTAACTGACTGGTTACTATACTTTTCATTCGTGATTTATTATTAGTATAAACTTTTTTTTCAATGCATCTTTCTGACACGCTGCGTTGAACATAACTGCATAACTGACATACCTGTGCAAGAACAGCGCTCACTGTGATATGAGTGTAAAAAGAGGGAAAATGAAAGATCACGAACATGGAAGTGTAATAAAAGTTGGCACCATATTCTATTCATAACGCAGGTAAAGATCAACAATTTTTTACAGCGATAATTATCTAGGTAAAATTGATTTTTCGTATATTGGCATTGTTGTCACGCTCCTGATAACCAACACCCTCGACTGAAATTATACAGAACTGTTAAATATAATAATTAACATAGGGATAAATGTTGCACAGGACACGACATTGAGAATCTTTCAATTTTCCTGTACTGTTGAATATCATTCCAGGGTACATTTGAGTGAGTGAGAAGCAGAGGGGGACAAACAAAATCATGGATAGACAATATGAAAGACTGGACAGGTCACGATTTGTCCACACTCATCCGCAACGATGAAGATATAGGCTTAAATCGCTGGAGAACTGTGTTGGTGCAACGAATTTAGTTCCCCTGCAGCCCTGATGGATTATTGGTTTATAAATGGTTGGAATATATTATTCATTCGTACTCAAACTTCTGCAGATTACAGGTTGTAGTCCAGGGGAATGAGTGTGTTGTGTCATGGTTTATTATAGCTAGAAAGATTGGCATATTACCTAGCAATTCATACACACAAACACGCCCACTCAAGTGCCCGTATGTCTTGGATACCATGTGGTCATGTGACGTATTCCTTCCAGAACGTTGTCTTCCCAATGAACCTCTCTCTGTTTTGGGCGATGTGGCTTGCATTTTCTAGCGATGTATTAATGTTATCTTTAATGTCGTCAGTCCATCGTCTTCTAGGTCTGCCCTTTCTCCTCTCCCAGGTACTCAAGAAAATATGTGACGCACAAAAAATACCATATGACGCACAATTAATATTAAACAAGCCCGTGGATAAGGTGAGGTGATCACACCCCCTCCCCAGAAAATAAGAACATTATTTTTAGTATACTTGTATACTTGGAACTTATCCAAAAGGTTGATAAAACACTTCCCTTAGGCCTCATGATTATTTTACAGAAAGTATACTCGAAATCAGGTAAATTACGTTTTTTTAAAGGTAAACCCCTCCTTACTGAAAACGTATCTACAGTCCTCATGCTTAACGTTATGAGAGATATACAATAAGTTCTAATTTTACAAGTGTTAAGTTTTACAAACTGTAATTTTCACACTTTTAATGTGGGGGGGGGGAGAAAGCTTTTCTTTTCATTTGGAAACATCTGTTTGTGGAAAAAATTTAAGTAGCTTTGTCGTTAAAAAGGTAGATACGTAGTTTTGTTATACCTTTAAATTACTTTGTAACTACATATTGAAATGACAATAGGCCTATAAATTATTAAGTAGCAGTTTTACGTTGAACAATCCACAGGATGTACGTTCGACCAAAAGTTCATTATTAAGAAAGGGACCAACACAGAATGTAACCACAAAATCATATGGAGACTGCATGCATCAGCAGTGTTATACATCATACATGTCTAGAAAATAACGAATAGAGATGTAGAGAGGCTGGAACCACGGATGTAGGGTGCACAAGGAAAATGAAAATTGAAAAACAATGTATTAAAATATCAATGTGTTCTGAATAGCAATAGATCACACTGAGAAAATACATTTTTAATTTTATGTATGGGTGTTGCTGTAGTGATGTACCATATGAAAAATTAACACTTGAATAAAAACAGAAATTAAGCAAAACAATTACCTTTCTGCAAAACATACTTTTTTACATTATCATTTCGCAGTTAGCACAGTTAATATTTTTTTTCTTTTTTATTTGAGCAGGATAGCAGAAGCCAAATCAACATTTTTTAAAAAACGAGAAACATTCTATGCAATGGAGTAATAATGCATAAGCGAAATCGAGTGATATGACATTATATTGAGTCAATCCTTTCATATGGGTGCGAATTATGAACAGTAGACAAATGTGCCCAAGATACGTTGGGGGCAACTGAGATGTGGCTTTTACGAAAAATTATGAAAATTCCATGGACAATCAAGAAAACTAATGTGGAAGTCCTCAGAGATGCTGGAGTAAAACAACAAATTATAGCAACAATTATAAATAGACATTCAAGATGTTTAGGGCATGTATTAGGAAGAGTAAAAATTGAACATGTAGTAACCACTGGAAAGATCAAAGGGAGAAGATACAGAGGAAGACAAAGAGAGACATTTCTGTATTCGTTGTTGCTGTGGCACAAAAGGATGGCACCAATTGAACTTATTAATAGCATAAGAGACAGAGAGTTGTGGAGAAGCATGATCGCCTACGCCACTCGTCGTGGCACTTGATTGATTGATTTTGCAGTTAACCCTGGCATCCAAAGAGGCAAATATTCAAGACAATAGACAATATACTTGGGACACTTTATGCTCAATATATGATGACGTCATTTATTGTAAAGAATGCAAATTACATTAATATGTGTATATATAAATATATATGTGTGTGTGTGTGTGTGTGTGTGTGTGTGTGTGTGTGTGTGTGTGTGTGTGTGTGTGTGTGTGTGTGTGTGTGTGTGTGTGTGTGTGTGTGTGTGTGTGTGTGTGTGGGGGGGTGTGTGTGTGTGTGTGTGTGTGCGTGTGTGCGTGTGTGCGTGTGTGCGTGTGTGCGTGCGTGCGTGCGCGCGTGCGCGCGTGGGCGCGTGGGTGCGTGGGTGCGTGCGTGCGTGGGTGCGTGCGTGCGTGCCTGCGTGCGTGCGTGTGTGCGCGCGCGTGCGTATGTGTGTGTGTGTGACTGTGTTCTTATACGTGTTATGCTTAGGAGTCGTGGGTTGACCACGACCGCTATTATTTTTTTCGTGCCCCAGCTCTGATATAACCAAACTGGACCAACATTTGCTGTTGTCAAGGTAAACAAAACAAAAATCTTAATTACGTCTGAATGTTTTGTTACGAGTTGCAAAATCATTATTTTGTTCCATCAAAAGTCCTGTTGCGACATCTCATTTAGAAAGTTGTAACAAGTTCCATGTGATAAGATAACGAGAATTGTTATTTTTTACATAACATCTTCCTTGAGCACATAAAAAAGACACAATGGGTTAGAAAGATTACCAATAGAGGGTAAGATCACATGAAAGAGAACAAGAGTGATACCAAGATTACGATGAAAACAGTACATCCGCGACATTATGAATATGACACTGGAAGAGACTGTGCAGTTGCACCAACCGGAAGGGCTTCATAGCGGGGACTGAGGATATCGTCTGTAAAGGGCACGTCACATAGAAGAAGAAATTTTTAGTAGGGTCTGAAGTTTTTCTCTGAAGTAGGATCTGAAGTTTTTCTCACTTCTTGTATCCCATGTGCCCAAAAGGTGTAGATAATTGTACTCGTCATTCCCCCGTGTGTTCTCCGTTAGGGCCGCAGATATGACTTTAGTCGTCCATGTGTTGCCGGGACCCGATAGTGGAGTAATTAAAAATACTGTCTACTTTCCATGCATATCGTAGTAGGCGATTACGGAGGTTATGGGGTGGAGTTGGCTGCTCCATGCCATATAGAGTCAAAGTAATCCATATAGGGTAAAACTCTCTGTTTTATATGTTTCTTACTACAAAATCTTCTGCTCTACTTTACTAGGAGAAGGTAGTTTTAACACCCATCGACCACCTGCCGTCGGTGGTGCCCTCGGTCCATCTCCGCAAAGCCAGGAACGCCTCCTGCCAAGAGAAGCACTAATAACACGCAACTCCGTAGGTTAAGATACGCCAAACGGATGTATGCTTCAAGATATAATACATACGGATATTCGATCAAAATTAACTTTTGTAAACCAGATGTCACTGTCCGGTTTCGAACCTATAAGTTTCTGAGCACAAGAAAAAAAGTTTAACCGCTATGCGAGATCCCAACAATCATTGAACCCTTGACATCCGAACATACAGTGTTTTGCGCTACTTGATGACTTTCTTAAAATAAATCAAAAATGGTTAGATGAGAGCTTCTCACCAGAAATAGTGGGTGTTTAGTTACAAAAATTCAATGATTTCTTCAATTTATGACGTAGCATGTATTCTCAATCTCCTGCACCTTGGTGCTCTCGTAAGGACATCTGCTAGCGCCGTGTTAGTTAAAAATGTGTTCTTGGGCAGTAACGATTGAGATTACATGTGGGCAGTACCCGCGACCTGAAAAGGTTGAGAAGCCCTGTTGCAGAAGGATGTGCATAAAAACCAGAAAAGTTGACTGAACTTTATATTTTAAGTTACATTATTGGTAATTACTCGATATTCAAAAACGACCTTTATGCTCTTCACTCTCTATTACAACATTTATGATTCTCCATGAGAAAAATATGGTTGCTTGATATTTCAAATGTATTAGGTTCATGTATACGTATTATGTTTTAAAAATTTTTTAAAGTTGTATATTAATATTTCTATGTGCGTGGCGCTCTTTTCTTTATAATGTGTTTTTGGAGGGAAATGAGTTTTTTAAACAAAAACTGAATGCAGAAATAAACTAAAGTGGAAGCAGTACTGAATATTTCATTGTAGAAAATCGACTAATCAATTAAGTGTCATATCGAGTGGCGTAAGCGATAATGTTTCTCCACAACTCTCTGTCTCTTGTGTTGTTAATAAGTTCAGTTGGTGACATCTTTGTGTGCCACAGTGGCAGCACATCCATAATTTTTTTCCCTTTCTTCCTTTATCGCTTGTCCCCTTGATCTTTCTAGTGGTTAATACATGTTCAGGTCGTTTATGTCATTCTCCTTAAGGATTTCGAAGTCCTGATGATGAAGCATCAAAAACGGTACTATCACTGAAGAATGGAATGGCTGCATAGCTACCTATTGCGACTAAAGAAGCTCAATAAAAACCACGCTCAGATCAACGACTACCGAATCAAAACGATGCAGAACACCACGGGCAAACTTATTGAGAATATTTTTGCACATCACCTCGCTCGAGATCTGGAAAAGAGCCGCATTTTACCTGCATATCTGCATATGTCAGGTTGTGTCTTATTTTCCCACTGATATTGAGTCCTGACATTCCTTCTATATGTTTAAAAATATTCTCTATGTAGGTTAAATAAGCTGGGTGATAAAATACATCCTTGTCTTACCCTTCTTCTTATTTATATGAATTAACTCTTCCTCACTTTAATCAAAATCCCCAGTGCAAGTCATTTTCACATTCACGAAAATTCACCCGAAGGGAAAAGCTTTTCCCACTGACTCTATGAGCATGTAATGTACGTACACTCCTCGACAATGACTCTAACACAAATAGACCGATTCGAAGAACAGCCCTGATTGGGAGAGTAACTAGCAAGGTACCATATTGACATAGCAGCTCTGAGTGAAACACGACTTGCTGGAGTCGGTCAGCTCTGTGAAAGAGTTGCAGGATATACATTCTTTTTGGAGCGGAAGAGATATTAAGGAAAGACGTGAAGCAGGAGTAGGCTTCGCCATTAAAACAACACTCGTTGGCAAACTAGCAGGCCCACCAAAGGCAATAAATGACCGCCTCATGACAGTAAAAATCCACCTGCTCTCTGGTAAAAAATATGCAATAATCATCAGTGCGTATGCACCAACACTGGCAAATCCAGAAGAAGTTAAAGATAAGTTATATGATGAACTTGCAGCTATCAGTAGCTATCATGCAGCTATCAGTGCAGTTCCAGAAACTGATAAGCTCTAAAATAAAAAAGAGCGCATCATCTTGTAAAAAGAAGAGAAATGCAGCAGCTCAACAGCGGAGAGCAGCTAGAAAGTCACGGATAGATCCGTCTACAGTCATCATTCCATGTCCAAATTTTCCAAGGACATTTACAGCTCGAATAGGGCTCTACGAACGCTGGCTATAATCAAGGACATAACTAAAATTGAATTGTCAAAAGTGGATGTAACAATTGGTCATCATCACTTGTGATGGACGAACAACACGAATTATGAGTAGCTGTTTGTACACTTTTTTGATGCAGTTTGTTTGGACTGCATCCATCTATGCCCATTTCTTGAAGATATTCAATTAATTTTTTTCATTGTACTCTATCACATGCCTTGCAAATCACAAGTCTATTAAGCAAATATATATATACTTTTTGGACTTCTATATAAGTAAAGTAAAGTAACCCATAGCATTTATTAATGCCGTAGGGGTGTGAGATGTTAGCGATCTCACATTTCACAGGGTCTGCAAATGAGGGCGGTAGCCATCTCCTCTCCCTCGCAGTCTTTACTTCCCGGATTAATCCGGTACCCATTTAAGGCTGGGTCGACCTGGGAGCCGTTGCGATCTGAAAACATTTCCTCCTCAGCTGGGGAATGAACCCAGGACCACTCATATCAGTGCGCTAACCACTGCGCTAACGCGGCTCCCACTCCTATATATTTATCTATCAATAGTAGGTTACTAAGTATAGCTTCTCTGGTTCCTTTTTTTCCTAAAACCGAATTGCTCTTCACCGACTTTACTATCTTGTTTTTAATTCTTTCATGTATTATCTTGAGTAGTATTTTGGTTATTTGGCTCATCAAACTTATTGTTCTGTATTCTGTACAATACGCAGCCATGGGCTTCTTCGGTAGTGGTATGCATATTGACGATTTTTAGGTCTTTAAGTATACGGCTTGTTTCATATATGACATTGCAAAGTCTTGTGATAGTTTCCACAACAAATTCATCTAGAGCTTTTATTATGTCTGCTATTATGTTGTCGGAGCCTGCAGCCTTTCCATATTTTATTGTTTTTCATTGCGTTTTCTATTTCTGATTGCAGTACTGATGGTCCATCATTGTTTTATGCTGTAGGTGTTTTTTTCCGTTGGTCATCAAACGGAAATTCATCTAGAGCTTTTATTATGTCTGCTAATATGTTGTCGGAACCTGCATCCTTTCCACATTTTATTGTTTTAAATTTTAGATTATGGTCACATAATCTGACCATCTTGCCAGTACTTCTGTTTTATCAATTATAATTGTTCCACTTTTATCATTAATTCAGCCACTCCATTTATAGGTTTTTTTTAATGTATATGTCTGATCTCGTTGTGCATTTCTTTTGTCTTCTGTTGTAGTTTTGTTGTTGAATATTGTGATGTATGTTTTAGTTTTCTTTCTTTCTGACTTTTTCTCTAATATTTCATCTGTGATCCATGTTTGTTTACTCTTGGGTTTTCTTTATTGGTAAATTTTCATTTGGTAATTTAATGTTTTTCCTAAGCTGTTCCATTTATTGTACATTTTCTCTTCTGGATTCTCCCTTCCATATTTTTTCATGCATTATATCATTAGATGTTCATATCTGTTCCTTAAATTCCCAAATTATTTTATTTTCATTTATCTTCATGCTTCCTACTTGAATTTACTTATATGTGTTCCTTACATCTACAAGGTATTTTTGCTGGATATCTGGTTGTTTTAGTGCTGATATCTGGTTCCTATTTCTGTCTCCATGAGGTTTTTCCATGTATATCATCTTCTATTTTCATGTTCAAACAATGCATTGCATATGGTTATGTTATTCTCCTCACAGAACTGTGTAAGTATTTCTCCTCTGTCGTTTCTTGTCCAAATAATCCTACAATATTCTTGTGTTTATCTTTCCTTAATTTTGCATTCATGTCTTCCATGACTATTAGAATGTTTGTTGGTCTTACCGTTAAAGTGATACAACCGTTAGAGTTATGAACACAACATGACGACGGTATTGGAGTGGAACTGGTGTGTTGTACAATAAAATATATACCTGGTAATATAGAGCGTTAAATAATACTGTCATGGTTGGATTGTGACCTTCGACAGTCCTGTACTGGATACCTGTCATGGTTGGTTAGGCCTCAACGCTTCCTGTTTTCCATTAAGAAACACCTGCTCAACGATTTCCGTGCACAACGTTTGGTATGTGGATTATTTCATCATATTATTGTCACCTTGCCCCAACACATGTCTGAGCTCCTGATACGAAGCTGTATGTCGTGGTATGGAATGTTGGCAACATGGCTATTGGAAAGAATTTGTTTTTCATTATCCATGTGGAACACGGACTTTCCTCTACAATTTCTTTATTTACTTTGTAAACCCAATCTTCATGAGATTTTGGGGTTGACTATTCAAATCAATCTGAAAGTTAAAATGATCCATAAGTCATGGTGAAGTTTGATGTGCCAGGCGCGGACATCTCAGTCAAGTTGTAAACTACGATACAGCGCATTTCGTTCTCCAAATATACTTCTAATTTTCAGACGTTTGAGAACGAACAAGAGAAATTGAATAAATAATTCGGCTACCTCCCAGATAGTGGTTCACTTTTTAAACACTAAGATATCAACACACAGAACTGGCAAAGACAACATGAGAGAAGAAATATGGCGAAACCTTCACTTAAAAAAAGGTTAGGTCTATACCACTGTCAGCAAATATCTCAATATATTTTTTGCATAAATTTATCTTTCAACGCTGCAACCGCTAGAGGAAGTAGGTTGAAGGAATATATGCATACGACAAGAAATATGACTAAAACACCAATGCAACGAGAAAGACGATCTCGCTCAAATACTGGGTTAAAAATGAGCTATCGATAATATCCAACAAATCACAAACTAAATATGGGAATTGTAAAGTCCTACATTTATGAATAGTTTTTTAAAAAAAACATAGATAATGAAAACAGACAAGACAGAATTGAATTTTTAAAATGTAGCTACAGTAAGGCCTGTCTTAAGCGGTCCCTCTAATTGTTAGAAATTTGTCGACAATATAAATATTTTCGTACTGTGGTTATATAGCGGAAAAATTTGTAAATTCGATTAGCGGGAACTGTCTAACGCGGAAAAGGAAAATATTAAGCCTTATATGGAACTTTCCAATGTTCCAAAAGGCATGCATAGAGTAACCTTGAAAAAAAAATCAAAGAATTTCAAGAGACCAGTGTAGATTTTATATAAATAGATTAGACAGTTCTACCAACCCTAGATGCTAGATACTGTAGCTCGATTGAAGACTCCATCAACTTAGACTAAGACATGCAAACCGAAATAAATGTAATGGATACTTATGTCGAGAATACTTGAGAAAGTGTGATTACAACAATTTGCATCACGGCGGAATGATTAGGATTGTCTTAGTCTGATTTCTTCTGTGGGGATAGTCAGTTAGCCAGGAGTTAGCCTGAGCGAGGATATACATCAACTATGAAACTAGATAGGGACGGAGGTGTCAAGGTTGGTTCGTTGCTGATCCAGTGACCCATGGGTTCATGCCCTTGACCCAATGTCATTGTGTGATATATGCATGTGTTTGTGAGCTTTTTCCCCATATAACTTGTCTCATTCGTCTGGCCTTGGAGGGAGAAGCATCTTTCTGAAGTCATCCAGCGCTGGACATTCAAACAGTTGGTGGTAAACAGTTTCATAGGGATGAGTGCACAGCCAACACCCTGGAGTGTGTTGTGGTTATATTCTATTCAGGTGATTGTTAAGTTGTACATGTTGTGTAAGAAGTCGAAAATGATACTGTGGTCTTTCCTTCCCAGGAGGGTGATGTTGTCTTTAGTATTTGGGCTGGTTATATATATATATATATATATATATATATATATATATATATATATATATATATATATATATATATATATATATATATATATATATATTTCCCTCTCAGTGTTTCACGTGGTCCATCTGTTCATTCATCCAATTGTCTTTGTTCAGAGTTTTCAACATTATTTAAACTCCCACATTTTAACATGATTTTCGACCCCCAGAAAATATCTATCACACCACCAGAAAGTAGGTTTCTACCTATGCTCTGCTCCGAGCCACTACAGCTAAGATAGGGTTCACTGTACTCATTCACCGCCACCAATTACCTACTGATTATGCCGAACTTATCTATGGCTCCAGCCATGTAACTAAATGTTTACCGCAAAAGGCTTGACACGTCCTGAGTCATTGTGCATTTATGATAGAAACAGTGCAGCCAGTTTTCCCATCCCCAGTGCTGCACAGTACATGTCTATCTCCCTCCTAACTACAGGTGGTGCATGCATATATGCTAACAACAATGCATTAAAAAGAATCACAGCAAAATGCAACAACAATTGAAAAGCATAATTGTATTGATGAAGCATGCTACAAACTTCCCATAAGAGAGCCTCAACATAACAGCATGTCATCTACTAAGGTTTTCTGCTGTATATGTGGTTTGTTTAGTGCATGTCATTTGTGGTGCCCACAGACGCAACCGAATGCGCTGTCAACAGTGTAGACGGCGTAGAAAACCCTTCTAGACAACTGGATAAATAAAAAATAAAAAAGAACAAATTGATGTGTTCAATGTAATGTTTGTATGTGTTCACTCACTTATAGTGTGAATACGTACATGAGTAGTGTATTTTATTTGATCTTAGTTCCGAAAGATCAAGGGAAGGAGAGAGATGAAGACAAAGAGAGAAGTTGCTGAATGAGTGAATCAATCGCCTGTGTGTTGCCGGGACCCGAAAGGGGAGCAAAGAATAGCAACTCTGTTTACCTTCCATGCATGTCGTAAAAGGAGACTAAGGAGGTTATGGGATGGAGTTGACTGCCCATCACATATTGGGCCAGTGACCCAAAGCCATGCTGAAGTCGGATGTGTCAGGCCGAAAGGCGCAAATATCGCAGCAATGCTGTAAACCATGACACAACGCATTCCATTCTCCGGACCACATCCTGCTAATCTGCAAGAGTTTGAGAATGAACGAAGAAGAAGAAGAGTGAATCAATGTGGCATGAGAGAATGTCACCAACTGATCTTATTTATAACACGACAGAGAGTTGTGGTGAAACATGATAATCTGCGCCACTAACTCGGCGTGGCACTTCATTGCATGATTGACATACATGTCTCTGGTTAATCCTTCTTCTTCTGCTTTCGCTCTCTAATAACCGCCACGAATAAATCGTGTCATTTCCGCAGGGGAGCTTGAAGTATGTTGTGCTGCTAGTTCCATTGCTAGTTCCTTTAGAAAGCCTTTGAAATAGACCACGATACATGGGAAGAACTTGTACAAAATAGATCTACATGACGTTTTAAAATGAAAAAGAAATCATCTTGTGAAAAGAAGTGAAATGCAGCGGCTAAACAGCGGAGAGCAGATAGAAAGTCACGGATAGACCAAGATCCATCTACAGTCGTCATTCCATGTCCGAACTGTCCAAGGACATTTACAGATCGAATAGGGCTCATTAGCCATCTACGAACTCACAATCAAGGTCGTAACTCTAAGTGAATTTTCAAAAGTGGATGTAACAAATGGTCATCATCACTTGTGATGGACGAACAACAACACTGCTAGTTCCACAGTAGAACTGTTATTTGCACCTCGGTTGGCTCACTCTGTGGGCCGGACATCCGAGGCCCAGCACATCCGTTTTCGTCATGCCTTTAATTATGGTAGTGGGCTTGCATTGCCTGTGATAGTCTGCCAATCTGTCGACAGGAGGCGAATGTGTATTGACTCTTCGTCGAGACGATTGTCGTTCACGTCTATCTCGCATGAAGTGTTCCACAGTCAGTGAACTTGCCTCGTATAATTCGACGTTTTGTGCCTGTGCCCATCGGTTACTGAACCTTTTCTCATCCACGACCTTGGTTCCGATTTAGATAGAACACGACAGAAGAGTTGGACCCGGACTCCTTCCCCTTCTTAGCCGAGGTGTCGTTCACCAACATCGTGAACCCCTTGTCCAAGTCTGAGTATCACCACGCGTTTGGGAGCAAAGTTTGTTCTCGAGTTGAACAACCTTGTCCCATTTGTGCCTGAGCCCATCGGGTACTGAACCCTTTCTCTTCACGATCATGTTTTCGGTATGGGAAAAACTCGACAGTAGAGTTGGGCCTGGCTGCCTTCTTGGTCGAGCGCGCACGATTGGGTCTCTATCTGTAAGAAGCACTGGTAACTAGAAGCTTACCTCGAGCTCACAGAACTTGTAGTTCCAATTACCTTTGAACGTTTTCCCTTTCTATTTGCACCTGGCGATCCAATCTGGTGCTGTGCCGCCCTCTCATTGTACTCCGTCTGTTACCTTTTCGTCTCTCATCGTGCATCTGCCTTTACGTGTCAATTGAATTGGCCGCCCCTCCAATGCTCGGACCGGACTGTCTTGCGCTGCTGTGTGTCAGCATTGACGCTGTATGTGTTGTTGGCAAAGATATGTACGCATGTCAGAGATATTGTTTGTCTGGGCAGTCAGATCTCATTCCGTCTGCAGCTTCCATACTCATGGACACGAGCCTAAAAGTGTTGGTCAGGAATACAGCAAGAACAGGTTTATTTCTTTTTCCAGGGTGCACCAGAAGGAGTTACTTTTAGGATCCTTGAATGTCTGCCAACCCTGGATTCGCATGAGCGCAATGCGAGTCCCCTTGCACACCGTCTCTGGTTAAATTGTGATATCACATCTTGATTAAGCAGGCTTTAGCGGGAAAATGTCTCAGTCACCCAATATTCTGCTTAAGAATGCGTTACTGTATTATAGAAGAGTAAGGAGAACTTAGCTGAAAGAGACGGGGAAAAAGAGGTTCTGGTAACACTGTCTAGGAAAAAATAATTCTTAAGGGCAAGTCTAGAAATGAACAAATAAAATACTGTGGACATATATAAAGGCATGACTTCTTGTTGAAGATCTTATTTGAAGATAGAAATGAGGAGATGCGAGCAAGATGTGGATAGAGATAAAAAATGTGAGAGATATATCATGAGATGCATACTATAGTCTATCAGAGTGTACTACCTAAGTAAGAGACAGAACATATCAGAGGTCAATTGCTGTCAACCTTCGATGCAGAGATGACACTTAATGATGGTGAGCAATGTTAGTAGACGGTCTGTGCTAGTGGTTCTATTTATGCTTGTTCGGTCGAGAATATGCTGATGTCATAACGGAAACGTAATTCAATAACTTGGTATCTTTAAATATTTTTAGCTGCGATATGCACTTTTATCAATGTTACACCAACTTCGTGGAATGTTTATTATTAGGCCTTACCTCGGTGGCTGTGGTTCACCGAACCACGGTCTCCATTATATTTCACGGTTTAAAAAAAGCTTTGATACAACCAAATATTTAGCAGGTAAAAGGAATATCAAAGGGTCGATTTCCTTCTAGTAAGCCCACACTTTGGCTTCAAACGGTTTCGAGTGACACGGCTCATTGTCTATAAGTTCTGTGTGCACGTTTTCATCAGTGTACAGCTCACAAGTTTATAGGTAGTGTGATCCCCGTCTCAATAAATTTAATCAATGTAACGGCTCACAGTTCTATCTCATTGTCTTAATCAATCTTGAACGGATCTGTGGAGGGTGGAATAAGCGGGATGGGGAGGTGTGGTCTTGGTTAACAACATATTTGAATGGATACATCTTGAATTCTAGACACTTATCCATGTCAGTGGAGACAGGTGAAACTAATGACCTCTTCTTTGTTGACGTTTCTTGCGCTGCACATAGAAGGTTCTGAAATATAGGCCTACTGCTAATATTACTTCTAGTTCATTAAGCTTGATCACATATCATATTACCTCGGTGCCAAAACTATTACATTTCTGCGCCATGTGCAGGCTTTGCACCCCTTTTACACAAAGTAAAATAATTTATGTTGTAGCGCCTCTGGGTATTGCTTTTGGCACCTCCCACCCTATCTAGTTTCGTAGTTGATGCCTATACTCGCTCTGATGGCCCAGAGAAGTCTGCTACCAGAAGGTGATCTACTCTGAAGGGAATACAAGATTTTAATTCATAAGATTTATGATACAGGCTAGCAAAACAACTCTAAGAGAAAATTTAAGTGCAGTACTCGACAGGAGAGACCCATGGTCTAATGGGGGACAGAGGCTTGAATGGTAGATTTAATTTATTTGTCTAACAAACTATTGTCTTCTGAGTTCGTTCTCAATATTTGCTAGTTAGCAGGGTGTAGCTCAGAGCAGGCAATGAATAGCTTACAACTTGATTGCAATTTCATCATGACATTCTGGGGTCACTTTGACCTTCGGGATATGATTGTTAAGTCAACCCTACATTCTCTGACGACATGCGTGACAGGTCACCAAGTGATGATTATTTGCTTCAATTTCCGACCCAGAAATATATAGGCTAAGCCAGGTCCACACTTAAGTGTATATACAACCTTACATCATAAATCGATCTAATCTACAGAATTTATCATGGCTGATCCAAGTTGTTCATTGGTCACCTTGTATATACTTGGTTTGGCCAACCAATACAACGCACAGATCAATCAAAGGTCAGCCAACTGGAGTAACCAGCTGTAACGTCCTAATAATCTGACGAAAAGCTGTCGCTAATTACTCTATCCCCCCTACCCCTCTCTGTTCCTCATAATAGGTTAATAGTAATAATAATAATATCCATAACTCGTCAGGGTCGCAGGGTTGCCACATTGGATACATCAGCGCAAAAAGCTATCCAAACAACTCTATCCTTACATCAGTCGAAAACAGTAACTATTACATGTGAAACGAACGCCGTTGCTAAATCTTGGCGTTCATTGAATTCACTGAGGCAAATCATGCATCGTCAAGGTAACCTTTCTTCCGACATTTAAAACAAAAATAAAAAACTCTTTAACATGAGACGAACATATTTATTAAATTTCGAATTCGTTTCTCTAAATGAAACCGTTAAGTGCAGCTATTTTTTAACTTCCCTATGCTTCTTTTGATGTATATGAATTTCAAGTAGCGGAGCTCTTGTTTCACAAAAAAGTTTATATGGAGTAGAGAAGTGACTATTGTACTTGGGTTATCCCATATGTAATCTGTTCCTCTCGACAAAACGGCACGCCGCATGTCGAGAGTACCCATCATAGCACGTAACTCGGTAGATTCAAGCTATAATCGTTAGGGATCTTAGAAAAATATCATTTGTGTTTCCTATGTAGGATACGTCGCTTCTTTCTTTCATTATTCAGAAGACTTCAGTTCCCTGAGGTATGCAATGTTTCGAGAAGATTCCAATAGTAGACTTCAATTCTCTGAGGTATGCAATGTTTCGAGAAGTCTTATACAGAAGACTTCAGTTCTCTGAGTTATGCAATGCTTCGAGAAGATTCCCACAGAAGTCTTCAATTCTTTGATTTATGCAAAGCTTCGAGAAGCCTCATACAGAAGACTTCAATTCTCTGAGTTATACAACTTTCTGTACAAGTCACCAATGACTTTCTGCACAAGTCACCAATGACTTTCTGTACAAGTCACCAATGACTTTCCGTACAAGTCACCAATGACTTTCTATACACGTCGCCATTGATTTTATGTACGTCACCAATGACTTTCTGCACAAATTATGAATGACTTTTTGTACATGTCATCACTGATTTTCAAACTGTAGCATTATAATTCTTGTTATTTATCGTTCAAGTGGTAACCTTCCTGTAGCCACCCTGGGCGGGTCTGTGTCCACCCCTTCCCTATATTACTATATTACTAAGCAGAACACCAGGCCAGTCAAAGAAATCTTTAATGGTACAAAACTAAAGCAAGTCACAGAGTTTAAATACCTGGGAAGCATATTTACGGAGGATGGCAAACTTGACAGAGATATTGAAACAAGGTGCCAAAAAGCCGATGCTGTGACTTACCAGCTGGTACCAATACTTAAACATCAATCTGCATGATACAAAACGACAGCTGATAAACAGTATTTGTATACCAACTCTGTGTTACCAATGTCAAATACGGCCCGTGACAACGATATTAGCGAAAAATATCACAGTTTGTGAAATTAGATATTTGAGGAAAGCTATAAATGTCACGAGAAGAGACGGCAGGAGAAATGAATATATTAGGAAAGAAGTAAAGACTATCTCAAGTCAAGATTACATTGAGGGGCAGCAAACCAGATGGTTTGGTCACGTCATGAGAATGGAACCTGCGTAACGAGCCCTTCGTGCATACATCAGTAGAAGACCTGCTAAAAGGCACGAAGAAAACCAAGAACTAGATGGGCAGAGACAATCAAAGAAACATTAAATAGACACGGACTTACCATGGCCAATGCATCTTAAATGGTCAAAGAAAAAACTCCGAATCCCCCCTCCAACGACGTTTAACGGTTAACGGCAGAAGTGGAAATGACAATAGATAGATAGAAATAGTTATTCTTTCCAAGATTTTCAATGTGTAGCCCAGAGACTGCAGAACACATTCTTCATGCCTGTCAACTCTACAAAGAAAAGAGAGAGGAAATATGGCCGTCTGAGACGGTACTGCTTCCAATCTTGAGGGGGTTCCATGGATGACCTGAAGCGAATCACACAATTCATTGAAGCTATTGGCGCTGTAACCTGATATCTGACTGAAGAACGACGAAGAATAAGAAGGTTCCTGCTCAAAGCATTGTAAACCCCTGAGAGTTAGATTACTTTGAGTATAAAATAATGTCCAGGAAACACATACAAATTACACTAATGTATACAAGAGTTATATTGCTCGTCATTAATGAAGATCAAAATAAAGAAAGAAATACCTTGTATCTGAACTATTCACCTAGTGTAATTTTATTTAACTCCCTTTATTCTTTTAATGTCTAGTTCTTTGACCAGTGTGTCTTTGATGGACACAGTACCGATGCATATCCGACAGCAGGAAATTGCGCACCCAGACAAATCAGAAAGCAATGGCAAATGATTAAATGTAAATAATACCAAGAAAATCATTGCAGCCAAAAATACTGGTTTACAAATTCAGGCTAGATCCTGAATGAGAAATGCTTCCAAAAATTATTTTATCTACACATATTTTTTTACAGCCATTGTTTTCGGATGAAAATCATCAATCTATCACTATCAGGTGTCTGCTGTCGGATGCAAAGATATGCTCGCCACCAAATGAATGCCGCCCCCCCCCCACCATGTGTGCGCCATCAACTGAGAGCTTCACCCATACAACCCTCCTAAATTAAATATTTCAACCTTCAACAACTGATGGGTAATTATAGCCAAGGGAAATAATCAATGAAAAGACGAAGAACACCGATTTCCCCATGTACAATAGTATGCTTCTCCCGAGTTTCTTTCATATCTATGACAATGCTGGTCCTTAAGAACAGGACCTCTGTAGAGTATTCTAGCCCAAAGACCAGCGTCGTACAGCATGTTTGATCTAAAATTCGAATAGCTGCTTGCATTGAGTAGACTGTGGAGACGCAGATGCAAATTGATTCCTGATGTCTCGCAGCCGTATGAAACGGTGTTCGGCAGGATTTTTAACTCTGGGTCTTCCACTGCGCGGCAGATCTACCACTGAGTCAGTTTGTTGAAATCGCCTCCAATGACGACTAAACACATTATTCGCCTAACTTTATTCTAACCACATTAAATTGTCTGGCCACTACATTTTGTAAATGTCCAGTCTGTAACCGTCCAATGAGTATGAATCGTTGTTCTGTAGTGAGATGAGCCATACTTGCACATTGAATGTTCAGCTGAATTTATTCGAGAATCGTCAATATTTTATAGGAATTCAATAATATGGGCAGAGAGTTCTGTGTTCAGTAAGTTTCACGGGATTCTCATTAATCTGGCACGAGTTATTGTCAAAAATGTTGTATTGACCTTGATCGATATGATAACCTGACGAATCATGAGGTGAGTACAATTAAGATAACCACAAGAAGTTCATGACTATGTGGAAACATTCGACAGATTGAATGATGGCCAATCAACGAATATGTTTTATAAAAGTAACTCCAAAAAGTTGCGTTTTTTTGTCAAAAGTATCTATCCATTTTTTAAAAACAATTAATGACCGGCTGCTTTATGGAAAGAAATATGTAATACATACTTCTTCTTCAGCGTTCATTCTCAAACTTCCACTAGATTTCTCTTGTAGCAGGACAATGGTCCTACTAGATTTCCAGCAGAATGTAGTCCAGAAAATGGAAATGCGCTGTGTCGCTGTTTTATTTGCGCCAATGGTCCGACACATCCGTCTTCGGCAGATAATACATACAATATACTCTGTTGTATATTAGAATCAACGCAGGAGAATCAATACAGCAGCATTGTGAAAGAAAATAGTTGACGTGTTACCAATCGCTAAATCAACATAGTAAAAGCTCAAGCAAAGACAACGCTTCCACTAAAAATCCTAATTAGGACGGGGAAATAATGGATAGCTATTAAAGTTGGTAGCATATCCTATTCAGGGCATAGGGTTTTGCTACTTCCCGCCGATGACGGCAAGCAAAGCCCACCCACAACTTGCAGACACAATCTGTAAAACTTATGACAAGGAAATAATCCTCAGAATGAAAGAGAAGCTGAATCGGCCGGGATGAACACAACTCATCAAACCCTCCATCCCTTATGGTGCCACAACTACAACTAAAATTATACGTGCTCGTACGTATCTCGATTCGAAAAAGTACACGCCGGACAAGATTCCCTCCAGCTGTTTCTGGTGTATGCTGCTGAGTGGAAAAATCAACATCCTACAATTAAATAGTGTTGGAATAAGATCACAGATCTGATGAAAATTTAACAAATCATAAATTACACATAGCGCTACTTCGAGACTGTACTCAATCATAAACAAATTCACCTCCCAGGCTACATAGTATACCAAGGCATTTGTCAAAACTGTCGAGGAATTTTGACATTAATTCGAAACGACACAAGGAGGTTGAACACATTCAGACCAATTGACAAGCAAACTGACAAGCAAATTGTAAAGGTCTGTAGAGGTAACAAATATATTTTTATAACCAATGTCCATATAATGCATAGAACAACAAGCAAACTCTGCTTAGATGATATAAATTCTACAAGAACAGCAATTGCATGTTTCCAATGTACAATAATATGTTTCTTCCGATGTTTCTTCAAAGTCAACTCCCCCATGTGAGAATACTAATATACTAACCAGGCAGGTCAAGCGGTGGAAGAAAACACCTCGAACCTCAATATTCTCCAAGACAAAAACTCCACATCAACCCTCTACAAAGCTACTGGAACCTGTAGACGGCCAGATTTAACACTAATATCTTCAGATCGGCATGACCACTGTACGGATGCAAAAAAATGGGCACTCAATGCAGACACAGAAAGGAGGATTCAGCTTTAGAAAACAAGTGATACAGAAGCCTGTTAAGAATTAATTATACACAAGGCAAATATATTTGTCCTAAAGCAAATGAACAAACTTGCAGGATATCAAGAACCACTTTTGGCAGTGTTGAATCTTGTTACGGCTGAACCATTCGATCCAGCCCTTTGGGTAGGAGTTGATAGTCTCTAGTGCACTGAATGTATTATTATTACAGAAGTTATAAACTTGTTTGCAGAGTCAATATCGCTGTTCATGTCAATTGAATTTAGGAGATGATCAGATCTGAATTTATACAACCCCAATTCACTTTGTTATAATTCCACCTTGGTTGTGTTGTAACCCTTATGAATACTCAGAATGAAAGAGAAGCTGAATCGGCTGGAAAACAATTCATCAAAACCCTCCACCTCTTATGGTGCCACAACTACAACTAAAATTATACGTGCTCGTACGTACGTCGACTCGAAAAAGTACATGCCGAACAGGATCCCCCCCAGCTGTCTCTAGCCACTCAGCTGTCTCTAACCATAATCGATTCCAATGTCGATTATAATGTCACTTCCAATGCTAATAATTGTTTGTTTGTTTGAGAACCCCAGAAATTTCTAGCGATAGCTCTTACTTCCTATATGCAGTCGGGTGGTGTTTTTTTTAGCTTTCTTTCATACCATGGAGACTTCAGCTTTCGGCTTAGTGCAATGCCAATTGAAGGAGCATTGATATCAGTGGGTCACTTCAAAGAAAGGGTACTCCATTTTCAAGCAATAAGAGAAACCCAAATCTAAAGGGCTCACTGACATATCTTATGAAAACAAACCGGAGTCTGATATTCCAATTAAGAATACGTCATGCTCTCGTCAACAAACATGTGGACAGAATAAATCTATTGCATACAAGAGTGTAGACACTGCAATCACCACGAAGAAATAATTGAATATTTGCGGCTAGAGTGTTCACAACTTACCAACACAGAATAAAAACCTCCTTCCACTACTCCCAACCATCCACAATACACATCTACATCACAACTTAGGAGTAGCGTAGACAATAATGCTTTCCCACAACTCTCTGTCTCTTGTGTTAATAAGTTCAGTTGGTCACATCAAGAAATTTATCTCTGTATTCTTATGTTTCTTCTCTCCTCGACCTTTCCGGTGGTTACTAAATGTTCAAGTTTTACTTTTCAGATCACATGCCCAAAAATATGGATTGCCTGATTCTAATTTTTGCAATAATTTGTCGCTTTACTCCAGCATCTCTGAGCAATATATAGTACAGTATATGTACAGTATAAATTACTGAGTTTTGATAACAAATGTCTTCGTAGTAACTAACACCCATTGGAGTGAATTCAAATCGAATGATAAAATCAGAGAAGAGACACATCAAAATTTCATCACAGATGTTATCAGAAAACGCCGTTGGTCCTACATCGGGCATGTCCTACGCGCAGACACCAACATAATACACCACCAATCTCTTGAATGGATACCTACAGCCAAAAGAGCAAGGGGTAGACCAAAAGAAACACCCAGAAGAACAATACTTAGAGAAAGTAAAACAACCAATATTCATACTATTCAAGAACTGCACAGAATAGTTTTGAACAGACATAATTGGAGAGATCTGACCTCTGTCCTATGTGCTAACTTCAGCGCAAAAAGAAAATGAATAAAATTTTTTTTTTTTAAACTGTCAATACTGTATTTTACCAGTACCGGTGTTGCAGGGATTGAATAGCAGTGTGATAAAGGTCGCATGCTCTTGCTGTCGCCACGTCGTGTCCAGGGTGAGTTTTTTAATTTACCCTCCGACAGAAAAAAAAACCCAGTCCTTACCGGGGGATCGAACGTTAGACCTCACTCTTGTGAGATTAGCCTTCTAACCTCTCGGCCATGCGCCACACAGAAAATGAATGAATGAATATGTGCTGGGGTTTTCTGGGCTTTTTTGTTCCCCAGAACTGGATGGTGGGGACTTTTTAAAATGTTGAATGGTAACTATGGCTGTAATGCACGTTTGACTTTGACCGTGATTAGGAAAACGTTCTTGAAGTAAATTTTGCCGCGTAAGTCTAATTTTTAGTCAAATTTAGTTTTATAAACTGATCAAAAGGTACCATTTTTATATTTATTGAACTCTACGTCTATCTTGCAGCAACGACATCTTGCAGCAACCACACGGAAACACCATGGGCATTTATTTTATCACATCACACACAAGTGACTCACTGTCACTGTGTGAGTCTGTGACACTGACAGTAGTGACACAGCTCTACTGATATTTATTATTTAATTATCCGATATCTGTTCTTACTAGAGATATATCATACAATTATACATAGTTATAGTATAATCAGTTAGTATGTCATCATAATATAATAAATAAAATAATGATATTGAATGGAGAAATTCCCGCCGAAGACGGATGTGTCGGGCCATCGGCGCAAATAAAACGGCGACACAACGCATTTCCATTCTCTGGACTACATCCTGCTGGAAATCAAGTAGGACAATTGTCCTGCTACAAGAGAGATCTGGCAGGAGTTTGAGAATGAACGCTGAAGAAGAAGAAGAATGGAGAGATTGAAGTCTACTTAAACGTGTCCAGTTTGCAGTGATGATGATCCGACGACTAACGTGAGTGAAAATTAGGCCCTCTAATTGGCAAAATGATTATTGTAGTCACCTGCCTTAAATTAATTAATAAGGAAAAGTTGGCGATTATATGAATGTAGATTGTAGAGGATTTTATCTTTTCAATACTATGGACTACCGGTGTATTCAGTTAACCTGTTTGGAACCGGGTTCCATCAAATGGCATCATTCATATATTATAGTAGACCTAGATGATGCCACCAATGTCTAACATGGACACAGTACAGTAGTACAAATTAAGTTTCGTCCACTTTGTGCTATCAGAAATGAAAACGTCAGATGACTAACAACTTTAATGTAACAACAAACACAATCACAGAAATACCAATCCAGTGGATTACATCAGAAGACAGACAACAGATTAACGTGGTTTTCGCATGCTTCCAGACTTATGATCAGACAGTGACCTTCAGAAACCATTACTATACAATACAGAACACGATGGATACAAACCCAGGGGCAGATGATGGATTACAGAAATACAAGATTTAATGAAAACAATAACAAACATTAAACATATATGAAGCACACAAAACAGCCATCTCCAGATAACTTTTCTACCCCTGACACTGCAAGGCATAAAGGGGTAGTAGACCTATAATATAATAAAGCAAATAGAAAGAAGAAAAAAGATACCTGTAGGCTGTAGGCCTATGTTTTGAATTGTTGATAAATGATTAGTCCTAGTTAAGTTACTCAATTTAGGGCTTAATTACAAATAAGAGCTTGGGCTACGTCTATCTATGACTCTATCACAAGCTTTTTCAGACCCGACCTGGTTACAATGGTCTAATCATAAGTCTTTGATTGTGGAGTCTATCTATCTATAGTCTATACGCTGTTGCCATTGTTTGCCTTGCGGTGTCAAGGGTGAAAGAGTTATCTGGAGATGACCTTCTTGTGTGTTGTTTGTAATCTTGTTCCTGTGGCTACTTTGATTTCTGTGATCCATCTTTTACATGGTCTGCCTCTGGCTTTATAACTGTTATGTCTATGTGTCATGGCCATTTGTGGCATACTATCTGTTGATAGTCTGAAAGCGTGTGAAAACCACTTGATCTGTTGTCTTTTGATGTGTTACAATAGTGGTATAGTTTTGGTTGTCTGTCTGATGTTATTGTTTCTAATTCTATCTCTTAATGACACTCTGAGTATTCTTCGTAGACATGTCATTTCTGCTGTCACTATTTTTGTTGTCTTGTGCTGTTATTGTTCAGGTTTGGCACTGGTAGCATAGTGATGGAATAATAATAGTCTTGTATAATACAACTTTAGTGTCTTGTTTATATTTTTGTACTTGAAAATATGTGTCATCTGTCCTAGGATCTGGTATGTTTGTTGCATCTATTTTGTATCTCATTACTGGTTTTCCCTTCACTCGATATAATGCTTCCTAAGTAAGTGAACTCATTTACCTGTTTACTGTGTTTATCATCAATGGAGATAGTGGTATTTTTTTTCTTTCTTTGCTATTGCCATTATTTCGGTCTTTTCAATATTGATCATGTTGAATTTTTGATATGTTGTGTGGAGTCTGTTTAATTGTTCTTGCAATTGTTCTTCTGATGTCGCTATTAGTACTTGGTTGTCTGCAAAGAGTAGTTCGTTCAATTTGTCTTCTATGTTGTCTTCTTTATTGGTACTTATTAGTTTACAGATGTGGTCGATATATGTGATAAAAAGTAGAGGGGATAGGACACACCCCTGGCAAACTCCTGATTGAATTTGGAACTTATTAGACACACCTGCATTTGTTCTTACTGCACATTGAATATTAGCATAAATGCTCTTGCATATGTTGCTTAAATGTTCTGGTACTTCGTATAATAGTGTTTTCCATAGTTGTTGTCTGTCTACTCTGTTGAATGCCTTTTCTTGGTTTACGAATGCGATTATAATTCTTTGTTGTTTTCTGTGGCTCTTTCTGTTAGCTGTCTAAGTGTAAAGATAGCATCCGTACAGCTTTTGTTCTTATGGAAGCCCATTTTGGTGTTTTGAAGTTGTGGTTCAATGTATGATCGTAGTCGTTGCTCTAATATTTTGTTAGCAATTGTTCCTGTGTGGCTCAGTAAGGATATCCCTCTGTATTTTGTTACTGCCTCTCTTACTGCCTTTTTTCTTCCATATGGGAATGATTGTCACGTTCCTCCAGTCTTCTGGTGTTTCTTGTTTCTTCCATTGTGGAGTACTAGAAGAAAATTTAATTAGGCTTGTTCAAAATTTGAACTGAAGTTATTTAAGAATCTAAGAGGTAGACCTCATAAATGCTAACTGCTATAATTGTCTCATTATGATATAACAATTGCAAAATGTCATGACTTAGGATGAAGACCTCTTTCTAAATTGTAAATATTGCTTTGTGAGTGACAGAGAAGCTAGTGAATTAGTTTTACAATTGTTCAAACATGTGAACTAGGTAGGCCTCAGGTTTGTAAGTATTTAGTATGCAGTTCATGATACAGTTACACACTAAGGCTAGACCTACCAAATTTTCATAATTGTATAAGACAACATATGGTAACCCTTTTTTGCACTAAATGCTACTGAACATGGAAAGTCGAGACTAAAATGAAATGGCTCAATCCTAGTTTAGTTCTCCACTGTGACCGTTGTTCTACTTTCAAGGTATGTCCTGACCGTTGCAGTGTGATTGATTATATGTATGTCCTGACCTTTGCTATGCGTATCGCTGTGTGATTGATTTTGAAATATAACTAGTATTTCACCCGTGTGTTGCCAGGGCCAGAAAGGGGAGCAAAGAATAGCAACACGGTTTACCTTCCATGCATGTCGTAAAAGGCGGCTAAGGAGGTTATGGGATGGAGTTGGCTGTCCCATCCCATATAGGGTCAGTGACCCAAATTCATGCTGAAGTCGGATGTGTCAGGCAGAAAGGCGCATATATCGCAGCAATGCTGTAAACCATGACACAATGCATTACGTTCTCCGGACTACATCCTGCTAATCTGCAGGAGTTTGAGAACGAACACAGAAGAAGAAGAAGAAGAAGAACTACTATTTTTTAAAATGAATTGATATGTATTGAAAACGATTGTATTAGAATTCGTGCTTGGGGGGGGGGGTCTAATGGTTAGGATCAGGTTTTAGTGTATATAGTTGAATAATTTAGTATAAGTTAATTAGTATTATGTACAATAACGGGAATATACTAGGAACATGCGTAGTAATGTATGGTAGGAGACGGAAGGCAACAGTAGCCATGGCACGTGTTGTTAAATATGTCTTACGTTCTTTATAGATGTGCGTAGAGGTGGCAATAAATGTGTTAAATGAATTAAATAAGTATATCCAGCACAGATTTCTGAATAAGGTGAGTGTATCATTTTATTCACATTGTTGCAGTTTATGAACCTTATGAATTATTCATGTTCCGCGGAAATCCATGACGTCAGCTAGTTAAAACTGTAAAGAGTGCTATCTATAGCACAGTGGCGACTTAAACTAGGATTTAACCAAATTAAACATTAGGGTCTAGTTGAAACTTTTCAGAAAAGCAAAAATCCTGCACATATTTGATATACTTTATTTATTTTGTAATTTTAATATCAGTATTTGTATATGCCATATCTTTCAGCTTCTAACTATAGGGTCATTATGTATTTCAGCCCTAAATAGGCCTACCACTAAAATATTCTATAAATATTTTCTCTCAAAATTCTGAATAAAGTAATAGTAAAGTTAACACATAGCATTTATTAATTCCATATGGGTGTAAGATGTTAGCGATCTTATATTTCAGTGGCTCTGCTATATGACTCGGTAGCCATCTCCTCTCCCTCACAGTCTTTACACTCTGGATTAATCCGGTACCCAATTAAGGCTGGGTCAACCCGAGAGCTGTTGTAATCTGAAAAACATTTCTGCCTCAACCCAGGACCACTCATATGCAAAGCCAATAGCTAACCACTGCGCTACACAGTCCCAGTATATAAAGTAAGTCCCTATAGACTACTTCACTAGTCCTGAAAGTCAATATTCAATGAAACTTGAGTATTCTCTGTACAGATACAGAAAAGTTTGTGGGCCTACTAGTTGACAACTCCCAGTACTAACATACAGATGCAAAAGCTGGAAATCCACACAAGCCATAGAAAAAAGACTCAATAATTTTGAGAATAAATGTCTATGAAAAATCCTTAACATAGATTGGAAAAACTTTGTCACAAATGAATCAATAAGAGCCATATCCAAACAATAATGTGTGTCACCTTTTAGAAGACGTTGGCAGTATTTAGGCCATATGTTTAGATCAGACGAGAATAGACTTACCCACCAAACTCTGTCATGGTCTGCAACAGGAAAATGAAAATGGGAAAGACCTAGAACAACACTTCGAAAAACAATCAAGAACGAGGCAATGACAATTGGTATTAACACCACCCAAGAACTAGAACAGCTTGCAGTGATCTGCACATCATGGAGAAACATGACTTCTGCCCTATATGCTGCACCAAAGGAACTAACTAGTTGACAGGTATGAAATATGCAGTTGCTTTGGAAATAACTTTTTAAAGCTCATGAAATGAGAATCTCTCAGGGCTAGTGCTTTAACTGTTTATCTTGTGCTCAGGTTTAGTTCCTAGTAACATCTTGTTTGCAAAGTGAATGGAGATCACCGGAGGAAGTTGTCTGATGCTGTGGCATTACATGCTATGTGTGGTACTATCAGCAGGCAGCTTGCTGCTTTGATTTAGTGTCCATGCCTCACAACCGTATATAATATTGCCACTGGAGTACCGCATGTTCTGATCATACATAGTTTGGCTATGCTGCTGGTATCTTGCCAAAGATTTTTCATTTGTGCACGTTGCAATCCTTCTCTTGATTTCTATAGCACAGTGTCCTGAGCTATTTATGTTTGTGCCCAAATACTCAAAATTTATTACATTCTCTAGTTTGAAATTGTCAATTATTATCTTTGATTGCACTTTCACTTTATCCATTGTCATAATTTTTGTTGATAGTAACATTTGCTTTAGACTATCTTCATACAAGAAATAACACTGCACATAACATTACACAGTTGAAGTATATCTAAAATAATACATTGTTTTAAAAATTATTGTTAATGCTGAAATCAGATTTTTCTGCATGAATCATATTCACTTCTTATGACTAGCTCCTGCTAATCTGTAGGAGTTTGAGAATAAATGAAGAATTTTTGTTAAATTTTATGACATCACTTACATAAGTACATCCAATTGCATTGCCAGCACAATGTGGTTGTCATCATTCAAACTATGTAGGTCGAACAAGTTAAATTTGTGATACTGACCCACTAAACTTTCCACCACGAGGTCAGCATAATAATCAGTAACATAAATAAATAAATGTTTTATTTGATTGATATGTTTCACATGTGGCAGAATCTATGACATAATTATTCGATCTCCGGGGTTGCAAGCTTTCACTTTTTCTTCCCTGTGCCAGGTGCTGGTAAGTGCATATCTGCTCAGTTGTGTTATCTATAACAATAGTTTTATTTGGTTGAGATGTTTCACATGTGGCAGAATCTATTATTAATGTTGCCAACTATTAAAAAAAATAGAATCCTAGATCAAGTTAGCATTTCTGTTCACGAACTGAGTTGTACTTATTTTGATTTTATAATCACAACAGATCTCTCATTAAGCATTAATTACCTTACCATGCCGTCGGACAACGATTTTCGTTCTGGGTATCAAGAAGATACAGGAAGCAAGACCATACGTAAGATGAAGGAAAATCCAATGGTGCCAATAGGTATGCCTTTTAAAAAAAATATAAATGATAAATCTTTGTTAAAGTTTATTCTGTGTTCGTTCTCAAACTCCTGCAGGATGTAGTCCAGAGAATGCATTGTGTCATAGTTTACAGATTGGCTGTGATATCTGCACATTTCTGCCAGACATATCTGACTTAAGCATGCCATATATTTCTGAATTTAAGCAGAGGTTTTTTTTCCCGCTTAATTATGAGCAAAATAAAAAAATTTAAAATAATGACCAGTAGGAACACAAAAATGTTAACATACAGTCAAATAGGTTTACTAATACCAGGAAAAAAACCACTGGTACAGAAAATCATGCAAATTCTTTGAAGTCTGTCTGAATTCTGAAACAGTTCACAAATTTCATCCTCTGTCATGGAACATCAGGGTAAATATCATGTCTTTTGTCTCACTTTCTACCTGAACATTGTCATCTACATCATCCTCAAAGATAGCGCTGTCCATCCATGCATTACTGGAGCACTTTTTGAAAGATTGGACCACGATTCTAACCCACATAGCGATTGTAATGATGTCAATTTTTTTGACGTTGCCACCTTCGTCAGCGCTAAATCAGACGACAGTATTCATTCCATTGTGCTCAAAGTCTGTCCTTAAATGGTTATGTTACTGGAGACATCTAGAGGTTGCAGGAGGGAGGTATGATTCCCAGGAATTAGATTCGTTAGAATGTTCTAACCTCTCGGCCATGCGCCACAAGGAAAATAAATGAATGAATATGTGCTGGGCTTTTTTGTTCCCCAGAACTGGATGGTGGGGACTTTTTAAAATGTTGAATGGTAACTATGGCTGTAATGCACGTTTGACTTTGACCGTGAATGAACTTTGACCGTGAAATGAATAAACGAACATTCTTATAATATAACAGCAACTAAAACAAAAAACAATTAAAACGTAGATATTACTTTCCATGACGATCACTTACCAATCCCACTTGGTACTCCATTTGGATAGTAACATATGGCGTCGAAAATGGACAAAGTCGTTCTAGAAATTAGTTGACAAAATGTACTGGCTTTTTCCCTTCTTACAATCATAATGTGTAAAGGAATTTGACCTTTAGACTGTTACGTATTCCTAGCTACATGTGGGAATTCTACATCATGTGAGCTTAACTTCGAGTGATTCTGTACTGATGAATCAGGGCATAGCAATGGAGATTACCGTAGACTCTGACGGGCCCCTAGAAACGTAATGGCATCAGTTACTATAGTCGCCTATGGAGTGCGGAACAATCCACCGTAACTGAAATGTCATCAGAACAATTAGTATTGTGTTTTGTTCTAACAATCTGCACTGATAACACATAAAACGTTTTGTTTTCCCATTCCATCAAGCCAGCCACTAAAACAGCCTCTAACTGGTAAATATGCTATCAAAATATTGTTATATTTGTCTCTATTCCTCACAACTTTACTGCTATTTTTACTTAATGTATTCCAGGTATGGTTGGGTTCTTTGTTGCTGTTGCTTATGGAATCAGGAACTTCAAGAACAGACCCAAAAACATGTCAGCATCTATGTATGTCATGCGCTTCAGAGTGTTTGCACAGAGTATAGCAGTAGGAGCTATGGGCATTGGTATTGGTTATACAATTCTCCAGGAGAAGTTCTTCAAATCTTCAACAGACCAGGACAATGAAAAAAAGAAAAGATAATGTCAGTCAATAATAGAGCAGACTATGTCATGGTAACTTCCTGTTGAATCTAGTGTTTACGTTTTTACTGTAAGATTAGTAACCAAATCATTTAATGGTTAATTGATTGTGAAGTCGATTATCCAATGTACTAGTTAGCTAGTTCTTGTAAATTGATTGCTAATTTGAATATTTAAATATCTAGATAATTGGAAATATGGACACAGTATTCTGTTAAGTTATTGTGATGTTTTATTTGCTGAATTATTTGTTGTGCAGTTAGGTATACATTGTCTTTCTTTATGGGTTGTTACATTGGGCCTGCAATGTTTTATCTGTGCCTACTGGTTGAGACAATTGTTAGTAACATTTTAGGAAAATTTCCTTTGATGACAGTCAGACTGAACATGGCGTGTGGCCGGTCTGACCAGTAGCCCAACAGCTGATAGTGTGCACATTATAGTGAGACTTTCCTCTTGCGAAATCCCCATATCACTTTATTAGTACAATTACCCGGTACATTTATACCTTCCTATTGATTTAAGCATGTGTTATCAAACTCCAGCTGGACATCTTTTGTAGCAGGACAATGGTCTTATTATATTTTTAAGGAAGTAAATCAGAGAACAGAGCTGAGTTGTGTTGCATTTTATTTGTGCAACAATCCGACACATCTCATTTTTGGCTATCTATAAAATCTGATATCAACATATCTCTGATACGATCTGTGATATCTGATATCAACATTATATATCTCTGACCTGAAATTTGATGACAACTTTATCAGCTACTTTCCAGGTTCTTTAGATTGTCTAATACTCTCTCTATATCAGTGAATTTTAAGCAGTCTGTTACTTATTTTCCTAGTCTTTTCACTTCTCATGCATGGCAAGATGATCTACTTTTCAATGATGTAGCTGAACAGCTGGGACAAATGATGTTGTTCAGAAGCCAATTTTCTTCCACATTTAATGTTCATAACATTTCTTGATGTTTGTAATATGAATCCCCTTTTGTAGCCTTTTACCCAATACCCTTTTGTTTAACCCATTTCGAAAAAAAAATTTTTTGCCAATTCTGTATCATGTTTCACAGCCTTAAATTACCACTGGAATATGCTTTATTACTAATCAGATGTAATTTAGCTTTACTACTGCAAGCAACTTTTGTTTGGGATAATTTTGATGTCACTATTGAAATTCTTTTGATTGCGAACAATCCTCTGAGCTATTTATGTTTACTCCTAAATATTTGAAATTCAGTAAATCCTCCAGCTCTTGGTTATCAAGTATGCCTTGTGTCTGTTTCTGTCGTGCCTTGTGTGTCTGGTTCTGTTGTTATATTTTGTAGTTCTATTATGTACAAATTCTGGGCATTGCTATATTTTTGTTGCTGATAGAATCAATTAAGACCATTCAACTAAGAATTCTATGAGCTTTTATCTAGATATCCCAGGGGCTGTAGTGAGTTCAGAAACAATTGTGCGGGAAGGGGGGTGGTCCTTTATCCTTTAGCAAGCCAGATTAAAAAATACGAAACGTCTCCCTGCCACCGGATTCTTTTTTGAAAATTTGCGTTATTGATGGTGACTGTTTTGAAAATGTGATAATTTTTTTGGTTGTTAGAGATATTTAAATAATATTTGCACATATAAATAAAGAATTGAATTATGCATATATTGGTGTAATTTATGTACGTGTGTGTGTGTGATACCAGACGTATGAGAAAGTGGTAAAGACGTTTTTCACAAAAAACATATATTTTATAACAAATAAAGAGGAAAAAAATAAGTAAAAAAAAATAACTTACCTTACATATCGAATTCCTTGGCAACACTGTAAACTAAATCATGCAAATCTGTTGTATTTATGTTCTTTCACTGCTAAATTATCAAAATATAGCCGGGGGAACTGTATAAAACTTGTAGATTTGCAGTAAAATAGTTCTTTGAGCTTAGGCCTAGAGTTATTTTTTCTGCCACTTCAAAATATTCGATATCAAACGTACAAGTCCCCAAACCAACACAGCATTCTGTATATTCACTGCTGTGAAACTAAATAGCCTAATAATTGATGATTCAAGCCACGATTCAATGTTATTTTATTCGAAATACGATGAAATAAAGGTCTATAAAACCGATCCACCATCATGGCATCGTACCGGTGTGCAGATGTGGTCAGATTAATTGCTCTGAAACTTTTACGAATAGCTAGCCATTCTCAAAAACGATCATTTCGGAAGTGGGGAATGTACCGGCTTCGATTGCGCATGTCCCCAGCTATGTGCATGGACTGTGGTACGTGTAAATCTCACGATATTCTCGTTGGGTGGGACGGGCCGCCAACAGCGCTCGCCGCCATTTTGTTTTTCTGCGGCCGGGGTTGATATAGGCTTGATGAAGGTTAAACCATTGTGTGAAACTGCATATTGTTATCCAAGCATACACTTTACAATCTTTACATGATGTTCGTCCGTTGTGATCGACGATGACCAAAAACTCAACCATAATAATAACAACAATAAATAATAAAATAATAAAGTTAATAGTGCGTTTTTAAATGACTAGCAAGTCCAATGAGCGCACAAAATGTTCTTTTACAGAATTGACAACAATAGAAGGTATCTGTGTGAGGTTGAGATGTTTTTTCTTTTCAATGTGTCCGCTTCTGTCTTGCAGTTTCTTGTCTGAATTCTTCCGCCGCTAGTGCTCCCATTCTAATGCTGTAAAGCCATGCTGTTCTATCCTGAGCGAGGCTCTCCCAAGCGCCTACGTCAATGTTAAGATGTTTCAAGAATGACTTGAGCGTGTCTTTGAAACGCTTTTTCTATCCACCAGCTTTTCGAAATCCTGCCTTGAGTTCTCCATAAAATATTTGTTTTGGCAAACGCGAGTTCTCCATACGCACAAGATGGCCTGCCAAGCGTGCCTGCGCCTTCATAAGTATTGTGTGGATGCTTATTGAGGTTGATTTTTCAAAGACCACGTAGTCTGGTACTTTGTCCCACCAATGGATGTTTAGTAATTTACGTAGGCAGGTAAGATGGAAATGATTTAACTTTCTTGCATGTCTAGCATACACTGTCCACGTTTCGCAGGCGTATAGTAAGGTTGGTATAACAGCAGCATGATATACTTGTAGTTTGGTGGTTGTTCTTATACCTCTTCTGTCCCATACATTGTTGCGTAATCTGCCAAATACAGCACTAGCTTTTGCCAGTCTATTGTTAATTTCCACATCAATGTTGACATCGCGAGAGAGAGTGCTTCCAAGGTAAGTAAAATTGTCGACTACTTTACATAAAAGTTATGTTTCATCAAAATCGGTATAGCAATAACTGTGTTTAAGATGAAGCATGTATTGGACAATACTCTTTCAATAATTTAACGGCATAAGCAGTAATGTATCATTAGTTGCTATTTACCACAAAAATATTAAATGACGAATGCAGAAAACTGTTATAGTGGGACGTTACAACATTTATGCAGTGTGTGTTCGTACACCACAAGTGATGATGACCATTTTTTACATCCACTTTTGAACATTCAATTAGAATTATGACCATGCCTAATAGTTCGTAGATGGCTAATGAGCCCTATTCGATCTGTAAATGTCCTTGGACAGTTTGGGCATGGAATGACCACTGTAAACAGATTTTAGTCTGTCCGTGACTTTCTAGCTACTCTCTGCTGATGAGCTGCAGCATTTCTCCTCTTCACAAGATGATGCACTCTTTTTGACTGTAGAGCACCATGTTGATCTATTTTGTGCAAGTTCTTCCCATGTGTCTTGGTCTATTTCAAACGCTTTCAGTGACGTCTTTAATGTGTCCTTGTCGCTCTTCTTTTGGCCACCTTGAGATCTTGTACCCTTCTCCAGCTTACCATAGAGAAGTATCTTTGGCAGGTGATAGTCTCACATACCCAACGAATCTGTGTCTGCATCAGGATAGTGTCAATGCTGGGGATATCGCATCTGCCAAGAACAGTGGTATTTGAAATCTTGTCTCGCCATTTGATGTTCATAACTTTTCTGAGACAAGTTGTGTGAAAGTGATTGAGTTTCCTCACATGATTTCTATACAAAAATTTGGGAGCCTTCGCTCTAGACAATGATAGGAGACACTTCAGAGTGTTTAGCATGTCTTTGGCTGAAGCAGGTCGACCTATTCATATAGAATTTAACATTCTAGAAAGAATGTTCCTTGAATAATATTTTATTTTAATATCATTAATTTGTCCTCTTATACTCTTTTAGCTCATTGTCATTAATTTGTCCTCTTATACTCTTTTAGCTCATTGTGTGTTTTTCCCCCTCAATATACTTCATTGCTGTCTCTGGTGTTCATCAATGCTCTTAACTTTTTCTCTTATATTCTATCTTTCCAAGATTAATCTTTGTAATGCCTTGTGTCTATGTGCCCAAAATATGTTAACATGTGTATTTGTAATGTTTGTATTCCTCAGTGGTTATATCTTTGTGGACTGTGAGATTATAAGGTGATGGTATAACTTGCGTAATATTCTATTTTATAGAAACAGTGATTGTGCCACTGATTTGATGGGAATTTTAAGTATAAATACAACAGGTTCTGTGCAAATATTTTGTTTTTCCAGGGGCAAACATAGAAAAAAGTAACTTGTCATGTAAGTCTGAAATGTAAACATTTGATAATGCAATATTTTTAATACATGATAAGGAATGAATCAACTAGTAGCGGATCAGCCTTAGTTGTCTGTGATAGGAAGTACTAGGTTGTTGTACCCTCTATGTCAAGTGTGATTAGAATGATAAGCTTGTTGTATTGAGATTTCCAGTATGTGGATGGAATGATTATTGCTGAGTGTGTGATAGGAAAAGACAATTTTTGTGTGCAGATCTATAGGATGATACTGTAGCTCTGTGTAATGGGAGGGCTGGTAGAATGATGGCTTTGACTCTGTATAATGAAATTGTCAATTTGTTGCATTGTTATATATAATTTCAACAAAGTTTTATATTATAAAATATGAGTTATGTTGGTGCAATGTGATTTTAATATTGCATTTACTTTATCAAAGAGGCACTTGTGGAATCAATAGCTAAATGAGTGCAGTTTATATTGTTGTGTTGCTATTAGTCAACCTGGATGGAGTGAGTCTTTCTCTTTATTACTCTTATGCCCTATTCTATTCAATGGATTGTTACTTTCATCTCAAAATTTGAAAGAGAAATAACACTGTGGGCAAGAGACAGAAACAGAATGAAATATCTGAAAATGCTCTTACTCGAGACCGTCTGCATACACTGCAATAGATCTTTCCTGGCATTAATCTGTCTCCTCTGGCATCTACGAACTCACAAACCTAATCCAAAATAGACAGCCACCGAGGTTTTCCCCCCATTATTTTTCGTCTCATATGTTTATTGTTTTTCATGGCATGCTGATCTTCGCTTGTGAAGGACGAACATCATCATGTGCGCACGAATACACACTTCTAGCTCAACAGAATCGAACAAATAATTCATATTTGCATATTTTTATAACTTTGGCCTTGATCTATCGACACGGCACTACTTTCAAACCAGTGTTCTATAATAAAGAAATTATTTGAAACATTATTCTGTAGGTAACATTCCTCTTCAGATTGTGTTGGATTTTAGGTCGGACTATAATCTCATTAATTGAATCAAGGCAAAGTGAACAGTACAGTTTCCACTATGCTGCTTGAACCGTGACCTGCATGGGTTTGTCATAATTTTATTAATCTCTCTGCTGTGGATGCTGTAACAGTAACATTGAAACTATTGGAACAGTACCTGAGTACTGATGATACTGTGAAAAGTATGACTTCATGCTCTTCTTCTTCAGCGTTCATTCTCAAACTCCCACTGGATCTCCCTTGTAGCAGGACCATGGTCCTACTTGATTTCCAGCAGGATGTAGTCCAGAGAAAGGAAATGCGTTGTGTCGCCGTTTTATTTGCGCCTATGGCCTGACACATCTGTCTTCGGCGGGACTTCATGCTGAAATACTATCTTTTCACAAATTTAAGGGTAGGAACATTTGTTGACCTTGTATTGAAAGAAATGACCGTTGGTTATGTGTTACTTATGTGGAAAAAAATAAGTAAAAAAAATAACTTACCTTACATATCGAATTCCTTGGCAACACTGTAAACTAAATCATGCAAATCTGTTGTATTTATGTTCTTTCACTGCTAAATTATCAAAATATAGCCGGGGGAACTGTATAAAACTTGTAGATTTGCAGTAAAATAGTTCTTTGAGCTTAGGCCTAGAGTTATTTTTTCTGCCACTTCAAAATATTCGATATCAAACGTACAAGTCCCCAAACCAACACGGCATTCTGTATATTCACTGCTGTGAAACTAAATAGCCTAATAATTGATGATTCAAGCCACGATTCAATGTTATTTTATTCGAAATACGATGAAATAAAGGTCTATAAAACCGATCCACCATCATGGCATCGTACCGGTGTGCAGATGTGGTCAGATTAATTGCTCTGAAACTTTTACGAATAGCTAGCCATTCTCAAAAACGATCATTTCGGAAGTGGGGAATGTACCGGCTTCGATTGCGCATGTCCCCAGCTATGTGCATGGACTGTGGTACGTGTAAATCTCACGATATTCTCGTTGGGTGGGACGGGCCGCCAACAGCGCTCGCCGCCATTTTGTTTTTCTGCGGCCGGGGTTGATATAGGCTTGGTGAAGGTTAAACCATTGTGTGAAACTGCATATTGTTATCCAAGCATACACTTTACAATCTTTACATGATGTTCGTCCGTTGTGATCGACGATGACCAAAAACTCAACCATAATAATAACAACAATAAATAATAAAATAATAAAGTTAATAGTGCGTTTTTAAATGACTAGCAAGTTCAATGAGCGCACAAAATGTTCTTTTACAGAATTGACAACAATAGAAGGTATCTGTGTGAGGTTGAGATGTTTTTTCTTTTCAATGTGTCCGCTTCTGTCTTGCAGTTTCTTGTCTGAATTCTTCCGCCGCTAGTGCTCCCATTCTAATGCTGTAAAGCCATGCTGTTCTATCCTGAGCGAGGCTCTCCCAAGCGCCTACGTCAATGTTAAGATGTTTCAAGAATGACTTGAGCGTGTCTTTGAAACGCTTTTTCTATCCACCAGCTTTTCGAAATCCTGCCTTGAGTTCTCCATAAAATATTTGTTTTGGCAAACGCGAGTTCTCCATACGCACAAGATGGCCTGCCAAGCGTGCCTGCGCCTTCATAAGTATTGTGTGGATGCTTATTGAGGTTGATTTTTCAAAGACCACGTAGTCTGGTACTTTGTCCCACCAATGGATGTTTAGTAATTTACGTAGGCAGGTAAGATGGAAATGATTTAACTTTCTTGCATGTCTAGCATACACTGTCCACGTTTCGCAGGCGTATAGTAAGGTTGGTATAACAGCAGCATGATATACTTGTAGTTTGGTGGTTGTTCTTATACCTCTTCTGTCCCATACATTGTTGCGTAATCTGCCAAATACAGCACTAGCTTTTGCCAGTCTATTGTTAATTTCCACATCAATGTTGACATCGCGAGAGAGAGTGCTTCCAAGGTAAGTAAAATTGTCGACTACTTTACATAAAAGTTATGTTTCATCAAAATCGGTATAGCAATAACTGTGTTTAAGATGAAGCATGTATTGGACAATACTCTTTCAATAATTTAACGGCATAAGCAGTAATGTATCATTAGTTGCTATTTACCACAAAAATATTAAATGACGAATGCAGAAAACTGTTATAGTGGGACGTTACAACATTTATGCAGTGTGTGTTCGTACACCACAAGTGATGATGACCATTTTTTACATCAACTTTTGAACATTCAATTAGAATTATGACCATGCCTAATAGTTCGTAGATGGCTAATGAGCCCTATTCGATCTGTAAATGTCCTTGGACAGTTTGGGCATGGAATGACCACTGTAAACAGATTTTAGTCTGTCCGTGACTTTCTAGCTACTCTCTGCTGATGAGCTGCAGCATTTCTCCTCTTCACAAGATGATGCACTCTTTTTGACTGTAGAGCACCATGTTGATCTATTTTGTGCAAGTTCTTCCCATGTGTCTTGGTCTATTTCAAACGCTTTCAGTGACGTCTTTAATGTGTCCTTGTCGCTCTTCTTTTGGCCACCTTGAGATCTTGTACCCTTCTCCAGCTTACCATAGAGAAGTATCTTTGGCAGGTGATAGTCTCACATACCCAACGAATCTGTGTCTGCATCAGGATAGTGTCAATGCTGGGGATATCGCATCTGCCAAGAACAGTGGTATTTGAAATCTTGTCTCGCCATTTGATGTTCATAACTTTTCTGAGACAAGTTGTGTGAAAGTGATTGAGTTTCCTCACATGATTTCTATACAAAAATTTGGGAGCCTTCGCTCTAGACAATGATAGGAGACACTTCAGAGTGTTTAGCATGTCTTTGGCTGAAGCAGGTCGACCTATTCATATAGAATTTAACATTCTAGAAAGAATGTTCCTTGAATAATATTTTATTTTAATATCATTAATTTGTCCTCTTATACTCTTTTAGCTCATTGTCATTAATTTGTCCTCTTATACTCTTTTAGCTCATTGTGTGTTTTTCCCCCTCAATATACTTCATTGCTGTCTCTGGTGTTCATCAATGCTCTTAACTTTTTCTCTTATATTCTATCTTTCCAAGATTAATCTTTGTAATGCCTTGTGTCTATGTGCCCAAAATATGTTAACATGTGTATTTGTAATGTTTGTATTCCTCAGTGGTTATATCTTTGTGGACTGTGAGATTATAAGGTGATGGTATAACTTGCGTAATATTCTATTTTATAGAAACAGTGATTGTGCCACTGATTTGATGGGAATTTTAAGTATAAATACAACAGGTTCTGTGCAAATATTTTGTTTTTCCAGGGGCAAACATAGAAAAAAGTAACTTGTCATGTAAGTCTGAAATGTAAACATTTGATAATGCAATATTTTTAATACATGATAAGGAATGAATCAACTAGTAGCGGATCAGCCTTAGTTGTCTGTGATAGGAAGTACTAGGTTGTTGTACCCTCTATGTCAAGTGTGATTAGAATGATAAGCTTGTTGTATTGAGATTTCCAGTATGTGGATGGAATGATTATTGCTGAGTGTGTGATAGGAAAAGACAATTTTTGTGTGCAGATCTATAGGATGATACTGTAGCTCTGTGTAATGGGAGGGCTGGTAGAATGATGGCTTTGACTCTGTATAATGAAATTGTCAATTTGTTGCATTGTTATATATAATTTCAACAAAGTTTTATATTATAAAATATGAGTTATGTTGGTGCAATGTGATTTTAATATTGCATTTACTTTATCAAAGAGGCACTTGTGGAATCAATAGCTAAATGAGTGCAGTTTATATTGTTGTGTTGCTATTAGTCAACCTGGATGGAGTGAGTCTTTCTCTTTATTACTCTTATGCCCTATTCTATTCAATGGATTGTTACTTTCATCTCAAAATTTGAAAGAGAAATAACACTGTGGGCAAGAGACAGAAACAGAATGAAATATCTGAAAATGCTCTTACTCGAGACCGTCTGCATACACTGCAATAGATCTTTCCTGGCATTAATCTGTCTCCTCTGGCATCTACGAACTCACAAACCTAATCCAAAATAGACAGCCACCGAGGTTTTCCCCCCATTATTTTTCGTCTCATATGTTTATTGTTTTTCATGGCATGCTGATCTTCGCTTGTGAAGGACGAACATCATCATGTGCGCACGAATACACACTTCTAGCTCAACAGAATCGAACAAATAATTCATATTTGCATATTTTTATAACTTTGGCCTTGATCTATCGACACGGCACTACTTTCAAACCAGTGTTCTATAATAAAGAAATTATTTGAAACATTATTCTGTAGGTAACATTCCTCTTCAGATTGTGTTGGATTTTAGGTCGGACTATAATCTCATTAATTGAATCAAGGCAAAGTGAACAGTACAGTTCCACTATGCTGCTTGAACCGTGACCTGCATGGGTTTGTCATAATTTTATTAATCTCTCTGCTGTGGATGCTGTAACAGTAACATTGAAACTATTGGAACAGTACCTGAGTACTGATGATACTGTGAAAAGTATGACTTCATGCTCTTCTTCAGCGTTCATTCTCAAACTCCCACTGGATCTCCCTTGTAGCAGGACCATGGTCCTACTTGATTTCCAGCAGGATGTAGTCCAGAGAAAGGAAATGCGTTGTGTCGCCGTTTTATTTGCGCCTATGGCCTGACACATCTGTCTTCGGCGGGACTTCATGCTGAAATACTATCTTTTCACAAATTTAAGGGTAGGAACATTTTTTGACCTTGTATTGAAAGAAATGACCGTTGGTTATGTGTTACTTCTTCAGCATTCATTCTTAAGCTCCCAATGGATCTCTATTGTAGCATGACAATTGTCCTACTAGGTTTCCAGCAGGATGTAGTCCAGAGAATGGAAATGTGTTCTGTCACTGTTTTATTTGCACCAATGTCCTGACACATCCATCTTCAGTAGTGTCATGTGTTATAAATCTATCCAGCTTATGAGGTGATGAAACATTAAGTCATGACTGTTGAAAGATATACTTTCTGGTGGTGTAAGATTTCTCACCTGCACATTGTTTTTGTAGCATTACTTATCCGATCTTTGGGTTGTGAACTTTCACTGTTTCTTCCCTGTGGTAGGTGCATGTTTTCTTCAGCTGCATTGTGTCTGTATAAATGGTTTTAGTGATTGAGGGGTTTGGTGATACCAGTTTTTGTTTGTCTTGTACCACATGGCATTCATTAAGGTGGTGTTTTTTGTAGTATTATATTGTCTTTACTATTTATCTATTTGCTAAACCCTTTGTTGCCTTTCAGTGTCTGAGGTAGAAGAGTTTTCTGGAGATGGCCCACATGTGTGCTGAGTGTATTGTGGAATTTGTCGCCTCTTTTATCTTGGTGGTCCATCGTTTTTGTGGTTGACCTCTAGGTTTGCCGTCACTGTATTTGTGTAGCACAACTTGCTTGTGGTATGCTGTCTGATGGTAGCCTGCTGATGTGTGCAAACCATTTGATCTATTGTCTCTTAATATATTCCAAAATTGAGGTTGTTCCATTTCTTTGTCTAATGTCCTCGTTCCTCACATTGTCTCTTAGCGATATTCCTAGGATTCTGCATAAGCATGCCATTTCAGCTGCTGCAAGTTTACGTTTGTCTTGTGCTGTCGTTTTCAATAATAGACATGGATCTCTTTACCTCTTTGCATTAGACATGGCATTTTTTATTAATGTCTTTTTTTTTGGGAAGACCTGTCAGCACATTTTTAATGTTAGAAAATTATGTTGTCTATGATACTGTTACACTATATTATTACAGCGATGACCAAAAATCTCAGAATGCCCAGTAGTGGGTTATCTTACCCATTTTAAAGACAGCTAGTTTGTTGTGTATTATTTAAGTATACAATTGAATTTGTGTGAATGTACTCTTAATGATTATATTTTGTATATTGTTTCACATACAAGTGCTTATTTTCATGTCATCTGCAAGCTAACGATGTTAAAAACATCATTTACATTCTTAATACATCAACACAGTTTTTTAAGGGTTATAAACATGTCATTCAAATAGTTACCTTTCTGTAGCCCCCTAAATGACTCTGTGTCTCTCTTCTTCTACACCGTTCCAATTTCCAAATGTCTCTATTTACACCAGAGGAAGGACTGCCATATGGGGCCACATTGTGAATCATTGGTCTGAGACAAACTACAAAAACCAGTTTAGGACACAAGCAAGAGAAGTCTTACATTGTTTTGCTTCTGCCATGAGAATAATTACAGGTACTGTCACCATTTGAGATGAAAACCGTCACAAAAATCTCCAATAATTACCTGTCAGTACCGGTAATAAACCATTGTAGTGACAAAAGCAGCATAAATCAATGATTGAAAATATGTTAAATTCTTCTCATTTATTTTTGTATTAAAGTAATGTTGTCATTTGTAAAATGATCAGTAGCACAACCTCCAAGGTTTTTGATAATAAACAACTCTGATATAACTAAATTGGGACTAATGTTCGAGGTTGAAAGAATCATACATCTGTAGTCTAGATGACATTTATTTGATTTCATCTCAAAATGTTATTCCAAATTATGCATTTAATATTCTTATTACAAATGTCAGAAATTGGAATGCAGACTCTAGCTTAGTGCTAGAATGCACGGAAGGCTATAATAAGAAAATGATTAACAAAGTCACATCACTAAAACGTACACAGACAATTATTACTGAAACAGGTTGTGCTGTAAGGGAAAACATAACAGGTTGACAGACATGTACATTGTTTGCTGAAGTTAAGGGTTAATTTATATTAGTAACAATGTAAACAAACCTTAATTTGTGTTTTAACCCTTTAGCTGCTACAAGTGTGATGGCGGATACACTCAAGGAGAGATCGGAGCAACTATGGATGTGTCCAGTTTGCAGTGATGATGATCCGACGACTAACTAACTAACTAACTAACTAGCTGCTACAAACAAATCGAGTTAAATCATTCCTGTATCAAACTGTTATTTGAATGAGTTAAATTATTCCTGTATCAGACTGCTATGTGAATGAGTTAAATCATTCCTGTATCTAACTGTTATGTGAATGAGTTATTAAATCATTCTTGTATCTGACTGTTATGTGAATGAGTTAACCTTTAGCAAGCTGTGTTTACAAATAAAAAATTTCCCCCCTGCCACTGAATTCCTTTTTGAGAATTTGTGTTATTGATTGTGGCTGTTTTAAAAATTCAATAACTTTTTTGTTGTTAGAGATAATTAAATATTTGAACATATAAATAAAGAATTGAATACTGCATATATTGGTGTAATTTTGTTACATGTGTGTGTACCAGACGTACTAGAAAGTGGCAAAGATGTTTTTTCACCAAAAAACAAAGAAATTATAACAGACAAAAGGAGAAAAAAAATTATTTAAGTATTACTTATCTTTGGTTTTTATATTTTCTGAAGTGGGAATCCTGTAAAATAAACCTAATTCAAATAGTATTTATGTGGTTTCATTGTCAAATCATCATAATGTCACTGGTAAGAATGAATGAACCTCATAGATTTGCCATATATCGTCTGAAAGATAGACCTATTCATTTCTGATCGCTCCAACACAGTCGATATTCAGCATCTAAATCACAAAAGCAGTGTGATCAATACTATATTATACTATATTCTATTGTGAAAATCAACTTACCTCTCAAAACACGTCTAACACACTAACGTTATCAGCTAGGCTTATAGGTCCAACTACTTCATCGAAGTCGCTACGCCAATCATGGCTATATCCTGAAGGGACATGCAAATTTTCAACAATTTCATCCTCCAAAATGTCATCATCCAGGCTGCCAACAGAATCAGTGTCACTAGAATTACCTCTATCTAACACCACATTATCTAATGGAGCGATATCTGCTTCTATGAATGGCACAATTTCCTCCTCGTCTGAATCGGCATCCATTATAAACTTGAAGAAATTTGAATCCATGATGAACATACTTGATTGCTTGGGTGTCTATAGGCAAAAACGAATTCGCTACGTCTCTATGCTACAAGAGTTTTGCAGAATAGACCTGGCGGACGTGGAAATGAATAGGCTTCATCTGCACATGTTCCAGTTTATGTGCATTACCAAATAATTCAAACAAATCGGTGATTGATGTAATATTGTGACAGCTTTCTATGACTACTTAAAACCTGTTGCATATTGTTAGTGGTTGCATTAACTAGTTACAACCTGTTGATACTATTGCATATTGTGACAGATTTCTATGACTAGTTACAACCTGTTGCATATTGTGACAGGTTTCATTGATTAGTTGCAACCTGTTGATACTGTTGCATATTGTGACAGGTTTCATTGATTAGTTACAACCTGTTGCTACGGTTACATATTGTGATTGGTTTCTATGACTAGTTACAACCTGTTGCTACTGTTGCATATTGTGAGTGGTTTCATTGTTACAACCTGTTGATACTATTGAATACTGTGACAGGTTTCTATGACTATTAAAACCTATAGATACTGTTGCATATTGTGAGTGGTTTCTATGATTAGCTATATTTTTCAACAGTTTATTGTTTGCCTACTCTTGTACATACTCAGTTTTGGGTGCTTCTGCTCAATCTACCAGCAAAGACTTGAAATGTAAATTTCACCACTCTATCATCCTAGCAAGAAAGCTGTGTTTCTTTGGTCATATAAAGAGACATAACAGAGTGGAAAGATTAATAACGGAAAGCAGAGTTAGCGTCAACAGGAGAAGAGGGTGCCCAAGATGATGATGTTGCAGTGATATATCAGATTGCTTAAACATGTCTCTATCTGTGGCAGGTCAACTCGCCCAGAATCGCGGGGTGTTAAGAGAATCCATAAGAAAGACCACGCTCTGGAAAGAATATGTCAAATGTGATGAGATATTATTTTAAAACAGCACTTAATTGTAATTTGATTGTCCCCGCTATTTTATTATTTTCACATACATCATCTGTAGTTTGTGCTGCTCCATCTGTAGATCTCATTTCTTAAGTGTTTTTATCACCAATATCGGCAATATTATTTTTTTCAAGTCCGTTGGTCTCCCATATTTTACAACGCAATTTGAGCACTAGCTGTATTGAATGAAATGACCTTGTTTAATTTGCTGACCTCAACTTAAATCCTTTTGTATGTGTCTGCTTTTTCCTATTATCTTGAAGTTGTTTTTGGTATTATTTTTCTCTTTACTTAGTCTTTCAAAGCTAGCCTTCACTCTGTACCTGTCAGTGTTTTTTTGTATACTGGGGATTTGACATTTCTGCCCCTTTCTCAAATTTTACAAATGCTTCTTGCATCTCTTTATTTGTTTAGATTTAGGTATGCTCTTGTCAGTTCTCTTATTTCCCTCCACACATCTTATTTGTTATTTAATATGAATCACAATTTCCTTCTTTTCCTTTGAAAGAATTTTAAAATAACACCTCTGATGTTTTTATAAGTTCCTCATATCTCTTATACCTACAGTTCCATCTCTTTCTAATTTCTCTATGTATTTCCTTTTGTTGTTTCTGAATTTCATTTAACTTCCTAATTATTGTCTTTCATTTGCTTTATGTGCTTTTGGCATGACACTTTTACATTTCTTTAGATCTACTTTCTTGTGGTTTGTGTTTTTTTAATTGTAGCTTATCACATAAATAATATGAATTTTGTTCTTATGTATCTTCAGAACTTGTATGTGCATGTTTCTTTGCCTATATTTGAGAAAAAAAATAGATAGTTGCCAATTGTACATTATGTGTTTGTTGTTATAAAATAAATATTTGTATGTAAATACTTTCATGTTTTCTTCAAATTTTTAGTGATTCATTGATTAAGAACACCAAAGTGCATGTTAGATTTAGGGTACATCTCACAAGATAAGTCTCCTTCTGCGATCATTCTCAAACTCCTGCAGGTTAACAGAATGTGTTGTGGTTTACAGCTTGGCTGTAATATCTTGGTCACTGTGACCCTTTATGGAATGTAATTGCCATTTTCCACTCCTGAAACCGTAATCACCTCTTATGAAACGCATGGTAAGTTAGTGCTGCTACTATTTACTTCTCTTTCAGGCCCCGGGAAGAGACATGGGTGTAGCAGTCCTGTAATCTGAAAGGAACTAAAATTTGGTGATCAAATACTATTTTTATGTGATGTGAAACTTGGTTATTGTTTTTACTCATTTACTAACAACTCTTGCAGACAGATCCATAACTACTCATTCTCCTCCAGTAGATGTTGAAGGGAATGCATGCTTATGGTTCCTCTTGTTCACACATTCCGTTCTGCTAAGCAGGTGCAGTTATGTTTTCCACGCTTAATACAAAGTTCTCCCAATTGCAGTCTTTCCATCCAGCAAGTACTTATGTAGTAGTTTAGAATATGTTGAACAATAACAGTAGTTTCACAAAGGGCACAGGCTGAAAAGACTATCACAGACTCAATTTACCAACAAGAGATATGCAGTTTGATATCCTATACGGACACCTCATGTTTGGAATGCACTTAAAATTTTTAATCAAGTAAAGTGTGAGTCTGTAATGACAGAATCAGATACAAATATAATCAGCTCCCTAGTGGGATCATCATCAGTCTACTGACCTTTAATCAACTGCTGAAGAAAATTAGTGCCTGTAGATCTGCCCAGAGTACTGTAAAATCTGTTCTGTTAAATGACAAAACTTCGCATCAGATTCAAAGCCAGTTTATAACTTTAGTGATTTGCTGGCTTGCTAATCTTGATGCCAGGAGTTGAGCCTTCACTCTTTCTTCCTCATTTCAGGTGCTTGAATTCTTCAGCTGTGTTGTGCCTGTATAGAAGATGTTTGCTCAGGAGACTGCGCTGTCGAAATCAAGAGAAGAATTGCAATGGTGACATTGAAACTTGCGCAAATGAAAAATCTTTGGCAAGGTGCTAACAGCAAAGCCAAACTATGATCAGAATATGCGTATTTCCAGTGGATATATACGGTTATGAGACTTGGACATTAAATAAAACAACAGCAAAGAGAATCGCTGCTTTTGAAATGAGATGCTACAGAAGAATTTTACATGGACAGCTAAAAAGACAATTCAAGAAGTGCTAAGATAAATAAACGTCGAAGAGGGCTTCTTAACAACATCCTAACAAGAAATCTTTATCTTTTTTAATCATATAATGACAAATAACAGCATGGAAAGATAAATAGCTCAGTTAACTGCAACAGGGGAAGAGGGTACCCAAGACGACGATGGTGCAGAGATATATTATATTGCTGATACATGTCTCTATCTGAGGCATGTCAACTCGCTCAAAATTAGATAGATTTATTGTTCACACCTAATTATTGTAGTTTGGTCTTAGCAATGTGGGGATTTTTGTTGGGACATGACTATATATAATACTCTTCTTTTGAGAAAGTGTTCCATCCTTTGTTTACAGAAGTAGATTATTTATTTTGACGCTCTAAGGTTGGTGGCAATTCCTGGTTGGGTAATACTTGCTCCATTTTTTTCTGTTTATCAGCACTAATTCTCACTGATTTATACCTGTGTTGCCTGGTATCCACTGCAACGTAGTACTCATGCCATAGAATGTAAGTATGTTACTTATGATATTCTCAACTGTCTGATTCCAGTTTTCACTGGTGTGTACAGCAGACAGGGAATCTATGAATATGACTACGTTTTTGAAATGTACTTTTTTTTGTATTTTGTGGTAATATATGAAAGTGCTTCTAATATTGTTTTCACCTCTACATCAAAATTGCTGCAGAACTCTCCACGTGGTGTAGACAACTCTGTCAATGTTTTGTTGGGGAGGACTATAAGAGAGGGGCAGAGGTAGCTCAGTTGTTAGTGATACTGGCTTCTTGTTCGGTTAATCCAAGGTTCAATTTACAGTTCAAATTTTGAAATATTTTAAAATGACCAATGACTCCTAGTTTGACCCAAAGGGAAATGGGTACCAGATCTTCTGGAGAAGTAAAGGTGGCAGGCTTGATCATAACGACATCCACAGTTTGCTGGCACAGTCGCCTTTCTTGTGTGCCATGTCTGCACATCCCACCAAACTTGCATCTGCTTTAATGCTCCAGTACACAGAGAATCTATATAGTAAAAGTAAAGTAACCCATAGCATTTATTAATGCCGTAGGGGGTGTGAGATGTTAGCGATCTCACATTTCAGTGGCTCTGCAAATGAGGGCAGTAGCCATCTCCTCTCCCTCGCAGTCTTTACTTTCTGGATTAATCCGGTACTCATTAAAGACTGGTTCGACCCAGGAGCCGTTGCGATCTGAAAAACATTTCCCCCTCAACTGGGGAATGAGCCCAGGACCACTCATGTGCTAAGCCAGTGCGCTAACCACTGCGCTACGCATCTCCATATAAAAGGCCTCTCTCTCTCTATATATATATATATATATGGTGGGGTCAATCTGCTCTTTTAGCACTCGCATATTATGGCACACAAATGAAAGTAAATCTCTTCAGCACAAATATCATTTTGGTGCCCCGGCAGGCTCTGCTTTCTGTGCCTCATCCGGCTAACATAAATAATTAATTTGGTGGTTTACGATGAATTTCTAGCCGTACGATACGTCAGGAATTGAGACAGCAGGCAAACTTACAAAAAGAGATGCCTAAAAATGACAAAAAGAAAGAGCATGCAGTACGATGTCAAATAGATGCTAGAAACAACAATAGAAATGTGGCTAAACAGATAAACAAATAGGCTTACTGGATAAAATATAGTTAATGAAAGGGCACCACCAAAAGACGATAACATAAATATACTCAGCAGGAGAAATTAATTCCTCATCTTGCAGTTTCCAACATGACATGTTCCACGCCCAAGTAGGATATGTTGGGCCACGAAGCAACGCGTATCTGGTCCCTGTTTACTTTATATCAGCAACAAGTGGTAGTTGGATGCACATTTCTCATCCTAATGAAACAGCCGTGCATCTCAACTTCTCCACCTCTCAACTATCAGAAAAATGTTTTATTGTCTATTCCCAAATGAATACGGTATGTGTGTTCCCAGTGGCAACCTACAGCTGCGAAACATGGACAATAAGTAGAAATACAGCCAAGAGAATAGAGGTTTTCGAAATGAAGTGTTATAGACGAGTCCTGAGAATATCATGGATAAGGAGAAAGACCAACCAAGACATGCTAAGAAAAATCAACGTTCAAGATGGCTGGATTTTAACATCATATTTAGAAGAAAGTTAGGTTTTTTGGGCCATGTGGAGAGACACGATTGCATGGAAAGAGTTTTTGGAGGGGGGCGATAGAAGGCAGAATCCGACCAAGACGTCGCTGGACAAGATATATTCTGGAAAGCATGCATATGTCGCTAGAGGAGAACAACTTGCCAGAGATCGAGGGGATTTCTGGAGATTCAGAAGGAAGACTACGCGGTGGAAAGAATATGACACTGGTGAATGATGGTTGATAGTATCCTCACTTGCCGTTAAGCATAGGGGTTGGAGCTCCAGTTGTCATTTCAAGGAAAGATAAGTCACAATGGATGCATTAAGTCCATGTGTGTTCAAGGTTATCGTTACGTGTTCTATCCATCGTTCTCTTGGTCTACCTTTGGCTTTATGTCCGGATATTCTTTTGTAATGTTCTTATTGGTGTGCAATCTCATAAGGTGACCGAACCATTTTACTTGCTGTCTTTTAATATGTTCAATACATGATATTATACAAACTCTTTTCCTAATTTCTTCATTTCTTATTTTATCTAGTTTAGCAACCATTGCAAATTTTCTCAGACACTTCTTTCACATGTAACGATTTTCCTGTGCTGTGAAGATGCTAAAGACCATGTGTGACATTGGTAGCAGAGTGTTGTTATAAAAATTGTAGATATCTGTTTTTTTTATTTCCATCTTGATCTTTTGGTGAAGAAGTAATGGTGAAAGTTAGTAGGTCACTGTGCTTGCTTTCTGGCACCTTGTTTCTTTTTCTCTGTTTAGTCTTCCATTATTTTTTTGTACGTTAATTTTCATGCTATACTTCTTACATGCGAATCGTCATCATCAGGTGACATATTCTTCCCAGAACGTAATTTTTCCTATGGATCTCTTGAATTCTCCGAGGTCTTGCACATGTTGTCCCGCCTCTTTCAGTGACATGCGCAGGCATTCTTGAATGTCTTTTGTCCAACGGCGTCTTAGGCGACATTTGCCCATATTGCCTTCTATCATCCCCTCCAGTAACAATCTCTCCATGCTGTCGTGTCTCTTAATTTGACCAAAAAAACTTTCTGATTAACATGGTGTTCAGAAGCCAGCCTTCCTGGACGTTAATTGTTCGTAACACCTCTTGGTTTGTTTTCCTTGTTGTCTCCAGAATTGTTGTCTCCGTGGTATTCTCAAAACTCTTCTATAGCACTTTAATGCAAATGATGTTATTCTCTTGGGCACTGTTTTATTTAGTGCCCATGCGTCACATCCATATGAATATATACATGCGAATAGCAATGTATTAATGTGGTTTTGCAATTTTTCATAATCTTCGTATAGTAAGTAACGTATCGTCAGCCAATCAATCAATCAATAAACCCATAACCCTTCAGGGTCGTACCACATTGGATGCCTCAGCACACAGAGTCTTCCAGCGAATTATATCCTCAGCGATGCGGATGAGTGGAAATATCTTGCCCTGTCCATTCCTTGATGTTGTCTGTCCATGTCTTTATTTGTCCTCCTCTGCTTCTTCCATCCTCGACAGTTCCCTGCAGTATTGTTTTTGACAAGGAATCGTGCCTGCATACATGTCCGAACCATGCTAGTTTTCGTCGTTTCACTATTGAAAGCAATGGCTCCTGAACACCTGCACACATCTCTACTTTATTTCTTACGTACACATTGGTCTTATGTTCCCTATAGGAAATTCGTAGAATTCTTCTGTAGCATTTGTACTCGAAAGCCTGTGATCTTCTCTCTCCGCAGTGAGTGTCCAACTCTCACAACCATACAACACAACAGAAAGCATCAGCGACTTATACAGTTTGAATTTTACTCCAACAAACTCAGTAAATAGTAGTTCGTTGATAAAATTGAAAAAAACAGTTTTATAAATACCATAAACAGTAAATTGAGGGGTGCAATAGCCTAATTGATAGTGAGCTTGCTTACTATCACCGGAATACAGCGTGCTTGTTCAAAATCACACCCGGACAAAAATGGGGGATGGGCCGCTTCCATATGAAAAAAGTCTGACATATAGGCATACTATTGCATTCGATGCACATATCACCTGCTATCTTTCTCACTTTTTTGTGTTCCAAAACTCGGCTAGTCATGCATGATATACATCTTCATGTGAACTAGGGATCTAAAACACTAACCACTTGACTACACCAATCTGACACTAAGCTATAATATAGAAGCAACGAAGAGAAATTGCGAGGCGGGTGGGTGCCATCCGAGCGGAGCTGGTTTTAATCTTGTTGCCACATAATTTTCCTTTATTAATAAATCCTCGATGCTTCTATATTATATTCATTTACTCAGGTCACATTTTAAGCAATCTTTTTTATGTATTATTTATGAATTATAAGTAGGCCTAATTTGGTAAGTTGTATTGATGATATTCTGGCACTTACGAACTTTAAATGTTTGTTGAGAAATTTGCATATTTATGCAGTTTGTGTGTTGTTGATGTCCGTGTAAAACTGTAAAAAATGAATGTTGGAGGGGTTTTATTGAGTTTTCAGCATCAGCTCATCGGTTAGTCATATCATCTACCTGGTACTAGAAGTATAATACAACATGATGGTAGATCGTTGAAGAGACCCGCAGACCTTCCTCGTGCGATTCAATCACCAGAGTACACATCACACAGTCCACTCTAATGAGAATAGGTGCGAAACTATGAGCAAATTTGAGACTTCCTAGCTGCGATGTGATGCTGACACGTTCACTTTTATAAAGCTAAGGCATTTACCCAAAATGTGTATATTTTCCACATTCCCTCGCACTCTGCACGCGCCTACACTACTCACCAATAGAATGATTCTTGCCAGACTTCACAGGTATTACGTAAATGAGTCATTGTGGGTAACGTTGTGAGTTAGTCGACTTCAACTGAGTCTAATTCAAACATATATTGGAAAGTGTAATAATTCGACATATATTTGTAGCTTTTACTTGTTTCGGCACAAGAAATATTTGGAACAATATAATTGACAAATTACAAATCGTTGTTATAATTACAAACTCATAGTTTAACTTTATGTCTCTTTAACACATTGTATTTATGAGTGCTCATTCAATGTACGAATAGATACAGCAGAAATGTGTGATTATGTGGTAGATAATGTATTTATGTTGTATAGCAGAAGCTCCGGCTCTGTGGCGAAGTGGTACAGAGCGCGTCTGTGACGGCAAAGGTTCGATCCTCACCACAGGCAATTGTGCATCCGGACCGTTCAGAAAGCAATGGCAACATACTGAACGTATTTATATTGCCTAGAAAATCACCACAGCCAACAAATGCTGGGTTGATAGCTACGTCCTGGATAGGATATGCTACAAATTTAAAACAGAAGCTTTATTATTTATTGTATGTTGTGTCAGCGACAATATTAGTTGTTTATATATATATATATATATATATATATATATATATAATAACCAGGTTTGTTGTTTCTGATAGCAGGGCAGTAGATAAGTTATCAGTAAGGATGGAGTTTTACCGCAAAATAAACAAACAACAACAATTATTCGACCGTTTTCGTGTGTAATTACCTTTTTTTTAAAATGAGAATTGTGATGACCCTTTGACAAAAAACTGTTACAAGAGGAGTTTAAGCGCCCGCCCTCCTATTTGGCTACGTTCATAGTACTATAGGTCATGTTGTGATTTGCTGTAGGGTGGTTTAAACACCCCGCACACCTACCCATATGCTTTGTCGATAGTTTAGGGCGTTCGTCGCACATTTGTGAGGTCCGGTCCAGATTTTGACTCCCGTTAATAGTGGGTTTTTTGTTTTATATCTGTCGGTTAATAAATAAAAAAAAAGAGTTGCATTGGCCATGGTAAGTCCGTGTCTATTTGATGTTTCTTTGATTGTCTCTGCCCATCTAGTTCTTGGTATTCCTCTTGCCTTGTAGCCCGGTCTTCTGCTTATGTAAGCATGAAGGACTGGTTGCGCAGGTTCCATTCTCATGACGTGACCAAACCATCTGGTTTGCTGCCTTTCGATGTAGTCTTGACTTGAGATAGTCTTTACTTTCTTTCGTGATATCTTCATTTCTCCTGCGGTCTCTTCTCATGACATTTATAGCTTTCCTCAAACATCTAATTTCGCAAACTGTGATATTTAGGCCCTATTTGCTAGTGTCTTTGTCAAGGACCATGTTTGACGATGGTAACACAGAGTTGGTATAAAAATACTGGTTATCAATTGTCGTTTTATAGCCATGTAGATTGATAGGTGTTTAAGTATTGGTGACAACTAGTAAGTCATAGCATTGGCTTTTTGGCACCTTGTTTCAATCTCTCTGTCGAGTTTGCCATCCTCCGTAAAAACTTCCTGTAACTCTCTAAAACTGGAGTTTTAGAAAACCTTCGGCCCGCGCCCGTCAATCCCGAAACAGCAATTGTGACTGCTGACGTAAGGTTCTCCTAAAACAGTAACTCAGGTGCTTATTTTGATCCATTTCTAGAGCCACATGACTTAATCAATTGTATCAATTTCCGCACCTATAATTAAGCTACATATGTAAATGTATATCAGTTTTACTAAGTTGTAATTAATATTGTGTAATAATCATACGGTTCTGGAAACTAGCTCAGCTCGTTTATTGCGATTAAGGTATATCTATACATATAATAGATCATATACTATAAAAATATCTATTAGTGGTCCTTTCCGTAACCCAGTGCACATTTTGAGCGCAATATACCTTTCAATATCACAGATAACATGTGTCATTAGATATTCATGTTAACCATTTTTTTTTCATCCGACTCGCGACCAACGGTGTATTTGTGCATCCGGTTTAAGACCATAAAAAGATTCTGACCACTGATCTAAAGGAAAACATACAGTTTTGACAATTTGTAAATGTTTATTATGCAAATATATTCGTCCTTCGGTAAACAAACAAACATGCAGATTAAAAAAAAAGAACCATTTTGATAATAGTGAAACGGCGTAAACCGTTTTTGGTTTAAATATGTAACGAAACACGACTCACTATCTAAAATTTTTTTCCAAAGAGCAATCGAGGGTAGAAGGAGAAGAGGCTAGCAAGAAGAAAAAATCTGGATTTATGATAACAAGAAATGGTCTGGTAGTGTGTTTTATACTCTCTCTGAATGGCTGAAGATAGAGGTATTTGCAGAGCTTTTTGTATTGATGTCTCCCGTGTAGCACCCCTACGACCCTGTCGGGCTATGAGTCTTATTATTATTAATGTTTGTTATGTATTCCTAATTCTGATTGAAATTAGGTAACCTTAAAAAAAAGTCCAATCTACATCACGATGTTTTCTCATTCATGTATTGCCGGGGACCAGATCAGGAGTAAAATAATAGTTTCCGTGTTATCCCTCAAGCAACTTATGCGGTTGCATCTGTGGGTCTCACCAATGGCCCACTAGAGAAATGTGCTGGCCCATGCAACAGAAAACCTTAGTAGATGACATGCCATTATATTGAGGCTCTCTTATGAAAGCTTTGTAGAATGCCATCTATACAATTATAGACCCCCTCTGAGAAGAAGCCCCCTTCAAATGGCATTGCATAAAGACGAAAGCTGAGGTCTTCTGAAAGCTCAGAAAAACCACCCCACTGCACATAGGAAGTAAGAGCTAATCGCTCCCAATTCCTGCGGTTCTCAAACAAATAAACAAAACACATATCTCTCATCCATGTCGCAAGCGACAACTCAGCACGATTGAGCTTGGATAACACATTCCGTACTAGGTCAAAGTAACAAACAAACAAAAAACTGCGCTGACGTAGTCAGGTCAAATAATGGCGAATATTTCCTATCCAGCCACGACAACCGATTCTGTTCTCTGGACTACATTCTGTTACTGAAATTGGAGTACGAACACAGAAGAAAAAGATTCCGTTTATCTTCTTTAGGTTATTTGTTTCACATCCTCCATAATAATAATAATGTTCAACTAAACTGAAACTTTGAAAAACGCCGAGAGAATAATGTGAACAATAACAACCAGGCAAACCCTGGTTTAGTTCGCGAGAGTTGCGATTGTCATACTATCTTCTGACTAACCCATCAATCACAGAGGTTCTTAACTTCTTACCATATTGTTGCAGCTTCTTCTTCCAGTTTGGTTTTCTGCATAGGTTTATCTCTAATAATAGTCGTTAAATTTCCAGTAAATGTTACTTTAGTTTTTGGTGATATTGTATTTCATGACGATGAAATAAGAAGAGTACAAGTTGTGACTAATCACATTTGTAGGCTCAGTATAGGTTTAGTTTGAAAACTTGCAACCATCAAACAATAATTGTGACTAATCAATTACAGTTAACTGTGAGCTCAGATTAGGTTTAGTTTGAAAACTTGCAACAAACAAGCACAAATTGTGTTTACTCACGAACTCTCCTTTCACTCAGCAACAAAAATAACACACATTATTTTTCAAGTATGGCTGGTAAAAATCGAAAAGTCCCGTAAGTATTCTACAGATATATCTTTGTCATTCTTTCATTGCTTACTATTGTCATGCTGATTATTGTGTTACATTGCAATATGACACTGATATTCAAAACTGATTATTGTGTTACATTGCAATATGACACAGATATTCAAAACCTTCAATCTCCAAGTCAACTAGAGGTATTTTTAAAAGCACATGTTTCTAGGTCACCACAGCCTAAGGAAATTGGTATAGTGCGTTCATCAATAGTTGTCCACCGATATTGTCTATTATCTCCGTAATTACTGAGCTAATTTTACTTCCATAATTTTCATATTTTGCATGAGTGTATTATAACCACGTTAAAGATTATGATAAACTATTGCCTAGATTGAACGGATTTATCGCAACAGTCGTTTTTATGGTAGCAATACTTGTTTTTTTTATTGTCATAAAAATAGACGTGGTTACCGTATCATTTTCCATGTTCTCTGTTTTGTTTTACAAGGTCAGTTGATTTTGGTAAGAAACATGTGAAATACTAAGAATTAGCAAGAGGTTATTTTTTTCCATTGAAATAATAGCTAAACGTCAGTTTCCTCAGAGGTGTATCTCATATTCGACGTGTTTTCACTGTGATGTATTAAATAAATCATGTTTGTGTAAATTATTACATCGTATTATAAAGCAGTAATTACAACTATAATTTGACCATGTCTTTGAAAGTTAAATTCGTTTCACTGAAAAGTATAGTTATGTACAAATATTTTTCACAAGAAGCACGATGCGGTACTTTAATTCATAGTATTTCTAAGCCATCAAAATGAACACATGCCATGGGTATAAACTGCAAAATACTATCAAGATAGTTACGAAAAGATAGCCATAATTTTTAAAAACCAAAAAAAAAAAAAAACCAGAGGAGAAGAAATGTAGATAATTTCGGTATGAAGAAATTATTAAGAGAGCAATTCATACGCTTTTGGATGACAAAGAAGCATTGACAATAACAATATTGAAAACGTATCTAGAAAATACCAACGACATTCATATTTCTAAAACAAAATTATGGAAATCAGTAAGAAGTGCCGGATTTACATTTCGCAAATATACATGTGGCAGAAGCGTCATTTATGAGAAATCACATTTAGAAACTATGAGAAGTTAATATTTTAGACAAATTAGGGAGATGCGGAAAGAAAATTATGATATAGTATATATTGATGAAACATGAAAAGAAAAGAAATAAAGAGGTGCTAAAGACACTTAATATGAAGAAGGAACTACTAAGAGAAATAAAGATCAGGCAAATAAAATACTTTGGACAGATTAAAAGACATGACACCTTATTGAAGACCTTACTTGAGGGTAAAGTCAAAGGGAAGCGAGCAAGAGGTAGGCAGAGATACAAGTGGGAGAGTAACATTACACGATGGACAGGTTACAGTCTAGCAGAGTGCACCACCAAGACAAGAGACAGGAGATGTTGGAGATACGTTGCAGCCAACCTTCGTTGCGGAGACGGCACTTGATGATGATGATGATGAAACATGGATAAACGCTCACCATACTAATGAAAAGGAATGACAATCTACAGCAAAGGTCAAGATTAATAATAGCAGATGCAGGTAGCAGAGAAAATGGTCTGTTGAAAAATTGTGTACTCATGTTCATTTCCAAATCTACCGATAATCGAGACTACCATGCTGAAATGAGTGGTCATATATTTAGAGAGTGGATAGAGAAGACTGTACTTCCATCGTTAGATAAACCCTCCTGTCTGGTTATGGACAACGCTTCTTACCATAATGAAAGTAAAGTAAAGTAAAGTAACCCATAGCAATTATTAATGCCGTAGGGGTGTGAGATGTTAGCGATCTCACATTTCACAGGCTCTGCAAATGAGGGCGATAGCCATCTCCTCTCCCTCGCAGTCTTTACTTCCCGGATTAATCCGGTACCCATTTAAGGCTGGGTCGACCTGGGAGCCGTTGCGATCTGAAAACATTTCCGCCTCAACTGGGGAATGAAACCAGGACCACTCATATGCGAAGCCAGTGCGCTAACGCGGCTCCCTACCATAATGTAGTTGCATGTGAAGATAAGATCCCTACAATCTCGTCTACTACGGAAGACATTAGAATATGGCTTAGAAAAGAAAATATTTCATTTACTGAACTGCACTTGAAACCTGAGTTGCTGATGTTGGTAAAGAATGCACACAGCGCGAAGACTTTCCACATTGATAAAATTATAGAGGAGCATGGACATAGATATATAAGACTACCACCGTATCATTCCTATATATCTTCCTTCATTAGACAAAGGCGTTGCACTTACATCGGCCATGTTCTCAGAACGAACAGCCTAAGAATTCCCCAGCAGTCACTATATTGGGTGCCACCTGGAGTAAGAAGAAGAGGGAGACCTAGAGAAACTCTACGAAGAACCATTAATAGAGAAGGCATGTCAATGAACCTCAACAACACGCAACAATTGAAAGACCTGGCAACACAAAGACAGAAATGGAAAGCTATGGTTTCTGCCCTATGCGCCGCCTATGGCCCTGGAGGAACAAAACATAACCGTATCATTCACATTTAAACCCAATAGAATTTGTTTGTGCTAAAATGAAAGGAGCCATGGCAATGGAAAATAAAACCTTCAAACTTAATGATGTTAGAAAATTGCATATTCTATGCTCTCCGACATTATCAAAGAATTCTGGATTAAATGTGAGGAACATATATTGAAAGTGGAAGAAGAATATAGGCAGAAAGATAGTTTACTCTTCATTCACCCCATTACCATTATCGATCTTTACTATTCATCGGATTCTGAATGAAACAAGATATGGAGAAATTTTTCATATAGCAAATGATATTATAAATAACAACACATAAGAATAATTATTTGTATTACAAAATTTCTACGCACAATTGGAAATAGAAAGAAATGGAATATATGTATATTTGGATAGCTCAGATATGAAATAAACAAGAAAACATGCAACAACTACAGAATAATTAAAATGTGTTTTCAGGAAACTTATTTAAACAAACACATAGATATCCAAGTTTATGCCTGGTACAAGTATAACTATTTAAACTGCGGAAGCCCGATAATATTTATAATAACAAGAAGAACTAACAGAACAGAAGTAATATAATACACTCAAGAGCCATACTAAACATGTGTGTAGACAACAATAATAAAACGGTAAAAGTAGCTGTAAAATCAAATTTAAAAGGAAAGAGGGTATACATATGAAATCGGAGGCAGACCATGCAAAAAAAAAAAATCACAGACATGAAGCTCACAAGCAGCAGATAGGAAGGATTTCTGCAGAGAACACTTCTACTTGTGACAATGATCATAACATATAGATAGCGATATAGATAGACAATAAAAATGATTATAAGCGAAAACTGGGGATAAACGAGAAGAAATTTAATTTTGATAACATCAATGTAATAGTGCACATATTAAAACAACGCAGTCAATCTGAAATAAATCAAACTGAAAGGTGATAAGAGGTGAAAAACGAAATGTCTAGACTGATAATATTAAATGCTGGACAAGTATAATTTTCTCTGAATTGTAGAATGGACTAAGAAAATGGATCATCGAAGAATCCGGAAAAACAACATTAGTACTGAGATAGATCATACTAGGACATTTATGATGATGACGACGGTACAGTGTTCGTTGTCGTTTATTTTAAATTCATAAGTTCGTAAATAATAATACTATTTCATAAATTTTTCACTATTAACTATGTATCTCGTTGCATAGGCCCTATATTCTCAATGCAACGAAAGAAAAATATTATTCACGAAATATCTCATTTTTACTCAAGCTATGAAAGATGTACGGTACGCCTATATATGCATATACTGTAAAATTTATTTTCCATATAGAATAACATCGTTACTACCTAAAAAACGACATTCGTAGCGACTGCTGCGATAAATTCTCTCAATATAGATAATAAATAATCAAAAAACTGTAAAGTGGTTATGAAATGATGTACTCATGCAAAATATGAAGTCACAGAGGAAAATGTAAATATCGGTGCACAACTATTTATGAACGCACTTGTGTCTGCTAAGGAAAATAAAAGTAACTTGCATGATGCTGGCTACATCATCTCTAGGTATGCCGGATGGTAAATGAAAAATACTGGCCTAATACAGTATTATCAATACGACTCTTTTGTCTATTGTCTTTCCCCAGGTGGTTTGTAATCCACTCTTTCTGTTAAGCGTAGGGAAGATTGAAGCTCGAGCTTATGTTCCAAGGCCAGATGTGTGGCCTCGGATGTGCTATGGCTGTGTTTGTTCAAGATGTCCTTGAAGTTTTCTATTGATTTTTTTTTGCGGTCTTCCTCTGGCTTTGTACCCTGATCTCATTTGGTTATATGCCTGTACGGGCAACTTGTCATGACACGTTCTCATAATGTGGCCAAGCCACTTAATCTGCTGCCTTTGTATGTATTAAGTGCAATGTGATTTTAAGGGCTTTTAATTTTATTCTGCGCTAAAAGCAATTTATGGTCCTCAGTCTTCATGAACGTCTTCTCATCTAAGCGCAGTTGTAACGCATACCATCACTTCTTCTTCTTCTTCATCGTTCTTCAGTCAGATATCAGGTTACAGCACCAATTGCTTCAATGAATTGTGTGATTCGCTTCAGGTCATCCATGGAACCCCTCAAGTCTGGAAGCAGTGCCGTCTCAGTAGGCCATATTTTCTCCCTCTCTTCTTGGTAGAGTTGACAGGCATGAAGAATGTGTTCTGCAGTCTCTGGGCTCAGTCCACAGTTGCACAGGTCTGTCTCACCAATCTTCAGCTTTCGAAACATGTGACTTCTCAGTCTGTTGTGACCAATTCGTAGTCTGAAAGTGATGGTTTGTTCCTTGCGTGACATTTGGTGGTAGGGGTCATTTGGTTCTGCAGTTGGGTTCATTTGCTTCCACTTTTTCTTATATTCTGCTTTTAACATGGTCTTACTTTCATAGTACGTATTATCATTTTCTATTTGTTCCAGTGATCCCCCTTTCCTTTCCAGGAGATCAGCTTTTACATTTCCAGGTATGCCACAGTGACCTGGGATCCACTGCAGTACTGTTTCTTTGGTGGTATTGCTGAGGTGTAGTAAGCAGACCGTAAGTTCATTCATGCTTGTGTTCTTTGGATCGTTCAATGCCTGCAATACTGATTGTGCATCCGTTAGAAATACTACATGTCTGTTGTGACTCGGCAAGCAATTCATGAGCATTTTGGCTGCCTCTATTATGGCTTCCATTTCTGCTTTAAAATTTGTGGAATGTTTGCCTGTGGGTGTGGATTTCTCTATTTCTTTTCCATCTGGTGTTACTATATATATTCCTGATCCTCCATCTAATACTGCCTCTTTCGCTGATCCATCTGTATATACATGTGTCCATATATCCTTAGGGTATGCTTTCTGTATGTGATTCTTAGTTGTCTCCTTTAGTACTTGTATAGTAGTTTCTGTTTTCGAAATGATGCTTGGTATATTGTCCAATATTCTTGGGAAGTTTTTCCTGTCCCATGTTGGGTATGTGTTAAAGGTGTTTCGTGGTTTTAGGTTTTGTAAGTCTGTATCTGTGAGTGATTTCTGGAGCTGTTTAGCGGAGTGTAGAAAGCTACCTCTTTTGAGTCGCTCTTTTGTAGGTCTGCTTAGTCTTTGGTTCATTTGATGACTCTCCAAACATTTGAACTTTGCATACTGTGTGAGGATTTTTTAATTTCTTCTTTCTTCCATTGATGGCAAACCTGTGCATGTTTCCATTTCTGTGATTGGGGTAGTATTCATACCTCCTGTTATAATTCTGAGATTGCGGTTTTGTATCTTTGAGATCTTTTGAGTGTTACTCTTGGCTGCAGTCCCCCATGCTGACATTCCATATTCCAAAGCTGGTCTTACATAACCTGTATATGCTCTACTTAGAATTTTTCCATTTGCACCCCTTCTGTTCCAGCCAATTTTTAAGGAGTGCTGTCCTCATTTTACCTTTTGTTTGGCACTTGTCTATGTGCTGTTTCCATGTAAGTCTTGGATCAAAAGTGACTCCAAGGTATGTAGGTGTCTCATCTTTTGGCAATGTTTGACCATTTATGGTTAGTAGGATTTTCTGTGGTTTGGTGGACATGCTGAAGATGGTATAGGTAGTTTTTTGGGCATTGATAGACATGGCCCATTGGTCTGTCCACTTGGCCAAATTGTCCATAGTTTCTTGCAACCTTATTTTTGTTGTGCCTACGCTCTCTTCACTGCACCATATCGCCAGATCGTCTGCATACATTGCAGCATTTACTTTACGCGAGAGAAATTGGTCAATGTCATTCATGAATATAAGGAACAGAGTGGGGGATAGAACATCTCCCTGTGGTACTCCATGCTTAAAGAGTTTCTTTCTGCTATGCTTCATTTCAAGCTTCACTGCTGCTTTTCGGTTGTGCAGGTAGTGTTTTATCCAGTAATACATGCGCCCTGTCACTTTGTTTTGTTGTAGTTTAAGGAGGAGTCCATCTTTCCATACACAATCAAGGGCTTTTTCCATATCTACCCACACCACTGATGTCTGCTTTTTTCCTGGAAAGCATCCTCTACTTCCTGGGCAATTAGTGTAATCTGGTCTTCAGTTGATCTACACTTTCTGAAGCCAGCTTGCTGATTTAGCAGGATTTTATTTTTTTCTAGGAACCACATCATTCTTTTGTTTACCAGGCGCTCCATTAATTTGCAAACCTAGCTGGTCAGACTTATTGGGCGATAGCTGTCCACCTTATTTTTTGGCTTGCCTTTCTTGTGGATGGGTATCATTATGGCGGTTTTCCACACCTGTAGCACTAGACCTCTATCCCAACAGTTGTTACAAAATTTTATTAATTTCTGTTTTTGCTGATGGTCCGATGTGAATTAGCATTTGGTATGTCATCAGTGCCAGGTGATTTCCTAAGTTTTAATACTTCTAGTTCTTCATTTAGTTCATTGATCGTGAATGGAATATTCATGACATCTTGTTTATCTTTGCTGATCTCTTTTTCGATATTCCGTAGTTCTTTTCTTACTTCTCTTCTCCTATTTTCATCGACTTTGTGGCAGGCAGTACTTTGGTAATGCTGTATAAAGTGATTTGCAGCCTTCTTTCCTGTGAGTACATCTCCGCCATTCTCTATAGCTACTGGTGCTGTTTTGTTATCTTCGTTGTTGAGCATTTTTGTTATTTTCCATAGCTTTCTTCCCTCTTTGTCGAAGTTTAAATTTTCTGTTTTTTCATGCCAGCTTTTCCTTGTGTTTGTAATTGTCGTTTTTCTTAGTTTGGCTACAGCAGCTTTTAGTGATATGTTGTTTTCTGTGGATGGGCTTTTTTCTGCTGTGTCTCTGGCCTTTGACACTTCTTTCTCCAACTCATCGAGTTCGTCAGACCAGTACGGTTTGTAATTTTTCCTAGCACCTCTTGGTATGGTTTGCTTGGCTGCTTGAAGAAGTGCAGAAGCCAGGAGTTGTGCAGTTTTGTTCACGTTTTTAATCCTTGGATTTAAGGTTTTTGTGATATTGTCTGTCAGGTCAGCAAACTTACTCCAGTTTGCTTTCTTGAAGTTCCATCTGGGTGTGGTTGTAGGGCCAGCAGGGGTATGGTTAATGTCAATGGTGAGTTTGATGGGGCGATGGTCACTTCCACCAAGCTGCTCCAGCACTTCCCTGTATGTTATTTTCGCTAAGGCGTCTGTTGCAAAGGCTAGGTCAGGGGTTGAGGTGGTGTGCCATCTTCTAGAGTAGAAAGTTGGGTGGTCTTCAGGTTCATTAAGCAGTTGAAGTTTCACCTCACACTGCCAGTCTTCCACTTCTTCTCCTCTAGTATCTTGTTCTGTATATCCCCAACTCTATGAGTGGCTATTGAAGTCACCAATTACAAGACAGTTATCTTTTTCTGTGTTAATTGTGTGTAGAGATAGGCTCTTGTCTTGTGGACAGTAATAGTTATATACTGTGACCTCTTTAGTTGGAAGGGTTAGACAGGTTCCAATGATTTCAGCCTGTTCTTCTGTGTCTACTCAAATTTCAGAGGCAACGATATTGTTTTTCACAAGTATAAGAACTCCTCCTTTATGTCTTTTTTCTCTATCGTTCCGAAATGTTTGGTATCCTCGGATGTTGAATCTATTGTTGTTTGTGAGGTGTGTTTCCTGTATGCATGCTATGTCGATTTCCTCTGTGTGTAATCGGTTTGCAAGTGCAGTCTTTTTATTGTACACGCCCTCTGCATTCCACTGCAATATATGTAAGTGCTTATTTTTGTCTTTGTCTGCATCATGATCTATATATGATTTTTTTGAACCAGTAGTTTTTTTCCTCTTATCTCTTTTCCTGGCTTCACAAATTGAGACAGAGGTACCACCAGTCGCTGAGGGTGGGCTCCTTCGAGGCTTAGAGCCCGGCACTTCATCCGCCTGACGGGATTCCACAGATGAAGCACCAAAACGAATCATCTGTAACCTTTTATTTGACATGTGAAGTCATTGCGTGACACTGTGGTTTTCAGCATTGGCTGGACTATTTTGTACCTTTCGGTCCAGTGTCTCCGTCTTCCATCTTACTTTTGAGTCAGGATGTGTTTCCCTAGCCCTTACCCATCCAAGGATTGTCCACAGGGCAGTGGAGGTTTCATTTTGGAGTTTTCCTTCTCCTAGACAGCTTGCCTAACAGGGTTAACAAGCACCATCTGCCCGGGGTTTTGAGGTAGAGTTCCCCTCTCCTAGGATAATTTTGTTGTTGCCAGGTATTCATTATCCTCCTCTGTGGTTTATTTCTTGTAATCTAAGACCCCTCTCACTCAGATAAGGTGATTTAAGAACATTGCTCTCTCTTGTTCTAATATCTATAATTTCCCATTTACCCTACCCAACCCTCTAACCCTACCTAAACCCTATCCCTACCCCCTCCCCTCCCCCCTGGCACAACCTGAGCTTATAGCGGCTCATACTCGCTTTGATGCTGCCAGTCAATGGACATATGGGGTATTTCAGTGGGAATATCAGCGCCGACTGATATCCCACCCCGTCCTCGTGGTCAGCGACACCGTTTGGTCAGCGGCTGTTTATTTGTCCAGAGGGTTATTCACAGCTGGCCTCAAGAGGCTTTTCCACTATCCGCCACCTGTGGACGCTCCTGGTAGGGGTCGGTATCCCCCGCAGGATACCATCACTGATAGAGGAGAAATTTTCAAACGCTGGGCGGAACATTTTGAAAATCTACTAAACTGCCCCTCCAACATCAAAGACGAAGCGATTGCTCGCATTGTGCAAATACCAATTAATAATTCGTCATCGGAGCCCCTTTCCTTGAGGGCGTGGAGAAAGCAATCTCAAATTTTCTGTAGGAAAAGCCCCAGGTCAAAATTCCATTCCAGCAGAAGTTTACGCCGTCAGTGGCCCTCTTATGACTTCTAAACGCACAGAGCTCTTCCAGACGACGCGATACCACAAGATTTAAATATGCTTCTATCATACATCTATACAAGACGAAATAACATCGTCTAGCCTGTGAAAACCACCGAGGCATATCCCTGTTCTCTATAGCAGTCAAGATGCTGGCTATGGTCCTGTTAAACAGACTGCAAGTCCATCTTGAGACAGGTCTCCTTCTAAACAACCAATGTGGTTTCCGATAGGGCAGAGGTACGGTTGACATGATATTCACTGCCAGACAACTACAGGAAAAGTGTCGCGAACAGAACATTGGTCTCTACATCACATTTGTCGACCTGAGTAAGGCATTCGACACTGTAAATCGCGAAGGACTATGGAAGATCATGGCCAAATTTGGATGTCTTGAAAAATTCACCGACATGGTGCGCCAGTTCCATGATGATATGACATCCTGTGTGCAAGATGACGGCGCACAGTCAACCCCGTTTCCAGTAACTAACGGTGTCAAACAAGGTTACGTCTCTGTCATGTTGAATGATGCCTTCCGGAATAAGAGTGCAGGAATTTGCTTTCGCTATTGATCTGATGGAGGGCTCTTTATTCTTAGTAGATTGAGGGCCAAGACCAAACCTAAGACGGACATTGTTTGTGACCTCTTGCTCGCTGACGATTTTGCACTAAACACTACCAGTCTGAAAGACATGCAGGACAACAAGGACCTCTTTTCATTGGCCTATGATGCGTTCGGTCTCACCATGAGCACAGCGAAGAAAAAAATCACAAATGATTTGTTCTTTTTCTATTTGTTCATCACATTTATTGTTTTTCATGTCATGCTCATGTCCATTGTGTTTCACACTCTCTTGTATTTCTGCCTATTTCTTGATCGCCGCCTCTCGACTCTATCTTCAAGTAAGGTCTTCAACAAGGTGTAATATCGTTACCCATGTCCAAAATATTTAATTTGTTTGATTTTTATTTCCTTCAATACTTCTTTTTTTCATACTCGATGTTGTCAGAACCTCTTTGTGTTCTTGTCTTTCCTTGGTTTCTTGATATTGTTCCATAATCTACATATATCAAAGGCATAAATTATTCTGTATTAAGATGTTTGTTCATTATCCATATTTTTCAATCATACATTAATGTCGAGTAGATATAGCAATTTACCATTCTTATATTAATGTGTGATTGTTAGGATGCTAGTAATTTTCTCATTTCATTGAGATCTTTTAGCCATCCATATTCTCCTTTTATCTTTGGTTTCAACTCTACCGTCATTTGTGATTATGTGTGCAGTATTCAGGTAATAGTATACTTGTTGTGATATCTCTCCGTATATCTGTATAATTAGCGTTTGATTTTGATAATTATCGCATAATTTTTGTTTTCTGGATGATGATATCTAGTTCATACTCTCTCCATTCATTTGTCGACTTAATATATTAGTATTTGTAGCTCCTCTAACTTACACCTCTTCCTGTCAATCTGTATTACACATACCAATGTGACCATCGATGTCATTACTGTTCGTTTTCTGTTATATGTTTTAATTTTGTTTCAATTGTTGTCTTGATAAAGGCCTTTTGATTGAAACGTCGATTTGTGTGTGTTATTATGTGTGTTTCTATGTATAAATATTACCAAAACCTTATCACCCTATTCCTGGTTCTATGAACAAAAACTAACCAGATTGCGGTTAGATCACAAATAATCAACAAACGTAGCAATAATAATGTGAACCTCAACGAGGATAAGTTTTATATTGTGACACAGAGGGATACAAAAATTGCTTACGGTTGCCTGGTCACAAGTTGAACATCAACGCATTAGAGAATCGTACATGCATGTGATTATATCAAACGTTTTCTCGTCTGCAGAGACCACATCATGAAGATATTTGACAAATATACTAAAAACAACGTAAGAGTTCTTGGCAAGAAACATGCCATTGACATGCTCAAGGTAAGTTATCGTAGATGTTTGCACTTTTTGTTTGTTAAGATAAGTAACTATAAACGTCATAAATTTTATTAATAACAATTATTTCTAACAATGATTATTCAATACTGGCCCGATGCTGTCACCTGTTTTAAAAATCATAAGTCAGTAAACGGGATTTGTTCGTTTCAGCTGGCACCTATTCGCCTCGAAATTTGAGGCAACACGTTTTACGAATTGGACTGCACTGTATCTCCAAAAAAAGATGCGATTTCAGTCAAGGCTTTCAACGTGTATACTCTCTGTAAGTTGCTATCAATATGGGCAAGTCGAGCGAAATATAAACAACTGCAGCACACACACACACTGCATAGTGTAATTTCCTCAAAAACCATATACATTTAACACAGGATGCGATTTTATGATTCGATTCTGTCTACAGACCTCTGATATTTTATCTGTAACTTATCGATGCTTCCTATTATATTATAAAACTAGCATGGTTCGGACATGTATACAGGCACGATTCCTTGTCAAAAACAATACTGCAGGGAACTGTCGAGGGTGGAAGAAGCAGGGGAGGTATAATAAAGGCATTGACAAACAACGTCAAGGAATGGACAGGGCAAGATCTCATCCGCACTGATCCGCATCGCTGAGGATAGAATCCGCTGGAGGACTCTGTGTGCTGAGGCATCCAGTGTGGTACCCCTACGACCCTGAAGGATTACGGGTTTATTGATTGATTGATTTATTATATTATTCATTCGCCTCCTGTTTCAGAACAACTGTCATTCGTTTCCATTGTGTCTGACTTATCTCCCTTTACTAGTATTAGCTAAATTTAGACTTGGAATAAGAAAATAAGGTGTGCAGGTAATCCAGTGTTATGCACCAACGAATGATAAGATGTAAGCCAAAAAGAACAAATTTTTATAGGAATTACACAGTTTAATGAAAAATAAAGGAAAAAAGATAAAATAGGTTTAATGGGGAACCGTAATGCAAATATAAGGGACGATAGATTGGGGGGGGGGGTGAGCTGTAAAGGGGTCATGAAAGAAAATTGACTGGACAAAATGAACGGGAATTAGGAAATGCTTGCTGATTGTTATGCATAGAATCAGCTAATGATAGACTGAAGCATATTTAAACATACAATAATGCATAAAAGTACGCGGGTATCACCAAACCACAGAATATAAAACCTGTTTGATCATATACCTATCAATAGCGAGTTATAATGATTGGAGGATATGAATGTATGGAGAGGAGCAGATGTGGCATCAGATCATCACTTTTGGCTAAGTAAAGATTACAAGTAATAGATATTCAGCAAATCACAGTGACAATCGGTTCATAATGGAGAAATGTAGAAGCCATGGAACAAAGGACGAGAATGCAATCACAGTATCATATAATATGAACCACTCCAGCATTTAGAAGAGGAACTGAACATAGAAGACAATTGGCAACAGATAATGAATATATTGAAGGAAACGTGTACAAACATTTTAAGGAAAAGAATATATAAACGCAGTGATTGGATAATTGTTTGTTTGTTTTGCGTTCGCTCCATTGTAACCAGCATGGATATCCATGCGGTTTCCGCCGGCAGCTTGTTTACGTTGTGCTACCGTTATGCACTTTGTATGCCTAGCACATCCGATGTCGGCATGCCTTGGAACTGAAATACCCCAATTCGGGATGGCTACCCTAGCCTGTGACAGCCTCCCTATCTGTCGCCAGGCACGCGTGTGTGTGACTCTTCGCCCAGACGTTTTTGCTCACGTCTGTCTCGCACGAGGTGTTCCACTGTCTGTGAACTTGCCTCGTGTAATTGGACGTACTGTGCCTGTGCCCATCAGGTACTGAACCGTTTCTCATCCGTGAGCCTGATTCCTTAGGAGGAAGAACTCAACAGAAGAGTTGGACCCTGGCTCTTTCGCCCTCTTAGCCGAGGTGTCGTTCACCAACATTGTGAACCCCTCGCCCAAGTTCGAGTCTCACACCACGCGCTTGAGAGCAAGGCGTTCTCGAGCTGAGCGACCTTGTCCCAATAGCGCCTGAACCCATCAGGTACTGAACCCTTTCTCTCTGCAGGTGTGTTTCCGGTTTAGGAACACCTGACAGTAGAGTTGGGTCAGGGCTAAATCGTTGTCTCTTTTGTGCCTGATCCCATCGGGTACGGAACCCTTTCTCTCTGCAAGTGTACTTCCGGTATAGGAAAGCTTGACAGTAGAGTTGGGTCAGGAGTGCCATCTTTGTCCCTTTTTGCCTGAGCCTATCTGGTATTGCAAACCTTTCTCTTCGCGAGCATGTTTCCGGTATAGCAAGACTCGACAATAGAGTTAGGCCAGGTCTTTTTGCTTAGCTAGACGCCCATTATTGGGTATGGGTCTCTGCCTATAAGGAAAACAGGTAATTAGAAGCTTGTCTCGAGCTAACAGTGCTTGTAGTTCCCATTTCCTTAATCGTTTTAAATTTCTATTTGCAGTTGGCGCTGCCCTCTAGCGCTGTTCTGCCCTTTCGCTTTTTTCATTGTACTCAGTATGGAATTTTTCTGTCTTTCGCCATGCATCCACCTTTTCATGCTTTTTTTTCATTGGCCGCTCCTCCAATGTTCAGACTGGACTAGCTAGCTTCACTGCATGTCGACAGTGTCGCTGTATGTGGTGTTGCTGGTGGTGTCGGAGATATTGCCTGTCCTTTATGCAGTCAGATCTCTTTCCATCTGCTACCTCCACATTTTCGGACATGATCCCCAAATGATTTGGCCAGAATCAGCTCGAGCTGCTGTTTCTGTTTCCAGGGTGCACCGCGAGGATTTGGGATCTTGGTTATCTGCTAACCCTGGGTCCGCCGAGAGCAGTGCGTTCCCTTTGCACCCCTGATTGGATAATGACAGATACCCTTAACAAAAAGAAAGAAAAAACAAGAAGGCGAACATAAACAAATACAAAACCAGTGGTGCCAGAACTAAAGCACATTAGATATTTAAAGAAGTAAACTAGGAATTCAACAGATGTATCATAAGGGACAGGAGAATATGTATAGATGAGTTGCCAAGAGAGGCAGAAGAAGCTGCAGGAAAAAGGAAGCATGACTAACCTGTACGACACAAGACAATTGATATAAAAATATAAACAGTCAAGTGGTCTCATCACAGACAAAGAAAGCATAGTTATTAGTGACACTAATAAACAAATGAAGAGATGGAAAGCATATTTCTAATTTCTTTTAAATAAATCATAACCATAAGTTCCATCAAATTTAAAGCCTGGCATACAAGAAATTGCAGGTTAATAAAGAGCGATCAAGTAAAGGAGAAATATACATATCAATAACATTCTGATAATGGAAAGTGAAAATGCAGCCTGCCCATACCGTTTCCCAGCATAGGACATCAAAACAATGAAAGCTATTTCGTCAGAGTGAATGTAGGCCTAAACATTGCTTGGTAAAATAAGGGAGTTCTAAAAAATGCTAACAGACTGGAAAGAAGGAAATTTTGTTGCTAACAGACTGGAAAGAAGGAAATTTTGTTGCTAACAGACTGGAAAGAAGGAAATTTTGTCAAACTATAAAAAAACAAAGGAAGATTAATAGGATCGCACACATCAGAAAGATTAATAGGACCGCAAGCATCAGGAAGATTAATAGGATGGCACACATCAAGGAGGATACTCCCTCTAAGTAAGAGACTTGTCAAAGTATTACACACCCCCTAAGGGTTAGAGTTTTCTGAGCATAAAATTTAAATAACCGAACTGTCAGAGAATACTTCACATGGTGGAGAGTGCCGCAGTAACACAACCACGAAGCAATAATTGGGATAATGTAATATTGTTACTTGTAAACGAATAACTAACAATTAATTTTTAAAAACTCACGTGAAAGAGAAATATCAGGGAAAAAAGAAACAAAGATTTTTTCATCAAAATCCGTAATGTGGATAAAGTCCTAGTTTCTTTGTTATTTCTCTTTTACGTAACTTTTATTATTTGTTAATTATTGTTTTACAAGTAACAATACTTCATTATTCCAGTTATCGCCTCTGGGTACAAAATATAGCTCTGGGGAAAGCCACACGTACACATATGAATAAAGAGCTTATTGTAACATCAACATATAGATAATGCTCTTATCAGTCCCAGGTTAGATGCTAAACAGAAAATTCTAAATAGAATAAAGGATGCCATAGGCAAACAGCTAAGAGAAGAACAAACAAGTTCTCGACAGAACAGATCATCAATAAACCAGATAAGATAGTAACTCTATGCATAATACTAGAACAAAACTAAGAATGGGATTCATCACTAAATATGCTATATAGTTTATTTACTGCGAGAAACCATTTGGCAGTTTTTGATAGGGAGTCACTGTGAAAGCTATTAAAATATTTTAGATCCAACCAAATTTGCGATCATTCGTAGGAAGAAATTGTATTCTTAATGAAGTAATTATGACAGACCATTTTAGAGAAAAAAAATTGGGTACAATAGAAGTGTCACTAAATCTCTGCTTTTTTGCTAGCTATGTATTGGGTCATAAAATCAATTCTTCTGCGCTTGCTCTCAAACTCCCGCGGATTGGCAGGATGTTTTCCAGAGAACGGAATGTATTGTTATGGTTTACAGCTTAGCTGCAACCTCTGCGCCTTTCCCTCAGACATACCTGACTTCAGCACTACCGATGCACGAACCAGCTCCATTCCCCAACTTCCGTAGTCAACTTTTACGGCATGCCTGGTAAAAATTTCATGCCTTGGAAGATTGGGCTTAAAGTCTCAATTTATATGTTTTCATGTATACCTACTCTACCTTTCTAGATATCATCTTTGTTCTGCTATCATCTGATAGCTCATCCATTCTTCTAACTAAGAACATACTAAAAATAACACAACATTTTATGAACTTGTAAAAATTTAATGAAATTCATCAAAAATTAAAATATGACTTTTTGTCCAAGTACATCGTAAAACGTCTCAAGTTACGGGGGGGGGGGGGGGGGGGAGGAGTGTCAACTCATTATTCAATCATAAATTATCTCAGTTATTCACAATTAAAAGCGTAGGCCTATGTGTTGCTGTTGCCCAGTTCGATTAGGAGAGAGCTTTCGTAGCAAATGCAGGACATAAGATAGGGGTACTTTACTTGTATCCTTACAATCAGGAAAGAAGAACAATAATCCTTTTGGTTTTTTTTTTTTTTATTCAGAAAGTGGACCACTATAGTGTGGTCCACCACAGCAATAACACATGACACCACAGTCTCTCTATTTTTGTCCCCTGATCTGTTGGGGCTTTTACTTTCTCATTTTAGCAACCTGGGGATAATGTTAAAAACTTTTTACTATGCTCATAACTGATAATATAATAAAACGACATAACTCTTACTGTACTCAGATTAAAACCATGTTTTAACACTTAGAACTTAGAACTCTTTTCAAGTTGCGTCTTATAATTTAAGAGTTCATAAATAGTCTGACCATAACGTTCACCAATATTAACACTTAATACATAACATTCACTAGTACCAACTTGTGATTATTGCTGACTAAATTTGTCGCATAATAATACAAACTGTCAGAGATGAAAACAAAAATTATTTTTCATGGGGCAAGAAGTCACAACTACCGAGCATTGTGACTTTGTGCCCCCACCCCATAAATAATATTTACCCTTTGGTCGCACAAAATATTGATATATTTCATTTCTAAAAACATCCACGCTACATTAGTAAATCGTGAATTAACACTGCATTCAATAATCAAACCATTTTATCAATGACAATGTTTGACAATGACAACTCACCTGTTTTGAAGATCGTTATTTGAACATCAGGCACATGAAAAAATGAAAAAGTCGGGTACAGTGGAAATACGATTATCCGAATCGCAATTAACCGAATGCCCAATTATCCGAAGCGGCCCGATCATAATTAATTCGGATACGCGGATTTCTACTGTAATTAAATAAGTACAGTATTAGGAGCGTAGTCCCCATATTTTGCATATATGTTTTGTACCTTAAAATATATGAAACAATACACGTTTTCATTGTCTCCACTTCTGATTTCTGTATATGCTATGTGTGAATTTTGTACACTTGAGACTTTAAGCCCTATCTTCTCCTAACAGTGTCGCAATTCTTTGCTCCCTTTTCGGGCGTCAACAATACCCGGGCGGAAAAATCAATAATAATGGTTAAAAAACTTTTGAATGAAATTAACCTGATGAAACAGCTAGAGGAAAACTATGAGATTTTGTGGTGATCTTTCACGGATGTCTCACAATTATCATAATTATCATTAGGTGCCATGCTCTCCACAGTTTTCTAACTCCAGCATTATGTATCAAGATCTTTGTTGTTTCTCTGCCGTGCCACGTTGACAAACTGTCTAATATCTTCTCACTTTGTCACCCTCTATCTCTGAGTCGAATATTCTTAATTTTATATATCATCTGGATACAAAGCCAAGAGTAGAATAAGAAAGAGATGGATAGATGACATCACGAGGAACCCTCCACAAACACGGACTCAGTCATCAGGCGTCACAGCTGGCGTTAAACAGAAACTTAAAGCACTCACCCCTACTCTTAACGGCAAGTGTTGATGCTATCAACAAGCTTCCACAAGGGAAAAGACAATAGACAATAGATTCTTAATTTTATATTAAATGTATTATATTTATTGCCAGATATTTCATATTGCAATACAATTCCCTCTTTCTGTATTCTTATCCTGATATATCTGTCTGCTTCTCCCTCTCTGCCAATGTTGCTGCCAAGGTATGTGTATGAATATACCTCCTGTAGAGATGTTTCACCTAGTGTAACCTAGTTTTATTAGCTTTCTTTATTCTCGTTATTTTTTTCTATGTGTTTCTAGCCTATTTGTTATAATTATCTTTTATTTCAACTGAGTATAATTGTGAGAAAGAGAAAGACCTATTCCTAAATGTAAAGAAAACAGAAAAACTGGTTATTTCAAAGAATCAAATTAACAAACCTTGCAAGATCAAAGTGAATGATATAGTATTAAAATAGGTCCACCAATTCATATATTTAGGTACAACGATTACAGCAGGTGATAAAGTTTAATAGAAATTAGAAGCAGAATATGGCAGGCAAAAGCATAATTAAAAAAATGAAAAATATATTGTGTATCATTAGAGGTATCATTAGAGGTTACTGTATCATTTGACTGTATCATTAGAGGTGAAAAAGAGAGTTCTTCAGTGCTATAAAACTCCTATACTAACATATGGATGCGAGTATAGGACAATAAAAAGAAAAAAAGTGGGAAATTAGAGACAATAGAGATTTGGTTCTGCATAAGAATTCTGAGAATACCATGGACTGCCAGGAAAACTAATGTGGAGGTGAAAGAGTTAAATGCGAAACGGACCTTAATCAACAATATAAGAAAAAAAGACAAACTTCATGTTTTGGCCATTTCATGATACAGGGAGGTTTGGAAAACATACTCAAAACAGGCAAAATTGACGGCACCAGAATTAGTGTTATTTGGGCAACTTAAGCAGCTGATAGTCTCGACTATCTGGATAGTCTATATACCTCATATAAGAAAAACTAAAACCTGGAAAGTTCGTACAGAGGGCGTGCAAAGGACTATCCTGATAACCTATACACTCAAATAGGAAAAACTATCACCCCGTGGTCGTGCAAAGGTCATACTGAGGTCATGCAAAGGTCGTGCGATGTTACTTATATATATATATATATATATATATATATATATATATATATATATATATATATATATATATATATATATATATATATATATATATATATATATATATATATATATATTAAAAGCAAATACTTATCATATATATATATATATATATATATATATATATATAAAAGCAAACACTTGTTTGTCTTATACATTTTGTGTTATATTAATATAAATACAACTACTTTATTTACTTTATTCATTACAAAAGCTACCAGTGAAAATAAACATATTCAGAATTATAACACACAACATTTATAAAACGTACTAACCAAGACACCCACCCTTGACAACTGACACCCATTAACAACTGATAAGGAGGTAATTAAATTCCATGAACTAGACGCCGCTAGTCATCAAGGGGAGATAACAAAAACATTTAACACGGGAAAATTTGCCGGTTATTCACGAAATTATTACAGCAGTAAAGTAATCCAAGCATGCGCTGGGTCTGGTTAATATACCTCATATAATAAAAATATTATCAGTATATTTGCATTAGCTACTATCACATTCTATCATGTTTAATATAATCTTAGTATGTTCTCAATATGGTCTGCAACTTTGTTCTCAGTCCACGCTTTAGCCATGGTCGCCTGATGGTCTCTGTATGATCTTCAACTATGTTCTACCATATTATCAGTAAGGTCTCACTAGCTTCTAACATGGTCTACTTTGGTCTAATATATTCTTAGTATATTCTCGCTAGGTTCTTCAACTAGGTTCTCAGGCGCAGCTGCAATTGTGTTCTCTCTGTGTTTTAAACTATTTTTCTCCATCAACAGGTTTCTTATTAGCATATGTCCACATCGCAAACTGCGTGTTTATCAGTTTTATAAATTATCAGGCCATACAAAACCACATTTTACCACTTTCGCTTTAACGCTATAGTGTATTTAACAAATTTGTATTAGTGGAACACTATAATTTAATCCCATTTTACAACTATTAAACTGATTTAGCACTTTTCGAAATGATCAAAGCCACTATTTGTCATTTTTCTATACTTACAGGCGCGCATTTCACAACTTTTATGTATCAATAGAGGTCATATTGCCATATTTTCATATGGCAAACCCCACTTTTTATCAGATTTCTAAATTAAGAGGTCACACGAAAGCACATTTCAGTTTTTTCTCACTAACAACATAACACATTTGACAAGTTTTTATTTGCGTAAACACATCATTTATCATTTTCCCACAACTAACCAACCCGCTTTTTAGTGATTTTCGTTATGTTTTATCATTTGTGTAAATTATACCATACGAAACATATTTCAGTACATTTACACAAACAGCATAACACATTAACCATGTTTTATTTTTGGACCTCCATCAGTCATTACTTTTTTGCAATAAGACAATATGATTTTAGTGATTTTCGTTATGTTTTCAGATGTCTAAGTTATGATACCATACAAAACCATTTTTCAATACGTTGCCTCTAACAACATAACATCTTTTGACATGTTTTTATCTGTTGGACTTCATCACTTATCACTTTTTCACAACTAGGCAAGTTCGTGGTAACACTTTTCGGTGTGATAAAAGACAGTATTTGTCTCTTTTCTATACTTATAGTTGCGCATTTCGCGACATTTAGACACAAAACAGGAGCCATGGCCCAGAATTCCATATCGTAAACCGCATGTTTTATCCGTTTTCTAAATTATTACGCCTCACGAAAACACATGCCAACACTTCTCACTAACTTTACACTAATCGCGTAATAAATAGTCGCAACACTTGTCATAAATAGACCCTGTCAAGATCCGCTACTATATCCGCTGTCAAGATCCGCTGCTGATATCCATTGTCAAGAGCCGCTGCTGGTATCCCCTGTCAAGATCCGCTGCTGATATCCGCTGTCAAAATCCACTGCTGATATTCGCTGTCAAGATCCGCTGCGGATAACCTCTGTCAATATCCTATGTAAATATAATTATCTTTTATTTCAACTGAGTATAATTGTGAGAAGAGAAAGACCTATTCCTAAATGTAAAGAAAACAGAAGTAATGATTATTTCAAAGAATCAAAAAAACAAACCTTGCAAGATCAAAGTGAATGATATAGTATTAAAATAGGTCCACCAATTCATATATTTAGGTACAACGATTACAGCAGGTGATAAAGTTTAACAGAAATTAGAAGCAGAATATGGCAGGCAAAAGCATAATTAAAAAAATGATAAATAGATTGTGTATCATTAGAGGTATCATTAGAGGTTACTGTATCATTTGACTGCATCATTAGAGGTGAAAAAGAGAATTCTTCAGTGCTATAAAACTCCTATACTAACATATGGATGCGAGTATAGGACAATAAAAAGAAAAAAGTGGGAAATTAGAGACAATAGAGATGTGGTTCTGCATAAGAGTTCTGAGAATACCATGGACTGCCAGGAAAACTAATGTGGAGGTGAAAGAGTTAAATGCGAAACGGACCTTAATCAACAATATAAGAAAAAAGACAAACTTCATGTTTTGGCCATTTCATGATACAGGGAGGTTTGGAAAACATACTCACAACAGGCAAAATTGACGGCACCAGAAGTAGTGTTATTTGGGCAACTTAAGCAGCTGATAGTCTCGACTATCTGGATAGTCTATATACCTCATATAAGAAAAACTAACACCTGGAAATGTCGTGAAGAGGTCGTGCAAAGGACTATCCGGATTGTTTATATACTTCATATAAGGAAAAAAGAACTATCACTCCGAGGTCGTGCAAAGGTCATACTAAGGTAGTGCAAAGGTCGTGCGATGTTACTTATCTTGATAATCTATCGCCAAAGAACAAAATACTGGGGACGGAGAGGTCGTGGAAAGGTCGTGCAGAGGTCGTGCAAAGATCGTGCTATGCCGCGAGATATGACATGGAATCTTTAAAAAGTAGCAAAACTACAACTGATCTGTCTATAAATTGTAGTATATAGTGCCCGTCGTATGTGCTTTTGTCTTAATTGGCTTGTTTACCTACCTACACAAGATGGATAGCACACCTCGTGCATGCCAAACTTGATGGTATGTGTTTTACCAGACACTCAACGCTAAGAACCCATATGGCCGTGGTGCACCCAAAAATACAGCAGCCCTGTAGACTATATACCAGTATCTATACAGCCGCCTCATCAACCTCAACAACAACCCCAGCTTATAACCATGATGTTTGCCATCTCACTGATGTAACTACACACAAAAACCTGCTGCTAATTTGAACCCTAGTTGTTAGAAATTCTGACCCATAAACCTACATATACACCACCAGATATTTTAACTACTTCTATACAAGCTTTGGATTATCAAATGAAACTAATTTTGGATCGTGATGATATACCTATTCGGGATAAAGCTAGACTCTACCAGTGAGTATTACACCAGTATATGTCGCGCCTCGAGCAATTTCGTAACATACCTCTGGGTCTATTATATACCCACCCCAACGCATATAGCAACCGTAAAACCCGTACATAAATCTGTTCCACCAATTAAGCAACCGTTAGAGAAGGTCTAAGTGCGCACTGGTTCCAACAGAGGAAACAGACATACGCAGATCGAAAAGAACGAAGGCTAAAACACAAAGTAAAATTACTACTTATACTCTCACATGGGATGAATGGTAGACCGTATAATGTGGTTGTCGTACCAGTACTATAGTAGACGGAGCATAGTCAAACCAAAAATTTGTCCGACGGAGCTAGTATCACGTTACCGCGACTGTAATTTGTAGCTCCAAATGAGTTTTGATGTAGTGTTTTGACTGTATTCTATAGCTTGAATAATGCTGTGCCAACAACACCCACTGACATGCCATATTTTCGCCTGATACAACAGACCACAAAACTCGTATGCTGCTCGTATGGCGGACTTCTTAAACGGGTGTTTATATTGGAATTATATCAACGTATCTAGTTGCTGATAGTGTATTCGCCGATTCAACATCTGTTGCCAAGCTCATAAGCACACCCACGACAAAGAACCAGAAAAACTAGAATTTGATTACCCCCAAAGTTTCGTCTATAGCGGTAGTCTGACAAGGCCTCTGTTAAGAGTTCAAGAAGAGTGACGTCATTTGACGTTATATATTTTTCCATGTATTATTTTAATAAAAAATAAAATATTTAAGTGTTTTATTATAAATGCTCTTGTTCGTGTAGGTATAAATAAATTATGTATTATATATGAGAAGAATATGGTTGTCTAGTTTTCTGGTTTGCGACTGTGTTGTGTTAAACTGTGATGTATTAAAAATTTGTTGTGTTAAGTGTATTGTATTATTGCGAACCTCTCCCGAAATGTTTTTTCTAACGTTCAGGCGAGCAGGGTATATCAGCCTGGATATTGACAGAGGTTATCCGCAGCGGATCTTGACAGCGAATATCAGCAGTGGATTTTGACAGCGGATATCAGCAGCGGATCTTGACAGGGGATACCAGCAGCGGCTCTTGACAATGGATATCAGCAGCGGATCTTGACAGCGGATATCAGTAGCGGATCTTGACAGGGTCTATTTATGACAAGTGTTGCTACTATTTATTACGCGATTAGGGATAAACGATGAGGTTTCATTAACAGAAATTTGTCAAAGTCAAGTATAAAGTTAGTGAGAAGTGTTGGCATGTGTTTTCGTGAGATGTAATAATTTAGAAAACGGATAAAACATGCGGTTTACGATATGGAATTCTGGGCCATGGCTCCTGTTTTTGTGTCTAAATGTCGTGAAAATGCGCAACTATAAGTATAGAAAAGAGACAAATACTGTCTTTTATCACACCGAAAAGTGTTACCACGAACTTGCCTAGTTGTGAAAAAGTGATAAGTGATGAAGTCCAACAGATAAAAAACATGTCAAAAGATGTTTATGTTGTTAGAGGCAACGTATTGAAAAATGGTTTTGTATGGTATCATAACTTAGACATCTGAAAACATAACGAAAATCACTAAAATCATATTGTCTTATTGCAAAAAAGTAATGACTGATGGATGGTCCAAAAATAAAACATGGTTAATGTGTTATGCTGTTTGTGTAAATGTACTGAAATATGTTTCGTATGGTATAATTTACACAAATGATAAAACATAACGAAAATCACTAAAAGCGGGTTGGTTAGTTGTGGAAAAATGATAAATGATGTGTTTACGCAAATAAAACTTGTCAAATGTGTTATGGTGTTAGTGAGAAAAATTCTGAAATGTGCTTTCGTGTGACCTCTTAATTTAGAAATCTGATAAAAAGTGGGGTTTGCCATATGACAATATGGCAATATGACCTCTATTGATACATAAAAGATGTGAAATGCGCGCCTGTAAGAATAGAAAAATGACAAATAGTGGCTTTGATCATTTCGAAAAGTGCTAAATCAGTTTAATAGTTGTAAAATGGGATAAATTATAGTGTTCCACTAATACAAATTTGTTAAATACACTATAGCGTTAAAGCGAAAGTGGTAAAATGTGGTTTTGTATGGCCTGATAATTTATAAAACTGATAAACACGCAGTTTGCGATGTGGACATATGCTAATAAGAAACCTGTTGATGGAGAAAAATAGTTTAAAACACAGAGAGAACATAATTGCAGCTGCGCCTGAGAACCTAGTTGAAGAACCTAGCGAGAATATACTAAGAATATATTAGACCAAAGTAGACCATGCTAGAAGCTAGTGAGACCTTACTGATAATATGGTAGAACATAGTTGAAGATCATACAGAGACCATCAGGCGACCATAAAGCATGGACTGAGAACAAAGTTGCAGACCATATTGAGAACATACTAAGATTATATTAAACATGATAGATTGTGATAGTAGCTAATGCAAATATACTGATAATATTTTTATTATATGAGGCATATTAACCAGACCCAGCGCATGCTTGGATTACTTTACTGCTGTAATAATTTCGTGAATAACCGGCAAAATTTTCCCGTGTTAAATGTTTTTGTTATCTCCCCTTGATGACTAGCGGCGTCTAGTTCATGGAATTTAATTACCTACTTATCAGTTGTTAATGGGTGTCAGTTGTCAAGGGTGGGTGTCTTGGTTAGTACGTTTTATAAATGTTGTGTGTTATAATTCTGAATATGTTTATTTTCACTGGTAGCTTTTGTAATGAATAAAGTAAATAAAGTAGTTGTATTTATATTAATATAACACAAAATGTATAAGACAAACAAGTGTTTATTAAAAGCAAATACTTATCATATATATATATATATATATATATATATATATATATATATATATATATATATATATATATATATATATATATATATATATATATATATATATATATATATATATATATATATATATATATATATAAGTAACATCGCACGACCTTTGCATGACCTCAGTATGACCTTTGCACGACCACGGGGTGATAGTTTTTCCTATTTGAGTGTATAGGTTATCAGGATAGTCCTTTGCACGCCCTCTGTACGAACTTTCCAGGTTTTAGTTTTTCTTATATGAGGTATATAGACTATCCAGATAGTCGAGACTATCAGCTGCTTAAGTTGCCCAAATAACACTAATTCTGGTGCCGTCAATTTTGCCTGTTGTGAGTATGTTTTCCAAACCTCCCTGTATCATGAAATGGCCAAAACATGAAGTTTGTCTTTTTTTTCTTATATTGTTGATTAAGGTCCGTTTCGCATTTAACTCTTTCACCTCCACATTAGTTTTCCTGGCAGTCCATGGTATTCTCAGAATTCTTATGCAGAACCACATCTCTATTGTCTCTAATTTCCCACTTTTTTTCTTTTTATTGTCCTATACTCGCATCCATATGTTTGTACGAGTATATGAGTTTTATAGCACTGAAGAACTCTCTTTTTCACCTCTAATGATACAGTCAAATGATACAGTAACCTCTAATGATACCTCTAATGATACACAATCTATTTTTCATTTTTTTAATTATGCTTTTGCCTGCCCTATTCTACTTCTAATTTCTGTTAAACTTTATCACCTGCTGTAATCGTTGTAACTAAATATATGAATTGGTGGACCTATTTTAATACTATATCATTCACTTTGATCTTGCAAGGTTTGTTAATTTGATTCTTTGAAATAACCATTACTTCTGTTTTCTTTACATTTAGGAATAGGTCTTTCTCTTTCTCACAATTATACTCAGTTGAAATAAAAGATAATTATAACAAATAGGTAAGAAACACATAGAAAAAAATAACGAGAATAAAGAAAGCTAATAAAACTAGGTTACACTAGGTGAAACATCTCTACAGGAGGTATATTCATACACATACCTTGGCAGCAACATTGGCAGAGAGGGAGAAGCAGACAGATATATCAGGATAAGAATACAGAAAGAGGGAATTGTATTGCAATATGAAATATCTGGCAATAAATATAATACATTAAATATAAAATTAATAATCTATTGTCTATTGTCTTTTCCCTGGTGGAAGCTTGTTGATAGCATCAACACTTGCCGTTAAGAGTAGGTGTGAGCGCTGTAAGTTTCTGTTCAAGGCCAGCTATGACGCCTGATGACTGAGTCCGTGTTTGTGGAGGGTTTCTCGTGATGTCATCTATCCATCTCTTTCTTAGTCTACCCTTGGCTTTGTATCCAGATGATATATACAATTAAGAATATTCGACTCAAAGGCTAAATTGGTGTTTTATGTCCCAGAAACGTGGAATACAACGAAATGGACAATAGGATAATTGCAAAACGTCATTAATGGTTGGATACATAGAAGTTTAACAGATTCGCTTACCTCGGTAGTATACTTCTCAAAATGTTACCGTTGATGGTGAAGTGTATACAAGGATTACCAGGGAAAGCAGCACTTACGGTGGATTGTACTCAATTGTGTGGCATAGAAATTTAGTCTACAGATTATGCTGAAAATTAGCAAAATGTGGTACATCCACAGCTGTTATACGCCAGAGAATCATGGTGTGTGTATGACGATATGTAAGAGAGCTCAATCACTTTCACACAACCTGTCTCTGAAAGTTATGAACATCAGTTGTTAAGACAAGTTTCCATATACAACTGTCCTTGTCAGATCTGTTATCCTTAGCATTGACCCAATTGTGATACAGTTACATATTAGTTGGGCAGGTCATGTGGTATGCATGTCTGATCATCGCACACCAAAGATTTGTCTATAGCGTGAGTTGTAGAAGATCATAGGCTCTCAAAGTGACCAAAAGAAGCATTGCAAGGATTCGTTAAAGACCTCACTGAATGTAACAGTAACATTGTCTGCACTTATGTGTGACAAAACAACTTGTTACCGAAAACATATAGTTGCCTGTCTGTCCTGGACAGACTAGTGTGACAGAAAGAAGATCTGCAGCGTCACAATAATTTGCGACGGAAGAAAATGCCTTTCTTACTGGAATACTGGTGCTGTGACCAGGTCTTAATCTGTGTAATACTGCTCGACATCAATCAGTTAACCAAAGCACTCCTTCACAATAATATGAGGTTTATTTACACAAGTTGATATACATAAATTAATAGCATCATATTCATAAGAGAGGCAAATAAAGACAAGGCACAAGTCCCAATCTAGTCTTATTCGAGTCCGTCCTCAACTCTGCAGACTAATCCTAAATTGTCTGCAACTGGGCAATAATATAATAATCGCCGATTACAAATTACGCTAGCACATCCAGGAATTGTTTCACTCGGGTTATAAGCTAAGTCTTACAGATTATACACCGACTGACTATCTGGCTCTGACTCTTCGTCTTTCCTAGGAGACCGAAGACTCTGATTGTTGCGAGACTAACTAGGACTTGTGTCTCCTGGGAGACAAGTACTGACTGTCCGAGACAAGCCTGATAGAGACTGACCTCTAACAGGTGAACTGACTCCGGGGACTGCTATCTCCTCAGGAGTGAAAATTCGACCGCCCTTCTCGGCAGTCGATAATACCTTTTGCTAAAGCGTACTAGCTTGTCTCAGATCTTTCTGTCTGACATGTGTGCGAACAACTCGTCTGCAATTTCCAGTATTAGTACAAACAAACCGTCTGCCGTTCAGTAATAGTACAAACAAACCGTCTGCCACCACCGACACTATTACATGAAGACTTTTGACATAAACGATGATACACGGGAAGACACTGCATGTTATAAAGTTACACAGAGTTCTATAGTAAAAAGAAGCACATCATCTTGTGAAAAGAAGAGAAATGCAGCACTTTAAAAGAGAGTATACAGAAAGTCATGAACAGACCAAACACCATCTACAGTGGTAATTCCATGTCAGAATTGTCCAAAGACATTTGTGGCTAGCATATGACATGTTAGGCACATAGGAACTCAAAGATATAACTAGCTGAATTTTGTAAAGTGGATGTTACAAACTTTCATCAAATGATTGGGATGGACGAACAACAACGTGAAATAGCATGTTTGAAATGGTATGATTATATCACTAATGGGAAACTTATACAATTTGAAAGATGAAAATAACTAAACAGAATCCGGTGATGGAAATGGCGCTGGAGATCGATATGGTATACATTAAGAAGACCAACGGAAAGCATTGTGAGATAGGCATTGTTCTAGAACCCCACAGGGAAAGCGGGAAAAAGGAAGATCAAGAGGAAGGAATTAAATGCAGAGATACAACGGGCTGGTAGTACATGTAGAGAGCTAAAATTAATATGACATGATGGTCATGTTTGTTGGTGATCTATGCTCCGCGGGGACATTAAAAGTTCAAAGATAGATCTTCATATTACCTTTACTTATTTCCTCTCACCATATTGAATTGGTGGCATGCCATGTATGGAGTAGTCTACTTTCAATCCAGGGAGTTTTACTTTGACTCTGTACTTTAATCTGTAGCTTTTATTTATAATTATAACACACGTGGGTCTATCTCCACATGTAGGTACATTGATAATAATAATAATAATAATAATAATAATAATAATAATAATAATAATAAACTATATGACCCATAACACCTCAGAGCACCCTACACGGGTGTCACACTGGATACATCAGCAACAAAAAAGATCTCCAAACACCTCTTTCCTCAGCCATTCCGATGAGTGTAAAAAATCACGACCAGAACATTCTTTGATGTTAGTAATCCAAGATTTTCTCTTACATCCTCTTCTCCTTCTACATTCGACTTCTCATTGCAAAATAATTCTAGAAAGCGTGTCCTATCTTGTTACATGTCCTAACCAAACAAGTGTACCGTTTCGCAACTGCCAGAAGTGGTTCTTGATAACCTGAAATTTTTTTATATGCTGCTGGACAAATACATTTGATTTGTGTACTATGGACTCTATAGCCAATTCTTAACAAACATATCTGTAGCACTTATTTTCAAAAGCCTAAATCATTATTTCTGTGTCTTCATTGAGTGCCCAACTTTAACATCCGTATTAAAAATATACTTTGCACTAGCAATCTGAATAGAGTCATCATTACTGTAATACTAATCTAACTTTTCCAAATCATATTTAATCTTGCTATGTCAGCCACCGTCATCTCGAGTCTTACCTAATCTCATTTCTCGATTTATCATCATTACATATGTGTGATCCGAGATATTTGAAGGTGGTAACTTCTTCAAGTTTACGACCATTTAACTAGAAATTCGTGGGATCCGAGATATTTGAAGGTGGTAACTTCTTCAAGTTTGTGAGCCAAAAATTCAAATATCGTGAATGGTTTCACTAGTCACGAATATCTTGCTTTTATCAATATGAATTTCCAACTAATGTCTTCCAACTTTGAGGTGAACTCCTGGAGTTCAGATTCCATACTCCGCCGAAGACGGATGTGTCGGGCCATTGGCGCAAATAAAACGGCGACACAACGCATTTCCATTCTCTGGACTACATTCTGCTGGAAATCTAGTAGGACATGTCCTGCTACAAGAGAATTCAGCAGGAGTTTGAGAATGTACGCTGAAGAAGAAGAAGAAGATTCCATACTTCTTATTCTTCTTTCGTTCACTTGAAACATGTCTATATCTGTAATTCTGTCTCCTTAATAAAACTCACTGTCTTTTGTAGTTCATACAGTGTTCCATAGAGTTTTGATTCCGGTGTTGTTTCTTCTGGCCAATATGTCTGCCTCAGCATTTCATGCTCAGAACACTCTTGAAGTATATGTTTGGCACTCTGTGCTGCCTGTCCACGTGTACACATGGCCGTGTTGCCAATCTTGAACTTTGTATACATGTGACTGCGGAGTCGGTTGTGTCCTGTTCTGAGACGTAGAATTATAACTTGTTCTGGTCTGTTCATAATATGATTGTCATCTTGTGTTGGTGTTTGTGGCTTTCTTATTGACTTGATCATCTGTTTTTTCTGATGGTAAGTGATTGGTATATCTGGTTAGTCTTCGGCAACACCTTCCTTAGCCAGTTGGTCTGCTTTTTCTTTCCTGGTATTCCACAGTGAGAGGGTATCCACTGCATGGCTACCCTATACTGGTAAGACAATTCGCTAAGTAGTTTTTTCAAGTCTGTTTTCCAGACTGGAGAGCTTGAAGCACTGACCTTGCATATGTCAGGAATACCACAGGCTGTAGGTCAGAGTTGGAGTTCAGTTTTTTAGCTGCCACACTAATTGCCTGGATTTCAGCATCATAATTATTGCAGAATTTTCCTGTTGGTGTTCTGATGGTATCTTTAGGCTTGTGTGGATATTCTATATATACACCTGCACCTCCATTCCTCACTGCATTCTGTGCTGACCCATCTGTGTATACTCTGACCCATATATCTTGTGGATATTCCTCATCCAGGAAACTGAGGGTGACTGTCCTTCGCTGCACACTGTTCTGTTCGTCCTCGCTTATTATTCCTTTCACATGGGTCTGAATGTATATTGGCATTCCATGCCTTTCACTCCACGGGGTTTGTTCTGGTACAGGCCTTAAGGGGCTGTCAACTTCAGGTAGGTCTGTAAGTTGTCTGCGGAGTCGTTTTGCTTGATGGATAAAGCTGCTTCTTTTCAGTCGCCCAATTGCTAGATTTTGGTATCTTTCCTTCATTGGATGACTTGGCATACACTGAAACTTCTCTGCTTGAATTAGTACTTTTGTGTCTCTGCGTTCGCCAAGTGTTTGCATTCTTCCCATTTTCTGCATCTCTGCTATGGGTGTTGATTTCATTGCTCCCAACATTATTGTTCTTCTTCTTCAGCGTTCATTCTCAAACTCCCGCTGGATCTCTCTTGTAGAAGGACATTGGCCATACCATTTTTCCAGCAGAATGTAGTCCAGAGAATCGAATGCGTTGTGTCACCGTTTTATTTGCGCCAATGGCCCGACACATCCGTCTTCCGCAGCAACATTATTCTAAGTTCCTGGTTTTGCACTTTATCTAGATCTTGTAATGTGGTGTTTGATGCAGAACACCATGCAGCTGAACTATATTCCAGGTGTGGTCTTATGCCTTGCTGGTAAACTTTACTGAGTATATTTCCACTGGCTCCCCATGTGGTTCCACTTAGTTTTCTCAGGATAGCTAACTTCCTCCTGGCTTTTGTTGTTGCTTTGTATATGTGCTGCTTCCATATCAGTTTATCATCTAAAGTAACTCCGAGGTATGTGGGTTGTTTGTCTTCTTTCAAGAGCTCTCCATCTATTTTGATATGACCGGCTTTTTGTTTTGGTTAGAGGGTAAAGAGTGAAGTGCTGCACTTATCTGTGTTAATGCTGACGCACCATCTATTAGCCCATAAGGTTAGGGCATCGATAGCTCTTTGTATTTGTTTAGTGGCCACTGTCGCATGTTCTTCCGTGCACCATATCACCAGGTCGTCAGCATACATTGCCACTTTGATCCCATGTGGTAGTTCAGCAACTAGGTCATTGATGTAAACCAAGAAATGTGTGGGTGACAGGACTCCTCACTGGGGGACTCCATGACGCAGTAGAACTTTCTTGCTCTTGCGACCATCTAATTGTACCCTGGATCTTCTATTATGCAGGTATGCTTTTACCCATTTGTACATTCTTGAGCTAACCCTGCAATTTCGCAATTTCGTTAGGAGCCCTTCTTTCCAGACCTTATCAAATGCTTTTCTGAGGTCTATCCATGCTGCTAGTACCAGTTTCTTATCTTGGAAGGCATCCTCAATCTCTTGGGAGAGGTAAGTTGCCTGCTCTTCAGTAGAGTAGCACTGTCTGAAACCTGCTTGCTGTGATACCAGAAGGTTTTCACTTTCAAGGTACCACTGCATCCTAAAATTGATAATTCGTTCCATTGTTTTGCATAGACAGCTTGTGAGGCTGATGGGCCTGTAGTTGGAGACTGTTGCCATATTTTCCTGATTTGAGGAGTGGTATCATTATTGCTTCTCTCCACGCCTGTGGTACATTAGCTGTGGACCAGCTTGTGTTAAAGATCTGCAGTAGCTTTGCTCTTGCTGCAATTCCCAGGTTTCTAATCATTTCATTGGACACTCCATCAGCTCCAGGGGACTTTTTCATTTTCAATTTGGATATTGCATGCTCCAGTTCTCTCATTGTGATTGGTGCCTCCATGACTTCAGGTATAGGTTCGCCTTGTCCAATGTTTTGTTGGTTCTCTCGAACCTCCTGTTGTTTGTCTGGGCTGACTTTGATGTTATTGTCTTCTGCAAAGGAATCTGCAGAGTAATCAGCTGCATGTTTACCTGTTAAAATGTTTATATCTTTATAACGTGTGATCCTGGTATTTCTCCCTGTACCTTCATCATTTAGTTGTTTTACAAGTTTCCATAATTTCCTAGTATCTCTTGATAGGTTCAGCGACTCTGTTTTTTCTTTCCAGCTGCTCCGTCTGGCTTGTAACTTGGCTCTTTGAAATTTAGCCTTTGTTTGCTGATATTTGTTGTGATGTTCTTGGCTAGGTCTGTTCTGAGCCTGCTGTCTAGATGTTTCCATCTCATTTTGCAGCTTTTCCAGTTCATTATTCCAGTAGGGTTTGTAGTTCTTGCGTGCCCCCCTGGGTATGGTTTACTAGCGTGGTCACTACCCCCAAGCTGCTTTCCAACGACACGTGTGATGTTCCATTCCAGGCCTGGTGAGTGGAATGCCAGATCTGGTGTAGAGGTGGTGTGCCATGCTCTCGAGTAGAAGGTTGGTGAGTCTGCTGGCTGGTTAATAAGGATGAGATTATTTTCATCCTGCCAGCTCTCAAGTTCCTCACCTCTCTTGTCGATATGATCGTAGCCCCAGCTCTGAGAGTGGCTGTTGAAGTCACCACACACCATAAGTCTCTCTTTATCTGGAATTGTGTCTAGTGCCAATGGTTTATCATTTGGGCAGTAGTAGTTCAGGAGATGGAATTCTGCACTTTCTGTTTTTAGGTGGAGCATCTGGTATTCTGCCCCTTCCATATATACTTCCAGCTAACATGCGCTGATATTGTTTTTAACAAGTGTCAGAATTCCACCCTTTCGCCTGTCCTTTCTGTCAGACCGGTAGCACTGGTAGCCTCTGATTTTGAAGGTTATGTCGCTGCCGAGGTGTGTTTTTGGATACAGCATACATTAACTTGTTCTTCACTGAGGACATTTTCAAGTTCCAATTATTTGCTGTATCCATCTCTTTTACTGTTGACACCCTCAGCATTCCAGTGCATTATTTTTATTGGTCGTTTGTTTGTTTGGCCAGTAGCTCTATTCCCTTGCCTCCTGGCTCCTCGAGGAAATTGAGAAGGACTTTCAGTAACTGAGGTTGGGCCCTTTCGAGGTATAGGGCCCGGCACCGTCCCTGCCTGAACGTCCGCTACAGGGCAGGCACCATAACTTTTTATAGATACAGACATGTTTCCATTGTGTTTTGTGGGTGGCATCCTGATTATCTGTGCGCCTTTTGGCTGGATGCCTCCGTCTTCAGCACTCTGCTTACTTGGGTAAGACTATGGTCCTGCTCGAATGGGACTGCCCGACCAGTCTTAGTTTCCAGCCCCTGATGGCTGAGCTAAGCCCCATCACCACTGCACGGTGCTGGCCTTGATGGGGAGATTCCATACGAGCCAAGCGATCATAACATAAGATAGCTTTTCATCTGCATAAAGCACGTTACAAAGTGGTTTACTGCCAAAATATGTTATTGATGAGTGAAGATCTTGTAATGCTTCTTGTATTACATTATCTACTGATCTATCCCAATATGTTACTTATTCTGATTTGTTCAAAATTCGACTTCATTTGTGTCTGATTCTCCCGTATGGTAACATAAGTCTCTATATATGACTAATGTAGTTCATTTTTTTCCATTGCATTTATTGTTTTTCATGCCATGCTCATCTTCGCTTGCGAAGGAGGAACACCATCATCATCATCATCAATGTAGTTTAATTTTGCGTCCAACTGCTTGTGTTTCTTTGTCCTATCTTCATAAAGGCATTGTGGTCGAAATGTTCTTCTTCTGCGTTCGTTCTCAAACTCCTGCATATTAGTAGTATGTAGTCCGGAGAACGGAATGCGTTGTGTCATGGTTTAACAGCATTGCTGCGATATCTGCGCCTTTTAGCCTGATACATCCTATGGAGATGGAAGTTAAGAGACAAATGATCTACAGTAAATTCCTACCAACACTGTGTTACCAGTGCCAAACCTGGTCTCTCTCATCTTCACATTACAGAAAGATGCGACATGTGAGATGAAATGCTTGAGGAAATCTGACGGGGTCACCAGGCTTGATAGATTGCGAAATGAATATATCAGGGAAATAATAGGTATAATATCTTGTACAGATTACATAGAGAGAAAACAGATCAAGTGGTTTGGCCACATTATGAGAATGCATTACGAAAAATTGCCCGTACAAGCATATAACCAAATGAGATCAAGGTACAAAGCCAGAAGAAGACCACGGAAAAGATGGATAGAAAACGTCAGGACATCCTGCACAGACACGGTCATAGCACAGCCGAGGCCACACATCTGGCGATAGAACGCAATCTAGAGCTCCAATCACCCCTACGCTTAACGACAAGTGGATCACAAACCACCTGGGGATAGACAATAGACAATAGATAGACATCCGACTTTAGCATGGCTTTGGGTCACTGACCCTATATGGGATGGGACAGCCAACTCCATCCCATAACCTCCTTAGCCGCCTTTTACGACATGCGTGGAAGGTAAACAGTGTTGCTATTCTTTGCTCCCCTTTCGGGCCCCGGCAACACAAGAACGGGTCGAAATGTTAATTCAATGCATTTGTCTTATTTATAAAACTGAACTAAACAATTTGTATTTATGTTCATTTTACGAAATGTTAGTTAAACCTCTAGTTTTTCTTTCACTACGTAAAGCTAATGTTTATGTTCTAATGCTGTTTTATTATAAGATCTTGAGTTCCATTTGATAACGTCTGGAGATATGATAAGCAATCCTACAAGATTACTAAATGTCCCTTTTGTATATTCGTTGTCCTGATTCTTGGACTTTCATTACCCATGTGTCCGGTGGATATTCTTTAACTTGTTTTATCACCCTTGTGTCCGGTGGAGATTGTGACATATTCTTTCCAGAACGTTTTCTTCATCGTGAACACTCTGAACGCCTGAGTGTTCCGGGAAAATAGGCATGCATTGACCAGAGACACGTGCATACATTCTTAAATACCCCTGGTCCATAACTTTTTGGTCTTTCTCTTTTTCTCTTACCTGGCACTCTTACCTTAGCTCTAGAGTCAGCCTTTCGATATCATCGTGTCGATTTAAGTGTCCAAAATACTGTAGCTTCCTTCTTATGATGCTATTTAGAAGCCACCCTTAATTTAGTTTCAGTAATTAAAAAATTTTAATGTTCTTTTTCTCTGTCCATGATATTCGTATGATCTTTCTGTAGCACTTCATTTCACATAAATTTATTATTGTGGATATTGTCTTTTTTAAAGTTCAAGTCTTGCATTCATATGTTTGTTGCCACTGGGAAAACACATAATCTGAAAAGGGTTACTGTAGAGCTGCTATTACTACTTTTCCACAGCTTTCTCATTTGTGTTGAGTGTTGCAATTGTGATTCTTCTCCTTATCGCGATTGAACAATCTCCGGAACTGTTTATATTTGCTCCACGATTTTCGAAAATGTTTGCACATTCTAGTTCTATATTGTCTATGCTGATTATCAGTGTGATATTTGATTTGTCTGCTGTTATAATTTTCGTATTCTGTGCGTTTAGATATAGATCCACGAATGCCATATATTGGTGCATTGAGAATTATGCATTTACCCATAGCTACACAAATTACAAAGGGTATATGAATTTTGTTTTACTACACTGACATGTATTCATAGGATATAGGTTCATGTGCAGCCGCTAATAAAATACAGCAACAGAATTACGAAAAGCAGAAGCTGCTGTATGGGGGAAAGTTAGGTGTGTTTATGTGAGAATGTCAAAATAGTACCCAGACCAGATGTATTGTCTAAATGTTCTGATGAAGAAAGAAGTGAATAACTATGGATGAACCATGCGTACTGATACGTCGGTTAGAATCAATTCCCCCCCCCCCCCATTTCCAATGCAAACACATAAATAAAATTACTGAGAAATTCGTTCCTCGCCGCTTACACGTGTCATTAAAACTGTGCACGCACGTGCGAGCGCACACTTTTACCAGATGCTCGTAGACTAATTATAAATGGAATTGGAATCTAAAAAAAAGTCTTTTAAAAAAAGGAGTCTGGAATAACATCATACTAGTTTTAGATATAAAAATATTTCTATCCAAGATGGTATCATTACATACACATACATCTGTCTGTCTCAAGATGGTATCATTATATACATATACATCTGTCTGTCTTAAGATGGCATTATTACATACACATACATCTGTCTGTCTCAAGATGGCATCATTATATAATGTTATTTTTAGTTAGACCCAACAAATTTATACTTTATATTTGTGCATCAAGTCCAGTTTTAATGAACGAATGAAATCCTTTGATCTTTGTCGGCATACTAATTTTTGTGTCTCTGGAAAAGAAATTGTAGCACTTCATATATTACACCAGATCAGTGCTGCAACGCAGTTCTGGCAAAATCCAAGGCTTGGTCTTCCAAAAGTAGCACAAACCCAAGGATCGACATTCGGACACACCATAATTCCTCCGATGTATCTCTTCCTCTTGTAACACAATGTATTACTGAGTTTCGAGAACAAATGTCTTCGTAGGATAACTAACACCAATTGGAGTGAATTCAAATCGAATGATAAAACCAGAGAAGAGACACATCAAAATTTCATCACAGATGTTATCAGGAAACGCCGTTGGTCCTACATCGGACATGTCCTACGCGCAGACATCAACAGAATACATCACCAATCTCTTGAATGGATACCTACAGGAAAAAGAGCAAGGGGTAGACCAAAAGAAACACCCAGAAGAACAATATTTAGATAAAGTAAAACAATCAATATCCATACTATTCAAGAACTGCACTGAATAGCATTGAACAGACAGAATTGAAGAGATTTGACCTCTGCCCTATGTGCTAACTTCAGCGCAAAAGGAAAATGAAATTAATGTAACACATGGATTTCCCGTTTCTTCCAATAATCCCCGGTTATATTAGAGATGGCGACATCTATAAGTATTTCAACTTCTGTTAGTTTGAACGTTATATTTTCTGTTGCTACTTGTTCCTTAATTTTAGCCCAGACAGATACACTGGGCTTTAAGTGAGAATGGTAAGGTGGTAGTCTTAAACACTTATGTCCATGTCCCATGCTGATAACATCTTGGTATATAGGCAGGACACAGATAGAGCAACCAGCGCCAGGAATTTGCAGAGGGAGCTTGATCGTATTTGGGAGTGGTGCAGTAATTCTGTAACTTTTGTTAATCCATCAAAAGCATAGATAATATGGTTTTCCCTAAATAATCACATAGTAAACAAGTTCACACCATCGGTTAATGTGAGAGGGGATATCCTCGAGAGAACCAGCACAATGATGTAATGTTGGATCGAAGTCTGAGTTTCAAAGATCATGTTGACCACATCATTGTAAAAACTTATAAAGGTCTTGCGGCGATGTAAATTATGGCTTCTGCTCAATGTGAACAGAGGCTGCTATTTCTACTATATCAGGGATTTGTGGCAGCAGTGTTTTAGTACGCACTGGCGATTCTGACACTGAGTCAGACTCAAACAGAAAGATTGGATAGAATCCAGAATGAAGCAATGCTAATCATTTTGGGTGTACGAAAGATACTTTGGCATGGGATATGCGATACTTACTTGATTGCCCAACTGTAGAGCAAAGAATACAATTGTGTAAAGGCCCGGGACTACATACAGATCACCGTCGATAAAGAGTGTGATAGTATCTGGTTACAGAACCCTTCACAAACAGGGGGCTTCACAGTAAGAAGCGAGAACCCTTCACAGATAGCGAGATATTGACGGCGTGAAATGCCACACATTGCATCTCTTGGGTAAATGTTGTCACCACGGACATCGCTGACACGCCATGAAAAGGTGTGTTTATCTAAGAACGTGTCAATTGACAATAAAACACAAACGTATGTTTTTATAAGAACGCGTCAATCTATGATCAAGTGCAACGTTTGTTTACCTAAGAACATGTCAGATAATAGATAGACGGGAATAATACCAGGTAGAAGCTTTCTGGTTGGTCTGAGGCAACGTGGGTTTATTGTAACCAGAAGGATCAATTTCTGATTGGCCAGAGGTTTTCCTCTGGGGAAATGAAAGCTTTTGATTGGTTGGAAGTTTCTGGAAGTTTGTCAGCCTCCCTGCAAAAGAACTTTCCGTGCACGAATTGGACTCATCGGGCATCTACGAACTCACAATCCAAATTAGCTAATTACCAATTTTAATTATTATATATATATTTTTTCCATCGCATTTAATGTTTTTTTTTCCATGCCATACCTCATCTTCGCTTTCGAAGGAGGAACATCACCATCATCAATTATCTACCTACCTACCAACCTGTCTGCATTATGTCATCCATCCACCTTTCTATTAATCTATCTATCCGCATGCCTACCTACCTGTAAATCTGTACTCTCTTATATTCGTATATGCACCATTTCTTATTTTGTTGTTTAAAAAAATCATTTTCGTTTATTGTATTCGTTGATCTGGCTTCATCTTGTTTAAACAAGAGAAAAATAAAGGACGAGGGTAAAACGGGTACACCTGGCCCAGCTTACATGAACAGTTTATACATGCATCAATCTTATCTTCTAGCTCATCTTTCATGTCTGCGATCTAAAGTCTAACCAACAGTATGAGGAATTTTTTTATCCAAAGTATATAAATATTTAAGGGTGGTGTCTGTGCGTAGAATATGTGTGTTCTTCTCTTTCTGTCTGTCTACCTGGAAATGTTTCTAATTTACCTTCGTGGTTATCAGCCACTTCAGAAACTTACAATTTTCCAAACTTTTGCGTAAATGCACTGTGTTTTCTTCTCTGCATACACTGTGTTATTCTACTCTTCTACTCTGCAATTTCTACTATTTTAAGTTTTGCAGTAAATCCAGCTCTACGTTTTCCTCTTTTTTACACTTTATTTTTCTATACTTGTTTTTTGTGTGAAGTCATTATAACGCAATGTTGATGTAATTATTTTGTAACCTTGTTGATACCGCCAGGAAAGACGCATACGAATCAGAAACAACTAGGTCGTCAATCCGAGGTGACTCCATTGAGTATTCAGAATGTTACATTTATTTTGTCATTTTCGGTATTTAGATCAACATAAGGATACTTCCGGTCGAAAGTGTAATATGTCCAAATTACTTCTTGCACAATTTTGGTGTGATTTTTTCTGCCCTATGCGCCACCTATGGCCCTGGAGGAACATAACATAACATAACACTTCTTGCATGATTTTGTTATCAATTTTTACAAGTTTTGAATAAGTTTTGATCATGGAGGTATGTGACGTCGTTTCCCCTTATATTGTTATGTTATGTTATGTTATGTTCCTCCAGGGCCATAGGCGGCACATAGGGCAGAAACCATAGCCTTCCATTTCTGTCTTTGTGTTGCCAGGTCTTTCAATTGTTGCGTGTTGTTTAGGTTCATTGACATGCCTTCTCTATTAATGGTTCTTCGTAGAGTTTCTCTAGGTCTCCCTCTTCTTCTTACTCCAGGTGGCACCCAATATAGTGACTGCTGGGGAATTCTTAGGCTGTTCATTCTGAGAACATGGCCGATTAAGTTCCCCTTATATTATGTATATATATATATATATATATATATATATATATATATATATATATATATATATATATAATATATATATATATATATATATATATATATATTCGAGTTTACTTATTTTCGTAAAATATTAACTGTGTTATTTACTTTGATCGCATTTATTATTTTAATCCAACCTGGCAATTACTGGCAACTGCTATTTAGCATCCTGTTTGGACATTTATTGTTATTTGTAAGAGAAATCTATCAAATTTTCGTCGGACAATCTAGGCCTAGTCTCATTCGTCGATGCAGAAATTTGTCCTAAATAGCAAATTTTTGATGCACTATGCATATACATATGTGTTTTCGCAATTGGATTATCTACAAAACTGATACAGTTAAAGTTATTGATTCGGAAGTTATGATAGGGTATGTGGTTACAGCACCAGTTATGAACGTATAAAAAGTTGTTATGAAGGTATAGACTGTTGTGTCTCTCTCACATATATCCAGGTGATAACATACGAATGAAATAAGGCTGTAACTCCAGCGTTCACATATAATTCGTAATTTTATTGTACATAATCGTTCAATTCCAAAAAGGCATAATATCGACTCTCAACAAAAATATAGACTTGTCCAATATTCTGGAATTTACGCTCAACAAACATATGAAGTATCCACTATTTATCTCGATACGTACTTAAAAGTGTCTGAATCTAATCCGGCGATCTCTACTGTCTTTTGTATTTTACTGGTCAGCATTCGGTGACTGCGGGGTACAATTTGTGCGTGTCCCCCCTTTGTATACCCGTTGCCATTAAACATTTTCGGCTGAAGGGTCAGGAACCATTATTTGATATGAATCTCTGTTAACTGATACAATCTGCATTTCATGTGGTGGCCAGCGATGGTTCTAACGGCCACATCCCTCCTGTGCTTCTATTTCAAGATTTTATTTTCCATAAATCTTCACTACTCTATCATATGTAGGAAGCAAACTTTATTACATAAACAAAGATACAATAAACAAATTTCTTACACCATCAAAGATAAAATAAACGAGTTTCTTACACAATCATGATAATGTATTATAACCCAATATGCACATATGCTTCTAATAAGTCTCCATCAAGACAATACGATTCTATTTACCACCGACTATGTGATGGCTGTGCAAGAATTTTTTCTGCTAGTGCTATAGCATCTTCTCTATCGTTTGCTACTTTTTCTCAGTACTCGCGGTATCTACTCCGCATTCTATAAACAGGGCTCGAGCGAGTGTTTCGGCTTCCTGTCGTGCGATCCGTAATTGGTCTCGCAGATCTAGGATCTCTGTGGTCTGCTCCGTTGTGCGGGCGGTGTCACATAGAGCTCTCAAATCTGAATGAAGTGCCGTCATTCTTTCCTCTGATGTCTGTCTCTCACGTGTGGCCTGCCGTAATTCTGCTCTGAAGGCTTCTACTTCTGTTAGCAATCTTGCGCATTCTTCGGTGCTTTCGGGGACCTTCTTTCTATTTTTTCTGCGGGTTTTCAGTGCATTTATCTGCAAATTTCTGTCATCTATCTCTGGTTCTGCTGCCTCCGTGTCGTTCTCCTCGGGATGGTCCTCGTAAGGAATTCGCGACAACAGATCTGCGCAAGTGTTCTCTGTTCCTGGTATATACTCGATATTGGCATCGTTCCCTTGTATATTTAGGGCCCAGGACTGTATCTTTATCTTGTATATGGGTGCTTCCAGCATTGATTTCAAGGGTTGATTTCGTACGTATTGGGAACTTTGCATCGTGCAGGTAAAAGTGTAGTTTTTGCAACGCAAAGTATATGGCGTACGCCTCCTTCTCAACAGTATGCCACTTCATCTGGGATTTGCTCAGTTTGTGAGACAGGAAGTATATAGGTTTCTCATGTCTCACCCCTGGCAGTACTCCTTCCTCTCCGTCCAATGTAGGTTGCACTAAACAGGCTCCGATGGCATGATCTGATGCGTCCGGTGTAGAGTATAATCTCGCGCCCTACATCCGGGTGAGCGAAGACGGGTACCGTGGTTAAATTCTCTTTAATGTAGTCAAACGATCGCTGACACTTGTCCGACCATTTGAATCGGGCAAACTTCTTGGTCATTGCAATTAGAGGTTCGGCAATGTGGGAGACGTTCGGAATGAACCTTCTATAGTAACCACACATTCCGATGAACCCTCTCACTCCTCTCACGTTGGTAGGCGCGGCGAGAATCTCTGATGGCTGAAATTTTAACTTCGTCAGGCTTGATTCCGTCTCGACTGACGACGAACCCTAAGTATTTCGTCTCTAGTTTCATGAACTCACACTTTCCTAATTTGAGCTTGACGGATGTTCCCGTAGTCGTTCGAATACCTTCCCAATGTGCATGACGTGTTACTCTATGTTTCCGGCCGTATGTATCAACATATCCTCCATGTAGGCTAATGCAAACTTCTGCATTCCTGCCAATACTATGTCCATCAGATTCATGTAGTAGGCGGGTGCGTTCTTTAAACAGAAGGGCATGCGATTCCACGAGAACGTGCCTACATGCGAGCAGAAGGTGCTTTTGTTTTTGGCATCCTCTGACATTGGGATTTCACCAAAAACCGGAGCGAGCATCTAACTTGTGAAGTAACGTGAACCGCTCAGTACTCCGAGGATATCGTCTATGCAGGGGATAGGGTAGGACACGCTCCTAGTGATCTGGTTCAATGCACGGAAATCGCAGCAGAACCGGTGCTTTCCATCCCGTTTACCCACGATCAAAATGGGCGTGGCCCACTCTGAACTCGACCTTTCAATGATCCAGGCCGCCAGCATGTCCTCTATGGCCTTCTCTACTATTTCCCGACTCCGTAACGGGGTCCGGTAGGGTCGTTTGGCTATCGGGGGGTGTGTTCCCGTGTCGATGTCCATTTCTATTGTGGACGTCTGTCCCTAACTCCAAATCGCTTAAGGCAAACACATCTTGATACTGTGTCACAACTCTCTCCACCACTTCCTTGTGTTCTGGTCCCACCTCAAGCTGTTCTAACAGCGTCTTCAGTCGCTATTCGACGTCCCTAGTGCATTGGGTTTCTTCGTGGTTTTTACGTGAATCCTGGCTAAACTCAGCGAGAATGGGTTTCCTAGTAATATTCGGAATCGCCTTGACGGTCCTGTATTCTTCTTTGTCTACCGGGGTCGCAAGTCCTAGCTTGTCTCCCTTCCGGAGTTTAAACGTTTTTCCCCTGCAGTTTATTACCATCACGGATAGCCTGCACTGCTCGTCCAGACGACTGATCCCATCTATAAGCTCTAGGCCAGGTTCATTATCGATGTCGAACCCCGCAACGTCGGTGGTCCGCATACTGCACCTGACACGTGATGAAGGCTAGCCTCCAGTGTGGCTATGGACTACGTTCACCGAGTTGAGTTTTAAGGTCTAGTCCTCACCCAATTTTGCTACAGCGCTACTGGGACCCCCACCTTCCAGGGGCATGCTCTCTCCTCTTATCTCTAACCACGGATAATCATAAATCACGCTGGCTTTCTCCCGGAGAAGGAAGTCTCTACCGAGAATCAAGCTCTGGTGAGCCGTCTTTGCTACCCTGAAGTCGTGCTGAAATGCGATTTCCCTATCTGAAATCTGGTCCGGGCCGTCCCCAAACCTGGAGAGATTCTCCAGTTACAGATTATAGGGGAGCTTTCTCCTCCTTAAACTGTGCCATGTTGCTGATCTTCATGTACAATTCTGGGTTCATCAAGCTAATGTCAGCTCTCGTGTCGATCAACGCTCCGATTTTGACACCACTTAACGTAACCGGGCATAGACTGAGGTCCACTTTTTCTGCAGCTGTCACCTCGTTCCGCCGTCTATTCGCGGCATGGATGGTCTACGGTGTGCACCCTGTACTTCCTCGCCTCCCTTGTCGGCTGTCTGTTATATGTACGTCTTCTTATCTCTATCTTCTCCTTCTTCCGCCTAGTCTCTTCGACCACCACTCTATGGGTGTCGAACTAACGGGGGGGGGGGGGCTGCCTCCAAACATCTCCTCTTTCCTGCGTCATCAGAGAAGGTGATGAAAGCGAACGTGCCTTTCCGATCTCTTGTTCTGTCCCAAGGTATCACTATGTGTTCGAGGCGCCCGAATCTGTCAACTATTTTTCTTACTTCATGGATCAAATTCTTATTTCTTAATCGGGCCATGAACACCTTCCTTGCCTCGCCTGCATTTTCTCGTTTTCTCACCACCGCTTTGATTCTTCCCACGTTTGCTCTTCCCTGGATGGGACTTGGAGTCTGAAATCCACTCTAGTAACCCCAATCGCTGAGTGGAACTCCCGTTTCCCATATTTCGTGTGTTTGTTAAATTCTCTGCCCTTGTGTGAGGTCTTATGTCTTGTCTGTCTCCGTAAAATGCCTTCCTCGTTCTGCACTCTTTTGCGAGATGCCCAATCTGTCCACAATCGAAACATCGTCCACTTCTATTGTCTTCTGCTGACCTTCCTCTTACCACTTCCTCCTGTCTTCAGCCACTGTGGCCGGCGCCTCTCCTCTGGCCTGCTATATGCGAGTGGTCGGGGTTCTTCTCTAGACTTTGGAAACCCATGTCATATTCCACCCACTTATTTGGCGCGTTCTTTCTTGGTCCCAAGTTGTATTGCTCTTTTTAATGTGGTTGGTTCGGCCTCCAACAAATGGCGTCTTATGCCTCCAGGTCTCAATCCAACTAGGAAGTAGTGGAGTAATTGTCTGCCTACCCATCTTTCTTCCAACTCGCCTGGGAATGCTCCTCTGCTAGGTTTCGCAGTCTGTCTGAAAATCCCTCTATCGATTCGTCTGGCTGCTGTTGTATTTTTGTCAGTTTTGTGAGTGCAAATTGCTCTCCATCAAGACCTCCATAACGTCTCTCTAGTTCTCCTCGCAACTCCGCCATGACTCAGTTGACTCACGCCAACCTTTTTAAGATTAGGTCCGAAACCAAGCCACGACTCGACTGTAAGGAGATAATTCTTTTGGTCTCCTCACTAGTTTTGTTTACTATTGCGTATTTCTCTATTTCACTAATCCATTCCTTAAATCGGCCCTCTTCCCCTGCGAAAGGAGCAATCGCAGAAGCTGTTCCCTGGCATTTCAGGGCGTCTAATAAGTCCTGCATTTGCACGGATTGGGGTCGGTGGCTGTGATTTCTGGCTTCGAGTTTTCTTCTTTTTTCTGTTGCTTACTGGGGCTAATATAATTCATTGTACATTAATATTTAATTATGATTTCAGTTCCCACCTGAAATAGAGATTACTGTTCTTAAACATACAACGTAATTCAGCTTGTGAACAATTTTACCTGTACGGACTTAATCAATTTGAAACAAAAATTTATATTATTTTCCAGGTTCCTATGCTTAATACAATCTCCATCAAGCATGTGAGTGTGTATTTAACTGACTATAAACTGAGTAGGTTACTATTTTAACTAAGCGTAATTAATTCAGTGGCAGATACACGTATGTCCTTAACACAATTATAAGAAGAAAAAAGTGATACCTGTTAATATATTTAACTTAATACGCAATTGTCATGTGGACACATATCCTATAAACTATTGCTCGTCACACAGTTCTTCACAATTTTCGTCATAAATTGTTCCGTCTTAATTATTTCGAAACACAATATGTCTTATGTAGGGTAATAATGTCAAGGTAATCCTACTGACTCGTGTGAATCTTCTTGTATTTCGAATTTTCCAATTATATTAACACAATGTCTAACACAGCTTCGAATATTCTGAAATTCATGTATTATCCGTCGATCGTATTATGGCCAGTAATCCGCGTTGTGAATTGTCGAACTTGGTTATCCTTGGTCACATGCATCAGTTATGATATGGTATGTGGTTACGGCACCAGTTATTAACGTATAAAAAGTTGTTATGAAGGTATTGACTGTTGTGGCTCTCTCACATATATCCAGGTGATAACATACGTATGAAATAAGGCTGTAACTCCAGCGTTCACATATAATTCGTAACTTTATTGTACATAATCGTTCAATTCAAAAAGGCATAAAATCGACTCTCAACAAAAATATAGACTTGTCCAATATTCTGGAATCTACTCTCAACAAACATATGACGTATCCAATATTCTGGAATCTACTCTCAACAACATATGACTTATCCAATATTCTGAATCTACTCTGTATTTCAGAGTCTTGTTTTTCCGGCGCAAAGGCCCAGTTCTGACTGACTACCTCCTGTTCAAAACCCAACTCCAAACTAAACTAAAATTGATTCCCACTAACTCTCCTCTTTCAACCAATCTATGCGTTCATTCAACATAACAGTCACACTATCCATCTCGATACGTACTTAAAAGTGTCTGAATCTAATCCGGCTATCTCTAGTCTTTTGTATTTTACTGGTCAGCATTCGGTGACTGCGTGGTACAATTTGTGCGTGTCCGCCCATTGTAATTCCAGTTACCATTATATATTTCGGCTGAAGGGTCAGGAACCATTATTTGATATGAATCTCTGTTAACTGATACCATCTGCATTTCATGTTGTGGCCAGCGATGGTTCTAACGGCTACAAAGTTTGGCAAGTTGAAATTTCATGTGCGAAATATTATTTATTGGTGCCTAGTCATTCACGCATTTTATTTTCTAGTTAACGTAAATTTTTAAATATTAACGGTTTTTTTTTCAAAACGTTAAAAATACTCCGGGCGAAATCAGCTATAGGCTCATATGCTTCCCATTCTGTTTCAGTTTGAGGCACAAACCTTTGAACCAACCTCAGTGGTTCTCCCAGCAAAACAAATCTGGGGAAAAACGGCGTTGCCACGTCAGTAAGAACAGTATATTCTCCCAAGACTCAAAGTACACAAAGACATTTGTGTTGGCAACAGCTTTGAGTGATAGTTTGGTAAACATGGACTTAATTCTTGATTACAAACCAACATAAGGCAAACGGAACATTCCCATCATTCGCTCTTCGCTCCAGCAGCCATCGAGAAGTATGCAGACTCATAGTCCCGGTTAGATGTTTACTATGTGATTTTCGTTACTTTTCAAAGGTGACATACTTTCTCCACTCACCGTGGTTATCCCCATATCTATAATCCTTTGTATGTGCATAATGCCAGGCTCTGTGACGGCGTGGTACAGGGCACTTCTGCCACAGCCAAGGTGTCGATATGAATCTCGTCGCAAGCAATTGTACATCCGGACCGTTCAGAAAGCAGTAGCAAACTACTGAATGTACTTTCACGATTTTCGTACAGGCGCATGACTAAGATATTAATTACTAACGAATTTTTCTGATAATAATGGCGTTTAACTGTTGCAATCTGAAATATTAAATATTTGACGTAACAATTACTTGAGTATTTAAAAACTGGAAGTTATGATGTTTGGATTACCAGAACTGTGACCTCTACCTATACTTTATAGTTAAGATTGTAAAGCTCGTAAAAGAGCGTATTTCACCATAAAAGATATCGTGTAGTTAACCAAAATACTTTCCTTGTGTTAATGCTATCTGGAGTGTTATAACGCTAGACGTGACAGTTACTTTCTTGTTGCTTATGCTATCTGGTGTATTAAACATTAGACGTGGCAGTTATTTTCCTTGTGTTGTTGCTATCTGGTGTATTAAACATTAGACGTGGCAGTTATTTTCCTTGTGTTATTGCTATCTGGTGTATTAAACGCTAGACGTGGCAGTTATTTTCCTTGTGTTGTTGCTATCTGGTGTATTAAACATTAGACGTGGCAGTTATTTTCCTTGTGTTGTTGCTATCTGGTGTATTAAACATTAGACGTGGCAGTTATTTTCCTTGTGTTGTTGCTATCTGGTGTATTAAACATTAGACGTGGCAGTTATTTTCCTTGTGTTGTTGCTATCTGGTGTATTAAACATTAGACGTGGCAGTTTATTTTCCTTGTGCTGCTAAGTTATTATGATTTCTTATATAAAAGTTGTCAGATTTTCTCCCACAGGCTGAGTTTGGGTTGGATGACAGCGATGCAGACGTCATGTTCAACACATTTGACAAAGACAAAAATGAAAAACTGAGCTTATGGGAGTTTCAACAATTCTGTGTCTGTATGGGTGAACAGTAAGTCATCATTAGAAAAATTAAACCTGTTTGTGTATCTTGTATTGTGAATGGCAGAACCAGAGTTGCTGCATCTTCTCCCCCCGTATATTGCCGTACCCGAAGGGGAGCACAGAATAGTAACACCGTTACCTGCCATGTATGTCGTATTAGGCGACTGAGGAGTTTGGGGGATGGAGTTGGCTATCCCATTCCATAGAAAGACCCAAAAGGCAACCTCATGATGGCTGTCTCAGGACAAACGACGCAGCAATTGTAACCTAGCTGTAAACTATGATGACACAGCGTATTCCGTTCTCCGAACTAAATCCTGCTAAACTGCAGGAGTTTAAAAACCAACGCAGATGGAGAAGACGCGTCTAGTTGGTAGTGTTTTAGTTTGTGTACATGTGGTTGATGATGAACACACAGTTGTGAAAATCAACAAGAAATGATCACATGGTGGATCTAAAGTAGAATGAGAACAGTTTCAGTAGCATAAAGGTACCTGTACTTATCAACTTTATATATATATACATACAGTGTAATCCCATTATAACAACTTTATCCGGGCCGACATAACATGTATGTAATAACAGAAATACGCTATATGCATATAGCCTATTATTCTATACACAACATAGAATAAATATAATTGGGGATTTTGAAAAGTGTTGTTATATAGGAATGTTTGTTGTAAACGATGCGCTATACAGGGATTCCACTGTAGTACATATCGTATGTGTTGTGTAGAGAAAATACTCATGTTTTATTGAATATATCCACATTAAATATATCCACATTGAATATATCCACATTGAATATATCCACATTGAATATATCCACATTTATCTTTAATGAAGTGCTCTTTGTCGTTGTCTTCGTCAGAATCAGCACTGCCATCATCACCAATATACTTTCATCATCACCATCATCATCGTTAATAATCCTATACAATTTCAGAGTAGTAGGGGTGTCATTTAGAAACAACAATAAACAAATCCGCCATGCCTCTCTGATATCAGTGCTTTGAA